>OY728166.1:645177221-646624096 GCA_963277665.1 Viscum album | reverse complement strand
AGTGTTGGAGCGAGGTTGCTCTCTAGTTGGGCGGTGACCTGAGAGGTCACATGGAGGTACGTGGTCGTGTGGCTTTTATTTCTTTTCCGTTGTTAGTGTTTATTTGTTCTGTTCTATTTACTTTTGTTTGGGCTCAAATCGTTCCCACCTGCTTAATTTTGATGCCCGGCACTTGTTTCCAGCCCGTGGGGATCGGGAACGCCCCTCGGGCCATGCCGCGGGCCGGCTCGGGTGACCGGTTCAGGGTCGACCCGGGCTGGTTCGTGACAATTAAGGACTATTAATTTAATTATTAAGTAAATAGTAACTAATTTTTTTCATTATTTTAGGTCAATTTTTATGTAATTTATTGGATTGAAAAATCATTTTAGGGATTTCCAAAATTTAGATTAAATTTTTATTGTTTATATTAGATTAATTTTTAGGTTGGGTCATTATAGTTCCTGTATTCTTTTCCTGATTTATTAAATTCTCTTTACCTTAGTGATTGATCTTCCAAAATTAATTGTATTATTTATTTTGTTTGAATTGGTTATATAAAATATGTTTTGTGTTCTAAGTATTTCTTTGATATGTGATGTATTATAATGATTTAATTAATGATTTATTTTACTTGGTGGTCTCAACCATCCTTGTTTTATTTAGGTTATACCCTTTATTTTATTTTCTTCCAAATCTGAAATTTCATAATATAATAAAATATTTATTTTTAAAATATTTATAGGGGTTTATTATTAATAGTTTTAAAAAATTAATCCAAGTTAATCATATGAATTTTTCCAGAACTTGTGTGTTTCTTTTAGAAAACTATTGTCTCGATTCAAGTATGACTTTGTGATAATGTGGGATATTTTTAATTTGTAAAATCATTGATACCCATTATCATTTCAAAATAATAAAAATATTTATTCCATTAATTACTTTATTTTAATATGATATAAGTTTCATCAATCATGTGTAATAGTTTATTTTTATTTTAGGACTCTAAATTATTATAACATTATTGTGGTAATTATTAATGCATTGATATAACTCCATTATAAAGATTAAGTTTAGAGTTAATGAAAAATATTTTACATGATCACCCTAGTATAATATGAAATACAGCTAATTTTTTTATTATTCAAGATACTATCATATGAGTTGTGATTTTTTACCGCGATTTATTGATTGACAGAATAATTATTCGTTTTTATACATATTATCTTTAACCTCCTTAGTATGATAACTAAATTTAATCATTCTATTATATATATATAATTGTAATGAATCATATGCTAACATAGAAATCTTAACCTATGGTTAATAATTATCGTCGATGGAGAGATAATGGAAGGGTTTGTTGGTTAGAAGAGATTAATTATTCCATAACATCCTGATATTTTTAAAATATATTCATTCAAATTATCTTAAATTTAATAATATATTGTGTTACATGAAAAACATTGTTTTGCGTGCATCAAAAAAACATCTAGTTCTTTTGATGACTTCTGTTACACGCAAGACCGTGTTTTACCAGAATAGAATTCATATATTATTATTATAGTTATCACCTATCCATTGGGATGATGGAAATGAAAGTGATTATATAAATTATGAAATTATAGATTACAAAATTTCATAACATTAACTCTTTGGTTACAAAATAATTATAAATGAAAATATAAACCAATTGAATTTAAAGGATAGAACAGGATCGGTAATGATAAAATAATTATTTTTCATATTTATTAATATTTTTGAATTGGATAAAAAAATTTAAATTAAAATGGATGCAATTTTCAGTAGCATATAGTAAATGAAACATGAATTTCCATAAAATATTACATTGCATGCAAGACTGAGTTATTCTAGACAATAATATACTATTAATATTATTTTTGAATATTTTAGTTCTTCCGCCTTTTAATGGAATAATTAATTTAAAACTAAATATTTACACTTTTATAATTTCTATATTAAAATATAAATTTCATTTTTGTAATCTAAATATAAAAATTTACTTTGGGTGATTTTTTTTATCGCTCTGAGTTGTTTCATTTTTTGATGTCTAGTGAAAACATTAAATTTTAATTAAAAACTTATTTTCACCGAATCAATTTATATAGTTTAAAAAATTAATTGTTTTTTATGTAAAATTATTTAAATTTTACAGCATTAAATTCAATATAGGTCATTCTAATCATTTTAAAATTGAATTAAGATATTAAAACATAACAATCTTTTGAACATTTGTACTTTAAAAACATGTGGTTTCATCTTGTTTGTGGAATTAATATTAAATTTATTTATATTGTTTATGTGATTAGAATTATAAAAAATGGATTCAATATTGGGAATAAAAATAATTTTTAATTTTTTATAAGTTCTTCATATGTTTTGACAAAAAATAATAGCAAAAATAAATAAAATTAATTACAATTATTAAGGTAAACATATATTTACTTAGTGGTAAACATTAATCATTAGTGGAAAAATTACCTAGAAACTTGTAAAAAACAAATTTTCTGGGAATATACAGAAAATATAAAAATTATTCTATATTTTTATGAGATATTGATATACTATTCAATGAAAGTGACCTCTATAATAATTTAAGTAAGGAAAAAGACAACCAACAAAACTCCCTTGCCTTTAAGATTTATAAAGCATTGGATTTGTAAAGAAGCTACATAAGTTTAAATATAAATATTATTATGGAATTTAAATGATATATTTTTTATCATAATTATTTATATATAATTTTTAGATGTGATATAATTACACAACATACTTGAGAAACACCAAAAAATGGATTATTTTAAAAAAATAAGTAAATATAATAAATGATATTTTATTAAAAATTTTAGAATTACTAAAAACATAAACATTTGAAAATTGATATTAATTTTTTTTAAATATAAAATATAGTCCATTAATGGGCCATTTTATATTTTATAATGAATATATAAACCCATAGTAGAAAATAAAATTATTAGAGTTAGGGTTAAAGTAGTGTCTAAGACATTACATGTTTTTCTGTTAAATTTAATTTCAAAAAACATATGGAATTTTTATTTTGTAAATTATAAAAAATATTTTATATTACTTGGTTATAAATTTTAAAATAATTATCAATATAATTTATTATTATGTAATTAATTACATAGGTTAGAAAAATGTATACTAGAATGAAATACAAAAATTAAAAAAATAAGAAAAATTAAAAATTAAGGAAAGAATGACAAAAATGATTTTTTTATATTATGAGTGTTTATAGACCATAATTACCCTTTATTCTAATATTTCACATTTTCATTGAACATTATGTAAGTAATACCTTCAAATTTACCTTATGTTTTGTATCCACATGAGCACTACTCATCCTCCACTATAAAAATCCCTTTACTCTTATCCTCTATTCACACCTATCAAACATATTGAATCATATAAAACCTGATAAAAATGGATCATCAAATCCATCATATTATCCTAGGTTCCTAAATTTTGGAATAAATCCATCCAAATAATCCATTTGGTTCAAACCAAAACAAGTAATCTGAAATTAAGGTAACATTCTTCAATGATCAATTTTTCATTAATTCTTTCTACAAACACTTAAATTATTCACATATCATGATTATATAATAACATAATTATCATACATATAAATGTATTTTGTTTTAATAAGTTTATATACCTAATATACACACACATAAATCAAATGGTCAGTAAACATACCGTAGTGAGTATGGTGTACTACTACTTTGTGAAACGATGACTTTATATTTTCCATTACCACCATGTATGGTTTGGTGTTATGATAGAAATATGGTTTTTATGATATATATTATATTTATTTTTTCATTATATTTCTTTAATTTTTATATAATTCATACCATCATGCTTTCTATTTTGTGAAATTATGTTAACATCGTTTTTGGACGTGTGGACTACCCTTTCCTCAAATTGATGTGATTCATTCACACATTACGTGGAATATATTAGGGATTTTTAGTAAAAATATGTTATATAAATGAAATATATATTATATTAATGACATAATTACGTTTCTATAAATATAATATATCATTTTAGTTATTACATTTTCATACACTGAAAAAGTAATAATGACATTCAAGGATGTGTGAACAACCGCCTCCTCAAAGAGATGTGCTTCCATTTAAATCATAATAATTCTATATATAGGTATATTATATTAAATAATATTTTATATATTATATAATTATCATTCTAAAAATATATTCTTTTCTTACCTTCTTTTCATAACAATCACTGAAAAATTGTAATGTTACTAATGTGTACCAAAGTCCTACCATCTCCATGATTGTAACGTTGTTTCATTTATTATAAAACTAATTCATAATTTGTTTTGAAATTATAATAAATATAAAAATATGATTATTATTTATTGATTATTATTATGTATATTTTAATATATTGGCCATTTTAACAATAGAAAAAAACCTTAGTCATTTTGACACATAAACTGAATCTGATCAAAACACCCGACATAGAATTAATTATTTAAGTAGTTGTATAAAAAATAATAATAAGTGATATAAAATTAATTATAAACGTGAAAACTTTCCATAATATATAATTAATTAATATTAATATATTATTTAGCAATATAAATACCCACATGATGAATCATACTTAAGGTAGGGGATTTTATGTCAATCTCTTTTCATTAAGGTAGTTATTGATGATATACATTGTTATACTATTACAAGGTGTATATACCGACCCTCTGAAATTATATATCCCTATTTTTATCTATTATCATGATATTAAATGTTTTTTTAATTTTAATTATTTCATGGGAATTATGATTAAATGTTCAATGAGGTATGGTACACTTTGAATGTTTAAATATTTAATTTCAAACTCTTTCTACTGATGTAAATATTCTTGATAATATTTTACATATATATATATATATATGGATATGAAAGGATTATAAAGGAATGGTTATTTTTATTTTTATTTTCATTCAATTGTTTTCAAAATGAATCCTTTTATATGTATTATATATAATGTTTTGGCCAACCACAGAAGGAAAGTTGTATTCTTAACATACACCGTGATAATGAGTTTTCCAATACCATATACATTATATTATTTTTAGATTCTTATGAAGTATTTCACATTTTCTAGAATACTTTTTTTCAGTATTTTTTATTCAAAATATGGGATTCAAATAAAATCATGTTTTGGTATTGAAAATGGATTATCAAGATAAAATTGTATTTTTATCTGAATTATTTAAATATGGACTTGAAAAGATTAATTATCGTGTTTTATAATGAGGGTTTTTACTCTTGATATGGTACATGAGAATTATATGAAATTGGTGAGATCTATACATCTAATATTAAGGGTTTATCTCCATTATAAGTCACAAGTGAGAAAAATATATCTTATATGAATGGTTGATCCCCATTATTGGTCATGATAAATGTAAGGTCTAAATATAGCTCATATGATGGTTTGAGCCCCATCATAGCTCATGGGTGTTCTCAATATAGCTTATAAAAATGGTGGACCCCATTATGGATCTCTATTGTTTTAGGTAATGATAATGGTGTAAGTCATCCTTAGGGTTATTCTAATTAAAACGTCTTTTAAATGTTATTATGTTAATGATGATCTAAGTCACCTAGAGATGTTTAAATTGGTTTCTAAGGGTTTTAATGATTTTATTTTAGTGAAATGTGTGTTTTCTTCATTTGAAAATGTTCAATTTTATATTAAAAAATAAATTTTATGATAAAGGTAAATTTTATATGAGTTTTACTATTTTTACTTATCTAACGATTTTATTTTATTGTATCCCTTACTATTACTTTTTTGATCATACCATGTTTTAAAATGTTTTCACAGGGTTTAAAGAAGACTAAGGGATCGGAATAACGAATATTTAATATATTTAATATTCTTAATAAATGATATCATTCTTTTTTTTAATAGTTTTAGATTATGGAAAAATGGATACTATTCAGATGTGTCTACTATATATTTTATAGTTTTTTATGCGTGAGTTCTAGAAAAATTTCTAAAACTATAAAACTAAAAAGATAATAAATGTGAAAGAATGTAATTTCTTTACTAAAACTCAAGATTATTTAATGTTTAATGTTTTTTCGGTATATTTGGTATCAATAGAATGGTTTTGACAATATTATAACTGAAGATAGTGTTTATATGTTATAGAATATTTAAATTTTTGGTTATGTTAGAATGATATAAAATTTAAATATTATGATGATTCTTCATCTATAGTATATTTTTTTAGAATGGTTTTTCATACAGGAAACATGAAATAAATAGTTATAATGAACCGAGAGGAAATTATCTTCCCTAAACAACATCATGAGATGATAGGAATTGGAGATGAGTGGTTTTTTTTATTGTGATGGATTTGATAACACTATCAATTAATGGTGGTGGAATCCATGCTAAAGAGGAACACATGCTACCATGAATGAACCAGATTATAGTGTATAATTTAATTAGGAAATATCCCCCATAATTTAATTTTTCATCTAACTTAGTGGTAGTTGAAGGATATATCAATTTACTGGAGAAGATTTTTGATGTCTTTTGATGTTTATAATGAAAAAGGTAACTCATTCAATTTATTGTTTTGAAGGTGAAGCTGACCGATGGTGGTATTTTGTTAAGAATATTAGAGATTAATATGATATTGAAGCCCTAAAATGAGAAAAATTCAAGTATATTTTCCTTGAAAAATTATTTATCCAAGTGTGTTCTGCTTAGCATAGAGAAAAAGTTTCTCGAGATAAGGCAAAAAGAGGATGATTCTGTGGCTGAATATGAAGAAAACGACACAAAATTTTCCAGGTTTGTGCCAAAATTTATCTGAGACATTTAAATTTAATTTAGTTTGTTTTAATAAATATTGAAACAAAGTATACTAAGATATTTGGCCACTTTATAACATAAACGTTATTAAAAAGTAATTTTTTGTTCTGAGAGACATGTAATTGTGTTTTCCGACACATAGGTACTGTGAGATGAAAAGATTAAGAAATAGAAAAGGTGGATGGAAATATAGAAGCAAACCACTAACAAATATAGATTTAAAACTAAAATTTCTTCCAAGTGTGTTAAATATTATTTAGGAATGTTTGTTAGGATTAGTAAAGTGTTACCAGTGTGGTAAGGTTGGTCCAAAGTTTCATGAATAGAAGGAAACGATTCTTAAATAGTTAAAAAATGAGATTACAAATATCTAGTCAATACTGAGATCATTTATATGAAATGAGTTAGGAAATTATAGTAACTTGTTTTCAAAGAAACATAGTCAGGGTTGAAATAATCAATATAAAATGAAAAAATGGATTAATAGATCATTTTCTACTTCTACAGTTCCTGTTGGGCATCTAGTGAATTGATGAAAGATCTAGGGATTTATCTATTTTTTGAAGGATGTTCATAATACCAATGTATTTTAAAGGACTCATTTAATGTTTTAAATAATTTAAATTTGTCTGGAGATGTTTATTGAGTTTATATAGATGTCTAAGGTGTATGTTGAAATGTTAGTTGAGGAAGAATACCCATACTTGTGTAGATGAACATTTAATTGTATCGGTTTCTATAAGGGTTATATATCTAAGGGATGATTTAGTTTTAAATTTGGGAATTAAAATTGATCTCTATATATTAATTTATTATCTTATCATATAAATGTTTGAATTATCTTATTACGTGATCAACATGTTGGTTTTGGTTAATATCTAATGATAAGAAGAATATTGTGTTATACTTTTGAGAATTATGTGATCCATTAGAAATTGATTCTAGTGCTTTAGGAAGGAAAATTCATCTTGGATACTCAGTGTTCAAAGTAAGAGATCTTTTTTTAGTAGAATTTGATGAATAAATGATTCTCTAGTCATCACATAAGTATATTTACATATCATATTAGTATAGATAATGATGGAATTATTTATCTGTCAGTAAAGGATCATGAAATAAAATGTTATCCTATTACCATCATTTCTGATGATATCAATGACTATTTCCATACCTATTATTTTTATTATTTTTTCTTCTTTGACTTCCTCTTGACCATGTTCTCTATCACTCCCTATTCAATCCTAATAATTAGTTTTTCCTTCCAAATCCATGTTTTAACCTCCCAATAATTTTATCCCTATGTGGAATAATAGTCATTTATAACTTCCTATGACCATTATATTTTCCAATTTACCTTATTATTATTAGGTTTTTAACCCATATTAAGAAGTTGGTTTTAATTAAGTAACACTATAAATGTTAATCATCTAATAACCATGAAACATTTCGAGGGAAAATTTAATATTAAGGGGGTAGGATGTCGAATCCTGAGATTTTATGGAATATATTCTTTCAAATTAAGTAAAATTAAATAATATATTTCATTACATGAAAAACATAGTTTATATTGTATAAAATGTAATATTAAGATAATATTTTATTGCATGCAACATGGTGTACTTTTGATGAATTATGTTACACACATGTTCTAGTCTTACCATACAATAATATACTATTAATATTATTATAATTTTTATTACTTAAAATTTAGGATATATGGAATGAAAAATATTTAATAAATTACGAAGTTATAGTTTACACATCCTTATAAGATGAATCCATTGGTTACAAATTAATTATAAATGAAAATAAATACAAATTGAATATAACGGATGTAACAACCTGGGTAAAGATTAAATAAGTATTTTTTATATTTATTAATAGTTGAGAATTGGATATTAATTTTTAAATTAAAATGGGTGATATGTTAAATAGATTAAATGGCCTAAAAGTGAGTTTCTTATAAATCATATGGTGCATGGTAGGCTGAGTTATAACATACCATAATACACAATTGATATTATTATTTAATATGGATGTTTTCCCTCCTTTTAATAGAGGTATTTCTTAATAACTAAATTGTAACATCCAAAGTAAGTAAGTAATTAAGTATTTTCATATCTATGTATATTTATGAATTAGATAGTGTTTTAAAGGCTTAAAATGAGAAAAAAAATCCAATATTAAGCATAAAATTCTCTAATATTTTTAAAAGATTGTTTTAAACCCTTTTTATGGAGAACCATTTTTAAATCTATCTTTTGAAAATTTTTTAAGCTCTATTTGTCAAAATAAAAATATTCTTTAGGATCGTGACTTTTAAATTTACTTTGGATAAATTTTTGGTATTTTTCTGACAATGTTCATTTTTTAATGAATAGTGAAAAATATAGCATTTTACATCAAAACTGCTTTATCATCTAATTTAATTATATGGATAGATTATATTTTTAATTTTTTTAATGTTTAAATAGAATATATTTTTAACATTTAATCCAATGGTGGTCATTGGAATTAATTTCACTTTGAAATTGGATATAAACAATTGTCAAACCTTTGATAGATATTGTTTCTAAAAAAAACCCGCTATTTGTTTTGACAATGGGAATTATTTTTAAATTAATTACTACAATTTCTGTGTTTTTAATTTGGTAAAATGGATTCCATATTAGTAATTATAAGGTAAAAATTATGTAATTAATACTCTTTTGTTTTTGGACATTATGAATAGTAACGACGGTAATTTTCTTTAATTATCGTGGTTAATTAGTAATCAGGTAGTTAAAGGTAATAAAATATTATCATAATAAAATAAAATGACCCCAAAATGTTTCATAATTCTACTTTTTGTGTCATGGAAGACCATGGGATTCCTTGTGCCAACTTTGGGACCCCATGGAATCACTTTTGGGTGATAGTGACATTTTATTATATTTTTTTTAAGGAAAGTATAACCAAAGTATCTATCACCCAAGTAAAAAATATTTAGTTTTGTCTGTGTAAATGATCTATTATACTATAAATAGTCATTGAAAATATAAAAACATTTCCTACATTATGATATTTTTTTATAATTTTTAGACATTAAATAAATTAATTTATTTATGACACCATGATGATGCAGCGATTACCTCATTAATGAACGATTTAAATAAAATAAAACAATAATGTAAAATCTAAAACTTACACTTGTTTAAAAACTATTGGATGGGTGTATTTAGAACACTTGTCACCTTATCCTCAAAATATTTCATTCTGGGACCTTTAAAATCCGAAACTCATTATATAATAAAGTAACATTTTTTGACTTTCCAAGAGTGCCCCTCCTCCCTCTTATAAAAGGCCCCCACCTCTACCCCCTTACCCACACCTATAAAGGCATTGGAATAGACAAACTCTGCTCATTTTATCTCTACACATCCCTCTATTCATCAAATAAGCCTTACCTTAGGCAGAACGATCTTCAAGAAACCCTTTTGGTTCAAACCAAGGTGAGTTACCCGATTTAACGGTAAGGTCTTCTCTAATGTTATTTTGTTTTATTTTGCTTCTCCAACCCCCTAAACTATTTTTATTCCTTACTTTTGTAACAAAACCAGTATCGTAAATATACTATGATGTTGTTATGAGAAGGATTTGATTTACACTTACACACACCTACGTCTAGTGGTTAAAGAACATACTGTTTCTGTGGTTGGTGAATTTCTACCTCACAAAATGATGATTGTTCAATCTTATTCTAACACCATTCATGGTGGACATTAATATTTCAATATATTAATATATGATACATATTATGTCTATGTTTTCCTTATGATTATGTATTTTTCATTTATGGAATACATTATGGTTTCCATTATGGGTAAACGTGATATCTTCATTTTAGGAAGTTCAGACTACCACCCCCTCCAAGTGATTTGATTCATTAATGCCATATGTGGGACGTATAAAGGATGGAGTTAATTTTATTACATATTTTATCATACTGGATTTCTAATATACCTTTATATAATTATGATTTCATTCCATTAAATACGAAATAGAAATGATAGTTGCATTTATGTGTACGTACAACTTGCCTTCTCCATGAACGGTGCATTTCATTTATTAACTCTAAATGTTATGTAATATTATAAATGCATGTATATACTAGATATATATGATATATATGATATCTAAATCATGAATATAATTATGGATATAATGGATATTTTACCACATGAACAACTTGTAATTATAAGAAGTTTATTTTTGGATCAAGTACCAAAGATCGACAAAATGACCGTTTTAACTTAAATAATTACATAATGTTCATAACATAGTAATAAGTGATATAAAAGGAATAATGAACTTGTAAAATGTTCTTAAGCAAGTAGAAATTTACTCTAATTTACTATACAGGATATTAAAGAACTATCGAGTCAAGTCTGACACGAGGTAAGGGACTTCATCTCAATCTCCTTTCATTGAGTCATATTTTGTTTAATACACAACTTTCTTTTATACTATGTATAAAACCCTTTTAATTTTACTTTTATTCAAAATTTATCTTTTTATACGAATCATTTTACTAAATGAAAAAATGTAATGTTTTTGTCTTACGTATGCGGTGACAATGACTTCTCCACCACCGTGACCATTATTTGAGTTTTGGCTTCCTCTACAATTCATAACTTTTTAAAAAAAATGAAAAATATATACCATGTTTTACTTTTCTTTTATTTTGGTATTGAAAATGTTTTTTATAATGTTTTGATTATATCAATGTGTTTTTGATATCTTGTGATTGAAATGTGTAAATGTTATGTTTCCTTTATGCATGATTTATGTGATACGATTATGTTATGGGTCTTGGGAATTGTTTATGGAGATAGGTGGTTCCATGATAAACTAAGGGTGGGTGAGCCCGTGATAGATCTCCAATGCATTGGGTAACACGAAGGAGTTAAACGCTAAGGTTTCTCCGAATATATTTAGAGAATATTCTATGATGGGTATTCCAAATGTAACCATGACAGTTTCTCCCTACATAAGAATGTTATGAATGCCTCAAGTTACCTTTATGTCTTATGATTTATATGAGTTTTCATAAATATTATGATTTCATGAGTTATGTTAATGTGCTTATGTTTTATGAGTAAAGTATGATTTCATTGATTCTTATGTGTAGATGGACTAAGGTTTTCTTTTTGTATATTTATATCCCTTACTAAGATTTTTATACTCATCCCAAGTTTTTGAAATGTTTTTCATAGGTCAAGGGAAAGGTACATTATGTGATGATAGTGTCGAAGAAGTGTCAAGAAAGAATCCTTGTTTTATTTTAAATATGTTTCCTTTGATGGGAAAAGTGAATATTGTCTTTTATGTAACCACCTTGTTTAAATGTGGAATGTAATGCATGATTTAATATCTCATTCTCTAAAACTCTAAACCTGAAAAGATACTCAATGTGTATTCCAGAAATAACTCAAGATTAAGTAATGTTTAAGTCCGGGGCCTTATAGTTGGTATCAAAGGTTGGTTTAGATAATTTTAGGAGTTAGAATTCTATTAAATTATTATCCAAAAATATTTTTTTTGGTCAAATTGAAATGATATATCATTTGAAGATTACCATGTTGCTTCATCAAAAACATATTTGTTCAGAATGGTTTTCCGCAGAGGAAATATGGAAGCAGTACTAGGAAGGCATACAGAAGAAAATGACCCTCCGAATCAGCATCCTAAGATGGTCGGAATTGGAACTGAATAGTTAGTTGTAGTAATGGCACAGTTGAATAAAGCGATAAATTGTGGTGGTATCCATGTAAGAGATCATCCAGATCAACTGCAGAGGAACATGTCATTGGTGGAACATTTCATGAGGCAACATCCCCCATCATTTAAAGGATCACCTGACCATGTGCTAGCTGAAGGGTGGATTAAAGACCTGGAGAATATTTTTGATGTCATGGGGTTTTCAAACAATCAAAAGGTTAGTCTTGTTGTTTACCGTTTGGAGGGTGAAAAAGATCAGTGGTGGTCGATGGGTAAAAATATTAGGGATGCTGACGAGATTTATGCTCTTGACTGGGATGAATTCAAAGGTATGTTTCTTGGGAAATATTTTCCTAAGGCTGTTCAACTTAGGAGGGAAAGACAATTTTTAGAATTGAGGCAAGAGGACGACTTAGTGGCTGCTTATGAAGAAAAGTTCACTCGATTGGAAAGGTATGATCCAAAATTTATTCGAGACATTGACAGTAAAATCAATCGTTTTTACTCAGGATTAAAGCCAAAATATCGAAGGGCTTTAGCTTCTCATGAGTTCAATAATTATGAAAAGCTTGTTTGATGTGCTGAGAATGTGGAAGTGGAGTTTTCCGATGATCAAGTGTTCTACAAAAACCAATAGAAGAAGAGACTGAGGTGGCAGAAGAAAGGGAAGGATCCTTCAAAAAGGTTTTATGGTAAGAAAACTAAGTTTTCAGTTTGTGATAAATGTGGTAAAAAGCTGGCTGGGGAATGTCTTTTGAATTCTGAAAAGTGCTACGGATGTCGTAAGATGGGACATAAGGCTCATGATTTCACTGAAAAAGATCAGGGTAATGGTAAGACGAAATTTGATTTACAATTAGTAAAATGTTTCAAGTGCAATGAGATGGGTCATTATGCAAACGAGTGTTCGATAAAGAGCTCGAATGATAGGAAGCATTCAGAATACAAGAAGAAGGGTGTGGTGAAATCCTTTGCAACTACTTCAGCAGATGTTGGGCCATAAAATGAAGTGGTATCATGTACTTTGTTTGTTTTTTCAGATTATGCTAGTGTGTTGTTTGATTCGGGGTCTACACATTGTTTCATCTCGGAAAAATTTTCTAGTAAATTGGGAATTACATATCAAGAAATGACTCTTGAACTTGTGGTAAAAACACCTAGGGGAAATGTTTAGGCAAAAAGAATTTATAAGAATCTTCCTATCCTTATCCGTAGAAAGAATCTAATTGAAAACCTTATTGTTTTACCTCTAGTAGAGTTTGATGTTATCCTGGGTATGGATTTTCTCTCTGTTTACCGTGCTAAGATTGATTTTAGAGCTAAAGAAGTTTCTTTTCAGAAATACTTTCAGTTTATGTACAAGAATGAACCCTTACTGTTGATAACATATCAAGCAGCTAAGAAACTTGTAAAACATGGAAATAAATGTTACCTTGCACATATTGTTGAAAACAAATGAACCGTTCAGATTAATGAAGTGCCAGTTGTAAATGAGTATCCTGATGTTTTTCCTGACGAGTTTCCTGGAATAATACCGGATCGGGAAGTTGAATTTTCTATTGACTTAGTTCCTGATGCTAATCCAATTTCAAATCCCCCTTATTGAATGGATCAAATTGAATTTTAGAGTTGAAGGAGAAATTTCAATATTTATTAAATAAATGGTTCATTCGACCTAACACATCACCAAGGGGTGCTCCTGTCTTATTTTTTAAAATGAAATACTGTTCAATGAGGCTTTGCATTGATTATTGAGCCTTGAGTAACATCACTGTTAAGAACAAATATCCGTTGCCTCATATCGATGATTTGTTTGATCAGATCCAGGGAGATCTGTATTTTTCAATGATTGACCTAAGATCAGGGTACCATCATTCAAAGGTAAAGGAAGCAGATATTTTGAAGACAGCATTTTGTACAAGATATGGCCATTATGAATTTCTAGTAATGACTTTTGGGTTAACCAATGCACCTGATGTATTCATGGACCTTATGAATATAATTTTCCATGAGTTCTTGGATAAGTTTGTGTTTTTTTATCATTGATGATATTTTGTTGTTTTTTTAAAGTAAAGAGGAGCATGAAAGTCATTTAAGGGTTATTTAGCAAACCTTAAAAGAAAAGAAATTTTATGAGAAATTCATCAACTGTGAGTTTTGGTTGCAACAAATTTCTTTCCATGGTCACATTGTTTCTAAAGATGGAATAACTGTTGATCCTGAAAAAACAAAGGTTGTTGAGGAATGTCCAAGACCCATAAATGTAAATAAGATTCATAGTTTTCTTGGTTTGGAAGGCTATTACTGAAGGTTTGTTAAAAAAATTTCACAGTTATCTAGTCCAATGACTAAGCTAACTCAAAAGGGTGTTAAGTTTATCTGGACAAAAGAATGTGATGATTGTTTTCAGGAATTGAAAAAAAGATTGATGAATGCTCTAGTTTTGTCACTACCTTCCAGGAATGGTGAGTTTTTTATCTACAGTGATGCTTCATTGAAAGGACTTGGTTGTTTCCTAATGCAGAATGATCAAGTAATTGCTTATTCTTCAGGTCTGTTGAAAACTCATGAGGTAAATTACCCTACACATGATTTGGAATTAGCTGATGTGGTTTTCATTTTAAAAATTTTGGAGGCATCATTTGTGTGGAGTAAAGTGTTAAATATATACCGATCACAAAAGTTTAAAGTATATATTCACTCAGAAATAATTGAACATGAGACAAAGGAGATGGCTAGAATTAATCAAGGATTATGATTGTAAAATTCATTACCATCCAGGAAAAGAAAATAACGTGGCTGACTCTTTGAGTCGAAAGAGTAATGATTCATTAACCATGTTACATTTGGAACGTGATTCTTTGGTTAATGATTTGATGAAATTTGGCATAGAAGTTGTTGGTATAAGATGTTCTTCTGTTTTGTTTCAGGTATCAGTTAAATCTTCTCTATCAGACAGAATTAAGCAAACAGAGAAGCAAGACAGTGAGTTGCAAAAAAATGGTAGAGCTGGTTCAAAAGGGTAAGTTTCCTGAATTCAACATTGATAATGATTGTGTTTTGATAATTGGCAAGAGATTATGTGTGCCTTGTGATTCACAATTTAAGATAGAGTTGTTATGTGAAGCTTATTGTTCTCTATTTTCAGTTCATCCAGACAGTACTAAAATGCATAGAGATCTTCAGGAGTATTATTGGTGGGACGGAATGAAAAGAGACATTGCTAATTTTACTGTGAAATGTTTGAATTTTCAAAAGGTTAAAGAAGAGTGGAAGTTACCGAAAGGGATGCTTCAGCCTTTACCAGTGCCAGAGTGGAAATGGGAGAATATATCCATGGACTCCGTTTTGGGATTGTTGAAGACACCTCGAGGTAATAATGCAATCTGGGTTATTTTTGATCGATTGACTAAATCTGCTCATTTCCTTGCAATATGAGATAATTTTTCCCGAGATCAACTTTCTTGTTTGTATCTTAAAGAGATAGTCAAGTTACATGGAGTTCGCCTCTCCATTGTATCTACTTGTGATCCCATGTTTACTTTTAACTTTAGGAAAGTCCTTCAGAAGTTGTTGGGTACTGAATTGAATTTTAGTACATCTTTTTATCATCAATTAGATGGGCAGTTAGAACGAACAATTCAGATATTGGGGGATATTATACGTGCTTGATCGATGGATTATCAGGGAAGTTGGGACCAACATCTTTCTTTGGTTTAGTTTTCTTATAATAACAGTTTTCATTCCAGTATACAGATGGCACCATTTGAGGCATTATATGGGAAGCGGAGTTGAACTCCAAATTTTTGGGATGAAGTGGGTGAAAGGAAGTTGATGAGTCCAGAATTGGTAGAATAGTTGGTAGAAAAAGTTCAGTTGATATAGAAACACATGAGAATAGCTCAGAGTAGGCAGAAAAGTTATGCGGACAATCGGAGGAAGGATCTCTCTTTTGAGGTAGGTGATCATGTCTTCCTCAAAGTTTAACCATGGAAAAGTGTGATACGATTTAGTAAGAAAGGAAAGCCGAGTCCAAGTTTCATTGGACCATATGAAATTCTGGTGAGAGTTGGATCAGTTGCATATCTAGTGGCTTTACCCCTGAGTTTATCTAAGGTACACAATGTTTTTCATGTTTCAATGTTAAGGAAGTACATGCCAGATCCATCTCATGTTTTGAGTCCATAGGTAGTTCAGCTGGAAGAGAATCTATATTATGAGGAACAACTGGTCCAGATTATTCACCATAGGGTGCAGGTTTTGCAGAATAAGGTGATTCATCAAGTAACGGTTTTGTCGGAAAACCACATTATTTTAGAGGAAACATGGGAATATGAAAATGCAATGAGGGATAAATACCCCCACTTATTCGATAAGTAAATAAATTGCGAGGACACAATTTTCTAAAGGGGAGATGTATGTAACATCCCAAGTAATTAAAGAATTATGTATTTTTATATCTATGTCTATTTATGAATTAGATAGTGTTTTAAAGGATTAAAATGAGAAAAAAATCCAATCTTAAGCATAGAATTCTCTAATATTTTTAAAAGATTGTTTTACCCCCTTTTGATGGAAAACCATTTTTAAATATATGTTTTGAAAATTTTATAAGCTCTATTGTTCAAAATAAACTTATTCTTTAGGATGGGGACATTTAAATTTACTTTGGATAAATTTTTGGTATTTTTCTGACAATGTTCATTTTTTTAATGAATAGTGAAGTATACTGCATTTTACTTCAAAACTGCTTTTTCATCTAATTTAATTATATGTATAGATTATATTTTTAATTAGTTTTAAAGTATAAATATAATATATTTTTACCATTTAATCAAATGGTGGTCATTGGAATTAATTTCACTTTTAAATTGGACATAAACAATTGTCAAACTTTTGATAGATATTGTTTCTAAAAAGCCCACTATTTGTTTTGACAATGAGAATTATTTTTAAATTAATTACAAAAATTTATGTGTTTCGAATTTGGTAAAACGGATTCCATATTTGTAATCAGAAGGTCTAAATTATTTAATTAATACTGTTTTGTTTTTGGACATTATGAATAATAACGATGGTAATTCTCATTAATTATCGTGATTAATTAGTAATCGGGTAGTTATGGGTAATAAAATAATATCATAATAATATAAAATGACCCTAAAATGTTTTTCTAATGATACTGGTTGTTTAATTTTCAACAATTGGATTCCTTGTACCCACTTTGGGTCCCCATGGAATCACTTTTTGGTGATAGTGACATTTTATTATATTGTTTTTTAAAAGGAAAGTATAACCAAAGTATGTATCACCCAAGTAAAACAATTTTAGTTTTGTCTGTGTAAATGATCTCATAGACTATAAATAGTCATTAGAAAGCTAAAATGATTTCACACATCATGATATTTTTTAATAATTTTTAGACATTAAATAAAGTAATTTATTTATGACACTATAATGATGTAGCGATTACCACATTAATGAACGATTTAAATAAAATAAAAAGATAGTGCAAAATCTAAGACATAAACTTGTCAAAAACCTATTTTATGGGTGGATTTCGAACCATTATCACCTTATCCTAGAAAAATATCATTTTGGGACCTTTAAAATCCGAAACTCATTATATAATAAAGTAACATTTTTTGACATTCCAAGAGTGCCCCTCCTCCCTCTTATAAAAGGCCCCCACCTCTACCCCCTTACCCACACCTCTCAAGCCATTGTATTGTCCAAAATCTGCACATTTTATCTCTCCACATCACTCTATTCATTATATAAGCCTTACCTTATGCAAAAATCTCTTCAAGAAACACTTTTGGTTCAAACCAAGGGGAGTTACCCGATTTAAAGGTAATGTCTTCTCTAATGTTCTTTTGTATTATTTTGCTTCTCCAACCCCCTAATTTTTTTTATTCCTTTATTTTTGTAACAAAACTAAAATATTAAATATACTAGGTTTTTTTATGAGAATTATTTGATTTACACTTATACACACCAATATCTAATGGTTAAAGAACATACTGTTTCTGTGATTGGCGAATTTCTGCCTCATGAAACGATGATTGTTCAATCTTCTTTTAACACCTTTAATGGTGGTCATTAAGATGTCACTCTATTTATATATGATATATATTATGTCTATGTTTTCCATATGATTCTGTATTTTTCATTTATGGCATACCTTATGGTTTCCATTATGGGTAAACGTGATATCTTCATTTTAGGAAGTGCGGACTACCGCTCCCTCAAAGTGATTTGATTCGTTAATGCCATATGTGGGATGTATAAAGGATGAAGTTAATGGTATTACATATTATATCATACTGTAATTATAATATAACTTTATATCATTATTATTTCATTCCATTAAATATGAAATAGAAACTAAAGTAGTGTTCATGCGTACGTACGACTTACCGTCTCCATGAACGGTGCATTTCATTTCTTACCTCTAAATGTTACGTAATATTATAAATTCATGAATATACTTGATATATATTATATATATGATATCTAAATCATTAATATAATTCTGGATAAAATGGATATTTTACCACATAAACTACTTGTAATTATAAGAAGTTTATTTTTTCTTCAAGTACCAAAGATTGAAAAAATGACCGTTTTAACTTAAATCAGTACATAATGTTCATAACATGGTAATAAGTGATATAAAAGGAATAATTAAGTTGAAAAAGGTTCTTAAAAAGTATAAATTAACTCTAGTTTATTATTCGAGAGATTAAATAATGATTGAGTCATGTCGGACACGAGGTAAGGGACTTCGTCTCAATCTCTTTTCATTGAGACATATTTTGTTTTATACACACCTTTCTTTCATACGGTTTATAAACCCCTTTGACTTTTAATTTTATTAAAAATGAATATTTTTATATCAATAATTTTACTAAATGAAAAAATGGAATGTTTTTGTCTTATGTATGCGGCGTCAACGACTTCTCCGCCGCCCTGACCATTATTTGAGTTTCGGCTTCCTCTACAAGCCATAATATTTTTTTAAAATGAAAAATAAATACCATGTTTTAATTTTCTTTTATTTTATTATTGAAAATGGTTTTGATAATGTATTGATTATATCAATGTGTTTTTGATATCTTGTGATTGAAATGTGGAAATGTTATGTTTCCATTATGCATGTTTTATGTGATACGATTATGTTATGGTTCTTGTGCATTGTTTATGAAGACAGGTGGTTCTGTGATAAACTAAGGGAGAGTAAGCCCGTGATAGGTCTCTAATGCATTGGGTAACATGAAAGAGTTAAATGCTAAGGTTTCTCTGAAAAGATTTAGTGAATATACTATGATGGGTTTTCCAAATGTAACCATGAGGGTTGCTCCCTACGTAAAAATGTTATGAATGCCTCAAGTTACCTTTATGTCTTATGATTTCTATGAGTTATTCATAAGTCTTATGATTTTATGAGGTATGTCAAAGTGCTTATGTTTTATGAGTAAAGTATGATTTCATTGATTCTTATGTGTACATGGACTAAGGTTTTCTTTCCGTATTTTTGTATCCCTTACTGAGCTTTTTATGGTCATCCCAAGTTTTTGAAATGTTTTTCACAGGTCAAGGGAAATATACATGATGTGATGATGGTGTCGAAAAAGTGTCAAGAAAGAATCCATGTTTTATTTTAAATATGTCTCTATTGATGGGAAAAGTGAATATTGTATTTTATGTAACCACCTTGTTTAAATGTGGAATGTAATGCATGATTTAAGATCTAATTCTCTAAAACTATAAACCTGAAAAGATACTCAATGTGTATTCTGGAATTAAATCAAGATTAAGTAATGTTTAAGCCTGGGGCCTTATATAAATATTGAAAATTTTATAGTTTTTATATGAAAAACTAAAGTATTTTTGGAAGAAAAATATCAAAAAATACTTTGGGTTATTTTTTTATATTTTTCTGAGAAGTTTCATTTGTTTATGAATAGTGAACGACATTGAAATTTTTTTGAAAACTACTTTTTCATATTATTAATTTATATATTTAAGTAATATTTTTAATTTTTTAAAGAAAAATTAGATCAATATTAAATCATTTAATCTAATGTGTCTCATTTGAATCAATTTCAAATTGAATTTAGATATAAAAACTAATCAAAATGTTTAATATTCTTAGTTTAAAAACACATTCTTTCTTCCCATATATGGGATTAATTTTAAATTAATTTCTTCTGCATATTTGATTAAAATTTGGAAAAATTTATTCCATATTTTTAATCACAATAATTTTTAATTTATAAAATGGTAAAATTAATTTTTGACAAGAAATAGTGGTGAATTTAATTAAAATTATTTACTACCATTATGGTAAAAATGTGTTTACATAAGGGGATAAACCTAATCTTAAGTGGATAAATGATGCACACACAAGTCTAAAACCCATTAGATGGACATACTATTACACAAGCCACGTTAGGATCTATTTTTATGAGTTATTGGGACACTATTCAAGGAATGTGACAGATATAATAAGTTAAATAAGGAAAGGGATAAAAAAGGATATGTCCTTGCCTTCAACACTTATAAAGATTTTAAGTAGGGAATAAGAAACATAATTTTGGATATATACATATTATTTTTTAATATAAATTATTTATTTTAATTTTAATAATTTATATTTATTTTTTAGAGATGATATAGTTATATTAAATGATTATGAAACACCAGCACATGAATTATTTAGTTAATAATTAAATAAAATAAATGATATTTTATTAAATAATTTAAAATTACTAAAAATATCATCTTCTTAAAAGTTTTTTTGTAATAATAAATATAAAATATAGTCCATTAATGTTAAAATTAGTATTTTATAATAAAAATATTGTCAAATAAAAAGTAAAAACTTTGTTAGTGGGGTTAGGGTTAATGCATTGTTTTTTCAAGTTACATGTGTTTTTGTTAAAAATAATTTCCAAAACATATAGGTTTTAATTTTTGAAATTTGATGTAATATTTTATAATCACATAGTATAAATTATAATATAATTATCACTTTTACTTAGTTGTAATGTTTTAATTACATAGTTTAGAAAATTATTTACCTAAATGAAAAACCAAAATGAAAAAAAAAGAAACATAAAGACTACGAAAAAATGATAAAAATGATTTTATTTTTATTTTATGTGACTATAGATCGAACATAATTCCCATTTACTCCATCATTGCTCATTGTTTGAGCACATGAGTTAGGAGGGATCTCATAGTAGTGTTTACATTTTGTATTTTCAAGAACACAACTCCTCCACCACTTTAAAAAGAAATTTACTTTCTACACTCTTTATACATATAAATAAAATAGGATCATCCTAAACCTGACCAAATAATATCCCATAATAACTCTTATATTACTATAAGACACACTTTTTAATGAAATCCAACCAAGGAATCCCATGAGAAAAAACTAAAAGGAGTCCCGGAAAAAAGGTAACATTCATTAACCAACACTTTCTCTTTAATTATTCTCAAACCACTAAATTTTTTTATTAAATGATTATATAGTGAAATAATTATCCTAAATATACTAATATGTTGTTTTTATAGGGGTTATTCATAAACATACACAAACTTACATTAAATGGGAAACAAACTTAGCGTTCGTGTGTATGACTAACTACCGCCTAACAAAATGATATCATTTGTTTTTCCATTACCACCTCTTATGGTTGATAATTTTATTGTAAATATGGTTTTTATCCGATATATGTGATATTTAGGTTTTATTAATACTTCACTAAATGTTATATAACACATAACTTAACAATTTACAATTCTTTGGAAATATGATAACATCTTTGTGGACGTATAGACTACCACCTCTTCAAAGCAATGTAATACATTAGAAAATTATATAGAATATATTAAGGATGTGTATAATAAAAATATATGATATAAATTATATATATTATATAAATTACATAATTAAATTTATGGAAATATAATATGTCATTTTAATTATTACCTTTTCACACTACGAAAACGTGATAACTTCATTCGTGGATGGGTGGACTCCTGCCTCCTCAAAGCGATGTGATTCCATTTACATCAATATATATATGTGTGTGTGTGTGTGTATTTTTCAATAATATGGTCTATATAATATAATAATAATTATTTAATGATATATTTTACTTACCTTGTTTTTATAATCATCATTGAAAAATGGGAACGTTACTCATTCGTACGTACAATCCACCGTCTCCAGGATTGTAACATTGGATCATTTTTCATTACCATTATTCATGATTATATTTAAAAGTATAATTTAAATATAAATATTATTATTATTTTAATAATATTATTATGGATAGGATTATATAATGACCTCTCTGACTATATACAACGAACCTCTAGTTGTTTTGACCCATAAACCTCATATGGTAAAAACAATCGACATAGAATAATTTGTTTAAGTAGTAGTATAAAATATATTAATAAATGAAATAAATTAAATGGTGAAAATGAAAAGGTTCTTAATAAAGTAATGAATTATCATAATTTTATTACTCATGAAGATAAATACACACATGAGATGTAAGAATCATGTTAAGATATTTCGTCTCAATATGCTTTCATTGAGGAATATATTGATGATATGCACCTTTATTATTTTACATGGAGTATATATAAAAACATATACATTATATATCCTTATTTATTCTATTATCTTTTTATTTAATGTTTTTTGTAAATGTTATTTTTTCAAGGAGATTTTGATTTTTATTTTAAAAGTGGTGCGAGACACTTTGGATGTTTAAATATTTAATTTTAAACTCTTTTTCTCTATGTTAATATTATTTATATTATTTTAAATATTTATTTATAGGGACATAAAATGGTTATAAAGGATATTTTATTTTATTTTTTAATTTTATTATTTTTTTAAAATGAATTCTTTTTTAGGGTTTTTATATAGAGCATTTTTACAAATAACCAAAGGAATGTTAAATTTTTAACACACACAACGACAATGAATTTTACACCGCCATGGAAATTATTTTATTTTTTGATTAAATTAAATTATTTAATTATTCAATAAATATTTTTTTTAATATTTTTTCATTTAAAATGGGGTTTTGTTGAAAATGGTGTTTTTATTGAAAATGGACTGTCAAAAGAAAAGGGTATTTTTATCTGAACGTGTTTTCAAATTGACATAAAATGTGTTTTAACATGTTTTATGATGATAGTTTTTTAATATTTATATGTTAATTTAGAATTATATGAAATTGATGAGACTGATATAGATTATACAAAGGTTTAATCCGTATTATAACTCAAAAGTGAGCCCGATGTAGCTTATATGAAGGGTTGAGCCATAATATATATCATGAGAAACATTTGATCCCAATATATATTATATGATGGGTTGATACCTTTCAAAATAGATATGTTAACTCTATTCACCTTATATGAATAGTGGTGGTTTCCATACTAAAGAGGAACAATACCTACAACAATGTAACATGATGATAGTAGAGAATTTCATGGGCCAACATCCCCCATCATTAAATAGATCAAATAACCTGGTGTTATAAAAACAATATATCAATTCTAGAGAGATTATATTTAATGCCTTGGGATTTATGGAATTTCAAAAGGCAACTCTTTCCATTTATATTTTTGAAGGTGAAGATGATCCATGGTTGTCTTTGGTTAAGAATTCTAGGGTGAAAGATGATCATGATACCATGTGGTGGGAAACATTCCCTGATATTTTCGTTGAAAAATATTTCCCTTAGGTTGTTCGGATTAGGATAGAGAAACAATTCCTAGAGTGGAGGAAACATCACACAGATTCTATGGCTTTATCTGAAGAATATTTCAAAACACTTCCCATTTATGTGCTAGACATTATTTAATAGATAAAAAGTAATATTAATAGATTTTAATATGGATTTAAACCATTTATACGAAGATATTTGGCCTCTCACGAATATAAAATTTATGAAAATATGGTTTGTTGTGATGATAATATTGAAATAGATATTTCTAACACATGCATTCCGTGTAATGACAAGAGTAATAAATGACAAAGGTTGTGGGAAATGGTGAAGAACCTACCATTAATTTTGAAGGAAATCCTAACACTTGTTCCATGTGTGGTAAAATACATTTTGGGAAATATATGTGAGGATATGTAATGTTTTATCGTTGTGGTTAGTTTGGTCACAAAGTTCGTGACTGTAATGAAAAGAGTCCAAAACAATCCAAAATGTATATTGCATATCGCAAGTCAATAGTATGTTATAGTATCTATTATGAGTTAGAATATTATTCTAACATGTGTCTGATAGAACTCACTCAGGGTGATATCATCATGAATATAAGAAAAAATGGATGATAATTATTTTTTTAATTATAACATTAATGTTGGGCCATATGGTGATTTGATGAGAGCACTGTGGAGTTCTATACTCTTTAAAATATGATTATAAGATGAATGTATTATGAATCTTTATTTTAATGTTTTAAATAATGGATATAACATGAGATATATTTATTGAGTTTTTATAGATTTATGAGGTATATATTTAATTTTTTTTGAGTAAGAATACATCTACTTTTGTGGATATAAGATTATAGGTTTCAGTGACCATTAAAAATATATAACTATGAAATAATTTATTTTTAACATTGGGTATTACTATTGATGTTTATATATTAGCATATTACCTGATCACATAAATTTTTGAATTATCTTACTTTATTCTAACCATGTTTGGTTTGGTTAATATCTAATGATACCATGAATATCATGTTATACTATTCAGGATAATTTGAAATGATAGAATTTGATTCCAGGGATTTTGAAATGAAAATTGTACTTGGATACACATTTTATGGAGAAGAGATGAGTTTGTGGGGGAATTTTATTAAACGTTTAATATATATTCATAATGTATGAACATTTCCTTATTCTATTAGAATAGATATTAAAGAAATCCATTAACTCCAGGAAAATGATTTTGAAATAAAATGTTAACTTATTACGATAATTTTTTTGATGATATTAATGACCTATTAGAAACCTATTTTGTTTATGGTTTTCCCTTCATTGATGTCCTCTTGACAATTTTCTCTGTAACACCCCAAGCTTTCACGATACGCCTCTCTTTCAATAATGCAATAGCTTGAATTGTACGAAAGTTTGAGTTCTAACACACCGCGACTAATCAAAGTAGCCGTTATGAATAGTAATACCCACCTTTTGAAATTATATAAATTTTATATTTCAAAATGGACTTCATTTTTGGATTCGGAATATCGAAATTAGCCTATGTTGAATTTTTGGTATTTTTCTGAGAACTTCCAATTTTTTATGAATAGTGAAAAATACTTAAAAACAACTTTTTTAATCAAAATAATTTATAGTGATAAATTATACTATTTAGTGGATTTAAAGTATAATTAGAATATATTTTTACCAATTTATCCAATGGTGTTAATTATAATTAATTTCACTTTGAAATTAGACATAAACAATTGTCAATCTTTGATATATATTATTTCTTAAAAACAGGCTATTTGTTGTGACAGCGGGAATTAATTAATGAAACATATATGTTTGGAATTTTGTAAAATCGACATCATTTTTTAATTATTAATATCTATTATTGCTTAGGGTGAAATTTTGGCATTGTTCTGAAAAACTTCAATTTTTGATTAATAGTGAAACCACTAAGTGGTAGTTAAATAACTGATTTTTCATTTAAATGAAATATTACCACTTCTGTGATTTGATTTTCAAAAATCCGACATACATGGTTTTCATTAGGAAGTATAATGTGGTTAAATGGGATTAAAATAATTTTTTTATGAATAGTAACTTTTAAGTTTAATTAATCGCGATTAAAGGTAATTAGTGAAATTTAAGGTAAAAATGATGTTATAAAAATATGAAAATACCTTAAAACTTGTCCTACCCCTATTGGATGTGTCATGGCCGACCAAGAAAATCCATTGGTCAACTTGGGGACACCATGGAGACACTTTTGTAGGAAAATTACATAAATTACTTTTATTTAAAGTTAAAATAAAAATGTCACAAACATAAGTTGTTTTACTAAAACAATTTTTAAATGGGGTTATACAAGTCATATTTTTGACTATAAATATTCATTAGAAAGATAAAAAGATTTACTACATCATGATATTTTTTTTATAATTTTTAGACATTAAATAAATTAAATTATTTATGACACCATGATGATGTAGCGATTACATCATTAATTAACGATTTAAATAAAATGAAAAGATAATGTAAAATACAAGGCTTAAACTTGTCAAAAACCTATTTGATTAGTATATTTAGAACCCTTATCATCTTATACTATAATTATATATGTTTGGGACCTTTAAAATCCGAAATCATTATATAATAAAGTAACATTTCATTACTTTCCAAGAGTGCCCCTCCTCTCCACTCATAAAAGGCCCCCACCACTACCACCTTACTCACACATTCAAAGCCTTTTGGCTCGGCCAAACTCTACCCAAATACTCTCCCAACTTCCCCCCCTTACTCTTAGAAGCCTCCCTTTGGGCAGAAGTCTTCTCAAGGAATCCTTTGGCTCAAATCAAAAGAGTTACCCGATTTTAAGGTAATGTCTTCTATTATGTTATTTTGTTTTATTTTTCTTATACAACCCCTTAACTATTTTTATTCATTTCTTTTGTAACAACACCAGTATCCTAAATATACTAAGATTTTTTTATGAGAATTATTCGAGCTACACTTACACACACCTACATCAAATGGTTAAAGAACAAACTGTTTCTGTGGATGGTGAATTTCTGCCTCATGAAACAATGATTGTTCAACACTCATATAACACCTCTAATGGTGGCCATTTTTATGACACTATTTTCATATATGATATATATATTATGTTTATTTTCTATTTATGCTTCTGTATTTCTCATTTGTGGTATACTTTATGTTTTCCATTATGGGTAAACGCGATAATTTCATTTTAGGAAGTGCAGACTACCGCCCCCTCAAAGTGATTTGAATCGTTAATGCCATATGTGGGATGTATAAAGGATGGAGTAAATAGTATTATACATTATATTGTACTGGGATTATAATATACCTTTATATCATTATGATTTAATTAAATACGAAATGAAAGTAGCGTTCATGCGTACGTACGGCTTATCGTCTCCATGAACGGTGCATTTCATTTCTTACCTCTAAACGTTATGGAATATTATAAATGCATGTATATACTGGATATATATAGGATATATGATATCAATATCATGAATATAATTCTGGATATAATTGATATATCACCACATGAACAACTTGTAATTATAAGAAGTATATTTTTGACTCAAGTACCAAAGATCGTCAAAACGACCGTTATTAACATAAATAATTACATAATGTTCATAACATGGTAATAAGTGATATAAAATGAATAATAAACTTGAAAAAGGTTATTAAGAAATTATAAATTAACTCTAGTTTATTATTCAGGAGATCAAAGAACGGTCGAGTGAATTCAGACACGAGGTAAGGGAACTTCTTAACCCAATTTCTATTCTTTGGGTTAATCTCCTACTTTCAAATTATGTCATGATATTATCATGTCCAATATTGTATTTGTAATTTCTTTATGTGTACTTATAGTGAATACACATAATAGATCTATTTTATTTTAAAAATTATCTTTGTAAGGACCTCGTCTCAATCTCCTTTCATTGAGGCATAGTTTTTTTATACACAACTTTCTCTTATACGGTGTATAAACCCCTTTGACGTTTATGTTTATTCAAAAAGTTTTCTTTTATAATTATTTGATTTTTAAATGATTTAAAAAAAGAGTTATTTCTCTCAAATATATGAAAATCCAGTGCAAATGTATACGTATTTAACGCAAGCTTAAAAATGTTTTCAGAAAACCCGACTCTCAAGTGCGGTAGACATGAAGGGATTGGGAGTGGACCCATCATGGCCTGTAATTAGTTGAGAAGTCTCAGAAATAATTATTTTGTTTTCAGAAGCTTGCATAATGTTTTTAGAAAAACACTGAAGTATATTTGAGCAATTTTAAACGTAAGTATCTTCTAAAAAAATTCATCGGTAGGTCTCATGAGACAAACTAGTGTCTTGGCACGAGACCTTGAAAAAATATTATTTGTGGTCTTGGCACGAGGCCTTGGCTACGTGGTTATGATAGTCTGGCATTTTGCATTCCATCATTATGAAAGTGGTTATTGATATTGCATGTGATTATTCGACTAGTAGAATATCCATGTGAATAAGTAAATGGCATTATTTCATTTTACTTTTCCCATATTATGTTGAAGTTCAAGTTTAAAAGGATTTTGTTATAGTTATACATTTCCTTAAATGTTAATGTTTTTTTTATGAAAGCTTACACTAAATTGTTATCCTTACTAAGAATCTGAGGTCACCCCTTTCAATGTTTTAATTTTTCCAGGATGTGAAGAAGTATTTTATGAATGACCTGCAGGGATAGTCAGAAGAGGATATGAGTGTGGATTATGGATACTTTGTTATTGTAGTTTTTCACTTTATGATGTAATGTAACGTTTATGAATGTATCTAGTGTTTCCAAGGCTACTAAACTAATCGTTCTTTCGAGACTTGATCTTTTGTGATCATGCCATTGTTACGAAGTAATTCACCGACTCTGGGTAGCTGTGGTCGGGGTATTACAGTTGGTATTAGAGGGAGTTTAGTACTAACCTTGGAATCTAGATTTATATAAACTCTGATTAGAGAACATAGCCCAAAGATAGACTTTGAGGATTAGTATAGAAGAACTTCCTAGAATTTTGGTATTATAGAGATTTTGTGAGTTTTCCGAGCAATACATCTCTGTCTGGATACGAGTAGGTAGAGGTGGCTCTGGCACAGATGTACCTAGGGGTAAAAACTGAAAACACTGCTTTGAGCTGGACTCGAACGGGAACTGGTGCACGACAACGGGCCTTACTGCACTCTTGGTTATGACACTCTCGGGGGATATGATTAGGATAATTCTCCTTTTCTTTACAAACAACTATGAAGGGTTATGAGTATATACTTCCTCAATGAAAACATTTTTATGATTATGGATTATATCCATAAATAGTTCAATTTATGTTAAGTATTTTACAAGGTTGGAATTATGTATTTTGATTCACAAACTAATCTAGTTTATGCCATTGTTTAGAAATGGTGCCTAGTGGAGTGAATGGAAACCGTATCAATGCATGCACTCCATGTACGGATTGCCTTCATGCTCATGATAATTATTATGGATCTAGAGATACAACTGGTGCTGATCAACTTATCACCATACTGGGACAACTCACTCAGGTTATGAATAATAACCTTACTCGTATGGAGCACCCAGATCCGCAACGTGGAGGATCTATGTTAGTCCGCTTCAGGAGGCAACAACCACCAACATTTAATGGGGGTACAAATCCATTTGTATCTGAGCAATGGATAAACTCCTTATAAAATATATTTCATGCCTTGGGGAGTAGTGAAAGGGAGAAGGTTGTCATGGCAGTCTACCGCCTCACTGGAGATGCCGATCAATGGTGGTCGCTGATTCAAAACATAAAAGAAGATAAAGAAGTATCAAGTATGGAATGGAGGGAGTTTAAGGAAATTTTCTTAGAAAAATACTTTCCACATGACCATCGAGCAGATATGGAAGGACAATTTCTGAGTCTGAGGCAGAAGAAGGATGAGAATATCGCAAAGTATGAGGCTAACTTTACAAGGTTAGCAAGGCATGCTGCAGATTATATACGTAACCCAAGAAGTAAGATTGATCCTTTCTTTTATGGGTTAAAACCATTTCTCTGTCAAGATTTAGTATCACAATCTTTCTCAACATAAGAGGATATAGTCTCGTGTGCTATCAAGACAGAAAAAGAATTCTATAAGTCTTATGACAACAAAGTAAAGCAAGAGATGAAGAGAACGGTGGAACAAGAGACATATAAAGGAAAAAAGGGAGAGAAGGATTTTCCATTATGTGATAATTGTGGGAAGAATCACCCTGGTACTTGCCTAAAAGAAATGGGAGTTTGTTATAAATGTGGAGAAAAATGTCACCGGGCTCGTGATTTTAAGGGATAGAAAGAGGCTATGAATGTTGAATGCTACAATTTTAGAGAAATGAGGCATTATGAAAATGAATGTCCTAAGCGTCAGGGAAAATTACCTCAGAAAAGGCCAAGGGATCAAGTACAATCTTATGTTGTTACTATAGTTGAAGTGGAATAATTAATGTATTGGTGATTTTGGAGTCATGCATTATATTCTGGTTATAAGGATAATGTGATATATATATATAAGGATTGTACTGCAGTACATGTTGTTTTCATTAAGGATTTAATATGATGAAGGTAATCATATTTTTGTATGTGATAATAAGAGAAACTTTACCTTGTTTGAGGAATCTGATGATACAATTGATTTTGGAATTTAGAAAGCTTTTAGAGAAAGTCTGTATAGAGGTATTTTGGATAACTATAAAGGATGGAATGGATTAAGTTAATCTTTGGATAGTATTGTTTAAGGTTAAAATATTTTTGAAGATTATTTTTGGAATATTATAATACTATAGTTTTAGGAAAAGGACAACCTGTAGTGTGGGGCATAACCCGTCGCGTCAGACAAAGCTGCAGGAATCGAACCCACAACCATAGTGAGACAGGCATTTATTACCCACCACTAGCCTACATGAAGTCCATGGTTATTACAAATAGTTTTACTAATCTAAATGGTATGTGTTAATATTTGGAAGCTTATACAATTAGGATAAATAGAATATTTTTGAGTTCTATTACCTTTTAGAGTGAAAGATGGGTTTGTGGTAAAAATTTATTAAAGAATGAAAGTATACATGACAAGTATGTATATTCCCTTACGTTCTTAGTAAATCTCCTAAATAAATTCCTCAACATTATAAAAGGTAACTTAAAACAAAAACGTTGCCGGTTAACTTTTCCAACTAGAGATTCAATGACTATTTAACCAATCACAAGTTTGTGATTTTCTTATGGTTAACTTTCTCCATATCTAGTTTTCTATGACTCTCCATCAGACCTTGATGGTTTGTTTTTCTTCCATATCCATACTTTCATAGAATCCTAGTATGGGCTATCTCGGGTGACCTTTGTACTTATCTTTCTATCTTTTAATGTTATATTCTTATTAACCCTATTTCTGATGTGGGTTTTCCACAAAGGTATTTTCTATTTTCAACCTTTTACTTTAAAAGAAAAATTTCAAATTGCAAGGACGCAATTTATTGAAAGAGGGGAGAATATAACACCCCAAGCTTCCACGATATGCCTCTATTTCAATAATGCAATAGCTTGCATTGTACGCAAGTTCGAGTTCTAACACACCACGACTAATCAAAGTAGCCGTTATGAATAGTAATACCAACCTTTTCAAATTATATAAATTTTATATTTAAAATGGACTTCATTTTTGGATTCGGAATATCAAAATTAGTCTATGTTGATTTTTTGGTCTTTTTCTGAGAACTTCCAATTTTTTATGAATAGTGAAAAATACTTAAAAACAACTTTTTTAATCAAAATAATTTATAGTGATAAATTATACTATTTAGTGGTTTTAAAGTATAATTAGGATATATTTTTACCATTTTATCCAATGGTGTTAATTATAATTAATTTCACTTTGAAATTAGACATAAACAATTGTCAATCTTTTGATATATATTGTTTCTTAAAAACACTCTATTTGTTGTGACAGCGGCAATTAATTAATAAAACTTATATGTTTGGAATTTTTTAAAATAGAAATCATTTTTGAACTCGGAATATCGATTATAGCTTAGGGTGAAATTTTGGCATTGTTCTGAAAAACTTCAATTTTTGATTAATAGTGAAACCACTAAGTGGTAGTTAAATAACAGATTTTTAATTTAAATGAAATATTACCACTTCGGTGATTTTATTTTAAAAAATCTGACATAAATGGTTTTAATTAGGAAGTAAAATGTGGTTCAATGGGATTAAAATAATTTTTTGGTGAATAGTAACTTTTAAGTTTAATTAATCACGATTAAAGGTAATTAGTGAAATTTAAGGTAAAAATGATGTTATAAAAATATGAAGATACCTTTACACTTGTCCTACCCCTGTTGGATGTGTCATGGCCGACCAAGAAAATCCATGGGTCAACTTGGGGACCCCATGGAGCCACTTTGGTAGGAAAATGACATAAATAACTTTTATTTAAAGTTAAAATAAAAATGTCACAAACATAAGTTGTTTTACTAAAACAATTTTTAAATGGGGTTATACAAGTCATATGTTTGACTATAAATATTAATTAGAAATCTAAAAATATTTCATACATCATGATATTTTTTTTATAATTTTTAGACATTAAATAAATTAAATTATTTATGACACCATGATGATGCATGAATTACCTCATTAATTAACGATTTAAATAAAATGAAAAGATAATGTAAAATCCAAGGCTTAAACTTGTCAAAAACCTATTGTATGAGTATATTTAGAACCCTTATCACCTTAGACTCTAATTATATAAGTGTGGGACCTTTAAAATCCGAAAATCATTATATAATAAATAACATTTCATTACTTTCCAAGAGTGCCCCTCCTCTCCACTTATAAAAGGCCCTCACCACTACCACGTTACTCACACTTTCAAAGCCTTTTGGCTCGGCCAACCTCTGCCCAAATACTCTCCCAACTTCCCTCCCTTACTCCTATAAGCCTCAATTTGGGCATAATTCTTCCCACGGAATCCTTTGTCTCAAATCAAAAGAGTTACCCGATTTTAAGGAAATGTCTTCTCTTATGTTATTTTGTTTTATTTTTCTTATCCAACACCCTAAAATATTTTTATTCATTTCTTTTGTAACAAAACCAGTATTCTAAATATACTAGGATGTTGTTATAAGAATTATTCAAGCTACACATACACACAACTACATCTAATGGTTAAAGAACATACTATTTCTGTGGATGGCGAATTTCTGCCTCACGAAACGATGATTGTTCAACACTCATATAACACCTCTAATGGTAGACATTTTTATGAAACTATTTTCATATATGATATATATATTATTTTTATGTTTTCCTTATGCTTATGTATTTCTCATTTGTGGCATACTTTATGATTTCCATTATGGGTAAACGCGATAATTTCATTTTAGGAAGTGCAGACTACCGCCCCCTCAAAGTGATTTGAATCGTTAATGCCATATATGGGATTTATAAAGGATGGAGTAAATGGTTTTATACATTATATTGTACTGGTATTATAATATACCTTTATATCATTACGATTTAATTAAATACAAAATGAAAGTAGCGTTCATGCGTACGTACGGCTTACCGTCTCCATGAACGGTGCATTTCATTTCTTACCTTTAAACGTTATGGAATATTATAAATGCATGTATATACTAGATATATATCAGATATATGATAACAATATCATGAATATAATTCTATATATAATGGATATATCACCACATGAACAACCTATAATTATAAGAAGTATATTTTTGACTCAAGTACCAAAGATCGTCAAAACGACCGTTATTAACATAAATAATTACATAATGTTCATAACATGGTAATAAGTGATATAAAATGAATAATAAACTTGAAAAATGTTATTAAGAAATTTTAAATTAGCTCTAGTTTATTATTCAGGAGATCAAAGAACGGTCGAGTGAATTTGGACATGAGGTAAGGGAACTTCTTAACCCAATTTCTATTCTTTGGGTTAATCTCCTACTTTAAAATTATGTCATGATATTATCATGTCCTATCTTGTATTTGTAATTTCTTTATGTGTACTTATAGTGAATACACATAATAGATCTATTTTATTTTAAAAATGATCTTTGTAAGGACTTCATCTCAATCTCCTTTCATTGAGGCATATTTTGTTTTATAAACAACTTTCTCTTATACGCTGTATAAACCCCTTTGACGTTTATGTTTATTCAAAAGGTTTTCTTTTATAATTTTGTGATTTTTAAATGATTTCAAAAAAGAGATATTTCTCTAAAATATATGAAAATATAGTGCAAATGTATACGTATTAAACGCGAGATTAAAAATGTTTTCAGAAAACCTGACTCTTGAGTACGGTAGACAGGAAGGGATTGGGAGTGGACACATCATGGCCTATAATTAGTCGAGAAGTCTCGGAAATAATTATTTTGTTTCCAGAAGCTTGCATAATGTTTTTAGAAAAACACAGGAGTGTATTTGAGCAATTTTAAACGTAAGTATCTTTTAAAAAATTTCATCTGTAGGTCTCATGAGACAAACTAGTGTCTTGGCACGAGGCCTTGACAAAATCTTATTTGTGGTCTTGGCACGAGGCCTTGGCTACGTGGTTATGATAGTCTGGCATTTTGCATTCCATCATTATGAAAGTGGTTATTGATATTTCATGTGATTATTCAACCAGTAGAATATCCATGTGAATAAGTAGTTGGCATTATTTCATTTTACTTTTGCTATATTATGTTGAAGTTCAAGTTTAAAAGGGTTTTGTTTTAGTTATACATTGCCTTAAATGTTAATGTTTATTTATGAAAGCTTCCGTTATATTGTTATCCTTACTGAGAATCTGAGATCACCGCTTTCAATGTTTTAATTTTTCTAGGATGTGAAGAAGTATTTTATGAATGACCTGTAGGGATAGTCAGAAGAGCATATGAGTGTGGATTATAGAGACTTTGTTATTGTATTTTTTCACTTTATGATGAAATTTAACATTTATGAATGTATCTAGTGTTTCCAAGGATACTAAACTAATCGTCCTTTCGAGACTTGATCTATTTTTATCATACCAATGTTACGAAGTAATGCACCGACTCTGGGTAGCTGGGGTCAGGGCGTTACATTCTCTATCACTCCCTATTTTTCCATGAGAATTAGTTTGCCATTCCAAATCTATATTTTAATTTCCACCAATTTTCTCCCAACATTGAATCATAAATATTCATAACTTTCATTGAAAATTCTGTTTCCACATTAACTTTTAAAGATGATGTCCTTAAACCCATTTTATTATTTGAGTTTTAGTTAATAAAATCTATAAATCTTAATCATTTGATAACCAAGACAAATTTTGAGGGAGAAATTAATTTTATGGGGGTAGGATGTAACATCCTTTTATTTTATGAAATATATTATTTAAAATTAATTTATCTTTTTTATATATTTTGTTAAATAAAAAAAAATATCGCATCAAACTCAAAACCACGCTTATCTTACATTTTATGTGACATCTAGTTCTTTTGATGACTTTTGTTATATATAAAACTCAGTCTGAGTAGACAAAATTATATTATTAATATTGTTATGATACTCATCACATATCCATTTGAAGGTTTGGAATGAAAGAGATGCACTAAATTATGAAATTATAGTTTAAAAATGTTTATAATATGAATTCATTGGTTACCAATTATTTATAATTGAAAATAAAAACCAACTGAATATAAATGATGTAACAACCTGGGTAATGATAAAATAAGTGTTTTTCAAATTATTAATATTTATGAATTGTATAGTAATTTTTAAATTAAAATCATGAATATATTCAATAGATTATATGACATGAGACAAGATTTTCTTTTAAATATTACATTTCATGCAACACATAGTTATACCAACCAATAATATATTTTTATTATTATTATTTAATATGGTAGTTTCATCTCTTTTTAATTGATTAATTTCCTTAATAATAAATTTTGAATGTTTTAAATATTTTATATGGGAAAATAAAATTTATTTTTGGAAGCTAAATATGAAAATTTACTTTGGGTGAATTTTTGGAATTTTTCTTGAGAAGTTTAATTTTTTGTTGAATAGTGAAAACGTTGAATTTTAATTGAAAAATAAATTTTCTTCTAGTCTATTATATAGTTAAATAATAATTTTATTTTTTAAAATTATAATTAGATCATGTTAATATAATTTAATCCAATTTAGTTCGATGTGATCAATTTCACATTAAATTTAGATATGAGAACATATAATTTATCTCAACATTTTTTTAATTTAAAAACCTGATGTTTCTTTCTATTGGCGGGATTTATTTATAATTAATTTAGTTCACTTATAGGAATATAATTTATAAAAATGGATTCCATATTTGGAAAAATAAAAAATTTTTCTGTCAAATAATGTCAACTTAGTTTTTTTACAAAAAATACAAGGGAAAATAATTAAAGATTTGGAGTTTGGAAAAAGTTTAATAAATATGGATATAAATATTATTTTGGAATATAAATGAGTAATGTTTTTCAAAATAATTTATATTTAATTTTTAGAGATGATATAATTACGTCAAATTCTTATGAAATTCCAACTCATGGATTATTTGGTTAACAATTAAATATAATAAATGAAATTTTATTAAATAAATTAAATATACTAAAAATATAATTTTATTAAAATAAATTTTTATTTGTTAAAAAATAAAAAACATGTTCCATTAATTTACAAAGTTATATTTTATAATGAATATATAGAACCATTAATATTTGAAACATTATGAGCACGTTTAGGGTTAAAGTGACATGTTAGAGTGTTACATGCGTTTATGTTAAAGTTAATTTAAAAAAAAGATATTTTTATTTTATAAATTATAATTCATATTTTATAATAAAGGATACTAAATTTTCTAAAAATTATCACTTTAATTTAGTGTTAGTTGATGGATTACATAGGTTATAAAACTAACTACATGAATGAAAAAAATGAACAAAAATATTGGAACCTATAGACTAAATAATCAATGATAAAAATGTAATTTATTTTTGTTTGATGTGAGTTAGGATAAACAATAATTATTATTTAATCTATTATTTATCATTTTTTATGAACAAGATGTAAGGGAGACCTCTCAATAGTGTTTACATTTGGTATTTACCGCAACCCCACTCCTCCTCCATTATAAACAGGCATTCACTCTTACCCTCTCATCAAAGAATTAAAGCCTATTTCCTCACCCAAAACCCACAAAAATCAGCTCCCAAATCAATAATATTATCCTATATTCCTTAATTTGGGATAAATCCAACCATGAAATCCATTTAGGGCAGACCAAAAGGCATTACCCGAAAAGAGGTAACATTCTTCAACGATGACTATTGCTTAATTTATTTCTCTAGCCACATAAATTATTCTACTAAATTATTATACAATAACATTAGTATAGTTATTATATAGATAAGTTATTAATATAATTTTATTCCTACACCTATTCAAAATTACATCAAATTGGTCATGAACTTACCATTCGTGTATGCTATCAACCACCGCCTCACGAAATGATGTCATTGATTTTTACATTAGCACATCATATGGTTTGTAATTATGATTTGAATATTGTTTTTATATATTATATATATATATATATATATGATATTTTTGTTTTATTAAATCTTATATAACTATTATATAACACATGACGTCACTCTTTCTATTTTTTTCAAAATACGATAACATCGTTTATGGATGAGTGGACTACTGCCTCCTCAAAGTAATGTGATGCATTCACACATTACATGGAATGTATTCAAGATGAGTTTAATAAAAATATATGATATAAATTAAATCTATATGATATTAATGAAATAATTACCTTTCGGTAAATATAATATATCATTTTTTATTAACTTTTAACACACTGAAAAAGTGATAATTTCGTTCCTGGATGTGTGGACTACAGCCGCCTCAAAGCGAAGTGATTCCTTTTAAATCACAAGAGTTATATATATAAGTTTTTATGACTATATAATTTTTTATACTTAATAAAATTATATTTATGGAAATATAAATTTTACTTACATTCTTCCAATAAATATCATTAAAAACGGGAATGTTACTTATTTGTATGCATTACCTACCATCACCAATATTTTATCATTGCTTCCTTTTTTATAACCAACATTCAAAATTAATTTTAAAAGTATTATTAATGTATAAATAAGGTAATTATGACATGATTATTATTTTTTTTGTTTTTTATATAATTACCTCTCTAACACTATGAGTTTTTGAAATAATAATCCTCAAATTAATTTAACTTTTTCGATATTTTTCATTTCACGCAATATTAAATATATCATTAGTTATATGAAAAACACCATGTTTGGATTGAGTTATATGAAATACCAAGTCAGGTTTTAGAAATAAAAACCACTAATATTAGTTTGTGGTATACACATCACTATGTTTGACTTCTATTATAGAAAATGTTGTGTTTTTACAATAGTTTATGTTACATACAAGACTATGTGTTAACGAAAAACTTTATATTATTAAAATAATTTTATATTTATAGTAAGATATAAAATATCCATTAAATTAGAATTTATTAATATTAATAACTTATTTATGAAAATATACGTTTTATAAGACGAATTAATTGGTGACCAATTAATAAGAAATAAAAGTATATATATTATTTGATTATAAAGACAGTAGAAAAGATTTTTGACTTAATAAATTGAATAAATTAAAATTATTGAAATATATTAAATATATATATATATATATATTATAGTTAATAAAATATTTTAAATATCCATGAAATAGATTTTATAGGCATAATAAAAGAATCAACACAATTCGATGCTTAAAAACCAATATTTTTCAAAAGGGTAATTTTATCGCCTTCTAATGGAGATAAAATTTTAAATAAAAATTTTGACAATTTTATAATTTTATATAAAATATAAACTTATTATATGAAATATGTATTTAAAAATTTTCTTTTTTAATTTTTTTTCATTTTTATGATAATTTTCATGTTTTGATGAATAATGAAAAAAATAATTTTAATTAAAAAAACTTTTTCATTAAAATAATTTATAATGATAAATAATATATTTTATTGGTTTGAAAGTATCATAATATCATATTTTAATCAATTAATCCAGTTTATGTTATTGGAATCAACTTTATACTGAAATTGGATACAAAGACATGGGGAGCTTTTCAATGTTTTTTACATTAAACCCCCATTTTCTCAATTCGTCAATGGGATAAATTTTAAATTAATTTATGTGAATTATGTGCTTTCAATTAAAAAAAATGATACCATATTTGTAATTTGAGGTTAACATTTACTAAATAAGAACCTTTTATTTTTTGGCACTATGAATAGTAACTGTAGTAAATTTTTATTTATCATGGTTATGGGTGAATTTGGTAATTAAAGGAAAAAATAATATTAAAAATAGTATAAAATTACACTAAAACATGTTATAAATTAATTAGTTGAGTTTTTTTTAAAATATAATAATTATTGGATGGAAAATATGACCTTTTAAATCAACATTTTTTGTGATTTTGATAGTAGAAATATTTTACTAAAAGTAAAGAAAAAGATTTCATAATCATATCTCTCATAACTATAAAATTTTTAATATTGGGTAATATAAGTGATATGTTAGAAAATAGATAATATTTTAAAATTTTAAATGTTTAACTACATCATGGTAATTTATATTCATATTTTATGAATGAAATAAGTAAATTATATAATGGAAAAAATGATTATGCATTAATTGCTTTATTAATGGAAGAATAAAATAAATTATATTGAAAATATTAAAATAAATATAATTTTATATAATTAATGTCATACAAGAATATCATGGATTAATTTGACATTTTACTGATAATTTGGTGTAGTTTATTAGTATTTATCTTGCTATTATGATATTTTTAAAAATTTAACTAATGAATAGTGTCAAAATTGACACTATTGATATTTTTAAAAAAAATATTTTATTATATGATATATAAATCATAATAATAATAAATATTAAAAAATAATTGTTATAAATATTAAAATATTATCAATGACTCATTAATTGTTCCTTTGTAATTTTATAGTAATTATATTAAATGAAAAAGTGTAAATTACATGATATCATGGTAAAAATTAAAAGGGTAAAATAAGGGTTAGAACAAAATGAGAAGGATAAAAATTATCAAAAACTTTATAATTTTAATTGTATGATTGTATTTAGACCCATATAGTCTTACATTATTATTAAATCAGTTTGGGACCATTTATAATAGAAATATAATTTACATTAATTTAATACTTCTATGAAATCCAAGAGTGGCCCTCCCATCTCATATAAAAGTGTGATTCTCATTCTCTTTTATAAACTTTTCTAATAAAATTTTAATCATCCAAAATGTTCCCAAAACTCCTCCAAAATTCCATAAATCAAAATTATCGGTATTTCATTTGGAATAAATCCAACTAAATAAGTCTTTTTGTGAAAATGAAAAGGAGATACCCAAAGAAGAGGTAACATTATTCAACAAATATTTTTATTTTATTTATTCATTGAACCCCCCCTATTATTATTATTTCATGTTTATAAAATATCTTAAATATCCCCAATATTATAATATGTGGTTATATTAAGGTTTTTACCTACAATTTCACACACCACCATCCAATAGGTAACGGACTTACTGTTGTTGTGTACGATGAATTACCGCCTCACAAAACGAAGTTGTTCGTTATTCTGTTACCACCTCTCATGTGTGGTAATTATGGTGGAATTTTTTAATATTATATATATTATATCAATATTATATTTATTATTATTTAAATTTTATATCAAACATACCATCACTCATTCTATTTTGCGGATATACAATAACTTCATTTATGGACGTGTGGAAAACTGCCTCCTCAAAGCGATGTAATTCATTCAAACATAACATGGAATGTATTAAGAAGTATTTTAGTAAAAATATATTATATAAATGATATAATAATCCTAATTAAATGATAATATATATATATATATTTACATATATGTCCTTTACTTTCGTACTTCAATACGACAAGAAAAAAATAACATTAATGCTTACAAACGACCAACCGTCTCAATGAAAAATGGATTTTTTTTATCTTTACAGATTATTATAAATTATTATATATTAAATATTTAGTATTTTTATATCATGTTTTATATTTTACAATCAATAAAATCATTATAATCAAGACTACAATGTAAAAAAACATATGATTAAAAAAGAAAATATCACCTGAAACATAACTTAAACAAAAATTTAATAATAAATAACTCATATAATGTAATAAGTAAATTTTATATAGTACCATAAATATGAATATAGTTATGTGATATATTAATAATAAACAAATACTTATAATAAATTCGTTTTTTGAAAATATAAATAGAGTCACGACATAAGGTAAGAGAATTTAATATCACTATTTATTTATGTGAGATACACTCCTTATTCACTAGTCATTCATTTTGTGTGGATTACATAATGTAAATGAATGTGATTTTTGAATTTTATAATTTAATTTATGAGTATTTAAATATCTATTTAATTATCTCTATATCATGAGGTTTTATAGTTCAAAAGTTACCCGGCGATTAAGGTAGGGTTTCCTCAATTTTCTTTATTTGAGGGAAATGTTTTTATAAATCTATGTTCTTTTGCAAGGTGTATATATTTCCATTTGAATATTTATATAAAAATTATTCATATATTAATGATATTTTAAGCTTTTCTAATTTTATTATTTCATGGGGACCATGATTCTAAAGTTTCAAGGTGGTATGGGACACTTTGAAATGTTTGAAGATTATTTTTTATAGGAAATGTTTTTAAAATATCTCTTAATATCATTTCAATAGAAATGGTTTGTCATAAAATGTTTTATGTTTTAAAGTGTTATTAAAATATTAATTTTTTTAAATATAATATTATGTAAATTGATTTCAGAATTGTTTTATGTTTTGAAACGCATTTTTAAAGAAAAAATGGTTATTTTACTCAAAAATTATTTCCAAGAGTACACTATTACATTTCTTCCAACTAAGACCCTCATATTTGATATTAATTATGTTTTAATGGGGATATAAAAAAATTATTCCATTCTTATTATTTCTTTGAATGGTTTACATTTATCATGGATTGATACTTATTAATTTTTTTCATGAGATATGATATGATGAAGTGTTTTATGAAACACATTTATATTCAAGGGTTATGAATGATTCATGATCTTGTAAAACAAATATGTATGATTTCATAATGACATGGGTGGGACCTATATGTCCCTCCAGTTAATTTGGTAAAATTTAAATCTCATTAGATAGACTTGAAGAACATTTTCCTCCAAGATAGTTATGAGAGTGAACCATGATTATCAAGATGGTTATCGGTGTGAACCATGACTGCTAAGATGGTATCAGAAGTGAAACCATAATAATAGTATATCATTTTTACTGAAGTTATTAATACTATATAAATCATTATTATAAGCTTATTTGTTTTCCATAATTCCATGTTTTATTCTTATGTTATTCTATTATGGCTCATGTTCTTTATTTTCTTATGATTCATATTTTATAAAATTCCAATATTTATTACATAATTCTAGTTTATAATATTTGATATATAGGGTATGATATTATATTTTCACAATCATGTTATAATAACCTTATGTTCATAACAATGTTTACATTTCTCCCTTGGTAACCACTAATAATAATCTGAGCTCACCCATTTTTAGGTTTCCTTTTCCTAGGTTATAAGAAATGATTTTAGTTAGGGTAATAAAAGATATGTCTTTGTATGAAACATTAAAGATATTTCACTATATAAGAAGTATGTGTTCTCTATCTCCAAACCCACTAAACTAAAATGTTATTCGGTAATTTTTTTGCGTGATGTGTTATGTAATTCTATAAAGTGATATAATGTCCATTTACCAAAAGCATGGGTTGTTATAGTTGGTATTAGAGAGAAGGTTTATTCAACCTTTGGGAACTGGGATGAGAAAAAATATTGATATCCATTATGATATTTCTAATGATATTTATAGGACATACATAAGGATAAGTCTAACTATAGGCCACAATCGTAGAATTTTGGTAATGATCATGATTAACCTCAGATTAAACCTAAGGTGTCATAGATTGAAATATTTCAAGTATTTGGTAATTTTTTCACACACATTGCTTTTAGTTCTTAGTCAATAGTCAGAACTATATATCACATAGTAAACATTGAATATTTCATATTGGGAGTTGTTGATTTAATAAGGTTTCCTTATGACTTTTCCATTCCTCTTTGTTTTAAAAATTACAAACACTTTATCATAAGGACAATATTTTTTCCCTAAGGATTATCATCATGAGGAAAATTTTCCTTCTCTAAGATTTTTTTATCCTTACCTATGTTTTAATTGATCATGTTCGTTTTATAGTCTATCTATGTCTATCTCATTTTATTACTATTTCTAAAAATTAGTTTCAAATCTAAAACCTCATAATCCTATAAATACATAGATATAGAGTATTCTGTTCTCAGGTTTCGAATTTAGGTTCCTAATTCTCGGAAAATTAGACTCTAAATTCTGTAAAATTCAGACTCCAAATTCTCTGAAATTATGGTTCTGAATTCACTGAAATTCAAACTCTGAATTCATTGAAATTTAGGTTATAAATTCATTGAAATTCATACTCCAAATTCTCTATAATTCGTGTTCAAAATTACCTGATATTCAGACTCTGAAATCAAATGAATTTAGACTCCAATTACATAGAATTCAGATTCCTAATTCATTAGAATTATGACACTTAATTCTTCAGAATTCAGATTCCGAATTCATTGGAATTTAGACTCCAAATTATTTGTAAAATATAATCCGAATATTGATGATTTATATACACCGAATGTGTATTTGGATAGACTCTGATAATTTTTTTTCTTATACTCTGAAAAATATATTTAGTTAATCTTTTTATTTTTTCCTTACACTTATTAAAGTTATGACATGTTGTCATACTATCTGTTTTTAACTAATCATTTCTTGAGTGACATGTGTACATATCCTTATGAGATTTATGAAAAAACATTATCGTAGGTGGGGGGAGACGAATGTTGGATAAGTGCCAATAAATAGTAGCTCATTTGAACGAGCACAATACCAGTTAATCACTGTAGATACTGCATGCTGCTGAAGTGATTTCTCAAGAGAGAGACTCTCATGATTTGTGCAGTTCGAAACATCTTGTTCAGTTTGCATCATGAGAATCTGATTTTTGTTGTGTACAACAAAGGGATTCCAGGGATAGGAAGACAGATGTACTGACTACCTTAATGTTCGAGGGCTTCTGGGGATAGGAAGTCAGAGGTGCCAACTACATTAATTTTCGAGGAATTTAGCGGATAAGAAGACATAAGTACTGACTATCATAATGTCTGAGGGCTTGATGGGATAATAATATAGATTCCGATATTTCTATCATGGGCTTACCCAGGTGTGGGTAAGATATAAATTCTTTAATGTATAAATGAAGGGACCTTTATCCAAAGTTTTTGGATACAGTACTCTTTGGGTTAAAAGATTTCATACTTGTTACTTTTTTTGTTTCATGTTTAATTCCTCTATATTTAAATAAAGGAAGAAAGTGTAACCTTATTATACATTCTTGTACGTTTGTATACTCTAATAAGTAAGATTCTATACGCTCTGTGGTATAATCATATCCTTGTAAAAATTTATTAAGTTTTATTTATAGAACCATATTTTCATAACCTAGTATGTTTGTTTAGTATAATTAAAAGAGGTCTTGTGAATTTACCTTGTTTAACTTTGTTAAACATAGTTTTCCTTAAGGTTAAAAATGAAAGTTTCTAAACATACAATTCACCCCCTCTTGTAATTGAGAATCTGCATCATTATTTTGATCCTCCAATTGGTATCAAAGTATGTCTATAAAATACTTATACTCACATATATGTTTTCTCGCTCATATTTTCATTGTTCTAAATTTTTCTTTGCCTTAGGATTTTTATCCTTGTTTACAAAAATTTACTATTAACAATTTTTTGTGGAAATGTATTTTCTTTTCAAATGGTTAGAATTAATATTGGTTCGACTGAAAATTTCAATCCTACTAGACCACCCATATTTGATGATAATGATTATGAATACTGGATACATCCTATGGAGAGTTTTTGTTATTAGTACTACAGTGGACAATTTTGTAATCCTTATTGGATATTACAAGATTCCGAACAAGGAATTCAAAACCTTTAATATTCAAGAAAAGTAAGAATATAAACTAAACTACAAGGTATGTAATACTTTGTTGTGTTCCATGACCAAGAATATATATAGTCATATTTCTTCTTGTGAAGCTGCAAATTCTATCGGAATGAAATTTAATGTTACACATCTGGGTACATCCAATGTGATTGAAACTAGAAGAACTATGAATAAAGTAGAATATCAGCATACAATATATGGGAGAAAAAGGTCTTGATGATGAATCTCTTGTAGACAAAATTATAGATATCATTCATAATGAGTGGGAATCTAAGAGAACAGATATTGATGAGAAAAAAAAGTATCACAAATCACTCTTGATGGTCTTTTTAGAACTCTTCTTCAATATGAGATGTGAATGAAAAGAGATGCTGATATGAATAAGAAGAATAATGGTAGTGGAAGTGTAGCCTTTACTAATACTAAATCCAAGACTACTGAAAGGGCTACTAGATCCAAGTCTAAGAAAGTCAATGTGTTATATGAATATAATGAAAGTGAATATTCAGAGAATGAGTTAGATAATATTGATCGAAGGATGAATAAGATAGTTGGAATTAAAGATATTCAATATAGATATAAGAATAATGAAAGAAAAGACTAGAAAGACTTGAAAGTCACTTGTTATGATTGCAAAAGAGCTGGGTCTATCAGGCCAGATTGTTCAATGATTAAGAAAAAGATAGAAAGGAAAAGAATTATGAGAGGAATTTAAAGAATCACTACAAGGCCAGTGTGAAGAAAATTCTGAATGCCAATGAATCCAAGAGTGCCAGTGGTGGTGACTCTTCAGATGAATCCTCATAGTATGAATCTTCTCATCAGAAGAATCTTAGTCTACTTTCCAGATTACCCATTGAATGTCATTTTCAATGGCCAAGGTACACAATGCCAAATCTATAAATAATTTATCATTGAATGAAAATTATACTGATAATTAATTTTATGAATCATCATATTATGCGTCTTACTCGTTAAAAGATAATACATTACCTTCTTATGAATAAATGTCTATGTTTTAAATGATTTTTGAGAATGAAAATTATAAAATTAAGAAAAATATTGATAATGAAAATTATAGATTATATATTTTAACCAAAGAAGTGTCAGATTATTCTAAAGATCTTGATAAGAAAACTTTTGATTTAATATTATTTCCAAATATCTTGAGGAATTTAATTCTGAGAAGTATAATCTTCTTAAGGATATTGAGAATGAAATTTCTATGAAAAATATTTTAGAGAATAACTTTACTGAAAAAAATATGTTTTTGCGGAAAAAACATGGTTATTAAACTAATGTCAGAAATATTTTCCTTCAAGAAGTGTTGGGCAATCTTTACCTCTGGAATTGAATATTTTGACAAGATGTATTACCAAATTAGACCTATAAGGAATCATTCTGGATTTAGTTATACCCATGTTAAACCAATTTTTTGTAATAACTATTCTATTTCTCTTAGTGCTCCATTCTGCACTAAATGTTAGTGTGGTGGACATTGGGCAAAAAATTGTTCTTTAAATAAAACCTAGTTTTTCAGATTTCATAAATATTATTTTTATATAATAACATGGATACTTAATGATTTTATTTCTGAAATTTCAAAATCCAATAATGTTTGGATTCTAAAAGTATAACACTATTATTTTCCAGAAAATAATGAATAAACCAACAACAATACATGGTAGATAGATAATTGATGTTCCCGACATACGATTGGTAACAAAGTATTCATTGAAAATATTATCAAGACCAAAGGTGGAAAAGTAAATTTCATAGATAATGCTCAAAGAGAAATTATTGGTATAGGTACTATTGTTCTTCTTGAAAAAATATTAATTTCAATTGTTTTATTCATTAACAGTATTAAGCACAACCTCATTGTCATAATTCAATTTTGTGTTAAAGGTTACCATGTGAATTTTAGGAATGAAAAATGCTTAGTACACTATTCCATGGAAGAGTTTATTATTTCTAACCTTAGGCAAGAGAATGTATTCACACTAAAATTAGAAGGCATTAAAAGGAAAGATCTACCTTGCCTTAGTGCAATGGAAGATCAATATTGGTTATGACATAGAAGGTTAGGACACAGTAACCTTAGGAACCTATACAAAATCTCAATTAAATATCTCGATAAGGATCTACTGGAGGTTATATAAGATTCGTCAAATGTATGTGATCCTTGTCAATATGAAAAGACACATAAATCAAGTTTTAAATTAATCTGTGAAGTCTCAACTACTGATGCATTATAGTTAGTAAATATGGATATTTTCATAATAATAAAAACTGGGAAAATTGGAGGAAAATATTCTGTGTTTTATATAGTTTATGATTACACTAGATTTATATGGGTCTATTTTCGAACAAATAAATCTGAAGACTTTTCTTATTTAAAAATTTTTAGAACTCAAGTAAAAAATGAGAAAAACCTTACATTGAAAACAATTCATAGTGATCATGAAGGATAATTTCAAAATTCATATTTTGAATCTTTTTGTAGAAAGAAAGGCATTACTCAAAACTTCTCAGATCCAAGAACTCCTCAATAGAATAGTGTTGTTGAAAGAAGAAATTGGATTCTTCAAGAGATAACTAGAACCATGTTGAGTGAATATTCAATAGCTATACACTTCTATGCTAAATCTATAAGTACTATTTGTTATACTATAAATCAATTTTTCATTAGAACTTTTCTTAAAAAAACCCTATACAAATTGTGGAATGGTATAAAACCCAGGCTTCCAAAATCCTAGGTATTTGGTTGCAAAATATAGATTTTGAATACTAAAGATATCTTAAAAAAATTCACACCCAAATCCAATGAAGGAATTATCCTTGGATACTCCACAACTCTTAAGGCTTAAAGAGTTTTTAATAAAAACCCTTGTTCTATTAAAGAAACAGTGCACATTAAATTTGATGAAACTGATCCTTTTGTTTTTAAACAACGCTAACCTACATCACCAGATTTTTTTTCAAAAACTGATTATCAACCCTTGATAGAAGATCCATTTAATAAAGAAAATGTTCAAGAAAATATTTCTAAATCATTTACTGAGATTATTTGCTATCATATGTTGATGAACAGTTTTTACCAAACCCAAATTAGTAGTTTCTTAAAAATCATACCAGTAATTGTATCACTAATGATGTAAATCATCCTATAATGACTAGAAGCTCATTAAGAATTGAAGGAGAATATCATCCATTCAATTCCGAATTAGAATAAAAAATCACTAATGAAGATTTAGTTTATGATGATTGGATTAAGTCCATAAACAATAAGCTAAGTGAATTTAAAAGTAATAATGTTAGGACCTTGGTTGAAGACTTAAGGAATCATCAGTTATTGGAGTAAAATGGGTCTTCAGAAATAATTGTGATAAAAATGGAATCATTGTATGGAATATGGCATGATAAGTTACTAAAGGCTATAATCAAAAAGAATGAATAGATTATAAAGAAACCTATGCTTCAGTATATAGAATTTAATATCTTCATATTTTACTTGATTTTGAATCATTCTTCAATTTCAATCTTTTTCAAATGGATGTAAAGTGTGATTTTCTTAGCGAATTTAAAAAAGAAAAAGTTTATTTTGAAAAAACTACTGTTTTGGAAGACACAAAACATCATGGACATGTTTTCAAACTTTCCAAGGATTTATATGGAATTAAAAAAGCTCCTAGAGCCTTGTATGATAGACTTCCATGATTTTTGTTACAAAACTATTATGTTAAGAGAACTTCTGATCCAACCCTTTTTATAAAGAATGAAAAGAAAAAAATTTATTGTAAAAATTTATATTCATTATATTATAATTTGTTCAACATAGTACTCTTTAACTGATTCGTTTTCAAATCTAATGAAATCCAAATTTGAAATGAGTATGATGGGTGAGTTAACATTTTTTAAGGTTTTCAGTTTTCTCAAAAACCAAAATGAACATATATATCCCAACATATTTATATTAAATATCTTATTAAAAAGTATGTACATGACAACACTAAGAGTAAAATTACTCCCATTAGTACCTCAATCTCACATGATCTTGATGATGTTGGGAAACCAGTAGATCAAACATCATTTAGGGGCATGATAGGAGGTTTACTATATATGATATCTAGTCATCCAGACCTAATGTTTTTAGTATGGTTATGTGCAATATATCAATCCAATCATATGAAATATCATTTAAAAGAAAATAATAATACTTTTTCACTATTTGAAGGGAGTGATGGATTTAGGACTCTTTTATACTCCTACAAATGAGTTTGTTTTAAAACATTCTTGAGATGCTGACTTTGGTGGATGTAGAATGGATAAGAAAAGAATATCCAAAATTTTTCATTTATTAGGAGATTTATTAGTTTATTGGTTATGCAAAAAGAAATAGTCAGCATCAATTTCCACTGTTAAAGCTGAATATGTAACAGCTAGAAGTTTTTGTGCTCAAGTGTTGTGGATGCGACACGCACTGATAGACTATGACATGAGTTTTACCAAAACTTAGATATTGTGTGATAACACTAGTGCCATTTCCTTATGTATAAACCCTGTACACCACTCTCATACAAAAAACATAGATATTAGGCTTCCCTTTTTTAGGTATCACACACTAAAAAGAGATATCATTCTTCAATTTATCGGAATGCAAGAACAACTCTCTGATATTTTCCAAAAATCATTACCCACCGATAGATTTGAATACAACAAAAAAATGATAGGAATGATAACCATAATGTAATCTTCCATATTAAAATTCTTGTTGAAACCTACCTCTTTATAGTAAGAAATCCCTTCTCATAGGGGGGAGTACATTTTCTTGATTAATCAAATTTTTTGTAATTAAAATTTCCATAATCAATATTTCCATAATCAAATTTTCGTAATCAAATTTTGGTAATCAAAATTTTTGTAATCAAAATTTTTGTTAATCAAACTTTAATAATCAAACTTTTTGTAAAAACACATTTTGTAATCAAAATTTTCGTAATAAAAATTTTTGTAATCAAAATCCTTGTAATCAAAATTTGGGTAGTATAAAAAACTGTCAATTTGAATTATTTTTCCATTTGTTAAGAAAAACATTCTGGAATCTAAATTTCGTCAAGAAGAATTTTCCTTATTCCTGAAAATTTTCCTTGCAACCTGGACGGTATATTTCCTTACTGAATTTTTCGTAATAAATATTTTTCTTTTTGGTATTTTCCTCTTGTTTTAAGTAATGTTTTCTAGGATTCACTTTCCTTAAATCCAAATTATTATCTTAAAATCGAAAGATTAAAAAATATCAAAATCTCTCTCTGGAATTTATCTCAACCGTCATATCAGATCAATATTATTTCAACTGTTGGATATTTTTGGGAATATGAAATGTTTCCTCCACCTCCAATATAAAGACCCCCCGATGGAAATCCCATATTGGTTATCAATCATTGGCGTCCTAAAACCCTACTGCTCTACTTAAGTTCCATTCCAAATTTCATGGTTTTCCTCAGTTCCGAATATCTTTGAAAGCTTATCCTTAGAAACAAATGTCGTTAGTAAAGGAAATTTCTGAGTGAAAGATCTAAAGACAAAGATAATTAGATCTAATGTTCATTTCCAAATAAGATTCTATTATTTCAATGAACTTCAAGTTAAATTACTGGGAGAGTTTTTGTATATCCAAACCAAAGGCACATGATACAATGTATCAAGAATTATTAGTATAATTCTATAAATATGTAAGATTCATTCATGAAGGAGGGAGATACTTGTTTTATTTTAAAAGTTATGGGAAAAACTATTATATTTCTTACACTAAGGCTGAAAACTTAATTAGAATACCATATGTGGGTGAAGCTAATTTTTGTACGAAAAAGCTACTGGATGTATTAGTATCATTTGATAAGGTGAAGGATTTGAGTTCCAATATTTGAAAGAAGTGAATACTATGAAAATTAATCATCATTCTATAAATTTTTGGATCTTAGAGTTATGGGTTTAGCGATTTCTAATTTCAAAAAAAAATGATAAGGTACCATGAAGAAGAGTGATATCTATGTTCTCGATTTCATAGTAATCCTTAGGAAGATAAATTTGGTAAAGTTTGTCTTACTTACAGTTGTGAATATCCAGAATGGGACTCTAAAATATCAGATATTATATATCCAGTTATTATCTCTAGGATATTTGTTCTTTGTCTTGATTCCTTCAAAATCCCTTGTCGTTCTAAGCTAAGTAATTTTAATATCATGTTGCTTAGTGAGAACACTCTCAGAAGGATAAATTTTGTCTTCAATAGTAAATCCAATGATTCATATGATTTATTTAAAGTTGAAATATAATCCTAATAAATGAATCCAAAAGTGGATGAAACTACCGTGACATGTGGTAAAAAGATAAAATGAAGGAACTAAAAAAGAAATAAGAAAATCCCATTGTTCAGGAAACCAAATCTGCACCACCTAAGACAAAGAATAAAAAGACTTATCCGGATGAAGTGGTTTCCAAGTGGAGATAAGATAATATTAATATGAAGGAAGGGAAGCCTAGTTTAATCTGGGAAACTACAGAGGAAAAACATTGATGCTTAAAGGTGCTGAGGAACTTGAGATACAATAAAATATCATGAAGTAGAAGAAAAATATGTCAGATGTAGAAATAGTTAAAGAACTTCTCAAAGACACCGAGAAATCCTTTGAACAATAATAGGTACTAGAATAATTTTTTCAAGAATCACATTTAGTGACTCTGGGAATGAAAATGTTGATTCTGTAACTAGAAGAAGGGAAAGAAATTGTTCAGGAAGAGGAAGTCGAAGGAGAATAAGAGGAATGAAGTGACGATATAGTTGATATGATAAGAAAATTGGAAGAATGTAATGAAAAGGAATGTCCTTCTGAAAAGTTTTTAATCTGAAATTCTTAGGCTAAATCAACCAAAATTATTTCATAAGGAGTAGAGGATAAGGAGAAATAAGAAGTGAATAAACCCTCTAATGATGAATACAACAACCATGATTTGTTTCTACTAGAGGAACTTGTTGAAGATTCAGAAAAATAAAATGTTGTGGAATATTAGATAGTTCAATTTTCAGATAGTGAACATGAATCAATGAATGTGGGAGAGATCATTCTAAGAGGTTATTAGGAAAAATAGGTTTTAATTGATACACCGAGGAATGCTGTGGTTCTAGAGAAATATCTTGGTGGTTCGTCAAAGAGAAAAACTGAAGAGATGGAGAATGAATCCTCACCAACCAAAGAATATGATTCATAGTCAACCTTTTTGGGACATGAATTTGTGGTCCAATCATTGAAGATGCTGTTTAACACCATTTAATTGTTTCCGAGTATATACTCGAGGTTCCAGATGCTTCAACACTCATTTAATCAGAAATCGTATTATGTATCCATGATTATGGATAATTTTTTCAGGATTGAGACCGATTTAAAATCCTTTTATATCAGGTATGATTCTCGTAGGAGTTCATGCATGGAAATTACCAAATGTTCAAAGAAGACAATATAAGAGATGATAATCCTTGATGATTTTCAAGATAGTCTGAAGGATTATTTTGACAGCAAAGATGGATGTTAAAAGATCATACTAAAAGTTTTGAGGAAAAGATTTATCTCAAATAAACAACCCGGAAGCTGGAAGTACAAGATTTATATGGGAATCTTAACTCAATATTTTTGAATTGGAAAATGGAAAGATATATTAGAATCGATTTTGATGAAAAACTTTGTAAGCAAGAAGAGCTCTTGGGGGCTCAAGCGGAAACTCTTAAGGCTTAAGAAGAAAAATCACAGCTCCTGAGAAGAAAAATATGGATCAGTATCAGATACTAAAGTGTTTTTAATAGGATAACAATGAACATTAGAAGATTAAAACAATCATGAATAAGTTAATTACAAAGGAAAAAGAAGGTTGATTTTTCCTAATCTGGGCTTTCGTTGAGTTTCTTTCCTTGTAAAAATTCCTTCAATCGTAAGGAAATTTCAGTTGATCTTCATATGTTTTTTTTTGTATAGTAATAATAATTTAGGTACCATTTTTTCCATTCTAATTATACCATTTTGAAAATCACAAATGGGGAGGAAGGATTGATAAAAAAGATACTAAGTAAAGTAGAGAATTTCCTACGTAAGCTGGTGTCAATCTAAGGGGGGGTTCTTATAAAAGAAGATTTTATTAGGAAAGAAAAACTAAAATCTATTTTAGGAAGTCAATAATACTATCCATTGGGATTTAATAACCTAAGGGGGAGTTAGTCGTATTCAACATTATTCATAAGTAAATGGAGATATTTTTTTTTCAAGTTCAAAAAGTAATATTTCTAAGTCATTATATTCTTTTTCATAAAGATGTTTGTGCTTTCCAAAAAAGGGGATATTGTTGAGTCAATAAGGATTCCATATGACATTTCCATTCCCTTATGTTTAGAAAATCACAAACACTTTATCATAAGTAAAATAATTTTTTCCTAAGGATTATTTTAATAAGGATAATGTTCTATCTCTATGAATTTTTTTTATCCTTGCATATGTTTTCATTGTTCGTGTTCATTTTATTGTCTCTCTAAATGGAACTCATTTTATTACCATGTCTAAAATTTGATTTCACATATAAAACCTTGGAATCCTGTAAATACATAGATACAGTGTATTCTATTTTTAGGTTCCAAATTTATGTTCTAAATTCTCTGAAAATCAGACTCCAAATTCTCTAAAAGTCAAACTCCGAATTCTTTGAAATTCAGGTTCCGAATTCTCTGAAATTTAGAATCTAAATTCTCTGAAATTCAGGTTTTGAATTCTCTGAAATTCAGACTCTGAATTCAATGAAATTCAGGTTCGGAATTCTCTGATAGATAGACTTCAATTTCCTAATAATTTTGACTCTAAATTCATTAGAATTCAGATTCCAAACTCATTAGAATTCTGACACCAAATTATTTAGAATTCAAATTTGAAATTAGCAAGAATTCAAACACCGAAATCAATAGAATTCAGACTCTAAATTCATTTTAAACTAGATTCAAAATATTCATGATTTACATAATAGAAATTTTTATTTGGTTGGACTATAATATTTATTTTTCATAGACTTCTAAAATATATTTAGTTAATCTTATTCATTTTCCTTACACTTATTACAGTTATGAAATAATGTCGTACGATCTGTTTCTAACTAACAGTTTCTTGAGTGACACGTGTACAAGTCCCTCTGAGATTCAATAAAAAATATGATCGTTGGAGGAGGAATCCGACCATTGGAGAAATTATTATAATTATGATCTCATCAGAACAATATCAATACTTTTTGATCACTCTAGATATTTCATGAAGATGAAGTTATTTCTAGAGAGAGAGACTCTCATGATTTGTGCTGTAATGAACAAATTGTTCATATTTTTTCATGTGACTCCAATTATTGCTGTGTAAAATTGTGGGCTTCCGAGGATAGTAAGACAGAGGTACAAAATACCTTAATGTTTTAGGGATTATGTGGATAGGAAGATAGAGGTGATGACTACCTAAAAGTTCAAGGACTTCTAGGGATAGAAAGATAGAGGTGCCGACTACCTTAAAGTTTGAGGGATTGCAGGGATAGCAAGACAGATTCTGATATTTCTATTGAAGCCTTAACCTGGTGTGGGTAAGACACAATTTCTTGAAAGTATAAATCAAGGGACCTTTATCCAAAGATATTGGATACCCTACTCTTTGGGTTTAAAGATTTCTTACTTGTTACTTGTTCTGTTTCAAAATTATCTCTTATGTATTTTAATAAATGAAGAAAGTATAACCTACTTATAATTTCTTGTACTTTTTTAAACTCTGATAATTAGATTCTATATGCTTTAAGGTAGAATATTTTCCTTTTAAAAATTCCTTAGGCTTCATTTCCAGAACCATATTTCCAGAACCTAGTAAGTCTGTCTGGTAGAAATAAAAGAAGTTTTGTGAATTTACCTTGGTTAAATTTTCTAAACCTAGTTTTCCTTAAGGTTTAAAAAGAACATTTTTCAATTTATAATTCACCCCCCTATTTTAATTGATCATCTACATCTTTATTTAGATCATATAGGAATGTATTGGAGTTATGAAAAATTATTTCCGAAGTGGAAATTTCATGAAGATAATTATAAAGGTGGAACAATTATTGGTTATACTACTGAGGATAAATTGACTACAAACAAATTTGAAAGGTATGATATGTTCTAGCATTATTCTTTACATTAAACCTAATATTATTGGTTTTATTAAGGTTAATGAACCTTAAAGAATGATTCATGTATTTTAATTTAGGAAAGACTAAGATGAAGTGTGTTGAGTAATGTTATAAGAATTAAGTTGGATGATTGAGGTGTATATGTATTGGAATTCAAATATTGTGTTATGCAAATCATGAAATATAGATGTATTTTAATTATATGTTTTTCATTAAAAATTTTAAATGATATGTTGAATATTTTTAAATACCTATAAATGTGATTTAAGGGTAAGGTAATATTTTTGGAGAACACGTGCTTTAGGTAAATCTAACCATTGATATGTACCTTATATTATGATAATGATGTTTGGATAATGATATGTTGATATGAATACGTAAATTAGATGATACTAGTTTCTTGGGAACTAATTATGGATTTTTTTACAAGAGGGTTTTGCTATTATAGATTAAGTATATAACTATTTTAGACTAATGGAATATATCTAATAAACATTCTAATAAGGAATCATGCATGTTTTCCGTAATTATGTATGGTAATTAAATTTATTACCATGAATCAATATAATTCATGATGAAGGTATTCACATGTTTGGAATGAGACAACTCTGAGATAACTTATTATATATGGGAGATAAATGTTAAGATGACATAATACAATTCTTTATAATGTTTTTTATGTTTTTATCGATTATAATTATTACCATTTATAGAATTATTTTTGTTAAAAAATCAAAGGTGGGTTTAGATATTAAAGTATTATCTCTCAATTTGATGTTTTCTTCATATTTGATAACATTTTCTGACCATTTTGTTGTGATAGAGATAGATGTAATGACATATCGTTCTATCTAGGGATCTCATGATCTTCTAACACTTGAGGAATGAAAAATTCAAATTCAATTCATTGAATATGATATGAAGTGGAAATTGATCAAGGAGAAACAAAAGGGTGATATTATCTTATAATCATATAAGTATATATTCTCATTAAAATTCTTCAACTATAGGGAAAAAATATTAAAACACAAAATATAATCCTAGTACCTTCTTTTACATTGAATAAAAAGCTCTCTTAGATCCCTACAGATTTAAGGATTTGGGATTGTTAACTTTTTCCTAACCATGTTCTCTATCACTCTCTATCTAAACTTGATTGTTATATATCTCGTCCATGTCCATGTTTTCCAATGCCAACTATATTCTCATATGTGGATAAAAAGTTATGAGTTATGGTGGGTAACCATTAGGATTTCAAATTTTCCCTTTTTAAAATGAAGTTTTAGTATAATTTTTACCAATTGGGTTTCATTTAATGGAACTTTCATGTAATAATACATTAATTACCCAGAATAATTTCATGGGAGAGATTTTTTTAAGGGTGGTTGAATGTAATTCCCCGAGAGGTTTTTGAAATAATTCTATTCAAATTAATTTAATCTTTTCAATATTTTTTATAACGACCCATACTTTACATACATTGTTTTTACATCAAAATTGAAGCACACTTATTACAACATATAACAAAACCAGGAAAGGACCGTATAGGTATAGAGTCATTAGAAACTCGGAAACATAAACAACTGGTTCATAAAGTATCTACTTTGACTCCCATTTATTTCATCATATCTAGAGTCCCTTTTGGCATATCCTTCTTAATAACCTTCTTCCTGACCAGGGGAAATAAAACATATAAAAAGGTGATCTCAAATGCTCAGTAAGGGTAAACAAAAGAAATATCAATAACATCATATATATAAGAACATAACTTTTGGAAATATTAACCTGCAAAAAAGATCATAATTTCATAACATGGGATAAATCATAGTAGTGAAATGTAATCCCAATAATCATAACTTAAAACATTAAACTTTGTTTCGTACACACAGAATCATAGAGAATCATTTCTTATTAGTCAAGACTCATTGCCATGACTATCTTAGTGGACAAAGTCCATTTCTGAACCATGTTCACTCCTCGTTTCATTCCTATTTAACTGAACCAGTTTAACCTACCATTCTAACCATGTCTATCTCATGAGATATAAAATCTTTACCCAATGCATTGGAGGGAGATATAGGTCCCACCCATCTCATAATGATACCATTCTTATGTGTCCCATAAAATCATAAATCATACATCATTGCATAACCAATGTAATAAAAATGGGATTCTTAAACATCATGACATCATAAAACAATTCATATAAGATAAAGGAATTCATAAAAATAATTCCATCACAACATAATCAAATAAATTTAATAATAGGGATAGAAACAGAACCCTGTATTATCATAGATTAAAAATAATTTTGAAAAAACACTTGAACTCCATTCTTGAGGAAAATATCTTTTATACTTCAAAAACATTTTCCTTTCTTAACATGTCATACAATTTTAAACTAAAAGAAGTTGATTAAAAATAAACTTGAAAATTTGTAAATTAAGCTTCTTGGAAATAATGTTTTAAAAATCCATTCATTCCGTATATGTTAGAAAAACATTCTTCTCGTACTTTTGTCGGAAAAGTCAAAAAGTACCTCATACGAAAAACGACAAAAGATTCCTTTCATATATTTTACTAAAAATACACCGAAGGGTAAAATTAGATTTAAAAAATTTTATGTGGATGGAAACAATATTACATATTGAGGAAACATGGATGTGGATGATAAAATACACCATAGTAAATACCAAAGTATAAACAATCTTGGATAAAATGAGATTGTGATATTTTCCCTTACCTTATGTCGGATTTGCTTCGTAAGTGTCCAAACCTCCTGTATAATGATTTAAATAATGTTATTGACTTATAACAGAATCATAATTATTTTTATGATATCATATATGGTCATATTATTAGCTTCTTATTAGTAATATTTTATTACTACTTGTTATTCGGGTGTTTATTACTTTTTGTTCTTATGCGTGTTTTGTCGAATAAATTATTATTTTTTCTTTTTAGGTAATAGATACCTCATTTCCAGAATGGTATTAGTGTAATATATATCATATTCATTCATTAAATTCATTTATATAATCATAATGCAATGAATATCATGTAGAACGAGTCGCATCACATCGTGGAGACGGTATTCCGTACGTACGCACGAGCGATAATATCATTCCCATGATCGTGGAATTGTATTGGAGTGTATGTATACTATTTAAGAATCAATATCACTTTACAATAATCATATATAGTCATTATTTACACCATTATACCCATCCAAGTAAGGTGGTGGTGGAAAATAGATTACACCACGGCGTGGAGATGGTATTCCATACGTACGCACGTGCGGTGATTTCATTTTCCGTAGGATGGATAGATGGTGAAATAGGGTTTTTTCATAATTATAATAACATATCAGTATATTATTGATACTGATGTTATTACTTCATAATGAAACAACTAATGAAAAATAAGTGGAAGAAGAAATAAAGTTGAAAGAATTGGTAACTGACATTACCTCTTCTTTGAAGCGCCTCTTTGAGACCTCCTCTTAGGGCACTAAAATTGGTCTTTTAAGAATACCAGGAGCTCTAGGATGTTTCTAGGGAAGTGTAGAAGAGACTTTTTCAGGGGTTGTCTGAGCTTGAAGGCTCAATGTGGTGTGAGGAAAAGAGGGAGGAGGTTCCCTTTTATAAGGGAGGAGAGGGGCACCTTTGGAATAACTAAAAATATTATTTTATTATAAAGTCAAATTCGGTTTTTAATAGCTCCAAAATGATATATTTAAATGCTAAGGTTGGGATGGGTCTAAATCCTCTCATAAAATATAATTTAGACAAGTTTAGGTCATTATATTAACCTTATCATTTAGTTTTAACTCTTAGTTAATTAGATTGACATTTTCCTTGTCACTTTGTATTTTTATATTATATAGTTAATAAACTTACCATATACATCCAAGAGACCCCCAAGTGGTCCATTAATGATACACCTATCATGATATAAGTATTTTGGCCGAACCATAGATTTTTAAGAATATAATAACAATTAATAATATAAATTTTGTTTTAAAAACTATTTTATGTCAATTTTGACACTATTTGGTAATTGATTTGTGTGAAAACAATAAGAGAATGATTAGTTCGAACAAAATTAATTAAATCAATAATAAAATGTCATATAAACAGAGAAAATTATTGTAATTCATAAATAGTCTCAAATTATATTTATTTGGGTATTTATAAAATCAATTTTGTCAATATTTCATTAATAAGATAATTACTCCATCATCATTGTATCATAAATAAATTAATTTATTTTAAGTCTAAAAATAACAAATAAAATACCATTATGTTGGAAATATTTTTATATTTCTATGGAATATTTATAGTCTAATTTATTTTATGTATAGCCCTATATTAAAAATTATTTAGTTATTAAACTTTGATTTTAACTATTTTAACCCTTCTTTAAATAAATTGATAATAAATGTCCTAATCTAATCCAAGTGAGCGTAAATGGTCATATTTTATTCCTAAGGTTTTTTGTGGTCGAATTAAACTTATCCAATAGAATTAGGACATGTGGTAGGGTAATAATAATAACACTTTTACCCTTAATTACCCTATTTACTTTTAACCGTGTTAAAAAAAAGTAACAAGTTACTATTCACCAAAAATTATTTTCATCACATTGAACGACATTTTAGTCCTTGATATTAACCGTGTCTCTCGGAGTTTCAAAATTCCACTCACAGAAGTGGAAAAATTAAATTTTATGAAAAAATCAGTTTTTTTAACTACCACTTAGTGGTTTCACTACTCATCAAAAATGAAAGTTTCCAGAAAAAATACCAAAAATTAGGCCTAAACTATATATGATATTATGAATTCAAAAATGGTGTCTATTTCACCAAATTCAAAACATATCAGTTACATTAACTAATTTAAAAAATAATTCCCGTCGTCAAAACAAATAGCGTGTATTTTAAGAGATAATACATATCAAAAGATTCACACTTGTTTATGTCTGATTTAAATGTGAAATTACATCCAACGAACAAAATTGTATTAAATTGTAAAAATAGATTCTAAATATACTTTAAAACCACTCAAATTAATAATTTATCACTATTAATTATTTCGATTAAAAAAGTTGTTTTTAATTAAAATTTAGTAATTTTCACTATTCATCAGAATATGAAAGTTATCCGAAAAGTACCAAAATTTCACCCTAAGCTAATTGAGATATTCCGAAACCAAAAATGAAGTCCATTTTGAAAAATAAAATTTACAAAATTTCAAAAAAAATTTATTACTATTCATAACGGCTAGTTTTAATAATATTTTAATAGCATATCGTTGTTTAGTGAAACTCGGTATTGCGTACGATGCAAGCTATCATGGAAGGCCGCGGTTGCGTATAAAGAAAGCCAAGCTAGTGTTGTGTGTAGTGAAAGATTCATTTGATGATTTATATGACATAAAAACAAAATATTTCTCATAAAAGTCTCGGGTGTTACATTATACCCCCCTTAAAATGAATTTCGCCCTCGAAATTTATCACTTTGTAACAAAAAGATGGGGATACCTCTCCCTAATCATATCCTGAAGCTCCCATGTAGCTTCTTCTAATTGGTGGTTCCTCCATAAAACTTTCACCAATCGAGTGGTCTTTTTCATAGGATTTTTTCGCTACAATCCAGAATCTTTATCGACTATTCTTCAAATGAAAGATTTTGCTCCAGCGGTACAACTTCTAAGCTGAGTACATGTGAAGGATCAGGTATCTACTTTCTCAGGAGAGATACATGGAACACATCGTGAACTTGAGAGAGATTCGGTGGAAGCGCCAATCAGTAAGCTACCTTTCCAACACGATCCAGTATTTCGAAAGGACCAATATATCCAGGGCTCAACTTCCCCTTCTTTCCAAATCTCATGACCCTCTTCCAGGGAGATATTCGTAAGAACACTTTATCACCCACTTCAAACTCTAGGTCTTTTCTTCAGTTGTCGGCATAACTTTTCTGTCGACTCTGAGATGCTCTTTTGTGTTGTTGAATAGATCGGACCTTTTATGCCATCTCATCAACAAGATCAGGACCTAAAAGCTTTCTTTCCCCAACCTCATCCCAACAAGTTGGAGTCCTTCATTTCTTTCCATAGAGAGCTTCATAAGGAGCCATCTGAATACTGGAGTGAAAGCAATTATTATAAGAAAATTCCACCAAAGGTAGGTGTTGATCCCAACCACCTTTCAAATCCATAGATAAAGCTCTCAACATATCTTCTAGAGTTTGAATTGTTCTCTCAGACTGACCATCTGTTTGAGGATGATAAGCAGTGATGAAACACAACTCTGTATCAAGAGTATGCTGAAGAATTCTCCAGAACTTCGAGGTAAATCTCGGATCCGAATCAGATATAATATAAAGTGGTACTCCATGCAATCTTACCACTTCCTTTACATATATCCTGGAAAGCTGATCTAGACAGAAATCCTCTCTAATAGCAATGAAGTGTGCAGACTTTGTAAGACAATCAACTATGACCCAGATAGCATTATTGCCTTTGGATGTTTTAGGAAGTCCTGTGACAAAGTCCATAGTGATGTTTTCCCATTTCCATTCGGGTATGGGTAATGGTTGTAACGTCCCCTTAGACTTCTGTCTCTCAGCTTTAACTTGCTGACAAACCAAGCATCAAGAGACATATTCAGCAACATCTCTTTTCATGCCATACCACCAGAAGTACTCTTTCAGGTCCCTATACATCTTCGTGATTCCAGGACGAATAAAGACTGAAGAACTATGAGCCTTATCCAACAGCTCCTTCATTAATTCGGGGATGGGAGGAACATAAACCCGATTCCTGAACATTATTATCCCATCACAATCAAGGTTGAATTCAGGAACATTTCTCACTTTCTTTTGTAACTCTACGTCTTCTTTCTGTGCCTCTTTAATCTTCACATGTATAGATGGTTGAACATTCATTTGAGAAAGATATAATTTCCCCCCTTCCATTATAATTCCAAGATACATCCTTTGTAAATCCATAAATATTGGATCTTTTGTGATCCTCTTCATGGATAAACTGGCATTTTCTTGTCGACTTAATGCATCTTCCACCTTGTTTGATTTCACAGGGTGGTAATGAATTGAGCAGTCGTAATCCTTAATCAGCTCTAACCATCATCTTTGGCGCATATTCAGCTCCTTTTGTGTGAAAATATACTTTAAACTTGTATGATCAGTATAAATGTCACACCTTTCTCCATAAAGATAATGCCTCCAAATCTTTAATGCAAAGATTATCGCAGCTAACTCCAAATCATGAGTTGGGTAATTTTGCTCATGGATTTTCAACTATCATGAGGCATAAGCTATCACCATATCATTTTGCATTAGAACACACCCCAATCCCTTCTTGGATGCATCACTGTAGATCACAAACCTTTCTCCACTATAAGGCAGTGTGAGCACAGGTACACTGGATAAACTTCTTTTCAACTCCTTGAAATTCTCTTCACATTCCTCCGTCCAAACATACATAACTATTTTCCGAGTCAACCTGGTGAGTGGATTAGATAATCGTAAAAAATCATTCACAAAACGTCGATAATATCCATCCAAACCAAGAAAATATCAGATCTCAGTTACTGTTGTTTGTCTCGACCATCTTTCAATAACCTCTGTTTTTTCTGGATCCACATAATTCCCCACTTTTGAGATTATGTGACCCAAAAATGAAACTTTTTAAATCCAAAATTCACACTTAGTAAATTTGGAATAAATATTCTCCTTTCTCAGGGTCTTAAATATAATTCTCAAGTGATCTTCATGTTCTTCCTTGCTCTTTGAATATACAAGAATATCGTCTATAAATACTATCACAAACTGATCAAGATAGTCTCTAAAGACTCTATTCATCAGATCCATGAAGATGGAAGGGGAATTAGTAAGACCAAATGGCATCACTATAAATTTATACTGTCCATACCTTGTACGGAAATCCGTCTTTGGTATATACTCCCTTTTGGCCGTTAATTGATGATACCATAAACAAATATCAATCTTGGAAAAGTATTGAGCTCCTCGTAGTTGGTCAAATAAGTCAGTAATGCGCGGGAGAGGATATTTGTTCTTGATAGTGATCTTGTTAAGTTCTCGATAATCAATGCAGAGTCTCATTGATCCATCTCTCTTCTTAGAAAACAGAACAGGTGCTCCCCAAGGTGATGCACTAGGGAGTATGAATCCCTTATCTATATTCTCTTGGAGTTGCTTCTTCAATTCCTGCAACTCAATTGGGGCCATTCTATAAGGTGTCTTTGAAATAGGCAAAGCACCCGGTAGGAGTTCTATTGAAAACTCAACTTCACGATTTGGTGGAAGACCTGGAAATTCCTCTGGAAAGACATCATCAAACTCCTGTACAATGGCCATATTATTAATTGTGAGTTTCTCTCCAGCCATTTGAGATAAATAACCCTCATTTAGTGGAATCAAGACCCATAAGATGGAAGAAAATTCCACTGGAAAGTTATGTTCATCCTTACATCGATAGACGATCATAGATTGATCTGGAATATGAAATGTGACTTCCCTTCTTTGGAAATTGATATGAGCTCCATATAAAGAAATCCAATACATGCCAAGAATCACATCAAATTCAACTATAGGAAGGATCACAAGATTTGCAGGAAGCACTTTCCCACAAACATCAATCGGGGAAGAATTATAAACTTTTGATGCGACTGTTGTGCCATTAGGGGTTGTCACAGCTAACTCAACTTCTAATTGTTGAGGTAATACAGTGATACTCTTAGAAAATTATTCAGAAATAAAAGAGTGTGTGGATCCAGAATCAAATAAAACATTTTCTACTTTAGAGTGGATGGTAAGTGTACCTTTCACCGCATCATTATCGTACTCCACATCGCTGATAGAAATTGAATGTGACATTCCTTTTTCTTTAGCCTTATGAGTTTGTTGACGTCGACCATCATCATCAACCCTTGGATTTGGGCATTGATTGTCATAATGCCCCATATCCTTGCACTTGAAACACTGAAGTGTAGTAGGTTCATTCTTTGTATCCCTTCCTTTGATTGCATCATTAGACATCTTCTTCCCATCATTGCAGAATTCAAATGCCCGATGACCTTCGTTTCCACATTTGAAACATTTACTTGTCCCTTTAAGACAACTCCCTCCATGTTTCTTACCACACTTTGAGCATAAGGGAAAGCTCATCTTCTTTTCAGTGTGCTCTTTAGATTTTCCTTTGAATTCCGTTTTCCTATTCTTATCAAACCCATATGACTGATGGGTTACTCCAATCTCCATCTCAACTTTGAGAGCACATCGAACGATTTCCTTATAGCTATTAAAGTCCCTTATGGACAGAGCCCTTCGAAGACTTGGTTTTAAGCCACTAAAGAATCGATCGATCTTACTCTCATGTAGGATAATAAAACAAGAAGCGTACCTTGCAAGTCTTGTAAAATTTTCTTCATAGGTACCAACAGATTTATCATCCTTTTGCTTCAGTTCAAGAAACTCTTTCTCCATCATTGTTCGGAGAATATGAGGGAAGTACTTATTGAAAAATAATTTCTTGAACTCGTCTCATTCCATGGACTCAATTTCATCCCTTTTCCTTGTATTCTTAATAAGATTCCACCATTGATCAGCATCTCCTTCCAAATGATACACTGCTAGGATGACTTTATCATGTTCAGAACATTGAATAACTGAAAATATCTTTTCAGTAGTACTAATCCATTGTTCAGAAACTAATGGATTAGTAGACCCGCTGAATGAAGGTGGACGCTGCCTCATGAAGGATTCAACAGAATTTTACTCCTTCCTTTGCTCGTTTGGAAGTCCTAAATGATTCATTGCTTGAGAAAGTTGTGGGAGCATGGCTAAAAGATTTTTCATTCCAGCTCCCATAATGTTTGGTTGCTCAGGGGGATAATCATTGCATTTCCCATCGCATTCCGCATTAACATGGTTCCTTCGGGTTCCAGCCATTGACTAAATCCAAGAAGAATAGTGTGAGAAACACTAATTATAATAGGAAAACCACCTAATCAGGAATAAAATTTCCCACATAAGGTCTTATACTAGGTTATTCATGGCCATTTCTAAAACACTAATATTGTGTTCTATGCTTAGACTTATCCTTAGGTTTCTTACTAAGTATTTCACGTCCTAGTTTCCAAAGGATGACTATACCTTTCCTTTGATACCAACTATAACGACCTATAATTTACATACATTGTTATTACTTTAGAATTGAATCAAACTTATTACAACATATAACAAAACAGGAAAGGACCGTATAGGTATAGAGTCTTTAGAAATTGGGAAACATAAACAACCGGTTCATAAAGCATCTACTTTGCCTCCCATTTATTTCATCATATCTAGAGTCCTTTTTGGCTTATCCTACTTAATTACCTTCTTCCTGGCCTGGGGAAATAAAACATACAAAAGGGTGAGCTTAAATGCTCAGTAAGGTTAAAAAAAAATAAATATCATTCACATCATATACATAAGAACATAACTTTTGTAAATCTTAACCTTCAAAAGAGATCATATTTTCATAACATGGGATAAATCATAGTAGTGAAATGTAATCCCAATAATCATAACTTAAAACATGAAAATTTGTGGCATACACACATAATCATAGAGAATCATTTCTTATTAGTCAAGACTCATTGCCAAGACCATCTTAGTGGACAAAGTCCATTTCTGAACCGAGTTCACTCCTCGTTTCAGTCCTATTTCACTGAACCGGTTTAAACTGTCGTTCCAGCCATGTCTATCTCATGAGATATAAAATCTTTACCCAATTCTTTGGAGGGAGATATAGGTACCACCCATCTCATAATGATACCATTCTTATGTGTGCCACAAAATCATAAATCATACATCATTGCATAACACATGTAATAAAAATGGGATTCTTAAACATCATGACATCATAAAAAAATTCATATAAGATAAATGAATTCATAAAAATAATTCCATCACAACATAATCAAATAAATTTAATAATAGGGATAGAAACATAACCCTATATTATCTTAGATGGAAAATAATTTTGATAAAACACTTGAACTCCATTCTTGAGGAAAACATCCTTTCTATTTCAAAAAAATTTTCCTTTCTTAATATGTCATAAAATTTTAAACTAAAAAAAGTTGGTTAAAAATAAACATGAAAACATGTAAAGGAATCTTCTTGGAAATAATGTTTTAAAAATCCATTCATTCCGAATAAGTTAAAAAACATTCTTCTTGTACTTTTGTCAAAAAATTCAAAAAGTACCTCATACGAAAAACGACAAAAGATTCCTTTCATATCTTTTACTAAAAACTCACCGAAGTGTAAAATTGGATTTAAACAATTGTAGGTGGATAGAAACAATATTACATATTGAGGAAACATGGATGTGGATGATAAAATACACCCCAGTAAATACCAAAGTATAAATAATCTCAGATAAAATGAGATTGTGATATTTTCCCTTACTTTAGGTCTGATTTGCTTCGTAAGTGTCCAAAACTCTTGTATAATGATTTAAATAATGTTATTGACTTATTCCAGAATCATACGAATTTTTATTATATCATATATGGTCATATTATTAGCTTCTTATTAGTAATATTTCATTACTACTTGTTATTCGGGTGTTTATTACTTTTTGTTCTTATGCGTGTTTTGTCGAATAAATTCTTATTTTTTCTTATTAGGTTATAGATACCTTATTTAAAAAATTGTATTAGTGTAATATATATCATATTAAATCATTAAATTCATTTATATAATAATTATGCAATGAAGATCATGTAGAACGAGTCGCATCACATCGTGGAGACGGTATTCCGTACGTACGTACGAGCGATGATATCGTTCCCATGATCGTGGAATTGTATTGGAGTGTATGTATACTATTTCATAATCAATATCACTTTACAATAATCATATATAGTCATTATTTACACCATTACACCCATCCAAGTAAGGTGGTGGTGGAAAATAGATTACACCACGGCGTGGAGACGGTATTCCGTACGTACGCACGCACGGTGATTTCATTTTCCATAGAATGGATAGATGGTGAAATAGGGTTGTTTCATACTTATAATAACATATCAGTATATTATTGATACTGATTTTATTACTTAATAATGAAACAACTAAAGAAGAATAAGTGGAAGAAGAAATAAAGTTGAAAGAATCGGAAACGGACATAACCTTTTCTTTGAAGCGCCTCTTTGAGACCTCCTCTTAGGGCACTAAAATTGGACTTTTAAGAAGACCAGGACCTCTAGGTTGTTTCTAGGGAAGTGGAAAAGAGAATTTGGCAGGGGTTTTCCTAGCTTGAAGGCACAATGTGGTGTGAGGAAAAGAGGGAGGAGGTGCCCTTTTATAAGGGAGGAGAGGGGCACCTTTGGAATAACTAAAAATATTATTTTATTATAAAGTCAAATTCGGTTTTTAATAGATCCAAATTGATATATTTCGAAGATAAGGAGTGGATGGGTCGAAATCCTCTCATAAAATATAATTTAGACAAGTTTATGTCATTATATTAACCTTATCTATTAGTTTTAACTCTTAGTTAATTAGATTGACATTTACCTTGTCACTTTGTATTTTTATATTATATAGTTAATAAACTTACAATATACATCCATGAGACCCCCAAGTGGTCAATTAATGATACACCTATCATGATATAAGTATCTTCACCGAACCATATATTTTTAGGAATATAATAACAATTAATAATATAAAATTTGTTTTAAAAACTATTTTATGTCAATTTTGACACTATTTGGTAATTGATTTGTGTGAAAATCATAACAGAATGGTTAGTTAGAAATAAATTAATTAAATCAATAATAACATGTCATATTAACATATAAAATTATTGGAATTCATAAAAAGTCTCAAATTACATTTATTTGGGTGTTTATAACATAAATTATGTCAATATTTCATTAATAAGATAATTACTGCATCATCATTGTATCATAAATAAATTAAATTTTTTTAAGTCTAAAAATTACAAATAAAATACCATTATGATTTAAATATTTTTATATTTCTAAGGAATATTTATAGTCGAATTTATCCTATGTATAACCCTATATTAAAAATGATTTAGTTATTAAACTTTGATTTTAACTATTTTAACCCTTCTTTAAATAAATTGATAATAAATGTCCTAATCTAATCCATGTGGCCCTAAATGGTCATATTTTATTCCTAAGTTTGTTTTTGGTCGAATTAAACTTATCCAATAGAATTAGGACATGTGTTAGGGTAATAATTAAACACTTTTACCCTTAATTACCCTATTTACTTTTAACCGTGGTAAAAAAAATAAAAAGTTACTATTCACCAAAAAAAATATTTTCATCTCATTGAAGCACATTTTATTCCTTGATATTAACCGTGTCTCTTGGAGTTTCGAAATTCCTCTCACAGAAGCGGTAAAATTAATTTTTTTGAAAAATTCAGGTTTTTTAACTACCACTTAGTGGTTTCACTATTCATCCAAAATGAAAGTTTCCAGAAAAATACCAAAAATTAGGCCTAAGCTATATTTGATATTATGAATTCAAAAATGATGTCTATTTTACCAAATTCAAAACATATCAGTTACATGAACTAATTTAAAAATTAATTCCCGTCATCAAAACAAATAGCATGTTTATTAAGAGATAATAACTATCAAAAGATTCACACTTGTTTATGTCTGGTTTAAATGTGAAATTACATCCAATGAACAAAATTGTATTAAATTGTAAAAATATATTCTAAATATACTTTAAAACCACTAAAATTAATAATTTATCACTATTAATTATTTCGATTAAAAAAGTTGATTTTAATTAAAATTTAGTAATTTTCACTATTCATCAGAAGATGAAAGTTATCCGAAAAGTACCAAAATTTGACCCTAAGCTAATTTCGATATTCCAAAACCAAAAATGAAGACCATTTTGAAAAATAAAATTTACAAAATTTCAAAAAGTGGTTATTACTATTCATAATGGCTAGTTTTAATAATATTTTAATAGCATATCATTGTTTAGTGAAACTCGGTATTGCGTACGACGCAAGCTATCGAGGAAGGCCGTGGTTGTGTATAAAGCAAGCCAAGTTAGTGTTGTGTGTAGTGAAAGATTCCTTTTATGATTTATATAACATAAAAACAAAGTATTTCTCATAAAAGTCTCGGGTGTTACATTCTACCCCCCTTAAAATGAATTTCGCCCTCGAAATTCGTCACTTTGTAAAAAAAAGATGAGGACACCACTCCCTCATCATATCCTCAAGCTACCATGTTGCTTATTATAATTGGTGGTTCCTCCATAAAACTTTCACCACTCGAGTGGTCTTTTTCGTAGGACTTTTTCGCTACGATCCAGAATCTTTATCGGTTGTTCTTCATAAGAAAGATCTTGCTCCAGCGGTACAACTTCTGAGCTGAGTACATGTGAAGGATCAGGTATGTACTTTCTAAGGAGAGATTCATGGAACACATCGTGAACTTGAGAGAGATTTGGTGGAAGCTCTAATCGGTAAGCTACCTTTCCAACACGATCCAGTATTTTGAAAGGACCGATATATCTAGGGCTCAACATCCCCTTCTTTCCAAATTTCATGACCCTCTTCCAGGGAGATATTCGTAAGAACACTTTATCACCCACTTCAAACTCTAGGTCTGATCTTCGGTTGTCGGCATAACTTTTCTATCGACTCTTAGCTTCTCTTATGTGTTGTTGAATAGATCGGACATTTTCTGCCATCTCATCAACAAGATCTGGTCCTAAAAGCTTTCTTTCCCCAACTTCATCCTAGTAAGTTGAAGTCATTCATTTCTTTCCATAGAGAGCTTCATAAGGAGCCATCTGAATACTGGAGTGAAAGCTATTATTATAAGAAAATTCCACCAATGGTAGGTGTTGATCCCAACCACCTTTGAAATCCATAGAGCAAGCTCTCAACATATCTTCTAGAGTTTGAATTGTTCTCTCAGACTGACCTTCAATCTGAGGATGATAAGCAGCCCTGAAACTCAACTCTGTATCCAGAGTATGCTAAAGACTTCACTAGAACTTCGAGGTAAATCTCGGATCCCAATCAGATATAATAGAAAGTGGTACTCCATGCAATCTTACCACTTCCTTTACATATATCCTCGCAAGCTGATCTATAGAGAAATCCTCTCTAATAGAAATGAAGTGTGCAGACTTTGTAAGACAATCAACTATGACCCAGATAGTATTATTGCCTTTGGATGTTTTAGGAAGTCCTGTGACAAAGTCTATTGTGATGTTTTCCCATTTCCATTCGGGTATCGGTAATGGTTGTAATGTCCCCTTAGACTTCTGTCTCAGCTTTAACTTGCTGACAAACCAAGCATCGAGAGACAAATTCAGCAACATCTCTTTTCAAGCCATCCTACCAGAAGTACTCTTTCAGGTCTCTATACATCTTCGTGCTTCTAGGATGAATAGAGAATGAAGAACCAATAGACTCATCCAGCAGCTCCTTCTTTAATTCGGGGATGGGAAGAACATAAACCCGATTCCTGAACTTTATTATCCCATCACAATCAAGGTTTAATTTAGGAAAATTTCTCACCTTCTTTTGTCACTCTACATCTTCTTTATGTTCCTCTTTAATCTTCACATGTATAGTTGGTTGAACATTCATTTGAGAAAGATACGATTTCCCCCCTTCCATTATAATTCCAAGATACATCCTTTGTAAATCCATAAATATTGGATCTTTTGTGATCCTCATCATGGATAAACATGCATGGTCTTATTGAATTAATGCATCTTCCACCTTGTTTGCTTTCCCAGGGTGGTAATGAATTGAGCAGTCGTAATCCTTAATCAACTCTAACCATTTTCTTTGGTGTATATTCATCTCCTTTTTGTGTGAAAATATACTTTAAACTTTTATGATAAGTATAAATGTCACACCTTTTCCCATAAAGATAATTCCTCCAAATCTTTAATACAAAGATTACCTCAGCTAACTCCAAATCATGAGTTGGGTAATTTTGCTCATGGATTTTCAACTGTCATGAGGCATAAGCTATCACCATATCATTTTGCATAAGAACACACCCCAAACCCTTCTTGAATGCATCACTGTAGATCACAAACCTTTCTCCACTATAAGGCAGTGTGAGCACAGGCGCACTTGATAAACTTCTTTTCAACTCCTTGAAATTCTCTTCACATTCCTCCGTCTATACAAACTTAACTACTTTCCGAGTCAACCTGGTGAGTGGATTAGATAATCGTGAAAAATCTTTCACAAAACGTCGATAATATCCAGCCAAACCAAGAAAACATCAGATCTCAGTTACTGTTGTTTGTCTCAACCATCTTTCGATAACATCTGTTTTTGATGGATCCATAGATATCCCCTCTTTTGAGATTATGTGACCCAAAAATGAAACTTTTTGAAGCCAAAATTCAAAATTGGTAAATTTGGCATAAAGCTTCTCCTTTCTCAGGGTCTTAAATATAATTCTCAAGTGATCTTAATGTTCTTCCTTGATATTTGAATATACAAGAATATCATCTATAAAGGCTACCACAAATTGATGAAGATAGTCTCTAAAGACTCTATTCATCAGATCCATGAAGATAGCAGGGGCATTAGTAAGACCAAATGGAATCACTATAAATTCATAGTGTCAATACCTTGTACGGAAAGCCATCTTTGGTATATCCTCCCTTTGGGACCTTAATTGATGATACCCTGAACAAAGATCAATCTTTGAAAAGTATTGAGATCCTCATAGTTGGTCAAATAAGTCATCAATGCGTGAGAGAGGATATTTGTTCTTGATAGTTATCTTGTTAAGTTCTCGATAATCAATGCAGAGTCTCATTGATCCATCTTTCTTCTTAACAAACAGAACAGGTGCTCCCCAAGGTGACACACTAGGGCATATGAATCCCTTATCAAGATTCTCTTGGAGTTGCTTCTTCAATTCCTGCAACTCAATTGGGGCCATTCTATAAGGTGTCTTTGAAATAGGCAAAGCACCCGGTACGAGTTCTATTAAAAACTCAACTTCACGATTTGGTGGAAGACCCGGAAATTCATCTAGAAAGACATCATCAAACTCATGTGCAACGAGCATATTCTTAATCGTGAGTTTCTCTCCAGCCATTTGAGATAAATAACCCTCATTTAGTGGAATCAAGACCCATAAGATGGAAGAAATTTCCACTGGAAAGTTATGTTCATCCTTGCATCAATAGACGATCATAGATTGATCTGGAATATGAAATGTGACGTCACTTCTTTGGAAATTGATATGATATCCATATAAAGAAAGCCAATCCATGCCAAGAATCACATCAAATTCCACTATAGGAAGGATCACAAGATTTGTAGGAAGCACTTTCCCATAAACTTTAATCGGGGAAGAATTATAAACTTTTGATTCGATTGTTGTGCCATTAGGTGTTGTCATAGCTAACTCAACATCTAATTGTTGAGGTAATACGGTGATACTCTTAGAAAATTATTCAGAAATAAAAGAGTGTGTGCATCCAGAATCAATTAAAATATTTGCTACTTTAGAGTGGATGGTAAGTGTACCTTTCACCACATCATTATCATACTCCACATCACTGATAGAAATTGCATGTGACTTTCCTTTGTATTTAGCCTTATGAGTTTGTTGACGTCGACCATCATCATCAACTCTTGGATTTGGGCATTGATTGGCATAATGCCCCATCTCCTTGCACTTGAAACATTGAAGTGTAGTAGGTTCATTCTGTGTATCCCTTCCTTTGATTGCATCATTAGACATCTTCTTCCCATCATTGCGGAATTCAAATGCCCGATGACCATCCTTTCCACATTTGAAACATTTACTTGTCCCTTTAAGACAACTCCCTCCATGTTTCTTTCCACACTTTGAGCATAAGGGAAAGCTAATCTTCTTTTCAGTGTTCTCTTTAGATTTTCCTTTGAATTCCATTTTCCTATTCTTATCAAACCCATATGACTGATGGGTAACTAAAATCCCCATCTCAACATTGAGAGCACATCGAACGATTTCCTCATAGCTATTGAAGTCCCTTATGGCTAAGGCCCTTCGAAGACATGGTTTTAAGCCACTAAAGAATCGATCGATCTTACTCTCAGGTTGGATAATAATACAAGAAGCGTACCTTGAAAGTCTTGTAAAATTTGCTTCATAGGTACCAACTGATTCATCATCCTTTTGCTTCAGTTCAAGAAACTCTTTCTCTATCTTTGTTCAGAGAATACGAGGGAAGAACTTATTGAAAAAGAAGTTCTTGAACTCGTCCCATTCCATGGACTCAATTTCATCCCTTTGCCTTGTATTCTTAATAATATTCCACCATTGATAAGCATGTCCTTCCAAACGATACACTGCTAGGATGACTTTATCATGTTCAGAACATTGAAGAACTGAAAATATCATTTCAGTAGTACTAATCCATTATTCAGCAACTAATGGATCAGTAGACCCGCTGAATGAAGGTGGACGCTGCCTCATGAAGAATTCAACAGAATTTTGCTCCTTCCTTTTCTCATTTAGAAGTCCTGCATGATTCATAGCTTGAGAAAGTTGTGTGAGCATGGCTACAAGATATTTCATTCCAGCTCCCATAACGTTTGGTTTCTCAGGGGGACAATCATTGCATTGCCCGTCGCATTCCGCATTAACACGGTTCCTTCGGGTTCCAGCCATTGATTAAAACCAAGAAGAATAGTGTGAGCAAAACTAATTATAATAGGAAAGCCACGTAATAAAGAATAAAATTTCACACTTAAGGTCTTATCCTAGGTTATTCATGGCCATTTCTAAGACACTAAGATTGTGTTCTATGCTTAGACTTATCCTTAGGGTTCTTACTAAGGCTTTCACATCCTAGTTTCCAAAGGCTGACTATACCTTTCCTCTGATACCAACTATAACGACCCATACTTTAAATACATTGTTATTACTTCAGAATTGAAGCACACTTATTACAACATATAACAAAACCAGGAAAGGGCCTTATAGGTATAGAGTCTTTAGAAATTGGGAAACATAAACAACTGGTTCATAAATTATCTACTTTTCCTCCCATTTATTTCATCATATCAAGAGTCCCTTTTGGCATATCCTACTTAATAACATTCTTCCTAACCTGGGGAAATAAAACATACAAAAGGGTGAGCTTAAATGCTCAGTAAGGGTAAACAAAAGAAATATAAATCACATCATATACATAAGAACATAACTTTTGGAAATCTTAACCTGCAAAAGAGAACATAATTTCTTAACATGGGATATATCATAGTAGTGAAATGTAATCCCAATAATCATAACTTAAAACATGAAACTTTGTGGCATACAAACATAATCATAGAGAATCATTTCTTATTAGTCAAGAATCATTTCTAAGACTATCTTAGTAGACAAATTCCATTTCTGAACCGAGTTCACTCCTCGTTTCAGTCATGTTTCACTGAACCGGTTTAACCTGCCGTTCCAGCCATGTCTATCTCATGAGATATAAAATCTTTACCCAATGAATTGGAGGGAGATATAGGTCCCACCCATCTCATAATTATACCATTCTTATGTGGGCCACAAAATCATAAATCATACATCATTTCATAACCCATGTAATAAAAATGGGATTCTTAAACATCATGACATCGTAAAACAATTCATATAAGATAAAGGAATTCATAAAAATAATTCCATCACAACATAATCAAATCAATGTAATAATAGGGATAGAAACAGAACCCTATATTATCTTAGATGGAAAATAATTTTGATAAAACACTTGAACTCCATTCTTGAGGAAAATATAATTTCTACTTCAAAAACATTTTCCTTTCTTAACATGTCATACAATTTTAAACTAAAAGAAGTTTATTAAAAATAAACATAAAAACTTGTAAAGGAATCTTCTTGGAAATAATGTTTTAAAAATCCATTCATGCCGTATAAGTTTAAAAAATATTCTTCTCGTACTTTTGTCAGAAAAGTCAAAAAGTACCTCGTACGAAAAACGAAAAAAGATTCCTTTCATATATTTTACTAAAAACTCACTAAAGGGTAAAATTGGATTCAAAAAATTGTAAGTGGATGGAAACAATATTACATATTGGGGAAACATGGATGTGGATGATAAAATACACCCTAGTAAATACCAAAGTTTAAACAATCTCGGATAAAATGAGATTGTGATATTTTCCCTTACTTTAGGTCTGATTTTCATCGTAAGTGTCTGATCCTCCTGTATAATGATTTAAATAATGTTATTGACTTATTCCAGAATTATACTTATTTTTATGATATCATATATGGTCATATTGTTAGCTTCTTATTAGTAATATTTCATTACTACTTGTTATTCGGGTGTTTATTACTTTTTGTTTTTATGCGTGTTTTGTCGAATAAATTCTTATTTTTTCTTTTTAGGTTATAGATACCTCATTTCCAGAATGGTATTAGTGTAATATATATCATATTCAATCATTTAATTCATTTATATAATCATTATGCAATGAAGATTATGTAGAACGAGTCACATCACATCGTGGAGACGGTATTCCGTACGTACGCACGAGCGATGATATCATTCCCATGATCGTGGAATTGTATTGGAGTGTATGTATACTATTTCAGAATCAATATCACTTTACAATAATCATATATAGTCATTATTTACCCCATTATACCCATCCAAGTAAGGTGGTGGTGGAAAATAGATTACACCACGACGTGCAGACGGTATTCCGTACGTACGCACGCACGATGATTTCGTTTTCCATAGGATGGATAGAAGGTGAAATAGGGTTGTTTAATACTTATAATAAAATATCAGTATATTATTGATACTGATGTTATTACTTCATAATGAAACAACTAAATAAGAATAAGTGGAAGAAGAAATAATGTTGAAAGAATCGGTAAGGGACATTACCTCTTCTTTGAAGCGCCTCTTTGAGACCTCCTCTTAGGGCACTAAAATTGGTCTTTTAAGAAGACCAGGACCTCTAGGATGTTTCTAGGGAAGTGGAGAAGAGAATTTTTCAGGGGTTGGCCGAACTTAAAGGCTCAAAGTGGTGTGAGGAATAGAGGGAGGAGGTGCCCTTTTATAAGGGAGGAGAGGGGCACCTTTGGAATAACTAAAATTATTATTTTATTATAAAGTCAAATTTGGTTTTTAATAGCTCCAAATTGATATATTTCGAAGATAAGGTGGGGATGGGTCTAAATACTCTCATACAATATAATTTAGACAAGTTTAGGTCATTATATTAACCTTATCTTTTAGTTTTAACTCTTATTTAATTAGATTGACATTTACCTTGTCACTTTGTATTTTTATATTATATAGTTAATAAACATACCATATACATCCAAGAGACCCCAAAATGGTCCCTTAATGATACACCTATCATGATATATGAATCTTGGATGAACCATAGATTTTTAGGAATATAATAACAATTAATAATATAAAATTCGTTTTAAAAACTATTTTATGTCAATTTTGATACTATTTGGTAATTGATTTGTGTGAAAATCATAACAGAATGATTAGTTCGAAAAAAATTAATTCAATCAATAATAACATGACATATTAACATATAAAATTATTTTAATTCATAAAAAGTCTCAAATTACATTTATTTGGGTATTTATAACATCAATTATGTCAATATTTCATTAATAAGATAATTACTGCATTATCATTGTATCATAATTAAATTAAATTATTTTAAGTTTAAAAATTAAAAATAAAATACTTTTATGTTGGAAATATTTTTAGATTTCTATGGAATATTTATATTGGAATTTATCTTATGTATAACCCTATATTAAAAATTATTTAGTTATAAAACTTTGATTTTAACTATTTTAACCCTTCTTTAAATAAATTGATAATAAATGTCCTAATCTAATCCAAGTGGGCCTAAATGGTCATATTTTATTCCTAAGGTTGTTTTGGGTCGAATTACACTTATCCAATAGAATTAGGACAGGTGTTAGGGTAATAATAATAACACTTTTACCCTTAATTACCCTATTTCATTTTAACCGTGGTAAAAAAAGTAAAAAGTTACTATTCACCATAAAATATTTTCATCTCATTGAACCACATTTTAGTCCTTGATATTAACCGTGTCTCTCGGATTTTCTAAATTTCACTCACAGAAGCGGTAAAATTAAATTTTATGAAAAATTCAGTTTTTTTAACTACCACTTAGTGGTTTCACTATTCATCAAAAATGAAAGTTTCCAAATAAATACCAAAAATTAGGCATAAGCTATATTTAATATTATGAATTGAAAAATGATGTCTATTTTACCAAATTCAAAACATATCAGTTACATTAACTAATTTAAAAATTAATTCCCGTCGTCAAAACAAATAGCGTGTTTTTTAAGAGATAATAACTATCAAAAGATTCACACTTGTTTATGTCTGGTTTAAAGGTGAAATTACATCCAATGAACAACATTGTATTAAATTGTAAAAATATATTATAAATATACTTTAAAACCACCCAAATTAATAGTTTATCACTATTAATTATTTCGATTAAAAAAGTTGTTTTTAATTAAAATTTAGTAATTTTTACTATTCATCAGAATATGAAAGTTATCTGAAAAGTACCAAAATTTCACCCTAAGCTAATTTCGATATTCTGAATCCAAAAATAAAGTCCATTTTGAAAAATAAAATTTACAAAATTTCAAAAAGTTGTTATTACTATTCATAACGGCTAGTTTTAGTAATATTTTAATAGCATATTGTTGTTTAGTGAAACTCGGTATTACGTACGACGCAAGCTATCGAGGAAGGCCGCAGTTGCGTGTAAAGCAAGGCAAGATAGTGTTGTGCGTAGTGAAATATTCCTTTGATGATTTATATAACATCATAACAAAATATTTCTCATAAAAGTCTCGGGTGTTACATTTTTCAGTTAACACAATACTGAATATAGAATTCATTGTATGAAAAGCACTATTTGGCTTGTGATATATGAAACACCAAGTTAATTTTGTGCTACATAAAACACATAGATTTCCATGTGGGATACAAAACTCTTTTCTTGGCTTGTGTTATACAAAATATCGAGTTCTTTTGATAGCTTCTGTCACACACAAGACTTGGTTTTACCAAACAACATTATATTATTAAAATATTATTATTTAATATAATAATACATAACCTAGTCCTTAAATTAGAATTATTAATAGTATTATCTAAATTATGAAAATATATTATTTATAAGATGAATTCATTAGTTACCAATTAATTAGAAATATAATTTTTCATTCCATTATATTATAATGAAAGTAATTTTATGCTTCCAAAGTAATTTGGAATTACTAAATTGAATTCATTACAATTGGTGAATGATATTAACAATTTTTTTTATTTTTTAATTCAAATATTTTAAATATTCATCCATTATATTTTATTATCATAATATAACAACCATCCAAATCTTATGCATAAAAACCTAGATGTTTCAAAATGATAGTTTTATTAACTTTTGATGGAGAAAGAATTTGAAATCAAAATTATTATAGTTTTATAATTATTATATGTAAAAAATAAACATATAATTTTAAAGATTCATATAAAAAATTTACATTGGATGACGTTTCGGTATTTTCTGACAAATTTCATGCTTTTATGAATAGTGAACAATAATAATTTTTAAAAGAAAACAATGTTTTCATCAAAATAATTAATACTGTTAAATTATAAATTATGTTTTTGTTAATGTATAATGAGATCATATTTTTATTAACTAATCCATTTTAAGATATTGGAATAAATTTCAAATTAAAATTGGATAAAAAAAGTTTGTGACCTTTTGAATGTTTTTACTTTAAAAACATGTTTTTTTTATCCATCATCAAGAGTAATTATAAATTAATTTATGAATATTATGTTTTTTAGACTTTAAAAACTGGATTAAATATTGGGAATTAGTGAAACCAAAGTTATTAAATAGGTCCCTTTTATTTTTGGGAATTATGAATTGAAACTTTAGTAATGTTTAATTTATCATTATTAATGGTAAATCCGGAAATTAGAGGTAATAATAATATTATTAATATTATAAAATTACCCTATCACTTGTCATAAATTCATTGTATGAGTTGTTTTCCACCAAAACCATCCTGTTACTGAAATTATGACCTAAATTGTGTGTTATTATTACTTTTATACTATTTTATTTCAAGTAAAAACAGAGATATCATAATCAGGTCTCTCAAAACAATAAAAATTTTAATATAGGGTTATATAATTGATATTTTCAAATATAAATTGTATTTATTATGATTATTTTTTACCTAATTTATGTTAATTTATTTATAGTTTTTAAAAATAAATAAATAAATTATATGGTTACACAATGATGATGTAATAATTGATTCATTAATGAAAGAATCTAATAAATGATATTAAAATTATAAAAATAAATATAATTTTATATAGTTAATGACACCCAATAATTTTGTGTATTAATCCAGAATTTTAGTGATAAATAGAGGTATTCTTTTCAAACTTATCATTCTGTTATGAAAATTTTAAAATGTCAACTATTTAATATTGTCAAAATTAAAATTGTTTATATTTTATGTTTTTTAACTAAAAGATATAAATTTTAAAAATATAAAAAAATTTACCAAATAATTGTGATAAGTAATAAAATATCATAAATGGCACATTAATTAGCCTTTTGGAATTTTATAGTAATTATATTAACCCAAATATTGTAAATTACATGATATCACAATAAAAATTAAAAGGATTAAATAATGGTTAAAATAAATACATAAGGATAAAAATAATGAAAAATTGTATAAATTTTATTGGATGATTTTATATAGACACAAACGTATTATATATAATAAATAAATTAGTTTTGGATCATTTGAAATAGAAAATAATTTGTATTAATTTAAAACTTTTAAGAATTCCAAGAGTTCCTCTCCCCTCTCTAATTAAAGGGCACCTATCCTTCTCATTTTACACACCTTTGAAGCCATTTTTCTAGTCTATAATATTAAAAAACCTCCTCAAAACATCCTCCCCTTAATTATATAGGTCTTTCTTTTGGATGAAATACAAAACAAAAATCCATCTTTTACAAATTAAAAGGATATACCTAAAGAAGAGGTAATGTTCTTCAACAAACATTTTTGTTTTATTTCATAATTGAACACCTTCAATTTTCATAATTTCATTTTTATTTAGTAACCTAAATATAATAAATATAATGATATTAATTTTATAATAAATTTTTTATATACACTTACACAGACCTCCATATAATGTTTAACGAACTTACAGTTGTTGGGTATGCTAAATTACCACCTCACAAAACAATGTTCTATATTATTCCATTACAACCTATCATGTGGGATAATTATGATGTAAAATATGTTTTTATATTATATATAAGATATTTATATTGTACATAATAATATTTATTTTTTTATTAAACATTACTTCATTCTTTCTATACTACGGATATATTATAACTTCATTTGTGTATGTATGGAATAATGCATACTCAAATCAAAGTCATTCATTCACACATAAAATGGAATGTATTAAAGATTATTTTAGTAAACATATATGATATTAATGACATATTAATTATACTTAATATATATTATTTACATAAAAACATATTAAAATACATTTCATTTACATTTGTTCTTTCAATGCGGAATGAAAACAAAAATATCATCCATGCATATGTACAACCTACCATCTCTCTGAATGATTTTTATCATTTATATTTATAGATTATTATAAATAATTATATATTGAATATATATTGTATTTATATTATTTTTATTATTCTATATATAAGTAATTTTTTATAATTAATAATGAAAATTCAAAACACGTATGATTAACAAAGAAAATATTACCTAAAATGTAACATTAACATAGAGTTAAAAATAAATGGATTATATAGTGTCTGAAATAAATCATATATGTTATTATAAATATGAATATGCTTATGTGATATACGAGTAATAAACTCATAATTATTATACATATGGTTTGTGCAAGTATGAATAGAGTCAAGACATAAAGTAAGGAAATCCAATCTCACTTTTTTATTTCTGGGAGGCACAATTTTTATTCACAACTAAATAATTTTTGTGGTGTAAATAATTAACATGAATGTGTTATATGAATTTAATAATTTAATTTATTGGTATTTAAATATCCATTGGATTATTTATATTTCTTGGGGGTTGTACGGTTCAAAAGATACCGAATGAGTAAGGTAGTTTTGTCTCAATTTTCTTTATTTGAGACACTTGTTTTATTATGCACCGATATTATTTTATGAGGTGAATATAGTACTATTTGACATGTTATATCGATAATATCATTATTTTAAAAATATTTTAATCTAATTTTAAAGTAAATCATTCATGGGGATTATTATTCAAATGTTTCAATGTGGTATGGGACACTTTGAAATGTTTGAAGACTATTTTGTCAAGAAATATTTTTAAATGATATTGTAAGATCATTTTCATTGAAAATTAATTTAAAGAATTGTTTTATTTTTTAAATATTTTTTCAAATATTCCATTATATGTTTTTAAAGCTACTCTAAAATAAAACATTCTCAATTTTTTTTTATATTTTGAAAATCATTTTTCAATGAAAAATAAATATTGTCCAAAATAATTGTTTTCAACAGTTCTCTAAAAATAATTTTCCACTTTAGACCATTTTATTTGATGGTAATTATATTTTATTTGGTATATGGAACAATTATACCATTATTATTATTTATTTTAATGGTTAACATTTATTTTGGATGGGTACTTATGAATTTTGTTTATTTTCCATGAGTTATGCTATTATAATGTGTTTTATTAAACCCATTTCATTTCATGGGTTATGAATGATTTATGTTCTTATTAAACACATTTTTATGATTTCATTATGAGATTGGTGAGACCTATATATCCCTCAAATTAATTGGGTAAGTATTTATTTCTCAAGAGATAGAAAAAATTACCTTGTCCTCTAAGATGGTTATGGGAGTAAACCATGACTATAAATATGGTTATGGGATTGATCCATGACTACTAGGATGTTATGGGATGTAGAACCATGCTACTACGATGGAATTTGAATGAATCCCTTGACTACCAAATAAATATTTATTAAATTTTTATGTATCATCCATATTTCCATGTTTTATTCATATGTTACGCTTTGATGGATCATGTTCTTTATTTCCTTATGATTTAGGTATTAGCAACTACCAATATTTAGGCTATGATTCACATTTATGGTCATTGATATATTGGTTATGATATTCTACTTTCACGGTCATGTTCTCATACCTTTATTTTAAAGATATTGTTGACATAGCTCTATTTTTTGCAATTATTGAGAAAAAGAACACACAAATTTTTTATGTTACCTTTCCATAGGTTATAAGCAATTATATTAGTTAATGGAACTAAAAGGGAATATCTGTGTGGAAAAATTTTAATATCTTTCTCCAAACAAGAATATTTTGTTCCATGTTTCCAAATGAACTAAACTAATATGAAATTTGGGAATTTATTTTTTTAATTTATTTAGTATTACAATAATGTGATATAATTTCCATGTTGTAAAATAACTCTTTCTCATAGCCTCCATGGCCATAGACAACCAACCTTAGTCGTTTTGAAACATAAACCAAATATGGTCAAAACACCCGATGTTGATATAATTGATTAAGTAGTTTTATAAAAGATGTAATAAGTGAAATAAAAGTAACCCTAATCACAAAAAATATTTTGATGAAAGTAAATAATTAACATAATTTTATTTTTCAGGATGATAGAGACACACTTGACAAGTCAGACTCAAGGTAAGGGTTTGGGTCTCAATATCCTTTCATTGAAGCATTTCCTGATGGAATAAACCATTATTCTTGTATAGGGTGTATATAAAACTCATGTGACATAATATATCCATGTTTTATCTATTATCATGTTATTTAAGGTTTTGTAAAATTTTATTCCCTCATGGGGATATTGAATTAAATGTGCACATTTGTATAGGTGACACTAAATGTTTAATAATTTAATTTAAAACTCTTTTTATCTATGTCAATATTTGTGATATTATTTGAGATATTCATTTATATGGACATAAATGTTTTATAAAATAATTTAAGTTATAATTTTAACTAAATTCATAGTATTTCATGTGGAATATTTTTACATGTTTTATATGGAACTTTCTGACAAATAATGAATGGAATGTTTAATTCATAATGTAGATGATGAAAATTAGTTTTCCAAAGTAGTGGATATTATTATTTTTGGATTACAGGGAAATATATAATGTTTCCATAAATATTTAATTTTTTGTGCATTTTTTTTAATAAAAATGGATTATTGAGAGAAAAAAGTGATTTGGTATTGAAAATGGGTTCTTAAAAGGGAAGGGTATTTTTATCATAATTTTTTTTCATATGAACTTAAAAAGAGTTTTAATGGGTTTTATGATTGTATTTATTTTAATATTTAAATTAAACTTGAGAATTATATGAAACTGGTGAGCCCGATATAGATTATATAAATGATTAATTCTCTTTATAGATCATGGGTGAGCCTTAAATATCATATACGAATGGTTGAGCTCCATTATATCTCATGAGAAACAGGTGATCTTAATATAACTTATATGATGGGTATAGCCACATCATAATTCCTAGATGAGACTGATATAGCCAATACAAAGGGTGATCCTCATTATATATCTCCAAGGAATTGGATAATGATATATTTTTTATGTCTGTCTTCTGGTTATTCCAATTAAAAGGGGTTTAAAAAGGTTTTATGTATATGATTCTCTAATTCACCTAAATAAGTATTAATTTATTTCTATGAATTATAATTCTTTACTTTGTGATTTTTTTGTTTTTTTGAAGTGACGTTTTTACATATCATTAAGGAACATTGAATGTAATGGTTAACAACATATGATTTTTGATATTTTTATTGAAAAAACATTTTTTTATTTATATATCACTTAATGAATATTTTTTTACCATCCCATGTTTTTAAAATGTTTTTATAGGGTTTAAGGATGAGTAAGGGATTGGAAGAAGTCATATTTATTGTCGTAAAGAGTATCCATAAAAGAGATCATTCCATATTTTAAATGTTTTAGATAATGGATAAAATGGATACTTTTTTGGAAGTGTCCTATATTTATTTTATGGTTTTGTTATATATGAGTTATGGACTAATTCTATAAAACTATAAACATAAAAAGATCCTCATGGTGAAGGAAAGAAATTTATTAACTAAAAATAAATATTATGTAATGTTTAAGGCCAGATACTTATATATTCTATTAAAATCTAAATATTGTTACATAAAATTTTGATTATTTAAAAATAATGGTTTGAAATAAAGACTCTATTTTCATAGAACATTAATTATTGAGAGATTAATTTTCTAATGAGTGTTGGTTTAAATAGATAACATATTGTTTTTTAAACATTTGGTTGGTTAAATATTCATTGAAATGATTCTTTCTTTCATTAAATTACATCCATTGATATTTCTATTCTAATTTTTTATTTGGGTGGAAATATTTTCTCCCCTACCTATTTTCATTATCATATAAAGTATTTATCATAAATCCATAGAATATTTTTAGGGTACTTTTATTTTCATTAACTTAATACATATTATAAATTGGTACTTTCTTCCTCTTATTTCCTAGTTCTATTTTTTTTATTTTTTTGTCCATTATTTGTTTACTTATAGCCCTTTATAGAAATAATATTTTGGTGGGTGGATTTAAAAATGGATTTTGGGTGAGTGAAATGGAATGTAAAAAGATTATATACCATTATTCATAAGGTATATTATATAAATAATATTTTTCAGGGTTTAGGTTGTTACATGTATATATATTTCTAGAATGATTTGATACTTTAGTGGGAATTTTATATTAAAATAATTTGAATGTTCTAAATATATTTTGGGTAAAATTTAATTTTGTGGATTTATATCAATATTAAATAAAAAAATTAAATTAAATGATTAATTTTTTAAATCATCTTTCCTCCATATAAACATAATAAACACGATTAAAGAATTAAAATATATTATTATAGGTGATTAAAATTATGATGAAATTATTAAAGAGTTTACTTATATAAATTTTGATTAGTTAGTAAAATAATTATTCCTTGTTTGATGCATGGTTTGATTATATTCATAGTATTTAAAATATAGTAAATATAGATGTGATGTCTTATAATGTTAAATAGAGTATAAGCATGCTGATATTCATGTCCTTTGTTCGAATTAATGTAAATAAAAATGTATTGTAACCACCTTATATTTTATGACTTTTTTCAAAGTAATTTAATTTATATATATATATATATATATATGTGTGTGTGTCTACATACAGAACACTATGTTTATCCTACATTACATGCAACAATGAGTTTCTTTGATACTGTGCATGACACACAACATCGGGTATCAACGAACTATAAAATAATACTATATCAAGTATGATAGATAGAACATATCCATCAAAAAAATTTACAAATAGAAATAAAAAATTTATGAAATAAAAATATAATTTTCTTACTAAATATAAATTTATTTATAAATTTTTAGAAAACATTTCATAAATTTCTAGTAAAGTAATCATATTCAACAAAAATATGTTTTCTTACTCACATATGAAGTCTTGAAAAAGAATAGTTAAAATAATTAAATGGAATACACTATCCACATACTTAGTATGAAGGATGATGTGGGAAGAAACCAACTCAAAAATTACAAGGATGCGGCCGTCTCAAACATGGAACAATGGTTTTTTGGGCATCTGTTGAAATAATTGTTTTTCAGAATTATAATGCAAGCACACAAAAAAGTTGCAACAAACGTAATGGTTGATGTTATCCCATACCAAATTGAAAACATGGTGAAGAATCTAAAATTAATCAAACAATTCTTTTCAAGAAGTTCATAAACATCCTCAATGGTGAAATTTTGTTATTGATTTTTTTCAAGAAATACTAATTTTTTTGTGAGTTGTTAAAAAAATCGATGTTTATAAAAAAATAATTTATTTTCATTAAATAATGTAATTTAAATTTCCTTTTATGTTTTAAAGTAACATATGTATTATTTAGTTATATTTAATTCATATAATTCTTATTTAATGAAATGTATATAAAATTTTAGAATATGATTATTTCTTTGTCTAAAAAATGAGTTTTTCTTAAAACTATTTTAAAGTGAATAATCATTATACATTTAATTAATAAAAATAATCAATTATGTAAAATGTTTTAAATGAAATTTATATATAATATATAAAAAATTTTAATTTACATTAACATGTAGACTATTATTAGTCATAGTGTAAAAATAAAATCATCATCTGTTGGAAAAATAATCTTCTCAAAAACTTAATGTATTATCACAACTATAGGTTTTGTTTTAAATTTAATTATTACCCTTATATTTTTATAATGTTTAAAAATGTATTCAATATTTTCAATCATAGTAATTTAAATTATTTAATAATGTCAACTTATTTTTTGACTAGAATGAATAGTGAACATAGTAAAAAATATTTACAAAAGTTAATGAAAAAATGTATTTACTGGCGGATAAACTAAAATTATAAAGGTTAAAATTACACAAAAAATGAATATATCATATTTTATGTCCATATTTCAATCTTATCTTTAAAAACATAGAGTATATGATCATTATTTTTTTATTAGTAAGGGTATTTTTTATTTCAGATACTTTCGGTAAATTTAAAATGTAATTTTGAAGTGGGTTCATTTCCCACACTTATAAAAGACGTCCACCACCCTTCACTTATTCAAACCTCCAAACAAATATATTTCATCCAAACCCTACCAAAATCCCTCCCCAAAATCCATATCCATTTTATAGTGCTACTTCTCCTCAAAAAAGTTATCGATACAAGGGTCATTAGTAAGAGATTCGAATGAGGTTCTTCTAAGAAAATGTAATTGTATTTACAAAGTTAATTATTTTTATATATCATATTCCAAATGAAAATATTTTATTATAAATTAAAATTAATTTAAATCATTATATAATATAAAAATAAGTTTTGTTATATTAATTTAATAACATATATACATCCCATCATCCATCAAATGGAGAATGAATTTGTCGATTGTATGTAAGGATATCCATAACCTTGTGAACTGATGAAGTTTGTTTTCTATCACCACCATTAAATTATAGATTTAAATATTTATTTAAAATATTTAAATATTATTTTTTAAAATAATATATTTCTTTAAACATGATATCATATAAACCTTCTTATATGTCGTTCTGTGTGAGTTACGATAATGTCTCTCATGTGTGTGAAAGACAACCGCTTCACAGAGCGATGTGATTAGTTTTCAATTATTCTTTACAGAAAAGGTATTAAGGGTTAAATTTGTGAATATAAATTATATATATGAAATAATAATGATTATTTAATGGTAACATGTTATCTACCTTTCTATCTTTTAATCCTTTGAGAAAATTGAAACAACGTCCATGCATACGTACGACCTACCATCACAATGAACGATGTATTTTATTTTCAATATCTATTATATTTATTTAATGGTTAATGTTATGGATATGATGAAACCATGATCAATTTAAGAGGAAAAATACCAAATCAAAACATAATTAAAAAAATATCATTTTTTCCCAAAACGTGGCTTTATCATGGAAATATTATTCAATAAGTAATTAAAGGATATAAGTTAATAATTTATTATATGATTTATACAGATAAAATTATTCAATATTTTAATAATTTTTTTATTATAAAATATATTTTAATATGTATGAAAAAAGTCGATACTTGAGGTACGATATTTCCATGTCATTTTTTACTTCAATGAGACACATGAAATATTGACCACCTATTTATTTCATATGTTTTATACACTTCCCATAAATTTATTTTGTTATTATTATCATGATAATTATTTTTATGTGAATAATATATTTGGGACTTCTCTTTCATGGGGTTTACGATTCAAGAGTCAGCAAATCGATATGTGATTTTTCTCAATTTCTCTTCTTTCAGACATATGTTATGGTATGCACCTAGATTATTTTATGTGGTGCAAAAAACCCCATTTGATATTTAATATCATTATTTTTTTAATCTTATGATATTTTTAGTCTCTTATAATGTTATTATTTCATGTGGATTATGATTTAGTGTAACCAATGTGGTAACAGTTTTATGATATAATCTCTTCATTTATCCAATTTTTGTTTTTGTTTATGATTAAGATGATGGAATATTTTTATCCACATATAAAAAACAAATAAATTTTATTATCCTCTAGTTATTTGATGAGAATAAATGTTTTCCATTTATTTTCCTCTCTTTTTGTATTCATTATTAAAAGATAATGTTTCTTAATGTAATCTGACTTTATTTCTATCCTCAGTCGATAAAATGTTTTCATTTATATCCATGTTTTCAAAAATTGTTTTGAAAAATGTTATAACTTTTAAAAAATTATTTATTAAGGAAATTTTTACCCATTTTATACTATTTACAATTTTTTGTAAAGTAATCCTCATGTCATTTCAAAAAAAATTATTTTCTATATTTTACTGAAAAAGTGAAAGGAATTTTTTTAACAAATATGACATGAATAATAATTTATGATGTAATGAACAGTCAATATTTTAAATATTATTTTTTATTTTTAAAATGTTATTTTGAAATAAAAGTATTTTGAAACTTTTTTATACTTTTAAATTTTTGTTCAAATCAAAAATGTTATTTTCTCAAAAAAAACATTCGAGGTAATTTTCTTTCAAAATCAATTTTTTTGTCTAAGAGGACATGATTTAATGTTAATCATGAACTAATAAATATATGATCCAAGGATACCATAATTATTATATCCCATATGTTTTTATGTTCATTATGTAAATATTTCAATGAAACCCAAATCATTTTAATGGGTTATGTTATGATAAAATGATGAAATGATTATGAAACCCTTTTCACTTCCACAGGTTTTGTTTTGATGAAATTATTTATAAAACATATTCATTTTCATGGGTTTTTATATGATGAATATTGTATGATATTTTCAAAAAAATTTATATATTATGTGATTGGTGGAACCTATATCTATATTTAATTAATTTGGTAATGATTAATGTTATATTATATAAAAGGGTATACAGGAGGCTATCCCAATCTTGAAATAAGAAGGTACCCAAGTGGTTATCCCAAGTTTGAAACAAGAGGGTACACCAAAGTTTTTCATAAACATGAAACAAGAGGGTACGTGGGACGATATACCAATCCCAATTCAAGTTGGTGTATGGGAGGTTATCTCAATACCTAAATGGTTACACGAGTGAATATCATAAGACTAACATTTAATTAATGTCTTGATATCTTTCAAAAATGTAATATTTTATATGGTTAGGTGTATACCAAATTCTATGTCTTCTAATGATATAATGATATCATTGTTCATGTAATTTTATTTCCTTTTAAAAGGCTTGTGTCATAGGTGAGCTAGCCTTCACCTGTAAGAAGGCTAGTGGGTTCTTACTCAACCATTACAAGTAAGTGGGTTCTTGCTCAACCAATAAAAGAAAGCTGTAATAGGTCCTAGTGCTACCTCAAAGCCTAGTGGGTTTCTTGCTAAAACCATTGAAAAGCAAGCGGTAGAATCTCTCAACGGTTGAGTTGGGAGCGGAGACGTAGGCCGGGTTTTGGCCGAACTCCGTTATCAATTTCTTGTGTCTTGCCTCTTTACTTTCCGCTGCATTTCACTTTGATTTTAATTTGTTAATCTATTTTTTAAAAGGCAATTCACCCCCCCTCTTGCCATCCTTCCCGTTTTTTTTTTCGACCCAACATTTATTACCCTTACCATGAAACTGAAGTCACCCTTTCTTATGTTTCATTTCTCTAGGTTATTAATAATGGTTTTAAGTATGGTATTTTTGTGAAGAGTTCTAATGGGGAAGATAATTATGGGACATGTTGAATATATTTCAGAAAAGTAGAAGACTGTGTAACTAGTTTCCAAATAAACTAAAATATTATGGTCCTTAGGTTTTTTAGTGTAATGTATTGATTATTCAGAAAAAATGATGTAATATCAATGTATGAAAATCTAGGGTCACTATAGTTGGTATTATAGGAATGGTTTAGTTATAATTTGGAATCTAGGATGTGGAAAAATTAGTGAGAACTCTTAGGATATATTGGAGGACTAGTCTCGAGATGTGTTAAAGTATAGGAAAATGAAATTTAATTTTATTGAAGGAGAGAGTGAGTTGTTTCCATGCAATTTCATCCATATCTAGATACTAAAAGTAAATATGGGCATATCATAGTGGTACCCATGGTTAATAATTAAAAATGTGTATATTGAGAAGGATTCTATAATAACCTAGTGAATGAAAAAGGGCCTTGATACACTTCTGGTTTGGCACTCTCAGGGGATATGCCTTGAAAATTCAAAGAATATTTATAAAACTATATGACGCATTGAAGCATATGAAGAATATAAATAACCTAGGATAATCAAAATGTCTCATAGATTTAAAAGAATGTGTCTTGATTTAAACAACCTATACGCGATTTTCATAATTATATGTTTCCCCACTGTGGTTAGTATTTCTCACAGTATGCTTTTTTGTTTTATTAAATGAAAGGAACTATAAAAAACTAGATTGAAATTGATTATAATATATTTTTGTTGAAGAGAAATAAAATGGGGTTATTACTGGAGTGAAGGATATTAATATGATTCATAATTAGTTATCATATTATTTGTTTAACAATAATAATTTTAACCAACTCTTGAACTCGCTACTGATGAGAAGCATATATTTCAAAAAGATATCAAGTGGTGGAGACCATTTAAGAAAGAATATATTTTTCTTATATACAGATAATGTGGAAATAAGTACTAAATGAAATGCCTAAAAGAAATTAGATGATGTTCTATGTGTGAAGAATAAAGGAATATATAATGCATTTTTCTATGAAAAATTAAAAGCTTATATAATTAAATAGTTGGGAGAGTTGGTATTTGTATGGTATTATAAATGGATTAATATATTATCTATGGAATTTATGGGTTCTACAAAAATTGATTTCCAAGGGGGAATGGTAAAGAAGAGGATTAGGAAGGTGGTGAATGTAATGGGATTATTATTGATGATAAATAGACTAAAAATGAAATATGAATTGAAGGAGGTATTAGATAATAATATGATAAATCCTAGTTAATGGTTTAATAATGAAGTAGAATTATTGAAGTTATTATGTATAGGAATTTAATAATATTGAAATATAAAAGTGTTTTTAGGATATGTATTTCACTGGGGATTTCCAAGAATATATTGATCAATGCTGATACACTAGAAAGTAATTTAATAGGAAGGTTATATTTTATAAAAAACTCATTATTGAGGGAAAAATAACCCCTAATATGTTATTGATGTTGAGATAATGATCTGAGGATAAAAAATTTCTTAATAAGGATCAATAAAATTGGATAGTAATTATTATCTTGGAACACATTAATTATTTGCTGAAAAAGTTATTTATGCTATCGCTGATAGTGTTTAAAATATTTCTTGATATAAAGAATATATCGAATAATATGTGTTTAATTTAAGGAATAATGAATCATGTATTCTTTTCAATAGGGTTTAATGGTAATTCAGGTTATTACTATGTTTCAACAGAATTCATGATTTTGGCATTTACCTATTTTGTATATAAAAATTATGAGCTTCTTCATGTTGTTTGGGGTTACTAATATGTTTATTTTATAAATTTTGTGATCATCATTTAAATGTTTTATATTTTAATATCTTGGAAGGGTAAAAATGTTAAACATTTATGAAATGTTTCATGTTTCAATTTTTATGAGGCTTTAGATATTAATTCATTACATCACCATATTAATATGTATTCATATTCGATAACATATGATGACCGTTTTCTTCTGATCCTAACTAGATATAAAAAAATTAAATTTCATTATATTATGGATCTTATGATCTATTAGTAATTTAGGCATGGAAAATTCACCTCGATTTCTTGGAGTAAGCGATGATCAAGGATTAATATATGGGTGTGATTGTGCTAAAGAAATGGAATGAAATAAAGTAAGTATATCTTCACATGAAAATTATTAAACATTAGGAAAGGAACATTAAAATTAACTTTTCTCAGATTATAATAATCTATCATGATATAAATGAATGTTTTCATAGAAATTTTATTTTTTGGTTGTGGTTATTGATTTTTACAAGATCATTCAATTTCTAATGATCAATGATCTCTATCACTCCCCATTATTTTTGGGACACTGCACTTTTATTCCATGCCAAAATACACACTTCCCACCTAAGTTCTCCTATACATAATTCTAGTTAAGAGTTACATTAGGTGACTGGTTGGTTTCCAGCATTCCCTTTTCAAGGTTTATTATATTATTCATTAATGAAATTCTAGTTTCTATGAATGAATCTTTAAATGATAAATCATTGAATAATGAGACAAATTTTAAGGGAGAGATTCATAGGGGGGTGTTTAACATCATTATATTTTTTGATTTTTTTATTAAAATCAATTTATTGTTTTTCATATTTTCCATTATGTACAAAATTGTGTTTATCTTTATTACATGCAACAATGATTTTCTTATATAATGTGCACGATATGCAACACTAAGATTTAGTGAACCATGAAATAATATTATTTTAAATATGGCCAATTAAAAAATTCTATTAAATAAGAAGGTATGGATAGTATTAACTACTTTATTAAATACACATAAATATCTCACTAAAAATAAATTTCTTTATATTTTCTCATTAAATAATCAATAATTTTTTTAAAGTACTAATATTAATCACAAATATGATTTCTTTAGAAATGTTTATTAATTTATTTTTTGAGAAACTATAATAATTAATGAATAGTTTTATTTGAAATTTATTTGATAAAATTAAAATCATTTTTTCAAACCATTATAAAAAATTATCATATGGGGAAATTTTGGGATTTCTCGGAAAATAATGATTTTTTAGTTTGTAGTGAAAAGTACCAATTTTTGAAAAAAAAATCATTTATTTTCAATAAATCTTGTAATTTAAATTACACATTATTTATTAATTTAAAATACATATTTTTTAGTTATATTTAATTCATGTAATTACTATTTTATCGACATTATATTAGATTTTAGTATCGGGTTTTTAATGGGACGAAAATATTTTTTTTCTGCATACTGTTTTAAAGTGAATAATCTTTCTATATTATAATTAATTAAAATAATATCTAATGGGGGATTATTAAAATGAAATTTATTGATAATATAAAAATCAATTACTTTAAATTAATATAATTTTCAATATCAGATAAGGATTTATAATAAAATCATATAGTGAAAAAAAATACAATTCTCAAAACTTATTTTTTTCATCACGTCTAAGAGTTTTGTCATAAAATTAAAATTGTAAATTCTGTGAAATGAAATTGGTTCATTGGATTTAATATTTGGAATTACATCAATTAATATTATTTAATAAGGTCGACATAAATTTTTACAATAATTAATAGTGAAAATAGAAAAAATTATTTACCATGGTTAAGGTAAAAATAGGATTACCAGGGGTTAAAATAATTAGATGAGGGTTAAAAATGACCCATAAAATTCATACATCATTATAACATCTCATTTTTTTGATGTAATAAAATTCCTCACCCATTTTGAATTTTTCTTTGGTTGGTGGGTAGAATTCCTCTTTCTCGATCAATTGAACTTTTCACTAAACATTTTTTCCAATTTTAAAAGCCGAATTATGTGTTGACGGTACCCAAAACAGGGTCCAAAACAAAAATCAGAGCAACGCCAAATGACCTACAACTCCACAAACCAACAATTGCAATTCAACCACATACAAAAAAATAACAACACCAAACTACATATCATATTACTCATAATCATCTCTACATCCCATACTAGATTCATCTTCCACAGTGGTTGATTCCCAAACAGAAGTCGGTCCATGCCGCCTCACAATATCACCAAACTCCCAACTCCTTGAATGATCTAGAGGCGGTTGGATTCCACAAATCTGTTTGACCATGCTATCTTTTTTAATGGCAAGAATCATCATGTTATCCCACTTAATAGCAGATCTGGTTCTTGCTGAGAGCGGGAGATAAGAGTAGTCTTTCCTAGTTCTTCTTCTTGGGGTTGCAGACAATGTTCCTTCACACTTGGCCATCCTCTTATTCCCACTATGTACTATATCGTTGTATGAAAAAAATATCCCGTCCACTCATATTTTCTTTATTTCCCCCATTCTGGTCCTTCCCATTACCTTGGAAATAATTGGAGGCAATACCATTACCCCAATATTCTTCCTCCTTATTTGGTTCAAAGTATTCCTTACAATATGAGAAAGGTATCTAACCCCATCAGTAGGATTTTCCACAGCCCTAGAGACTTCCTCTTGTCTCAAACGTCCAAGAATCGGCTCTTTCATGGAGTCCCCAGCACCCGCACCCCAGCCTTCTAAATTAGCACATAAACTGAATTCAAAATAGACATTGGCAAGGATATCAAACCTTTTTGCTTAAAGGGATAAAAAGCCTGGCCGAGATAACCATATATTTATCCCCTCCTGTAAAGATAGATTTCATAAAGGATCTAGATCCCTCATTCCCCACTTATTGTGATGAGGGAACCTCCCCCTCTCTATGTTCCTCTATTCGATCACCTTCAACAACAAGCACATGACCTTCCAATGCATTAACCATACAAAAATGAGCCACAACTCCTTGACCATCCTCGAACAACTCTATACTAACATCCTCTATCTGTTCAGCCACTACTGGAGGTTGGACCACCCTACAACTTCCTTCTGGTCTTTTCTCCTCTAGAATAGGAACCGTCCTCACACCTACCTCCAATACCTTGCGTAATACATCTCCTTCCCCTTGTACAGAACAAAGACCATCCACAACCATCATTCTATAGTCCTCAACATGTTTAAGTTCCACCACCGGAAGGTGAGGATCCTTACCTCCACCTTCAGGTCCCATTTCCTTCTGTCCTGGACCCAACCTCACACTAGCCTCTGAAACCCTTCCCGTAGCATCACCCTCCCTTCGAGTAGACACCTGGGAATCTGGAAAATGATCCTTCAAGGGCCATACTCTATTTCAAACCACCACTTTAGGAACCAAGCGGTGACAAGAGTAGCAATAATCCATCTTGTCCCCATAGACCACCTGTTGTTTTCACCTGTAATCCTCTCTAATTGTAATCCACACATAATCAAAAGGCATACAGGATGTATCCACTTCCACACAAACTAGAGGACTAATCGAGTAACACACAACATCTATTCGATAATCAGAACAAAAAAAATTCTTACAAGATTACCTAGCATGTGAATAACAGTAGGATTATGGAAAGGTAGAGGAAGATTAGGGAAGCTTACCCATACCGCTGCCCAAGGTGAGTCACGGATCATGTGAAACTTAAAGAACCACTATAATTATAAGAATCGACATCCATTGAAGCTACGAGGAGCCCTCGACCAAGCTATAATGATGTCTGCTTTTGAATCGAACCGAATCATCATGTGGCACCTGTCAAGAAAACCAACAACTGCGCTTTCCTGAAGACCCCAGGAACCAAAGATAAACCTATCGAATGCATCCAAAGCAGAAAGTCTATACCTAAACTATGTAATCAAGGTAATATTCTAAAGCGTGGAATACTATGAGAATTCCAAAGTCGAAAGTTGAAGATTAGGGTGCCCTTCGAGAAGATCTAGGGCTTTGGGACTCAACGAGATTTTCAGAAAAGGGGGAAGGAATTCGGGGTTTGAAAAAGGCCGACCGATAAATTGAACATAATTCCAATAGTTTTTTAACCCAAGACCTTACTTTTTGATGATTCTTAAGGATCGAAAAGAGTCTCAGCAGTTTAGTTGCATTTTAGGTATATAATAGAGGGAAAAATAAATTTTCATAGTCCATATATTTAGGCACATGATCTAGAAAACCTGTGAGGCCTCTTCATAGAAATTGGGTACCCTCCAAATGAACTGAGCACGATTTGGAAAACAACACAAGAGGGGGAACATGATTGTTTGTAAAACTATAAATTTTTTAGAAAATAGATCCATACAACCTATGAATGGTTTGGGAAATTGGGTGAATGTTGAATTATTCGGACTACTTAACTAATGGTTATTAATGGCCGCAACATGGTTTGAACAAAATGCATGAGATAAAAATTAAAGGCATGGATCTTAAGTAGTTGAAGTGCATGGTTTCACACATTTTTTCAAACTATGAATGATCTTAAGAAGTGTGAAATTAGGATTTCTATATCCATCCCATTTTATTATTTTTCTCTTTATTTATCCTCCCTTAATCACATGTTGTTTGGAGCTCCCTATCTCGTTTTTTCCTCTTATAGGTTATATGCTAGAATCCCTACTGACCTTAATTTCTCGATTTTTCTATGATATTTGATCCATATTAGAAATGATTAAAATACTCATATCTATTTCCTTAATTTCTATCTCCTCAATGTGGGATAAATACATGAGGGTCATATTACCCCATTTCATTGGTGTTCCTATAAAATGCCAATTTCATCCATATCGGATTGGGTTTGAGCCTAATATCTGGCTTGTTGGTGACTACTAAAATGAGGAAGGAATCATTCGTATTTCTTGGTGAATTTGTGGTTATTTTAGTGGCATGAATTTTTGAAATAATTTTTTTACTGATAGAGAAATTATGAATTTAATTTATTTTCTTTAAATATATTGACTATGTCAGATGCCTATGGGAAGGCCCACATAATTTTTCAGATTGTTTAGGATTGGTGAGGAGCCATTACCATGGAAATATGAGTCCATGGTGATGTTTATATTTATTTTAATTGATTATATGTATATTAAATTAATTTTGATGAGTCCCATGGAAACTTTAAGGGATGGTCTGGAGGATTGAGATGGAATTGGTTATCTAGACTGAGGTGATATGATCATTATTCTAGGTCTAAGATTTATATATTCAGGTGATGTTGATCATAGGATGGGTGAATTGGTCATTAGATGATACAATGAGGTTTTCATGTTACAGGAAAGGCTTGTGTGATTTTGGACGGTTTTGAGCATTTGATATCACATACATGGTTATATAGGAATGAGGTTCTATTTTATGTGGCTGAGGATCTCATTTGGTGATTTCCACTCACCCGTGATAGAAAATGCACTTTTTGGAGTCATGATCACATAGTAGTGCTCATATGATGAGGGTATATTAATCCATCGTGTGGGTAAAGGCCTTTATTAGATGTGGCAGAGGGAATAGTTGGCAGTTCTTACTGTTAGTCTTTGACTTGTTTTGGAGGATGGGCATTACTGTTCCTCGGGATGTATAAAATTGGGATAATTGTGATATTATTTGGAATACATGTGTCATTATTCCTCAGATCTCATGGTAGGTGATGACTGTGATTATTATGGTCTTAGGTCCTAATAAATGTGTACTTGTTATGGGTGTTCTTTCAAAACATTGGTTACGTGATCTATACATGAGGTATTTGTTGGAAAGTGGTTACGGGTGACCTTACTATATGGGAACCAAAGGGTTTACCTGGACTATTTTACATCAGAAGAAAACATGGGACTATTATAAGGATACGATTATCTATATATTTCTATTTTTGGATGAAGTAGGTGAAATGGTCTTTATTACTATTGAAAATAATGCAATCCTATTATTTATGTGACCCACATATACTTCCTTATTTACATTTTTATTATTCACCTGTTTAATCACAAATGTACTATAGGAACACATTGGTGGTGGACTACATCAATTATTTCTTACACCCTACATTATTTGTTCATGACTCCTGTAGCATTTATGCATTTCAATTCAGGTAACAGTCTGAGATCATAATCTAAATCTTATCAGTTTAGTTAGCATGGGACAGATGAAAAGGGACCATGAGGTTCCTACCTCAGTTGACGCTTTTTTTCTTTTTGTATTAGCTTATAGTGATATATAGATGTACATACTGAGGTCGGCCATTGGTAAAACTCCTTTATGTTTATTTATATTTATGATATGTTTTTATATTCATTCTATGATATAATTGGTATGTTTATCTTTTTTATTTATTCTGCTACTCTTTTTCAATATTCTTCCTCTATTGTATTATTTTTCTGGTGCTTCTGCCATGGGCGGGTTTCGGGTCTAGTGTTTTTTGTTCCTTTAATTTTAACACATATTATATATTCACTTATACCATTATATTATCATCACTATAGGGTATAATCTATCCACTATTGCCTCTTTACACCCCAACTACTTATCATTATCCTTTTGTTACGACCCGCCCTCGGGGCCTGTGCGGTGACTACCCCAAGCCCGCCTTCCATAGGCCAGGGGCTGACGACTAGCACCAAAGGCGTAAAATCCCGATAACAGGGAAGGAATTGCCTTTATAAAAGAAAACATGCACCACAGAGTACAAGCGGAAGCAAAACACTAAGTACAAAAGAAATGCTGAAAAGTAAATGGGCCAGAATACAAACCCAAAAGAAAGTACGACTACAACTGAACAAGGTACAACAGAAAAAACACAACAGCTGGAAGTAGGAAGCAGCTCCTGGGTCGTCCTCCTCGGATCCTACCTGAAGGGTAGGTACAGATATCCTCCTCCACGCTCTTGTCCGTCAACCTCCTCTGTGAGTCGTCACGTCGTGTAGTCCACCTCCGGGTACTGACTCGTCATGTAGTCCACCTCCGGGTATCTTCCAGTCCTCGAACACTCGGCCTCCGTCAGTACTTCCCGTCGTCTGTAACCAACACAACGAGGTGCGGGCATAGCCTGTGCAAGGGTGAGTATAACGATACTCAGCAGGGACCCCGAGACCCTCAAGGTCTCACTAAACCAACAAGGATAACCACAAAGAAGATCTCAACAGATAACCTCTACTTAGGTATATGCCCATACATATACCTAAGTTATCAAGTAACCCATCTCAATCATGAGGAAACACAAGGATTGTGAAATCAATGGATAACCACTACCCAGGTATATGCCCATACATATACCTAAGTTAGCAAGTGACCCATCTCAATCATGAGGTAAACACAAGGTAAAAAGTCTCAGCTCAAACCAGGATTTTCATTATCGAAACCGTAACTGCTGAAGAACTCCTTCTCTGGAGTGTACAGTGGTCCTGTCACGACTCCGAGGTACTGCTCACTAACCTAAGACTGCTGAAGTACTCCTCCTGTCAAGTACCACGGGTCAGCCACCCAGACACAGTAGTGCTTCCCGCCGAAGTATGTCACCCAAAAACAGTAGTGCACACCCCTAGTAGCCTGCTGACGTACTCTCCGGACGAGTACCGCGGGTCTGCACTGTCACACAGGTAGTGCTCCATCCACCATGGGTCTTCACCTCAGAAAGTAGTGTTCCGTCCACTGGGCTAGTCGACTCACTCCAAGTCGAGTCGGTCAAGTAGTCGTCAGGTCTCAGCCAGTTACACGGTCTCCGTACTCTGCACGCTCGTCACTGGGAGGGTCCGCTCCACGAGCTACAGGTCGATACTCCAAGTATCTCAAAGTCCCACGAAGTAGTATGTCAAAGGACCGCCTCGTCATAGGGGTCTCAACACAACAGACGGCGCGTCAATCGGACGCCCGGTCTGTAAGTTATTATCCTTTTCGTCCCAGGGGCCCGGTTGGTTTCATGAGCGAACCAAACCCGGCCGTATCTCAACTGTACCCCGAACTCTCATAGGGTATACTCATAGGGACCGTTTCTCAATGAGATCACCAATGCCGCTGACGGTTCGTCAAATAGACGTTCTGTCAGAAAGGTATCAACTTTTCCGTTCCAGGGGCCCGATTGGATTTCGGTGCGATCCAACCCTGCCACTATCCATCTGCATCCAATTCTCGGGCGGAGGATGCCAAAAGTTCTGTATCGTAAACAGGAACTCAACGCAACAGACTGCGCGTTAATCGGACGCCCGGTCTGAGAGTTATTGGCTTTTTCGTTCCAGGGGTCCGGTTGGTTTTTAAGGCAAAACCAACCCGACCGTACTCCACCTGCGTCCAAACCTCGGGCAGAGTATGCCAAAAGATCCGTCTCGCTAAGAGGAACTCAACAAAGATGACAGCACGTCAATCGGACGTCCGTAGCTCAAAATATGAGCGTTTCCGCTCCGAGGGCCCGGTTGGTTTCGTGTACGAACCAACCCGACCGAACTCAAAGTAATCTGAAACCTTGAGTGTGATATACTAAAACGACGGTCTCTATCCAAGGATCGCATCTCCGCAGACGACGCATCGTTTGGAAGTCCGTAGCCCGAGTTATGGGCATTTGAATCCAAACCGCTCGGTAACCGGGGTTTCGGGCATGGGCCGTCCCGGCCCGAGGCCCCCCGGTTGGCCCGAACCGGGTCGACCCACCCCGGACAGGGTCGACCCGGCCCGGCGCAGCCCGGCCCGGCGCGGCGCGACGCGGCCCGACCCGACCCGGCCTAGCCTGGCGGACCGGCCAGGCGCGCCGGTTCGGTGCAAGGGAGCACGCTGGGCGCGCTGCCAGCTCGGCCGAAGGCGGAGCTGATTGGAAAACGGGGGCTGTCTGCCCCCCTTTGTGAAACCAGCCCCCTCATTATGGGGGGCCAATTAAGCTGCCTTGGGGAATTTAATTCCCCCGGTTTCCACCCTTCCGGCCGGCCCGACTTGGCCGGCCGACTTCTCCTCAACAGGACGAGCAAGAGCCGGTCCTCTTCCGTCTTCCGACACCGGCGGCCCGGCTGGCCGCCGGTCATCACGTTCCGCCGCGGCCTAGAACCGGCCGCGGCCTTCATCGTCCGGCGCGGTATGACGGCAACGCGCCCCTCCGCCGCGGCCCCGCTCCGGCCGCGGCGCCTTTGGTTTCCTTCGACGCGGCGCGACGGTGTCGTGTCCATGAAATTCATTCCACGGCGCGGCGCGACAGCGCCGCGTAATAATTGCCGTGTGATTCCCGCGTGGTGCGACGACACCACGCCATCTCATTCCATCCGCAAGAAACAATCAAGAACAAAGGAGGGGGGTTCTGCCGTGTTTGTGCGGTCTGGCCCCCCTCTTGTTAAACTATAAGACTTAATCGTTTATCCTCAAAGTTCGTCATGCTAGAACCAAGAACGGAAATAATTTAATAAACAACAACACACCCCTACCTCGGCTTCAAGAACATAGTTCTTCAACAACCCGCGGAAAACAAGCGTCGCGAAGGTCGGGCGTCGTTCCGTCTAGGTTGGTGGGAGAAGAGCTTGGTGAAGTCGAGCCGAGATGTCACCCTTTGAATACTTTGTAGGCGGCGGTGCTTCCCTTCCTTACTCTGGTTGAAGATGGTCGGAGGTGTTGCTTCACGTTCTTCGTAAACGTTGAACGTTCTTCCTTGAGAGGTTGGTGATCTTCCAAGAGTTCTTCTCTTCTCCTTAGTTCTCCCCACAAGGTTTATGCCAACCCAAAACAAAGAATATAATCTCTCTTTTTAATGTTGGAAAAATGAATTCAAAAGAATTCAAACTCTCAATTTAATTAATTAAGTTGGTTCAATTAATTAAATGCAAGGAGTTGGCAAGAAACTCAAAGGTCACATTAAGAGGGAAGTTCAAAAGTTAGGTCTCATGTGGGCCCCACCACACTTAATCCTCTCAAGAGAGGTTATGTGGATGTGGGTCCCACCTCTAACTCCCTTTGGGAGGAGTTAACCAACATGTTAAAAGTAAAATTGTGTTCCACAATTTTATTTAACTTCTTCTAATTTTTTCCCAAATCTAACTTTCATTCCGCATAAAACGAAACCTCGGAAAAGGTCTCCTTAAGCGAATATCGGCACTGCGAGTTCATCGGTGTCCTCAGATTTCAATTCCGAGCACCGGATCAAAAGATAGAAATTCACGATCGCTCGTTCACTGAACGCACCCGAGCCAAACTTCAGAAATTGATTCCGGGCACACCGGGCCTCAGAATCAGGTGCCGTCAGAAACCACGCTCTTGTAAAATTCCAAAGAAAATTAATAAAAAAATTTCATTGAAATTTTCGGCTCCTTACACATTTAGTGTGTGTGGAGGCGCACCTAAGGCCAGTGTAACTCGACCCAAAGCACAATTTGGGCGGATAAATGAGTCGAGTCTCTACAAATTAAATTGTTTCATTCAATTATTTAATTGATCCCATTAGATATGAACTTTGGAATGCAAATCAATTCTCAAAATGGTATCAGAGAATTTCTTGACTGGTAATTAGTAAAATCATTCCTATGACTACTAATGACATCACGATTTTTTATTTTCATGTTTTATCTTAATGATTTGTATATTGAATAATGTGAATTATGATGTATCATAACTGGTTTTAAAACTCATGTTTATATTCCTCTATCCCCTTTCATGAGGTACATACCATGATTACATGGGTGGTAATTTTTGTTTTGTTTTACTCATTTTATAGTTGATATTATTTCCACCTTGAGTGTTGTACTTGGGTGTTATTTGTTTTTTTGTTATGATATTTAACGCTTTACATGGTATGAAAAGAGAGGAAATTTAGAAACATTTCCTAGTATAGAAAGAGGGAAAATTTATACCCTGGTATTGACATAGAAAAGGGATATTTTTATTTATTTTATTATTTTTATAGGCACATATGACATTTTTATATTTATATGTGCCTTTTTTAAGCAACTTTTTCATGTGATACCTATACGTATGTGGGTCGGGATATTATAGAATAAGAAATGTAAGTTGATATAGAGTGATGTTGATCACCATGTTGGGTGACGAGGTCATCAGATTAAGGCAACATGCTTTGTTAGGATGAGAATGGCTGGAGGTATATGTGATACAAGGATCATATATGGGTGTGTATGGGGCCATAAGGCTGGATTCTTTGAGACATGGTTGTGACGAGGGAGGGAAAGGACGCTGAGTTTAAGCTTACTATTACAATTATCTCTATCCACATTATATATATATATATGTTATTTAGATATATAACCATGCTTTGGTATTCATTGGGATTCTACATACAAATGCTCCAATGGAGAGTGAGGAAGGTGATAATTATGTGCTGATGGAGAATTCACGGTTTGAGACACACAAGGGTTAGGATGAGGCCCTGAAGGGTCAGGAAGATATTGAGATAGAGTTACAGGCTCATGATCAGACTTTAGTGTAGGTGGGGAAGACACTAGATTTGATAGATTTTGGGTTCTGGTATTATGAGTAGCTTAGAGTGAGTCTAGTACATTTCATGTATGGGATTTACATGGTTGATTAGGTTTAATAACCTTTTATATCATATCTGACTCGGGAGATCTAGTCTCAAAACCCACCACTATTTCAGGGTGAGGGAGAATCACATGTATCTAAGAACTAGATCTAGTTGATGTATATGTTTTTGAGTAGCATGAGACACCCCCAAACATAGAGGGTGAAGATAGGAACATTCATGCTCTGGGGAATAACAAAGATCCTATTAGGCATTCAGGTTCGGAATGTAGACACGAGGGATAGACCTGGAAAGATTTTGAGGAAATATCTTCAATAACATATTTGAAAACACATTGTGGGAAAAGGGAGGTCGACATTTAATGTGATTATAGAAGGGATACATGAACAACATGTACTATACAGTGACATTCAATGGGTTGTCTCATTTTTCATCATGTTAGATGGGTGACAACACCTCGAGTGTGAATTGTTTAGATTATGGTTTAATTCACACTATTCAGTATTATCTAATCCTCTTTAGGGTAGCCTTATTCTTAGAGGTGGTGAATTAGGTTCTTATATCTGAAGGAAAATTGGATGACCAGTCTTATTCTAGACAGGTGACAACATCAAGTGATTTTATTGGAGATGCTTCTGATATTGTGAAGCAGGGTTGAGAGGAGATCAACCAGTGAAGTCAGGATAGGGAGTCGTTCAAATCTTATCAGAGTAGATTTTCGACAATATTCTTCATGTGTGGGAATTAGAGGCATTTGTGGATGCAGTATTATTCCCCTTCAATAAAGTACCAAGCATGTTGTCAGGTTATGCATATCGAGAGATTTTGCAAGAAACATTCCCAGATAGATGAAATTCAATGATCAGGGTAGAATCAGGTTTCGGAGATCGGACTGGGAGTGTTACTAGGAGTAGGTAACCGAGAGTTATCTACACATGGTTGTCGAGACAGAGATAGAGGGACCCAACACTAGGGTCAATGGATGGTGTAACGCCATAGGGAGGACATGCATTTAGTAGTCAAGATTCTGGTCATTTGTACATAGTGAAGCTACCACACGTAGAGCAGACTGGGGATCTGTTTATGGTTAGAGGTAAATCGTGGGGGTGACCATGTTTCCATAGGATTTAGTTTTTCATGGCCCTTGAGTAGGGATGTTTTTTTTTCAGTATATGAGGTTTACATGATATACCTATGAACTAAACCAATGTTTCTTAGTTGGTTGAAAAAATATATAATGTGATATATATATATAGGGGGTGTTGCACCCAAATTTGTGTGGGGTCATCAAAAGATACATGGATTTTGAGGTGGGTTAGAATATGGGAATCATTGAGATGTGGGATTATTTTCAGGTGTAATGCACTAAAACATATTTTGAGCATCTAAGGAGATGGGGGTCCTCATAGGTGTCATGTACATCATGGAAACCAATCACATATTCATTGAGATGTGAAACAATATGGGTATCAAATATAACACATGAGCACAAGATTAGGTTCATGAGTGATGATGCATCATGGGAGTACATTGAGTCTAGGGATAGTCGATGTAAAATCTGTTTTATTTGTGTTTAGGGTTGGTAAGTGACCGGGGTGGGTAAGTCCTGTGGTGGGAATCCCTTTATAGATTTTTCAGGTAACCTTTTTGAGTTGGGTAGTCTACATTAGTTTTTATGAGAGTTTATGTTAATTAAAATCATATATTTATGGTTTATAGCTATAGGTTGATATATATTATGTTGTAGAGATTTTAACATCCCATATTTTTAGATCAGGTTGAATTCCTTGTCTGATTTAAAATTTTCTGAGTTTTTTTCATAGATGAACTCCTTTATTAAGCAATAAAACTTAATTTTGAGTGTTTCTTTGACCCAAGGTCTTCCTGTTAGATGAATAGTAATGGCTGAAAATTTTATTAGGGAATTTTTTCTGGGTTTAGAGTCCATTGAAGGCTGAAAAACCATGTATTCAATGTGCGCAGACTGATTCACATGGTTTGGAAAAAACCTAAAACCTCCTAGAAAAAACAATGTCCCCCCTAAATACAGAAAGCATAGTTTGGTAAAAATATAGGTTACATTGCACAACCATGTTAGAACTTATACTGTTTTAGAAGAGGGATATGTTTGACCTATGAATGGTTTGGGAAAACCGTGCATAGGACATGCACTTAGTTCCGCTTAAATAGAGGCTACACATGGGATCAATATGATATGACTAAACCATGTAGGTGAATAGTTATGTCCTCGGATCTTATGTAGCATGAGCCACATTGTTTTTTCATGGTATTCCAAACCATGAGGGAAAATTGGGCATGAAATTTTAAAGCTAGAAATTTTTATTTTTTTCTCCCAATTTTCTTCGTTTTATCCTTTTTTCTCTTCCGTTGGTCGTGTGTAGAAGGGAGCTCCCTGTCTCATTTCATCCTTACCTAGGGTGAGAGTTGAATCCTTATCGTACCTATGTTACTAAATCCATCTACACTATTGGATATGTATCAATGTGGATTTGAATCCTATTTCCACTTTTCTTTGTTGATATCACCTCATAGAGAACTAAATCCATACGAGTCATTTTAATCAATTATTTGTGCATTTTTATAAAATTATGATTTCTTCCAAATCAGTTCAATTTAGAGTGTAAGATCAAATGTGAGGGTGTATAAAAATATGAGCTAGGTAGTGGTCCAATGTATTGGTGATTCTTTATTTGATTTGGGGTGTATCTTTTATAATATCATTATGTTGATTGATCGAGACTCTATGAATTTAATATTTGACCTTTAATTAATTAAGTTGAAAATTTGAGATTCCTACGGACATGATAATTTTTTTTAAATGCTTAGGTCTTGGTGAGAGGGTCGGACAATAGGTATATTAATCTGGGGTGGAAATTACATTTATTTAAATTGAATTGTTATATATATATATTGATTTTCTTTTAATTAGTTCCATTGGAGCTGGGTGGGCATGGCATATAGATTATGATGGAATTATTCATCTAGAACTAGGTGATATGATCATCGTGTTGGGAGAGGATTGATATTTATATATTTAGGTGATGTTGATCACTTTTTTGGTGGTTCATCCATCAAATGACGTAATGAAGTCATCAGGATATGGGCATGGCTCATGTGATGTTGGATGGTTTTGACTCTAAGATTTGAGTAACATGGTTATATGGAAAAGATGTTCTAGTTTATGTGTCTTAGGATATCATTTAGTTATTTCCACTATCCCATGTTGGGAAATGTTCCATTTGGCATTGTGTTCACAAAACATTACCTAAATGATGAGATGTTATTGATAATCCATGTGGGTTGTGGCCTCTATTAGTTACATATTAGGGAAATGATAGAAGTTACCATCCATATAATGTTAGGGGTATAGTAAGGATCAATCAGTTTATATTGTTAATATTGTTGGATGGGGGACGAGGCTCACCATAAATGAGGACACTGGGCCATGAGTTTATTGGGAGGATGAACATCATCCTTCCTCAGGACGTCAGATGTTGAACCGACAGTGATGGAAGAAATGTATCAATGCTTCTAAAATTTCATGCATTGAGTTGAGCAGGTTTATTAGGATTTGAGGTACATTGTATTGAGTACTTTAATTGGGAATGCCTTTTGGAAATCAATTACTTGATCCTGAAATGTGGTTTTGGTTGGCACATGGTGCCTGGTGACGTTAATAGATGGGAACCTAAGGGTTGACCTAGATTATTTTACATTAGAGTATGCCATGGGCTTAGGGTAGGGATCATCTCCTTTGATGTTTTTCTACGTTTTCTAAAGTAGGTGAAATTATCATTTTGGTTTTTGAAAATAATAGAAAAATGGTATTTATTTGACATACATGTACTATTCTATATATATTTTTTTTATACACCCTCTTAATCACAAATATAATATAGACACGCATTGGTAGTTTTCAACTGAGAGTATGTCTCACACCCTACACAGGCTCGTCCGGAAACATGTATAATTTATGGTTTTACATTTAGGTACAGTTTGATTCATAAAAGCTGGATCTTAGTGGTTGAGTTAGCATGGGTTATATGGCAGGGGACCTTGAGGTTCTGAATCAGCTGGATCTTCCTTTTTGTTTCATTTTGTATCATCATGCTTATATATATATATATATTCACTGAGGTTCTATATTGGAAACCCTCCTTTATATTTATAGATATATTTGATTTGTTTTGATCTGAACACTTAGCCTAAAATGGTATGTTTGCAATGTTTATTTATTCCCATTTTATTAATTATTCTTTCATTGTTCTATGATATTGCTTATGCTTTTACTAGGGAAATGTTACTGGTCCAGTGTCTACTGTTTCTCTCTCTTAACTATATATTATATATTTAGTTGTAAAATTATATTATTATCATTATAGGGTATAATATCTCCACTTTTACACTATGACTGCTAGTCAGTAGCCTTTGGCATATAAGAGGGCACAGCTCAGGCCAGTTACACTTGGCTAGAAGCACAGTTCAGGTGAAAAAATGGGACGAAGCACTACAATTTTTGTGGATAGAAATTTTTCCATATTATACATCCCAATATACAATTAATGGGAAATTTTTATCATTTTTTCATGTAATTTTTTTTCTATTTGTTATTTCTTTGGTAAATATACAATTAGTTTTCATGTGTGTTACTTCACCATAATTATAAAAGGCCACTACCACCATTGAGTTATACCAACCTATAAATCCATTTATATTATCCAAAACCTAAAAAAATCCATCTCAAATATCCTTATCTATTTTATAGATCTTCTGATCCCCCAAAAATATTGGCACTAGGGTCCTTAATATAATATCCAAAGGTGGTTCTTTTAATTCATGGTAATTGTCTTCAATATGATTATTCTATTTCTTTCTTATTTTCAACATTAAATAATGTCTAAAAATTACAATATAAAAACAATAGTACATAATATATAATGATATTTTATTATATTATTGTAATAACTTGTATCCATATCCACTTCCATGAAATGGGAAATGAAACTGATGCTCGTGTGTACGGAAGACTACTTCCTCATGAACCACTATATTTTTTCCATCATCACCTCTCAAGGATTGATATAATAATGGATTTAACATATATATGTGATATTTATGATTTTTTATACATATTTTATTATTATATCATGTATATCTTCTTACATTCCATTATGTGGGATATACAATTATGTCACTCGTGTGTATGTTGGAATACCACATCGCAAAGCAATGTGATTCCTTTTATATTAATATTAACATGGATGGTAGTAAGGGTGAATTTAAAGAATATATATATCATGTTTGACATATTATATATTCTATAATATTAATAAATTATTTACCTTTCTTTATTTCAATCCATTGATAAAATTGAACCAATTTTCTTACATACGTACGAGCTTACCATCTTCATGAAAAAAGTATTTCATTTTCTATCTATAAAAATTATCAATTGCACAAAAAAATATATAATGAATGTATATGATATTTATATAATGTCAAAAATTCAGGACATGATGAAACCATGATCAAATTAATATGAAACAAAATCAAAACATACATGAAAAAACAAAGATTTTATTGCCCTAAACACGACTTTAACAAGGAATCGTTAATATAAAGGGAATAAATGGTTATAAGTAAGTCATATATGGTATGATATATTTATATTTATGTTAGTATTATATATTCATATAATTAACTAATATTTATTGTATAGAATATTTTAATGTGTATGAATGAAGTCGAGACTTAAGGTAATGGATTTTAATATCACTTTTTACTAATGTGAGGCAAATGCCATATTAAGCACATAATAATTTTATGTGAGGTATACACATCCTATGAATGTATTTTATGAATATTATCCTATAAATTATATGGATTTACAAATCCTTTTTGGTATATGTCTTTCACATGGTTCACAGTTCAGAAGTTACCAAAGCGGTACGTGGTTGTTGTCTCAATTTTCATTATTTGAGGCATATGATATGTTATGCACCTGTATTGTATTATGAGGTGTATATACATACCCTTAGACATGTAATTTCATGAATTTATCTATTCTCATTATATTTTCATTTTTATTTAATGTTACTCTTTTATAGGGCTATTTATTCAATGTTACTAAATAGAAATGATTTTATGGTATAATCTCATCATATATCAGGATTGTAATTGTTTATGCATACAATGATTAAATATTATGATATATATATATACATCATTAAAATCATTTTGTTTCTATAATTTTTTATTGTCATGAGAATACATTTTTTCATTCATTTTCATCTCTTTATGTACTCATTATTCAAAAATAATGTTTTTAAACTAAACTGAATTTATTTCTATCCCAGGTCAAAACCACATTTTCTTCTATATCGATGCATTATAAAAACATTATCTAAAATGTTATAACATTAAAAATGGTTTTATTAAGTAAATTTTAATAAATTTTATAATTTTTTAAATTTGGTTAATAGAATATTCATGTTGTTATCAAAAACATTTCAAATTTGTGTTTTACAAATAAATTTATAGGAGTATTTATTTTGAAATCTATATCATGAATAGTGTTTTTTGATGTCATGACCACTCAATTTTTTATATCATCCCTTATAAATTTTGAAGTTCATTTTCAATGAAATTATTCTTATATTTTTTCTTTTTTAAAAAGTGTTTTCAAGAGATGAAAGTCTATTTTCCTAAAGAAATTATAAAAAGGATTTTTCTTTCAAAATAATTTTATATCAAATAAGAAATCCTTGATGATACCTATTATTTACTAGGGATATGTTCAGAAGAAACCATTATTATTCCCCCCCTGAATTTTGTATGTTTATGATGAAAATATATTTTTAAAACTCCTCTCTTTTCTATGGTTAATGTTTTGATGAAATGAAAAAATGATTTTTTAACCAATTTCATTTCAACAAGTTATGTCCTGATGAAATATTTTATGAGACCCATTTAATTTTAGGTAATTTAAGATGATGATTGTTGTGGGATTTATTTTCACACAAATTTGTTGATTAAGCATTTGGTGGGACCTATATATATCCCTAATACACACTAGGTAATGATTAATGTTATATTAGATGAAAGGGTATATAGGAGGTTATCCCAAGCCAGAAATAAGAGGGTGGACATGAGGTGTTCCCAGTCAAAAAAACAAGAGGGTACATGGGAGGTAATCTCAATCCCAAAACAAGTGGGTAAAAGTGGGGTTATCCCAATCCCAAAATAAGAGGGTATATAGGAGATTATCCTAAGCCCAAAATAGGTACACATGTGATTATCCTAAGCCTAAAAAATTTATTAATGTCTTTTTAGATATCATTTACATGATATTTTTCTTAATTATATGTATTCCATAATTATATTCATTATGGAAATTTATTCTCTCATGGATGAAGTTGATTGATTTTCTTATTATTTATGTCATATGGACTTCCAATATTTTTTACATGACTCAAGAATTTTGTCTTTTATTTGTAGAGTATTGTTTTCAAATGTTCTTAAATTTTTCTTATACCCTTATCCTCATTTCATTCTTATTTGATAAATTATATTTCACTTTCCTATCCCTAGTAGGAATATATTCTCATCATTTCTTATGTTTCATTTCATCAGGTTATGAATAAATGTTTAAAGTATGGTATGTTTTTGAGGAGTAATAAAAGAGAGATATTTATGGGTGATATTAAATATATTTAACTAATTTAGAATATTGTGTATGTAGTCTCCAAATACACTAAAATATTACAGTCATGATGAGTTTGTTTGTGTAATTTAATAAATATTAATAAAATAATATTTAATATCCATGTATGAAAAATCTGGGTATCTATATATAGGTACCTAAATACCACTTATAGTAGTGTATACACATTACATTTGTATTCTTTATGGTAATCCTTATTGTTGTTATGCATATGTTTCAACAAAAGGTATAATATTTCCTTGATAGAAAATTATTTGGTGGTGATATTAGAAAATTTAATTTTGGTATCAGGTACAGAGGATATATGTATCAGTTTTAGAGACTCCCCATGTTCATATTCTATAGGATAGGCAAAAAGTATCATAATGGTTAGCATTCATAGATGTTTTGTTTAATGATTCCCATTTTTCCTTTCTAGAAATGGGCTTTAAGGTACCCAAGTATTCCCATTACAGTGTATGGGTATAAAGATACCAAATGTTTCCTTTTTTATAGAAAATTTATAAAGGTAACAATAATTCATTGGTTTTCATAGTGAACAAATACTCATATTTATGGGTCAAAACATTAACAAACTAAGGATCATGATTTTTTATTCTGTAATTAATAATTGATATTATACATTTCTAAAATTGATTCCCATAAATATTTTTGGAATATTTCTGGCATTGTTTGAAGAAAAAATTGAACTTTAAATAAGCCTAGGTTTGAAAGATAATGATAATTCTTTTCGTATCAACTTTCTATTTTTAATTTGAGTAATTATTACACTTGATCTGATTGTGATGTGGTTTTCAGGTTATAAATTGTGAATGAAATAATAATCATTTTAGTATAAATTCACTTAGTAATTAATGTTTAAAATATTATCCATATATTGAGAAAATATTCAGGAAATATAATTAGGAAGAAAACATTTTTGGGGATAATAATGTTGTAGTACATGAATAATCATGGGAAGGAAGAAAACTAAAGAAAATTAAAAAAATATAGTATTTTTTTTATCTTTAACTATGTGGGAAAAACAATGATTCCTCATTCCATTAGTTTCAAAAAATAAATTTTTTATAAATTCAATAACAAATCAAATTATTTTGAGCTAAATTAAATTATTTAGGCTACCATAAGTGAATCATTAAACTCACTTAGTATGTTTCCTTAAATTTTATGATATTTTTCTATCCAATGATGATTATGATAATGTGGTAACACTATAATTGATAAAATGATAATTATGAGACCATTAGAATGAATGGATTAAAATATGTTCATCACCATACATCACAACAAGGGGTGAGATATAATTATTATTCTGAATAATATTTTTTCCCCTTAAAAACTATAAATATCTACTAGGATTTTTGAAATTTTATGCAGTCCAAAAAGGATCCTCATTAAGAAACATGAGAAATAAATAAATAATTTTAAATAAAGTTTTTCCATTATGGAAGGATATTTAGGTAATTATTTAAACACTTAATAATTATTTGAGTCAAATTAAGAGGTCTATCATTGAAATTTCCATTTAAATTATCAACAAAGGATCATTTATAAAGAACATATCAGAAGAATAATATTATTTATTATAATAAATTTATAATAATAGTTGTAAATTTAAAGTAGATAATGAAAAACATAAATGAGTTCAATAGTCTATCTAAATGGATAAATGATTTCACAATTAGAATCATTGATTAAAAAATAGTAATTATAGATATAATCAACGTCAATGTATATACACTAGAGATTTAAATTACATTTATTTTAATTGAAAAATAATTTTTTAGATGAAGTCTATCAAAAAATCAAGGGTTTTATAAAATTGGATGATTTTGGGGACTGCATCAACATAAAAAAGGAATAAAAATATAAAATCATACAAGTTAATTAGGGGAAACCTAAGTGAAATTAAAGACCAAAACATCAGTTCATGGTACAATTGGTTTACATTAATAAGATACATGTGGATATGGGTACAATACCACTTATGGGTTAATATTTAACCATTATGATAATTAATATATCTAATAATAAATAATATAATCTTATTTTATCAATTCATATTAATAATGGATATATTGAATATCAAAAAGTGTTGTATGATTTATGGGTAACTATGAACATCATAAAATAGTAAAAAATTTAAAAGTAGAAATTTGAGGAGATGGATTCCACTAAAGACTCATTTCAAATAATGGATATGATGGTGAGAAATAAATGATGTTTTATTGTATATGTTTGGGTTAATGTTTATAAATTATACTTTCAGATTGATTTTTTTATTATTGAGATAATTGAAAAGAATAACCCCTCATACTTGGAAGGAGATTTTTCTTAATAGTAATGAACATTCATAACAATAAATTCGGTGATTGTCTGTTTATTTTTTTTACTGAGAATTTAAAGCTCAATAATCATTAAGTGATAAAAAATTAAAAATGAAGAGGATGAATAATATCCCCAAAAAATCATGGTGATAATAATTGAGGTGGGTTAATCAGTGTGACCAAAAAAATTCCAAAAATACCTTAAATGTTTTCATTCCTGTGAGAGAAAAAGAATCACCGAAAAAATCATGAAAATGATTCTGATTTTATATAGAAATAAAAAATAATAACACATGAAACAATTGATTCTTTAAGGTTTACTCTCTATTTATTATTAATAGGCTACATCCTTGGGGGTTTTCTATTGTTATATTATATTCATATTTATTATCATATTATTAGAAATAAATAGAATATAAAGAAAATGGATATGGTGATGAAATGAATTATAAGAAATAAAAACAATGAAATAAAATAATGATGTTAAATATTCTATAACCATCCTTAACTTTCTTTGTATATGGGCCATCTTTAAACTTTCATTATTCTATGCTAACGTATAAAATATTCTGAAAAAACCCTCATGATTTTTTTAAAACTTTCATAATGTCTAATAATAGTTATTTGTAAAAAATAAAATGTATTAACAGTAATTAAAGAAATGGTGTAATGATTTGGATTATAGTGTATTTACTGGTTCAAAATATATTTGATAATTATGGATCAAAGAATTTTTTATACAACCAAAATACATCAATTTGATCCAAAAACAATTATACACATCTAGAAATCAATATCGTGTAATGGATTTCTACATAGAATAATTTTTATAAGAATTTATTTCCCTTTATGTTTTTATCAAATAATTGTGTCATGAGGGTAAAATATCATCAAGTGAATCATTAGATAAAAATTTCAATAGTGGTTCCAATATTCTATATTCTAGTAATATTTATTCAAAACTCTATACTACAACATAATACATGAATTTAATGTGCATCTTACAAAATTTATTGAAAATTAATACAGTCATTGTAACTCATATAATCCTATATAAATCAAAAAAATGTGTTACAATTGATTTTCTTGGTATGATCAAATCTATAATACGGCTTGAGTTAACCATGGGACTACTATAAATTTCCATAATTCTCATACATGAATATTACGTCTTTCTGGATGAATATTCGCTACATTACACAAACACATTCTTGAGGACCATAATGTTATAGTTTCTTTGGAAACATGGAACACATTCTTTTAATTTGGTGAAAGATATTAAAAATCTCCCATAATGATTATTCCCTTTAATACTCTTACTTAAAACCATTCTTTATACCTATTGAAAGCATCCATAAAAAAATGGTTAGCTCAGATTCTCATTAAGAGAAAACAAGGTAGATATAAATTTATTATCTTATATATGAATACGATAAAAATATGGGTATGTGATCATGGTCATATCATATAAACATCATATCCAAACATTCATGGATCATAAACATGAGTTATGGAATAAAACAATAACATAAACCATAAGAATAATACATCGTAATAACTCATTATTGAAACATATTTCCAACTAACAAATGTGTGTAGAATCATCATAAGTATAGAAATAATTTCCATTGTTCATGGATAACTACCAAGAATAGTAGATAAGTCCTTTTAACTATTTCCCTTAATGGATCAAGCAAATTGACTTGTTTCCCATCACATATCAAGCACATCGACTTGTTTTCCTTAACTATATCTTGAGATATAATTCATTACCTGATTAGTTGGAGGGAGATATAGGTCCCACCCATCACTTAATGGAAACTAGAAATATGTTTTACAAATGACCGTAAATAATTCATTACTTCAAATCCCATGTAAAGAAATTAGCTTCATAAAAACATCAGCATAACCAAACTCATGGAAATCAAGTAGTTTTCAAAAATATTATGACATAATAATCATAACCCATTTAGAGAAAGAATAAAAAATCTATTATAGGGTAATATACTTGTTAAATTATAAGTAACATCATATAATAAATTTTTTGATGGAAATATATTTTTAAAATATTAAATTAAATAATTAATGAGGAAAATATCATTTACTTTTTGAAATAATCTAAAAAAGTGGTGTGCAATTTTAAAAGAAGAAATTTTATTTCCAAATAACCTTAAAATATTTTAAGGTAATAATCAAGGTATTATGTGACCATGTTGGAAGATAATGTTATCTATGTTTTATAATATGAAAAACATCCCTTTCTTATTTTTGTCGGAAAAGTCACAATGTACCTCATTTGGAAAAAGAAAAAATATTTTTTTCATGACATTTAGTAAGAAGTAAAAAAATGGGTAAATATATAATTAAATATTAGAGGGATAATATTAAAAAAAAGTTTGGGAAAATATTTTTTAAAAACATGGATATGGATGATTAATATTCTTCACCATTTATTTTTAAAATAACAATCCCTATTATTGATGAGATTATAAAATGGTCACATATCACATATAATCTGTAGGCTCATATGTACCATGAAATAATGAAAATTATTTGGAAATTAAAATACCATAATCATCTGAATAATTCTCATAAAATAAATTCATGAAAATTATATAAATCGTGTAGAATAAATAAGTAATTTATAAGGCATGTGTCCTACAAAAATTAAAGTGAGACAAAATTCACATACCTCAATTATCACCTTTCGACATTCACATTAAAATATCTTGTATAAAAATTAAGTATTTACTATAAATTTATTCCATAAATATATATTAATGAAACCATTTATTATTTATTTATAACATCTTTTCATCCATTTATTAATAATTAAAATATATGTTATATTGGATATCTGCTTCATTTTCTATGCATGTTTCATCTCAAGATTCCCAATCCGTATACTTTGATCATGGTCACATAATTTTCATAATAATAATTATATTATATATATAATATATATTTATAAAATCCATCATTATTACCACACATGTGAGATATAGATGAGAAAAAATCAATATCACATCGTGGATATGGTAATCCATACATACACACGAGCGACATTATCATTCCTAAACAATGAGGTGGTAAAGGGTAGATATGATATTATCATTTCTGAAGTATAATAATCTCATAATTATCATATATATACATTTAAACCCTTCATAATTTTGTCTATTAATATACAGTGATGAAAAATTAATTGTATCACTATGTGGAGATAGTAAGTCATACGAACACATGAGCAATAATTTCATTTTTTTGTTCGATTGGAAAGTGGTTGTATAATGGTTTTTTCAGAATAATATTAAAATTTAAGAATATTTAGGATACCTAATTTATTATTCTATGTTATATATCATATATTATTTTTGTTATATAAGAGTATAAAAAATAGTAATATGTTAGAGCGATTACTTGTTCGAAATGACTCCTTTAGATATCCTCGAAATGACTATATAGTAGGTAATTTGGTAAGACTAAAACCTATATAATGTGGACAGGGAAGTGGATAAAAAAATTTATAGTGTTTTTTCAATCAAGAGGATTCAATTTTCTGAAATTCTATGAGGAAGGAGGTGCCATTTTATAATGATAGTGATGGGAACTTTTGGAATATCCAAATGTATTAGTTTATAATAAATTAAATATCAATAAAAATACCTCAAGAATGAAATTTATTCAAATATATGATGGGATATGGTTTTAATCTCAACAACCAATTAATTTTAGTGTTCTTTTTTGGTAATTATTAAATGTTATCTATTTTATTAACCCTTAATTAACCTATTTTAATTTTAATTATGATAAAAACATTTTTTACATTAAAAGATAGATATTTTTACTTAAAATTTGTAAATATAATTAAAAATGGTCAATTTATGATATTTTCCGCATTAAATTATCAAAAAATTTCATAATATTTTTTAATCTAATTTAATAAAATATCATTTTTATAAAATATCATTAGCACAATTGTTATGCTATTAATTAAATTGACTATAAGAAAATTAATAATGAAAGATAAATTTGAATAAATTCATTTTATATACTCATAATATGTCATATTCACCTATAATATTATTTTATCACCACAATTAATTCATATTATATTTATTTTAGTATTCATAATATCATTTAATTGATTGTTTCATTAATTGAATAATAACTGCATCATCATTGTGTAATCATTTATGATAAATATTTCATCACTAAAAAATAAAAAAAAATTCATGATGTAATAAAACACCATAAATTTAAGAATAACATACACAGTGATGAATATCTCTTATTTAACATCATATTTAAAATATTAATATTATTTAATGTAAGAGTGTGAAATTTGACAGTCTCTTTAACTTTAATAATATCTTAGTTATTATCATGGAACAATGTCCATTAATTTCATCAATTTATATCCCTATGGGTTTATTGTTGAATTAATTTCTTCCAATATAATTTTTTCACGTGTTAAGATATTTTTATAATATTTATTATATTATTTTTACCCTCAACTTACTCGATTTACAATTAATCGTGGTAATACAATTTACTAAATTTAGTATTTATATTGTAAAAAAAATAAATTTGATATATTTAATAAATTTATAACACCTTATTAAAAATAGTAAATCCATTTTTCCAAATTTTAATTACATTATTTTCAGAAAATAATTAAATGTAGCCTCGTAGATGGGATGAAACAATGAGTTTTTAATGTTAATATTTTCAAAATTTTGGAATGTTTTTCAGTCCAATTTCCATGTGATGTCGATTAAAATGAAATAAATTGGATTAAAGGATAAAAAATATCTAATTATACTTTAAAATCAATCAAAATTATAATTTATTACAATATATTATTTTTATGAAAATGTTTTTTTCAATTAAAACTGTTATTTTTCTCTCTTCATAAAAAACTGACTTCTTAGAAAAATAACAAAAATTAAACCATCATATGTTTTTATATACCACATTCAAAAAATATGTTTATTTTGTAAAATATAATTTATAAAAGTATAAAAAATATATTTAAAATAAAATAACAATCAAATGGCGAGAAAACTTCCTTTTAGAAAAGTACATCTTTTATAGTAAAAAATGTATTTGTTCTCATAGCATTTCTTGAAAAAAATAAGGGTTTTAAAAATTAAATTTAATAAAATATATATTTTTAATTAATATAATCCAACATGATTTATTTGATCATTTTATTTCTATGAAAACCACTTGTTCATATTTATGTAGATTTTTCATTTATAAAAAAAAATCCATTTATTTTAAAATGAATCTTATTTTAATTTATAATTAATTAATCAAAAAAATAATAATTTTACATACATTTATAAACCATTTTTCATAATTAATTTAATACTATAAATAAATTCCATTTTAATGGCTAGTTTATAATTGTATTTTTTTTAAAATAAAATAATTAAAAGAAGTTCCATGGAAACTCTATCTTGCGTGTAACGTAAGCTAAGCCAGTGTTACATGTAGCACAAACATAACACGGTGTAGCATGAAATGGATGTTATAAAACAAAAAAAAATTATTTAATAATATATTTAATAAAAATATTGGGATGTTACATTCTTACCATATTAAAATTAATTTCTCTCTCCAAATTTGTTAGGTTAATCGAAGGTTTAATACATGAAGGTATATTCATAAAAACCCGCATCAAAAAAAGAATACTAAAACTCCCTTTAAAATTGAAATTGTGGAAACATAATGCATTCCCAATGTAACTCATTATTAGGTTTTCATATAGGATAACATAGGTGGAAATTGAAAACATAGACATGGAAGTGAAATATAACTATCTTGTTATGATGGAGAATGATGGAGAATATGGTTATGAGAAAGTTATAATTCACAAGGCCATAAATCTATGATTATTTAATAGAAAATTTGATTCATCAGAATAAAAGGTAATATAACAACATTTTTTTGGTTTCAAGATCCATTCCCATGAGTTAAATAATTTTCATGAGCGGAAAAACTTACTTGATTTTATTACATTTCATAAGTGCTATCACATCATTTCACTGTGCCTTGATCAATTTTCACATTTTTGACCGATAATAAATTATTGGCCCTCTCTAGTTTTAGTATTCACAAATCATGTCAATTCATGTCCAATCATTGCAATCATGTTTATTTATTTCTAAATATGTTAAATTTAGATTATATATTTTTCAACTATGAATTTGACACCTTCTGTGTATATTCATGTTATTAGATAGTTAAGGTAGAAAAATTGGATATGTATGAGTCATTGACACTGACAGAAAAAGTGTAACACCGACATCACAAACTAACTCATCGATACTTACTGAGTAAATGTATCACTGAAAGTTCAACTAAGACAATGATAGAAATAATGTCTCACCAATATAAGGAATGTCACACTGATATAATGAATGTCTCATCGATAGAAGGAATCTCTCACTAACAGTACAAACTGAATCACCGATAGAAACCTCACTGACTATACAAATGAGATATCAACAGAAGGAATTCCTCATCGACTAAACAAAAATAGTCACAGATGCACTGAGTCACAGAAATGTGGAGATACTGACTGAATGAATCGCCAATAGAATGAGTCACCAATACCATAGAAGGACTCACCGATTGAAAGAGTTACTGACAGATTGACTCGCAAACAGGGGATTCACTGACATAATATTTAATTTTTTTATTTAAAACTATCTCAAGTTGTCATATGTGAGTGTTTTAATAATAGTAATTAAATTAATGATTGTTGAAAATAGTATTAATTGGGATGTTAGAAATATGAGGTACACAACCGACCCCTGTCATGCTTATTTTTGGGCTATTGAATATATAAGTGAAAAGCATGCGGGCTTAAAGACATACATGTAGACATATAGTAGAGGAATCACATGATCACCCATACTAAATGAATGAAATAAAAGAAGAAGAAAGCATGGGGAATTCTCATTCTTGCTGACTGAACACAAAAGAGAACTTACTATGAACAAAAGGTAGAACACCTTAGTAGTAAAAAAATAACCAAATCAATAGATATTCATCTTCATGGAAAAATAGAGCACACATCTTCATGACACTCTATTTTCTGTGTCTATTTCTAGAAGAGGACTCAGACTTTATTCATGAAAAATCAAAAGATTCCAGAGATGTATTTCACAACACACAATGCCTTTTAAACCCTATCTCTTTATTTCCTTCTTTATTGTGGGATTTCTTACTACATCTCGAGTAGTGTGTGAATCTGTCAATTAAAAACACACTACCTCTTACACTAAAGTTAAGGATACAATATATCCTCACACAAACATCTTTTTACACCTGTTATATCCCATACAGAACTATGGTAGAGGTCTTGTGTTACCTGGCTGTTTTAGTTCCCATGTAGAACTATAGTACTTGTATTGTGACTTGGACAGTTTTAATACTATTGTGTAAACCTTGATCAAGGGTGTGGATTGATGCTTTATATATATATATACATATTTAGAAGGTGATCACCAGGTGGATAAGACTAAATCTGAGATTGAGAGTGAACCTTTTATTTTAATCTGCTATGTTTTCAAATTTAGTTAACTCTCATTTAACTCATGTTTCAAAAAAATATGTTTCATATTGATAATTATTCTTAGATAGTATTTATAACTATCTTGGTTTGGTAAATTAATTTCAAAATTTATATTAGTATCTCATATTGTTTTAACTAATAAATAATCAATCTTCAGTGAAATGAATTGAATAGTCAGACTGTTATAAATATACTACTTAGATTAATTGTGTTTCTATGTTTTTAAATTAGACTAATCTTTAAAATAAAATTTTTAAAACAAATTTTTTTACGAACTCAATTCAACCATCCTTGAGTGTCCTACTCCAACCAACAATTAGTATCCAAGGAAGGTTTTTAAACTGCTATTTTTAATTATTTTCAATTGTGGGATTAGTTGTACTTTAAATATCTCAAAATTTAATTAGATTTAAATTTATAGATATTTAAAAATAATTTCATTATTCATCAATATGAATAATAGATAAGAAAGAAATTCTACCAACAATCCTCCCTACATTAACGGTAAAAATTATTCCCAGTGTAAAATAATGATTAAACTTAACTTAAAAAGCATAAGGGTTGATTTTTGGCTTGTAATAGAAGACATATATTATATACGAGACAATATAAGGACTACATGGAGTGATTCAAAAAAAATATTGAATATATTAATAATTTTATATCAATGAATGCATTGTTTTGTTCTTTATGGGATGAAGAATTTAATAGAATATCTGCATGTAAATCTACCTATGAAATTTTGGATACCATAGTTATTTCACATGAAGGAACCACTAATTTTAAATAAATGAGATATTATAAATATACTATTAAGTATGATAATTTCATGATTAAGCATATGGAACCCATTTCTAATATGTATCTCATATTAAAAGAGATTTTCAATACCATGAGTACCATTGGAATCCAGTTGATTCCAAAGAACAAATCATGCGGCTACTTAAATGTCTACATAAAAGATGGAGAGGAACCACTATATAAATTAGAGAATCATATAATATCAATACGTTTCTATTAAAGGATTTAATATGTAATCCAATTATGTATGAGTAAGAGTTAAAGGTCCAAAATGAGGAGGATAAACCAAATAGAATTTCAGTGGCTTTCAAAACCACTACTTCCAAACATAAAGAAAAGGAAAGTATTCAAACTCAATATAACACTAAAAGTGATAATGATTCACCATCAGATAGTGAAGAGGAAATGGATCAATTAAATAGAATGTTTAAAAATTTTATATAATGTATAAGTTTTTCCGAAAGCCTAGATATAAAGGTAGATATGAAAATAAGGGAGACTGAAAAAATGATTGAAATAAAAAAAAAGAGATAGTTTGTTATAAATGTAAGAGAAGAGGACTTGTAAAGGATTACTTCCCTAAGTTAAAATATAATAATAAATATGAGGACAAAGATAATAAGTACAAGAAGGAAATGAAGGCCACCTAGATTTCTTCTGAGGGTAGCTCTAGTGAGTCATAATCATCACATAATGAGAAAAGTGAAAAGGTAAACATATGATTAATGACAAACACATTTGAGGTGACCGTTGAGTGTCCTGTACATAATTATGATTATTTTGGAGATAAAAGTTATTATGAATGTATAGATAATGGGGAAATGATTTAATATTGAATAATTCTTGAAGATACACACAATGAATTAAAAGATAAATATTAACATCTAATGAAACCACATTCTCTTACCTCTATTATTAAATCTGAGCTTACTATAGAAAAATAAAAATAATTCTCTTGTTTTTAAAGAAAATAATGAGCTTAAAATGTCCAATGAAAATTAAAAAAATATTTAGAAATACATACCATTGGAAAATATATCCTGGTTAAAATTCATTATAAACAAGTTACACCCAAATAAAATAGTGGTTTTGGTTATCAACTCGTTAAACAAAATTTTTTCGAAATCAATTTTGAATCTAAATATGGAAAATGTAGTTTTATTCCTAGTACTATAAATATTTTTTGCAAGTTCAATCCATAAAAAATATTCTACTATTTCAGGTTTTTTTGGACCAAATAATGTTTATTTTTCAAAAACATTAAAAACTATATATAGGAATCCCATGAAGAAAATATTGGTTCCCACTGCTCTTATTAGTAATGTTACTAGTCCCAAAAAATTCGGGGAACCAAAATCATTTATTATGTAATTTATTTTTGTAGGAAAACTATTTGAAGAGCTCCTATAGAAGTCTTTGGTACTTGGATAATGGTGTTCAAGACACGTGATATGAGATTATACATTCTTTATGAATATGATAAATATTGATGGTTGGAATTTCACTTTTGCTGACAATTCTAAATGAAAAAAATTGGCCTTGCCCAAATTGGTAACACGAATTCAAATTTAATTTCCAATATAATTTTTTTGAGGGACTAAAGTACAATTTTCATAGTATATATCTGTTATGTGATGATGGGTTTAATGTTAAATTTTAAAATGATACATTTATTGTTTATAATTGTAAAAATGAATTAATATTTACTTCCTTGAGAAATGAATATTTGAATCTCGTAAAGAAAGATTCCTTAGTGTATCAAAACAATTCCCACTTAATTTCCTTTCAAAAAAGAGTCTTCACTCTAGAATAGGATATTATGACATTTTAACAATAATTCTCTTATAATTCGTTCTAGGAAAGAACTAGTTAATGATATACCTAAACTTCCATTTCCAAATGAAAAAGTCTATAAACCTTGTTAAAAGGGTAAGGAACACAAAATATCTTTTAATGCAAATAAATAATTTTCAAATTCTCAACCTTTTGAGTCAGTTCACATGGATTTGTTTGGACCATCTAGTGTTTCATGTCTAATTGGGAAGCACTGTGTCTATGTTCTAGTAGATGACTTTTCTAGATACACTTGGACTTTCTTTCTTTCCAACAAAAGTTATCCTGTATGATAAAATTATATATAGCCTAAGTCTACATAGATTTCAAACTATAAGAAGGGGCGATGACTATATGTTTGAAAACAAAATGTTTGAATCTTTCTGCTCACACAAAGTCTATAGTCACAAGTACTATACTCCTAGGACACCCCAATTGAATGGTGTTATTAAAAGAATAAAAATAACCTTCTAATAGAAAGCCCAAACCATGCTAAATTCATATGACTTACTTGCCTATTTTTGGGTAGAATCTATCTATACTACTTTTTATATAATAATATATTATTAATTAGATTAATCCTTATGAAACCTCCATATGAGTTGTAGAATAGAAGGGAACCAAATGTTATTTATTTCAATGATTTTAGTTGAATAGTAAATATCATTAATTCAAAGAAATATATTGACAAGTTTCAATCCAAAAGTGATGAATGTATCTTCTTAGGTTTTTCAATCTCTACTAAATCCAATAGTTTATTTTATAAAAAAACATAGTGTGTGAAAGAATCTGTTCATGTCAAATTTGTTGAAACCTATGCTCCAGAACCCATGAACTCTCTAGAAAACATGGAGGATGATTTTTAAAATATTGAAATAAATAAAAAATCATCTAGCCCTGCTATTAAAAAACTGATTAAATCATCCAATTCTGGAAGTTCTCCAGACTCTAGTAACAATTAACCCAAACCTGTTGATGAACCTGAAATTACTAGCCATTCTTTTTCTATACCCACAATAATCCTTAAGAACCATCTTTATATGATTTAGTTAGAGACCTAAAAAATAGGACAAAGACTAGATATTCTCTTTGAAACTAGGTTGAACATCAAGCCTTTTTTACAGATTGAACATAAAAGAATTAATGATGCAATCAATGATGAATTTTGGGTAATGGCTATGCAAGAACAAATTTATAGGTTTGAAAGAAACAAAATATGTTAACCTTTAGATATACCAAATGATACCTTGACTATAGGCACAAAATGGTTCTTCAAGAAAAAATTAAATGAAGCTGATAATATTGTAAGAAACAATGATATATTTTTTCCACAAGGTTATAGTAACGAAATAGGCTTTGACTATAAGGAAAGATTTGCACCGATTTCTAGCCTTGAGGAAATTATAATCTTGCTTCCATATGCATCAGATCATAATTTATCACTATATCAAATGGATGTTTGGAGTGCATTAAAAAATAGTTATAAATATTTGACAATGTTTTTGTTTAACAACCACGAGGTTTTATAAATCCTCCTTTTCCAAATCATGTTTTCAAATTAAAAATAGATTTACATGGATTAAATTCTAATCCATGAACTTGGTATGATAGACTAAGTAGTCTTCTCATTTCAAAAGGATTTACAAAAGGTATTGATGATCCTAATCTATTTATAAAAATAATTTCTAATGATATTCTTGTAGTTAAAATCTATATAGATAATATTTTTGGGATCATCTAATATTTATTTATTTATTTATTTTTCAAAAATTATACAAAGTGAATTTGAAATGAGTTTAATGGGTGAACTCAAATTCTTTCTTGGATTTCAGAACCATAAAAATAAATAAGGTATTTTTTTAAATAAAAGTAAATATACTAAAGAACATTTAATTTTTTTCCTTCAATGGTACGAAAAGTAGAGATACTCAAATGGGTACCAGCTGTAAGATGGATCTTGATGAAAATGGTAAATATGATGATCAAACAACTTATAGAGATACGATTGGACGTCTTCTCTATTTGATTTCTAGTTGTCTTGATATTAGGTTTATTAGGTGTATATGTGTTAATTTTAAAGATAATCCTCTATAGTCTCATTTAATTTATATTAAAATAATATTCAAATACCTCAAAAATACTACCAGTATAAGATTATCCTATCATATATGAAAAACTTTTGACTATTGAGTTATTCTGATACTGATTTAAGATGTTTTATGTTAGATAGAAAGAGAACCTCTAGAACATGCCACTTCTTGGAATTTATCTATTTTTATGGTGTAGTAACCATAAAAATTCTATTTATTTTTCAACTTTAGAAGATGAATACATTGTTGTTGGTTGTTCCTGTGATCAGATATTATAGAGGAAAAAAACTTTACTAGACTATGGATATCAATTGAGATATGTCCCTATAAACTGTGATAATACAAGTGCTAATAACATCTCTATGAATCATGTTTCTCATTCTAGAACAAAACATATTGATGTAAGACATAACTATTTATGAGATCATTAAAAAAATGTGATATAAAACTATAGTTTATTGGAACTTAACATCAACTTGCTGGAATATTAAAAAATAAATTGAACTATGAAATAATTAATTATATCAAACATAAATTAGAGATGATAAATTTATAAGGAGATTATGTTGATAACTCTCTATAACAAATGAGAGTAGATGACATGTCATCATTGGAAATGTCATACAGTCAATTCCATGCTGACACTAAAACATTTTTCATGTCGACACTTGGTCATGCTGACACTATCACTTTTTCATTCCAACACCGATATTGTATGGCCAATACTATCATAACAAAACAGATAGAACCCATTGTTTTATCTGTTTTATGTTTTTACTAAAATGATGATGTTTAAATTATTTTGTTGAACCCAGTTCATGAATTTTTGATTGTCACGACCCATCCTCGGGGCCTATGCCGTGACTACCCCAAGCCCACCTTCCATAGGCCAGGGGCTAGAGACTAGCACCAAAGGCGTAAGTCCCGATAAAAAGGGAAGGCATTACCTTTATGAAATGTAAACACACACACAAAAAGAGTACAAGCGGAAGCAAACACTAAGTAAGTAGTATAACAAGTGTGCTAAAAGTACAAAAGGTACGGAATACAAGCCCAACAGTAAAGAACAAGGAAAAGACAAAATAGTAGGAAGGTGTCGAGCTGCTCCTGGATCATCTTTCAGAGTTCATACCTGAAGGGTAGGTACAAATATCCACCTCATATATCCACGTCTTTATGCCACCTCCGGGTACTGTCTCGTTGTGAAGTCCACCTCCGGGTGCCATCTAGCTCTACAAGCCTCAACCACGATCAGTTTTGTCTGTCGTCTGCATCCAACACAACGAGGTGTGGGCATACCCCATGTAGGGGTGAGTATAATGATACTCAGTAGGGACCCCGAGACCCTCAAGGTCTTACTAAAACCAAAAAGGATAGACCAAAAAAGAAATATCTCAAGAGATAACCTTTAATTAGGTATATTCCCATACATATACCTATGTTATCAAGTAACTCATATCAATCATGAGGAAAACAAAAAGGTCATTGACTCAGCTCAAACTAGGATTTTAATTAATGATATCGAAACCACAACTGCTGAAGTGCTTCTCCTCTGTCGAGTATGGTGATCCTGTCACGACTCCAAGGTGCTTCACACTAACCTTAGACTAGTCAGGTACTCCTCCAATCGAGTACCGCGGGTCTGCCACCCAAACATAGTAGTGCTCCTCGCCATGGGTCTGCCACCCCAACATAGTAGTGCTCTCCCTAATAGCCTACAAAAGTATTCCTTCTGTCGAGTACCGTGGGTCTTCTACCCAAACACAGTAGTGCTCCCCGTCGTGGGACTGCCACCCAAACACAGTAGTGCTCCCCACTGGGCTAGTCATGTCACTCCGACTCGAATCGGCAAGCAGTCATCATGTCTCAGCCAGATACAAGGTCTTCGTACTCCATACTCTCGTATCTAGGAGGATCCTCTATACAATATACTGGTCGATACTCCATGTATCAAAATTTCCCATGAAGAAGTATCTCAAAGGATATCCTCTTCAAAGTGGTCTCAACCCAACAGACGACGCGTCTATCGGATGCCCGGTCTGTGAGTTATTAGCATTTTAGTCCCGGGGGCTCGGTTGGTTTCATGTATGAACCAACCTGGTCGTATCTCAACTATACCCCGAACTCCCTTGAGGTATACTCAAGGGAACCGTTTCTCAACGTGATTACCAATGCCGTTGATGGTTTGTCAAAAAGACGTCTCCTCGGGGAGATATTGGTTTTTCTGTTCCTCGGGCCTGGTTGGTTTATAACCCAACCAACACAACCATACTCTAACTACATCCAAACCTCATGTGGAGTATGCCAAAATAACCATCTCATCAAGAGGAATCTAACATATTTGACGGCACATCAATCAGACGTCTGGTCCTCAAGTTATAAGTGTTTCCGCTCCGAGGGCCCGGTTGGTTTCGAATTTGAACCAACCCACCCATACCCAAACTTCATTGAAACCTTGAGTGTAATATAAATAATCGACCGTCTCAATCCAATGAATCCTACACAGCTGATGGTGCATCGATCGGAGGTCCGTAGCTCAAGATATGTCTCTTTAACTGAAAACGGTTCGAAAATAGGGGGTCCGGGCCCGGTCCGACCCGGCCCATCACCCCCTGGGTCGGCCCAAACCGGGTCGACCTGACCCGGGTCCGGGTCCGGCCCGGTTGGGAGAGGCCTGGGCAGGCTGGAACGGCCCAACCCAACCGGCGTAGAATGGCCCCGCAGGCACGGCCCGACCCGACCGGCGCGGTCCGGCCCGACCGGCGCGACACGGTCCACATAGCCCGCCCCGGCCCGGCAGGAGGAGCGTGGCTCGACCAGTCGGTCGATCGTGTTATGCTAAGTGGGGGAAGTTCGGACCCCCGTTTATTGATACTGGTGGTGCCCTCTGGCGTCACCCCGCCTCCTGGATCTTGCACGGCCGCGGGATCCATCGCTCCACCACTGCGGCTATTGCCGTGGCGGATTCCCTCCGGCGGCGCACCGGCTGCGGCTTCTGCGGACCACCAGACGCGATCTAGTGGTCCGATTCACCCACCGCTTGCGCTTATGGCTCTCCCTGGACCCGTTCGTCACTATGACGGATTCCAAACGCCGATGCGTTCCCATTTCATTGTTTCCCATCAATCCGTGCATAGACTAACAATCAGAAGAGGGTCGTCGGTCTGTATTTGTTCGGACAGTGCCCTCCGTGTTAGTCGATAGCAATAGGTCGGACATCAATGATGTTCGAAGACAAACTAGGGACAATTTTAATCAATTAAAATTGAACTTAATTTCCTAAAATTCCCCCACAAAAAATTATTCCCAACTCGAAAATAAAATAATTCACAGATCAACTTGATAATGATTTCATTCGTGTTCTTTGTTTTAGAAGGGAATAACCATGGGAATATAAACATACTCAAATTAAACCCCTACCTCAATAATTGAAGTCGTACACCGGGATTCGCGGTAGATGGCGTCGCGGGGTGAGGTTTCGTAGATGATGTCGGTGTGCGTCGTCGTTCTTCATGGTAGCAGCATTCTTCATTGGTGGGAAGTTCTCTTCTTCTTCACACAAGAGTTCCCTCAAAATAATTCAAGATCTTCACCAAATATTTCTCCACACACCAAAATCTCGAACTCCAAAATAATATCTCATGATATTATTTTTATTCACATCCCAAAGATTTTAAAATTCAAAAACAAACCACTTAATTAATTTAAATGAAGTGACTCATCTCATTAATTAGGGCATGTTAGAAAGAATTTAAGAGGGGAGAGGAGGAGGTGAGAGGTCTCATAAATGATAGAGTTGTCAACATTAACATGGGAGTTAAATGGGGGAGTTCAAAGAGTGTTAATAAGTTTAGGGGGTGGTGCAAGGTTGGGGATCGTGTGGGCCCCACCTTTAAATTACCCACACATGGGAAGTTGGGTGGGTGTGGGTCCCAAAAACAACTTCCCATGGGAGGTATTAACCACCTTATATATAGAATAAAATTGTACCACAATTTTATTTACTTCTTTAATTAAACACCAATAAATAACTTCTCCCCCCCGCACAAACGCAACTATGGTAAAGGTTTCCTTAAGCAATTTCCGGCGTTGTGAGTTCATCGGTGCCCTCAGATTTTAATTCTAAGCACCGGTTCAAAAGTTAGAAAAACCCGCTCATTCGTTCACTGAATGTACCCGAGCTAAACTTCAGAAATTGATTTTGGGAACACCGGGCCTCGGAATCAAGTGCCGTAAGAAGCCAAAGACTCATAAAATTCAAAAGAAATTAAGAAAAAAAAATCCGTGAAATATCTAGGTCTTTACATTACTCCCACCTCAGGGATTTACATCCCCGAAAATCTACAACACAAACGAGGGAACCTAAAGGAGGTACCGAGCACGCATCTGAGCCTACTGCTCCCATGTTCTCTCCTGGAGGTTTTCATGCTGTCAGCAAAAGCGTACAAGAGGAATCGACCTTCCTCTTAGGACCCGCTCCTATTGATCCTCAACCTCTTCCGAAACCCGTGAAAGTCTCCCCATCATCGATATCTAGCTCCCAGTGGTCGATGATGACAGTTAGGTCATGAACGCATCTCCTCAACTAAGATACGTGGATGACGTCGTGCACCCAGTGCATCTGAGGTGGAAAGGCCAGGCGGTAAGCCACCTCACCTACTCTGCTGGGGACATGGAAAGGTCCAATGAAACATGGAGATAACTTGCCACCTCGGCCATGTCTCTGTAGACCTCATCGAGGTGAGACCCATAAGAAAATGGGATCTCTATCCTAGAACTCCAGTTGTCTCCATCTTCTATCAGCAAATGATTTTTGCCTGCTCTGTGCAGTCTTCATCCGATCCTGGATGATATTCCCCTTCTCCGGTATCCTCCAGATGAGCGCACTGGTCAACCTCTACCTCAGCTCCTAAAAAGCTCAGCTGGCATCTCTCCAACCACACGAAGGGTTTACCCTTCTTCATCAATGCTAAAAGCGGTGCAGCAACTCAGGAGAAGTCTGGCACAAATCTAAATTTGGCCGACTCATGAGTGATCGACTGCACCCACTTATGCATTATTCTATCCTATGATGCATGGGGTTTTCTTTTCGCTGAACAAGTAAAACCCATCCCAACGTTGTAGGTAAACCACAACCTTGTTTCCTAATACAGTCAATCTGTGTATGAACTGTAGTTGCCCACTCTATACCAAAACTAATGTTGTAAGGCCTCGATGCTGCCACCAAGAGGTTCCAATCGAAACTCTCACCTCAAGTTTCAGGTCACACCGTCGATGTTATCATGATTATCGAGTCTCCTCCCAAAGGTATATCTAGACGTGAGGGTCAAGTAAACTACTTAACTAGAAACTCTAGGTTTGGGACAAGATTCGAGGAAGTAAGGGATGATTTGAATGAAGGTCTATTATTACGGAAGCTAGTAGTAGACCCAGACCATACTTCAAATCATTCCTAGAGCCCTTGGGTCACACACCTTGATGGCATGCAGCTACTCTCTTCCCCTTCCCTCCTTCTCCCTGAGCCTGGCGGGAACTACAAATGAGGGTGGTTGTAACATGTCAAAATGTACACCACCTCATGATGCTCTCCCATCTCTGCTTCCATGTCTACTTCTCTACAGATTCATCTGTCCCTAACACTTCCTCTTCATGAAACATTTTAAACACCCAAGTCTCTGATACTGGTGCCAGATTTCTGTTTTCCCACTGCTAACATTCAATTGAAGTATCCATTCAGCAAAAGAACATTCAACCAGAAAGATTCTCTCTTTCCCTCTAGCATAAGTAGGAATGCATAGAGGAAAAGTGCTGGCTCAGATGTCCTTTAAATACAACTCGCTCTGAGGTCCGAGCTCTAAATCACTGTTCGTATCATAGTCATCAATTACCAAGAATGATCAGTACGCCTCGATGAATACTCAGGTAACGACATGTCATCCGATCGAAGCTGTATAAGCTCTACAAAACTCTCAGCCACCTCCTCAAGCCAGTCCTGAGCCGCCTATGAGTTGGGCTCACATCAGAACCTGAGGGGTGTCTGATTCTAAAACACGTGTAAGGAACTAAGTCTACATGTGTCATCTACCGATACCGCCGGTTTAAACTGCTATCCAAAAGGTAGTGATATAGCTGGCACACTACCTGAAGGTACTATCTCAGGCATCGGTCCACGTACCAAGACTCATCACTATGCGGACCAACCTCATGGTCACTCACTAGAAAATACTAGTATCTAACATCACCATATGCTCTAATAGTGTCTAAACTAGGTGTTGAACTATAGAAATCGCCTCTAGCCAGTGCCCTGCTGCCTGAGAATATGTCTCGCATTGTAACCTCGGAGGCATCTGCTACTGGAACTCGTGCAACGCGCTTTGTCAGCATGCACCATCCGCTAGTACGGCTAGTGGCATCTGCTACCTAACGGGTGGTTCTGCTGCTGTTACACCACCTGAAGGTGCCATCATAGAAAGGGGGCCCTACACCGGAGCCTCGTCGCTCGGTGGGCCGTCATCGGGTACTCTCTTGGAACTCCCACTGGCTGTCTGCGTGATGGCATCCAAAAAAGATGTGACACAGTCAAACGATTTAAACATGGTGAGATGGCCTGGTTGAGCTGACTTAAAGAAAATTTTTGGAAACACCAACACAATCAGTGTTTTCGTGCACTGAGTCGGAAATCAGAAGTTAGGGTGCTGGTGTATGGATACGTTAGTCACCGCACCAACACTGGACTCCCTGAACTGAAGACCACACTCCGTACCCTTAAATATATTTCTTAACAGAAAATAAATAGCAGAGTTATATGTTCTGAGGTAGAACAGACGTACTTTGATTCCAATTTTTCATTACCCGTCCTCAGGGCCCATGCTGTGACTACCCCAATCCCGCCTTCCATAGGACAGGGGCTGGCGACTAGCACCAAAGGTGTAAATCCTGATAAAAATAGAATTCATTGCCTTTATGAAATGTAAACACACACACAACAAGAGTACAAGAATACGAAAACACTAACTAAGTAGTATAACAAGTGTGCTGAAAGTTCAAAAGGGTAGGAATACAAGACCAACAGTAAAGAACAAGGAAAAGACAAAATTGCAGGAAGGTGTCGAGCTGCTCCTGGATCTTCCTCCAGAGTTCCTACGGGAAGGGTAGGTACAGATGGCCACCTCAGCTCTCCATTTCCTTCTGTCACCTCCAGGTACCGTTTCATCATGAAGTCCACCTCCGGGTATCGTCTCATCATGAAGTCCACCTCTGGGTACCGTCAGCTCTACACGCCTCAACCACGATCAGTTTTGTCCATCATCTCCATCTAACACAACGAGGTGCGGGCATAGCCTGTGCAGGGGTGAGTATAAAGATACTTAGTAGGGACCCTGAGTCCCTCAAGGTCTCACTAAAACCAACAAGGATAAACCACAAAGAAAGATCTCAATAGATAACCTTTACTTAGGTATATACCCATACATATACCTAAGTTATCAAGTAACCCATCTCAATCATGATGAAAACACAAAGGTCATTGACTCAGCTCAAACCATGATTTTCATTAATGATATCGAAACCACAATGCTGAAGAGATCCTCGTATGTCGAGTACGGTGATCCTGTCACAAATCCGAGGCTTTTCTCACTAACCTTAGACTGCTGAGGTACTCCTCCTGTCGAGTACTGCGAGTCTACCACCCAAAAATAGTAGTGCTCCCCGCCATGGGTCTGCCACCCCAACACAGTAGTGCTCCATATAATAGCCTACAGAGGTACTCATTCTGTCGAGTACTACGGGTCTTCCACCAAAACCCGGTAGTTCTCCCCGGTGTGGTTCTGCCACCCAATCACAATAGTGCTCCCCACTGGGCCAGTCAAGTCACTCCAACTCGAATCGGACAAGCAGTCATCAGGTCTCAGCCAGCTACAAGGTATCTGTACTCTATACGCTCTTCTCTGAGAGGATCCACTCCATGAGCTACTGGTCAATACTTCAAGTATCACAATGTCCCATGAAAAAGTATCTCAAAGGACCTCCTCGTCAAAGGGGTCTTAATGCAACAGATGGCGCGTCTATCAGACGCCCGGTCTGCGAGTTATTAACCTTTTAGTCCCGGAGGCCCTCTTGGTTTCATGTATGAACCAACCCAGCCATATCTCAACTGTACCCCAAAATCCCATGGGGTATACTAAAAGAAAACGTTTCTCAACATGATTACCAATGCCACTGACGGTTCGTCAGACAGCCATCCGGTGTGAGAGATATTGGTTTTTCTGTTCCTGGGGCCCGGTTGGTTTATAAGCTAACCAACCCGACCGTACTCCAAATGCATCCAAAACACAATTGTATTATTCCAAAAGAACCGTCTCATCAATAGGAATCCAACGTAGTCTATGGTACGTCAATCGGACGTCCGGTCCTCAAGTTGTAAGTGTTTCCGCTATGAGGGCCCAGTTAGTTTCGAATTCGAACCAACCTGACCATACCCAAACTTCGCCTAAACCTTGAGTGTAATATACCTAAATGACCGTCTCGATCCAACTAATCATACTCAACTAAATGTTCTTTTATTGGAGGTCTGTAGCTCAAGATATGTCTGTTTAATCGAAAACGGTCCGAAAATATGGGCTCTGGGCTCGGTCTGACCGGACCCATCACCCCCTGGGTCTGCCCGAACCGGGTCGACCCGACCCGGGTTCGGGTCCGGACCGGTTGGGCACGGACCCGCCTGGCTGGCATGGCCCGACCCAGCCGGTGCGGCCGGCGGCGCGGCCCAGCCCGGTCGGTGCAGTCTGGCCTGACCAGCACGGCCCGGTCTGCATCGCCCGCCCCAGCCTGGTCGGTGGAGGCTGGCTCGGCCAGTAGGCCGAGCGTGTTGTGCCAAGCGGGGGGAGCATGACCCCCCCATTGATTGATACCTGCGGAACCTGCTGGCTCCGCCTCACCTCCCGGATCCCGTGCGGCCATGGGATCCATCCCACCGCTCCCGCGGCTGTTGTTGCGGCGGGTTCCCTCTAGCGGTGCGCCGTCGTGCCGGCGCGGCGTGCCGGCAGCGGCTTCCACGGACCCCTGGATGCACTCCGGGGGTCCAATTCGCCCACTGCTTGCCCCAATGGCTCTCACGGGATCCATTCTTAACTGAGAAGGCTTCCGAACTCCGTTGTGGTCCTATTTCATCGTCGCCCGTCAATCCATGCATAGAGAAACAATCTACGGATGGTCGTCGGGCCATTTTTGTTTGGCTCGCGCCCTCCGCGTTAGTCGATAGAAATAGGTCGGACAACAATGATGTTCAACGACAAACGAGGGACAATTTTAATCGATTAAAATTGAACTTAATTCCATACAATTCCCTGACAAACAATTATTCCCAACCCGCAAATAAAATCATTCGCGGATCAACTTGATAATGAGTTGATCCATGTTCTTTATTTTAGAAAGGAAGAATCATGGTAATATAAACATACTCTAATTAAACCCCTACCTCAATAATTGACGTTGTACATCGGGCCTCACAGAAGACGGCGTCGCAGGGTGAGGTTTCGTAGACGACGTCGGTGTGCGTCGTCGTTTATCGTGGAAGCGGTGTTCTTCGTTGGTGGGAAGTTCTCTTCTTTTTCACACAAGAGTTATCTCAGATGAAATCAAGAACTTCACCAAATTTTTCTCCACACACCAAAAGCTCCAACTTTAAAATAATATCTCATGATATTTTTTTATTCACATCCCAACGATTTTAAAATTCAAAAACAAACCACTTAATTAATTTAAATGTAGTGACTCATCTCATTAATTAGGGCATATTGGAAAGAATTTAAGAGGGAGAGAGGAGGTGGTGAGAGGTCTCATAAATTGGGTAGTTGTCAACATTAACATGGGAGTTTAATGGGGGAGTTTAAAGAGGGTTAAAGAGTTTAGGGGGAGGTGGATGGTTGGGGCTCGTGTGGTCCCCACCTTTCTTATACCCACACATGGGATGTTGGGTGGGTGTAGGCCCCACCAACAACTTCCCATGGGAGGTATTAACTTCCTTAGATATAGAATAAAATTGTACAACAATTTTATTTACTTCTTTAATCAAACCCCAATAAATAACTTCCCCCCCTGCACAAACGTGACTACGGTAAAGGTTTCCTTAAGCAATTACCTGCATTGTGAGTTCATCGGTGCCCTCAGAAATCAATTACGAGCACTCATTCACAAGATAGAAAAACCCACTCATTCGTTCACTGAACGTACCCGAGCTAATGTTCAAAAATTGATTCTAGGCAAACCGGGCCTCAGAATCAAGCACTGTCAGAAGCCACAGACTCATAAAATTCCAAATAAATTCAAAAAAAAAACTTCCTTGAAATTTCTAGGTATTTACAATGATCTTTAATCCCTAAATTATATACATTAGAGTTGATCCCCTACACTAATCACCCTCACCATTAACCCTTACACTCTCCAACCATAATTCGTTCCGCTTGACCATTCAAAATGATCCATTAGAAAGGTGAGATTGAAGTGCATATTCGAAGGAGGACCTAGAGATGAGTCACAACCTACTATGAAATAGAAGGGGGATTCAAGTAAGTATAAGGTTGTTACTTATGATCTTGAGAATCCTATAGTAACACCCAAAAAATAAGTTCTTTCTAAATGGATGATGCAAAGTATGTATTTTTTGTTAAGGTTGTTTCAGAACCAAGGATAGATAAACTGGTCATCAGATAATGAGAGGCCTTTTTACTCAATTCTTTTCCATAGATTTATATTAATATAGTGTTTCTTCTGGAAGGAAGTGAGGTATGATGGGTTAAGGTATTTGTAAAAGGAAAATAATTTCATTTTATTCTAGGCATTGGCCATAATTCCTTAAGTCACATCATGATGGTATCTATGATGACTACAAATGAACTTATCCACCTATGATCTATTGTGCTATGAGACAAATCTGAAAGAGATGACTATAAATGAAGAGAATGAGAGGCCTATAGCTACTGAACTAGATGGTGAAAGTAGGATATTTTTATGTTTATTCAGTACTAGATTTGTCCCAAGAAAGAGGATTTTTCATTATTAAAGCATCATGAAGTGTGTTTAGTGTATTTGTGGAATAAAGGAGTTAATGTGAACAAGTGAAGATATATGATAGTTCATATTAGTGAAATGATCAATTCTTATTTCGAGAATAATTTTGTTCTTTATAGAATGAATATATCTTCCATGATGCAAGTGAAAGGTAGTGTGACTTAATATGAGGAGATTGTTTTTTCCTATAGTGGAATCTATTTGAGAAAATACATATCTAAAACAATGAAAATTCATTGGAACACCTAGAAAAAAGGAATGTGTTATAGATGAGGAAAATATTTATGATAAATTAAACCCTATTGACCATCTAACCAGGCCAAAAGATATAGCATACCCCTATATAGGAACATAATATTCCGAACCTATCTATTCGGATGAAGAATAAGCTGCTACTTTTTATCGGTATGAAGGGTCTCATGTTGATGATAGCACCGACCCAGACATTGGTGAATGTCCAAGGAGAATGAACTCTAGACTACCCAGTCCACCTGTTGATATGCCTTCAAGAGATCAAAATTTAGGTGATGATAATACAACTGAATAATCTGGTTGTGTAGAGTATATATGCTGATCAAATGGCTCAGATAAGAATTATACAGATGAAGAATAAGTAGACAGAGATGGAGAAGAGAATGGAGGTGGGTCTGGAAATGGATAAGAGGATGAAGGAGAAGAAAATGAGTATGGAAATGATAGAGATGATAACAATGAATAAGGGAATGGAATTTATAGTGTCTCTGAACATCCTGATGATGATCACGGTGATAATAGGGAGATTGTTGATTATGTGAATCAAGAGCAGAATGTAGAATCTATTGATCAAGTAGAAGTCGCTACTGGAGAATAAGAAGAAAGAGTTAATGTTGGTAATATAGTGGGAGCTCAGATAGCCCCTCTAATATAGTTGGAATATATTATAATAGGACCTCATGTTTAAAGGGAGCCTCATGTAATGAGAGATCAAGGTAAGGGGGAACATCAAGATAGAATAGTGAGACTTGACACTCTCACCCCATTAGATGATGATGATATGTAGGAATGGGAATGGAATTCTATATATGTAGCTCTTGGTTTGGGATTGGAAGATTTAAATGATGAATTTTTTGTACTTATTGCAAGGGAATATGTGGCTCCTACCCCTCTTAGTGACTATGTCACTAAGGATGAATTGGAAAGGTTTAAGGAAGAAATGTGTTCAACTATTAGGGAATCTGTTCAAAAACAAAAACATGTACCCAAGCCTACTCAATGTGATGAGTAAAATTCATTAAAGTATTTGATTGAAGAGATAAAGTAGTATATGTATATTTTTTATCCCCCAGTTCAGAGTGTTTTTATAAGTGTGACTGATATTGTCTTAGTCTCAAAGAAATTGTTTGCAAATATTCAACCCAATTTTTTTTCGATAGTTGAGAAAATACTTGAGGCCAACGAAATATTGGGAAATAGAATGTGTTCCTTATATTCTAACATAAACCATCTTAACATTTATTATATAGGATGTTAGGAATCTGTTATTAAAGCATAGTAGACCCAAACCTTAGCTCCTATTATTCCTTCTAACATTTCCCATACTTCTAAATATTTGGATAGAGAAGTAGTGAGATCTATGGTTAAATAATAGCTTCAATATTTTTCAGTGCATCTGGTTTAGAAATTATTTCTAAAATTAAGCATAACAATGGTCATGTTAATGATATGGTCCGTATCTACTCGAAGTGTATTGAAACATAAAATTATCTGATCTCTGAGATAGTGGACTATTACTTCAACAATATTTATACAAAAAAACTACAGACAAGTCATTTTAAATATTTGGTTCAAAATTTGATGTTCTCCCAGTGATATGAACATTCATGGATGATGTTCAAAATCTGAAAGACATTAAACCTCTGCTTGACAAGTTTATGGAGAACAAGAATGACTTTGAAAAGTCAATGAAATATTGTTGGGAGATAATCACAGATTTCACCAATAGTTTGAAGCCATATCCCCATTTTCAATGTGAATCGATAGTGTTTCAAGCAGCTGCAACTCTTAGACTGGTTGCCTCTCCTGCTACATCAATGCCTCCTCCTCCACAGTCTATGTCAGTTGATAAGGCATTGAGCTAGATCCTACCTATCAGTATAGAGCACATCCATCTTTGCGCTCCAACCAAACCCACCCTTCCCCCTTGTGTTCCTAATGTTATTGTACTTCCTCCCTAATAAATCCATTCAGATCCTCCATCCACTCAGCCTCCATCCATTGTAACTACTATTGATCCTTCAGAAAATAGAAATGAAAAATTGGATCCCCATACCTTGTGTGGATAACTTTTTGATAGGTCTAAGTGTTTGTAATCTTTTCTATATTTCACTGATATTTTGTAGTTATACTCCACTACGTATATTCATTATCTCTGATATTCAGTGATCTTTCATTTCATCTCTTTGATACTCATTTTAATTATTGTTTTTCTCCATGAATAAATTCTTTTCTTTTTGGTAATCCCAAAAGGGGGATAACATCAGCAATGGGATTATCCTGTTTAAATCTCATTAAGATAATGGGGGATAAAATATAAAGGTGGAGAAGATCGTGCATTATTTATTTTACCTCTAAGCCTTATATCTATTTTGAGAAATTTCATTTTTTAAGAAAATCAGTAGTGAAAAATAGTAAGTTTAATCATTATATTAATCATCAATTAATTGTACTTTATAATGCCATGATTTTTGATTATCAATAATAAGATATTGTTGGCCCCTCCCTAGTTTCAATAATCCCAAATAAAGAAAAATAATGTCCAATAATTTAAATCATGTTTACATAGGTTTAATTAGGTTTAATAGTGATTATATTTGATCAACTATGTATTTAACACATTCTGAATATATTCATGTTATAAGACAGTTACTACAGGAAAATTGATTGAGTATGAGTCACTAACACTGGTAGAACATGTGTGACACCAACGACAAAAACTGGCTCACTGATATCAATAGAGTAAATGCCACATCGAAATTTCAACTATGACTCTGATAAAAATAATATCTCATCGATAGAAGGAATGTCACACTGATAGAAGTATTGTCCCACCAACAGACGGAATGTCTCACCAATAGTACAATCTAACTCACTGACAGTAAAAACGAGACTCTGGCAGAAGGAATGACTCGCATAGAGAACAAAATGAGACACTGATTCATTGAGTAAACAATGCATGAAGATACTGACAGATTGACTCACCAATAGAACGGGTCACTAATACCAACAGAAAGACTCACTGATAGAAGAAGTCACTAGCAGAACGACTCACCGATAGAGGACTCTCCGATAGACTATTTAAATTTTATTTTGATTAAAATTTTCTCTAACGATCAAATTTGTCTATTTTAATTATACTAATTAAATAATTGATTTTTTTCAGAGATAATTAATTGGGATGTTAGAAGTATAAGGTACACAACCTACCCCTATCATTCTTATTGTTGGGATGCAGAATATAAAACAGAAAAGCATGTGAGATAACAAACATACATGTAGACATACAATATAGGAATCACATGAGCACCCATACTAAACCTACGAACAAAAGGAAGAATAAACACGAGGCATTATCATTATTAATGACCAAACACAAAGGAGAACTTACTGTTCAACAATGTTCTAATACCCTTTAAAAACACAGAACCAAAGGAATAGAACATCATCATCCAAGAAACCCAAAACACAATGCTTCACGATAATCTGTTTTTTTGTTTTTTTCTAGAAGAAAACACAGGCTTCACATCTGATACATCAAAAGAGTCTAGAGTTTCATTTCAAAACAAACAAATCTTTCTAAACTCTATTTCCTAATTTCCTTACCTGTTGTGTAAATTTTTACTACATCTCAAGCAGCGTGTGAATCTTTCTATTAAATACACTCTATATCCTACATTGAACTGAAGGATACATGATATGCACACACAAACGTCTTTTTACACCTATTATATCCCATGTAGAAGTGTAGTACCAATCCTGTGTGAGCTGTCTATTTTAGTTCCCATGCAAAAATGTGGTATATGACTCATGACTTGGATAGTTTTTATACTGTTGTGTAAACCACGATCCAGGGTCTAATAAATGCTTTATATATATATTTCTTTATATTAGGTGATAAAAATGTAGATATGACAACGTCTCAGCATGAGAATTAACCTCTTGTTTTACTATGATGTGTTCTAAAATTTATTATACTCTATTTTAAATCATGTTTCCAAAAACTATGGTTTATTTTAATAGTTAATCTTGGATAATATTTATAACTATTTTGGTTTAGTAAATTAGTTTTAAAATTAATATCCATTACTAATATGGTTATAACTGATAAATAATAAATCTTTTGAGAAATTAATTGAATAATCATACTATTATAAATATACTATATTGATTCACATGTATATCTTGTTTTTAAATTAGGGGATTCTTTCAAATAATGTTTTAAATTTTTTTGTAGGAACTCAATTAACCCCCTCTAGATTTTCTTACTCTAACCAATAAACATCATCTATTATTTGAAGAAATGAGGATGAATTATTCATTCCTTTTGTATTATTAGATCATGAAATCCATAAATAGAATGATAGGTCAACCTATCCTTATTTATTTAACATCACAACAAAAAAGTTAAAATAATTCATTCCATATGCATAAATCCTCATATGGAGAGTTAATCATTAAAAACTGACCCAAATTTCAATATAAAAAAGTTAATAAATGGTTACATTTAAGATACTTGTAATAGATTAAAATCCAGATATTTTGAACAAAGGTAACTAATATTCAGAAATAAACTTATCATTAATCCAACAAAAAACTTGATGTAGATCTTAATTTGAACACACCAAACATGTGATTACCATTATCACAAATTCACTTGAAATATGGTAATAACATGAATTACTAAAAAACCTTTCTGAAAAAATGAATTCTTTCAAAATTTAACTCTTTACTCATACAATAAATCTACAAAATCTATAAATTCAATCCAAAATATCATGAACCACATTATCATATTATCACCCCAAGGTCATCAATACTATTTTATTTATTTTATCAAAATCAATCATATCGTTATTTACATATCCTTACATCATGAGAATATTAAGGGTTATCCTTCTGTTAATCTTGGATTTTCAAAAAATATCACCTCACATCATTAATCACTTTTCCTAGTTACACGAACCATTTATCATATCATGATAAATAATTATCAAGAAAAAAATTAAATAGACAAATACATAGATATATTCTTATTCCACAATACCATAAAATTATTTCGTCAAAATTATTCTTGAATTACATTAAATAATTACTCAATCATTCCACTACATTGTTGGCATATTCTACATTTCCAATAGCTATCACATGAGATTTCCATATTCCATTGGATTTAAGAGGTTTCTGATGGTGATCATCATCATTAACCTCAGGATTTGAGAATTGAATAACATTATTTTTATACTTCTTACACTAATAGCCTTAGAGAATCTGTGGTGCATTAGTTAGAGTCTTCTTTCACACCATTTCATTAACTGGCATGTTAATTTCCATTTGACATTCATGGGCTTTATGACCTATCTTTTGACATTTAATGAACCTCTGAGTTCCATTTAATCATTTAACTTGATATTTCATACCACATTTATGGCATTTAAATGGATGGAATTAATTTCCACCTTGTTATTTATTTATGTTTTCATGAGACTCAATCATTCTTTTCCCATTAAATCATTGGGAATAGTGGTTTTCTCCAATTTTTATTTCAATCTAAAGAACAAATCTAATATTTTATTCATAGATAACAAAGACTCATAGGGATAAATCTTTTTAGAGACTTGGTTTTAATCAAATAAATAATTATTAAATCTTACATTCATGTTGGATAATAATACATGAAGCGTACCTCACAAGTATTTTAAAATATTATTCATAGGTTCCAACAGATTTATCATCCTTTTTATTTAACTCAGGGAATTACTTTTCCATTTTCTTATGAATAATATGTGGAAAGTATTTATTGAAAAATAAGTTCTTGAAATTATCCCATTCCAAGGAGTCAAATTCATCTCATTGCCTCATATTCTTGATGAGATTAAACCATTGATCCACTTCATCTTCCATACTATTGAACAAAAAAAATTACTTTCTCATGTTTGGAACATTGGGGATCTGAAAATATATTTTTAGTGGTACTAACCTATTGGTCAGCCACTAGTGGATTAGATAAACCATTGAAAGACATAGTTCGATACCTCAAGAAGGACTCAACCGAATGTTGTTAACTCTATTTCTTATTTGGATGTCCCAGATGGTTCATAACATGTGAAGTTTTTTGTGAGTATAGAAATAATATTTTTTATTCCTCCCCCCATAACATTTAGTTTCTATGGAAGAAACTCATTGTCTGCACATAAAATTTATCATTAAAATGTTTTATTGGGTTATATCCATTGATTAAAACTAGAAATAATTGTTTGAGTAACAATAATAATAGTGGTAAAAAAATATAATATAAGGAAATTATTTTTAACACTGTAATCTATGACACCTTAGGTTTAATATTTGGTTATTCATGATTTTAAAAAAACTATAGTATTCTAAAATATAATTAGACATATCCATATAGATATCCATATATATATAATTACATTTATCTCTAGGGATACCAATAAAGTTTTATAATCCTAATTTCCAATGGGTGACTATATCATTCCTCTAATTCCAATTATAAAGACCCATGATTTTCAAATATAGATATTACATCTTTTTTGAGGAATATTGACTATATTACATAAAAACATGCTTGAGGACCATAATAATTTAGTTCATTTGGAAAAATATAACACATTAATCTAATTTGGTGAAATATATTCAACATCTCCCATAAATATCATTTCATTTTGTACTCATACTTAAAACCTTTATTTATGCATATAGAAATGATACATAAGAAAAAAGGGTGAGCTCAAATGATCTATATGGGTAAACCTAGAAGAAAGAAATTTATGATCTTATGAAATAATAAGATATGAAATTTGGGTATGAGATGTTGATTATAACATCTAATGCTCATACCCAACCTGTCATGGATCGTACACATAAGTTATGGCTTAAAACATTAACATTAACTATGAGATTAAAACATGTTCATAAATAATTATTTAACCATATGGTCTTGTAACAAAATTCTTGAGGAATAATTATAATTATATAATGTAATTACATATGTAAATGTTAACTTCCATGGCTCATAGATCAGACCTTATCTCCTGTTTCCCTTAACGAATCAAGCACATCGACTTGTTTCCCATCAAAAATCTAGCACATTGACATGTTTCCCTAAAATATCTCAGGAGATATTATAAGGCCCCCATCCTTAAACCTTACTTAATATTGAATTAAATGAATAATTCACATTGAGGATATTTTCAGGTTTAGAGTTTTAGAGAATTAGGACATAACTATTACATCTCAAAAGATTACAAAGTAGGAACTTCTACTAAGTTTCCATAAAATAAAAACTCATAAAAAAACATGTCTAGTTCCATGTTTTAGATAGCATGACTTTCCCTTGATCCCATCTTTGACCCTATTCCACGTTAAGTCCTGTGAAAAACATTTCAAAAACTTGGGATGAGCATAAAAAGCTCAGTAAGGGATACAAAAAGAATGAAAACTGTTAGTTTGTCAAAACAACAAGTAAACCATGTATACTTTATCAAAGTAATACTTTTCACCTTTATGAAGTAGTAAAAACTCTTCACTGAATAAAATATCATTCCTTACCCTTTTGTAACCAAAAGATTACCATAAAAACCGTATAAAGAACAAATAGCATATAAAGGTAACTTGGGACATAAACATACTTAAATGGAATAACCATACGGTCTTATTCCACACATACTTAATGGAATAGCCATATGGCCGACTTCCTTACATACTTAATGGAATAGCCCTACGGCCGACTTCCATACCCAATGCATTGGAGGTTATAATGTAACCACCCGTCCTGGTATTCACGGCACCACCCGTCATATGGTTTATCACGTAACCAACCGTAAAATGTCCAAGTACCATCATTACACATAAAATATTGAAAATATAAACATTTAAATAACTACATTTCATTTTCAATCACAATAAGTAATTCCCAGATATTGAATTAATCAATCCATTTTGAAAAACCATTTAAAAGAGATTTTTGAATCAATGTGTCCCATACCACTTTGAAGATTTTAATGGAATTATAATTTTAAAAAATGAATGTACATATAAATAAATACTAAAAACAATTTAGAAAACATGTACATTAAATATAAAGATTTAGAATAACAAATATTTAAATCATTTAAAACGATATTTTTGTTAAATAGTTTTTATCAAAATGAGAGACTATTGAATACAAATAATAGCGGAATAACATTTAATCTGAACATTATAATATCATGAGAATAAAGGGATTCATGATATAATATTTAAAAGGATAGTATACCCACCATATAAGATTGAATTGGTGTATAACAATAATGAAGTCTCAAAAGAAATGTAAAATGAGATGAAATCCATTATAAAGAAGGTATCCTTAAATTAAGGATAAATGAATCTCATAATTATGTGTGACAAATATAAATACACCCAATATAAGTGGATATTAAGTGTAAAACAATGAAAGGTTATTCACACATATTCAAAGGATGACATATTCAATAACAACATGTTGAACCCAAAGAAATCGAAATTGGGTTAAGAAGTTCCCTTGGTAAAACTCGACAGCCTATCGGCGTCGCATAAAATTTTACAAAAAGGGTTGATGAGAGAGATAAAGGGGATCTCATCACTTGGACATAAAATTTAAATAAATAATGATATATAAGAACATATCCCAACATAATATTATGTGTATTAAAAGACATAACAAAAGAAGTCTTTAAAAAAAAGAGGGGGAAAGGTCCCCTTACCGAGTTGGGTAACTTTTGAAATGTACACCCCATGGAAGAAGGGTCATTCAATGAAGATGTGAATACAAATAGATGAAATTATACTACACAAAGTGTATAATAATGCGCAGTACATACACCACTCAAATGAAATTGTGGAAAATGTAGCATAAATCTCACGGGAATAAAAGTGAGATGAAAAATCCCTTACGAAAACTCAGCAGCCTAACGGTGCCACTTAAAACTTCCAAAATGGATTGATGAGAGGAAATAGGGTCTCTCATCATATCAACATAAAGTTTACAGAAAGAGTAATACAAAATAACATCCCACAACATAACAAATAGGAGCTTAAAAGAAGTGACATAAAGGGGAGTACTTAAAAATAAAGAGAGAGGTTGGATCTCTTATGAAAATTCGGCAGCCTAACGGCGCCACTCAAAACTTCCAAAATGAATTGATGAGAGAGAATATGGTCTCTCATCATATGAACATAAAAATTACAGTAAGAGTAATATAAAAGAACATCCCAATCATAATAAATATGAGCTTAGAAGGAATGACATAAAAGAGTGTACTTAAAAAGAAAGAGAAGAGTAGGATCCCTTACCTCAAGTCCAACTTGTCTTGTTCGTTTCTTTATATTCCTGAATAATAAACTTTGGTCAATTTATAATTGCTTAAGGACCTCATATAATGATTATTATTCTGTTCATATCACATATTTTAATGTTATAATAATTGGTTAATAATATTAGTTCATATCAGACGTTTTTGTCGATTTTTGGTACATGCGTCAAAAATTGAACTTGTTAGAAAATAATTTTCCATGTAGTTATAAGTAAATAATATCAAGAATAGTATTGATGTTTTAAATATCATATATATACATTATATGATCATTTTATACCATTCCATAGCATTTGGAGATAAATTAAAAGCACCGTTCATGGAGACGGTAGGCCGTACGTACGCATGAACACTACTTTCATTTTTTTGTCATATTAATCGAATTAAAACAAAATGAGATATATATATATGTTATAATTCCAGAATGATATCCATAATCTTGATGTAATATATTACATATATATCCATTATATATATGTACATATAATAGTACATAACATTTTGAGATAAGAAATGAAATGTACCGTTCATGGAGATGGTAAGTCGTACGTACGCATGAACGCTACTTCCATTTCTATTTCATATTTAATGGAATTAAAACATACTGATAAATAATAGTATTTTAATTCCATTATGGTATCATATATAATATCATTTAATATATCCTTTATACATACCACATATGGTATTAACGAATCAAATCACTTTGAGGGGGCAGTAGTCCGCACTTCCTTAAATGAAGATATCGCGTTTACCCATAATGGAAACCATAAAGGTATGCCATAAATTAAAAATACAGAAGCTTAAGTAAAACATAAAAATATTATATATCATATATAAATATAGTGACATCTTAATGTCCACCTATTAAGGTGTTAAAAGAATGTTGAACAATCATCGTTTCGGGAGGCAGAAATTCGCCATCCACGGAAACAGTATGTTCTTTAACCATTAGATGTAGTTGTGTGTAAGTGTATCTCGAATACTTCTTATCAAAACATCCTATTATATAGAATATACTGTAGTTGTTACAAAATAAATGAATAAAAAGAGTGTAGGGGGTTGGAGAAGCAAAATAAAACAAAAGGAATCAAGTGAAGACATTACCTTAAAATCGGGTAACTCCGTTTGGTTTGAGCTTAAAGGCTTCCTTGAGAAGACTTCTGCACAATGTGAGGCTTCAAGGAGTAAGAGAGAGATGTGGAGAGATGAAATGGGCCGGGGTTGGCCGAGACAAAGGCTTTGGAAGTGTGGGTAAATAGGTAGAGGTGGGGGCCTTTTATAAGAGGAGAGGAGGGCACTCTTGGAAATGTATAAAATGTAACTTTATTTTCAAATGAGTTTCGGATTTTAATGGTCCCACATTGATTTGTTTCAAGGATAAGGTGATAGGGGTTATAAATCCACCCATCCAATAGGTTTTGGACATGTGTAGGTCTTAGATTATATATTATCTTTCCATTTTATTTAAATCGTTAAATAATGAGGTCATCGCTGCATCATCATGATGTCACAAATAATTTAATTTATTTAATGTCTAAAAATTATAAAAAAAATACTATGATGTAGGAAATATTTTTATCTTTCCAATTAATATTTATAGTCTAAAATATAATTTATGTAGACAAAATTAAAAATATTTTACTTAGGTGATACATTCTTTGTTACATTTAGCATTCCTTAAAAATAAAAAGTTAAAAAGTCACTTTCCCCCAACAGTGATTCAATGGGGCCCCAAGGTTTGGCACCAGACATCCCATGGTCAGCCATGAGACAACCAGTATCCATAGGACACATTTTGGGGTCATTTTGTATTATTATTATATTATATTATTTTCTTTAACTACCTGATTACTTATTAATCAAGATAATTAAAGATAATTACCGTCGTTACTATTCATATTGTCCAAAAACAAAAGAGTATTAATTACATAATTTTGACCTTCTGATTCCAAATATTTAATTCATTTTACCAAATTCCAAACACATAAATTGCAATAATTAATTTTAAAAAAACTTCCCGTTGTCAAAACAAATAGCGGGTTTTTTAGAAACAATATTTATGAAAACTTTGGCACTTGTTTATGCCTAATTCCAAAGTGAAATTAATCCCAATGAACATCATTGAATTACATGGTAAAAATATATTCTAATTAAACTTTAAAACAAATTAAATATATAATATAACCATATAATTAAATTAAATGAAAAAGCAGTTTTGATGTAAAATGCAGTATTTTTCACTATTCATTGAAAAATGAACATTGTCAAAAAAATACCAAAAATTAACCCAAGGTAAATTTCAATGTCCCAATCATAAATAATATGTTTATTTTGAAAAATAAAGCTTATAAAATTTTCAAAAAGTGGATTTAAAAGAGGTTCTCCATCAAAAGGCGGTTAATCGATTTTTTAATGAATATAAGAATGTTTACGCTTAAAATTAGATTCATTTGCATTTTTTAATCCTATAACATTTATTGTAAAAAGTAAAAATATTTTACAAACATATATAATCATTTTTTAGTTAGTTCTGTTCATTCCCGCCATTACAACGGCTAGGCGTTAACTACTATTTAAAATAATGTTATTTTATTATTAGAGTGCAACGTAAGATTCCCAAGAAACTCGTTGTTGTGTGTTGGGTACGCCATCGAGCATAGCATCCCTTTAAAGTAATATTAATATTTTATTCACAAATATGGATAAATATAAAAATGTCATATTCTTTATTTACCTGGGGTGTTACAGATATAATTAATTACTAAATTAATTTTTTTTGAGATATATTTTACACCAATTACATAATTAAAACTACATATATTTTTTCCAAATGATTTTAAATCATTTATCACATGATATTTCTTGTAAATAAAGGAGTTTCATAAAAACTAAATTATAAACTTACTCATTAAAAAGAAATAGGGTTCATATATATAATTCTATTTTAGAATTAAAACATTTTGAGAAATAATAAGAATGGTATATTTGGGTCATATCCTCACTAAATCCTAAGTAACATCATATAATGTCATCTTATATAGAAAATGATTTCTGATGTTTACATAAAATAATTCTTGAGAAAAATATATTTTAATTTATGAGATAATTATTTAAAAGATGCACATAATTTTAAAAGAAAACATTTTATATGAGAATAATATTATAATATTATAAGGTAAGACTGAAGTTATTAAGGTGTAAACATAATTGAATTTTTTTTCATGTTTTATAAGTAAAACATTTTTATTTTCTTACTTTTTCTTGAAAAGTCACAAATTACGTCATTGGAAAAATGTAAAAAATATTCCCTATTAACAATTTTGTAAAAAGTAAAACATTTATAAGAAATAATATTAAATAATAATATGATAATAATAAAAAATATTAAATGGGTTTTAGAAATCATGTATGTGGAAGAGAAAAATTTCAAAAAAGTGATACAAAACAAAACAATCCTGATTATTGAGGAGATTGAGAAATAATCACTTATCACTTTATAATAAGTGGAATAATTTATACCATAAAAAATATATAATTATTTGGATATTAAAATACCATAATACTCTACATAAGACTCATAAAATTCATTCATGGGTAGTATGTAAACCATGATGAAGAAACAACTAGTGTATATGGCATATCTCACACAAAAATTAAAGTGTGAAAAAAATCCCAAACATCAACTATATCATTTCTGTGTTCACATTAAAAATTAATGTATAAAAAATATGTATTTATTATAAATTTATTACATAACTCTATATTAATAATAACATTTTTGATTTGTTTATAACATCTTATCAGATATTTTTTAAAAATTAAAATCATTGTTCTAAGTGATATATGCTTATTTTTTCAATCATGTTTCTATTCGAAAGCCCCCATACTTATACATTTATCAGGGTAACATCGTATAAAGAATAATTATTTTGTTATATATATATCATATATATTCATAAATTTAATCTTTATTACCAACCAAGTGAAATATTGATGAGAAATGAATCTTATGGACATGGTAAGCCATACGTACGCACAAGCGACACTATCATTCCCAAACGATTAGGTGGTAAAAAGATAGATGTGATATTATTATTATAGGAATTTAATTACTTCATAATTATCATATATAGAAATTAATACCATTATAATTACAATTATTAAACTATGTTTTTGAAAAAATAATTGTATCTCTACGTGGAGACGGTAAGTCGTATGTACACACGAGCGATACTTCTATTTATTATTTGATAGAAAATGGGAACTATAATGGTGTGTTCATAATAATAATAAAATTTAAGATTATTTATGATAATGATTTTTTTATTTTATTATATAAATCATATATTTATAAAAGTTATATAAGGATATAGAAAAGAGAGTGATCACTTAGAGCGATTACATCTTCTTTGAAATAAATCCTTCAAATATCCTCTAAAATATTCTAGAGTTAGTCATTTAGGAATGAAATAACCTCTATAATGTGTATAGATTATTTTAGAAGTTATTATTATATATTTTTTACAATATATAAAACTCAATGTTGTGAAAGGAGATGATAGAGGTGGTGTCCATTTATAATGAAGGCGCAGGGCACTTCTAGAATTTTAAAAAATATATATTATAATAAATTCAATAACAAGAACAATAACAATACATTAAAAATGATAGCTATTAAAATATAATATGATATAGGATTTTAATATAACAAATAAATATATTTTAGATGATTTTTTTAGTAATTGTAAACCTTATCTTATTTATTAACCCTTAGTTAACATATTTTAATTTTAACTACAATAACAAAATTTTCAATATTAAAAAGTGGCGATTTTGAATTAAATGTTTTCAATTGAATCATAAATGTAAAATTAATGATATTTTATACCATAATTTATCATATTTTACATTAAATGTTTTTTATGTTTTTCCAATTCAATGGAATATTAGATTCCTAAAATATCAATAGTATCGATTTTGACAATATTCATGATATTAACCTTAATAAAATCAATAAAACAATATAACCCATAAAAAATCCATTTAATAATATAATAATATGTCTTATTAACTGATAAAATTAATATATAACGTCAATTAAATTAAATTATATTTATTTTGATATTTCTAATACCTTTTAATTGATTGTTTTATTAATTGAATAATTATAACATCATCATTGTGGAAGCATTTATGATAATTATTTATTCACTAAAAATTAAAGTTAAAACTTAATAATGTTGGTAAACATATTAAATTTCATGATAATATACATAGTATAGAATATTTTCAATTTAAAAAGATATTAAATATATTATAATTATTAAAAGTAAGAGTGTTATGTTTTTTTACTCTCTTCAATGTTAGTAATATCCATGACTTTCCCATAAAATGTGTCCATTAAATTATTAAATTTAGATCAATATGGTTTAAGTGTAAAATTTAATTAATCTAAAAACATTTATTAAAATTTTAGGGTGTTTTTATAATATTTAAAAAATTACTATTACCCTCAATTTACCTGATGTATCTTAAATCGTGATAATAATAATTATAAAAGGTACTATTCACATTGTCTAAAAATTAAAAAGATCTATTTAATAAATTTATAATTTACTATTAAAAATATTTAATACAGGTTTCAAAATTCTATTGACATAATTTAAATAAATAAATTAAAATTAATCCCACAGATGGGACAAAACAACACTTTTTTAATTTAAATACGTTCCAATGTTTGGAAAGTTTTTCTATCCAATTTCAATTTTAAATTTATTACAATGTCTTAAATTGGATTAAAGGATAAACAATTATATTAATTATACTTCTAAATAATTGAAAAAATATAATTTTTCAATATAAATTATTTTTATGAAAAATTTGTTTTCAATTAAAATTTATTAATTTTCAATATTCATAAAAACATAAAACTTCTAAAAAAATACCAAAAAATCAACAAAAGTAAATTTCTATATTCATATTCCAAATAATGATTTTTTTCCTAAAATATTATATGTAAATATTTCAATAACTATATTTTAAATAAGTTTTCAATCAAATGGTGGAAAAAGTGCATTTTTATGAAAATACTTCTTTTGTGAAAAAATGGATTTGTGTTTAGATCTTGTTGAGAAAAAAATATGACGGGAGTTAAAAAATGGATTGAACATCATATATATATATATATAATAAATAAAATAAATCATGATTGATTTTTACATTTTATTGGTATAAAACATATTTCTTCAAATTAGAATAGTTTTTTGAAAAAAAAATCATTTTATTTCAAAAAGGATTTTATATTAATTTATAATTAATTGGCCTCAAAATAATTAATTATAAATACGTGTGTAAATGTTTTTCAGAATTCCATTAATCATGTTCATACCTTTCATTCTAATGGATATGTTATAATTTTTTTGTTTAAATAATTATAGTAATAAAATGATTTTTTTGGATACTCAGTTTTGCGTGTAACACCAGATAAGATGATGGTGTGTATGACAAAAGATTAAAATGGTTTCTAAATATATTAAATCTATAAATGAAATAAAATTATTTTGAAAATATATTTCTAAACAATTTAGGGCTGTTACAACTAAGTATATGAATCACATCATTATTTTCATATATGGGAAAACTTATATTTCTTAGAGACCACTATGGCATAATGAACTACCGTCGTGACATGATTTTGAAAACATTCAGGAAACATTAACTTATTTTCATCCATAATATCTCTAACAAATATCTTACTCATATGTGAGCATATATATAGTAAATAAATTATTTAAATAATTTCAAAATTCATAAATTAATTCACTCGAGAAAAATTATATGGTACACTCTCTATATGATAGTTAACTAATCATCACACCATTGAGTAGAATAGTTTTTTATAGTTATTTATGTCATATTTTAAATATCAATAGTATATCCAACATGTCTCCATTGATTTCTTAACAACTCATCCATTTTTTATTCACATTATGTGAGATCTTTAATCTATATGGGATCTACAATCATCTCCATTTTATTTGTTGGAAACATGCTAATAAAATTTTACACAAAATAAAGACAATATGATACAAAGATAATCAGGCATCACTTTGAAAGGAAACAAATTTTATCATCCTTTTACAAATTTTTTTAAGGATGATAAGGTATCTCCCGTTTCTAGTATTTCTCTAAAAACACTCACCCGAATTTTTAAAAAATAACAAGGAATTAATGAAGGGAAAATGAAATTTACTCGCGTGTATTTTGGATGATAATTCACTCTAAAAAACTATCAAATTTTTAAATGAATCATTTAACCAAAAACTTTTAATAATATATATAAGTTATTCATTAAATTAAAAAAAATACAAATTGAGTGCTCCATATTCCAATTCCTCCACAGGGAAGTGGTACTTGATATCAGTATAATTTGACCAAAAATATTATACTGGATTATTTTAGAATATTTTATTATATTTCTAAGTAAAATCAATTATAAAAATATTTATTTATTTTAACCTCATGAATTTGAGTTATGACTTAGTGCATATAATTTTAGTTTTATATATTGATGCCACAATATACGTAACATTAGTAGTTCTTCATGATTGGGAATTTATTTTCAAAAAGTGTCAATAAATACATATTTCCTTGAAAAATAATGAATATCTAAAATTATATTTTCCATATTATATATAATAAAAATATAAAAAAATAAATAGGTATGGATGTATATTTTTATACCTCAAAATAAAATCAATAATTCCATTTACATAATGAATGTTTTGATTTACTACTATTTGATGTGTCTCCTTTAAGTCTATTTAGAAATGAGCATTATGTGTAATGAAACAAATAATGTCTGATTATGAATATGTAAATAAATGTTTTACTTTAAATCACCTTCAAAACTATTTTGGATCCACAATCCTTCACTATTCAAACAAGGATATTTTATTCCCATATATAACAGGATTTTAAACTTCTCTAAATTTCTCCATTTAAAATTCTTTTTAACAACTCATGGTTATACACTTCTTGTGAGATAAAACTTAATCCCACAATGATAAAAAATTAAAAAACCAAAAATAAAATGATTTCATAAATCATTGAAATTTCAAGAGTATTTTCACATGGATATTAAATTTATAATAAGATTTCACTTCATTCCTAGTAATTTGTATTTCAAAATCATAAAAAATCATAAAGAATGAGTTTTTTTCACCGCTATTGATATGGGGATTTTTATACAAATTACCTTTCATAGAAGTCATGTTATTAAAGATATAGTTAATTTAGAATATCATGATATGGTTTTTTTAAATCCATATATTTATTTACTCAAAATTTATACTCAAAAACCATCATCATAATTGAAAAATTTATTTACTTAATAAATATAGCCCCCCTTGTGATATCTATTCAAGAATGTCGAATTTACATCCATTTAAATCACTTTTTATATTTTATCGCATAACAAACGGAAAATATAAACTATTCTTATACTTATTACTAGAGATAAAACCTCATTAAATTCATTACCATCATTTTACGACTAACTATTTCAAAAAGGATGATCCGGATTTAATATTAGTTAACCATTCTCATTGAGTTTATTCCTCAAAATATACTTTCACCAAAGTATGTTGTTTCCTTCAAGACAATAAATTAACTCCAAATTTTCATTTTTATAAATATAATTTTACTCCACTTCCATAAATGAAATCAAGTCCTCATATTATACAGATTATTCATTACACGTTAGTATAAGCTATGAATAAAATCTACTCTGTTTGGAATTCCTTAAAATACATTATGTTATATTTTATATATTATTCTCTACAAAAAATTATGTAGGCTCCACATATTTTACAAGAAAATGATGTGAGTGATGTATAACGAACCTCCATAGATATAACATCATAATTGTTAATAATTTTCTCAAGATCCATACATTAATATTTGTAGATTCTTCTATTCAGTGTATATCCAAGAATAATTCATTAATTATCTTTTTCATAATTTTTTTGATGTGTATTCTTTTAATCCTGATATAGTATGTGTTCCTTAAAACATTCATGTATTTTAATTTTGTATTCTTCCCAAACCAAATCTCATGGGAAATAATGACTAAATATATTTAATGTCAACAACTATTGTTATTGTAACACCCAATGTTATATGTTGTATCTAAAATAATATTTATGTTCCATTTTCTAATAGCTTGTTTACTTTCATGTCATCCAAGATTTTTTTATTTATAAATGAGATTATTTTTTATTAATAAATTTAGGAAGTTTTATATTAATGAATTATTCCATTATTTTCAAGATATGATCCAATGTATTAATTCATATATTCAAATCTACTACTGGAGTAAAAAAATTTAATATTATACCTAGTTTGATTTTCAAAAGTGTAAAAAACTTATTTCAACCTATATTTTTCTTCAAATTTACTCATCTTTAAATAAACATATGTTATATAATGAATTTAAACAATAAACATAATGAAATACTTATTATTGTTAGTTGATTTTATGTAGAATAATCCCAAAATATTTTAATGAGGTAATTTATGTGTCCAATATTTTTTTACCGCCATTATATTTCAATTTTTTGCCATATTTAACTTATAAGACACATAATTAGAATTAATACTCTCTCAATTTATTTTTGGTAAATTTCTTTCAGTTTAATACGTGAAATAGTTTTTTAATTTTTTGACCTAAATGATGAAGTATTTTATGTCATTTCCAACACTCATCCTATAAATTCATGTAAATTTTTTATCACATAATATATAGAATTTATTTTCACTTCTCTAATAATACTTCATGATGATTTATTCATCATGAATTTATTTAAAGAAAATTCCATTATGGTAGAAAATAATATTTTTCTTAGTATCAAAAAGTTGAGAAACATTCAAGATATTATGCCTTAACCCATCAATAAAAATAACATCATTAGATTCAAAAACATTTTCACTCATTTTTTTATTTCAAAAAATTTTCAAATAAAAATAAAATATATTTCCAAAAGTGATTTATTGTTTATAATATTTGTTGAATGATTTCAATTGGGTTTTTATTTTGGTAATATGTAATGAGAAAAAACCATTGAAGACTGAATATTTCTCTTATTTCAAATATACTTATTCCATATAAACTATGATAGGTTGTTATTGACCACCCAATATATTATTCAATTGGTAAATTTAATTGTTATTTAGCTATATTTGATATTAATTTGTAACACTTTTTGTGTTATTTCCCAGTTAATCACTTTTACAAAAAAAGCATCAATGGTAACAAAATTATTTTTCAATGTTCCATCATTTTCTTAGTTTTTTTATAGATTTTAATATTTTTCTCTAGCTTTATCCCCCATAAAATCATTTAATATATATTACATATATAAAAATTATGATACCAACACATATATTAATTTTATTTATATGCTCCACAATACCAACATATTCCATCAAATCAAGATCTACTCATCAATTGGAAATTTTATTTCTGAAATTTTACTTGTTGGGTTTTCTTCTAATTTAAACTCAAAATTTAATTATCTTTCTCATTTATATAATTTGTATACTTTAGGTGGTATTTTCGGCTAATAATACCCTCAACATTTTTTCTTTTACACACACTATTTTTCTTTGAATTTTTAAGATACGTTTTTAATGAAACAATGGGTGTATCACACGTTTTAGGTGAAAGGCATACCTTTTTTTATTTTAACCTCACATATTTAATTGATTTTTTGGATACTTTGATGTAAAAAATTAAGGTTTTTTATGATTTAGATAATTTTTAATTTTCATTTTGGATAAAATAACAATATATATTACATTCATATATTCTATAACCTCCTTGAATTATTATTTAAATTCAAATAGAAATTTATTCATGGAATGTTTAACATATCAGAAATCCATATCAATGAAATTAAAATCCTAATTTTGGGATTAAACTATTTTTTCTATTTAAATCATATTTTGTATTTATTTAATAAATTTATTGAAATCACATATTTTCCTAAAAAATATAATTTTTTGGTATGTTCATTGATATTTAATATATTAGTGGAATTTTTAAAATAGTTACTTTACTTATTCAAGGATACTTTCTCCTATTATGTTCCCTACTTTCCATTAATAAAACATTTAGTTCCATTCCATATTATTTTATTTGAAGTTTATCTATTTTTGTTATCTTTTTCTATACGGCGTTCCTCTTTTCTAGAGGTTTTATTAAAATTCTATGATTGATCTATAAAATTATGAGTACCAACATCCTCTAATATTGACCATATATTTTAAACATTCATAAAAACTTATAAAAACCCCATGATTTAGAATTATTAATGTTATTAAATTTGTTTTCAATGTTTTTTTGTAACTTTTTTTGAGTATGAGGTAAATATGATTTTATTGTTTCAAATTATTTATAACAGGAAAATAAAATTACTGTGAATATTTTATAATATATAAAGGGAAAAAAATTGTATGATAAAAAAATATTCCAACTCTAAGCCTATACAGTTCTATTAATATAGCCACTATAGAGGGATTACCCAATTTCAAATGTATTCTTTCTAGAATCATTTATGGGTGTTTTAAGGATGAAGAATTCTACTAGTTCTGGGATATTTAAATAGTATGACCATCATCTAGGGAAAACCAAAAGACTGAGGATGTGGAGGGTATCCACTATATTTACAAAGCTGATTAATTAACATTAGGATTTATCAAGAATCGTTATTAAATTGTTATTTTTATTTGGGAATCATGAGAAAATAACAATTCTTACACACAAAAAAAATTAATTTTGGGATATAATTAAATCTATATTCCATCATCAACCACAAAAAATGTCTATAAAAACCAAAATAGAATTAACAAGATCACAAAAACTAGTGAAATTATTATACATGTTCAATCCACATATGATATTTTTTGTCATGAAGATAAATTTTCCAAAACATTCTTCAATGGAATATTATTTCAATGGTGATTGAGGATTTATAAGTTTTTATCCAAATGAATAGTGGGAAGAAAACAAAATAGGCACTATGAGAGAGAATTAGTATATAAGAAATTCGATCATGGGTATTACCAATTGATGTCACCCATCTATATTGGAATAAAGTATCTACAAATTGTTTCTTGGATAAAAAAATGAATTATGATGGAAAACATCAAAATTAGATTAGATGATGGTGAATATAATGTGAAATTAATTTTTATCATGTAATAATATATTTTATTTTTTATATTAAAATAAATTAATATGTTTTATTGTTAAAAAATGAAATTATTTCTTTATAAATTCTTTAATCATGAAAAAGATCATGATAATATGTTTATCTTTCTTCAAGATGAATATATTTAATTATAATTTGATTAGAAGTTATATAGTTTAAAGATAATATTAACATATATGGTTGAAAGTAACTAAAAATAATTGTGTATAGTTGAGGTATTGTAAATTAAGATATGTACTGAGGTATCAAAAGATGATCAGTTGTTAATGGATGTTAGATACATGACTGTTTCAAAAAAAGAGTACCATCTGTGATTATGGAACTTCAGTTGCATCAAGAGGTGTATGGGGCATGAAACACAATAAAATGGTCATAAAATGTAATCATGATATGTTTCATCCTTGATCATAAATGAAAAAAATATTTTAATATACGAAGAACACTAAATGAACTAGTATTATGTCTAAATTAATCCAATGGTTTATAAACTTTTATAGTTTTTGTGTTATATAGTGGAAAATCTACATTTCTAAAAGATAGAATTGGTAGTGAATTTGAAATATTCACACATGAATAGTTATTGTGGTCAAAAAAAGGATGTGTTTTGGGTGTTTTATAATCATCTAAACAAAAGGAAGAAATGTGTGTATATAGGAATGTATTTTATGATAGATTTAAGAACTGTGAATCATATGGATGATAAAGCACTAGACAATAATCACATTTCCATTATGGTATTTTGGTTTTCCAAGGATATGAATTCATGAAGTAAGTCATGCGATTCTTGTTTAAATAATAGGATCATTAGAGAATCATTGAATATAAAAGGTATGAAATTATTACCGAAGATTATTGACTCTAAAATTATATGATTCCTTAAATGAATTCACTTAGAAATGGGAATGTTACAATTTATTGGATTTATAATATCATAAAACATTAAAATATTCTATAAATGGATAAGTATATAAGAGAGAGATCATTCATAACCCAATAATGATTTTTTTATAACACTACCAAAGTTATAATTATAGATTATCTGAATAACATTGTCAGGAGAGTTATAAGAGTTGGAGATGTTATGATGTTATGGATGGTTTAAGAAATTAAAAAATGTGCCAAATATTGGAGAATTTTTGAGTTGAGAAACCCGGAGTACATCAAAAATTTATTTAGGTTCCAAAACATTTTTTATAGACATGTTACTTTTTAAGAAGAAATCGATATTTTTCTATTCTATTGGATTGAAAGAATACCTAAATATTATAACTGAGTGGAATCAATATAATTTCAGGTTAGGATATTGAATGATACTTTCTAGAGATAAGTCATTTTTATTCACTTGGTTCATTTAGTTGATATTGGTGGCCCACGATATTAAATAGACATATAAAGGAGTGTGTACCCACATTGGGACCTAAGTTGGTTAAAAATAAAGTTCTTTGAATTTATTTCTCTTATCATTGAATGTGGGTGAGGTTGAGAAATAAATTTGAGGGGATTGAAACCTTATAAATAAATAAAGTTTAATTTAAGGAGAAATTAAATTATAAAAGCCCTTCATTGGTTCAAACTTATAGTAGTGCAGAAATCATTTTTAACGTCAGTTATTTTTAATTTTTTACGTTTATTTTTAACCAACATTAATACGGATGATGTTATAAATATTTTTTTTTATGTCGGTTATTTACAAAACCGACATAAAAACATAACATCATAGTGTTTATAACGTCATTTATTAATTAACCGACGTGAAGAAACCAGGGGGAGGGTTTATCATGTTAGTTATTATATAACCGGCGTGATAAAACAGTGTGGGGGTGTTTATCCCATCAGTTATTATATAACTGGCATGATAAAACATTTCCCAGGCCTTTTATAACATCGTTTATTCAAATAACCAACGTGATAAACCCTTCCTGATTTTTTTCATGTCAGTTATAAAATAACCGATGTGAAAGACCAATTTTTTTTTTCTAAAAAAAAATGGAATGCAGTCCTCTGCTCTCCCCAGAAACAACCAGAAACCAAATTAAGAATTCGTACCACAAAAAAAGAAGTAGACCGAAACAAGAACCAAAGGAAAATTAAGCATATACCCCACTGGACAGCCCCCACCACACCCCCGGACTGCCCCCCGACCCCCTGGACATCCCCAAACACTCTGGGACAACCCCCACCCTCATGTATACCCCCCACACCCTGGACATCACTCCCACACCCCCAGAAAACCCCCCACACCCCTGGACACCCCCACCCTCCTGGACACCCCCACCCCACCGGACATCCCTCCCACACCCCACCAGACAGCCCTCTAACACCCCTGGACAGCCCCCACCACACCCCTGGACTGCACCCCGACCCCCTGGATAGCCCCAAACACACCGGGACAACCCCCCCCCCCCCCCACACACAATCATGTACCCCCCCCCCCCACACACACCATGGACAACACTCCCACACCCTCAGACAGTCCTCCCACACCCCTGGACACCCCACCCTCCTGGACCCCCCACCCCCACCAGACATCCCTCCCACACCCTTGGACACCCCCCAAATCCCTGGAAAGCCCCTCATACCCCTGGACAACCCCCCACCCAACTAGAAATTCCCCACCACACAACTGGACTGCCCCCCCCCCCCCGACCCCTTGGATAGCCCCAAACACCTCGAGACAACCCCCCCACCCTTATGTATACCCCCCACACCCTGGACAGCACTCCCACACCCCCGGACAGCCCCACACACCCCTGGACACCCCCACCCTCCTGGACACCCCCACCCCATCAGACAGCCCTCCCACACCCCTGGACACCCCCCACACCCCTATACAACCCCCACACCCCTGGACAGCCCCCACCCCTGGATAGCCCCCCACACCCCTGGACGACCCCCCACCGTCCTAGACACCACCCCACACCCCTGGACACCCCCCACACCCTTGGAAACCCCCACCCTCATGTACACCCCCCCACCCCACCAGATTTCCCTCCCACACCCGTGTACACCCCCACCCCACTGAACACCCCCCACACCCTTAGAACCCCTCCCCTCAGACTAGAATCCATACCAGAAAAACCATCATAAGTAGGCCAAAACAAGAAGTGGAGAAAAATTAAATATTCACATATATAACATTCAAAACATACACTATCAACTTAAAAAAACTAAATCCTACCGAAACGACTACCAAATACACAATTAAAACGACAATATTCAAAATTTCATTTTACACTACAAACAACTAAAATTCAATAAAACCTATAAAATAATTTTACCACACCACTTGTAAGTGTTTGATGTCTTGAGCAGTATAGGATTGAGGGTCATCAAATATCTGCAAATGAAAAGGATAGTAGTTAACATGTATAATAAATAAATCAAATTGAAATATTATGGAAAAGTTGAAAAGGAAATCTTACCAGGTCAAAGTTCACAACTCTCCCAATTGTTATTATTTCATACATAAATCTTAACATATAATATCTGCATTAGATGACACCTTTTTGTTCATGAAAATTATGATTGAATGAGTGTAAAATCAATATATTATTTTTATGTAATAAATCAAAAAGTACAAATTATAAATGGATATTTACCTTTGAATTTACATATTTTATCTTTTCACTCCATTTCTTTGTGTTTTTTCGAAAGTAGAACCATGCCCTGTTAGAAAATAATAAGAATGGGGTACATTTAAAATTATTTATAATATATAAAACTATTGATAAATTGAAACTTAATTTTCCAATATATTCATAAACTTTCTCACACATCATCATGGAGAGATCATATCTAATAAAGTGTTTTCTCCCTTGGGAAAAAAACCCCTAACATCCAATGATCACTAATAAAAGAAAATTTAAGTTTAGTGGTTTTTTATGTTAAAAGATAATGAACTCTTTGGGAGAGATGTGTTTCATACCTCTCAAAAAATGGCATCATCCAACATTGTGTGACTATATTATGTTCAAGTCTTTCATCAATATAAAGCTGTCTTTGTTGTTGTCTATACAGTATTTCTTTACCTTTAAAGTATTATTGTAAAAATAAATAGAAAAATATATTAGTTTTCAAATGATAAAAAACATTAATAAAAAAATAAAATAAAAGATATAACATTCATACCTATATGGTAATGAGTCAAAGAAGTCTGGATGGCCAAATTAAAAAATGGCCGATATTATGTCCAACTGTCATCACCTCATCTGTAGGTAATGGTACTCAAGCTGATCTATCTATAATATACTGTACACTGACCCTATGATTCTCTACCTCTAATTATTGATGATGAACTGTATCTCCTATAAAATATACCAACCCATATGAAACTATATGATTTTGAGGATCATCAATATCCAACTCGCAATTAGTAGGAAGTTTCGGCGGAGGAGTAGGATAAAAAATGGGGTCTGCAAGCTGAGGTGGGGGAGTGAGAGATACTGGTGGAGGTGGAGGATAAATAATGGGGTCTGGAAGGGGAGGTGGAGGTGGAGGATACATAATGGTGTCTGGAAGGGGAGGTGGAGGAGTGGGAGCTGCAATTTGAAATTTCCATTGCATATCTACAAACATAGACTGTACCGATGATCCAATATTTTCCTCCATCATCACATTAATATTACGAACTTCAGCCTCCAATTATTTTATTTTTTTATAAATACCCTCAACATTAGAAGTTGAAGAACGTGGCAACACTTTTCATACTGATACACCTGCCGAATATCCTCTTACATGGCCAGGATGATTGGGCTTTCCCAATGCTACAGATAAAATATCTTGCCTCCCAGTAGCTGTAAATACCCCCTATGAAATCTTCTCCTCAAGAGACTCATGTATTAATTAATTGAACATTTCTGTATTGATTGAAATTATATGAAGAAAATAGTTAACTTAAATAAATGAAATAGATATCTTACAATCCTCTCAGATATGATTCTCGATTATTCTGAATGATATTTCCCTTTTTCCCATCTGATCTCTCTTCCATTTTTCATGTCTAGATGGATGGGATGGAGGGGCCACCACTCCAGAGATTGAACTCTCAGCTCTTAGTTTTTGAAATTTTTCCACCATCATTTGTTCTTCCAAAAATGCATACCCTCCCAAAGATAAACTATGAGGGTATACATTTTTAGATTGGATCTCTTAATGAGCATTCCTTGTTTGCTGTAAATTAAGAATAATAAGTCATTAACAAAATATTAATAAGATCATTTATATAAGAAAGATTATAAATGTTTACATTTACCTTAACAAAAATGACTCTTTTCTTCTACTTTCAACAAACAGTCTCCTTGTGTCTTCATCTATAAAATGATATATACGACATGGATTATCATGAATCCTAGGACAAAAAATGAAATTTGATGAGAGGGTTGATTTGAAATCCCTCTATCTCCTGGAAGCCATTGATAATCATTTATTACTGAATCCTCCATTGTCAGGAATATCAAATTTCATCTAATGAAGAATAGGTTAAACATATTATATATACTAGAAACATTTAAATAATAATCAAACAATAAAAAAGGATCTTACCAAAATTGTCTCCCACAACTGAGAGATTATCGCTTTAACCACACTTCTCCAGTCATCATACAAAATTCTTATTTTTCTCTTAACCTGAGTTGATACAAAACTCTTTAAATATTTTTCATTTCGACCTCTAGGAATTTCATCATCATAAAACTCAACATGTATCCTCTGATCCTGTGTATGGGAAAGTGATAATTTTGGTAAATGTGTGCACCCACGTCTACCAACTCTTGAACTCTTTGTCGTAATAGGAGCACATGAAGATGATTGGGGATCATCAAGAGGATAATGTGAATGTTTCTCCCCATAGGTATGACCAATATGATCATCTCCAGAATCATGTGGTTGATCAACTGAATGATCTGCCATTATCCTTCAAATCAAAAAAATCAAACATTAGTTCAGAAATATACAAATTCAAATATTTTAATACTACTGTAATCAGAAAATAGAAAATTGTACTAAGTTATGTAACAGTAAACAGTGTAAATATGGTAAGCATGTTAAACAATGTTCAAGATGGTCAAGATGGTCAAGATGGTAAACATGGTAATCCTGGTAAACTTCGTAAACATGGTTGTCACTGAACAAAAATAATAGATATATAATTCATGTAATGATGAACATGATAAAGTAAATTAAAAAAACTTAAAACAAATAAAAAATTATACTTATTTTGTTTTAATACATGTTTTAATAAAGAAAAAACTTACAATATCTAACATTTTATGAAAAAAATAAATGTAAATAATAAATAAACATATGTTACTTGTAATTTTAGGAATGTAAAAATGGATTGTTTTCCCAAATTCCTTCATCATGATCATTCCTTATGGCACATACCATGTCTTCAACATGTTCAACATTATGTTCTGTTAATCATTCCATGGAAGTATGGATCTCACATAAATCAGCATCTTTATCAAGTTCATCCTCACCAACATATTGTTTTTTCCCTTGTAAAACAACAGCCCACTGTATATCTTATTGATCTAATATATATAAAATTTGTTTTTCATGTGTTGTCGTTATAAAAGAATTAGCAGTGTCTTCCAATCTATTCAGATTTACACGTGTCATTCTAAATTCATCATGTCTGAAACTGTTGTTACCGATAAACCATTTACAGTTAAAAACAGAAACATTAATTTTAAAGTAATCAACCTCCCATATGTCTTTAATCACTCCATAATATGCACTTGATGCGGAAATTGGGTTTTTGTCTTTAGCACTCGAGAAATTCATTGCTTCTGTAAACACCAATACACCACTATTCTGAACTGCACTTCTGTTGTCCTGATCTTTTGTATGAAATGTATATCCATTAATTTCATAACTAGACCATGTTATCACATTTAAACATAGACCACCCACTATCCATTTTAATGTCTCTAATACATCTAATCTACCAAGCAAGGTCTTTTTAAACCATGAAAAAATGTTTTGTTGTGCTTATTCAAAACCCACATTTCTTTCTTCTTTGGATGACATTGTTTCAACTCATTAATATGCAATGTGATATACAGTTGAGCATCAGCTATGTTATTCAAGATTTATGATTCTAAATTCTTCATCTGTTCAACTGTCCATGATTTGACTTTCAAGCCACGAATCCCCTTTCCCTCATTATTAACTCATTCATGGAAAGGTAGAGGCAAACCTATGTGCTGCGCCGTAGCCATGTAGCTAGTATAAAACTCTGAAACCTCATCAGAAATATACTTTTCAATAATGGAGGCTTCAGGTCAATATGGATTCTTAACATACCACTTCAATATTTTCATATACCTTTCAAAAGGATACATCCAATGAAGATATATAGGCCCACAAAGCTTTATTTCTTGAACCGGATGAATTATTAAATGCACCATTATATCCAAAAAAGTTGGTGGAAAATAAATTTCCAATTGACAAAGTATAAAAATTGCATCCTTTTCCATAATGATAAAATCATTCAAATCAATCTTCTTTTTACAAAATGAATTAAAAAAATAACACTACTTCATTATAGTCTTTCTGACACGGATGTGCAATATTCCACGCAATGAAACTGGAAAACAATTTTGCATCGTGACGTGACTATCATGTTATTTCATACCTAACAACTTCAAGTCCATCAAGGAGACAAATATTTTTACATTTGATGAATAACCTTGAGGCACTTTGATATCATGAAGACACTGAAAAAAGATAATTTTCTCCCTCTTTGATAATGAATGACAAGTCGTGGAAGAAATTTTCATCTTCCTTTAGGAGTGGTAGAAAACTAAAAATGTATTCCTATTGATAGTAAGTCAAATCTTTCATTAAACCCATTTATTGTCTTTCCATTAATATATAACAATGTCCCAATCAAACAATCACATATATTCTTCTCCACGTGCATGAAATCAATATTATGTTTAACTTCATGATATCTACAATATGGTATCTCAAAAAATATTGGCCATTTCTTCCAAATATGTCTATCATTACCAGATTTTTGTGTCTTTCCCAATGTCACATCCAGTTTTTTCACCCTCTCAAAATACATATTAGGGGATAATGGTTTTGGAGCAATATCAAATTATTGTGAGCCATTGAATGCCTTTTTTAGTCTTCTATAAGGGTGATCCATAGGCAAAAACTTTCGATGACCCATGTACATTGTTTTCCTCCCATGATGCAATTGACAATATGACATCTGTTGTTCGCAAATTGGACAGGATTTATGCCCTTTAACACTGTATCCAGAAAAATTTCCATATGCTGGGAAGTCATTTATAGTGAACAAAAGCACTGCATGCAGTTGAAAATATTCCATTTTATAAGAATCATAAACCCTAATACAATTAGCCCATAAAATTTTCAAATCATCAATCAACGGTGACAAGTAAACATCAATATCATTGTCGGGTTGCATCAGACCCGAGATCATTATACTCAACATGACATATTTTCACTTCATACAAACTTTAGGAGAGAGGTTGTAAATTACCAATAAAATAGGCCATGAACTATGTGTGCTACTGAGGGTTTGGTATGGATTAATTCCATCTGTGCACAACCCTAGTCTAAGATTTCTAATTTTATTTCCAAATATACAATATTTCTCATCAATTTTCTTCCATTGTGGACAATCAGCTAGATGACGTATTTTTCAATCACATAACCACTCATATGCATGACATATTAACCTTTAGGAATCATGTTAATTAGAAAATAAACGTTTGAAACGATGAATAATAAAAAGATACCAAAATACCTTTGAAGGGATATTTGTAATTTGTACATCAGCATGTGCTTTTTCTTTCACCTTATACCATGATGTCCCACATTAAGGACACTTTGACAAAAATTCATATTCCTTCCTATATATAATACAGTCATTCAGATAGTCATGTATTTTCTTGTATCCCAATCCCATCGGGCATAATATTTTATTGGCCTTATAATGTGAATATGGAAGATCGTTATCTTTTGGAAGAATGTATTTCATCAATTATAGCAGCTCTATAAATCTTATGTCACTCCATCCATGTTTTTACTTCAGTTTAATCAATCTTAACACTGCCGAAAAAACCATAAAATCTGTACAACCATGATATAATGGTTTTTCAGCATCACAATATAGACGCACAACTGTCGGTTCTATCTCAATTTGTTCTACTACAATATCGCGAATCATTTCTTCAATTCCATTGGAGTTACCATCTTGCGAATCGTCATCATCAGTGACATTCCATCCAGTTTCACCTTGCCAAATCCAAGGGTTGTAACTCGGATTAGAACCATGACAAATCAGAAGATATTTTATCTCTGTACTTTTTTAACTTCTTCATATTCAAACATTTTAGGCATGGACAAAAAAAATGTCACTACTTGGTACATTTTTTTAGAAAATTCCAAAAAGGAATCAACACCTTCCTCATATTCATTTTTAATTTGATGTTCTGTAATCCAATTTCGACTCATTATTACCTATAACAAATATCAATATTATACATCTTTTTAAGATAAGACAAATATATGTTTATATGAAAAAAATCATAATTTGAATGTAATTTTTTTTTGAAATATAAAAAAAACTATGCGTATTTAAAAAAATATTCTTGAATATGATTTTAAAAAGAAAATATAGATAGATATAATAGTTTTAAATTCCATTAAATCAAGGAAAACCATGGGGCCTTTAATGAACACCTTGGACACCCCCAACCCTCTGGACAGCCCCCCGAACCCTCTGAACACCACCCTCTACCCCATTGGACACCCCATGGACACCACCACCCCCTTAGACAGCCCCCACCCCTCTGGACAACCCCCCACCCCCTGGACAGCCCCCACCCCTCTTGACAGTACCCCTCACCCCTCTAAATAGCACCCCCACCCCTCCTGGACAACACCCCCACCCCTACCCCCTTGGACACCCCCTGGACAACCCCAACCCTCTTGACAACCCCCAACCCTCTGGACAGCCCCCCACCCCCTGGATAGCCCCACATCCCTCTAGATAGCTCCCCCAACCCCTCCTGGACACCACCCTCACCCCTACCCCTTGGAAACCCCCTGGACAACCCCCATATCTCTGGACAGCCCCCCCCCCCCCCCACACACACACCCTGGACAGCCCCCACCCCTCTAGACAACACCCCCCCTTCCTGGACACCACCCCCACCCCTACCCTCTGGGACACCCCCTGGACAACCCCCAACCCTCTGGATACCCCCCCCCTAGACAGACCCCCCTCTAGACAGCACCCCCACCCCTCTTGGACACCACCCCCACCCCTACCATTTGGACACCCCCCTGGACACCCCAACCCTCTCGACAGCCACCACCCCTAGAAAACCCCCCAAACCCTCTGGATAGTCCCCCACCCTCTTGGACACCCCCCACCCACCCCCTTGGGCACCCATCACCCCCTTAGACACCCCACCCCCTTGGACCCCCCCTACACACCCCTGGACTCCCCCCACCTTCATAGACACCCTGGACACCCCCAACCCTATGGATATCCCCCTAAACCCTCTGAACACCACCCCCGCCCCTTTGGACACCCCCTGAACACCACCACCACCTTGGACAGCCCCACCCCTCTGGACAGCCCCCCCTCCCCCACACCCCCGGGCCAGCCCCCACCCCTCTAGACAGCACCCCCACCCCTTCCTGGATGCCACCCCCACCCCTACCACTGTGGACACCCCCTAGACACCCCCAACCCTATGGACACCCCCCACCCCCCAGACAACCCCCAAACCCTCTGGACATACCCCCACCCCTTGGACAGCCCCCCACCCACCCACCCCCTTGGACATCCCCCCACGCCCTTCGACACCCCACCCCCTTGGAACCCCCCCCCCCCCACACACACAAACCCCTGGACTGTCCCCACCCCCTTCGACACCCCCACCCCCTTGGACCCCCCCCCCCCCCCCCACACCCTTGGACTCCCCCCCCCCAACCTTCATAGACACCCTGGACTCCCCCAACCCTCTGGACAGCCCCCTGAACCCTGTGAACACCACCCCCACCCCTTTGGACACCCCCTGGACACCACCACCACCTTGGACATCCCCCACCCCTCTGGACAGCCCCCCCCCCCCCACACCCCCTGGACAGCCCCCACCCCTCCTGGACACCACCCCCACCCCCAACCACCGTGGACACCCCCTAGACACCCCCAACCCTATGGACAACCCCCACCCCCCAGACAACCCTCAAACCTTATGGACAGGCCCCCACCCCTTGGACAACCCCCCACCCACCCACCCCCTTGGAGAGCCCCCCACGTCCTTCGACACCCCCACCCCCTTGGACCCCCCCCCCCCCCACACACACACATCCATGGACTGCCCCCCCACACCTCCATGGATACCCTGGACAACCCCCAACCCTCTGAACAACCCTCATCCCCCTGGACAGCCACCAACCCTCTTGACATTCCCCCAGGACCATGGGATTTTAACCTCAAGCTACTAGTTTTTGCATATCTAGGGATTTTAACCTCAAGCTACTAGTTTTGGTACCAGGCCATTATTCAAAATGAGAACCATGAACTGTATCTCCTACTAGTCTAAAATGATCTATTTTGTAATGAATCAGGTTTTAATAGCATATGAAGACTTATAATAGTCCATGAAAATAAGCGACGTAAATAGATTATGGAACTACAAATAGTGATACCCAAAATAGAAAAAACCAAGGATCCAAAACAAACATTCCACCATGAAAAACCATATATACTTATAAAATAAATCACACTAGTTCATGGAATGGGTGTATCACAATGATTTACATATATATTGCAGTAATATAGGTGAATGAGATTATTAGTTGTCAATGACAACAAAAATTACCAACAATGTCGGGCATCTGTCAAACAAAAACAAACGAAATAGAAGTTGGTGAGGATTACGTGAATATTGCAAGTCGATCTAATATACCTGGTTATAATAAATAAGACGATGATGGAAAAACGAGGTAATAGGGTTTGAAATCGAAGAATATTACCTAGTTTAAACTAATAAATCACAAAATGTAAATATAGACTATCCGGGAAAAAAACGAACGAAATAAAGTCATGGAAGGCATACCTGAGTGTCGAGAGTAGAGATGATAGATCCAAGGAGTGTAGAGATGATAAACGATGATGCCAAAATGAGTTTAACGTAACGAGATTGAAGAGTCGATTAGGGTTTTCCGCATGAGAGAGACGAGTCACTGGGCTGTCTATCGAAAAATAATAAATGACAAGCCACAGGTCGTGTTAATTTTTTAAATGTTTTATAACATCAGTTATTTAATAACCGGCGTTATAAACTATTTTTATTACATTTATAACGTCAGTTATTATAATAACCAACATTATAAATGTATCAGATAACAAATTTTTTACATCGGTTATTTTATAACCGATTTAAAAGAATCCGCGTGTTGGTTTTTTACGTCGGTTATTATATAACCGACGTAAAAAACAAATCATAAACCCTAGTTTTTACGTTGGTTATTTTATAACTAACTTAGAAACTGACAGGTGTTGGTTTTTTATGTCCGTTATTTGATAACTGACATCACAAATGCCTCCGATGCCACATTTTTTATGTCGGTTATTTGATAACCGACGTCAAAAATGCCTCAGATGCCATCTTTTTAGGTCAGTTATTTTATAACCGACGTAAAAAATTCATATATACCTCGTTTTTTACGTCGGTTATCAAATAAACGACGTAAAAAAATTTCTATCCGTATTTTTTATGTCGGTTATAAAATAACTAACGTAAAAAACAATGTATCATAGATTTTCACGTCAGTTATATATAACCAACGTAAAAAATGGTGACGTTAAAAACGTTTTCTACACTAGTGTTAAGGATTATACATTCCTAGGAACCACAATTAGTACTAAATAATAATAGGCTAACTCTATAAGATAATTATTAAACTATTTTGAAAAATATAAAGAAATTAAAACACAGAGATACTCCAACCTTCAGTGGTAAGAATTATCATGGATGGAAGAATAATATAATACCCTATCTTTAGTAACTTACCATTAGGGGTGATTGATACAGCTACTTCTGGATTTCCCCATGATAGAACGATGATCCTTTATCATTTTCTACTAAAAGAAATATTTAGTTAGATGGTAAAGGTAATAATTTTATTATTACGTCCTCATTTAATAGGCCATATATAAATCTTATGGTTATACTAACTGCAAAGGGGACCTAGGGAAAACATTAATTAATATTTGAGGGGAATTTAAAAGTAAAGGAAAATATTTTTTGATATGTAAAAGAATTTTTAATGAAATTAGGATGGAAGGGGAAGAAACAATTTATGAAGACTTCAGAAAAGGGATTTAAGTTTTTAGTAATATGAGGAGAGTCAAAAAATTCTATAAAAATAAAATATTTATAAAAAAATATGATGAAATTTTATAAATACATGATCCAAAACTCTTTACATTATTGTGTAAAGATGACTTATCTCTCCATGAAAAACATAAAAAACTAGTTTCTTATGAAATAAAGAAATATTTAATGTCCCTCCTCCCACCCATTATATTATGAAGAGGCAGGGGTGTTACTAGAACATAGTTGACATCCCCAAGACATTAATTTTCATAAATAAATTCCAAAGTCCATGAGACCAATCAGGGGTGGGGTGATGCATATGTAATAAATTCATCTCCAAAAATTAATAAAGTAGTAAAAAATGTAATAGTAAAAGTGAAAAAATAATAAATCTACCAAAAAATTAAAAATACAAAAAATAATAAAATATAAAATAAAGTTGAATCAATAAAAGAAACGCCCAAACCAATCTATGCTCCAAATACACTCTCCATTCCCATGGAATCAATAAGATTTAGTAAAAAATTATATACCATGAATTTAAGTGAGTCTTCATAGATGTTATATTCAATGGAAAACTAGTGGACAAGAAGAGGGTGAGTCTAAACCCAATTGAATATTCCTAAATAAATTCGAACTCACACCACTGTGAAAAGACCTGGTTAACAAATTTTATATAAACTATTTCTAAAGAGTTAATAAAATTCATATAAAAAGAGTAAACAAGTTACACAGATTTTTTTGTTAATACATATAACTTTCTCAATTATTTTCAATTCCCATAACCATATCTCCAACAAACACACAAACCAAATTCCTATGCAATTAGAAGTTCCATACTCGTGAGTGGTCTCATCAATCCACCAATTCATTACAAGGTAAACAAATGTCCATATTCCCTAATGGAGAATTTCCCTAATCTAGGGTCCAATCGATGTACCCTAATGGTACGTGTCCCATATTCAGGGTCACATAAAAATCAATTAACTCATGAAAACCATTAAAGAAAAACCTCATATAAATCCATTTCACATGAAAACCATGTATTTCCTCTGATAATTGTTTAACAAACAATATGCATGCATAAAAAACCAACAAAAAAAATTTAAAATTATAAAGAAATAGGGTTTCCTGAAATCGATTAAATTATGAAATTTATATACCGTAACTAAAATGTGATTTACAATAAGAATCACACAATGATTTCATAACCATATAAATAAAATCATTTATGTATAACTAAAACTTAAATTTATATGTAATGTATAGATAGGGGAGGATGAACATACCTCTCAATGGTTTGAAATAATGGATAAAAACACTGGGATACTCTAAATCCAATCACACCACACCTTCCATTCAATATATTCAATCATATAACATCATGATTCAAGTAGAGCAATATATATATATATATATATATAATTTAATAGTTTTGTGTTTTCAAGATATTGGATAAAAATAAATCCAAATGTATTTGTGAAGAGTGTAGACATATCAAAAAACAAGGTCTTTAACTTGCTTTTATTTGATTAAAACTAACTTATGAATCGAATTGGATTGTCTCTAAATATTTGGGAGAAAAAGGAATTTGATATTCTATGAGAAAATAGGATTAAATAAGTTTAGTGGACTTAATTTTGATTAGATAAAAGGTCAATATATATTCTACAGATATAGACTACAAATTTTTAAAAAATGTGCATCAATCACAGGGTGAAACTATCTCAAGACAACCCCTCTCACAGATGAATCACATAGTTAGAAAAAATATGTGGCAAGAATGATTTTCCATTTATTACTATTTTTTTTATTCCACTAGTCACTCAAATGGTTTTCTTAAAATGTGCACCAATTGTGCACCTTCTGAGTTACTCCCAAACAACTTTTCATAATTTCTTTAAGGTGGTGCACTATTTATAGTAATTGTAAAATACAATGAACCCCTAGAAACTCATCCAAACCATGTTTGAACCTATAGGAAACTCCCCAAACATAGACCAACAGTTTTATAAGATCAAAGTAATTGAATAAAGTGTAATGTATTTATAATCAAAGGTACTAAATTATACCCACCATTAGTCTTCTCCTATATGGGAAATATAAAACAGGTGTTTTCTAGGAATAGTTCATGTTACTACTCCAAAATTTCATTCTCATGCTCCCACATTTCTTACTAAATCTTACCATGTTTCAATAAAACCCATACTAGTCTGACTATTATTCTAGGAGATAAATTATATTTCTAGTAGAAAAATATGTATTGAAACATAAATCCATGTAGCATATGGATCTAGGTCAATGTGGTCCCATAAAAGTACATGGTTAGGATCAATTTGGTACTTTTTCAACAGAGGTACATGAAACACATTGTTCACTGCACTGAACCCTGGTGGGAAATCCCTTGGATGTTCCACAAGACTAACTTATTGAATTATATCAAAGGGCATATATACCATGGGTAAAACAAACCCTAATTACCAAAATGATGTTTTCTAAGCCTATGAGAGTTTCTAAAGATAACACTATCACTCACAATGAAAGAAAATGGTTAACAATTATGACCACAAATGATTTATAATGAACCTAATCCATATCCATCTACATTTTGAGCATATGAATCTTCCCTATTGTCTCTTACATAGGGTTTGAACCAAATGGTGAAGTCTCACTTCTTTCAACCCACCAATCTGAAGGAAAGCGAAGTATCCCTAACACTACATTAAAAGATTCCAAATGTATCAAGTCATGATAAAGTTTATTTTGTAAGATCTCTATTGAAAATACTTTTCCCTCCAAAGATCCCTAAAAATCAATTACCCAAGTCCTAATCATTCTATCAAATTATTAAACCATCCTCTTAAATTATCCATTCATTTGATGATGATAGGATTACTCAATGTCAACAGGGATACAAGTTATTGCTGTAAGGATTTCAAAAATGTCATGTGAACATGGTGTATTAGTTAGATTCAATTGAGACTGGAATGACGTGTATATTAAAATTTTCACAAATATAGGTTTTGGAAAATTCTTCCACCATACTAGTTTCATTAACATAGATTAAGTGAGGACTTTTTGAACCGACTGACAATCACAACAGACACCCAAACCACTAATACATAAATATTACATTATAATAGATGAATATTCACAACATAATATAATAATACAGAACAGAATCATTTACATGTTGGTGCTTTGGAAACATGGAAAAAAATATCTGGTCCATTAGTGTGTTATGTCACATCCTACTATGTTCTTCCAAACTAGAACCATTATTATACATTTCATATATAATACATTTCTTAGTTTTATAGTGAAAGGAATCATAGATAAGGGTGATAATAGATGCCATGTAAGGGTAAACAGGGGATATATCAATATAATTTGTGTATATGGGTATAGTAACATGAGAATAACAAATGAAAACAAAACCCTGCATATCTTATATCATAAAAACGAGTCATGGAATATATCATTGCAATTCGTAAGACATGAATCATAATGGAATCAAAGAGCATAAAAAATGGGAGTATTACATTGGAATAAGACATAAATATTTAGAATATATTTAATTATAGAATATATTATATCAAGGATAATACATTAATAACATTTTAGGCTTGGGAAAACCTCTCATGTACCCTCTTTTGGACAATGAATTACCTCTTCTGTACCCTCTATTGGGATTGGGATAACCTATAACATAACTTTTATGCTTATATAACTAAATAATTACCGAATACATTATAATGAGATATAGGCCACGTCATTCACATAACTTTTACAAATTTTCCCAATAAGATCATAAGACATTAATAATATTATATCACATAAAAGGAAATGGGTTTCCTAACCCTTTCCTCATAACATAACCCATGGAAAATAAATATATTTCATATAAATATAAACATAACACAACCCATGGAAAATAAGTAGGCTTTATAAAACTTTCATCATCTTTATGATAAACCATATAGTGAATGAATAAATATGGTTTCATTGGATCATATCCTTAGTAAATATTAATTTACATCAAATTATTTTTTATTCTATGGGAAAATATTTTTAATGAAAAACCACTTGGATCATTTCTTGAGGAAAATAAAAATTATTTGATAATAAATTTTTGAAAAATATAAATTCAATAAATATTAAATAAATATTTTTTTTTAAATAACCATTAGAACTTATAAAGGAATATTTAAAAATTATTTCAAACATTTCTTGAGGAAAATATTATTTTCTATGTGAATTTATTTAAACATAAAACATTTTCAATTATTTTTTATTTGAAAACAACCTTTAAAACCTATAAATTAAATTTATAAACACTGTGCAGTCAATATGGTGAAAAATATTTTTTATTTCATATGGGTAAACATGAATATTTCTTTCATATTTTTGGTAAATCATAAACATGCCTTATTTTGAAAACAACCTGAAGATTCATATAATTTTTTTTATAAATATTTAATCAATTAAAAAAGTTTCTTCTAACAATTATAGTCAACGTTTTATCTCTAAAATATCATTTAGAAATGATTACCATTTATGAGAAAGGTTTTTCCCCCAATGAGAGAGATAAAGTATATTTGCTATAAAAATTTTTCTCAATCATTATATGTAACAAAGAGATGTGAAATGGTAGTACTAAATTTGAAGTTTTGTAATAATTATATAAGAATAAAATCCCTGATTTTATTGAGAGATATTTCATAATATTATTTTATTGAAATAAAAATCACAAACAATCCCAATAAACGACGAGATTATAACATATAAGCATTACCACTATGGTAAAATATTTATCATTTTCCACAAAAAATAATAACAATAAATTAAAAAATTTACTGTCATTAAAATATGTATATTCATGATATAAAATGTCTAAAATTCTTTATATTAACCTCCTAAAATAACAAATGGGCAAAACACAAAATATATATCAATGAAAGAAAATTGAGGCAGAAATCCATTACTGTTATGATAACGTTTTAACCGTAAACCTAATGAATGAGAGATCCTAAAATGGATATGTAAATACTAAAAATTGTTATGATAATAATAATAAAATAAATTCATTTTTAGTATATAAAATACATAAAATATATATGCGTTGAATATGGATTCTGTCTCATTCAAGTAAAAAAGTGAGATATAAATCCCTTACCATAAGTCCAGAATTTTATAATCAACATTCATAAATATTATATAATAAATATAAGTTTATTATAATTTTATTATAGAACCATATTTATATATAAAATACCTTATATGATTTACTTATGTTCTTTTATTTCCCATGAATTAACAAATCCTTGTTAAGTTCATGTTTTGACAAAGAACAACTTTATTTTTCATGTACATTTTGATTTTTTATTATTATTACTATAAATATTATCATGGATAAGTAATATATATAATTAAATAAATTATATCAATAAAATATAAATTTAGTATATATATTTTCATATTGAAATCCATAAATTTTAGAGATAGAAATTGAAGTACACTATTAATGGAGATGACATGCCATATATATGCAAGAACGGTGTTTCCATTTTCTTGAAAGTTGAAATGAATGAAAGGTAGAAAATATATTAAAATTAAATAATTATTTTTATGTAATATATATATACTATTTTTATTTAAACAAATCCTTATTAAATTCCTAGTAAATCATATTTGAATAATGAATCGCATCGCTTCATGAGGCGATAGAACAATGTATACACGAGTAACATTATTGTATCACCTACAGAATGGAAAATGAAAATGTATATATGATTATATTGTAGGACCCCGGGACACCCTGAGAGGGGAGGGGTGAATCCGGGTGTAAACGTTTTCTTTTAAAACCAAAGATCTTGTTCCCACGTTGGTAAGAACTTGTTAAACCTATATTATGGACACGAACAGTATTAAAACATTCACAAGCGAAGAGATGACACAACAATTTTACTTGGTTCACCACAAAGGGATACGTCCAAGGAGCATATGCCGAGGAGTCACCTATTGTGCCAAATTCCACTAATCTTCACTAGTTGTAGATTACAATGGTTCGGTAACAGTCACTCTGTCCCAGGCTCACTGCCTTTATAAAGGTTCATGGATAGCTCACTGATTCTCTTGGGTCACTCCCATTGACTCCCCCTGGATCACTGCCATTGGTGAAGTCCCACTAATTTTATAGACGTGAAGGACTCATCAATAGATTTGTATTGAAGTATTTGTCTCATGTTCATCATGAGACAATGCTTTCATCAGAGTACTGAGTTGATGCTCTTTTGTATTCAATCTTCTTCTTTAGTGAAATAACTGAATGCATTGTATCTTATTCTTCTCTTCCTTTGATTCCCAATACCGATACCTGAGTGTTTTGAAATAATCCCCTCTTTCTGTTCAGATATGAGTTTAGTTGCGCAAACATTTCTTCTCTTCGCAATGCACAATGAGGGTGTAAAACACCAGTCATGTGTGTGCAGAAACACTTCTCTTCGAAGAACCAAAATGTTCCTTGTTCTTCCGTCTTTGTGAATGAATACATCATCTGTTGCACTGAATGTATTGGGCAATATTCCGGCTTTGGAGCAGCTCCAAAAAGATGGCAGACTTCCAACAACACCCGACGCTCTTCTTTAAGCCTGGCACGCAGGTCCCAAAATGGCGCGCAAGTCTTCGGCACGCAGGTCCAAACTGGCGCGCAAGTATCACCTAAACACATGTGCGACACTTCCTTCCTCAACTTCTAACCTGCACGACTCACTTCTTTTCTCGCCCAAACTGCCTTGGGTACGCAACCCACAACCGGTGTGCAGCTTCAAACACTGGCGCGCAAGTTCACCTGCGTGACCACACACTACTTGCGCGTCTTCCACACCTGCGTGAAGGGAGCTCTGATTTTTCTATGTGTTGAACTCCATCAGAAATGAGGAAGGATGGTACTATATTTATAGGCATTTGGTAAACCTACGCGGCGGCGCACAAGTCTCCCCTCGACACACATGTTTCGGTGCACAATTCTCTGCCCTTGTCACTGCCGCACTACTCACCTGCGCGACCACACCAACACTTGCGCGACCCTCTCTCCTTTGCCATATTTTGAAGTTCTTTTCTTGAAAAACAATAGGTGCACAAGTTCCAATACTCCTAGGCACCGGCGCGCAAGTCCTCTCTCGGCGCGCAAGTCACTTGCGCGACCAACCCAGTACTTGCACAACCCTTATCCCATTATTATAAATTGATGTTCTGATCTTGAAAAACCTCTGGAGCGCAAGTTTCACCTCCTTCAGATACACGGCGCGCAAGTCACTTGTATCTGTTCTTTTTGTACCGTCTCGAAATCAACTATTTTTCTGTCGACGTTCTTGAATCAATCACGGATCATTGACCACAACTCTTGAACTCAACATTCCACCGTGAAATCCCCTTTGTCAACTAAATTGTATATCATGGATTTGCTTTGTCAACAATCACAACACTTCAAAGATGCTTCTTTTCTGTGACTTGGCTTCTTCAAAAACACTTATGCTTGCATCACAAACTCCACAATTGTGATATAGATCCTTTGAATGAACAACTTTAGCATCATCATATTTTGAGACAATGTGAAGTGCATGGCCATCTCAGAATTCCAATCCCTTCCACATTGTCTTCTTCTTCAACTGTCATTACTCTACTTCATGCGCAGATGGATTATGTCTCACCATTATTCACTATTATAAAAAATGTGTCACCTTTGACACATGTTATTTGAACTTATGATCAGTACAACAATCATCCGAATTTCCATTCCTCCATTTCATTGGAGTATTTATTGATCCCCTACATTTTGATCTTCATTGACAACTATTGAAAACAAATACAACCTTATACACAATGTGGTCCCAAAATTTATAATTTCATAAATAATTATATGTTAAAAATATAATATATATATATATATATTATATCCATAAACATTCCCAAAAATTGAAAGGTGTTGATGTAAAATGTGTCACATCAGTTCACGAGGTGATAATCTGATGTACACACAGGCGACATTGTCATTTCCCATTTGAGGAAAAACTATGTATATAGTTCATGAAACTATTTTATTAAAATATATGAAAATAGAATATAATGAGTTTATGATTTTCATGATTTAATAGTAATTTATTAATATGGAGGAAGAAATAAAATAAAATGATCAGTTAGGGATGTTATCTATTTTCCAGAGATCATATTTTGGTTAGAATTAATATACTTTTTAGGTTTGGTTTATGAACAGAATATCGATTTTATGATTATTATAGGGAATTATATAAGGGGTTATTGTATCTATTTCATGAAATAAAGGGTTTTGGATGAGTGAAGAGAATAGGATAGGTGGTTTCCTTTTTTATGTGTGATGATTGGAATACTTGTTAATTTTGAAAAGAAAAATGTGTTCCGAAATTTTGGACATTAAAAAAGGCCCTGAAATGGTCCATTCAAAAAAATTAGTGGATATGTGGTAGAAATATGGATTGAAAAGGGTGGTATAGAAGTTTATATGTCATTTTACCCCTTATAACATTAGTTTAATCCTTGAGTAAACAAATTTTCTTATTAACTATGAAAATTACATTTTAGTGATTTTACTATTTATAATGGTAAAACAATTATATAAAATTATTATAAAATTTATGATATTATGATTCCAAATATATAATCTATTTTTACAAAATAAATTAATAGGAATGAAAAAAATACAATTTAAAATTACTCTCTCAGATATGATGAAATGTTTTTTTTTCAAATAGAAATGTTTCAGAGGATTAAAAATATATTACATTAAAATTAAATATGGAATTTATTATAATTAAATAAACTAAGTTAGTATATATATTTATATAATTCAACTAATTTTAATTTTAAAAACATATTATAATAATTTTTAATTTTTTTTAAATCTGTAACTGAAAATACAATTCGTAATAAAACCTAGTATTTCTAAAATTTCCCTGAGAAAATATATCTTTTTGGGAAATTATAAAAATATATTCCAAAAATATTTGTAAAATTATTATTTTAAAAATTAATGTAATTTTTTAAAATAAAATTTTTAAATGTGGGAGAAATTAATTTTAATATAAGTGCCCAAAATTAAAATAAAAATGTTTTTTAGAAAAAAAATATTTTTTAATAATAAAATTGGATTTATTCATATCCCTTATATAGATTAAAATAAGATCAATATAAAAAATTTATTGAATATATAATATATAAATTTCATTAAAATAAATGACTATATTATTTTTTTAAATTATTTGGTAAAAACTGATTTGTGGTCATAAAAATATCTTTTCATGAAATAGATTTACTTTATATTAAAATCGTTTTTATTTAAATTATTAATTAATTGGAAACCAATGAATTCATGTTCAAACCGTATATTTTCATAATTTTTTTAATCAGTATCATACCCACCATTCTAATGGCTTGGTGGTAACTGTTATATTAAATAATAAATTTTTAATAGTATACTATGTTTTGTTAAAACTCGATGTTTCTTTTAATCCCCACTAAACTCTGTGTTGAATTTAACACAATATAAACTATATATTGTGTGTAATTACATCTAAACATATTGTTCCATGTAATTCATTATAAAATGGATGTTTCATGTGACAAAAAATATTGAAAAGATCAAATTTATTTCAAAAAATATATTTCAGAAAATTTCATGATGTTACATTATGCCCCATTAGAATGAATTTATCCAACAAAATTCATCTTGTTGGTACAAAACAATTAGGAAACTTCTGTGTATTTACATTCTTAGGTTCCTAAAAGACTTCTTAGAGCTAGTTGTTTCATTGTAAAACACTTACCAAGTGAGTGGTCGTGTTTCATAAAACATTCATTGATCCATATTCAACATTGGAAATTCCTCATAAGAAGGATCACACTCTTTTATTATGCCCTATGAGTTCTGTACATGTTATGGATCATGTGGGTACTTTCACTGGGGAGATACATGGAAAAAATTATGAATATGAGAGATGTTTTTTTGGAAGAACCAAATGATAAGATATGGTCCCCATATGATAAAAAAATTTAAAAGGGACTAATATATCGTGGGAATGTATTCCCCTTAATTATTCTAAGGATAAATTAGTATAAAACACTTATCACTATCTACAAATTATAAAACCCATAAAATTTATCATTATAATATTTAATATAAAATTTTCTAGAACATACATGTCGTTGAATGTCTCTAACCTTCTCTTCCACTTCACTAGCAAGATCATGTCCCAAAAACATTCATTCTGCAACTTCCTTCCAGTACACTAGAGTTATACCTGTATTTCCATTAAAAAGATTCATAAGGATCCTTCTAAATTATTGAGTTAAATATATTTTTCTATAAAAACTCAACTAGAGGAAGGTATTAATCCTAAAAACCTATTAAATCCATGAAACATGATCTTAGAATCTCTTCCTGGGTTTTAATTGTTCTCTCAGACTGACCATATGCCTGAGGATGATACAAAATTCTGAAACTAATATTCTTATCAAGTTATTATTGAACAATTTACCAAAAGATTGATGTAAAATTCATATCTCAATTATACACAATTGAATGTGGTACTCCGTGACACCTGGAAAATTCTTCATTGCATATTCTTACAAGTGAATCTATAGAGAAATATTATATGATAGCAATGAAGTGTGCTGAATCGATATGGTGATTGACTACAACCCACCATTACCTCAACATAAAAGATATGATAAACCCCAAATGTTATTGTTATCATTAATCATATTTTCAGAAAGTGTAAATTCATTCTTACTCAAATAAAATTATCACAAAAACATATACAAAATAAACATGTTGTAATTCTAGAAATTTCTCTAAAAATATCTTTAATCGTTCTAAAATACCATCACATAATATATAAAAATAGGTTTCAATGAGTTATAAATTATTATCAACATTAATCTCATAAAACCTTGATAGTATACAAAACACTTATGTTAATATTTCATGGAGACAAATACGGTTCCAAATGTCAATTCACCCTTTATTAATTATATATTCTATTAGATTATATAGAAAAATTTCATTGAAAACATGGTTCCATTCTTGTATCTATAGAATATCAAATGTAATTTTGTTATTCTAGAATTAATTTTGATTGATATAATAACATAAAATTTCACTGATTGATGAATAATAATATTTTTATCTGGCACCTTAATAAAAAACCAAACATGAAGTTACAAACTATAATGGGGAGGAAAAGTGTAACCTATTTATCATGATTCACATAATCTATTTTTATTGAATAATAATTTAATATTTTTTTGTGAAGGTTTTTGTGTCTTATCATTTATATTAACCCTTGGATAGGGAAATTATATCTCATAATGTCCAAACTCTGAGTGCTTAAAACAAAAGAGTGTGAGTGAGGAATTATATTCACCTCCCACTATTCAGTTCATTGAGTGGCCTCTTTAAAAATATTCTACATTATCATTCTCATTGTATACATTTCCCACACCTTTATCACCCTCCTTTTCCTTTCAATCATTTACTTGGATGTTTTTAACTACATTTTTTTCATGTGGGTGACTGAATGTGTTTCTTCTATGTCATTAATTCTTATTATCTTGAGTCTCAATATTACTTTTCTTATCAAAACCCACTTACATGTTGGAATATAAAATTTCTATATCATTCTTTGCTGAACATATAATAACTTCTTTGTAGCTACTAAAGTCGATTATAGACAAAAATATTTGTAGAATTATTTTTATGAAATAAAATAATAAATAATTTTTTCAGTTTTGATTGACGATTAAAATAGAATCATACAATGACTGTGTTTTAAAACAATATTTTTAAGTGATAATAGATTCTACATCCTTCTATTTGGGATTTATAATTTCCATCACCATAAATTTATATAGAATACAAGAGTATTATTTAATAAAATATATCATCTTAAACTCATCCCATTCTATGGATTCTGTTATCTCATCACGAATCGTAATATTAATAAGTTCCTACCATTTATATGCTTCTCATTCCAAACAATAGATATCCAAAATTTATTTTTCATGCTCAAAACACTAGATAATTGAAAATATTATTTTAGTGGTACTGATCAATGCCCAATGACTAGTGGATCAATGAACCAACTAAATGAGGGTGGATATTATCTCATGAAGGAACCAAAAAAACATTGTTCCTTCATTTTATATTTTGTATGTTTACCATGATTATTATTTTTTAAAATCTTTGTGACAATAGAAATGAGGTTTTTCATTGTAGTTCCCATGAAATTCAGTTTCTTTGGGGGAAAACAATTTTATTTTATGCTATACTGAGAATTAACACGATTCCTTCCAGTTCCCTCCATTTACTATACCAAAAAAGCATAGTATGATAAACAATAATCATAGTGAAAGAATAAATTACAATGAAATATTATATATAAGATTTTTAAATAATGAAACCTTCTTTTAAATATAAAAATACGTCAATAACAAGCCCAGGTACCCTAGTAACCCGATAACCAAGACGACCTCAAAATTGTTGAAAGGGTGTTCTTGATCCCCAGGGATTGGCAACTAACACATGGAATCAAACAACATTGTAGTGGGAACGATTTTTCCACTAAAATATTAAAAAAAACAATAAAAAAAGTCAGTATGTATACATGAAAATCTCTAAATATAGTAGTGTACTAGAAGTAAAATAGTAAAATAACCACATATTACTACAATAAGGTACAAGAAAATAGGATAAAAACCCATGCCCCAGTAGATTCAAGTCTCCAAGAATAAGGATCTATAGCTACAACCACCTCCAAGTGGAACCTTATCCGTTCTCAAACCTGGAAGAAGATAATAGTAAATCACATGAAATAAATTATAGGGTGTGAGGTAATATCATAGTAGGTTCTCGCCAAGTATTCTATAATATTGTTATAATTTTTAACTAACAAAATAAACATTGTAATTTTAATAACAGGTATAGAAGTTCTGAGCCGAATCAAGACAATCCATGATTTACATTTCAAATTATTTGAATACTTTAAACAAATGGATTATTATTTTTATATAAAATAATATAAATTTATAAGGAACATAAAACAATTTAAAAACTTTGATACCCATTTATAACTCAAATATAATCAAGTGAGAAACATGGTCATCTCCCAAAAGGTAAAATAATTTAGGATATAGGGTCCTCAAACAGTTGAAGGTGATCATGAATGTATGTGTATAAATATGTCTCACTCACTTTACAAAGGAAACTCACCACTATCACATCCGGGATATAAGCTGCTGCACTAGGTTTTGTTTTGTTTGTAAAGCCTAAAAAAGAATTATATCCCAATAAATCACTAACTAACTATAATTTCATATTATCTAATAAAAATAAATGGGAAAAAATTTAATTTAATTTTTTTTAAAATACAATTCATCCCATTACACATTTCAAAAATTCCTATTTCCATTTTAAATCCAAAACATAGATTTTGAATCAAAACACGCCTCTATATGAGATAAACCCCATGAGTTTCTATTAAGCCCATTTTAATCCATTTTTAAAAATAAAAAATTGAATATCAACAAACCAATTTCATAATTTAAATTATACTATTTAAATTCCCAAATTTTTTAATAATTTCACTAACACACCCCAATTCAATGGAATTGGGAGTTTTTTTCTAAATATCATGACAAATCAAATCGAAACTCTCCAATTCAATGGAATTTGGTTTCTAATAAACCAATTGAAATAAGTTTCAAGAAAAATAATTCAAATTTAAAAATTTAATTTAAATAAATAAATATAGGGTTAATCATATTTGGATATGATTATAGAAAAACATACCTTTCTTATAGAAACACAAATCCCTCAATAGAAACACCCCCAATAAGAACGAAGGAACATAAGATCTTGGAACTCAGACTAAAGAAGTTTCAACAACATGATGTTTAGAACCATTAATGTAAATATTATCTATAAAAATCCTAGGAGGGAAATAGATAGATAGAGATAGAGATACATGGATAACTCTTACCTAGTAAGTCACACCACAACAGCATCAATGATCAATCACTGAGAGAAATTACCTGGAAGGGTTTGATCACCCTAATGTTGTCTGTGAATGGATATTGGGTTGAGATAATGGAAATCCATAGACAAGGAAACATAATTTTCATCCAAGATTCTTGTTATTAAATAACACTCACTACTGTACACAACATGTAACCCAATTACACATCGGGTAATTGAAAAATCTATAAATCAACAAAAAAAACCCATCACCATTTGTTAAAAAGTAGATATATTTTTTAGAATTTACAAATCATGTAACTATATTATATAGAATTTATATTTATAATAGTATGATGAACTGTCTGGTTTTATTCTGAATATTATGCAATTCTCTAACTTCATCATTATAGGAATCCACATATTTCCTTCTCATCCATACTAAGATAATGAAAAATGAAATCCATGAGAAGATTTAAAATGTATCTATTATAATTTTTTGGGTTATTACAACCTACAAACCATAAAAATGTGCATTCCCTAGACATCCTTTTAATATGATTCTATATAAAAAAGGTGAATCCACTTCTCGCTCATTAGTGCCTCATTCTCCCATGTCTCGTGAGAATTAGAACTATGTTTCCATAGCATCCAAACCAAAGGGATCACCCTATAATGAATTAAATTGTTTTCAAAATCAACTATCTGGATTGTCCATTCAGTCGAAGATAAATCAGTTTTAACCTCATGATCATTTTAGATCTGAACATGAGATGGATAAGATGAATACTTTCATATTTGAGATACATGGAACTATCGTGTTTCGAAATCACCTACTTGGACATATTAATTGGTAATAAAATTTCCCCACCTTCTAAAAAACATAAAAATGTTCCAAAAAACGGGGAACAAGCCCCCCCCCCCCCCATCGCCAAGTCATCGATTTCCCAATCGAGATTGAATTTTACAGAACACATGTTCACCAACTGATAATTCCAATAGTCTGGTATAATGATCAACATAAGACTTATAATGGCTTTATTTTTTTAGGAATAAATAGAATCAATTACATCATCTATTGAACCAATCTTGATTCAACCAAGAAACTATAACAAATCCATGACTAACAGAATGTATAACTACAAGGCCGACCATACAAGTCCTCATAATGATATATTCTGATCATGTACTAGTAACTATTGTTATAATAAAACACAACTATCCTGATAAGGTCATACCAAGCTCCATGAAATTAAAAAGTTCAAGTGCAGAGTATGAACTTAAGAATTTGTACATCTCTCTATATCTAGCCAAGCCACTATAGATGGTATTCCATGATTAAATGAATCGGAGATCCCAATTCTTCTTGAATGACTCTCTAAAAACATGTAGTAAACTAAGGATCCCTTTTTGAGAAAATATAAAATGTAATTCCTTTCAAACAAATAATATCTTTCACATAGATATTTCCCTACTCTTCAACATTGGTTGTATAAAAAAATGGGCACAAAGTGAGCCATGTTTTTCTACTGACCATTCAAAACTGACATCACATTATTCTTTCCCTGTATTTGTGGAAACCCAACCATCTTGTCTATTGATATTTCATCCAACTTAAATATTGTCACTGAATGTGGTTGAAGGAGAAAAAAAAATTTGGTGCATTGGAATGGCCTATTAAAACATATAACAATGAGATATTAATTCAGCAGTGCCTCATCTCATACCAGTACACCCGAACCATGATAATAGGTCATAAAATATCTTTCTAGTTCATGGGTTCACTAACCACTAGGATTTATGGAAACCCCCATCACATCTTTTCTTACTATTAATGTCACAATAATGTTATTAAAGTAGCATAGAGTTCCCTTGGTGGAGAATTATCGGTCATGTGTGTTCTATCCTTATAAAATGATTCCTTAATGATACATAACTCATTATAAAGATGCTTTTACTGAAGAACCATCTCACAAAGAGTAGATTTGAACTAAAAACTAGCCAAATAAACCTCAACACTTATTTCCGAAACACCAATGTTAAACTACTAAAAAGATACATCAAGTTATTCACTTCTATTTATTTCATCACCAACTCAGTAATATGTTTCCTCCTCAAATAATCTCTAATTTCATTCCCCTTCTTTTGGGAATAAGTGATATAGAAATTGAAATGTTGAAGATATTCCACCCAATTCCTCTACCATAGATTCAAATAATTTTGAGGTAATATATAACTCATTCACTTGTAGTATAAATAATGGTAAACCTTTTTCAATAAAGGTAATGCTATTAACAATTATGAACGTGCATCACAACTATAAGATCGAGTTCATGGGCATGGAAATTCTTCTTGTCTATCCTAAGATGTCAAGGGAAATAAGAAATTACATGATGACCCTGTATAAGAATGAAACACAAACAAAAACATGATGCCTCACCGAAGACCACATAGCCTTGAATAGACTTTAGAAGAGTCAGCACCAGCATAATAGTCAAAAGAAATTTCATCTCAATAAATTAATTCTGACCTCTTATATTCGAAGATACCATTAATCCCGTTTGAGTTAGAGTTGTCATCGGTGAATCCAACATTGAAAAGTCTCTAATGAGATGGTTATAATACCAATGCAGACCCATGAAGCTATGAATCTTGAAAAAATATGTGGTTGTTCCCATGTCATATCACCATTTAAAGTTTCAGTATCAATTGAAATACCATGTTCCAACACCACGGTTCCTAATTATTTCACTTCTCAAATCCAAAAAACCTATCTCAAAAGGTCGTCATAGTGAAGGTGATTTCTAAATAATTGCAGAACTACTCCTAGATGGAACACATGATCCTCCTTGGACATAGATTAAATGAATATTTTATCTTAAAATACTACCACAAAGGTATCAGGATACAAATGTTAATTCTTATTCATTGAAGACATAATGACTAAAGGAGCTTTTTTTATTCCAAAAGGATTGAAAAGGTACTCATAATTTCCATACCTACTTTGAATGGAAGTTTACTGAATGTTGGGTTCTCTTTTCCTCAATTGATGGTATCCTAATAAATGTTCCATTTTCAATAAATAATTATCCACTTTATTCATTAAGCATATGACTACACCGTAGTTTTGGCAGGCACTAATGACCTTGTGCCACTATGTGGAGTGGAATAGATATGGAAGAAAATATGAAAGTAACCAAAGCATCTGCATCAGCCCCATATCTTGGGATCCTTAGTGTAAACAATCATTTAATTCCAATTAATTCCACACATGTATCAAATAAAAGTTCCTCTTACCGACACTTTAGGAGGTTCTGAAAAACCATGTTGTCGAAAACCACAATGAGAATCATCACCCTTGCTTTTTTCTATTAGAGGAATTAATACAAGAACTGGGAGTAAAAGGAACTCCCAACACCCTAGTATTACTACATGGGTCCAAATCAAGCATCAACACTCTGTCTAAAACCTCATCATAATAATAATCTTCAACATGAAATAATTTTAATTAATATCACCTCTAAGTCATGATTTGTATCATCGAGTATTTATCTTATCATTTGATACTACCTCATGTAAAAACTGTACAAGCTCAAAAAAATGGTTCATAAATTATGACATGGTTTTTCAGCCAACTCATGTTTTAAGAACTATAAATATTTGTCTAAAAACATTGTCTCTGGATATAACATATCATTTAAAGGATCCTTGATGTATTTACACTGTAATCCCTAATACATCTTCTCAATCACCATTATATCCCAACATATCATGCTCAGTCCCTCCAACATGAAGTTGATACAGTTCAAATTGACTCCATCTTTCATTTAATTTAACTTAAACGAATATAAAATTATAATCAACCATTCCTCAGCCTCTTGAGGATCATAAGAGCATTTGAACACCGGTGTATTTTGGAAAAGAAACTCTTGAGAATGATCCAGAAGAATATGCTTATGTGGTTCCGTAGCTGGAGCCTAAACTAGAGCTAGTGGTGGTTTCTATCCCAATGATTGGATAAAACACATGAGAAACTCAACTAAAATTGGGTCCACAAGATTATTTTCTCACCGAGTTTCATCAGAAGCTTCCTCATGGAATCAGTTCTCACTTCTAGTTTTAGGTATGATTCTACAGAACACAAAAAAAAATAAAGTCATGATATTGACACTCAACATAGAACCAAGGGAAATAAATTCCAATAGATAGAAAATAATATTTTCATTCCAATATATCAAAATCATAGGCATGGAAAATAAAAGAAAAAATTTCTAAGACATATTTCCCAATACCACCATTAGTGATTGAAGACTCATTACAATGAGAATTGTCTAGTCAATCAAACACAATTAACTCCAATGTCCTGACTAGAAATTATAACTGTATACTGACATCATGACCATATTTTCAACCTAGAACATTGATATCAACTTTTCACAAACTGGCTAGATACCATAGTAACATGATGACCAAGATGGAATTGACATAGCCTAAATGGAATTCCTAATCCCCATGGGTTGGAGTCTATCACATAGCATCATATAATATGAAAGTGGGAACAAATTTGAAAAAAAATTATGAAATAAGATAAAAAGATATTATACATAGAAGAATAACTGCACAGGGAGTAGTGTAACATAATTCAAAAAGGTAAAAAACCGCAGAGTACTACAACAACGTACCCTGGAAATAGGATAAAAACCCATATCCAAATGGATGCAATAGTCTATTCCCAAGAATCAACAACTACTATATCAACCAAGTGAATCCTAACCCTCACTCAAACATATAATAATATAATCTAAAAACACTTAATGGTACAAGTAGGGAGTGATCCAAAAGCCTAGTTGTGTCTCACCAAGGATTCCACAATAATATGGCATCCTTTAATAAACCATATAAAGCTATCTATTTTAATAAATATGTATGGATGATAATAAAATAATTAAAAAGATTCATGCATTTCCTATAAAATGATGTAAATAATTTAAACAAATGTATTAATATTAATTTTATATAAATTATTTTATATAGAGTTAAAAGGCACATAAATTATTTTAAAAGACATTTGAACACATTTATATATCAAATAAATAAAAGGGGAATACCTAGTCATCTTTCAATAGGTAAAATAGTTACAGGATATGGGATCCTCACACACTAGAAGGTGATAATGAAAATATTTTTATACACATGTCCCTCTGAAACTGGGTAGAGGGAAATCATCACCATCCAATCGGAGATGTGGCCAACTAAACTAGGTTTCGTTTTTGTTGTAATGAATCAAAAGGAATGATATACCAATAAATAACTAACCACATATAATTTCATGTGATATAATACAATAAATGGTTATAAATATATTTTACAAAAATTTGGAATGTAATTCATCCCAAAACACATTTCAATTATGCCAATTCCCACTTAAAAGGAAACACAAGGATTTTTAATCAAAAGATGCCTTTTTTGAAGACAAATCCACTTGTTTTATTTAAAAATAATTTAAATGAATTTTCTAAAATAAATTTTTGAACTAAATTTCAACTTATAAATTTAATAATTTAAATTAACTAATTGAAATTAAAAAAATTTCAATCAATTTCACAAACACACCGTAATTCAATGGAATTAGCAGTTTTCCCAATTTCGTGCCAAATCAAATCAAAATAATATAATTTAATGGAATTGAGTTTTTAATAAACCAATAAAAATCCATTTCATGAATTTTAATTTAAACCAATCAATTGAATTTCAATCATGCAATTCAAGGTTATTAATATTTGGTCCTCATAATAGAACTGCATACCTTTCTCATGGAAATAAAAAGCACATAATGGAACCCTACACCATTATAGATGGTGAAAGAGATAAAGGAACTGAACCTAGAAATGATATTAAAAAATGGGTTTTAGATATATTAATCCCAAAATTATTTATTAAACTCCATGGAGGGAAAGGGAGATAGATACAAAGAGAGAAAGATAATACTTACATGGTTACTCACACTACAACTACAACAATAATAAATCTCTGAACGAAAACACGCTGAAGGGTTTAAGGGATCTAAAGACTCTTGGGAATGGATATTGGGTCTAGATAGAAGATATTAGGAGAAAGGGAAATAGAATTTTCCAGAAATATTCCTATTTAAAAACAACACTCAAGAAATTACATAAAATGTAACCCAATTACATGTTATATAATTGTAATATCCTAAACACTCAGAACAAACCCTTTTTACTTTTTAAAAAAATATTATTATTATTATTTTATAATTAAAACAGCATGTAACCATATTACATGGTGTTAAAATCCCCATCAGTCTATAAAACTAAAAGGTTTTATGTTGAAAAGCCAATAAATACATGGCTTCACCATTATGGATATCATCTTAATTCATTCTCATCCCTACCTAGATAATGAAAAATGAAAACCAAAACATGGTTTACAAAATACCAATCATAATGGTAATAGGATATTACAAAATCTTTTTTCATAACCATGGTTATTCATGGTCATTATTCAAATCCTTGTTTAGGGTTCCGAAATTGTTTATGAAATTTTAAAACATATAGAATGTGAGTGTTAAACCAGTTGTGAATCAAGGACCATTATCGTACACCTATTGATGATACTTTCTAGATCAATGCATCGTTTTGGAGTTATTACCACCCGGTTCCTATGTGAAAGAGTTACATCCACTTCTAGTATCCAGATAAAGATATAATTACTTGGAAACCACTCACTCTATCCATTATCAAAATTATATGACATTTTCCTATACATTTAATCATCCTTATATATATCACTAGAAATATCCATAGAAATATCCCTAGATATTTCACTAAATTTTTCTCATCCTATTTTTCAAAGCAAACTAGTCATATTCTCTGTTATCATCAACAGAGTTAAAAATTTCACATACATAATAATACATAATAATAAAAGAATATTGAATATATTACATAATAATACACACCACAATTATTTAGGTATAGTTCCATTAGAAAATTGGGAACATAAAAAATTAGTCCACAAGTTAGATACATAATCTCCCACCAATTTTTTTATAAATAGAACCTTTTTCAAACATATCATACACAATATCATTCTTCATATCCTATGGGAAAGGAAACATAATAAACATCGATATCAGATGTCCAATATGGTTAAATAAGAGATATATCAATATAACTTGAGCAGATGATTATGATAACATGATAATAAAATATCCAAACCATTCCATGCATATCATATATCAAAAACACGAGTCATGGAATTTTCTTTGGAATATGATAAGTCAAGAATCATAATATAATAAAAAAACATCATCTATTAGAAAATAACATTTTCATAAGATACATATTTGTGTAATATTAATAAGAGTGTAAAATATTTTTTTCGAGACACCCACCAACAAAATCATAACATGTTTAGCCTAGGATAGCCTCCTATACAAAGTATTTTGGTATTAGGAGAACCTCTGTGGTAACCACATTTGGTATTGGGATAATAAGTCATGTACAATTTGAGATCATATAAGATAAATAACTAACCAATTATTTGGAGGGAGGTACAGGTCTCACCCATCACATAATACATATAGTTATAAGTCACATTGTCATAAAACATTCATACTATCACAATACATTAAAATAAATGGGTTTCATAAGCATTTCATAATATTGATACCCATAGAAAGGAAATTTTTTTCAAATAAATTTCATCATAACATAAAACATATGAAAGAAATGGGTATCAAAAAATATCTCTTCATCATAATCATAAACCATCAAGAGAAAGAATAAATATGTTATCATTGAATCATATCTGTAGTAATGACAAAGTAACATCAAATGATTTCATCTTATATAGATGGTGAATATGATAGAAAAATCAATTGGTATATTTCTTAAGGAAAATACTATTTGTTTCTTAATAACCATTTTAAAACTAAATATTCATAAAATATACTGGAAGTAATTTTCATTGAAAAAAACATTAAAAACTTATGAAGGATGATTTCAAAATCATCTAAAACATTTCTTGGGGAAAATATCTTTACAAATTAAATTTTTTAAAAAATAAAACATTTTACAAATAATATTCTTTTAACATAAACATTGAAACTTATAATTCAGCTTTAAAAAATTGTGTGGTCATGATTTTGGGAAATTCTTTTCATGTTTCATGGTTTAAAACAAGAATTTTTCTAACATTTTTGGTTAATTCCTATGGGCCTTGTTTTGAAAATTCTGTGGAGGTTAATTTTATATTTTTTTTAAGAAGATAAAAATGGATAGAAAGTTATTTTAAAAAAATAATAAAAATCAATTTTTTGAAAGATTTTTTAGAAAACAGTAAAATGGAAGAGAAAGGATTTTTGATATAAGAGATAGATAAAGTATTTTTTCCTTAAAAAAGTTGAATTCATTTTATAAAAAAATGTGACGCAAAATTTTATCATTACATTAATTGATCATGTAAAACCATAGTAGAACAAAATAAATTAGTTTCTTGGTGGATATATCATAAGATTTTACTTTTGGAAGAAGAAGAATAAATAAAATGGATAAATGATAATGTTGTATCATAAACACCTTACCATTTTGGTAACATTTGAATCATATAATCCATGAATTAATAATATAAAATGAATATTTTAAATATCAGTAAAAATAGGAAAATCATTATATAACATGTAAAAAGGGTATGTATATACATCTAATAAAATAACATAGGTGCATAACCTGACATATGTCTCTAAGAAGAAAAATTGAGACAAAACCCATATTGATTTTGAAACATTTTAACCATAAATCACAAAAAAGAGAGAACATGAAATGGATATGTAAATACACAACTATTTAGGTATAATCAACATATTATATATTCATTGTAATTATATAGAAAACATAAAATAAATATGTGATGAATATGGTATGTTTCCCCCAAATGTAAAACGTTAGACCTGAATCCCTTAACATTAGTCTAGACGTACTTCGTACACATTTTTAACTTCTATATAATAATTATAATTTTATAATAAATCTATTAAATAATATTAATATATATATCATATAATATATTATTTACTTATGAAATTTTATTAATATTTATTAACAATTTATTTTTAAAACCACATTTTGTGATATAACTACTTTGTTTTTAATGTATGTTTTGATTTTTTTATTTTCAATACTATTATGTTGATCATGGTTCCATAATATCTAGAACATTAAAATTTATATAAATTATATATAAATTTAATATTAATGTTTTTATTGAAATCTATAAATGTTATAGATAGAAATTGAAATAAAACATTCACATATATGGTAGGTAGTATATACACAAGAACACTATTTCCATTTTCTATAAGGGTGAACTAAAAGAAAGTTATATAAAATATTACACTTATAGAATAAATTTTATTTCATAAATAGATATTATTTTTATTTAAACCCACCCATTTTACCTTCTATGTATAGTTCACTTGAAGAATGAGTCACATCGCTTCGGGATGCGGTAGTCCGCTGTACGCACGAGCGACGTTATCCTTTTAAAAATGGAATGGAAAGTAAAAAAGAAATATATGAATGTATAATTACATTAGAATATTTATTTTAAATATATAATATATAATTTATATCTATTATTATATCCAATCGTTGGATGTGTTGATGGAAAACATGTCACATAGGATTGTGAGGTGGTAGTCCACCTTACACACAAGCGACCTTTTCATTTTCAATTTCATGGAATAGATATGAATTTAGGTAATTAAAATAGTATAATAAAATACCCAAATTTGAAATATATTGATATTATTATATAATATGGGTTTGAAATTAATTGAAAGAGGTGGAAGATGTAAAAAAATAAAATGATCGGTTAGGGACGTTGCCTCTTCTTTAGAGATTGTTTTTTGGTTTACACCAAAATCCTTCCTAGGTTGAATTTATGACCATAATAATACATCTAGGATTATAGTATAGAAATAATGAATTTTTTTAGAAATTTATTTTCCAAAAATGGTTTATGAAGTGTGAATATAATAGGATACTGGGTGAACTTTTATAAGTGTGGTGTGTGTTACACTTGTGATTTTGGAATATATAAATGTATTCCCATGCTTAGTACATGAGAAAATGTTAAAAAATGATCCATTACAGAAAAATAGATGTTATAAGGTAGAAATATGGACATAAAACTGGTGTTTGAAAAGTTTCAATGACATTTTACCCCTTACCAGTTTTATTTAACCCCGTTAATCCCATTTTCACCTTTATTGCGCTAATTAATTTTTTATACAGTTACTATTTATAATGGTAAAAAATTAAGTTGAATTTATTAAAATATATATATTATTATTATTACATATATGAAATCATGTTTTCCAAATTCAAATCATATAATTGACAAAGTATTGTTAAAAAATAATCCTGTGTATAAAACAAAAAAATAGTTTTGTAAAGAGAAATATATCAAAAGTCTACAAAGTAATTATATAAGATTTCATTATAAAATTTATTTTAATGAACTATTATGCTTATATATATATAATTTAACCAATTTTATCTTTTAAAAAACATTAATTTTAAAACTTGTAAATTAAAAAAAAATTCGAAAAAAAATTGGTATTTTTAAATCTTCAATGAAATTTATTTATTTTTAAAATATTCTCAAAAAGTCACTCCAAGATAATTTTGACATTTTTATTTTAAAAAGTAATTATTTTTTTGAAAATAATTTATCTAAAATTTAAAAAAAAATTAATTTTAAAATAGGTGGAAAAAATGAGACAAAAAATATTTTTTAAATGTATAGTTCTAAATGTCAAATTCGATTTATTCTTATCTATTGTATTGAAACATAAAAAAAATTAATGTTAAAAATTTAGTTGGATAAAAAATATTTATATTTCATGAAAACAATTCTTCAAAATTTATTATTTAATTTTCTTGGTAAAACACATTTGTGCGCTTAAAAAATGTTTTTCATAAAAATATTTCATTTTTTAAATGGGTTTTATTTTCATTCTAAAAAAATTGGTCACTAAATAATTAATTTTAAGGCATATATTTTAATAACTATATGAATTATATTTATACTCTCCATACCAATGACTAGATGAAAACTGTGATATTAAATAATATTATTTTCATAGTGTTACATGTAAAAAATAGTGTAACTCTTTATAAAAATAGTGTTAAATGTAAAAAAGATATATTTTATGTTGAATGTAATGAAAAATATGAACATGATTAAATTTATTTGATAAAAAATATTTTATAAAATATTGGGGTGTTACAATCAACAGTTTTTCATTTTGTATCCTAACCTCTCATTATAGTCTCATCACAAAATCCATGGCTATATGATCCTATATTCCTAAGAGAATTGATGAAAACTATAACGTACTAGCTAGTTGTTGACACTCTCCCTTGACTTGTTGACAGTTGTGTCTTCTCAAAACATATTATTCTACTTCAATTTTTAGTCCAACCCACCTAAACTATGATTTAAATGCTTTATACATTTTTTATATTCTAGGATATAAGGCCCATATTGAATGGTTGTAGAAACTAAGAATATGTTCCTAATAAATAAATGGTACGACATTCCAATATCTAAAATGTAACATTGAAATACCATTCCACTTCCATCCCTCAATGTTCTCCCCACCATTGTGTTTATAAATAATCAAATACATTCTAGATCAGATGCTTGAACATTTATTACATGGTCAAATGAATCAAGAATAACAGACACTGAATAAAAGTAAATTTTTTCTTTGTGCCATATGATAGAGATGAATATCAACTATGAGAAACATCACCTACCATATATTTGATGAATCCTCATACAAATGACAATATGGCTTCCCACTAAATGGATATGCTACATAATTCCTATTTTTGTTTATACATCAACTCAAAGTCAAATATTTATAGATATTCTACCCATCTTCATTGCCTTATATTCAAATATATTTGTTACAAATGTGATTCAAGGATTTATGGTCTGTACATAATGTACATTTATAACCAGTAATGGAGTTTTTTCATTTATTTAAGGCATGGACTACAACTAACTACTCTATATAATGTGTTGGTTACTTTTTTATAATGCAACTGTGACTACTGTGAACCATAACCAAACAAATGATCACTATGAATGAAAAAAAATCCCATCCATAATCCAGATGCATCAAAGTAAACTACAAATTCCAGTACAGACTCATTAAATTTTAGGATAGGTGATTATTCAATTCTAACCATATGTTCATGAAATGATTTATTGCATTCATCATTCTATTTAAAAAGAACACATTTCTATATCAATGCAGTCATCGATAATGCTAAGAATTAAAAAATATAAAAAAAAATTCCGTATAATCCTACTATGAAAAGGAAACATTATATCTTAATGAAATTATTCTATGGATTCTAAGAGATATAAATTCTATATATTCATGGTCAATATAAATTAAATTTATAAAAATGAAAAATATATGGAAACACACCTCTTATATCCCGAAATCACATTTTAAAAACATATAATAAAGGTCATGCTCAGGCAAGATATACAACAATATTTCCATGTATTTATGATGATATATATTTTTAAAATACACAAGAATATAATAAAAAACCCAACAAAAATAAATCTAGATAGATCAAAAATATTCAACTCATCAGTTCAATAAATATGTATATTACATTTATAATATCAGAACACAAAATGATATTTTCATAATGGAAATATATACTTATTAATGTTGTCTTCATAATATACTCTGTCGGAACTCATAGTTAGTGATATCATGAATGCATCTATATTTTACAGAACCACAGAGATCCCATCAATTGATCAAACATATAATTTATTTTAGGAATAATCTATTTATTATTTACTATAACTTGGTAAATATTAAAATAATCGACACAAAACCTAAGAGTTTTATCTTCCTTTTCCAAAAAAGGAAATATTGATACCCCTAGAGATATACTTAGTCAAATGAACCCATTTGATTTTAATTCATCCAAATAATCATTTATTTTCTTAATTTTGGAAGATACATACCATAATATAATATTTTAAATAGACAACTCTCTAGTAGGATATCGATTGTAAATACTACTTAACTAATGGGTAGAAAACATGTGAATTTTTTTTAAAAAACATTAATAAACTATCCAATTATATTTGGAAAATACCTATTTTTTATCTCATTTATATATTACAATTTTATCATTGCTAGATGATATAATATTTTTCATTCCACTAGTGAAAATATCGCCACTAAACCTTCTTTTACATCCCAATATCCTCTAAAGATATGTGGAACAAACCTTTTGAGAATAATTGTATATGTGTTACTTTAATGATACCAACCGATATATATCCAATATCATGTCATATACATCCATATCAAGAACAACAAATTCCAAAAGAAACTCAACCCCAAATATAGTTATATAATCATATTTAAATAGAAAGTCTCAAAACTCTTTAAGGATGGGGGAGTTTGATGCTTTAAATAGTGAAGGAAAAATCTCAACATACAAAATGATATAATCAACAACACAAGAGGAAATAAATGGTTGTGATGTGACCATATCAAACAATCCTTGTATCAGGGTAGAATTTGAATGAATCATACCAATCACCATCGAAGGTATATTTTGATCATCAATGATCGCCTTCTCAACTCCATACAATTTATTATTCTCCATTATTTTTTCTTTTTTAACATTTTGAGGTTTCAAAGCTTGAGGAGTCAAGGAGATCATAGAATCTCTTTGGTTTGGTCAAATCTGATGATGAGAATTACTATGAGGATCTTTTCTAGTCAAACCATTTAATGTCTAAGAATCATGAGACATGTACCTACTACCAAAACATTGATAACTTTGATAATAACATTTAATATTTTCTATATGATTAGATTTTGACATGAACTATGTGGTGATATAAATTATAACTTAATTTTCTCAATCAATTCATATTGGAAACATCCTAAATCACTTTTTGTTCAAGTGGGAATGTTTACTGGTCCCATGGATGGATTCAATAATATTCAAACACTTATGAATAAGTCATGCCTATTATTCTTATTTCTTGTGTTAGAGTTCCCAGCTCTTACCATAGTAATAAACATGCTCCCTCCAACAATATACCCCTTGATATACATTTTTTCCACCCTCACTCTAATGACCATTTCTATATATCTCATTAAACAACGAATGGAAAACATTGAGATAATATATTTTCATAACCCCATTTAAAAAATTAAACCTTTATTTACACACATTCAATTATTTCAAGGGGTAATCAAACTAAATTCATAAGTTTAGATGCATACTCTGTCACCTAGCTATTATCTAACATCAAAATGAATAATTTTAGTGTTCGGGTATTCTGAAAGGTGATGGGATATAATTTCTTATTATAGAAACCCTCAAAATATTCCATTGTAAGAATTTTTGAAAATTATTCCAAAAAACTAAATCCCACCAATTGTATTCTAGATTATCTAGAATATATGTTTCTTATCTAACATTAAACTCAACTAGTGTTCGCATGAATTCAAGAATTTTGTTCATCCTATTTACCCAAACATTTTTTTTTCACAATATCATATTTCCCCAAAATATGGGTGGATACTACTTTTAGAATTCAACATAAGGTTATACATTCCATGATTCATCACTCCTATTACCCTTATCAATGGTCTGTAAAATGAGAAAAAATACATTTAACTAGATGTTGGTTCACTTATGGCTTACGTGTAACCAAATTTTCAGCAGCCTATTCTAGTTTATTACCATACCATCTACCAATTTCCATTCCCAATAAAAATAATAAACTCAATTTAGTCTCACTCCGTTGAAACTAAAGACATAAAAATTTAAAACTACCATATCAACAAATGAGACAATCATACTTTTCAAAAATCCAACCATTGTCATCTTTTAAATCAAATTTTATAATGAAAAAACTTTGTTTTTCAAAATAATATAAATTTATTATTTTAAAAAATCAACACATTTTCAATATTTTTTAATCCATTTAACTCAACATTAAAAATTCAATCCTAGTGGAAATTAATACTTTTAATTAATGTAACAAAATTATCATTAGATAAACCCAAAATAATGAGATGAAAACATTCTTAAAACAGTATTAAAAATTAGATCTACTGAAACACATTGGTATCTAGGATTTCATTATAAAAAGGTTAGATATATAATTTTATGTTATAAATTTCATGGTTTGTAAATACTACCTCATTTATACAATTTAAAAAACACGCTAATACTTTTTACAATTTAAGTACTGAACAAGATGATATCATTTTTATTGCCCATACCCTCACCCATTGGGTTGGGAAGGGGAGGGGGTGTTATTTGGGCCAAAGGTATCTTTAGGACACCAATGAATATATATTAATTCCATGGGAATTAAGGACAATTTGGGGATGACTTTCCATTTACAAATAAAACAATAATATAACATAAAAAATAAATATCCAATACTCAATATCACTCTTGAGTAAAAAATATTACTCAAAACATTTCCAAAGTGTTAAAAAATATCAGAGTACTAAAGGAAAAACACATCAATCATAAATGAAAAAACACAGTTTTAAAAATAATGATAGAAAAGAGGAATCTAGACAAGAAATACCGTACCCACTACATTCTCCAACTCCACATGCCTTGACCACTATAACAAAATGTATCAATAATGAATTGAGATAGCTTAACATTACTCATGTCTTCATATTTGAAATCTACAAGGGAAAAAAGGATCTCAAGAATGGGGTTTTCTAATCATTTTAGGAAATCCCCAATGACTTCCAAACTTATTCCACTAGGATATGAAATGGTTAACACATTTTAAATAAATCTGATTAAATGCTCCTGATTAGAATATGAAAGGACCAATATCATATTTAGTTAAGGTGAAAATTTAGTATGTATTGTGAGGTAAATTTATAGTAACAATAAAAGGAACTATATTAGTACTGTAGTAGTGGAAAAATTCACCCAAATTTGGATTACGTGTAGCATAATTAGGTATTTGGGGCACAAGGCCTATTGGCCACCCTAGGCCTTGAGGACTCAGTTTCATCCGGCCATCTAATGACATTAGAACATGAGATTTCAGGCTACAAAGACAATGAAGGAGTATTGGTAGACAACATAAGATAAGTCATACAATGAGGATTTATAGAATATAGTTTCCATCAAAGAAGAACTTACCAGATTAGAAGCATGATAGGGTAATGTAATCAGTATTGGTAATAGGAACTGTGAAGCTTTTCATGGGGAAATTCAAGCAAACAATTCATGTGATGTTGGGATCTAGGAACCTTCATTATTGTAGATATTGAGGTGGGGATGCTTCAGAGTAGTTGGGTCTTCAGCCTTTTGGTCATGTATTGGGCATTGTGTCTATGGTCCTTCTAGTCATGTACTAATCCTTGTTCTTCTAGGACTAAAGGTCATTTAAGTATTCTCATAAAACAATGAATGAGGTTTTATGTAAATAAAAATAGAAATATAAAAGTCCTTTAGGTCTGTTGACCAATGTTTAATGTATTTAAAACAGTTTATGTTATAACTGTATACATGGTCTATAGGAAACATTTTAGAAAACCATAAATAATTTATCAATTATTTGGAACCCTTATACCCATAAATCCATAAAAAAATACAAAATTAATTATCAAGTGATAGCTCTATACTTATTAAAATTCAATTAACAATCAACTGATCTGTCACAATATGATTAATATCTATGTTCTCTAATAAAACATGTCCTTTTTCATGGGTCACATCCTTCTACCCCAATGGTATACACCCCTTATTAAAGATAACACAAAAAATAATGAACTCACACCAATTGTGTAATATAAATATCATATGAATCCATTTCAAATGAAAACCAAGTCATTATTTAAATCATTTCTGTAAAACATTTCTTTGTATCAGAAACATTCAAAAATTTAAAACACAAAATATTAAATTTATAAACAAATATGTATTCCAAAATACATTAAATCCCATAATTTCTATTCTATGAAGAAAATGATATTTATAAGAATCATAAAAATTTATTTTTCAACCATTTATATAAAATATTTTAACTAAAACTAATCCCTCATGTTATAAGTTATGTATAGATTAGAGAGAATACACCTACCTGTAACACCTCACGATCCCGTCAAATATATTTTTTCAAATAAATTTAATATTATTCATTTTTTGAATTACATTTAACACCATGTTTAACTTGAATTAAACAAAACATTGAGTTTATCATACATTGAATAAAATGATATGCTTTTCTTGAGTTACACACAATATAAAGTATAGTTTCCATTATATGCAACATTGAGTTTAAAGGGAACATGATATTCTACTAAAATATTATTATTTAATTTTATAGTTATAACCTAGACATTGGAATGGATGTTATTAATAATATTATCTAAATTGTAAAAATATATGGTTTAAAAATGTATATAAAATGTATTAATTGGTGACTAATTAATTATAAATGAAAATTAAATCCATTTGAAAATAATAGAAATATTTTTCTAAAAAATAATTTTTATACCCACAAAATTCTTTTCCTCCATAAATTAAACAAATAACTTTTAGTGAATAATTTTTTTAAATTTATATATATTATATAAATTCATATGTCTATAATCGATGTTATTTGTATTTTTAATAATATATATGAATAAATACAATTTTTCAATTTACAAATTTGTAGTTTTCTAAAAAGTATTTTTTCATCTTTTTGTACACATATTTTAAAATCAAAATTTGAACCATTTATAAAATTTATTTCATAAAAATAACATCATTTTAAGTAATCAATTCAAAATTATAATGGATTTCTTTTTAATGAAATTTTTGAAAAGATAAAATTTTGGGGAATAGTGAAATATACTATTTTTTATTAAATGACATCATTTTCATTGATCTTACAAGACAAATGTTATTGTAATATTTTTTTTATGTACAACTATTTAACTTATATATTGATTAATTCAATTTAATTCATTGGAATCAATTTAACATTGAATTCTTAAATTTAAAAATTTAAAAATCTTAAAACTTTTCTATTTGAAAAATCAATATTTGTTTAAAATAATGGAACTAAATTTAAATTAATATTTTCTAGTTGTATGAGTGGAATTTTGACAAATAGATTCTATATTTGGAATCAGTTTAATTTTAATTTTCTAAAAATTCTAACTTATATTTTTACAATTAATAGTAAAATCATTAAAAAACTAACTATCATTGTTAAGGTGAAAATGAGTTTACCAGAGGTAAACTAAAATGTTACAGGGTAAAAAAGCCTATAAACACTTACAAAACCCATTTTATTAAAAAATGTATACCTTATAACTTCTATGGTTTTTTGATGAACCATTTTTGATCTCTATGTCATTGGAAAAATGTTGGTACACATTATTCTTTTCAAAAACAACATGTTTGTCTTCTCTCCCACAAATAAAAGGCCACTAATTATCATACCATCTTCAAACTTTCAAAAACATTGTTTCTGACAACCCATAACAAAATAACATTCTTTATTTCATTACTTTTTCCCATAAGCCTTATGTTTTTTCCATAAATCCAATATATGATGCATTTTGGTGATAAACAAAATATCTTGTCTGAAGAAGTAGTAACGTCCCTAACTGAGCATTTTATTTTATTTCATCCACCATCTATTTAAATATATATTAATAAATTATGATATAAAAACATATAATATTACATATTTTTATATGTGATTATTTTAGTGGAATTTTTAAATTCATTAACCTCTTCTATAAAATGGGAAGTAAAAACATTATTCGTGTGTACAATGAACTACTTCCTCATAATCCGATGTTATTTGTTATTCATAAACACACATAAAGGATGGATATATTTTTGGATTTAATATTTACATATGATTTTTAGTATATTATTATATTTTTTAATTATAATACCACATGTAATTTCTTACCATTCATTCCACTAGAAAACAATATTGTTGCTCATGTGTGTGACAAGCTTTCGCCTCACGAACCAATATGATGTGTTTTTCCATTTAAATTTTATATTTATAGAAATAAGGATAGATTAAATTAATATATATTATATTTTAAACAAAAATATTCTTTTAATAAATATATCATATAAACCTTCTTACATTCTATTCCAGGGGGGATACAATAACTTCGTTCGTGTGTATGATGGATAACGGTTTCATGAAGTGACGTGATTTATTTTTCACTAAAACATTTCATGAATGGTAATTAGAGGAATTTAATGAATATATGTGAGTTATATTACATATAAATTAATATTTAATGGTAATATATAATTTACATTTCTTTTATTTAATCCATCATAAAAATGGGAACAATGTTTGTGTGTACATAAAGACTATCGTCAATGTGGATGATGTATTTCATTTTCTATCACCAAATTTTATGGATTACATTAAAAATAAATTTAATGAATATATATGAAATTTATATAATAACTAAAATTATCTATATTATTTAACCTTGATCAGTTAAACATCAATGAAGATACCAAATCAAAAACAGACGTTAAAAAGGAAGATGTTATTACATGAAAAGAAAATTTAAAAAGAAATTGTTAATAAATAGGTAATAAATAGTCTTAATTAAATCAAATATGGTATTATATAAAGAATATATTCCTATATAATATATTTATAATAAAATTATATTTATTATATTGGTTGTTTGTACATATGTGAAGGATGTCGACACTTAAGGTAATATATTTCCGTATCAATTTTATTTTCTATGAGACACAAGCCATATTCACCATGTGTTTTTTTATGAGGTGTATATACATCCAATGATTATATTTTATAATGACTTTATTAAATTTTTTAGGAATTGAAATATCCATTTCTAGATCTCTCTTTCATGTGTTTTACAAAACAAATGATACTGAAGTAGTAAGGGATTTCATTTTCTCAATTTTTCTTCTTTGGGATATAAACTATGTTACACACCTACCTTATTTTATGAGATGTATTTACTAACTATTTGAAATGTTATATAATTATTATACTTCTTTTCATGTTATTTAAAATCTTCAGTTTATATTATTCTTTCATTTGGATTACGATAAAAATTTTACTAATGTAGTAATGGTTTTATGTTTCAATCATATTGATTATCGAGATTGTTTATTATTTTGATTCAAGTGACCAAATTTTATTATTTATCTATTAGTAAACTCATTTAATTTATTATAAATTCATTTTTTCAATAAAATTCATGTTTTCTTTTATTTTACACTCTTTATGTACTCAATATTTATAAATATTTTATTAATAAAAATCATCTTTATTTATCTCTTCATTCGAAAACCTTTTTTCTTGAAAAACCATGATTTCTAATTTTCTTTAAAGAAATGTTTTAAAATTATGAAAATTGTTTTTTAAATAATATTTAACTCATGTTCTCTCTTTATTTTACAAAAAATATGAATGTAATATTTATATATAATTTTCTAAACAATTCATGTTTTGTTTTTCCATAAATGTGAGTGGAATATTTGTCTTAATGTTTAAAACATGAAACTAATTTCCCTAAATCATTAGCATTATTCTCAAAAAATCATTAATAATATTTTTTAAATTTTTTTTCCAAATAAAACTATTTTTTAAATATTTTAGAATTTCTTGATTTTAAATGGTGATTATCAATGAAATATTAATTCACAATCGAAAAGTTCCTTGTGATTTTTCTCTCAAATTCATTTTATATCTTAGTTGACATACATTGATATTACTAATTATTTACTAAGGATATGCTCCAATGAAACCATAATTGTTTTTTATGTAGATCGATTATCATTATGATAAGGTGATATTTATTAAACCCATTTTTGCATATGTTACAATGGTACATAAACAAGCAATGGTGAAGCCTTCAAACCAAAAGGTAACTAAAATTTTCAATAGAATAATGATTGATTTGGCAGGTCCTTCAGGGGACACTAAGATTTCCAGGGCTACTATCATGGGGCAATGGAATGTGGAGGGGGAGAAGGACACATGCGGTATGGATTCATGTTATAGGAATAGTACCGGTGACACAAAGAAGGAAGATGTTGTTAAGAAACCATGGGAGGATTCTAATAAGGTTCTTCAATAGAGAAAAAGGTGAAATAGAAAACTAATTCTAGGATGCTATATGTTCAGGAATGGATCAAGAATGATACAAGTAGAATGTTTTATCTAGAGAATACATCTGAGGGTGGAAGATGGATTGTGCCTAAGAAGGGTCCAATGTAAGGGATGGTGGGACACTAGGTTGAAGTTCAGTGACAGATCCAGGAGAACATATAGACTTCTAATTGTTTTGAGCATCTCTAGGAATTGAAAATAGATCAAAATATTTACAGTGAATTTTAGATAATAGGTGAGATAGAGAATTAAGTCTTGTCAATAGGGAGGAAAATAATAGGGTGCTAGGATTACTCGTACCTACCAAAAGAAAAGGAGACCCAGTCATGTAAAAAGATGAAATCCAAGGAGAAGGAAAGAGTTCTTGTATCTAGTGTCTTACTTCGGGGGAATCATAAATAAGTAATTACCAATGTTGTTGTGGCTAGTGATTGAAAAATTGGTGTGCAGAAAGTATCTAAATAGAATCCACTGAAATTTCTTATTCACACCAATGGATAAATGGTTGATGAATGTCTCTAAATCAAGGGTACAAAAGAAGAGGTAGATAATATGATGGGAAGGAAACATCGGGTGGATGTAAATAGTGATAAAGCATTATGGATCGAAAAGAAAGATTCTATTCTGATAAGGGTTTATAATGAAGGGAAGTTAGGTAAGGAAGAGTACTCTCAATCTTCAGAAAAGCTGATGGATTTCTTAGAAGACATCATCCCCAAGGAGCAAGATCCATAGGTGCACTATATCTCTTGGAAACTCTTTAGTTTGGAAACTTTTAATAGGATTAAGTTATATTTCAATAACATTGTGATATATTTTGAGGGAAGACTTCATGGTTGAGCTTATTTTTTTTGCTCAATTTTCCTTAAAAGGGTTTTCTAATAAAAAAATTATTTTTATTTCCATCTATACCATAAATATACGTCTTGTGCCAACATTATGATATCATGGATCAGGTTAATTTATTATGTTATGATTCATCTCTTATGAAATACCAATTTTTTTCCATGAATCATGTTTTTGATCGGGGATGTACATGGTATGGTTTTCATATGTTATTATTATGTTCTCAAACATATATTATATATTTATATTGATATCTACCATGTTTATACTTACGGATATTATGATCATGGCCTTCATGTGCCTGATTTACCAAGCATATGAAGAAATAAATTGTGTATGTTAAGTCTATGAAGGGATCTAGTTATGAATAACATAGTGGAGAATACATAGATCAATAATAGACTAGTTTTTTATGTGGCCATGTTTCCAAAAGAACTAGAAAAAAATGATTTGGGTGCGGATTGTTTTGTCATGCAATGAATACTGATCAATTAAGATCTAATAATTATGTACGAGAAGTTTTAGTTTATTACAGTTGGTATCAGAGTAAGGTTTAATTATCTTTTGGAAACTAGGATGACATATATTAGTGATAAATGTAATGATAATCAGAAGTATAGGTAACTATAGTTGAATATTGGTAAGGGATATAGAGAGTGGGTTTGATGAAATTAAATATCACTATGGATTCTACAAGTGGATATATCTCAGCCATAGAGGTACATAGGGGTAATAACTCCAAAAAGGTGAACATTTATTTGGACTCTATCATCACCTTATTTAAGACAATGGTCCTTGAGAAACACATGGTTTGAAAGATATTATGGATAATCTTATGAAACTCACAAACTATTTACAAACCATCATGAATGATTTAAACCATTAACATGAATGTCCTGGGATAAGTATAATTATTCATTGATTGAAAATAGTGTATCATTATTTATACATCTTATAAGTGATTTTTCATGATTATGTGGCTTCCAAATATGAATATTCTTACCACACTATGATGTTTAGTTTTAGTAAATAAAGGGAACCATAAAAAACTGGATTAATGTCGAAATTGATAAGCAATTTATTGAAGGAAAAACAAATGGGCTGATGAAACGAGTGAAGGACATTGTGATTATTCATAATCATATGTCAAAATTAATGATTAACAACATTCGCCTTAACCTACTCTAGGACTCACCAAATAAGATAAAGATAATATATGTTAAGTGTTTGGGTGGATGAGACCACGTATAAAAGAAGAATAATTTTCCTATATATCAATAATGAGTAAATAAGAAGTCTAAGGAAAGACTCAAAGGAATGAGAATATATTTTCTATGTGGATAATAATGATACTGATTAAGTGATTATTTGGTAAAAATGAAATTTTCAGTTAACACAATGGTTGAGAATAAATGTTTCCATAAGGCATCATTAATAGTTAAATGTTATATATGTTGAAATTAAGGGTCTTATACAAATACATTTCCTAGGGGAATGATCAAGATGTGGGTCAACAAGGTGGTATAATTAATGGTTTTGTTGTTGATGATGAAGAGACTACAAATGACATATGTATGAAAATAGGAATTGATGAATAAACTGATGAAGCCTATTTAATTGTTTTATAATGACGTATAATCTGTTTTGGAATCCATGAATTAATAAATATTAAATTATTTTTAAGTATAAGTTTTCATTAAGGATTTTAATGAATATATTCAATGAATTTGTTGAATAAGAAAAGTAATTTAATGTAAAGATGATATTTCATGGAAAATATAATTATGGTAAGATAAACCTAAATATGTTACTTATTTTGAGATAATGATGTTTGGATAAATAGAATATGCATATTGACAAACTATGTTTTATTGTATTGATGAAGTTGGAACTGATTAATGATTTTTGGATCGAATGGATTATGTTTTCATTAATGGAGTTGTCAACATTATTAGATTTTTGTAATATATTCAACAATATATGGTGTTATTAAAGTAATGGGGAATTATGTATGTATTAATTATGTTTTTTTGGAAATTTTACTTATTTCCAGGTGTCCAAAAACTCTATTATCTATATATTCACATACATGGCATGTAAAATTAATAGATAATTCATGTTTTTTAGGGGATTACTGATATGTTTATTTTTCAAATTTAGTTATCTTATTTATAAACTTTTGGTCATTACTTTTGGCTAGACATGAAGGATCCTTAATGTTGAATATTCATGAAATGGATTATGTTTAAATTTTTATGTTATTGGATAACTCGTGATAACAATTCTATTTTTGATAATAACTAGAGAAATAATGAATGACATATCATTCTTTTAATAATATTTAGATACACTAGTGCTTTAGGCATATATGAAAACTTATCTTCATTTCATAAAGTAATAGACAATGTGGAAATTGATTTAAGAAAAAAAGGATGATATTATTCTTATGAAATAGAATGAAACCAAGTAAGAATATATTGTCATAAAAATACCCCAACATTACTAATGGATATTAAATTAATATGTTATCGATTTACTACTATATATAAGGATATCAATGTCCTTTTCACACCTATGTGGTTTATGGTTTGGTGATTGTTCATTTTCACATGATCGATCACTTTATTATGGTAAATTATCTTTGAAACGCTCCATAATTATCTGGAAAATACTTTTTTCTTATATGTTATAATCATTAATTCTCACCTATGATTTCATATTTAGAAACCTTGTATGTGATATTCCAATTGACCATCACACATCACTTTATCTATTTATGTGAAAATGTTTTATGAACTTTTTTACAGTGTGGGTTTCCCATAAAATAATATTAAAATGTAAAACCCCTATTTACCAAGAACAAGTTCAAATTGAGAGGATGAAATTTATTCAGGGGAGATGGGGTGGGGTGAAGAATGTAACACCACAATAATTTTTGAAATATTTTATTATCAAATAAACTATATCATTTTTATATTTTATGTTACATGAAACACTAATTTTATATTGAATTATACATAACACTGAGTTTAGCTTGTGCAACACATAGAACTAAATTTATCATACATTACATGAAACAATATTTTTTTCATACACGACACACAACATCATGTTCAAATGAAACATGCCATACTATTAAAATAATAATATTTAATATGATTGTTGTCACCTAACCATTGGAATGCCAGGTTTTAATAGTATTGACTAAATTTAAAAAATATTTTGTTTATATATAATTAATTATTTTGAGACCAATTATTTACAAATAAAAATAAAAAAAATTGAAAAGAAAGGAAATATTTTTTTACGAAACAATTTTTTTGAAAAAAAATATTTACCTCAATAAATTATAAAAATATATTTTAAAAGATTATGATAAAGAAATATATATATTATATATATAATCAAATGTTTAACATTCATTTTATGTTTGTTCTTGACATGAAATTAGAATAGATATAATTTTACACAAAGAGATATATTTCTCTACAAATATGTTTTCTTTAATTTTGTTCATTCATTTTTAAGTGAAATTTTGAAAAACAAAACATAAAATTATAAATTATAAATTAAAAATTATGTTGGATTTATATTTTGAGAACATTATAAAAATATAACTTTTTACCAAATAGTAAAAATATTGTTTTTGAAAAAAAAAAATTAATTTTCAATCACAACATTTAAAAGTTAAATTTTAGTTTCGTATGGTTTTTAATGTAAAATTATTTCAATTATATATTTATTAAACCAATTTATTTAAATGTAATATATTTTATAATGAAATGTGAAATTATAACAATATAATATTTTTAAATTGTATTATTTGAAAATCTTTTTTTTATCACTTCGATGAGATTAATTTTAAATTAGTATTTTCCAATAAATTAAGTCGATTTTTAAAAAAATGGTTAATATATTTGGAATAAAAATAATTCATATTTTTTTATAATCTCAACAAAATTTTTAAAAATTAAAAATAGTAAAGAAGTAAAACATTAATTTTTTCAGTGAAGGTGAAAATGGGTTTATTAAGGGGTTAATGTGAAAAGATAATGTTTAAAATGACCTAGAAACCATTATAACTCCCAATGTATTCGAAGATTTTGACATTATCACCTATTTTTTTTTACAATTATCTATTTTGGATACTTTTTTTGTATGAGAAATGTGGGTACACTTTATTCATTCAAAAATTATCAAGTGTTTCATCTCCCCATTATATAAAAGTCCACCACATATCCTCTCCACTTCACCCTAAAAACAAATTGGATCACCCAATACATTTCCAAATAAGATCCTCAATTCCAAAATATCATCCTTTAATCATTATTTGGTTCATAAATACATCCCATAATGCCTTTTGATGCAAATTAAATGAAGTTATATGAAGAATAGGTAACATCACTAACCAAGGGTTATATTTTATATCTTCCTCCACCTAGTTCAATTATTATTAAAAAAATTATAATAATACAATCCCATTATATTTTAAATAAATTTATTTTATCCTATAAATTTCATAAAATAAACCCATCTCATTTTCAATAAAATGGGATACAACATCAGCATTCATATGTACAGTGAACTACCGCCTTGTGAACTGATGTTATTAGTTTTCCTTCACCTCCTCTCACGGATCGATATAATGATATATGTAATTCTAATGTATGATATTAATGATATTATTATAGATTTTAATTATAATAAATCATATATTTTTTCACCTCCCAACCTGCTGGAAAACTGTAAAGTTGATCATGTGCATGATACAGTACTGCCTCAAAACTGATGTAACATGTTTTTAATTTTTATCTTTACTTGGATGGTTATAACGATTTGTATAATTTAAATATATTATATATTTAACATAATTATACCCATATAATAGTTATATCACCTAAATATTCAAACTTTCCATTATATGGGAGAAAAGATATTGTTGTTCGTGTGTACGATGGACTACCGCCTCATGTAGCAATGTGATTCATTTTTAACTGATCCTTTGTATGAAAGGAAATTAGGGTAAATTTAATGAATATATATGATTTAGATTAATATAATTTTTTTTTTATGTTATTTCATTATTTAATTTCATTTCATTTCATCTGCGGAGAAAATCGGAGTGGCGATCTTGTGCACATATGACTAAGCATCTCCATGAATGGTGTATTTCCTGTCCTATCTATAACTTTTATGGATTATAAGAAATAGAGATACAATGAATATATATAATGTTTCTATCTTTGTTAATGGTTTTTAGATTATGGAACCATGATAAATGTAAGAGTACCATAAATACTAATCCAAATCATATGTAAATGAAGAAGTTATTACCCAATCACAATTTTAAAAAATAATTGTAAATAAATAGCTAATAAAATGTCCTAATTGAATTGTATATGGTATTATATATATAATAATGTATCTATAATAAATTTATAATAAATTTATAATAAATTTATAATGATTATATATGAGTTTCAAACATATACATAGGAATTCATGATTTTATGTAGTTGATTTCTTCCAACTTTTATTTTTTCACAGACACATTCCATATTCACCATATGTTTCTTTTATGGGGTTTATATACTACCCTAGAATTTATTTTATAATTAATTTCATTTAAAATTGGTGGATTTAATTATCAATTTTAGGGAACTCTTTTATGGTATTTATGATTAAAAGGATACCAAATCAATAAGTGGGTTTTGGTTCAATTTTTCTTCATTGGAACATTAGTTTTGTTATACACCTACCTTATTTTATGAGTTGTATATAATACCAATTTTAAATTATATATCATAAATATATTTCATTCATGATATTTAAATGTATCATTTTTTTATTATTTCATGTATATTATGATAATAATGTTACCAAAGTGGAATATATTTCAGGTTATATTCTCATATTTTATCAGGATTGTTTATGATTGTGCTTCCAATTATGATATATTATAATCTACAACTAATGAAATTAATTTATTTTATTCTACAAAACTTATTTAAATAGAAAATATATTTTCCTTTCATTTTCATCATTTTATTTAATAAATAGTTTGAAGGAATTGTTTTAGGAAAAATAATCATCATTTAACACTTCATTCAAAAATAATTTAAAAAAATTAAATTTTTTTAATTTTTTTCTCAAAATATGTTTTTTAAATTTTTCAAATGATTTATTAAATTAAATTTTACACTTGTTTTATTTTTGTTAATGGTTTTAATGCAATATTTCTGTCGTTTTCCATAAAATTGTTATTTTTTTAATGTAAATTTGAAAGGAATATTTGTCTTAAAGTGTGTGACATGAACATAATTTCTAGACATCATGAACATTATTTTTTTGAATAATTCATTATAATATTTTCATTTTTTTCAATGAAAAGTATTTACACAATATTTTATGAATTTACAGTTTTAAAAAGGTGATTATAAACGAAAATATACTTTCCTCAAGAAACCATCAAAGCGATTTTTCATTGAAAACTATTTTCCATCAAATATGACATCATTTTATGTTTTATAATCTTTACTAGGGATATGATCCAATGATACCAAAATTATTTTTTGTCCAGATGGATTATTATAATGATTATGATATGTTTAAGAAACCCATTTCATTTCCATGGGTTATGTTATGTTGATAGTTATATTGCACCCATTCATCTTCATTGGATTATGCTATAAAGTAATGCTTATGAAACCCATTTCTTTTATGTTGTTATGATATGATGAATTTTTTATCATCTATTCACATATTGATGTATGGATTATGTGAGTTGTGTGACCAATATCTCTCTATAATTAATTTGGTAATTATTAATGTTATATGAGTTCAAAGGGTACAAAAAAGGCTATTCTAAGACCAAATAGGGGTATATGGGAGGTTATCCCAGTCCCAAAAGATGGTATATGAGATGTTATCCCAAGACTAATGTAGGTACATTAGTGGTTTGTCAAAGCCTAACATGTTATGAATATCATTGTGTTTATCCTTGATATAATATTTTATATGATTATAAATATTCCATAAAAATATTGATTATTCAAATGTTATTCTCTCATGTCATGATATATTATTCCATTAAGATTTAGGCTTATGAACTACCAAAATTTATTAAATGACTCATTTTGATGACCTAAGATGTACAAGGTATTGTTTCCATATGTTATTCTCATGTTTTTATACCCATATGATCATGTTATGTTGACATCTCACTTGTTTATTACCACTTTTCACATGAGATAAAACATTTTATTTTTACTTTCTCATAGATATGAAGAATGGTATTATGTATGATATTTCTATGAAGGGTTCCAGTAATGAAGAACATAGTGGGGGTGTTATCCTCACTTATGGACTCAATGTTTATGCGTCTAAATTTCTAAAAGGAAATATAATTAAATTATTATAAATTTAATTGTTATTATATTTATTAATATTAATATATTATGATTTTATATTTTTATATTAGAAATTTGGGTTCATTACACTACCTCTCAATGGTCGGGGAAAATGAAAAACGAAACAATGATTCTCTAGATCCAATCATACCACACCTTCCCTTTTATAGATTAAATAAAATATCATAATTATTCATAGTACAAAACCTTAATCTATCCATAATGGGATAGATATACGGTTTGTAGATATAGATATGATAATAATAGGTCTAAGAGGAAGGGGAAGAATGATGGATTACCAATGAATATAAATCACCAACACACTTTGATTTCACTTATGAATTGCTTCATTATCAAAGTGGATCATATCTAAATCCTATAAGGAGAAAGGAATTAATGAAATTTTGTGATAAATATATTAATTAGGGATAATTGAATTAATTTATTTTAGATCAAAAAATTTAGGGTTCCAACTATTAACTAGATGGTCAGGTCAAATGGTTTGGAAAAATGTGCCTTAAACATGATGTGGTACTGTCTCAAGCAAACTACTCACATGGTTTCCTTGCATGGTTTTATAAACCATGTTCCAAACATTATTATCTCTATGTTACCATTCACACGGTTCCTCTAGTCACTATAATGGTGTTGACAAAACATGTTCCAAATGTTTGTCCTTCTAGTTTCTCCTAAAAGATATTGTGCAGTTTCCTGGAGGTGGTGCATAGTATCTACTGACCATTATTAAACCATTTTCCTCTAGAAAGACCACATAAACATTTATAAATATCTTAGGAACTCCCCAAAAATAGCCTATTTTTTTATAATGTTATATTATAAACATAATCATTCAAGTTATTAAAAAAAAGAGGTGCTACAAAATCTCCAGCATAAAAAATATTATTAAGGAGGGGATGGATTTTATGTATATGATGAAACTGAGTGTTTTTGAAAAAAATATTAATATGCCTTATAAGATCAATAAAATGATAATTAAGATTATAAATAATAATATAGATGGCTATTATCTCTATGAATTTCAATAAAATGAAAAGGAATGTAAATAAGGAAATCTCACAATCAAATGTATTGGGTGTGGTGTAATTGGACACTCTGAAATAAATTATGTCAAGAATGAATTTATAAAATCATTATAATGATTTTATGGAAGAAAAAACCTAGAATAATCAGTGGGATAATACTTAAATTTATTTTAAAAAATCCCTCAAAATAAAGAAAAATTTCTTCAGAACGACCAAAATAATCATTTCATGTAAAGAGGAGGAGGATTTCTGGAATAATAGTAGTTCATTGGAAGATGATGTATCATAGAAATTTAGAACCATAATTGATCATGTTGAAATAATGAATAATAATTTAAGAATAATATGAGGATATGTTTAAAAAAAATAAATAAAGTAACTACTAAGATCATAAATTTATTCTTGTATTAATAAAGACACTAATATCATAAATAAGTTATACTATTAAAAAATTATATAGAACATAATAATGTAAATAATAATAATTTCATAAAAATTAATATTCTTATATGGAGGTAATTAAATACATTAAGATACAAGTTATCAAACATAATAGCATTGTGAGATACCTTGATGAAAAAAATGTTTTTATAGAAGACTAGATATGTATGAAAAAATTTAGATGTATTTAGGTTAAAAATAACATGAATAATAGAAAAGAAAATTTAAAAAAAATTCAAAATTTAGGTTTAAAATATCCCAAGTAGTATTGAAAACTCACAAAAATATTTTTGATAAATATAATCCATGTCAACTTTCAAGTACACCAAAATTTAATAATCATGAAGGTTGATATGAAAAATACTGGCAAATTTGGGGTGAAAATTAAATAGATTAATATTGCATATCAATGAACGTTATGAGTAACTTTTAGAAAAAATTTCTTATATCTTGAAAGTAAATTGTTTTATAATGTCTACTAGATCAGAATGAACACTTCAAAAAAAATTCATATTACTTTGTTAGATAATGCGTCATTGAATATTTTTTATGTTCTGGATATTTAGAAATAAATGGTATAATTAATTTCACAACATGTCAGTCCCTAGGTGTAGGCTTTAATTGAGGGGGGAGAATACTTTTGGAAAGGGAAGCACATTTAAGAAGTTGGAAGATGATATAATAATGATGAAATTGAAAGTTATGAAACCAAAACTGATAAACTAATTTTACTTCCTAGAGGAGTATTTTATAAGATGTGTCTGATTGAATCACCATGTTGAAGTGGCCATGAAATCACATTTGATTTCAGTAACATGTGCCAAAAAATAAATAGAATCTTATAAATATAAGATACGTGAAATTTTTTTATTTTTGAGGTTTCAATGAAATCAATCCAACATAGTAAACCTATGTGATTTGATCGTGGATATTACTCCAATATGAATACTGATATAGAAATATTAAAAAAATATTCAATAACATGATGGAGGATTTGATACATTTTGAATTGGTAGTTCCTCAAAATAAAAATGAATTAGAATGATTGAAATAAAATCACATAAGTTTAAATTCAAGGTATTTTTTTATTTTTTAATGGACATAAAAACAAAAAAGAATGTGTTGACCAAGTTTGTGATGATGGGAATGAATTTATCTTTATGAATTATTATTTTATTATATTATGTTTAAAATAAGTAAAAATTATTACTAAGGTATTTGGAACTAATAGAAATTTATTTCTGATTGGCGACCCTAGTAACTCTTTATATTTGTGTATTGGGGATGAAAATAAGTTGTGACACTAAATACATGGAAATCATAGAAAGAATAGTATGATATTAATTTCATATGAAGATATTGTAAAAGATTTACCACAACTGAGTGGAAAATATTATCATATTTCACATCATTCCAAAAATGAAGGATAGTTAGTGTATGTGATAAGAATGTAGAAATCTTGTCTACTATACCACATGAGCTCTATGCTTCTGAACTATGTGGACCAATAAGATAGTAGTCAAGGATTGGTGATGGATACATTACTACATTCATTGATAATTTCAGTTGGATGTCCGATGTAATGTCTATGAAAACTAGATAATAATTTGTGGAGTTTTCCCAAATACTCATAAGGGAAGTTAATAAGGATTTGTTTCTATGTATTTTATAATTGACAATGGGAAATTGGAAGGTGTAAAAAAGTAGGGATTTCGAATACAATATAAATAAATAAGTAATTAAAAGCCAGTATAATGATCACTAAACTCATCAAATGAACGAAAATTTAGAAAGGAAAGAACAAAATATTATTTGATATGAGAAAAATAATTCTCAATTAATATAAAATTATAAATTTATTTTGTAGATAAATTCTATGTATATTTTTTCATATTCATGACATATATTTTCTACGATAAAAAAAATGCTCTAGGATATGCAGTATAAGAATAATCATAAATTGTAATACATTAATGTATTTTTATCCTTTTTTACTGAATATTAAAAATCCTCCTTTATATAAGTTCGATGAAAAAAAATTAAATAAGGTGGTATCATTTGATTCTTACCAATATTGGAACCTACATGTTTTTTAAAAAAAAAATTACATAAGTTGGGTAATTAATTTTATATAAATGTCATGAAAAATATGTCAAACATAAAAATCATTATTTAATAAAATTGGTCAGTTTTGTGGAATATATAATTCCATATTAAAATGAGTTCATTAAAAGTAAAATTATTTTATGACTAACCTTGTATAAATAGTTTTTGGATGTCTAGTGTTGAGTATAATAATACAATAATTAAAACACTAAGACTCCAAGAATATAAATATCATGTTGAACCATATAATATCATTAGATGTTAAGAATATAATCTTCATATTATAAGAAATATGATATTTTAATATCAAATATAACTTATGTCATAGGTAAACTATAATTTATTTAATAAGTAGTGGAAAATAATAAGTGGTCATATGCGATAAATGATTAATTGGATTAGATTTAAAAAATTACACTTGGGATATTTTTCTATGAACTAAATAAAATTATGTTCTAGAAACTAAATTGGTATTCAGTAATAAACTCAATAGAAGGGAGATATTTTTATAAATAAATATCAGCTAGTCTGTAATAGATATTTTCAAGTGGAGTTTATAAAATCTTGAAAAAAATGATCAACTCAAACTGAATAATTGAAACCATTATAAATTTTTTATTCTATTTTTCCTTATTTAAATCATAAATTATATTACATGTATATTATGGATTCATATTTTAATGTTGAATTTTAAGAATTTTATATTGAGAAACCTGATTTGTATATACATGATAATGATAGAACTATAATATGAAAACTGAATAAATAGTTCCATGTGTTAGAGTGGGCCTTTCATTCCTCGAATTGTATACATGAAAATTTATTGAAGTAGTTGAAATTTTCAAAAAGAAAATTTTACAAAACATTATATGTGAATTGAATGAGTTCACGCACCATTATTTTCATTTACATTTTAATGGAATAATTTTAATTTAAATATTGAAAAATATTGTGAATGATTTTTTAAACAAAAGATGATGAAATTTATGTTTTAAATTTTCTTAGAGTTGAATTTATTTATGGGTTTAATGGTTTAACAAAAATGAATATGTATCAGATTTTAAAAAAAATTATTTTAGGAATTTTCATTGAAATTTTCATTAAATAATCAAATTGAGTCACCAGACCGATTAGTTTTTGTTAGAAAAATGTAATGATAAATGTTGAAAAATTATGAATCAAATGGACTTTTAAAAGATAATAAAATTTTAAATTACCTTACTTAATAATGGATAGAAATTATATATAGTAACTTTGTGTTCATGATATTAGAGTTATTAGAAGGGATCACACATACTGGTAGCAACATTGCTCCTTAAGTATGTTAAAGGAACATCACATTATATTCTAATGTATATTTGGAGTAATGAAAATAAATAACTTGATTTTATTAATGCTGAATTCTATAAAGAATTAAATGATCGAAAATCAATATCAGGATGAAAATCTTTTAGAGGAAATTATGGAAGATGGTGTAGTGAAAAAACAATTTTCGATAATATTATTTTTAGGGGATATAGAACATGTTTCTGCTACACATTCAAGTAATAAAATTATTTAAATAAATTTATAGTTGAATTTTTTATGGTGAATTTTAAAAAACCATTGAAAAATATTTTAGAAAAACAATGTTCAATGGATATATTTACAAATCCAACGAAACACTCTAGATCTTGGCACATTTTCATTAAGTATCATTTTACTGTGGAAAAAGTTTTAGGCATAGATATAATGTTTGAGTGTAACTAAATAAAAGATGAAGTTTTTAATGTTTTCAGCAAAGTTATTGTAAGATAAATATTTGAGGAATTGAGGATGGAACATCACATTTATAATCCACCCATCACATAAGGAATTTGTTGTGGTTCACAAACATTTCATGTGATTATATTCTTATATGAGGATAATAAGTACAAGGATTTCGACTTTATATTTTTTGAATATGAATTTAGTGTAACAATATATAGGGAGAGTATAAGATCATGAAGTTAAAACATTACAAGAATACTTGGGGGGAGTTCATAAATATGATATACACAAATCTATTGTCACCGAGGGATTTTATTCCTATAAAAGTAATTATTAATATAGTATTTTGGTTCTAGGAAACCTAACTATGAAAAGCATCTTGCTTTGACGGAATTTTGTTAGTATATATTGTGAATGTTGGTGATGTTAGTGTTGATAAAGTATATAATTGGGTAGATTTAAGAACCAATGGCATGGAATTATTTGTGTTATTTTATTTTTTTCAACAATTTGTTAATTTGTTTTTGTTGTGCGTATAATTAAAATTAAGGATCAATTTATTTAGGATTAGAAGATATAATTTTTGTGAATATTATGTTCTTTATATTTTGATAAAATTTTATAATTATTTTTAATAAAATATTTATGACTTCAATACTATATAGATCATGTAACCAATCACTAATGAGGTAGAGGTAAAGCTTAAATTTATTATAGAAAGAAGATTCTACAGGGGTTTAAAGGGAAGAGTAGATATATGGCATATGGTTGTTCCCAGAAAAGAATCACCATGTTGGTTGGAATGATATAATAAGGGAGCGGGGTAACTCCAGAGGATTTTCACATCTAATTAAGTCACATAAAATATATTAAGAAATGTGTTCCCATGGACATTTATGGTATCAGACTCATGTGTAATGGATATTATTAAATTAAAATATACATTAATTATATTTAAATATTCTATATTTTCTTATTCAAACAATTAATGATTCTATAAGAACCATAATTTAAATACCGGGTGCTTAAAAACAAGGTAAATCATGAGATGAGCTCGAGCCACATCAATTTATTTATGCTATGAAGTTAATTGTTACAAAAAATGTATTCACTAGAGAATTAGTAAAATGACGATTGAAGGTTTTTTGGATTTTGGAAGGATGAAATAGTCAAAATCAAGTATAGTGGAAGGTATTATGACATTATAAGTTTGATAGAATATTTATCTTTGGTATTACAAGATTATATATCCAAAAAATTTCGGGAAGTGATCAAAATTAAAAAGTACATATGAATTATTCATATTATGAAAAAATAAAATGATATGGAAAGAGAATGAAAAGTAGGCCAGGTGATGATGGATATTAGTTGTAATAAAAGATTATCATGTTTGATGATATGTTATTTGGTAGATGAAAATCATCTTGGTAAATGAATGAATAAAAAATTTGACAGTTTTTTATAGTGTTCCACTAATATGAAAAAAATCTCAAATATCAGTTTATCACGAATCTAGTAAAATTTTCCAAATGATAAGTCGATCAAATATTAGATAGGTTATCGTTTATAATAAATTAAAAGGTAAAAGGTGACTAGACATGTTTATTTTTAGTTGAGGGAGTGGATATTGAGACTGGTGTTGAATCATCTAAAGACAACCGGTTTTTGATTTTATTTTGATACATGTCTGTTTTAATTACAAAAAAAATAATATCATGCGTGATAGAGGAACTACATCAGTATTATGAATTTTATTCAAAATTATTCATGATAAAATGACCTAAATATGGAATTATGAGGTTCTAAATGATAGATATTGATTGAACATATAGTGATATAGATGAATGTCATTAGAAGAAATGGTATCACACCTAAGATTGCTTGATGTTTTTTATATTATGGTTATTTGTGTATTGTGTAGAGGAAAATCTAGGTGTCCAGAAGATAAATCATGTAGTGAATTTTAAATATACATAGATGCAGTGTTATTGTGATTCGAATAATATTAACTTCAAGTATTTATAGAAATAGATAAACCAAATGAAGAAGTGTGTGCATACTTGAAGGAAATGTCTAGTAGATATAAAAATTGAAAATCTATGGATGATAAAGCACCAAACAATACTCACATAATGAGATGCTTTACTAGATTTCAAGGAATCAGAATTCCTTAAGTAAATCAAATAATTCTTTCAAAGATGTTATGAAACATTAGGAATTATTGAGGAAAAAATATATTGATTTATTAATGAATAATTTTCATTTAGAAATTATATGAATATTTAAAGGCATTCAATCTAAATTTGGAATGTGTGAATGTCTATAAGCCTGAGAACCACGAACAGTTGATTTATTCGATAAATGGATTAATATATTAGGGTATGTTTATTTAATAATAGATATTTATTTTTTGATAACTCTAAGAGAATCATTTATAAAAGATGTTCTGACCGATTTTGTCTAAATAATCTGAAAGGTCAATGAAGTAATAAAGTTACAAAGGAATTTAAATCTAATGAATTAGTGTTGTATTATCAATAATTGTAGATTTTAGAATCCCAAACTATATATTTCTATGATTGAAGTTATAGAGAATTAATTCTAGGTAGGTTACATTATGAGATGAAATCAAAGTTTATAATTCTATTTTCACGAAAGAATATCAAAATATTGAAACTGGTGTGAACTAATATTATCTCTTATCAGAAGATAGAATGATATTTTCCTAAAATAGATCATTTTTCTTAACTTGTTTCATATAGTCTATATCTGTGGTGTGTTATAATAAACAGATATGGAAATGAGTATGTAACCACATTAGGATCAAACATCGTAAAATCCCTTATTCCATTTATCTATTTAACAAATAATTTCATTTGGATAAGGTTGAGTCAAAAAGTCTACAGGATGAAAAAACTAACATGTTATAGAGGATAATTTTAGGATAAATGAAATTATAAAATTTTACCCTAGAAATTATAGGGTGTGAAGATATTTTTAATGATAAACTCATTCATATCAATATCCAATATTGTTAAAAACCAAAAATAAAATTTTCATGTATAATATGTATCAAATTATTACATTAATAATCTTATTTTTATATTATATTAATATTTCACAAACATTGGTTATGTTTAAAAAAAATTCAACTATGTCAAGAGTATTTAATCCATGTGATATAAGACATTGAACAAACATATATTTCCATAAAATAAATCATTTTCCATCAAATACAGGAACACCATTGTTATTAATTGAATTCACATTCTCTAATAAAAGAATCAATAAATGTAAATATTAAATTTTAATCAACTCATTTAATTTATAAAATACTACTCTAATAGAAAATGAAGTTCCCTAATAAATAATAGTGGGAAGTATTAATAGGGGATTCATATTAATAAGGCTCAAAAAAATTACCATAAAATATCCAATTTGATCTCGTGTTTGTTAAAGAATAAGATCAAATAATAAATCCAAGAAAATGACGATGATGAAAAATAGAGAGTGTGTATGAACAACACATGTCATAAAATATTTTGACAATGTTAAATAGATTTTTTATCACGTGTCTTTGCTTTTAGTGTTCATTAATTGTTAGCACACATCACACTTCCATATATTATTATCCACAAGGAAATAATAATGAGGGCTAATAATGTATTCTTAAAATATGTTAAAATAATTATTAACTATAATATCAAATATTAAAGGTTTATATTCTATAATACATATCTAGTGCCTATATGTATGCATTATGTGTGAAAAATTGTTCCTCTCATAAAACCCAACCAAAAAGTTCTAAAATTTATCCTAAGAAAGTTTTTTGGATATCATAATAGTTTTCATGGTTCTCCCAGATAAACACATAATATTTAATGGACATAAAAAAGTATTGGATAAGGCTCTAGATTATGGGGTAATTCTTTATCAGACATTGATTTAAAATCATGGATCAAATATATTATAATACTCTACAAAAAATCTAACATAATAAATAAAATATTTACTTGGATTTAAAATACTATTATATAATGTATTTTTTGAAGGTGTAATTTTTATAAGATGCAATTTTCCTGAAATATCTAATAAATCATTGAGGTGTGACAAAAAATATTATGCATGAATATTTTGCGACAAATTCAAATAGTAATAAAATATCATTTTCCCTAGTAATTACAACATGAAATTATATTATATGGTAAATTATATGACATTATGGCATGAATTAAAACTTTTAATGAGGAAACATGCATTACTATCATCTCTTTAAAACTAGTATAAATCATAATATTATATAATTGTATAACATTAACATATTATTTAATTCATTATTCCATAGCAAGTAACTATGGGGAGACCAAAATGAATTGTCTTGTGGATTTCACATATGTAAAAAACATCCCCCCTTCATATCATCATAGTTTCATGAACACCCCATCATAGAATTGTTTTATAAAAAAGACACAAAACCATTATTCCTTTGTAGTAATCAAATTCCCAATCTAACTTTAAATTATTCGTGAGAAAGATAAAAATAAATACAATTTTAATAATAATTTAAACTCATTAATTAATCCTCTGAAAAAATTATTCATAGTATAATATCGATGTGACCAATACCTTGGTACTACACCATTTTAAAAACTAATGTTTTTATAGTTCTATAACCTTCAATGTGAATATCAAAACTATATTGAAAAATTCTAAATTAATTTATTCACAATTCCCAATTTATGAATTCATTTCATGAGGGATAATTACACATTATACTGGTATAAAAACAAAGGTTTCTTCTACCATTAATTAAAGGGGAGAGAGAGATACTATGAGGAAGAAATATAAGGGTTAAATAGTTTTAAAATGAGAATAAATGAATTATTATAAATATAGAGGATAATTTAAAGGATTCTATGAAAGAGGGGATCAATTAGGGAAAACCGTTGAATTGAAATTTTATTTTTTATTATTAAATAAAAATATGTTTCTTGATCATATTATAGTGGAAAATTTTCTATATTATGGATGTGTAACGGTGATTTGAATGAAATTATATTGTATTTTCTAGAAGGATGTGGATTAAATAATACCATTCATTTATCCATAGTGGAAAACATATTTTTATAGATATATTATTTTACTTGTGTACATTGAATATTGTTCATACAAGAGGTAAATACGATTTTTCATTATTTATTAGGAATTACTTTTAGTAAAGTTTAATATGTTAAATTAAACCATCTTTTTCATTTTGATATTTAGTAAAATAGACCATGTACCTTAAGATGTGTATTTTGGTTTTTTAGGCCCATTATGATGATGATGGAAGACAAAATATAAGGAAAATAGAGAAATATGAAAAACTATAATAGATAGTGTTATGTTGTTTTAATATCATTATATTTTTAAAGATACCATTTTTAACTAACATATCATTTATAGATATATTAAAATATATCAAAAACATATAATATTTATATATATTTTAATGTTATTAATAATGTTTTATGAATACCATCATAATTTATTTTAATTTTAACCCTTTAGGTAATAATATAACTAATATTATGAGTCGATAAGTAAAGATAAGAATGTGATTGTTAATTTTATGAAACAAAATTTGAAAATACTAATTGATGACTATAGATGAGTTATTTTTATTAATATTTTTAAGAGAATTTGTTATAGATGTTGGGGAAGGACTATATATATATTAATTTATTATTATATTTCTTCTGAAATAAAAATAATTATTTCGTAAAAAATAATGGAAGTTCCATGTATTGACCTATAACTATATATATTAATAGTTGTTGTTATAACTAATATAATTACTATAAATAGGATATTAACAGTGGATATAGTGGGGCTCATTTTGTTGGATGTCTACGGATTTTTTTAATGTATTTATTGATTATTAAAAATTAACCTATAATCTTATTCAAACTATTATAATTAATGGTAGTATGAGATTAAACAATTTTATATAAGTGTATTTGAAAAACATTCCATGAATGAATTTAATTATAAAAATTTTTGAGTGAAGGTTTAAACGTATAAATTGTAATTTTTATAACCATTATTAAATTATAGTACATACATTTTCCAATAAAAAGGTGCAATATCCTAATAAACAAATATTTATTAAAGAATAATATTAAAAACTAAATTTCAAAAAATTATAAATACAATTTTATGAAATAATTTTTTTTTTGAATTTATCATTTCAAAATAACTTAGGGTGATTTTTTTATATTTATTTGAAATATTTCATATAGGGATAATTAGTGAATAATATAGATTTTAAAAATATTTACACTTTTATGTCATTATAATGATATATATAAAAAATTAAATTAAAGTATTTTTAAAAGAAAAAATATAATTTCAATAAATAACATAATTCATATTAAATTAAAATTTATAACCTAAAAATATATGATTAGAATTTTGGTAATCTAGTTAATGTTTTTATTCTAGAAAAAACTATATTTAGTTCTTCCCTCATAATAAATTATTTAAAAGTTCAGTTTTAGTTTTTTTGTAACGAAAATTATGTATGTTTTTATTTAAATTAATCTAATTAATTACATTCTAATTAACATAATATATTATTTTTATACACATTCATTTGTATTCCTAAAACCATGATTTTTATAAACACGATTTTTATTTACTATTACAAGCATATATTAATATTAAATTTTATCACATAAAAAAATTGAATCATTTAAAATGGATAGTAAATTTGGAATAAAAACAATTAATATTACTTAACAATTTCAACCTAATTCTTAGACCTATTTAATAGTAAGCAGAATAAATATTTATCTACTCAATTAGGGGGAAAATATTTGAGAAGTTTAAAAAAATAAATGTATCAAGGTTTAGTATAACACAAAAACATAATAAATTTACTAGGATGGTTTGGGATTGAGATTAGCATTATCATATTCTAATATATGATAATTTGGTGCCACATTACTTGTCTGAGACATATAATATATAATAAGGTTTCATGTATTTTCATATTTTCCATCTGGCTCACACATAAAAGGTAACCCCCTATCATCTAATATCAATAATACCAAAGCCATTTACTATGAAAAATCACTATCAAAACTAGTTCACAAATAAATCCTCATTTTCTGAAGGTACTGGCATAAAAATCCCAACACCAGTAACACAGAGTTAGTGTATAATTTATCACATTAGCATACAATACATGGAATCACACCTACGAAGACCAAATAGTTTATTAGTCCTAATGTTTTCAATAATATCCATATTATTTTTATCATATCCATTTATTTAATTAATAAAAAACTTCCAATATTCCTTGGAAAGGAACTAAAATGAGGCTGATCTCAAACGATCAACAACAGTTACATAAAGAGGGATATATCACGATTAAATGAAGAATAATAAATATGAGATAATAAATATATAAATATAGATATCTAAACACACATTTAATTTAGTCAATAAAATTATGATAATGATTATATTAAGATTAATCAATATGAAATGGTAAATAACTAAACAAACATTCCATTAATATGACTTGACTATCATGAATAGAAAATTAATAATAAATATGGAAAGGTAAATATATAAATACACAAGATATTCAAATAAAATTAGTATCATTGATACAGAGGAAATAATAAATATTTTAAGGTAAATAACTAAACAAATATACAATTTAAATAAGTTGACTATAATGAATAAATAAAAAATAATAAAATTTTAAAGGTAAATAGATGAAAAACATATGACATTTAATCAACAACTAATAATAAAATGAATCCAAAGATAATATAATTGTGAAAATATAAGGGACAATAATAACTGAATTTTTAATTAAGGAAATACTCAATTATTGGACATTATGATCTAATGCATCATGATGCCGCTTCTGTCAAGACCTTTCATAAGAAAATTTAGAACTATAGGTAAAAACTAGGTTAATGATTGATTAAGGATTCTCCACATGATACCATCAATTCATCAAGGGGATATATAATTTTGGGCCCAACCATCATTTCATGTCAATACAGTTCATAATATATTGAATAATTAATTTAATTCATGAAAAATGTTCCTTATAATCTAATATCCATAATGAGTAATGAGTAAAAATTTATCAATATTTCCCAAGATTGAAAAATAATTTTCAATATAGAACACTATATATAAAAATAATATATTGTTTATGATATAAAAATATCAATGATATATACCATGGATATTTGAGGGAAATTTAATTTCCATTGATCACAAGAAAGTGAATATTTCAAGGGAAACATAATGAATAAAAAAATTAACCAAGAATGGGATTGGTAATACATTAATTAGGTAAAATTATCATAAAATGTCCATAGAAAAAATAATTATTGTATCAATATATATTTGTCCTTATGTTATATATGTGAAATAAAGGGTTGTTTTCGTTGACTAATTGAAATACCATAAAAATATCATTAAATAATTTATTGATAAAAATATCTTTATCCTCAAGAGAAAAACATTTTATTAATAAATGTTAAACTAATTTTTGAAAATAGTTTAATTAGAAATAAAATTTGATATTTAAAAAATAAAATTTTAAAATTCGAGTCGTCGTGATGAATATAAATTATATTTAATATATACACATTAATACAAGATACCATTCAGTTTTTTTGTAAAATCCAAACAACACTAGTTTTGAAAATATATTTATAAAATGAGGGATTATAATAAAAATGTTTTTCATATAAAGAGAGAAATGGGGCCAGATATTCTTAAAAACTTTTTTGTAACAATTTTTTATACCAATGAGAATAAAAATTGTTTCAATTATGTAATAAATTCATGAATAAAAATTTTATTATAAACTTAAAGGGGTTTATTATATAATTATGATATAATTTCAATCAATGTAAATTCAAGAAAAAAACAATCTTAATTAAAATGAGAATGTAAAATAATCCCTCACATAGATCGTAACATTAAAGTGATAATTAATAAATGAATAAATTAAATTTATCAAATTGAAGTCTATATAAATTATTTTTTAAAAAATAGAAAATAAAACCAAATTTATTACACATATAATCTTATAATATCAAGGAAAAAAATGTAATATAAACCAATGAAAGGAAATCGAGTAATGAAATTTTGTTACACATGGTAAATTTTATGTCAAATCCCCTTGGATAATATAATTAAATTTGAAACATAAAAATTTCATGAAATATTAATTAATCATGATATTACATGTCAAATGGGTAGTATATGCCCCATATAATAACAATTAGGTGCAAAATGTTTCAAAATTCCTTAATGAAGGGAAATTTAGATGAAGTCTATTACATCATGCATCCTTTTGGATAAAGGTTTGTTAAAAATATATTTAATATATTTAATATTGTTATTTATTTATTATAAAACTATGTTCATAGTTATAATATCATATACGATCCTCTTATAACATTTTATCACCAATTGTTTAATAATATTTCATTATTTTCATTGTTTCGAATGTAAGTTCCTTGTTTTCTCATGCATGTTTTTCCATAAAAGATTAGGTTCCTGAAAATATTACATAGATACATCATATAACGAATTATATTAATTTTAAAAATATAAATTAATTAATTAGAAACATTTTTAGAGTCATTATTATTATTTTTACAGGTGAAATTGATCGTATCACTTCATGGAGATGGTAGGCCATATGTATGCACAAGCGACATTATAATTTCCTTAATGGGTGAAAGGGTAATGAAGTAGGTTATATGTTAATTTTAAAAAAATATAATGTCATATATATCACATATATTCAGAACATTTACCCTTCTTAAATTGAATTTAATATGTATGCAAAAAATGAATAACATCGCTTTGTGAGGTGGTAATTCACCATATACACGAGTGGACATAACAATTTTTTTAAACGGAATGGAAATTATGAATTTACAGGTTATAATATAATATAATAAATATCATATATATGTGTATAATCCAACATTATATCTAGCATTAAATTTTAGCGATTGAAAATGAATTATATCAGTTCGTGAGACGGTAGATCGTTGTACATATGATCGACAGTTTTGTTTACCATTTGGTGGATGTGGAGAAGGATAAAGTCTATTTCATTAATATAATATCATATAAGTATATTTGAGATACAATTTATATAAAAAAATCATAATTTTATAATATTTTTAGGAGTTGAAATAAAAATGATTGTTTAATACCATTATCTCTTCTCCGAACAACATATTTAGGTTTTCAAGAAAATCCTTATATGATGAATATATGATTAAAAAGTGATCTAAGATGTTTCTATTGTATTATGTAAATTATTTTTTTAGGTATTGGATGAAAAATTGTATTTTTAGGTGTGAAGAGTATAGGAGATGGCGTGACCTTTTATATGAAGGGGAGAAGTCACAAATGGATATTTTAAAATTAATCAATTACAACGTCATTTTTATCATGAAAAAATACTCTAAAATGGTTCATTATAGAGCACTAGTTCGGATACGTTCAATATATATCTATAAAAAGGGTATAGAAACATTTATTGGTCATGTTAACCATTATCCTTTTAGATTAACCCATAGTAAATCATTTATTACCGTAACTACAATAATTAATTATTACCAATTTCACTATTATTAATGATTAAAAATTAATTTGAACTTATTAGATTTTTTAAATTATTATGATTCTAAATAAGAAATCTTATTTTATAAATTCAATTCAAAAATGTAGAAGAAATAAGTTAAATATTATATGTGTAGACGTGATGAAAATACTGGTTTTTAAAATGAAAATTATCATAAGTATATAGTGTTTTAAAATACAAATTCAATATCAAAACGCTTGGAGTAACCAAATTTAGAAAATATATTATTATATTGAACATATTTTACCTTAAAATTAAATTATAATCTAATTTATCCTTGAAAATTATTTAAATTAAAATGATTTGTTTATTAAAAATTAGTATTTTTATTATTCATAAAACATTAATCATTTAGTAAATTCTCGAAAAATTACCCCGTGATAATTTTGAATTTAGTATTCAATAAATGAAGATAATTTTTTCAAGTAAAGTCTATACAATTGGTTTAAATTAATTTTAATGTTTGTGTGAAAATCATGACTATACTTTCTTTTATAAAAACACACTTTTTCAAAAAAACATTCTTTTTTTATTTCAAGTTTTTTTATGTTTTTTATAAAAAATATATAACCAATGAACATTTTTAAAACATATATTATAATAAATTAGTTCATTCTATTAAAACAAACCATATTAATGGCTAGGTCCTAATAATCATAGTTTAAATAATAATATTTTTAATAAAGTACTGTTTTTTATTTAAATATGGGGTTTCTTTAACGACATGTTATAAAAGTGATGGAATTTATTTAAAAGGACACATATCACAATTTATTGGTGTGTTATGTTCTAATTTATGTATATATTTTCATATTATAAGAATTATTTAACAAGATTTTCCACTTTTAAAATTAATGGGTGTTACATTCTCCCAACCTTTAATAAACTACGTCCTCTCAATTTAAACATTACCTCAATAATCAAAGGGTTGAAATTTGAAAATAACATTTCAAAAAAACCAACATCATGAAAAGTATAATAAAACTTCATCATCATAAGAGAGAAATAAAAATACTATAGTTGTCAAAAATAACACATAAATTGGGTTCTAAGTCAGATAACATATGTGGGAAATTAATATATTGAAATGAAAAAAAGAATAAATAATTATAGATACTGATGGAGTTCACTGATCAGAACAATGTGAATGATTAGTGTAATGTTACTGAAATCAAACCAAAAATTTTCAATGAATTACAGATTGTATTATTAATTATATTTTAATGTAAGATTATAATTTTTTTCGAGATCATATTCATAATGTTTAGGAATTTTTTTTATGTCAATGAATATAACGAAATATACTAACATGATATCATTCTATTTCATAGGATAAATTTGATCATTTGGTTGTACCTATATCAACTTCCAATTCATATCTTACTCCATGAAATGAAAATACAAAAATTAAATTTTTATTCTTAATGAACTAAAATTAAATATTAAAGGATCTAATGATCTCTAAAGGAGTGAAAAATCTCTTAGTATATTTCAAATTAATTTCCTGAACCGATATGGTTAGAAAAACATACTAATCTCTAACCTAGAATAGAAACACCACTGGTTTGTCATTAATATTTAACCATAAAATTGTATAACAAAATATATATATTAAAGACAATAATACATAGTCTAGTGGTACGTGTTAAACCATTATCTCTCTTTTTTATGTGTTCAGTCCCCATGACATTGCTAGATTTGATAGTTTATCACCTGACATGCATGGTTTTCCTTTTCTAAATCTACATTAATATAACTAGTGTATAATTACCAAAGTGTAGTAACCCATAATTACATGAACACAAAATATAATATAAACCCTAATGGATTCTAATAACTTTAAACTTACTCACATAATAGCCAGGGTATTCTTCCATAATTAAATTATTCGCTAAGATTCACATGAATCCAATGTTTTCTATTTATATAAATATCATCCATGAATATAAAAAATCATGTTATATTCCAAAATATTTCATAAAATGGCAGTTTAACATAATTAACTTATGATCCAACTTAAAATTATACACCCATGATGGTATTAATAACTCTTAAGTTGATGAAGAAATATATTTCCCTTCAATTTAACACAATAATTATATGTTTCATTGATCTTTTAACCAAAATACCATTATTATAATGAATTATAAAATATAATTCTTGATTCAAAATAGATAAATAATTTATCCATTTTACCTCAACATAGGTCCTACCTTTTTCTAGGTTTTAACCTTTATAATAGCCCATTAACTCAGATAACTCCTTAGTTCCCCATATTTATTACAATGAACTATAATTGGATCCCTAGATTGTATTTATTTTTTTCACAATATAATTCATTTTTCATCTACAATTAAATTATTTATGACATTATTTTCCACACATAAAACATTTTTAAATTCCCTAGAGACACTTTTCTATGTGTATCATTCCATATTTCAAACATAATGGAAATCAATCCTTATTTTCTCAATGGAACCCATCACTCTATTTCTTATCAAACTCTATCATCCCCTTCTTTGGTGAGTTTGGGGGTTTTTAAGGTGTATGTTGTTAAAAATATTTAGGATAACTCATTATGAATAATCATAATATCATTCACTCCAACCATTATCCCATTTTGTTTACAATATTCACCACATTTTCAATTATATTCATTGTTTACATGATTACCTTTTGTTCCAACCATTGACTAAACCCAATGGAATTTTGTGATTAATGCTTATCATTATGAGAAAACTATATCATCATTTATAGGATGTCTAAGTCATGAAACCTTATTTTCTATATTAGAATCCTTATGTTTTATCTATGTTATTCAATGACATCCTCTATTAAAATCATCACAATTTTTATTAATGAAAAAGAGAATTTTCCAAATCATACCCCTATAGTGTATGAATATTGGTTTTTAGTAAGGCCCTTTTTAATTATACATGTGATGATAACGTGAAGGACAATGTTCCCTTTTAAGAGTTTTTCCCCTATGTACATCTATTGTAAAACCACATCCTCTTATATTATATTCACATTGATGTATTAATAAGAAATACCACATAATATATTCCTTAGCAAATCATTATGATATTCATTATTCTAATCCTTAATTTATATCATAGGGTTTTGTTCCATAATATATGTTTTCAAAATATAATTCCCAAGGTGTCTACTAAAAATTATTTATTACCAATTGTAACAACCCCTGACCTGAGTAACCTCAATTATATTTCATCTTTATTACATTGGCATTATTCAAATGAAAAAACATCCCAAGTGAATGAATAGTTTAGTATTCTAGGTAAAAAATATTCCCACATAATTCCCATATTATATTTTACTACAAAATTTGAAACAAAATTTTATTATAATAATATAACTATTTTCTTTAACATATCCTTTAATATCATTCATAGAACATTTCCTGGATTTCTAGGAATGAAAAAAAACAATGGTGAGAATAAATTCCCCATAATATTTAAATAATGTGTAAGCTATCATGATTACATAAATAATAATAAATTTGAGAAACTAAATTTCTAAATACACATTCTATTTAATCAATATAACGACTATCATTGTTAGATGATGGTTTAGTAATATGGAAAGGTAGATAACTAAACATTTATTCCATTTAAATAAATTGACTATCGTGAATAGATTAGGAATAATAAATATGGAAAGGTTAACAACATAACATGCATTTAATTTGAATTACATTAATATCATTAATAGATAAGGAATATTTTATATGGAATGGTAAATAATAAAAGAAACGTCCCATTTAATCTATAACATAGAATAAAATGAATCCGAATATAGTATCATCTTGATAAAATCATTGATAATAACAAATAAATTCATAATGAAGTAAACTCTTTATTATTATAATTCATGATCTCAAGCATCATGATATCTCTAATGGTATTACCTTTTGCAAGACAATTTAGTATTATGGGTACAAACACATATAATTTCAGCTCACTAATTTTACTCATGAGACTATCGATTCATAGAGGGGATTTATAATTCTAGCCCTCGTCTATAACGTAATGTCCAAATAATTCCTCATATATTTAATAATTAATTTAATTAAGGAAAAATGTTCCTTTTCATTGGATATCATTATTGAGTAAAGAATAATAATTTCTCAATCTATCCATAGATAACAAAATAACCTCCAGTGTAGAACACCATATTATTAAATGATATAATATTTAAGATATAAAAATATATTTGATAAATAAAATGGATATTTTGGGGAAATTTAATGTCAAATGATAACATGAAAGTGTATATTTCAAGGGAAAGTTATCGACTACAAAATTGAATAAAGAAAGTCAATGTCAATTACATCTTCTGTAAAATTATCATTAACCATAATTATAAGTAATATTTATGGTATCACGTCAACATATTCTCAATGGAGTATATTTAAAATAAATGTATTTTGTTTTTGAAGAATATAAATACAATAAAAATATCAATAAAAAATTATGGAAAATATCATTTTCATATTGAAAATCAGGGTTTAAAACTATAGGTTTACAAAAAGTTTTGAAAACAAATTTATTTTAAAATAACTTTATAATATTTTAAAATATTCAATAAAATATTGTTTGGTAACAATAGTTAAGAATTGTTTTCATGGTGTACACATTAAAACAAATATTCCTTTCAAATTATTAGTAAAACCAAATTAGAATCATTATGAAATCGACATAATGAGTCAATTAAAAACTTCTTAAAAAAATTAAAAATGAGTGAAAAATTATTTCATAAATCATTTCAAAAAAATTAAAACATTTTAAAAAATATTTTTAGAAAAAATGGTTTTGTAAGAAAAAATATTTTAGAAAGAACAGACAAATGATGTCAGATTCTCATAAAAAACATTATCAAAATTTTTTAGTATCAATGGGTGGATAAATGGTACTATTACTTGAAAAATTAATGAAAAACCAATTAAAATAAAATTAAAGGACTTTAGAACCCAATAATCATAAAATTTCCTTCAATAGAAATTCAAGCATAAACAATCCTGATTAAAATGAGGTTGTGAAATAAACCCTCACAAAATATCGCAATGTAAAATTTAAATTAATCACTGAATAAATAACGTGTTTAACACATAAATAAACATAAAATAAGTTTATATATAACATAATATAATAACAATTCAATAGACACATAATGTACAATTTTCAAATACAATGAATACATAATATAACCCAATGATAGGAAAATGAGCTATGAAATTCTTTATCGCTCCGTAAATTTTATATAATTCCCTTTAATAAAATAATTAATAATATGACATAAAAATAAAATAACAATTAAAAAATATTGAAATTAAATTCAAATGTGGAATTACATACCCCATATGATATAAATTTGGAATATAACTTTTCAATATGCCTCAATAAATGGAAACATAGATCAAGTCCCTACCTTAGACATCATTTTGGTTGAATGAAATTTAACCTAATGTATAATGGTATTATTCATATTACAAATCTATATATGAATAATATTTTATTTATTTTATAATATATGGTCCTCTAAAAACATATTATCACTCGTTCTTTAATAATATTTTATTATTATATTATTATTGAGTGATAATTTTTTTATTTTATCATGCATGTTTTGTCATGAATGTTCAAGTTCCTTCACATATTATATAAATTTAATACATTTGTAGAATCATTATTGTAATTTCATAATGGTGAATGGATCACATCTATCTGTGGAGACGATTGGTCTTACGCACGCACTAGAGACATTATCCTTTCATAATTGGGGGAATGGTTATGTAAGTGGGTAAAATATTGAATTAAAAAAATAAATATAATGACCTATATATTAAATATATTTACTAAATTAATTCCAATTACCTTCCATGTAAATCATAAGTGGAAAATTAATCACTTCGCTAAACGAGGTGGTAGTTCCCAGAACACCCAATCAATGATATCATATTTTTAAACGACATGGAAATTAAGTAGGTAAATGTGATATTATTGCTTAATAAGTTTCATAATATCATAAATAACATATACATGTGTTAAAACCATCATTATATCCATACTTTAATGGTGAATAGTGAAAACAAATTACATCGTATTGCGATGTGGTAGTCTATCGTACACATGATCGGCCGTTTTATTTCCCATTTGATTTAAGAAGAGATGAAAAAAGTTCATTAAATTAAAATAATAACATATAAGTATATTGAAATTTCTTTATCTATTATAATATCAATATTTAATACTATTTTTAATCACTTTAAGAAGAAATAAAATAAATATTATTCTTTATGAGTAATATGACTTCTTTAGAAAGTTTTTATAGGTTTTCAGAAAAATACATAATAGGTTGTATTTATGAAAAAAAATACATCTAGAATGATGGTATAATAGTATGTAATTAATATGGGTAGGTAATTTAAAAAAATTGGATTCCATAATTGGGGATTATATTGTTTGATCTTTTATAAGTGGAGGATAGAACATACATGGAATTTAGGAAATGAATCCATTACACCAACATTTTTGTCATGAAAAAGACTTTAAAATGAGTCATTATCTATCCTTGTAGTATATAAGGTCTAAATAAGACCATTAAAAGTTTTTTTTATAATTTTTATATCATTTTAATCATCGTATTTTTTGTTTAACCCCTTGGTAAATTCGTTTTTACAAAAATCAAGATTATTAGTTTTTATTTATTTTAGTTTTCACAACAGTAAAAAATAAATTTAACTTATTAGATAATAAAATATATTATGATTCATAATTTTGGATCCTTTTTTATAAATCATATTAAAAAATTTGGTTGTGTGAAATTTAAAAAAGAACCCGTAGACTAGAGAAAAAAGGAGGGTTATAAAGAGAAACTTCTCCTAAGTATATATTGTTTTAATATTAAAATAAAATATTAAAATGATTATAATGACATAAATTTGATAAATTCTAATATAAATAATCCATTGGTTCGTTAAAAAAATTAATAATTCAATTTAACATTGAAAAATATTTAAATTGTTTTTTAGGAAAAAATTAGTATTTTATCTATTCATAAAACAATTAATCATTTCAGAAAATTCTCTATAATTCTCTAGTGGATGGATTTGATATTATGATTTGAAAAATGAATTTAATGATTTAAAATTTATTTTCTAAAATGTGTATAAAATCGTTTTATTTTATATTTGGAAGGCGTGATTAACAATCATCTATAAAAATATTGTTTTTCAGAAATCGTTAATTTTTCTTTGAAATGATTTTTTAAATAATAATAATAACGTAAAAAATTAACTTATGTAAATAATATATTTTTATATATTATTTATTTAAATTCATCCCCACATACTTAACATCTTTTTTGAAACACGAATTTATTAAATAAAAACATTTTAATAGTGTATTGTGTTATGTTTAAACCCGATGATGTGTTCTTTTCCAGATATCAAAGAGATTGAATTTATTTGAAAAAAATAAATCATAATTTATTGGGGTGTTAAATAATATTATTATTTTTTTGTTACTTGTCATTATTTTTATCAAATATGATTTTACAATTTTAAAATCATAGGCTGGTAAAACTTGTCTTACCAGAAGACTAATTTAAGAGGTCCTATGGTGTAAGATAAAAGAGGATACCAAAAGAAGAGGTTTACGTTCTTACCATGGGTTTTCAAGTTCATTTATTCTTAAACATGAAAAAAAATTTCAAAACCCATATTAACATAATTACATCATTATTTTAAATATACTGATATTTTTTAGGTTAATGGTACATCCATTTTTTATCATCATTCCATCATTTGGAAAAATAAAATATTGATTATGCATATGTATGACCTACCATCTACACATATTGGTGTAATTAGTTATTCATAAATTTTTTGATGAATTGTTAAAGATATATAATTAATGAAAATATATGATATTTATGACCTAATTATTATTAAAAAAATATAATACTTCATATATTATATTTCCCTTCATGGATGGCAACTCAAGGAGGTCCGAGCGGTGAAAACCCTACATCCAATCATGGTGATCCTATTTAAAATCATGTGGGGAATGATGTTGCAGAGTTGAATGATGAAGATCAGATAGGAAATCATGACCTCTTCAGTCTATGTGTGAAGCAGAAATTTGAGAGACTTGTTGGCAAAGATCAGGGGAAAAGCTTTGCAGATGTGGCCAAGCAGTCTGGTGGCTTCTCGTTCATGGAGTGCGATTCAGGTAATGCAGGAAGGATTATTAGAAAGGGTGAATCGCGCATGTCTCTACGAATCAAGTGGCGTTTAAAGAATGGGTGAAATAATTTAAGTTTTTAAATATTGCTCGCATAGTTATTCTAAAAGGGGTTTGACCCTGGAAATTCCATGATCTCACTAATAGGATGGTGGAGTTATGGGGATTCGGTGATTGGAAAATGACGGCTATGGGGAGGGTATTCTATCATGTGGTCTTTCCCACTAATGAAATCAAAATATGGGCATGGAGCCTGGGTTCTGTCCCCTTATAACCAGGTTTCCTTTGGATTCATGAGTGGGATCGAAATTTTGATCCCAATTCTGTCAAAAACACGTTTACCTAGGTATGGATACACATCCACACACTGAGTTGGCTTTATTGGAACCCACAAATATTGTGGGATATAGCTTCATCTGTGGGGAACCCCATTAGACTTGATAAGCAGACAGATAATCCCAGTTTTGGGAATTATGCCAGGATCCTAGTGGAAATGGATATGTCCACCACTCTAGTGGAGGAGGTTGGCTTCACCACAAATGATGATAGCATGAATCTGGAGATAGGTTATGAATGAAAACTGAAATTTTTCCTCAACTGTCATGTTTTTGGGCATATCCACTAAGAATTCAACAGGAATAGGCTATTCTCATTCTACAACATCAGAGGACATGATGTTGAACACTTCCGAAGGAAGCCTAATGATCATGGCCCCTCTAACCCTAAGGTGCCTGCCCAAACAAAATGCAATAAGGTAGATGATGTAGCCCATGGTGATACTATCATAGTTGGTTTGGGTGACCTTCAGAAGGCTCCTAATTCTGATGAGATGATTGATGGAATTGCTGGGAAATCTGAGGAAGGACATAATTTGGTGCCTATTGTAGGTATGCAAACTGGAACTTTTTTTCAAGGGAAAGTCTTTGAAATGGTCAATGGGGAGACCACCGGTAACCTGGAATCAACTGCTCATGATCAAAGCATACAGGAGGGTCTCCATGCCTTACCTGGCATGGATGAAGAGTCTACTGTTCCAATAAGACATGATCCCCCAGCAATGGAAGATGTACAGCTGGAAGGACCAAAATATATGATGGAAAGTGGTGAGATGGATAGAACCTTCTCTTAGGATCCCCTTTCTAAGGTAGCAATGAGGATATTACCAGCCACATTGACAGCACCTATCAGTTCATGTAACAGGTTCACATCGCTTTCTGATGATGAATCTTGGATCTGGTCAGGGAGGATGCATTGATGTTGAGGAGAACCTATCAACATTCGAAGAATGCATAGAAACTAGTTATGCTAGACCCTATACGAGGCAGCGGTCTGCCAATCAATGAGAATACTCTTTTGGAACTGCCAGGGTCTTGGGAATCCTCCCACGATCAGAGCCCTGAAGCATATAATCTTGACCAATAAACCCATGATCTTTGGGATTGCTAAGCCTAGATTAAAGTTTTCTAGTTGGATCAATTTCAATTGGCATGATTTAAGGTATTCTTTTATCACAGCCAATCAATTAGAGAATGAGATGGAGTCTTTATGGGTGTTAAAACACAATAGTTTGATTATCGAATGCTTTCAATGTGGTCAACGTTCAGTTTCATTGTCCTACTGTTTTCAATATAACTCATTCTGTGTTACCTTTGTGTATGCTCTTAATCAATATATCAGGGGAAGAACTTTATGGAGGACCCTATTAGACACCTCTGAGCATATGAATGTGAGATGGATTTTAATTGGTGATTTTAACACAGCCTTGAGGCAAGATGAAAAACATGGAGCAATTTTTGTAGATCATCGTACAAGGAATTCTCCTCTTTTATTGATCAATGTAGGTTGACTGAAGTACCTGTCTCAGGTGCTGATTTCACATAGAGAAGATACACCATAAATGGAAGGCAGGCAAGTATGCCGGTCATGTGCCTCGGGTAGATGACTAAGAGAAATGAGTTTATGGAGGTCTCTAGCATGACTTTACCCAGAATTCATTCTGACCACAACCCTCTATTGATGGACTTCTGTTTTAATAACTTGAGATCATCCCCACTGCCCTTCAAGTTCAACAATTCTTGGTTGGTTGTTCCAGGATGTAGAAAAGTTATAAAGGAGGCCTGGGAGGTTTCTTCACAGGGTAGTTCTTTGCACATTCTCACTACGAAGATGAAAATTTTGAAAGCTTGAATCAAAGAGTGGAGCAAAAAATCATTTTCTAGTCTGAAGCATGACATCAAAGAGGATGATTCTAATATAGATAATTGTCAGTAGAGTAACATGCATCAAGACTTTCCATCTCAAGAAGAGGTACAAGATACTTCAAAGCTTTATACTCTATTGACTTTGAAAGATAATGTTTCTTGGTATCAGTCCTATGTCAGGTGGTTGAAGGAAGGGGATAGAAATTCAAGATTTTTTCATTGAATTCACAAAGAGAAAAAGGTAAAGAAGAATCATAAGTGTTTAGTAATTGGTGACAATAAGTTCACTTCTAAAAATGAGATTGAAATTTTTTTGACTTGTAACTTTGAGAAGCTATACTCTGAATATGGGGAAGACAAGTCGAATAAAATTATCAGATGCATTGAACCAAGTCTGGATGATGTTCATAACAAAAATCTCATTACTATCTCAACACCAAAAGAAGTCCACTCTGCTCTTGTTTCTTTAAATATTGATAGTGTTGCTGGTCCTGATTGCATTTCCAATAAATTCTTTATTTTCTATTGGGATATCATCCTGAAAGAGGTGATTGATGTTCTAAAGGAATTTTTCTATCACTCCTACATGCCTTTCGGGATGAATTGTAACATTATTTCACTAATTACAAAGAAAAACAATGTTGTGGACATTAAAGACTCTAGGCCTGTATCCATTGGAAACTCCATTCGAAAAGTTATCAGTAAAATCATGGCAATACGGTTAGGTGATATTGCTAAGAATCTTATTTCTTATAACCGGTTTGGTTTTGTTCCTGGTAGGAATATTCAGAATTACCTCTTTACTGCATTAGAGTGTGTTAATGTTATGATTATGAAAGTTAAGTATGGTAATATGGTCTTGAAGGTTGATATTTCAAAGTCATTTGACACTATAAGGTGGGATTTTATTTTCAATGTTCTTAAAATGCAAGGCTTTTCAGGGAAATTTATTGGTTTGGTGTTCTCAATTTTGAAAAGTGCTAGTCTTTCAATTCTAGTCAACGGATCTCCTAGGGGATTCTATCAATGCGTTAGAGGAGTGAGGCATGGGTGACCCATTATCTAGGCTTCTGTTTTCCATTGTTGAGGATTATCTGAGTGTCTATTTGCATGATCTTGTCAATATTGGATTATATCAAAGGATGAGGGCAGACAGAGACTTTTTGGATCCCTCCCACGTGTTTTATACTGATGATATCCTCCTATTCTCTATGGATGATAGGAAAACCATCTCTTGCATCAAGAATATCTTTGTGTATTATGAGTAAGTGGTAGGTCAGTTCGTTAGCTGGAACAAGTCTTTTGTTGTCTTTGGGGAAGGAATTTGAATTCAGAAGCAAAAAAACGAAGCTATAAGGCTTTGTGTTAAGAGAGGAAGTTTTCCCTTTAATTATCATGGATTGACTCTGTTTTGGGGAAGGGTAAAACGTATATATCAGGAGGGTATTTCACTCAAAATAACTAATTAGCTAGCTAGTTTGAAAGAGAAGACTATGTCCCAAGCTGGGAGAGTATATCTTGTTAACTCTTTCATCACCTCAATGTTTGTGTATTATTTCTCATTATATAAATGGCCAAGAACATTGTTTAAGGATTTGAGTGGAATGGAACGCAATTTTATCTAGACTGGATCTACTAATTAGAGGAAACTTGTCATGGTGGCATGGAAAGACTGTATAAATCCAGTGGCTATGGGGGGATGGGAGTAAAAGATATCCAGATCATTAATGATGCTTTGCTTATGATGTTTACCTGGATAATTTTAAATGGAGATGACTCGCTGGAATTCATGTATAGTATATCTCTTCACAGGCTGCACAACACTACTACTGTGTACTTGCAGTCCTCTGTGTGGACATCGATTAGGATTACATACTCTCCAATTATGACACAATCAAAATGGATGGTATGTGTCAACTATAATTTTAATTGTTGGAGAAATTCATGGATTTCTTCTCCACTTAAAGACTCCATTGACATACCACTGCATTAGAGAAATATGTCTATATCTGACATGCAGGGAAATTATGATGATGCTGCAATCATACCTAGAAATTTCCTTATGGAAATTGCTAACTATGACTATGTGGATACTGATATTCTTGTCTGGAAACCTGTACTCAATGGGATATTTTCGATTCATGGTTTCTATAAAATGCAGTGAGGTGCAACATCTAGAGCACCTGCGTGGGTGAAAGGGGTTAGAAGGCCCTTTATTTTTCCAAATGACACTCTACTGATTTGGAAAATCTGGAAGCAATGGTTGCCAATTCAGTCTGCCCTCCAGTGCACTGGAGTGCACCTTGCTTCGGTATGTTATTTCTGTTTGAAAAATGAAGAATATGTTCTCCATTTGTTCCTTGAGTGCGCATTTTCTGCTCGTTTATGGTTGTACTTGCAAGATCTTTTTCACTGGTTCCTCACATACTATTCGGTTGAGTCGTTGTTCACCTCGGCACTATGGGCAGAAGGCAGTGAGCAAGTGAAAAATCTTCTCATTGCAGCTACGGTCTCATATTTTTCATATATTTGGAGGTCTCGGAATGGCATGGTTTTTAACAAAAGAAGGCCTAAGTTCATAGAGGGTGTATTGGCAATCCACTGAAGCATTAAAATTTCTTCGGTGAATCAAACTGGAATAATTAATAATGATATTTATGACCTCATTTTGTTGAAGACTCTTGGTGTAAGTGGTAGAGAGAGGAAGCCACGAATGATGAAATATATCTGGTGGATTCCACTAATCCATGATTAGATGAAGGTGAATGTGGATGGAGTAGCCTCTGGTGCACTGGGTCCGGCTGGATGTGGTGGAGTATTTAGGACTCCCCGTGGATTTGTGAAAGGTTGCTACTTTCATTACATTGGGAATGGGAATGCGATTGAGGCAGAACTATGGGCGATTATAAAGGCGATTAGGTATGCAGTTCGTTATGGTTGGTGTAAGTTATGGCTAGAGTCGGATTCCTCTATTGCAGTGCATATTTTGAAGGATCGGTCCAGGAATGTCCCTTGGAGGATGCTATCTTCCTGGATAAATGTGTTCAACTTTCTGAGAGGATTTTCCTTGAGGTATCTCATGTATACAGAGAGGCAAACCAGGTTGCTGATGCTCTTTTCAAAAGAGTGATTATGGAGGTCAGTTCCAGTTGTTCCTTTGTGTTTCCAAGTTATTGCAGTGGTTTAGTGCAAGGTGACAGTGCTGGGATTGTTTATATAAGGTTTTGTAAGGCTTCCCTTCATTGAGTTGTATTGTACTGTTTACATTCTTTATATATAATTTTGTTGGGAGCAGGCTCCTCCTGTCTCTCAGACCTTTTGGCTATATTTCCCTTCTATCTATTGGAAAATGATAATGTCGCTCATGCATATGTGTGAACTACCACCTCCATTAAGCGATGTGGTACATTTCCCTATTACTACCTTTCATGGACAATAAAAAAATTGTATATAATTATTAAAAATTATAGTAATGAAATTTTGATAATTTTGGATTTGATTTAACAATTTATTAATTCCGTTAACTATGACCAATATACTAATGTAATTTTGGAAAAATCGGATGAGAAACATTTAGTGGTCAACATAATAAGTAATTATTCAATGACTGGATTTTAAATTATTATAAAAGGACCTTAAACAATTTAAAATAGATTAAATGTTTCTTATGTATGTATTTTTTATATTAAAATTCATTATACATGAGTAATAAACATATATGACTAAGAAAAAACCCAAGTTGAGGGATTTATAATACAATCTCAATGTATTTCTTGATTTTTTGTGTTTTGATTTTCATTATAAGAATTATATTATCCTAATATATTATAATTGTTATATTTTCGTATCCTCTGGTTATGTTTTGATTTTACATGTTATTTTTCATTTTATTCTCATTTTTAATCTAAATTCAATATGTTTCTAACATGTAATTAACATTATTTTAAATTATTATCTTTTAATATTTTCCTTCCAAAAGTTTTTCTCACATGTCATGATTATTTTAAATATTTCATGGAAAATATTATTCATACTACAATGATTATTTTAATCAATTTTCCCCCACATTTGAATTTATTTATAATATGTTAAAATGAACATTCTAGTCATTTTATTAATGGTATAATTTTGTAAATGTTAAAAATGGTGTGAAAGTAATCATTGTTTTAATGTTCACGGTATGAATGAAATTTCCAACCATCATAAATGTACTTTTAATTAAAGAATAATGTAATAATATCCACAGATGTTTTCAAAGAGAATATTTTTTAAAATGTTCTATAATTTTTTATTTTTTAATGATATAGAATAGAAATTGTATTATTTTATTAAAGGAATAAAAAATATTTTAAAATCGTTTTACGAAAAAGATATTACAAATATTTATAGGGTTTTTATTTTTCAGGTATTTATTATATTTTACATTATATTTCTGAAAGACTTGAATATACAAAAAATAACTTATTTATGATGAATTATTGTAATTCCTTCATCGTTTTCCAATTCATGGATTTTTTTGTTAGTAAAATTCTAAAGATAAAAATCTGTATCACTCTCCATCATCTCATTGTACAATATTTTCTTCTATATTTTCATATTTTAAGTATCATGGATTTATATGGTATTATTTCCAGTAATTTGATAAAGTTTCATCCATTTAATATGTCATGACCTATCCCTCAGGGCATGTGTCGTGACTACCCCATGCCCGCATTCCATAGGTTTGGGGCTGGCGACTAGCAACAAAAAAAATATCTCTATAATGGGATGGAATTTACTTTAAACCTCTAAAAACACACAATCCAAGAACACAACAAGAAGAAACCACGAAGTAAACAGTTGTAGTAAAAAGTGTACTAAAAGTAAAGGTGTCAGAATACAACCCCAACTAAAAAGTACAAGTACAAATAAAAAGAGAAAACTGCTCATGGATCGTCCACCGAGATTCCTACCAGAAGGGTAGGTACAGATCACGATTAGTAGTCACTATATCACATCACGTCAAATGGTCCACCTCTGAGCACCATCCAGTCCTGGTTTCCTTAGCCTCGATCACTACTATCCTTCATCTCTACTAGATAGATCAAGGTGCGGGCATAGCCTGTGTAGGGGTGAGTATTAAAATACTCAGTAGGGACCCTGAGACCCCAAAGGACTCCCAGAGTTCCACAAAGAAAAACCCACAAAGCAAGACCACAGTCACAAAGCACGAATCAGTAGTCAACTCTACTTAGGTATATTCCCAAACATATACCCATGTTATCAAAATATATTCATCTCATACATGAGGAATCATAAGGATCCAACTTTTAATCCATTTTCACAACTGATCCACGAGGTAAGCATACCACAAAGGAAAAACTATGAAGGTAACACCATGAAGATAAAATTACCACAATGGTAATACCATGATGGTAAAACCACGAAGGTAAAAGAACCATAAAGGTAACACCACGAAGGTAACACCGTAGAGGTAAAGTCCTGCAAAGGTAACACCACGAAGGTAACGACTCAGATCACTCCAGTTACATAACTCAAGTACCGAAATACGGATGATTTGTCATAAATCTAGATCATCTTATTCTGTAGGGAGGCTCTACTATTGACCCGCACATGATCAATTGATGCTAACCCACACACGATCACTAGGAAATGACCCATAGAGTTTCGATAGGTACTGACCCACACATGATCACTAGCGCTGACCTGCATAGGATCGATAGATGCTAACCCACATCGGATTGATGTTCTTTATTCATGTTATAGCAAGACACGAGATTCTTTCACTAAGCATGCCTGATTCATGGAGGTTCCACTCCCCAAGAAATCATTCATAACTCAACTACCATGAAGATCCACTAATAAGTATCACAAAGGAATTCCATGTTGTATGGGTTCCAAAGGGATAGACTGTGTGTCAATCAGACGATCGGTCTGTGACTTATAATCATTTTAGTACTGAGGGCCCGGTTGGATTTGGGATCGATCCAACCCAGCCATACTACAACCTTCTCAAAACGTTATGAGGAGTATACCAAAAGGACTGTCTGGCTATGAGAATGACAGCACCATAGAAGGTTCATCAAATGGATGTCTAGATTCCATGTTATGGTCTTGTAAGTAAAATTGTTCCTTTTTGGGTACGGGTTCGGTCTGACCGGCCCGATTCAACCCGGTCTAGGACGATGTGACCCACTTTGGGTCAAATCGCCCTAATCCGGGTCTGCACTGGCCCAACCCAAACCGACCTAGGCTGAACCGGTTCGGCTGGGCCTTGGGGGCTCGACTTGCTGGGCTGGCATGGCCCGACCCATGGAGGGTACGACCCCCTTGGCTTGCGTGGCCTAGCCCATGGAGGGTGCGGCCCACTAGACTTGTGCGACCTGGTCCACATAGGGGCGCGGCATACTGGAGGTGTGGCCTACTGGAGCGGGGCCCGCCCTAGCTATCATAGAGGGGGGGTGTTTCCTCACGTTCAGAAGTTGGAGCGGCGGTGCCGCAGGGTGCTGCTAGGTCTCCCACGGGACCCGCAAGGAGTTGGTCTCAGCCCTACGCTGCGGCTTCTGAGCCTTGGAAATGTTCAGAAGCACATGTCGGTGCGTCGTTCACCTCTAACCGCAGCTGGCCGGTGTCAGCCGCCACTGTTCGCCTTGGATATATGTCACAGCCCCCTTCTATGTCGGTGAGCGACAGCTTGTCGCCACCTCTTTCATGACTGGACATAGTCGGCCTCCATCTTCACCCATAGTGGCTACAGCCACAACCTTCTCTATTGGCGGCATGCGATGGCACGCCTCCATCTCCTCCTTCGTCAGTGTCTGTTGCCAGCAGTCTTTTGCGGGTCACCAGGTGAGCATCAGGGCCCGTTTATAAATCTGAAGGTGCTAACAATCTCCCCAGGACACCCTATGCATCGCTAAACCCACCGTTCTAAAATCCATCCAATCTGAACAAAATCCCACAAAGAACACATTAGTGAAACAAGTAGTAGAGGGTTCGGGCCTTGTTTAGTTTTCCAACACCCTTTGTGTTAGCTTGATATCAAGCGGGTAGTATAATGATTCAACAACTCTTGAAATTAGACAAAAACATAAACCCTACCTCATGATCGTTGGAGAACGTCCGCATTTGTGGAAGAGATTGTGTTCACTGGTTCGTGATTTGGTGGCGGTCGTCACCGCTCATTGGAACTGGTCCCGTCCTCCATGTATTTGGTGTCACGGTATTTTACCAGAGCTTCGTTTCTTGGTAAATCCGTGCCAACACTCCTCCACGATCTTCATATAAATAGGAGAGAGGGAGGGTGAGTAATGCCATTGGTAACTTATGAGGATCATTTAATGAATGATCCTCCTGAATCCATGTGGTGTTGTTACAAAGATAGAATAGTCCATCTAATTAATGGATTGACATGTCATTGGTCCCGTCACCAATGCTTGTCCATTGGAGGAAAAGAAAAAGAGAAATGCAATAACTTTGATATTTTATTATTCTTTTAAAAGTCCAAAATATATCTTGTTCTCCCGACCTACTATGGTCAAATTGAATCCTTCCATAATTGAATCCTAACAATGTGGATTCTATGGTGCTCTCAGATTTTTAATCCGAGCACCAGTTCAAATGTTAGAAAATGCCACTCGGGCACACCAGTCCTTGAAATCATGCGCCGTCAATTTTCAAAAACTTGTAATAATTCTATATAATTAAAAAAATTACATGGAAAATCTGACTCTTTACATTCTCCCCACCTTAGAGATTTGGATCCCCAAAATCCACAATGTAGACTAAAGAAACAAATGGGGGTACTAAGCATGAACTGAGCCTCCCACTCGTATGTGCCTTCCAAGACGTTCATGTGCTGTCAGCGAACACGTACCCGAGGTATCGATCGTCCATGAATGACTCGCTCCTGTCAATCCTCAATCTCCACTGGAACCTCTGTAAACTCCACCCCATCATCAAAGTCCATCTCGCCATGGTCGATGATGTGAGATGAGTCATTCACGTATGTCCTCATCTAGGATACATAGAAGACGTCGTGCACCCTCTCCAACTGCGGTGGCAGTGCCAAGAGGTATTCCACCACACCAATCATCCAAGGTATCAGAAATGGTCTGATAAACCTAAGTGAGCGTTCCTGCCTCAACCAAATCTCTATAGTCACTGTAGAGGTGAGACTCATAGGAAGACATGGTCTACCTCCTCGAACTCAAAAGTTCTCTGTCTCCTATCAGCATAAGACTTCTGTCTGCTCTATACAGTCTTCATCCACTCCTGGATGATATGCACCTCTCAGTGGTACCTCGTACCAAATCTAGTCCCATATGTGATGGCTCCCCAAGGTCTATCTAGCATAGAGGTGACTTGCATAGTCGACCGTACAAGGCCTCAAATAGTTCCATACCGATGGTGGAGTGATAAATGTTGTGGTACATGAACTCCACCAAGGGAAAGTGACAATCCCATATGCAGCCAAAATCTATGAGGCAAGCACGAGGCATGCCCTCCAGTGTTTGAATTATCTGCTTTGTCTGACCATCGTTTTATGGATAAAAGTTGGTGCTGAAACGTAGAAAATTCTCGAATGCCTCCTATAATCTCATCCAAAACTGGGATTTAAAATGCATGTCACGGTCTGAGATGATCATCAATGGAACCCCATGAAGTCTTACAATTTCATATATGGAGAGGCGTCCCAAGCTCTCTACTAATCCCTGCTGTATGATGGGTTGGAAGTGAGCCGACATGGTCAGTTGGTCAAAGATCACCCAGATGGAATCATGTCCCCTAGATGTACATGGAATCCCTATCACAATGTCCATGGAGATACCATCCCACTTCCACTCTGACACCTCTAGTGGATACGCTAAGACTCCTGGAACCTGATGCTCGGCCTTCACTTACAAACAAGTGAGGCATTGTGAAAAAAACAATGCCACCGCCTTCTTCATCCCTGACCACCAGTGCTGACACCAGATGTCCTGATACATTTTTTCCACACTAGGATGTACCGCTAAAAGGGGCATATAGAACCCCCTCAACACCTACTTCCGTATCATCACTAGTACTATAGTGAATCCTCTGAAGAGGATGACATGCTCCCCACCTTCATAAAATCCATCATGTTCCTATCCTGAGAATATCTGAGCACGTTGAGCCTCATAGTAAATGTCCCCAAGCTATTCCTCACGAACTCACTGAAGAATTGGGGGTGTGACAGTCATAGACTAGGGCTATTCTGCCCCATATCTGTCCACAAAGGATATCAGCAATGTAGTTTTCCGCTCTGTCTCCTCATTCAACAACTATAGACTAGACCTCCTACTAAGTGCGTCTGCTACTATGTTCTCCTTCTCAGGAGTGTAGACTATCTCAAAGTAATAGTCCTAGAGGACTCTATCCAATATCATTGCCTCAACTTCTATTTCTTTTGTGAGAATATATAATTGAGACTCTTGTTATTAGAGTAGGCTGTAAAAATTTCTCCAATCAAGTAATCTCACCACATCTTCAAGGTAGAGACCACTGCTGATAACTCCAGGTCATGGGTATCATATTTCTGCTCAGCCTATCTCAGCATTCGAGAGACATATGCGATCACGGCTCACTCCTGCATCATGACACATCCACATTTGGTCCCTGATGTGTCTTAGTAGACTACATACCCAACACCCTCTTCTGGTAGCCTCAAGATGGGGGCACTCATCAATCTCTTCCTCAGCTCTAGAAAAATATCCTGACTTCTCTCCAGACATATAAATGGTTTTCCATTCTTTTTCAATGATGATAAGGGTTCAACAACACTGGAAAAGTTGGGTATGAATCTATGATAGTTCTCATCCAATATTATGAAACTCCACACCTCATTCACACTTCTTGGTGGCTCCCAAGCAAGAAATACCTCTATCTTCACCAGATCAACCACAACTCCAGCCTCCAAAATAACGTCTCCCAGAAAGTGGACCTCATGTTTCCAGAACTGGCACATCGAGAGTTTACCATAATGTTGGTGCCCTCATAGTGTATCCAGAACTATCTACAGATGAGAGGCATGATCCTCCTCCACCAACGACTATATAAAGATGTCGTCGATGAAGACCACCAAAAAGTTCTCATGGTATGGATGAAAGATCCTATTAATGATTCCCACAAACACTTCAGTGGTATTGGTCATGCCAAATGTAACACCCCAAGATTTCATAGTGTGTTATTTCTATAAAATAATACAATAACTTGCACTACACGCAACACCGAGTTCAAGCACACCATGACTTACCAAACAAGCCGTTCAAAAGAGGTTATGAATAGTATTATCTATATTTTAAACTTTATATAATCCTTATAATTTTAGAATCCATATTATTAGTTTCTTAGACATAATGTAAGAACAAATTCATTTTCAGTATTGCACTTTTACCAACTTTTAATAGTGAACCCATTTTAAATACAATATTTTAAACTTTTTGAGTAAAAGGGTACATCAAAAAATTTAAAATGAAACATCACAAGCTTCCACGGTACGCTTTCCTTTGAATAATGTGATAGCGTGTGTTGTACGCAACACCGAGTTCTAACACACCATAACCAATCAAACTAGCTGTTATGAATAGTAATACCTACTTTTTGAAATTATATATATTTTATATTTCAAAATGGAATTCATTTTTGGATTCGGAATATCGAATTTAGCCTAAGGTGAAATTTTGGTACATTTCGAATAACTTTCATATTTTGATGAATAGTGAAAATTACTAAATTTTAATTAAAAACAACTTTTTTAATCAAAATAATTAGTAGTGATAAATTATGAATTTGAGTGATTTTAAAGTATATTTAGAATAAATTTTTACCATTTAATATAATTTTGGTCATTGGACATAATTTTACAATTAAACCGAACATAAACAAGTGTCAATCTTTTGATAGTTATTATCTCTTAAAAACACGCTTTTTTGTTTTGACAGCGGGAATTAATTTTAAATTAATTTCTGCCACTTCTGTGTTTTCAATTTATAAAAATGGATTCCATATTTGGAATCAGGATGTTCAAATTGTGTAAATAGGTAACTTTTATTTTTAGACATTTTGAATAATTACTGCGGTAAATATTTTGTTTACCATGGTTAAGGGTAAATCCAGTAAATAAGGGTTAAAAAATAATATTATAATAATACTAAATTACCCTAAAACGTGTCTTAACCCTATTGGTTGATACATGGTCGACCATGGGCATCATTGGGTCGATTTTGGGACCCCATGGATCCACTTATAAGTGATAATGACACTTTATTTTAATTAAGATAAAATGAATACAAAAATAACACAAGCATATATCTTTTAGAAAAACAATTGTTACATAGGGTTATATATGTTGGATTTTAGATTATAAATATTATTTAGAAAGATAAAAGGATTTCCTACATAATGATATTTTATTTATAATTTTTAGACATTAAATAATTTATTTTATTTATGACACAATGATGATGCAGTAATTACTATAATAGTGAAAACTTAAAATAATTGAAATTATAAATACCCAAATAAATATAATATGAAACTTTTAATGAATTAAACTAATTTTCTAGGATAATATGATATATTAGGATTGATGTAATTGACTTTTTTAGAAGTAATAAATCTATTATGAGTTTCACAAAAATCATCTATTGAATAGTGTCAAAATTGACATAAAAGAGTTCTTAAAACAAATATTATATTATTAATTGATCTTAAATTCCTAAAAATATAAGGTTCGGACAAGAGACTTATATCATGATAGGTTCATCATTAATGGACCACTTGGGGGTCTCTTGGATGTATATAGTAAGTTTATTAACCATATTATATAAAAATACAAAGAGACATTGTAAAAGTGAAACTAATTAACTTAGAGTTAATACTTAAAGATAAGGTTAATATAAGTACCCAAAACTTTCTAAATTATATTGGTTGAGTGTTTTTCGACCTATCCCCACCTTAACATTTGAATAATCAACTTTGGAGCCATTAGAAACCGAATATGAATTTATTATAAATTAATATTTCTAGCTTTTCCAAAGGTGCCCCTCACCCCTCTTATAAAAGGGCACTCCTCCTTCTCATTTCTTCACACCTTAAAAGCCTTTTGGTTCGGAAAAACTATTCCCCAATACTCTCCCAACTTTTCTCACTACAACCTAGGGGCCTTAGTTTGATCAGAAAGCCAACCTAAGGTGCCCTTTTGATCAAATCAAAAGGAAGAACCCGAAGAAGAGGTAATGTTTTCACTACCCCTTTTCAAGTTCCTTTCTTCTTCCACTTCTTCTTTCTTTGTTCTTACCATTCTAAAATAATAAATCCAGTATATCACATATACTGTGATGTTATTATAAATATGGTACAACCATATTCAGTATTCTATCTACCCTTCGAATAACATGTCACCATACGTGCGTACGTACGGCTTACCGTCTCCACGTCGTGGTGTAATTGTTATTCAATATAATATTATTTGGATGGGTATAATAATGATGTTTAACTCAGGTAAATAATAAATATAACATGTTAATAATTCTGTATATATGATATACCATCCATTTATATATTATTTTAATATCAAAAGAATGATATTGTCGCTCGTGCGTACGTACGGACTACCGTCTCCACGAACGCGATGAGATTCATTCTCCATCATATCCATTCAAGTATAATTATCATTTGCTGATTTAAAAATGATGTTTAAGGACTTGATATCATTCTGGATATGAATAATATACAACCTATCCATTACAAACATGGCTTACGTAATAAAACATATAAAAGAAAACGAGTAAGTTAACACCCGAAACAACGATAATACTAAGACATTTTTAACAAAGAAAAGTTAAAAGATCATATATGATATCATATTAATATATATGATTCTTGCATAATTTAATAAAAATTATTTCACTATTATACAGGAGGTTAACCTACCCCAACAAAGTAAAAGTACAAGGTAAGGGATTTTCTTATCTCACTTTCAATTCCGTGAGATTTCCATTGTTCGCCACTAAATTATTGAAAGTGGTGTATTGTGTACTACCATTTGATATATATTATCATGATTCTCTTTATATTCATGTTATTATGTAAATCCTTTGGTGGTTATTAACTTTTGGCCATACGACTCAGTTGATTAACGTGGTAAGGGGTTTTCATCTCACTCCTTATTCCCGTGAGATTCATGCCATATTGCCACCATTACCTTTTGTGTGGTGTATGTACTGCCCATAATTATATTCTTTGAGTAATACACTTTAATTGATGTGTATTTAAATATTAATTGTATGATACCTCTTTCATGGGTTGTATGTTTCGTAAGTTACCAAATTGGTAAGGGTTATTTCACAATCTCTTCATTATCCGAGGTTGTTTATACGTAAAATCTACTGGGATCTCTTTATCATCCACATCCATGTTTCTTCAAAATGTATTTCAAAACATTTTTACTATTTACAATAATATGGGTTAAAGTCATTTATACCCATATTTGAATTTTTATAAGTGGTTTATAAAGGAATCTTTCCGTCGTTTTCCAAACAAGGTGCCTTTTAACCTTTTTGACAGAATTAAGGTAAGAATATTTTTTTTAACTTATACGGCGGGTTCGGTTATTTTCCGCAATTATAAAATCGTCAAAGCTTCCCTTACAAGCTTATAAGAATATTTTCAAATTGAATGTATTATTTTATAATTATGTTACTTTTAAAATGATTTAAAAAAAAGAGATATTTCTCTAAAATAGTTTTGATTTCATCTATGTCAACATCCTTTGATGGCTTTTATGCTTATTTGAAGTTGATTTATTATGATACAAAACATACATATTTTATTTAAGGTTTTGTGATATTTTTGACTGTGGATAAGTTATTCTTATGTCACTCATGGTTTTTGTTTAAAGTATTTACATTTCATAAGTTATTTTTAATCCGAATGTTTATGTTATATTACAACCTTTCATTCAGATGAATGTGTTAGAAAAGTATGTTCCGGGTTGGGGACCGGTAAAAGTAAGCCCTCCGGTTTGGTCTCCGGTTATTAGAGGAACTCAGGGTTGGTGTCCGGTTATTAGAGGCACTCCGGGTTGGTGTCCGGTTATTAGAGGCACTCCGGGTTGGGTTCCGGTTATAGTTAGCCCCAAGGTCTTGGGAAGAGGCCTTGACAAAGAAATTAAAGTTTAGCATTATGCATTCCATCGTTATGAAAGTGGTTATTGATTTTGCATGTGATTATTCGATTAGTAGAATATCCATGTGAATAATTAAATGGCATTATTTCATTTTACTTTTTCCATACTATGTTGATGTTCAAGTTTAAAAGGCTATTGTTTTAGTAATGCATTGCCTTAAATGGTTATTCTTATTTTGAATGTTCCGCTATATTGTTATCCTTACTGGGAATTTGAGCTCACCCCTTTTCTATGTTTTATTTTCCCCAGGATGTGAAGAAGTAAGTTATGAATGACCTGCAGGGATATTATGAGGGGATAATAGTGTGTACTGTGGAGACATTATGTTGTTGTAGTAGTTTTTCATTTTATGATGTAATGTAAAACTTATGAATATATCTAGTGTTTCCAAGGCTACTAAACCAATAGGTCTTTCGAGATTTGATCTTTCTTGTGATCATGCCAATGTTATGTAATAATGCACCGACTCTAGGTAACTGGGGTCGGGGCGTTACAGTTGGTATCAGAGGAAGATTAGTACAAACCTTGGAAGCTAGATTTAGATAAACTCTGATTAGAGCACGTAGACCTAAAATGAACTTTTAGGATTAGTATAGAAGAACTTCCTAGAATTTTGGTATTGTAGAGATTTTGTGAGTTTTCCGAGCAATACATCCCTGTCTAGATACGAGCAGGTAGAGGCGGCTCTGGCACAGATGTACCTAGGGGTAAAACCCGAAAACACCGCTTTGAGCTAGACTCGAACGGGAACTGGTGCACGACAACGGGCCTTGCTGCACTCTTGGTTACGACACTCCCGGGGGATATGCTTAGGATAACTCTCATTTTCTTTACAAATCATTATGAAGGGTTTATGAGTATATACTTCCTCAAAGGAGACATTTTTATGATTATGGATTATATCCATAAACTATTTAATTTATGTTATGTGTTTTACAAGTTTGGGATTAGGTATTGTTATTCATAAACTAATCTAATGTATGCCATTGTTTAGAAATGGCGCCCAGTAGAAGGAATGAGAACTCTAGCAATGCACATGATACAAAGAGAAAGAAGGATCATATATTTTATTGTCTTAAGCCAGAATTTACAAGAGAAATAGTCTCGCATGTATTATCATCATATGAAGAAATAATATCACGTGTTGATAAGATAAGTAAAGAGTTTACAGGGTCCTATGGCTTTGAAGGGAAGCAAGAGAAGAAAAGGATGGAAGAGAGAAAGATGGATAAAGGGAAGAGGGAAAAGAAGAATTCTCCCATATGTGGTAACTGTGGAAAGAAACACCCTGGAACTTGCCTGAAAGGAATGGGAGTTTGTTATAAGTGTGGAGGAAATGGGCACAAAGTAAGTGACTGCAAGGGTAAGAAAATGGTTCTAAATGTACAATGCTTAATTTGCAAGGATTTTGGACACTACACGAACCTATGTACCAGTCATCAAACTATGCCTCAAATGATGCTATTGGATAATAATCAAGTTATGATACTACCACAGATGAAGAGGAATGATTAGAGTTCTTATGTTGATTATGTCAATTGAGTGTTGTATAAACAATGTACTTGTTATAATAATTATGGAGTATATAAGGATTGTATTGCAGTACTATTTCATTAAGGACTTGAGATTGTGTGGAACAAAGAAAAGTGACTCAATAGCAGGATAAATTTTTGGAAAATATATGGTTGAGAGAATGATAAACCATAATATAGTTCTGATACCGAGGTAGTGATTTTCGAATAATACATGATTATTTTGGAAAAATTATATTGGATATTCTTGACTACTTTGGAAGTGATTAATGATTTGTCTATTCCATCATTGTTGGGGATTAAAACATTTTTGGATTGATTAAGTATATCCAGCATTCTATATGGAATAAGGGAGAATGAATGTAATCAATAAGGAATATGGTAATTCAGGATGTTTCAGTGTATAAAAAGAATACATGATGAAGGTATTCATATGCTATTACGGGGTAAAAAGGATCTACATTATGTTTACCTTCCTTAAAAATGTTGGACTATGAGTTTGGACAGAAGTATTTTTGATAGTTCTAGTTTGGATTATTTTGGATTTCCATAAAAGGACAACCCGGAGGTCGGGCGACAACCCATCGTGTCCGGCAAGGCTGCGAGACTTGAACCCGCAACCGAAGGGCGACAAGGGTGTATCACCTACCACTGGCCCACGAGATGTCCTGGATTAAATAATGTAGTTTTTATTAAGAGATCTTGTAGATGAATTATAAATTCGTTTATTTTGTAACCCTATACAAATAGTGTAAATAGAATTTTTTACATTCTATTATCTTTTAGAGTGAAAGATGAGTTTGTGGTAGAAATTTATTAATGGATAAAACTCTAATTATAAAGTAAGTATATCTCCTTATGATCTTAGCCAATCTCATAAATAAATTCCTCTACATTAATAAAAGCAACTTAGAATAAAAATGTTTTCCTAGATGGTACCTTAAATCATCACTAATTTATGGCTTTGGGATTGTTGGCCTTTTCATAGCCATGTTATCTACCACTCTCCATCAGATAATTGATGGTTAGATTTTTCTTCCATATCCATATTTTCCTACATGGAACCCTAGTATGTGTTATTTTCGGTAATCTTCATACTTTCGACTCTTTATTTTAAATAGAGGCCTCACTAATTCATTTTTCGATGTGGGATTTCAACTAAGATATTTTGAAACATCAAAAATGTGTTATCCTAATACCCTATGTTTAGTTGAACCGATGGTATTTCAAATCATCATAGATTGATTAATTTAAGGACCTCAATTTTATACTTGTTTGTGATTGATGACCTCAATCACTACCTATAAATATTTACGTTTTTCCTCCAATTATATATCTCTAATTGCCACCAATGTTCTCCTAATCGAGATCATAATTTGGTGGTGACCCTTTCATTTCTCTTTTCCTCATATTAAGACTAAATTTTAGTAACCCAATTTCTGATGTGGGTTTTCCCACAAAGATATTTTTTATTTTCACCCTTTTATTTTCGAAGAACAGTTTCAAATTGCGAGGACGCAATTTATTGAAGGAGGGGAGAATGTAACAGCCCATGATTTCATAGTGTGTTATTTCTTTAAAATAATACAATAACTTGCACTACACGCAACACCGAGTTCAAGCACACCATGACTTACCAAACAAGTCGTTCAAAAGATGTTATGAATAGTATTAACTAAATTTTAAACTTTATATAATCCTTATAATTTTAGAATCCATATTATGAGTTTCTTAGACATAATGTAAGAACAAATTCATTTTCAGTATTTCACTTTTACCAACTTTTAATAGTGAACCCATTTTAAATACAATATTTTAAACTTTTTGAGTAAAGGGGGACATCAAAAAATTTAAAATGAAACATCACAAGCTTCCACAGTACGCTTTCCTTTCAATAATGTGATAGCGTGTGTTATACGCAATACCGAGTTCTAACACACCATAACCAATCAAACTAGCCGTTATGAATAGTAATACCTACTTTTTGAAATTATATATATTTTATATTTTAAAATGGAATTCATTTTTGGATTCGGAATATCGAATTTAGCCTAAGGTGATATTTTGGTACATTTCGGATAACTTTCATATTTTGATGAATAGTGAAAATTACTAAATTTTAATTAAAAACAACTTTTTTAATCAAAATAATTAATAGTGATAAATTATTAATTTGAGTGGTTTTAAAGTATATTTAGAATATATTTTTACCATTTAATATAATTTTGGTCATTGGACATAATTTTACAATTAAACCGAACATAAACAAGTGTCAATCTTTTGATAGTTATTATCTCTTAAAAACACGCTTTTTGTTTTGACAGCGGGAATTAATTTTAAATTAATTTCTGCCACTTCTGTGTTTTGAATTTAGAAAAATGGATTCCATATTTGGAATCAGGATGTTCAAATTGTGTAAATAGGTAACTTTTATTTTTATACATTTTGAATAATTACTGCAGTAAATATTTTATTTACCATGGTTAAGGGTAAATCCGGTAAATAAGTGATAAAATAATATTATAATAATACTAAATTACCCTAAAACGTGTCTTAACCCTATTTTCTGATACATTGACGACCATGGGCATCTTTGGGTCGATTTTGGGACCCCATGGATCCACTTATAAGTGATAATGACACTTTATTTTAATTAAGATAAAATGAATACAAAAATGACACAAGCATATATCTTTTAGGAAAACAATTGTTACATAGGGTTATATATGTTGGATATTAGATTATAAATATTCATTAGAAAGATAAAAAAAGTTACTACATAATTATATTTTATTTATAATTTTTAGACATTAAATAATTTATTTTATTTATGACACAATGATGATGCAGTAATTACTATAATAGTGAAAAATTAAAATAATTGATATTATAATACCAAAATAAATATAATATGAAACTTTTAATGAATTAAACTAATTTTATAGGATAATATGATATATTAGGATTTATGTAATTTACTTTTTTCTAAGTAATCAATCTATTATGAGTTTCACAAAAATCAACTATTGAATAGTGTCAAAATTGACATAAAAGAGTTCTTAAAACAAATATTATATTATTAATTGATATTAAATTTCTAAAAATATAATGTTCGGACAAGAGACTTATATCATGATAGGTTCATCATTAATGGACCACTTGGGGGTCTCTTGGATGTATATAGTAAGTTTATTAACCATATTATATAAAAATACAAAGAGACATTGTAAAAGTGAAACTAATTAACTTAGAGTTAATACTTAAAGATAAGGTTAATATAAGTACCCAAACCTGTCTAAATTCTATTGGTTGAGTGGTTGTCGACTATCCCCACCTTAACATTTGAATAATAAACTTTGGAGCCATTAGAAACCGAATATGAATTTATTATAAATTAATATTTCTAGCTTTTCCAAAGGTGCCCCTCACCCCTCTTATAAAAGGGCACTCCTCCTTCTCATTTCTTCACACCTTAAAAGCCTTTTGGTTCGGCCAAACTCTGCTCAAATACTCTCCCAACTTCTCTCACTACATCCCAGGGGCCTTATTTTGATCCGAAAGCCAACCTAAGGAGCCCTTTTGATCAAATCAAAAGGAAGAACCCGAAGAAGAGGTAATGTTTTCACTACCCCTTTCCAAGTTCCTTTCTTCTTCCACTTCTTCTTTCTTTGTTCATACCATTCTAAAATAATAACTACAGTTTCTCACATATAATGTGATTTTATTATAAATATGGTACAACCATATTCAGTATTCTATCCACCCTTTGAATAACATGTCACCATACGTGCGTACGTACGGCTTACCGTCTCCACGTCGTGGTGTAATTGTTATTCAATATAATATTATTTGGATGGGTATAATAATGATGTTTAACTCAGGTAAATAATAAATATAACATGTTAATAATTATGTATATATGATATACCATCCATTTATATATTATTTTAATATCAAAAGAATGATATTGTCGCTCGTGCGTACGTACGGACTACCGTCTCCACGAACGTGATGAGATTCATTCTCCATCATATCCATTCAAGTATAATTATCATTTGCTGATTTAAAAATGATGTTTAAGGACTTGATATCATTCTGGATATGAATAATATACAACCTATCCATTACAAACATGGATTACGTAATAAAACATATAAAAGAAAACGAGTAAGTTAACACCCGAAACAACGATAATAGTAAGACATTATTAACAAAGCAAAGCTAAAAGATCATATATGATATCATATTAATATATATGATTCTTGCATAATTTAATAAAAATTATTTCACTATTATACATGAGGTTAACCTACCCCAACCAAGTAAAAGTACAAGGTAAGTGATTTTCTTATCTCACTTTCAATTCCGTGAGATTTCCATTGTTCGCCACTAAATTATTGAAAGTGGTGTATTGTGTACTACCATTTGATATATATTATCATGATTCTCTTTATATTCATGTTATTCTGTAAATCCTTTGGTGGTTATTAACTTTTGGCCATACGACTCAGTTGATTAACGTGGTAATGGGTTTTCATCTCACTCCTTATTCCCGTGAGATTCATGCCATATTGCCACCATTACCTTTTGTGTGGTGTATGTACTGACCATAATTATATTCTTTGTGTAATACACTTTAATTTATGTGTATTTAAATATTAATTGTATGATACCTCTTTCATGGGTTGTATGTTTCGTAAGTTACCAAATTGGTAAGGGTTATTTCACAATCTCTTCATTATCCGAGGTTGTTTATACGTAATAATCTACTGGGATCTCTTTATCATCCACATCCATGTTTCTTCAAAATGTATTTCAAAACATTTTTACTATTTACAATAATATGGGTTAAAGTCATTTATACCCTTATTTGAATCTTTATAAGTGGTTTATAAAGGAATCTTTCCGTCGTTTTCCAAACAAGGTGCCTTTTAACCTTTTTGACAGAATTAAGGTAAGAATGTTTTTTTAACTTATACGGCGGGTTCAGTTATTTTCCACCGTTATAAAATCGTCAAAGCTTCCCTTACAAGCTTATAAGAATATTTTCAAATTGAATGTATTATTTTATAATTGTGTTACTTTTAAAATGATTTAAAAAAAAGAGATATTTCTCTAAAATAGTTTTGATTTCATCTATGTCAACATCCTTTGATGGCTTTTAAGCTTATTTGAAGTTGATTTATTATGATACAAAACATCCATATTTTATTTAAGGTTTTGTGATATTTTTGACTGTGGATAAGTTATTCTTTTGTCACTCATGGTTTTTGTTTAAAGTATTTACATTTCATAAGTTATTTTTAATCCGAATGTTTATGTTATATTTCAACCTTTCATTCAGATGAATGTGTTAGACAAGTATGTTCCGGGTTGGGGACCGGTAAAAGTAAGCCCTCTGGTTTGGTCTCCGGTTATTAGAGGAACTCCGGTTTGGTCTCCGGTTATTAGAGGAACTCCGGGTTGGTGTCCGGTTATTAGAGGCACTCCAGGTTGGTGTCTGGTTATTAGAGGCACTCCGGGTTGGGTTCCGGTTACAGTTAGCCCCAAGGTCCTGGGACGAGGCCTTGACAAAGAAATTAAAGTTTAGAATTATGCATTCCATCATTATGAAAGTGGTTATTGATTTTGCATGTGATTATTCGATTAGTAGAATATCCATGTGAATAAGTAAATTGCATTATTTCATTTTACTTTTGCCATACTATGTTGAAGTTCAAGTTTAAAAGGCTTTTGTTTTAGTAATGCATTTCATTAAATGTTTATGCTTATTTTGAATGTTCCGCTATATTGTTATCCTTGCTGGGCATTTGAGCTCACCCCTTTTCTATGTTTTATTTTCCCCAGGATGTGAAGAAGTATGTTATGAATGACCTGCCGGGATATTATGAGGGGATAATAGTGTGGACTGTGGAGACATTATGTTGTTGTAGTAGTTTTTCATTTTAGGATGTAATGTAAAACTTATAAATATATCTAGTGTTTCCAAGGCTACTAAACTAATCGGTCTTTCGAGATTTGATCTTTCTTGTGATTATGCCAATGTTATGTAATAATGCACGGACTCTAGGTAACTGGGGTCGGGGCGTTACACCAAATGGAATAACCAAGAACTCATTATGTCCATACTGATTTCTAAGGTCGTCTTCTACACATCCCCATCTCGTACCCTGAGTTGATGATAGCCTGATCAAAGGTCTGTTGGGCGGAGAAAGAAAGGAGTGATGGCAAGAGGGGGGGGGTGAATTTCATTTAAAAAAAAGATTAACAAATTAAAAATCAAAGTGAAAGTGCAGCGGAAATAAAGAGGCAAGACACAAGAATTGATAACGGAGTTCGGCCTAAAACCCGGCCTACGTCTCCGCTCCCAACTCAACCGTTGAGAGATTTACTACCGCTTTCTTTTTAATGGTTGTAGCAAGAAACCCACTAGCCTTTTTACAGGTGAAGGCTAGCTCACCTATTACAGCTTGCTTTTTAATGGTTTGAGCAAGAAACCCACTAGCCTTTTTACGGGTGAAGGCTAGCTCAACTTTGAATCAAGCCTTTTAAAAGGAAAGGCTTGACTAACCTCTTCACACCTTGAAGGTGGTGTGAGAACCCAAATGAAAGGTAGATGAGAGAAAGAGGGGTTTGTAGGCACAAACCCAAATTAAAGCTCAAAATGATAAAACAATGAAAAACCGTATTTGGAGAAGCCTTGGGCGCCAATGGATGATTGGGGTTGAAGACGTGCACTCCCAAGCTTCTTTGGTGATGCTCCTTGGATGTGGAATTGAGTTGGAGCGATTGGGGTTCCTTGGAAGAATCCGCCGGAGGTTAGCCAAATGATGTAAAATGTGTCTGTTGGCTTCTATATGTCTTGGTTAAGTCTCCGGGGCTTCCTAGTCCATTATTTATAGAGGGGGAACCCTCATATGGCCGTTAGAGGCCTTTGGATCCATTGGAGAGGCTTTCAGAGCTGTTGGAGCACAAGTGGACAGGCTGGTCAAAAGCCCAACGGCTAGTTTGACTGGCTCCACCGGTTGACCGGTACTGAGCCACCGGTTGGCCGGTGTGTGCAAAATGGAGGAGGGCTTGGGCTCAGGCTCCACCGGCTGGCCGGTGAGGTGGCCACCGGTTGGCCTGTGCTGAGGCAGTAGCAACCACTGTGCTGGCTGGGTGCCACCGGCTGGCCGGTGCTGAGGCCACCGGTTGGCCGGTGCTCTGGACAGTGGAGAGCCTTTCTGTCAATGGTCCATCGGCTGGCCGGTGTCATGCCACCGGTTGGCCGGTGGACTGAATTTCAGTCCACTTTGCCTTGTTGCTTTCATGGACCAATTCCTTGGCCACCTGAAATGATTCCTATCATCCAAAAAAACTTGAAAGAGGATTAGATAAAAAAGTGAGTGATTGTGATCATGAAAATTAAACCACGAGGGGTTCGAGAGGTACAACAATCTCCCCCTATTTTGTTGATCACAATCACCAAAACAAACAATGTAGAAAATGAAATGAAAAGCATGCTTTAAAAGATTTCTCCCCCAATCAACCAAGAATTTCTCCCCCTTTGTGATTATCAAAATAGCACGGGGCATAAAACTTGATTGAGGGATAAAGGGATTTTAAACCATTTGAAATTTTTGAAATTTGAATTGAAAGTTTTGAATCAAAAATTTGAAATGAAAAATTGAATAACAGTTTGAATTGAAAGTTTTAAATGAAAAGATTTGAATAACAGTTTGAATTGAAAGTTTTGAAAAGAAAATTGAATAACACTTTGAATTGAATATTTTGAAATGAAAATTTTGATACCAAGTGTTGAAATTGAAAGTTTGAATTGAAAGAATTGAAAAAGAATTTGAATACACAAAAAAGCTTAAACGATCCTAACTCCCCCTAAATAAAAACAACAAATCACCGGGGAGAGGTTTTTGAAACCGAGACAAATTTTGGTCCGGTGAGACTCGCTAGAAGGGATTTTTCAATCCATACTTGTCTAGTTGCGGGTCTTCTCCTATAAAATTCATCGTTAAAGAAAAAATTTTTGGGCTTACCGTACCGGGCATTTTTGCAATTGCACTCATAGATTAAGTGCCCAGGTTTTTTACAATAATTACAAAATTTAAATTGGGAGCTCCCCCTTACAAAAATAGTGGGAGCATGGGAAGAGGATGCTTTCTTGGAATAGCCAAGCCCTTGGGTGGTTCTAGATACACATTGGGAACCTAGTAGTTTGGTCAAATTTTGTTCCCCTTGGGTGAACTTGGATAGAGTCTCCCTTAGATCTTTGATGGTTGATTCCATGGAATCCACATCGGGAAGATTTTGGATTTTGAGGGACATCTCTTCCTTCTCTTTGAGAAGTTGTTCTTTTTCGGAAGAGAGTTTTTTGAAATTCTTTTTTAAAGAAACAAATTTGGAAGAAAGTTCGTGAAAACCTTCCTCCAATTGATCTCTCGCATGTTGGAGATCCTCGTATGACAAATGATTAAAAGAATTAGAAGAACTAGAGGATGAGGAGTCGGAATATGATACCTCATTACATGCCATTAGGCATTTGTTACCGTTGTTGCTCGAGGAGGAGGAGGAGGATGATGTGGAGCTATCACTCCATGTGGCCTTGAAAGCCTTCTTCTTTTCCTTTTGCTTGGCCTTTTTCTTGTTGAGTGGGCAATCGGGCTTGTAATGGCCTTTCTCGCCACACCCGTAACATTTTACCTTGGGCTCAGATTTTTCGTCGTGTTTTTCCTTTCGAGCCTTATGGGATTTCTTCTTTTGGTGCTTCTTCATGAACTTGTGCATTTTGCAGGTAAGATTCTCCATTTCGGAATCGCCGCTTGAAGAGGAAGATGAAGAGGAGGAGGAGCTTTCTTCTTGTTGAACTTTGAAGGCGATGTTCTTTGGAACTTTGATCGGTTTGCCTTCCTTTTCAGCTTGCCTCCTCATGGTGATTTCATAGGTCATGAGGGATCCGATGAGCTCTTCGACCGGCATGTTTTTGATGTCCTTTGCTTCTTGGATTGCCGTGACTTTCGGTGCCCATTTGCTTGGAAGGATCTATAGGATCTTCTTGACCATCGTTTCTACAGAAATATTATCTCCAAGAGATTTTCTACCATTGAAAACATCAGTAAAACGTGTAAACATTTCAGAAATAGATTCGGATGGATGCATGGAAAATGACTCAAAATTTTGACGATACATGTCCAATCGAGTATCCTTCACTTTGTTGGTCCCCTCATGGGTAACCTCTAATAGTTTCCATATTTCATGTGATGAGGTGCATGTGGAAACTCGATTGAACTCATTACGATCAAGGCCGCAATGTAGAGAGTTCATGGCTTTGCCATCAAGCTCGAAATTTCTAATATCGGCTTGGGTCCATTTGGATTCATCGGGAGAAGAGAGAGTGTAACCTTGCATGACAATTTTATAAATGGGATAACCTATACTTCTAAGAAAAGTAGTCATGCGGGTTTTCCAATATTTATAGTCGGTTCCATCAAAAAATGGAGCACGACACAAAGAATATCCTTCGGGGGCGAAAGAGGTTGAAGCGATCAAAAAAAGATCTCGAATTTGAAACCGGTTAGGGTATTACTCAAATTTTGCCTCTCATACCAATTGTTGGGCGGAGAAAGAAAGGAGTGATGGCAAGAGGGGGGGTGAATTGCCTTTAAAAAAAGATTAACAAATTAAAAATCAAAGTGAAAGTGCAGCGGAAATAAAGAGGCAAGACACAAGAATTGATAACGGAGTTCGGCCTAAAACCCGGCCTACGTCTCCGCTCCCAACTCAACCGTTGAGAGATTTACTACCGCTTGCTTTTTAATGGTTGTAGCAAGAAACCCACTAGCCTTTTTACAGGTGAAGGCTAGCTCACCTATTACATCTTGCTTTTTAATGGTTTGAGAAAGAAACCCACTAGCCTTTTTACGGGTGAAGGCTAGCTCACCTTTGACTCAAGCCTTTTAAAAGGAAAGGCTTGACTAACCTCTTCACACCTTGAAGGTGGTGTGAGAACCCAAATGAAAGGGAGATGAGAGAAAGAGGGGTTTGTAGGCACAAACCCAAATTAAAGCTCAAAATGATAAAACAATGAAAAATCGTATTTGGAGAAGCCTTGGGCGCCAATGGATGATTGGAGTTGAAGACGTGTACTCCCAAGATTCTTTGGTGATGCTCCTTGGATGTGGAATTGAGTTGGAGCGATTGGGGTTCCTTGGAAGAATCCGCCGGAGGTTAGCCAAATGATGTAAAATGTGTCTGTTGGCTTCTGTATGGCTTGGTTAAGTTTCCGGGGCTTCCTAGTCCATTATTTATAGAGGGGGAACCCTCATATGGCCGTTAGAGGCCTTTGGAGCCGTTGGAGAGGCTTTCGGAGCCGTTGGAGCCCAAGTGGACAGGCTGGTCAAAAGCCCAACGGCTAGTTTGACTGGCTCCACCGGCTGACCGGTACTGAGCCACCGGTTGGCCGGTGTGTGCAAAATGGAGGAGGGCTTGGGCTCAGGCTCCACCGGCTGGCCGGTGAGGTGGCCACCGGTTGGCCGGTGCTGAGGCAGTAGCAACCACTGTGCTGGCTGGGTGCCACCGGCTGGCCAGTGCTGAGGCCACCGGTTGGCCGGTGTGGAGGCAGTGGCTGGACTCTCGGTCTGGGCTCTACCGGCTGGCCGGTGCTGAGGCCACCGGTTGGCCGGTGCTCTGGACAGTGGAGAGCCTTTCTGTCAATGGTCCATCGGCTGGCCGGTGTCATGCCACCGGTTGGCCGGTGGACTGAATTTCAGTCCACTTTGCCTTGTTGCTTTCTTGGCCCAATTCCTTGGCCACCTGAAATAATTCCTATCATCCAAAAAAACTTGAAAGAGGATTAGATAAAAAAGTGAGTGATTGTGATCATGAAAATTAAACCACGAGGTGTTCGAGAGGTACAACAAGGTCTATCTTCAAAATCCATCGAGCTCCCTTTAACTGGTCAAAGAGATCATCAATCCTCAGAAGTTGATACTAGTTTGTTACAGTCACCTGGTTTAGGCACCAATATTCCTCATGGAGTCTAAAACTCCCCTATTCCTTGTTGGTAAACAAAGCTAGGGATTCCCATGGAGGAACACTGGGCCTTATGAACCCCTTCCTCTACAATTCCTCCAACTATACCCATAACTCACAAAGCTTCGAGGGAGCCATCCGATATGATGGTGTAGATATTGGTCCCATCCTGGTGTATAGTTCTATGTTAAATTCTTCATCTATGCATGGAGGTAGTCCTAGAACATCATCAGGAAAGACATCAGCATACCAGTCCACCACAATAGGATATCTCATACTCTCAAAATCAACTACCCTGATGGTAAGGCTAGCCAACTGATGTGTTATTGGTTTCACCCTCCTCCGAGTAAGGCCATTATGCACTGCAAAGGTTCCCTTCAAGCCATTGAAGGAAAACATGGTCCCATCTTCGTGGACACACCACACTTTACGCCTAATACAGTCAATCTGAGCATGGACTGTGGATAACCAATCAATACCCAAGATGACGTCGAAAAGCCTCGACACCACTACTGGAAGATCTCAGCTGAAGCCCTCTCATCCTAGAGTAAGCTCACACTACTGACACCTGTGTATAATCATCGAATCCCCCCCCCCTCGCAGGAGTCTCTATCTGTAAGGATCAATCCAATGACTCCATAATAATCTCCAAACATCGAACGAGGTCCGTGATAATAAAAGAACGACTGAAAAATGTGTCTAAAAGTACTAAAACATAGGTTTATTAGACACATATCATACCTCAAATCATCTATAAAGACTTGTGGTCGTAGGCCTCATCTTCCTGGAGCTAAGATCATCTTTGTCCACCTGCTCCGTGTAGTCGGGGTGGAACACCTTGAGGTGGTGGTGGTTGAACCTCGAATCGCCACCCACCTCTTGATGGATGGCCAGATCCTCTTCCACATCCTACACCCTGCGGACCTCCTCGCTCGAGCCTCTTCCTCTACATTGGCAGTACCTCATCCATCTGCTGGTCATCCGTACAACGGGTCATGCAGTCATGTTCAAAGTGACCCTACCCACTGCATGAGTAGAACTTCTTGCTCCTCCACAATCCTCCTATGTCTCAGGATCCCCTCACCACATACCATATATCATGAGATCGTCCACCAAGATGTATGGCCTGATTGGGCCCCTGTGTCACTCATCTACTTCCTACTACGGATGACTCTTCTACCTAAAATTTGGTGGTGGCTATCACTATCGATACCTGCTTAGCTAGGAAGCAATCCACATAAAGCGCTCGCTCTCTCACCCTATCCTACATCAGAATGATTATAGATATCATTGTTTTTTGGATCTCCCGTCAAAGGAACTTCTCAATGGTTTAGGCCCTAAAGTAAGGATCCCATACCAATTCAGTGGTGTAGTAGGAGTGATCAGTGAACCTCATCAAGTACTGGGCCATGATCATGCTACCATGTCATATGTGCAGTAACTCCTGTATACGCACTGAGCATAGGGTCGTTTAGAAGAACTATGCCCTGAAAAGGCCCTCAAATTATACCCAAATGAGGGTCACCTTGTCATTTAATTGTAGTGTTAGACTCCATAATCTTCCAACTTCTCCCAGGAAGAGACTGGCAGCATGGATAACCATGAGATCATCAGGTGTCCAAACTAAGTGAAAAACTCTAGCCAAAACCTCCATCCAGTACTTAGCCGCCTATGAATCCATCTCTACTCAGAACCTAAGAGGCCAATACTATTGAAACTTTTACAACACGCTCTGTCATTATGCACCCACTAATGGTGTGGCTTGTAGAAATGACTCCCAATAGGTATTGGTGCGACTGGTACACCACCTGAAGGTGCTAACACTCTAAGAGGGCCCTATACTGAGGCCTCATCGCTCGGTGGGCCATCATTGTGTACTCTCTTGGGAATATTGGTTGGTTGTCTACGTGTTGGAATCCTGAAATAAAATAGGTGTTCCACATTCAATAAGTTATACCTGGTGAGATGACTTAATAAAATTATAAAAAAAACTTTTCAAAACACACTCAATTAGTGTTTTCATGCACTAAGTAGAAAATCGGAATTCATGGTCCTAGAGTATGGATACGTCAGCCGCTGCACCAACACTGGATTCCCCAAACTGAAAACCATAATCATAAAACATAATAGTATTGCCACATAGAAATGATCAGAGTCATTGTTCTTCGGTAGAACTAACTCCTATGATTCCACTTTGTCACAACTCGTCCCCCAGGGCCCATGCCGTGACTACGCCATTCCCACCTTCCATAGGCCAGGGGCTGGCGACTAGCACCAAAATTGCGTATCCCTAAAATGGGAAGGCATTTCCTTTAAACATATATAAACACACAATCCAAGAACATAATAAGAAGAAACCACAAAGTAAACAGGTGTATTAAAAAGTGTACTGAATGTAAAGAGTCTGGAATACAGGCCCAACTAAAAAGTAAAAGTACAACTGAAAAGATAAAAAAGCTCATGGAACATCCACCGTGGATACTACATGAAGGGTAGGTATTTCTCACAATAAGTAGTCACTGCGTCATTTCACGTCAAATGGTCCACCTCGGAGCACCTTCCAATCCTGGCTCCCTTATCCTTGATCAACATTTCCCGTCATCTACACAAGACACTATTTTATAGGTCCTTGAAAAAGGTATTCTTGTTTTTATAATCACATCTTCTATGTGGTTTCCATTGGATTTAATTATGGAACCAAAAAATTCCAACTATTCTTTATCCAAATAGGACCTACTTTCCAAAGGCATATGTTCGTTAAGTTTGAACTTTACGATACTTAGGAACATACATTGGTCCAGAGGATGGGAGTTCAGACTCATCACACCTTATTGGGGGAATTATTGTCTACTTTAGGACTCTCATTGTAAATTTAATATATTTTAATGAATCCTTATTAATTCACCATGCATGGCCAAATATTCCCTTATAATTCACAATCACTTATTATCATGTGTAAAATTTAGAATCATCAGTATGCATTCAAGGATCTTCATTAATAAAGATATCTGTATGTATTAGAGATTTTCCATATATGTTGTCCTCTAATATAATTCTTGGATATTCATTTAATCATCGTTGTGATGATACTGGTTTCTAAGACACTCAGTGGGGCACTCTGTAATTTATTGTAATCTATGTAGACGATGGTTTAGTTTGATTTTGGGATTGTCCCTATAATATGGTCTACCTATGTATCCTTATGAAACGAATATGAACACTCGTAGTTTGGTTCCACTGAACGGGACACATCATACCTTTTAAGGTCACGTAATAAAGACCTAGCCATGCATTTTAATTTCATGTGGTGTGGAAATCTAAGTAAAAGGTTCTTAGTCAAAACATAGTGTGGGAATTATGCTGAAGTAGCCCAAGGAACATGGAAAGAATATGGGTTTCCAAGTAGAAACAGACCCTATTGGGAATATGTACCAAGGAGAACAGAGTTGATTTAATAAATTTTTTTTGAACATGAAGGAGGCTTCCTATGTATCCCATACAAATGTGAATCAATTCCCATGTTGTTCGATAAGGATCATAGGAGAGTATAGTCCTTTGAGAGAAAGGAATTTGGGAATACATCTTGAAAAGGATGCCATAATTATTTTAGGGATATAATTTGGGGATTGTTCTTAAGGATGATTCCTAGATTAAGAGAATTAAGGTTGGATTGATGAAGAGGATATCCAGTGATATTAGTACCTAAAAGGGATTCCAACGTATCATAGTTTTAACAGAAATCAGATTTCTCGTAGTTTCTTCAGTCTTGAGTGTTTCTGTACATGTTATAATCATCATGAATCTCTATGACCATGCGAGTCATGCTCGGTTTGAGAAACAAGAGGATGTGAATGATTCAACAATGACACATGCACTTTCAAATTTTTCCTCCTCTGTTGATGGAAGAGGGAGAGCCTATGGTGGTGACAGTGGATGATGTAAAGGCGACCCGGGAAGAGGGCAAGGCAACAAGCCTTCCCTCTATTCTCTTCACATTGGAAAAGGGTCCAATGGATAGAAGAAGGTATAAAGTTTTGGGGAATACACCAGGATGGTTTCTTGAAAATTGATCCTAGTAGGGGAAGGAGCCTTCTCATTTTCTTACATGGAAATGAAACAGTGAACCATACCCCTACCAGTGACCTGAGGTTTTGGGTTGTAGAGACGAAAATGGGAGTACACAACCCAAAACCTAATCCTCTAAACCAGGAAAATCCCAACATTGTTTCTAGGGGAATGGTCCATATCAGAGTGGATATAGAAACCCATAGTCATTCCATGTACCCTAACTCCATTATAAAACAAATGAAAGAAACCTCTGACTATGGAAATACAAACCCAAATAGGATACATGCTGATGAGCCTTTACCAATGGTTTGATAAGTTAGGAGGTTTCGGTGGAGGCTTCAACTTAGTACTTTTTGGATAAGGGAACCAAGGAAGGAGATACCCTACCATGAATGGAATTGGAAGAGGATACTTGAGTTTTTTTGTAGGCTTTATACCATGATATGTCGTGTAAGAGACTCACTTAAGTATGCCCCATAGGTACCCCACGTTGATGTACCATACAGGTATCTCGCGTAGGTATCCCGCGAAGGTGTGGCACATAGGTGTGGCACACATGTATGAATGATGACTGAAGAATGTGTTTCAAATATGAGAACCAAATCTATGTAAAAATTGTAAACTAAATTTGAAACATGCTTATCCCGGTTAATTATCTCTTCTCTCATTTTTTAGAGATCTACCTGAGAAAATATGAGGGATCTAGGTGAAAGAGATACACAATGGGAGATTCAGAGAGTCTTTCAACTTTTTCAGTCCTTGAAATGTGGAGCCCAAGGGCTCTATTTAAAGGTATGTATGGGCCTAGTTGAAGGAAGTTTTATCTGCGAAGGTCCTCCATGAAAGTCCCCCACACAGGTACTCTATGTAAGGGAACATAAATTATTCTACTATGGATCTCTACCGAGCTGGTCCGTCATGTAACTCTCCCGCACATGTCTATCATAGAGCTCTGTCATGCAGGTCTGTCTTGTAGATATATCATGTTGGTCTGTTGTGTAGATATATCACACAGTTCATTTGGAGTATATGAATTTCCTTGAATTTTTCTAACCATGTCTTGGGATTTTGAAATATCCATAGTGATCATCATGATCTTTTTGAATTCTTATGTAATGTCAACAAAATCCCCTCCTCTGGATTGGATCTGATAAGAAAGAGGGTCGAGTCCGAAGGTAGTTTTGTAAGGAAAAGACCATGAGTACATTGCTTGATATTAGAAGTTTATTATGGTGCTATTTTGCAGTGGTATGGTGTGGAGACGTTTCATGTATTCCAAGCACTCAGGGCTTCGGATTTCTATAAATAGGTATCATCCTTCATGATTTGTTTCACTTGTGCTTATTAGAATTTTACAGGTCTCATTGCATAGTTCATTCTCCCTGCCCCATCACATTGTGCTCTTGCGTAATTCCCTTTAAATTTAATAAATGTAAAATTATTTAAGTGATGGAGCTATGCCAAATTAATTCATTGAATGAGTTTTTCTAGGATCCTTATCAAAGGACCTACGCGAAGGACCTCGTCGAAGGACCTATGTGACAGACCTCATTGAAGGACCTACGCGACAGACTTCATCGAAGGACTTACGCGAATAGTGTCCTTATCCAAATTTTTTATTTTCCTCTTTAAAATTCAAACCTAATAGGGAAATTTTGGTAATTATATTTCAAGAAAAAATGACTCATTTGATGACCCATACTGAAGAAGTTAAGGCTCGTCAAAATGACATGATGAAGATCATCGAACCAGACTATTATGGTGTAGTTGAAAGTAATCTTCCTGAGCTATGGAAGGGTTTAAATTTTTACCAATGTTATTATCCAAAATATCCCTACTTACCTCTGTACGGGCTTGGGCTAATGTAAGATTCCCATGTTCCATCAGTTAATGTGTACATTCCAAAGAATTGGTTTCTTCAATACTCAAACTATAACTGCATGAATATTAGTGCAAGGGGGTTCTAGTACAAGAAGGAATAGTCTCTATTGGTTGAATCCTTCATCATAGTTATTGAAATCCCAATATAAAGGATAACGTTGTAGTTCTAAGATCAAATTTCTAGGTTTCCACCTTTTGGGTTCCTCAAGAAGATTAATCTAATGGTTGGAAGGAAGACTGAGATCTTCATTCTGGAGGAGGTGTTAAACCCGACTGGATGTGGGAATTCTGGATGCGTTAACCTTGTGCAGAATTCCGAAAAGAGTTATCAGATGTTCATATCTGTGAAGATTTCTGAATTGGACAACTTATGTTTATAAAAATGATTTCATTTTTGAACTACTGAGTCGATGGAGTCCACAAAAAAATTCCTTCCATTTGACACATGGTGAATTTGGTATTAGTCTCTGAGTTATTTACCAAATATCTAGAATTCCCATTCTTGTGGAAATGGATGACGAATTCATTCCACCCGTTACAACATGGGGTGATGCTACCATAACACCACTGATAGCCCATGAAATATTTAAAATAACAAATAATTTACCGATAGATAAGAAAGATTTTCATGACAGACTGTGGATGGAAGCCTTATTAGAACCAACAATAGAGAAAGGTCCAACCTGTGGATGTCCTACTATTTGTCCCTTTGCATATAACTAGGGAAATTCTAGAACAAATTGCCCTACACTGGAAAGAGGTGAATATAATCACTAAGGATGTACAGTAAAAGTTGATATAGATGGAATGGTATGCATAGATGCCTTCCTTGCTATCTAGATAAGTGTTAGGTTTCTTTCAGTCCGTGAATCCGGAGGTGGTGTAAGATCAGCGAATTTTTTATTTGAAGAAAAATTTGTAGAAGGGATGTATATTAGTTTATAAACCCTTGTATTGGAAAGAAGTTTCCATATTCTCCTTCATTTATTCAATGGGAAAGATCCATTTTGAATTTCAGGGCCATTCCAAGTGTTGTGGGGCTGGATTGCAATAAATTTATCTTCATACTCGGTTTTGAATTCAGTTAGAGTTCTGAATGGTCGATTCACCCCATTTTTAAAGAATATTTCTGGTATTCATCCACTAAATTTGACACCTGATGTGGTGCTAAAGGCATTGAATGTATCAGGAGAATTAATCTTGTTTCCTTTTAGTAACACACAAATCGGAACATTTATTGATGATAGTAATGAAAATAATTATGAGTTTAGATCTTATATGATGAAATTTAGGGATGGTGTATTATCGACCAGGATTTATGGTGAAATTATCTATGAGGATTAAATCCCTTACATGTCTGCTCGTTAGATCAGATTTCTTCAACAATCAAAAACTTTTTAACCAACCTATGTTAGACATGAGAAGAACCCCATTATAGCGAGACAATTATGGATTCTAATGGCTTTAGAGGCGTCCAGATTTTCGATTACATTGCCTCTATCAGATTCATCAATCATTTTGGAAGGAGAATATGCCAAAGCTTGGGCTTTTTCATATTCTCATGGGGCATTGAAAAAAGGAGTATATCGAGTGGCAGCTACAACCACAGTTGCACATGGAAATATTGGCAAGAATTACAGGGTCCGAGATGTTACAGAAGATTCATATGTTTCAGAGACCTCAAAAAGTCTTCGCTAGAGGATTACCAGGAAGAACAGGGTTAGAGAAGCAGTACCACCAACACCATGGCCATCCAGTCACTGTTATCAAACAGATACTCCTATTCCATCCATTGAACTATCTAAAGAAGAAAGGAGTCCTGAAGATTCTCACCAGTCAGAAATTGTTGAATCTCCTCCACAATTAACCAAACCAAGATGGAATTATGTGCGGATTTTATCTATTCATTACCGGGAGAGTGTGACACATGATCTTAAGGAAGCATGGGCATTCCTCCATCATGGAATTAAAATACCAGATATTGGTGAAATTAAGGCAACTTCTAATTGTAATCCAGATAATAATCTGGCTGAAGTACATAAGTATAATACTGAGCTCTAGGCTTTAATATATGCTACTGATGAACAAATCCCAGCCTCTAAACAAGTATCTCATATGATGGACTTAGGATAACATGAAGGGGTAATTATTGAGCCTGAGGAGGAGTGGGATATTTATGTTAATACGTAGAATATATTTTCCTTTTTCTTTTTTCTCAACTCTTCTCTACCATTAATCATCAATAATCATGATGAAAATGTATTTTTGTATCTTTAATGTAGGGAAGGACGATATTAACTAGTTCTTAAATCAACAATGTATGGTCCTACAGGCTCTCCCATTGATGCAACAAATGATCCGCCCAGGTCTTCAGAACATTCTCCAAAAGAAAGAATTATGATCTTGGTAATGGAGATGGATGTTCCTCAACCATTACATTATGTTTCCCCTACCAAGTGGAGTGATTCAATTTCTCCCCCTGATTTGGAAAAGAAATGCTAGAGAGCAATGATATTTATCTGAAGTGTTCGTCGAAGGATTAAGTATTTATAATATCCTTAAGGAATGTAATTTTCCTAACACACTCTGGTAATAATGTTTCCTCATGCATAATCTATGTCTCTCTCTTCTCCCAAGGGACTAAGAGTTGATTCTTCTAGAACAGAGTAGGAAACCCAAGGAGAAACCCAATTACATGTTGATAAATACGTTATCGTAGTAGACAAATCATCATAAGATTAATCTATACCCACTCCTAGATCTACTGAGATATGGGAAGTCCATAAAAGGATTAAATACATTCCACATTTGCTTTCATTAATGTATCCTGAAATAATCATTACTGATAATCCTATTGCTCATGATGAAAGGAATGTTGACCTAGGGTAATCTGAGACAAATACTAATGTTGGCCCAAACCTGGAAAGACCTAATGATACTATACCAATTGAAGAGCCAACGGAACCGAATGTCAGCGGAGCCAATTTGGGAATCATCCAACATTTGTTGGATACCTTAAATGGTGAAGATGCAATAACATTCCAAGCCACATACACTGAAATAATGGAATCCCTTAATCCAAAATTTGATATTCTAGGATCCATCATCGAGTTTAGGGATTTTCATATGGAATTTCTAGTATATAAGTCCTTATTCTTACATTTTCAATACACAATTGTTCTTCTTTACTTGATTCTTCACATCAAAGTTCACCTCAATCATCATTATCTGTGTAAAATGATGCAAAGGATCTTCAAGAATGTGGTATTCCACTCTATCCCTCAGTTAGAGAAAGAGAAATACCTCTAGAGGTTCTTCCATCCGGAAGTGCTCAAGAAACGTCAAATATAATAACTGAGCAAACTCAAGGGAGTGCCCCTTCCCAAGAAACATCTTATCAAATCACTGAAGCTGAGATTACAGGTGATGAATCCAATCAAGTAGATGAATTATTATTTGGTAAATATAATTATCTATCTGAATCATATCTTTTTCTTCCATTTGAAATTGACAATGACCTTGATTTATCATTTAGGGCTATCAGATCCAAGATCAGAAGGTGAAGCTTCTGTTGTTCCGAGAGAAGTATAATGAGGTAGCTCTTTAAGTGATCTGTTTCCATAGTACATCTTACATCATGGTGGTGACTCATATTCAGACTTAGAGATGCAATATTCACATGTCATGGCACATCAGAAGACATGGTATCATATTTGGAGCATAATTGGTGAGAATCCTTTAGATGAACTGCTGTCCCATTTTTTCCAAACTCTCAACATTATTCAGCGTACTGAGATGTTTTGGATTTAATTATCGATCAGTACATGATGCTATAAAAGAAATAATTATCTGATGGGAGTAGAAGTATATGCTATGAAAATATTTTCAAGTGGCTAAGCGACTTATCAATATTGAGGGATTTCAATCTATAGTAGTTGAGGCGGAGGAAAATCCCAACACAAAATTGATTGAAATAAGATAACAAATTAGAGAATCCATGACGGAGTCATTATATCTTCAACAAGAAATGGATGTTGTTCATCAAAATCATGACCAATTGAATCATACATTGGGAGAAATCCAATTAGAAGGGATAACTTCCATTTAAAAAACTAAGGAAGAACTTCATCAGACTGAGAAGGCTGGAGTTACTCAGCTCTCTCAACATCAAAAGGCAACTGATAAAGCTTATGAAGCTGTTCAACAAATGAAGATTCATGTTGAGAGATTAATTTTATGCATGATATAAAGGTTCTATTTTTTGGATGTCCCTATAATTCCATGTAAATGAAAGGGATTTCATTCCTCCAATCATATACGTCTTCATTCATATTTTCCACGATTGAAATATTAAAGGTAATGATGATGATGGATTTTTTATCATTAAACCTTCATGATAGACAAACATGATTACAATGACATGAATCATGTTCTCATAATATTTTTTTATTAATCCAATGGACCTAATGAAAATAATTTTACATTTCCAAGGGTTACATGGACAACCCCACAAATTTTGTATCTTTGGAATTGTATTTTTTTCAATATTACCTAAATATGACCAAAATGTATTTTTATTGAGATGGGACTCAACTTTTATTTAGATCCCTTTGCAGGTTCTCAATCTAATCAGTACCAAGCCTTTTTTTGTTGGAAATTTAGAGTCATTCATTTCAGACTATAAAGAGATAATATTTAGAGTCAAATAGATTTGACTATATATATTGAAATTAGTTCCTAAATAATACTCTATGGATATGAATTTCTTTAATATTATTTAAATATTTCGAAGGGGAATCTGGAGCCATAATTATTTATGGCCACCAAATTTAAAACATATATCAACATAAAGAGAGTCTCTTCCAAGAAATAAGTTACCATTATTTAAAAAACCCATAATGGGGGTTGTGTTATGAAGGGCCAATTGGGGCATATTATGCCTAGCCAAATAGTGGCATCTTCTGATTAAGAGGCCCATTGTGTAGGAAACTTATGAAAGGCCACCTAAGGGGATGTGTTGCATAGTAAAGAAAAATATCTCTTTAGGAATTTTACATTTCGCTGCTGATAGATAGTGGAAAATAATATTTGGGTTACTCACGACCACAATGGGATCTTTTCCCAAGGAAATGAATTTTAAGAATGAAAGGGCTATTTTATACCGACATATGTCACGAATTGGAAATCCATATATATTAAAATTTTGGTGTATGAGGAATGGTTAAAATTTATCAGAAAGTGGATTTTCAAAAAACATATTGTGTAGCTTTAAGTTATGCAATGAGGACATTGGTACTTTACAATTTTAAGTCATGCGGTGAGGACATTGGTACTATGCAGTTTCAAGTCATGTAGTGAGGACATTGTGTGGCTTTAATTTAAGGTTTTTAGCTCTGACCAATGGTTTTTGACTCTCCGAATTTCATGATAATTTGTTTAGAAATATACTTCCATATTCAAGTAAGGAATCGAAAATCATAAACTATGAATAATTTCTGAATCCAATGTATGATATGGGAAAAGGGATAAAACCATTAGAGGAAGTCTTTTCCAATAACAATGTTACAATTATTTGACAACCCCATTATGTGGGTTGTGTTATGTAAGGCCAACTGGAGCATATGTTGTATAGCCAAATAATGGAATCTTTTGGCTGATAGGCTGGTTGTGTAGGCAACTTATGCATGGCTTTTTATTGCTAAAAGATGAAGAAAGATTATGGAGATTCAAATTTTCCAAAGAAAGAAGTTTGGTTATTAAGAAATGTACCTGAATATGGAGAGGGTATTTCCAACCAATATTTCCATTGATTAGGATGAATAAGTCTCCTACGAAGGTCTAACCCAAATGTAGGAGTTATGGTGTCTGTAGTTTTAGGTCATACAATTGGGAAGAAAAATGGAAAAAGTGTATGATATGTGGTCATGTGATTACAGGGTTATTTCATATTGCATTGAACACGTGTTAAGGGAAATGTGTCAATTATGGTCTTGAAGACATTTAGATTGGGATAAAGATAATCAGACAAGTATATTTGAATGAATATTTTAAAATATAGATTCTTGTATATTGTCATCAGAGTTTTAATGGGAAAAATACTATAACCAAGAATAAAAATACAATTATACGAAAAAACCCTTTCTGGAGGCTGTGTTATGTATGTCCAAATAGGGAATATGTTTCATAGTCAAATAGTGGAATCTTCTGACTGACATGACCATTTTGTAGGCAACTTATGCGAGGCCACCTAAGGGAACATGGTGCATAGTCTAGCAAAAGAGCTCTCGAGTATTAAAAAATATGTCACCAGAAACTGTAAGAAATATTATGAAGATCCGGAAACATTTATGATTAGGAGTGTGAAATATTAAAGGGGGTTGTTTGCAATGAGTATATGAAATATTTGAACCAATATTAGCCATGAGTTTGACATTATTTACATAGATTTGACTCATATGTATAATATATACTTTCATTGTTTCCTATGAATTAATATTATGATGTGTAGTATTATGTCACGCAATTGGGACATTAATGGCCCCATAACAAATTATGACACATACTTTATATAAATAATCCTTTTACCCAATTTCTATGCCAAATTGAGCTATTCTAGGTGTGAGAAATAGGTAGTATGGATTTCTTCTATAATATAAAGGTGACATAGGTGAAGAATGGGGTGTTAGATTTCCATACAGTTTAATGTCATGCGGTAAGGACAAAGATGAACCGATCTGAAAGGAAAGAGTTCTTGTAACTGGACTAAGGGATAAAACCCAAGTGTCACTAAGTGTCTTGTTGAGGGCAAGAAAGAATCCATATGTAGTTCTTAAAACATTATCTATATAGTTTTGATTCTTACAAAATGAATAATGTTTTTTTATTGCGGCTGGGCCCAAGATTGGTGATCTAGTCATCTTTTGTATCACAAATAGATAAGAATCAAGCTATACATAGTTCTTTAAATAATCATTCCACATGCCAATCATGTTTGACATGAATAATGGGTGATTTTAAAACAATCCGAGAGAACGGTAAATCTTAATACATAAAATGAAATAAGGACCAAATCATATGTCATAAGGAAACACTCTGTATAGATCTGATTCATATATAGGAGGTGAGAAGAAAATAAGAAGATTTTGTGACTGCGGATGGACCCAAAATTAGAGATTTAGGTATCTCTACATTTCTCATTGAAAATGAGAATCATCCCATACGTAGTTCTATAAACAAGGTATTTGTGAATATCTGACTTAGACATAAGAAAAAGTGGGACTCATGTGATACTAAGGAGTAGTGATGATGTTAATTATTTTTTCTTATAGAAGATTCTAATGTGAAATAGAGAAAACATTATTCGTATTGTTTTATGTCATGTAATGAGGACAAATGATGTCATGCAGTTTAACATCATGTGAAAAGGAGGAATATATTACACATTTAATGTCATGCAGCATGGACACTTATGGTTGTTATACAGATTAATGTCTTGAAACAAGTACAATTGTACAACTACACAATGTGTTTCTTTAAGAATTTTGCATTGGTTGGAGTTGTAATAATCTCTCAATCCATTAAGATTAAGGAATAAGATGAATTTTAATAATCCTTATATATAGAATAATGTATGTCCCACTCAGGCTCATGCTTGGGAGGTTTCTTCCATGGTATCATTGGAGTCCTCGGGAAAAAAACAAATTGTTCTTAAAGAAATGAACAGAGGTAAAATTACTTCTTAAAAGCTGGAGCTATACTGTTATAATATACTTCTAAATGATGCAGAGTATGAAATCCTTTCTTTCCTAATCGTTCTAGCTCATTGAACTTTTTCTAAGACCTCTAATCTATAGATAACTGATCACATATCACAACACTGAGTGAAGGAAATTTCCATTCAATTGGCAAAACTGCTTCGGTTCCATATACCAATGAATAAAGAGTTTCTTGAGTGGTACTATGAGTAGTTGTCCAACAAGACCATAAATCCTTCAAAAGTTCATTAGGAAATGATTTGATATCTTTATCCACCATTTTATGAAGAATATTTGATAGGGACTTATTCAAGGCCTCTATATGTCCATTGGTCGCCGCATGATAGAGAGATGAGTGGTTGGATTTGATATTATGTTCTTGATGTCACGACCCATCCTCGGGGCCCATGCCATGACTACCCCAAGACCGCCTTCCAGAGGTCAGGGGCTGGCAACTAGCACCAAAGGCGTAAATCACGATAAAAGGGAAGGCATTGCCATTATATAAGCAAACAAACACAACAGAGTACGCAAGGTGAAGTAAACACTAAGTAAACTGAGTACAAAAGTAAGTGATGGAAAGTAAATGGACCGGTATATAAACCCAAATGAGAGTACAGAACAACTGAGATAGAAATTACAACAGCTGAAAAGTAAAGCAGCAACCACCAAGTCGTCCTCCGGAATTCCCACCTGATGGGTGGGTACATATAGTCTCGTCGGTACCTCAGGTCCGTCCATCCGCTCTGAGTACGTCCCGCCAAGTAGTCCACCTATAGGTACCATCTCCCTCCACAAGAATCCACCTCGATCAGTGATGTATGTCATCTGCATCCAACACAACATAGTGCGGGCATAGCTCGTGTAGCGGTGAGTATACGATACTCAGTAGGGACCCCAAGACTCCCGAAGGTCTCCCAGAATCCACAAATAAATAAAACAAAAAGAAATAATACAAACACGAAGTATCAACCAACTCTACTTAGGTATATGCCCATACATATACCTAAGTCATCAATTCCAGTTCGGCTCCAACTCGAGAGCCCAAGTATAACCCAGTCCACACAGGAAAGCACAACCCAGTCCATACAGGAAAGCACAAACCAGTCCACATAGGAAAGTAAGTCAATCAGATCAATGATATTGATTGAAATTAAAGACTCATCTCACACATGTATACTACACACTAAGAGGGGTGGAGATAATAGATGTAGCCTCTGAATCATCTCCCCAGCCGAACCCACGTAGGATCCAAGTACAGAATTCATCACTGCCGAATCCACATAGGATCAATGTATAGTAACCATTGCTGCTTAACCCACGTAGGATCCATATACAGTCATCATCGCTGCTGAACCCATGGAGGATCCAAGTACAGTCATCCTCATTGCCGAACCCATGTAGGGTCCAAGTACTGTCGTCATCATCATCGCAATCGCAGCCAACTCTAGGGTTCCCGCACATAGAACACTCGATTCCAGGAGGGTCCGCTCCACGAGCCATGGGGGTCGATACATCAATTGTCACGAAGTCTAGAGTTGATGTATCCTGAAGTTCCGTCTCGTCAAAAGGAACTCTACGCAACTGACAGAACATCAATCGAACGCCCGGTCTGAGAGATATTGGATTTTCCATTCTAGGGACCCAGTTAGAAATATGCACATTTCTAACCCGGATGATATCCAAAATCATCTGAATCTCACCTAGAGTATCAAAAAAGGATCGTCTCGTTGAAAGAGTCCTAGTGCCGTATACGGCACGTCGATCAGATGCACGATCCTAAAGTTATTCACGTTTAAGTGAATAACGGACCCGACCCATTTAGTCTAGTGGGCTGACGGGTCAGGTTGACCCAATTTTTCAGGTCCGACCCAGCAGGGGTGTCAGACCGGTCTGAAGAAAAATATCACTCATCCCGAAGGGATGCGGCTCGACCCGAAGTGGCACAACCCATCCCAAATTGGCGCGGTCCGGCCGGGCGGGGCGCGACCCGGCCCAGCACGGCCCGGCTAGTCATGCGGCTCGGCCAAAGCTGAGCGGGCCCCAAGGGGGGCCCCCCCCCGGTCTTCTGCACCGGTGGTGCCGCCCTTCCCCGAACCAGATGGATAGACCAGCCGGTGTTCTGCGCACGCGGCCCGCATGGGCGGGCTGCTGTTCTCCCATGCGGCGCCCTCTCGGCGCCGCAGTCCAGCTCCGCCTGGCCAACCGGTTCTTCCGCCGAAGCGGCCTGTGTAGCAGTCCGTGGTTCTTTCTACACAACCAGTGTGACGGCGTCGGTTCCTTTCATCATGATCCTGGCATGGAGTGACAACACCATGTTTTTCCTCCACCTCTGCTTTCCAATTCCAAAGCAATAAAGTTCTAGCTGAGGATTTTCAGGTCATGTTCATTCAGCCCGCGCCCTCCGCGTTAGACAGTATCACATGGCCATAAATGTAAAAGGGTTACAAAACACAATGAACAATTTTATTCTCAATAAAATTGAATCAACACACCCTACCTCAAAAAGAAGTTTGTGGTTGTCAAGCGCTGCGGATGATGGCGTCTTTCCCGTCCTCGTCGGTGTGTACCCAAGGAAATGATGTCTCCTCTTTTATCACGGAGTGAAAAAGATGATTTCTCGTCATTGGAGAGCTCCCGCGTCGGTGTTCCCTCCCTTGTCACGGAGGAAGAAGTGGATGAAGAAACCGGGGTCACCGAGTCGTTCTTCATTGAAGATGTGATGTTCTTCGCGGGAGGATGAAGTTCTTAAAAATAAAAACTAAAGTTCTCCCCAAATCCTCCTTAGACAATAATTCTAACCCCAAAATAAAATAAGCTTCTCCTTATTTTATTTTACATTACCATGCATTCAAATTTTCAAAATTCAAACACTTAATTCAATTAATTGATGAGGTTCAATTAATTAATTAAGTGTGTGTTGACATGAATTAAAGTGGGAGAGTGGGGAGAGGAGAAGTTACCCAAATAAATTCAAGGGGGGTTTCCAACATTAATCAAAGAAGATTAATGGGAGGTTTTAGGGGTTTTAGGGAATGTGAAAGGTTGGGGATAATGTGGGCCCCACCTCACACTTATCCTCACATGGGTAGTTTGGTTGTTAATGGGTCCCACCATAACTCCCCCATGTAGCATAAAAACCACTTTAAATAAAAGAATAAAATTGTCCCACAATTTTATTCACTTCTTATTTAATCCACATTTTTTTAACACCTCCTCTTGAGCAAACGCATCTATGGTAAAGGCCCTCTTAAGCAATTAATGGAGTTTCAAGTTCACCAGTGCCCTTGGATTTCAATTCTGAGCACCGGTTCAAAAGATAGAAAAACCCACTCGTTCGTTTACTGAACGTACCCAAGCTAAACTTCGGAAAATTATTTCGGGCACACCGCGCCTCAAGAATCAGGTGCCGTCAGAAACTACGTACTCGAAAAATCCCAAAGAATTTAAGAAAACAAAGTCCTTGAAATTTACGGGTCTTTAGATTACTCCCACCTCAGGGCTTTATGTCCCTGTATAGCTACATCATACACTAGGAAAACAAATGCGGGTATTGTCCATGCATCTGAGCCTCCCGCTCCCATGTGCTATCTTGAAGGTTCCCGTGCTGCCGACGAATGTGCACCAGAGGAATCGACCGTCCATGTAGGACCTTCTCCTATCAATCCTCAACCTCCACCAGGACCTCTGCAAAAGTAGCCCCATCATCGATGTCCATCTCCCCGTGAGCGATGATATTCGTTGGGTCGTGCACGTATCTCCTCAACTGAGATACGTAGAAAATGTCATGCACCCGGTGCAACTGAGGTAGAAGGGCCAGGCCATAATCCACCTAGCCTACCCTGTTGAGGACCTGAAAAGGTCTGATGAGGCTCAGAGATAACATGTCGCCCCGTCCAAATCTCCGTAATCCACTTCGAGGTGAGACCCGTATGAAAACATGGTCTCCATCCTCGAACTCTAGTGGTCTCCACCTCTTATCAGCATAGGACTTTTGTCAACTCTGTGCAGTCCTCATCCACTCCTGGATTATCTGCACCTTCTCTGTCATAGCCTAGACCATCTCTGGTCCTACGAGTGCTGACTCCCCAGGGTCAGTCCAATACAGAGGTGATCTGCATGGTCGGTCGTACAATGCCTATTATGGTGCCATCCCGATGGTGGAGTTGTAGCTGTTGTTGTGAACAAACTCCACCAAGGGTAGGTGATTCTACTAGCGACGACCAAAGTCAAGAACGCATGCACGGAGAATATCCTTGAGTGTCTGAATGTTCCTCTCCATCTGGCCATCCATCTGAGGGAGAAGGGCGGTGCTCAGGTGTATCTGCGTCCCAAAAGACTCCTGCAACCCCTTCCAAATACGGGAAGTAAAGCGAGCATCTCGTTCAGAGATGATAGATGATGGCACACCTTGAAGTCGTACGATCTCCTAAATGTAGAGACGTTGTGAGCTCTCCACTGAGCCCTGCTCCTTGATAGGTAAGAAGTGGTCCGACTTGGTGATTCGGTCGACAATCACCCAGATGGAGTCATGACCTTTGGAAGTACATGGAAGCCCCATCATGAAATACATGGATATCCTATCCCACTTCCACTTCGGGACCTCTAAGGGCTGCACCAAGCCTGCCACTACTTAGTGCTCAACCTTCACCTGCTGGAAGGTGAGGCATCATGAAATGAACTCTGCCACAGCCTTTGTCATACCCAGCCACCAGTGCTGTCGTCTGAGGTCCTGGTACATCTTCGCTACTCCAGGATGTACCGCTAGAGGGGAAGTGTGAAACTCCCTCATAACCTCCTCCTGTAATGCAACTAGTACCATGGTACGTCCCATGAAGAGGATGATGTGCTCTCCTTCTACATAAAAACCATCAGGTGTCTGCCCTGTGAAAATTAGAGCACGTCACATCTCACACTCAACGTCCCCACATTGTGCCTCTCTGACCCGCTGAAGTAGTGGAGGAGTGAATGTGAGTGACTTTAGAAAGGCTTCTCCATCTCTATCCACAAAGGATATCTGCAACACGGCTAGCTGCTCTATCGCCTCTCCAAGTAGCTGAATGTCTGATCTCCTATTGAGAGCATCAGCTACTATGTTCCCCTTCCCATGAGTATAGACTATCCCAAAGTCCTAGACCTTGAGGAACTCAAGCCATCACCACTATCTCAGGTTCAGGTACTTTTGCGAGGAGATATACCTGAGACTCTGGGGGTCAGAATAGACTGTAAAGCGCTCTCCCATCAGGTAGTGCCGCCACATCTTCAAGGCAAAGACCACTGCTGCTAACTCCAGGTCCTGGGTTGCATAGTTTTGCTCGTGTTGCCTCAACTTTCATGAACCATAAGTGTTCACTGACCGCTCCTGCATCAGGACACACCCGATTCTGGTCCCTGATGCATCACAGTAAACTACGTAACCTAAACCCTCCTCTGGTAGCCTCAACATTGGCGCACTGGTCAATCTCTGTCTCAGCTCCGAGAAGCTCTGTTGACATCTATCTGACCACATGAAGGGTTTCCCCTTTTTTGTCAAACCTTAAAGTGGTGCTGCAACTCTGGAGAAGTCTGGAAAAAATCTCTAGTAGTACCTAGCCAGACTTAGGAAACTCCACAACTCTATCACACTCCTGGGTGGCTCCCAAGCATGTACTACCTCGATCTTTACAGGATCCACAACAACTCCCACCTTAGAGATAACGTTCCCCAAGAATTGGACCTCTCAAATACAGAACTGACACTTCGAGAGCTTACCATAATGATGGTGCTCTCTGAGTGTGTCTATTACAACCCGCAAGAGGTAGGCGTGCTCCTCCTTAGTAGTCATGTAAATCAATATGTCGTCAATGAAGACTACGACAAATCGATCAAGGTAAGGCTAGATCATGTTCATGAGACTCATGAACACTTCTGGGGCATTGGTTATGCCGAAATTCATAACCAAGAACTCATAGTGGCCATACCGACACTTGAAGGCCGTCTTCTGCACATCCTCATCTCAAAATCTGAGCTGATGATAGCCTGAACTGAGGTCTATCTTTGAGAACCATCGTGCCCCCATGAGCTGATAAAAGAGTCCATCTATCCTTGGGAGTGGATACTTGTTCTTTATAGTCACCTGATTCAGGCGACAGTAATCGACACATAGTCGTAAGCTCCCATCTGCCTTCTTGGCGAATAAAATCGGAGAAGCCCAGGGTAAAACACTGGGTCGGATGAATCCCTTTTCCTGTAATTCCCCCAGATGTACCTGTAGCTCACGAGGCTTATCGGGAGCCATCTGATATGGTGGAGTAGAAATCGGGGCTTTCTCATGTTACAGGTCAATATAGAAATCTACCTCTCCATGAAGAGGTAGTCCTGGAACGTCATCCGGGAAAACATCCGCAAACTAATCCACCACAAAAGGAAAACTCAGACTCCCCACATCAACCGCTCCGAGAATGAGACTAGCCAACCGATGTGTGATCGGCTGCCCTCTCCTCTGCATAAGTCCATCCTACGCTTCAAAGGATCCCTTCTCACCGGTGAAGGTGAACCTGCTCCCATATGTGTGAACAAACCGCACTTTGTGCCTAATACAATCAATATGGGCATGGACTGTAGATAACCAGTCCATACCCAAGATGAAGTCATAAGGCCTCGACGTTGCTACAAGAAGATCTCAGCCGAATCTCTCGCTTCCTAGAGTAAGCTCACACTGCCGGTACCAGTGTGTTATCGTCGCGTCTGCTCTCGTAGGAGTCTCTAGCTGTAAAGATCGAGCCAACAGCTCTTTCAGAATCTCCGATCTCCAAACAAGGGTAGTGGAAATGAAATAATGACTCGCTTCTATGTCTATAAGAACTGCAGAAAGGGTGGAGTAGACACAGGTAGTACCTAGAATCATCTCAGGTACACCGTGGTTGTAAGCCTCCACTGACTGAAGCTGAGTCTGCCTCTGTCCGCCAGCTCCCTATGGTCGAGGTGGACCTCCGGGTGGTAGTGGTAGAGCCTCAAAGCTTTGCCCACCACTCGCTTCTCGGCCAGCTCCTCTGCCTCATCCGCCTGCTCCTTGCGGACCACAATGGTCAAACCTCTGCCTCTACCTGGGTGGTCCCTCAACAGTCTGCTACTCCTCTGCATGGTGGGTCAGGCAGTCATGAGCCATGTGGCCCTGCCTGACACATGCATAGCACTTCCTGCCTCTCGTATGACTTGCTCTGCTGCGAGTGAAATGCACCTCCGAACCAGTATCCTGAGGTCGCCCACCTGATGGCCTGGTCCTCTTGGACCTCTGTGACATCTGCCTACTGCCGGCTGCAGAAGACTCCGCCACGTGTTCCCCTATGGTAGACCTCACTGCTGGTGTAGACTCAGCAAGAAATCTCTCCACAAGTAGGTCTCACTCTGGTACTCTTTCCTGCGTCGGAATGCTAAGGGAGGTCACCGAAGCACTGATATCATGCCTCAGTCCCTACTCGAAGGTCCGGGCCTGGAAGAATGGGTACTGTACCATGTCCGTGGAGTAGCGCGAGAGGTCAGTAAATCATGTCGAGTAATGGGATACTGTCATACTGCCCTACCATAGCTGTAGTAACTCCTGGATGCGCACTGCACGGAGGGTGGCTGGAACGAACTCTGAGCGTAAGAGGGTCTCTAAGTCCTTCCATAGTAAATATGCCTTATCATTCACCTGGAGCATCAGGATCCCCCATCTACCAGCTACCGCGTGCAAGTGACTCGCCGCAAGGATCACCATAAGACTTGCTGGTGTCCATACATATATGAAGACTCGAACAACAGCCTCCATCCATTCCTCGGCTGCCTGAGGGTCCGTCTCTCTGCGGAACCAGGGCGACCTCTAATGCTGAAACTCGTGTAGTGAACTCAGGTGATGTTCACTCTCCGCTGTTGGGGCTGGTGGTATCGGTGGCCCAGCGGTAAGGGGTACCGTTGGTGCCTCCGCTGTAATGGGGACCTGCACCGAGGCCTCGTCGCTCGGCGGGCTTCCATATCGCACATAACTGGGAACCCTAGATGGCTGCCATCGTGGGGCCATACTAAAAAGAAACAGTTGTGTCATGGTTAATATAGTATACCTGTTTAGCTGACACAAAGTAATTACTAAGAAAATTTTTTAAACACAAATCAAATCAATGTTTTCGTGCACTAAGTCGGGAATCAGATGTAACACCCCGACCCCAGTTACCCAGAGTCGGTGCATTATTACATAACATTGGCATGATCATAAGAATGATCAAATCTCGAAAGACCGATTGGTTTAGTAGCCTTGGAAACACTAGATATATTCATAAGTTTTACATTACATCATAAAATGAAAAACTACTACAACAACATAATGTTTCCACAATCCACACTATTAACCCCTCATAAAATCCCTGCAGGTCATTCATAACTTACTTCTTCACATCCTGGGAAAAATAAAACATAGAAAAGGGGTGAGCTCAAATGCCCAGTAAGGATAACAATATAGTGGAAACTTTCATAAATAAGAATAAACATTTAAGGCAATGTATTACTAAAACAAAATCCTTTTAAATATGAACTTTCAACATGGTATGGCATAAATAAAATGAAATAATTCCATGTACTTATTCACATGGATATTCTACTAATCGAATAATCACATGCAAAAATCAATAACCACTTTCATAATGTTGGAATGCATAATGCCAGACTATCATAACCACATAGCCAAGGCCTCGTGCCAAGACTACAAATAAGATTTTGTCAAGGCCTTGTGCCAAGACACTAGTTTGTCTCATGAGACCTACCGATGCATCGAGGAGCTATAGCGGGCTCCACCCGTCACATATTAAGTCCAATGCATTCCCATATGAAAAGGTTTAAACATAACATAAACATTCATATTAAAACTAGCATATGAAATGTCAATACTTTCACCATAAACTATGAATGGTATAAAAATAGAACATCCACAGTCAAACATATCACAAAACCTTCAATACAATATAGAAGTTTTGTATCATAATAAATCAACTTCAAATAATCTTAAAATCCATCAAAGGATGTTGACATAGATGAAATCAAAATTCTTTTTAAAGAAATATCTCCTTTTATTTTGAAATAATTTAAGATCCATATAAAATAAAACATTTTCTTTGAAAATATTCTTATAAGCTTGTAAGGGAAGCTTTGAAGATTTTATAACGGCGGAAAATAGCCGCACCCGCCGTATAAGTTAAAAAAACATTCTTACCTTAATTCTGTCGAAAAGGTTTAAAAGGACCTTGTTTTGAAAATGACCAAAAGATTCCTTTATAAAAAGTAAAAAAGGGTATAAATGACTTTAAATCATATTCTAGTAAATAGTAAAAATGTTTTTAAATGCATTTTTAAGAAACATGGATGTGGATGATAAAGAGATCCCAGTAGATTATTACGTATAAACAACCTTGGATAATGAAGAGGTTGTAAAGTAAACCCTTAACTTGTACTTTTCCTTGGTTGGGGTAGGTTAACCTCCTGTATAATGGTGAAATAGTTGTTATTAAATTATACAAGATTCATATATAATAATATGATATCATATATGATCTTTTAACATTGATTTGTTAATAATATCTTAGAATTATCGTCGTTTCGGGAGTTAACTTACTCATTTTCTTTTATATGTTTTGTTACATAAGCCATGGTTGTTGTATCTTATTCATATTCAGAATGATATCTAGTCCTTAAACATCATTTTTAAATCATCAAATGATAATTATACTTGAATGGATACGATGGAGAATGAATCTCATCGCGTTCGTGGAGACGGTAGTCCGTACGTACGCACGAGTGACAATATCATTCTTTTGATATTAAAATAATATATAAATGGATGGTATATCATATATAAATAATCATTAACATGTTATATTTATTATTTACATGAGTTACACATCATTATTATACCCATCCAAATAATATTATATTGAATAACAATTACACCACGACGTGGAGACGGTAGTCCGTACGTACGCACGTATGGTGACATGTTATTAAAAGGGTGGATAGAATACTGAATATGGTTGTACCATATTTATAATAACATCACAGTATATGTGAGATACTGGAGTTATTATTTTAGAATGGTAAGAACAAAGGAAGAAGAAGTGGAAGAAGAAATGAACTTGGAGAAGGGTGGTGAAATCATTACCTCTTCTTCGGGTTCTTCATTTTGATTTGATCAAAAGGGCTCATTAGGTTGGCTTTCTGATCAAACTAAGGCCTCTAGGTTGTAGTGAGGGATGTTGGGAGAGTATTTGGGCAGAGTTTGGCCGAACCAAAAGGCTTTGATGGTGTGAAGAAATGAGAAGGAGGAGTTCCCTTTTATAAGAGGGGTGAGGGGCACCTTTGGAAAAGCTAGAAATATTAATTTATAATAAATTCATATTCGGTTTCTAATGGCTCCAAAGCTTATTATTCAAAGGTTAATGTGGGGATAGGTCTAAAACCACTCAACAAATAGAATTTAGACAGGTTTGGGTACTTATATTAACCTTATCTTTAAGTATTAACTCTAAGTTAATTAGTTTCACTTTTACAATGTCTCTTTGTATTTTTATATATTATGGTTAATAAACTTACTATATACATCCAAGCGACCCCCAAGTGGTACATTAATGATGAACCTATCATGATATAAGTCTCTTGGCCGAACCTTAGATTTTTAGGAATTTAATATCAATTAATAATATAATATTTGTTTTAAGAACTCTTTTATGTCAATTTTGACACTATTCAATAGTTGATTTTTGTGAAACTCATAACAGATTGATTACTTCGAAAAAAGTCAATTAAATCAATCCTAATATATCATATTATCCTAGAAAATTAGTTTAATTCATTAAAAGTTTCATATTATATTTATTTGGGTATTTATAATATCAATTATTTTAATTTTTCACTATTATAGTAATTACTGCATCATCATTGTGTCATAAATAAAATAAATTATTTAATGTCTAAAAATTATAAATAAAATATCATTATGTAGGAACTCGTTTTAGATTTCTAATGAATATTTATAATCTAAAATCCAACATATATAAACCTATGTAACAATTGTTTGTCAAAAAGATATATGCTTGTGTCATTTTTGTATTCATTTTAACTTAATTAAAATAAAGTGTCATTATCACTTACAAGTGGATCCATGGGGTCCCAAAATAGACCCAAAGATTCCCATGGTCGACCATGTATCAACCAATAGGGTTAAGACACGTTTTAGGGTAATTTAGTATTATTATAATATTATTTTTTTAACCCTTATTTACCGGATTTACCCTTAACCATGGTAAATAAAATATTTACCGCAGTAATTATTCAAAATGTCTAAAAACAAAAGTTACCTATTTACACAATTTGAACATCCTGATTCCAAATATGGAATCCATTTTTCTAAATTCAAAACACAGAAGTGTTAGAAATTAATTTAAAATTAATTCCCGCTGTCAAAACAAAAAGCGTGTTTTTAAGAGATAATAACTATCAAAAGATTGACACTCGTTTATGTTCGGTTTAATTGTAAAATTATGTCCAATGACCAAAATTTTATTAAATGGTAAAAATATATTCTAAATATACTTTAAAACCACTCAAATTCATAATTTATTACTATTAATTATTTTGATTAAAAAAGTTGTTTTTAATTAAAACTTAGTAATTTTCACTATTCATCAAAATATAAAAGTTATCCGAAATGTACCAAAATTTCACCTTAGGCTAAATTCGATATTCCGAATCCAAAAATGAAGTCCATTTTCAAATATAAAATATATATAATTTCAAAAAGTAGGTATTACTATTCATAACAGCTAGTTTGATTAGTTATGGTGTGTTAGAACTCGGTGTTGCGTACAACACACGCTATCACATTATTCAAAGAGAAGCGTACCGTAGAAGCTTGGGGAGTTACATTCTCCCCTCCTTCAAATAATTGCGTCCTCGTAATTTCTAGGGTATTAATGCATAAAAAGACTCGGGTGGTTCTTCATCATAAGTTCCTCGGGTTCCCACGTTGCCTCTTCCATCTTATGGTTTCTCCACAAAACTTTTACCAGACGCGTCGTCCGGTTTCTCAGCACTTGTTCTCTCGTATCAAGAATCTTGACGGGCTCTTCGCAATAAGACAGATCGGGTTCCAGTTCTAATTCCTCATAGGTGAGTACATGCGTCGGATCAGGCATGTATTTCCTCAATAGAGATACGTGGAACACATCGTGAACTTTGGAGAGACTTGGCGGCATTGCCAATCGGTAAGCTACAACCCCAATTCGTTCTAGAATTTCGAAAGGTCCGATGTACCTGGGACTCAATTTACCTTTCTTACCAAAACATATGACTCCCTTCCACGGAGATACCTTCAGAAAAACATGATCACCGACTTGAAATTCCAAATCCTTCCTTTGATTATCGGCATAGCTCTTCTGCCTACTTTGAGCTCCTTTGATGTGATTTTGGATTACTTTCACCTTTTCCACCGTTTCCTCCACCAGTTCTGGGCCTACAAGTTTTCTTTCACCAACGTCATCCCAACAGGTTGGTGTACGACATCTCTTTTCGTATAACGCTTCATATGGTGCCATCTAAATACTCGAATGGAAGCTATTGTTATAGGAAAATTCTACCAAAGGTAAATATTGATCCCACATACCCTGAAAGTCAAGTGAGAAAGATCTCAACATGTCTTCTAAGGTTTGAATGGTTTTAACCCATCAAAGAAACGATCAATATTACTTCTTGGGTTACGAATATAATCACCAGCGTACCTCGCTAACCTTGTAAAGTTAGCCTCATACTTTGTGACATTCTCATCCTCCTTTTGTCTCAGACTCAGAAATTGCCTTTCCATATCTGCTCGATGGTCGCGAGGGAAGTATTTTTATAAAAACAGATCTTTGAACTCCCTCCATTCCATATTTGATACTTCATCATCTTCCTTCGTATTTTGAATCAATGACCACCATTGATCAGCATCTCCAGTGAGGCGGTAAACTTCCATGATAACTTTTTCCCTTTCACTGCTCCCCAAAGCCTGAAATATTTTCTCTAGGGAAAATATCCATTGCTCAGCTACTAAGGGATTTGTATTCCCATTGAACGTTGGTGGTTGTTTCCTCATGAATCGATCTATCATTGATCCTCCACGCTACGGATCAGGGTGCTCCATACGGGTAAGGTTATTATTCATAACCTGAGTAAGTTGTCCCAGTATGGTGATTAGCTGATCAACACCAGTTGCATCACCAGCCCCACTATAATTATCTTGAGCAGGAGGGCAATCCCTACATGGAGTGCGTGCATTGATACGGTTTCCATTTCTTCCACTAGGCGCCATTTCTAAACAATGGCATAAACTAGATCAGTTTATGAATCAAAATACATAATCCCATACTTATAAAACACTTAACATAAATTGAACTATTTATGGATATAATCCATAATCATAAGAATGTTTTCTTTGAGAAAGTATATACTCATAATCCCTTCAAAATGATTTGTAAAGAAAATGAGAGTTATCCTAAGCATATCCCCCGGGAGTGTCGTAACCAAGAGTGCAGCAATGCCCGTTGTCGTGCACCAGTTCCCATTCGAGTCTAGCTCAAAGCGGTGTTTTCGGGTTTTACCCCTAGGTACATCTGTGCCAGAGCCGCCTCTACCTGCTCGTATCCAGACAGGGATGTATTTCTTGGAAAACTCACAAAATCTCTACAATACCAAAATTCTAGGAAGTTCTTCTATACTAATCCTCAAAGTTCATCTTAGGTCTACGTGCTCTAATCAGAGTTTATCTAAATCTAGCTTCCAAGGTTTGTACTAAACTTCCTCTGATACCAACTGTAACGCCCCGACCCCAGTTACCTAGAGTCGGTGCATTATTACATAACATTGGCATGATCACAAGAAAGATCAAATCTCGAAAGACCGATTGGTTTAGTAGCCTTGGAAACACTAGATATATTCATAAGTTTTACATTACATCATAAAATGAAAAACTACTACAAAAACATAATGTTTCCACAATCCACACTATTAAACCCTCATAAAATCCCTGCAGGTCATTCATAACTTACTTCTTCACATCCTGGGAAAAATAAAACATAGAAAAGGGGTGAGCTCAAATGCCCAGTAAGGATAACAATATAGCGGAAACTTTCATAAATAAGAATAAACATTTAAGGCAATGTATAACTAAAACAAAAGCCTTTTAAATATGAACTTTCAACATGGTATGGCATAAATAAAATGAAATAATTCCATTTACTTATTCACATGGATATTCTATTAATCGAATAATCACATGCAAAAATCAATAACCACTTTCATAATGTTGGAATGCATAATGCCAGACTATCATAACCACATAGCCAAGGCCTCGTGCCAAGACTACAAATAAGATTTTGTCAAGGCCTTGTGCCAAGACACTAGTTTGTCTCATGAGACCTACCGATGCATCGAGGAGCTATAGCGGGCTCCACCCGTCACATATTAAGTCCAATGCATTCCCATATGAAAAGGTTTAAACATAACATAAACATTCATATTAAAACTAGCATATGAAATGTCAATACTTTCACCATAAACTATGAATGGTATAACAATAGCACATCCACAGTCAAACATATCACAAAACCTTCAATACAATATAGAAGTTTTGTATCATAATAAATCAACTTCAAATAATCTTAAAATCCATCAAAGGATGTTGACATAGATAAAATCAAAATTCTTTTTAAAGAAATATCTCCTTTTATTTTGAAATAATTTAAGATCCATATATAATAAAACATTTTCTTTGAAAATATTCTTATAAGCTTGTAAGGGAAGCTTTGAAGATTTTATAACGGCGGAAAATAGCCGCACCCGCCGTATAAGTTAAAAAAAACATTCTTACCTTAATTCTGTCGAAAAGGTTAAAAAGGACCTTGTTTTGAAAACGACCAAAAGATTCCTTTATAAAAAGTCAAAAAGGGTATAAATGACTTTAACTCATATTCTAGTAAATAGTAAAAATGTTTTGAAATGCATTTTTAAGAAACATGGATGTGGATGATAAAGAGATCCCAGTAGATTATTACGTATAAACAACCTTGGATAATGAAGAGGTTGTAAAGTAAACCCTTACCTTGTACTTTTCCTTGGTTGGGGTAGGTTAACCTCCTGTATAATGGTGAAATAGTTGTTATTAAATTATACAAGAATCATATATAATAATATGATATCATATATGATCTTTTAACATTGATTTGTTAATAATATCCTAGAATTATCGTCGTTTCGGGAGTTAACTTACTCATTTTATTTTATATGTTTTGTTACATAAGCCATGGTTGTTGTATCTTATTCATATCCAGAATTATATCTAGTCTTTAAACATCATTTTTAAATCATCAAATGATAATTATACTTGAATGGATACGATGGAGAATGAATCTCATCGCGTTCGTAGAGACGGTAGTCCGTACGTACGCACGAGCGACAATATCATTCTTTTGATATTAAAATAATATATAAATGGATGGTATATCATATATAAAGAATCATTAACATGTTATATTTATTATTTACATGAGTTACACATCATTATTATACCCATCCAAATAATATTATATTGAATAACAATTACACCACGACGTGGAGACGGTAGTCCGTACGTACGCACGTATGGTGACATGTTATTCAAAGGGTGGATAGAATACTGAATATGGTTGTAACATATTTATAATAACATCACTGTATATGTGAGATACTGGAGTTATTATTTTAGAATGGTAAGAACAAAAGAAGAAGAAGTGGAAGAAGAAATGAACTTGGAGAAGGGTGGTGAAATCATTACCTCTTCTTCGGGTTCTTCCTTTTGATTTGATCAAAAGGGCTCCTTAGGTTGGCTTTCTGATCAAACTAAAGCCTCTAGGTTGTAGTGAGGGATGTTGGGAGAGTATTTGGGCATATTTTGGCCGAACCAAAAGGCTTTGAAGGTGTGAAGAAATGAGAAGGAGGAGTGCCCTTTTATAAGAGGGGTGAGGGGCACCTTTGGAAAAGATAGAAATATTAATTTATAATAAATTCATATTCGGTTTCTAATGGCTCCAAAGCTTATTATTCAAAGGTTAAGGTTGGGATAGGTCGAAAACCACTCAACCAATAGAATTTAGACAGGTTTGGGTACTTATATTAACCTTATCTTTAAGTATTAACTCTAAGTTAATTAGTTTCACTTTTACAATGTCTCTTTGTATTTTTATATAATATGGTTAATAAACTTACTATATACATCCAAGAGACCCCCAAGTGGTACATTAATGATGAACCTATCATGATATAAGTCTCTTGGCCGAACCTTATATTTTTAGGAATTTAATATCAATTAATAATATAATATTTGTTTTAAGAACTCTTTTATGTCAATTTGACACTATTCAATAGTTGATTTTTGTGAAACTCATAAAAGATTGATTACTTCGAACAAAGTCAATTAAATCAATCCTAATATATCATATTATCCTAGAAAATTTGTTTAATTCATTAAAAGTTTCATATTGTATTTATTTGGGTATTTATAATATCAATTATTTTAATTTTTCACTATTATAGTAATTACTGCATCATCATTGTGTCATAAATAAAATAAATTTTTTAATGTCTAAAAATTATAAATAAAATATCCTTATGTAGGAAGTCTTTTTATCTTTCTAATGAATATTTATAATCTAAAATCCAACATATATAACCCTATGTAACAATTGTTTTTCTAAAAGATATATGCTTGTGTCATTTTTGTATTCATTTTAACTTAATTAAAATAAAATGTCATTATCACTTACAAGTGGATCCATGGGGTCCCAAAATAGACCCAAAGATTCCCATGGTCGACCATGTATCAACCAATAGGGTTAAGACACGTTTTAGGGTAATTTAGAATTATTATAATATTATTTGTTTAACCCTTATTTACCGGATTTACCCTTAACAATGGTAAATAAAATATTTACCGCAGTAATTATTCAAAATGTCTAAAAACAAAAGTTACCTATTTACACAATTTGAAAATCCTGATTCCAAATATGGAATCCATTTTCCTAAATTGAAAACATAGAAGTGGCAGAAATTAATTTAAAATTAATTCCCGCTGTCAAAACAAAAAGCGTGTTTTTAAGAGATAATAACTATCAAAAGATTGACACTCGTTTATGTTCGGTTTAATTGTAAAATTATGTCCAATGAACAAAATTTTATTAAATGGTAAAAATATATTCTAAATATACTTTAAAACCACTCAAATTCATAATTTATCACTATTAATTATTTTGATTAAAAAAGTTATTTTTAATTAAAACTTAGTAATTTTCACTATTCATCAAAATATGAAAGTTATCCGAAATGTACCAAAATTTCACCTTAGGCTAAATTCGATATTCCGAATCCAAAAATGAAGTCCATTTTCAAATATAAAATATATATAATTTCAAAAAGTAGGTATTACTATTCATAACGGCTAGTTTGATTAGTTATGGTGTGTTAGAACTCGGTGTTGCGTACAACACACGCTATCACATTATTCAAAGAGAAGCATACCATAGAAGCTTGGGGTGTTACATCAGAAGTCATGGTCATGGTGTATGGATACGTCGGCTGCTGCACCAACACTAGACTCCCTGGACTAATAAACACACTCAATACCCTTAACATTATTACTTCTTAGGAAGAAATTATCAGAGTCCTAAGTTCTGCAGTAGAACATACTTTTCTGATACCAATTTGTCACGACCCGTCCTCGGGGCCCATACCGTGACTACCCCAAGCCCACCTTCCATAGGCCAGGGGCTGGCAACTAGCACCAAAGGCAAACATCCCGATAAAAGGGAAGGAATTTCTTTTATAGAAGCAAACAAAAACAACAGAGTATGCAAGCAGAAGTAAACACTAAGTAAACTGCGTACAAAAGTATGTGTTGGAATGTTAATGGGCCGGTATACAAACCCAACTGAGAGTGCAGTACAACTGATAAAGAAAGTAAAACAGGTGAAAAGTAAAGCAGAAACCACCAAGTCGTCCTTTGGAATTCCCACCTGAAGGGTGGGTACAGATAGTCTCATCGGTACCTCGGGTCCGACCGTCCACTCTGAGTACGTCCTGCCAAGTGGTCCACCTCTAGGTACCGTCTCGCACCGCAACACTCCACCTCGATCAGTGATGTCTGTCGTCTGCATCCAACACAACGTAGTGCGGGCATAGCCCGTGCAGGGGTGAGTATATGATACTCAGTAGGGAACTTGAGACTATTGGAGGTCTCCCAGAATCCACAAAGGAATAAACCACAAAGGAATAATACAAACATGAAGTGTCAACCAACTCTACCTAGTTATATGCCCATAAAAATACCTATGTCCTCAATTCCAGTTCAACTCCAACTCAAGAGCCCAAGTACAACCCAGTCCACATAGGAAAGCACAACCCAGTCCACACAGGAAAGTACAACCTAGTCCACATAGGAAAGTAAGTCAATCACATTGATGATATTGATTGAAATTCAAGACTCAACTCACACAGGTATACTCCTCATGAAGAGGGGTGGAGATGATAGATGTAGCCTCTAAATCATCTCCCCTGCAGAACCCACGTAGGATCCAAGTACAGAAGTCGTCATTGTCGAACCCACGTAGTATCCAATACCAGTAACCATCGCTGCCGAACCCACGTAGGATTCAAGTACAGTCGTCATCGCTGCCGAAACCACGGAGGATCCAAGTACAGTCATCCTTGATGCCGAACCCACGTAGGATCCAAGTACAATCCTCATCGTCATCGCAGTCGCAGCCAGCTCTAGGGTTCCCGCACACAGTACGCTCAATTATAGGAGGGTCTACTCCACAATCCAAGGGGGTCGATATATCAATTGTCATGAAGTCCATAGTTGATGTATCTTGAAGTTCCGTCTCGTCAAAAGGAACTCTACGCAACTGACAGTGCGTCAATCAGACGCCCGATCTGAGAGATATTGGTCTTTCCGTTCCCGGGGCCTAGTTAGAAATATGCTCGTTTCTAACCCGGATGATATCCAAAATCATATTAAACTCACTTAGAATATCAAAAAAGGATAATCTAATCGAGAGAGTCCTAGTGTCTTAGCCGGCGCGTCGATCGAACATGTTGTCCTAAAGTTATTCACGTTTAAGTGAATAACGGGCCCAACCTGTTTTGTCTAGTGGGCCGACGGGTTGGGTTGACCCAGTTTGTCCGGTCCGACCCAGCAGGGGTGTTGGACCGGTTAGAAGAAAAACATAACTTGGCCTGAAGGGATGCGGCCCGGCCTAGCCCAGAGAGGCCCGGCTTGGCCCGGCCTGGTGTGGCCCGACTGGGTGTGCGGCCCGGCTGGGTCGGCCGGCTGGCCGAGAGTGCACCAAGGGAGGGGGGGTGACCCCCCTGGTCTTCTGCACCAGCGGCGCCAGGAAACACCATGCTTACCTGAACTAGCCAGATAGACTGGTCGGTCTTCTGCGCACGCGGCCTGCATGGGTGGGTCGCCATTCTCCTATACTGCGCCCTCCAGACGCCGCGGTCCAGCTCTGCCTGGCCGGTTCCTCCGCCGAAGTGGCCCGTGTAGCGGGTCACGGTTCTTTCCGCACAACCAGCATGAAGACGCTGGTTCGCTTCGTCACGATCCCAACATGGCGCGATAGTGCTTTGTTTTTCCTCCACCTCTGGTTGCCAATTCCAAAGGAATAAAGTTCCAGCGGAGGGTTTTCGGGCAGTGTTCATTCGGCCCGCACCCTCTGTGTTAGACGGTATCACATGATGAATAATGAACAAGGTTCACGAAACACAATGAACAATTTTATTCTCAATAAAATTGAATCAACACACCCTACCTTGAAAAGAAGTTCGTGGTTTTAAAGTGTCATAGATGATGGCATTGTTTCCATCGTCGTCGGTGTGCACCCGAGGAAATGACGTCTCCTCTTTTATCATGGAGAGAAGAAGATGATTGTGCGTCGATATAGATCTCTCGCATCAGTGTTCCCTCCCTTGTTGCAGAGGAAGAAGTGAATGAAGAAATTGGGGTCGCCGAGTCGTTCTTCATTGAAGAGGTGATGTTCTTCGCGGGAGGATGAAGTTCTTCAAATTAAAAACTAAAGTTCTCCCCAAATCTTCCTCACAAAATAATTCTATCCCCAAAATAAAATACGCTTCTCCTTATTTTATTTTACTTTTCCATGTATTCAAATTTACAAAATTCAAACACTTAATTCAATTAATTGATGAGGTTCAATTAAATAATTAAGTGTGTGTTGGTATGAATTAAAGTGGGAGAGTGGGGAGAGGAGGAGTTACCCAAATAAATTCAAGGGGTGTGTCCAACATTAATCAGAGGAGATTAATGGGAGGTTTAAGGGGTTTTAGGGAATTTGAATGGTTGGGGCTCATGTGGGCCCCACCTCACATTTATCCTCACATGGGTAGTTAGGTTGTTAATGGGTCCCACCATAACTCCCCCATGTAGGATAAAAACAACTTTAAATAAACGAATAAAATTGTCCCACTCACTTCTTATTTAATCTACATTTTTATTAACACCTCCTCCCGAGAAAACGCATCTATGGTAAAGGTCCCCTTAAGAAATTGTCGGCGTTGTGAGTTCACGAGTGCCCTCAGATTTCAATTCCGAGCACCAGTTCAAAAGATAGAAAAACCCACTCGTTCGTTTACTAAACGTACATGATCTAAACTTCACAAAATTATTCCAGGCACACCGGGCCTCGGAATCAGGTGCCGTCAGAAACTGCATACTCGTAAAATCCCAAAGAATTTAAGACAAACATTTCCTTGAAATTTACGGGTCTTTACACCTAATATATCTTCTTTACCTCAAGCGAAAAAATGGTTCCATTTTCCGTCAATATAGTATGAGGGACACCAAAAATGTTGATGGTGTTAGTTTTGAAAAAACTAAAAATGCTTTTGGAACAGACTTCTTAGAGAGGTATTTCCTTGACCCATTTAGAAAAGAAGTTAGTTGCAGTAAGGATATACCTTAATTTCTTAGTTGTAGTTGGGGGATAAGGTACTACTTCATCCATTCCCCTTGGGGTAAATGGCCAGGAGTATTTCACTGTTTGGAATAACTTTGGGGGTTGATGGATAAATTTGGCATGCACTTGGAAGGGATGGAATTTCTTAGTGAAATATATGCAATCCTATGTCAATGAAGGCCAAAAGTATCATAGACTTCGGATCAGATCAGAGAACATGTGCCCATACTGGTGGTCACCAAAACTCTTAAAAGTACTTCTTGCATGACAGATGCAGTATCTTCTCCATCAATACATATGAATAGGATCCATCAAAGACTCTATTATTGAGTATATTTCGGTGGCCTATACTGTCATAAAGAGTAAAATTGGCTACTTGCCACTCGATCCGTTCTTTTTCAACCCTATTTAGTGGAAGTACTCCATTATGAAGATATTCCATGACGGATGTTCTCCATCCCATGGTATTACCATATGGCTCAGAAATAGTGCTAATTTCATTAATTTCACCCATTTTGGTTTTAAAAAAATGTGATACAACACGACGATGCACTATGATAATGATTGTCTCCCCCGATTTAGATCTGCCAAGGCTGTAGTTGCATTAGATAGTGCATCTGTTTAGAAATTTTGTGATTTTCGGATATAAGACAATGTCAGCTCTGAAGGAAATCCAGCCATAAACCCTCTAACATAATAACACAAAGGGATTAACACTTCTTTTCTGAAATAATATTCTCCACTGATTTTCTTGATTACCAATTCTAAATCACCATTTACCTTCAAGTGATTTCTTTGCATTGAAAGTGATAATTCAAAACCTATGATGATAGATTGATACTACACCTCATTGTCGGTTCCACCTTCCATCAATAAGAATTAATAAGGAAACACTACATTTTATGGGTAAATAAGGACAATTCCTAACCCATCTTTGTTGAGTTTGGGGTTTTTCATTCTCTTCCCTGTTAGAATTCTACAAGCACTATCCATGGACATTTTCCATGTTTGGGAATTGTTTTGAATAGATAAGACTTATTCATCAGGAAGTTCATTATTTAATGATGTATCTTCTGAAAATGGATTCTCAGCAAAGAAGTCGGCTAGAGCTTAGCCTTTTATTGTCTTTTGGGGGACAAAATGGATATCAAACTATTGAAAAATAACTTCCCACCATGATATCCACCCTGTAAGAATAGGAGGAATGAGGATAAACTTAAGAGGGTTATTACGAGATAACAATTGGACCTCATGATGTTTCAAGTAGTGCATCAATTTCTGAACTGCAAAGATTAATTCAAGGTAGAACTTTTCAATACTTGAATACCAAGTTTATGCAACAATCATAGTTTCACTAATATAGTAAAGGTTTTTTTCATTCCCATCATCATTTTTTTGATCAAGCAATGCACCCAATGATCACAATAAATCTATCACATAAAGAATAAGTTTCCTTCCTTCAACAGGTGGCACTAATATCAGTGGACTCAAGAAATATTTCTTGAGGGTATCAAATGCTTCTTGACAGTCTTTAGTCCATTTGTAGGTGAATCCCTTCTTAATTAATCTGGAGAAGGGAAAACACTTTCCTTACAAATTGGTGATAAAGCACCAAATATATGCCAAGTGTCCTTGGAGTCTTATTAATTATATCAAATTTCATGGAGGAGACAAACCAAGGATTTATTTTGTTTTCTCAGGATCAACATCGATACCATGATGGGATTCAATGAAGCTAAGGATCTTCCCTGAGGTTACCCAGAAAGCATATTTCAAGGGGTTTATCTATAAACTATGTTACCAAAGTTTATGTAATATGGTCTTCAAATCAACCAAGTGATTGGAACATTTTCTGGATTTTACCACCAAATCATCCACAGAACATTCAAAAAAATTATTAGAATGGTTTGAAAATATGGTGCATGGCACATTTATATGTGGCACCTTTATTCTTTAAGCCAAATGGCATTACCCATTATAAATAAACAACATTAGGGGCTCTAAAGTCTGTAGATTCTTCAATTTCTAGGGTCATAAAAATTTGATTATACCCAGAGTATCCATCCATGAAGAAAAAAGCTTCATAACTAGTTGTTTCATCAATTAAAATCTCTATAATCGGAACTGGAAGATCATCTTTAGGAAAATTCTAGTAAAGATATCTGAAATAAATAAAAAATATAATTTTCCTATTCTTCTTTTTCACTAAGAAAATTTTGACCAATCATTTGGGATATTGAACTTATCTAAAAAAGTTATCCTTTATAAGCTTATCAACTTTAGCTTCAATTTTAGAGGCTTGAGTTGGGTGTGTTCTTCATACTGCTTACTTGAATCCATAATTTTCTTCTGGAAAACCAAAATGATGGGTGGCTACATTAGGATTAAGTCCTAGAATTTATGTATAATTCCAAGAAAACATCTCTCGATGTTTCTTTAGAAATGATGTATACACATCTTTCCCATCAGAGGTCATGGATGAACTAATTAGAGTGGGGTGTGGATCTTCTTCTGTACCTAGATTTATTTCTCTGAGCTCATCCATGGTGTAAGAGACAGCTTCCTCAAATGCTGGAGGAGCATCCTCATGATCTTCCTCTTATTCTTCATTACGTGTTACCTCTTATGTTTACACTTTCATAACATATGATGAGGAAAAAATCTCAGATTTAGAGGGGGAGTCAGTATTTTAATATCCTGAAGAAAATGCAACCATATCTGACCATACTGATGAAGAAGGGTCATCGTGTGGTAATAAAGAGGGAATTATGGATTCGGAATCAACATCCTTGTATTCATCTAGAATTTAGAAAATTTCTTCTACTCTAATTTATGAATTAGAGGTTTTTTGTAGTTCAGTAGATGAAATGAAAACAACTCCATTTAGGCTTCCATCAATGCATGGGGGATCATCAGTTTCTCCCATGTTGTCAGGTCAATTGTCAAAATTGACATTATATAAGTTATCAGATGAGTGCTTGGACGTGGGTTTACCTATTCCATTTGATTAATAGGTAAAAAATTTTCTGTACTCAAATGTATGAATGGATTTTATGGGATCATTTCCAGTCCATTCGGAGCATTAATGTTGGTTATTTATTTTGTTATGGAATTCGTTACTTTTGTGTTATAAAACTATGCCTCAATTTATTGAGATTCACACATTTTGAATGGAGCCTTGTCACCATACAATGTACTGATTTGACCATTGAAATATTACATAAGACATTGGTGGTATGATGATGGTATGGATACATGTTGATGCAGCTAAGGCCTTCCAAGAATAATATTGAAGGTTGTGTCCTGATGATCAACCATGAAATTGGATTTAGACACAAGATCCCCAAATTGAGTGCTAAGTGTTATATTTCTCGGAGGTTCATTCACATTCTAATCATAATCTTGTAACATTAATTTCAAAGGAGATAAGTCATATTCATTTGGGCCCAATCATCGAAGTGTACGAATTGGAATGATGATTACTCTGAAGCCATTGTTAATGAAGGCCCACCAGATGTCGATGTCATTGACCATTATAGATAAATAAAAAGGTATGATATGTCCATGTAAAACATAATCTTCATCCTCATATGTAAAAGATATACCTGCATGACATTCTGCAGGATCACTTTCTATATAGTAAACCTCAGCAGTAGTGACTTCAGTTTCAAACTCTTGAGGTCTTGACAAAACCTCAATAAGTGATTCTCAAATGTCTTTTGATAGATTAAAAGCATCCAGAATTGATAACATGGTTGGTACTTGGTCCAATTGTTTCAAGACAACATAAATTTGGTCCAAAGGTAGGCATTTCCTAGCATGGAGACGTAGTTTTGCAGGTTCTTTAGAAGTTGATGCTTATGATGTAGTTGTATCCTATGTCGGAGCAGAAGATAGAATTACTCTTGGATTTGGTAGATTAGACTCACAAGATCAATTCACATTCTGAGAAGAAGACAATGTGACATTTAATCAGTCTTCCAAGATACTTTTTTTGTAACTGAACCTGTCTTTCATGGAAGAAACTTCTTGTTCATGATGATCTTGCTGAAGGGATCTTCCATGAGTTTTTTCCGCATATATGTTTCGAGAAGATGTAGAGTTGAAATTGTGGTTTCTATAATTCCCATGTCTTCCCCTATATCCTCTACCTTGGCCTCCTCCTATAGTTCCCCAATTAGGTATAAGAAATTCTGAATCATTATAATCAGAATCACCATTGGCATAAGGATTCATTAAATGGATAACGTTGATGGAACCAAATATCAACTATTCATCTGATGAAGAGTTTTCTTGAAAGGTTAATTCTGGTTGTTCTGTTTGGTGGGGTGGTGCTAGTAATTTTGAAACAGTTGGAATGAAATTGGCCAGGGTCAAGGACAACATTGCCCTTGACGTGATCTCATCTTCTTCTGAATCCCCTTTGTCCTTCTGATGATCTCATTTTTTTGAGGATATACCTTTTGATTAATATGGTTTTACTATGGAGGATATGGTGGAAGACACAGTTGGTTGTTTCAACTGTGTTCATAAAATGGCATGATCCATGTTAATTGTTTTCTTGGTCATCATATCTTCATATTTCTACACATTTGTACTTTTTTACTTCCTACCATTCACCTTCTTCCTCTGGATCGGCAGTAGTAACACATGATACTTGAGATGAAAAACTTTTCAATTTCAATTGTTCAGAGTCTACCATCTTTTTCAAGAGGTCCATCAAAAAAAAAATTCTTGGATGGGATTCCCTAACAACTAGTTAAAGGGACAATAATTCAGAAGATATTCATCACCTTATTTATTTGGTATCTTCGGCCATGTCAACTGAACCAAATTATTTTCCCTCGATGATATGAAGTAACCAGGAACTTATTCATTCCATAAATAATAAACATTGTTATTTAATTCCTCAAACTATTTCCACCTTTGATCTCTTTGATCATCTTGATGAGGCAGTCGTTGCTGTTGATGCTCAGGAGGCGGAGCCCTTCAGTATGATGAAGGTCTTGAAGTAGAAGCATGTACATGTGGATGCTTACATGTAACTATAGCAGCTTCTTCCTTTCCTATCCCTCTCCCCGGAGTTGATGGAATTACATGAGTTTTAGCCTTAGTTTCTATAATATAGTCTTATATCTGTTAATCGATTGATGTAAGGTCTCGAAACCCTCTTGTGTATTTTACATGGATCAATGGTGTGCGAAACTCATCACGTAGATTTTCCCCACAAATTGGTAGAAATTCTTATTAAGGGAGTTCTATAATTAAGGAATATGTTAATACTTTCCATTACGAAATAAAATATAAAACACTTTTCATTAACCCATTTTTTATATTTGGAAAGATAAAAAACTACCATCTTTGGTAGCGTTGATCTAAACTGAAGAAGTAATTTCTGACGTAGATCTTTCCATCCAGTAATTGATCAAGATTGTAAACTTGTATACTAGAAAAAAGATGGTCCCTATAATGACTGCGTAAAACACCAAATCTATTATACTTCTTATAATTGAGGAGTTCTAATCATGGGATCAATTCATGAAAAAAAATGTGTTCAGTGTTGTTCCAGATCTCTCGAACCATTAAATATTGGGAATTAGGTATTCATAAAATTTGGTAGGGGATAAATTGTGTGCACCCATTCCATCTAAGCTCTCGTTTTTAAGGCATACCCGGATTCTAGGTAAGAATTTGATTTCGGGCATGCACACCATCTTCATTTGCCTTAGTGTGTACTGTATTATAGACAAGTACATCATCTTGTAATTCCCATGACCTGGACTCATTTTTTGTAGGATCTTCTATAGTTGTGTTAATGACATTCACTGACGCATAATGCACTAATGGAATTCTATCTGATTTTTGTATGATCGTATCCCTCTGTATCTTCAATGAGACCATGTTCTCCTATATGATGAATTCCCAGGAACTGTTTGGTAGACAGTAACCTGAAGGGAATCCTTAGATAGTTCATTTCTACGCTTTCTTTTTGGCTTCTTCCCTACTCAAAAGAAAATTGTCTTACATTGAGAAGGGAATTGTATATGTGAAAAATACTCATGCCCTATAAGGTGGGGTTGTTCCTATTTTTCTTCATCAAATCATTGACCTTTGTCTAATGAATTTGAAGTTTGAATTAACTATTCCCCAATCATTGCTAGATAAGGTGATTCTTGAACTACTATGGCTAAAATTCGTGAAAACGGATCTTCTTATTTTTCAAATTTTGGTGTGGAAATTAGCTTGGTGCATTATCTGATAACCACACAAATCACATGTTTTGGAAGATCGCTTTTCTATTTCATACCATTTCATTCTTGGATTCCTAACATCCCCTAAGAGGGGTTCCTGCTCAAGAATCTCATATAATTTATGTAAAGTAACTCAACAAATTCTTTTCTTTGAGTCTAACTCTGATGAGATCATGTTGAGGCCTTTTCCTGAGCGTGCATTATATTACATACAAAATCGGTTGATTATATCCAACTGTGGGCAATAACATTTCATGACACCACTTTTGGTAGAATTTTCTGATTTTGGAGTGCAGTGAAATGCAATGCTCCATATGAACCCCATCCTCTGATATGAATACTAGATAGGGAATCCAAAATTAACTAGTGTAGCCTCTTTAGAGCATTGAGGCATGCACGCTGAAGGGATATCTACTATTTTCAACATTTGGATGTTGGGAAACTGATAGATATTCCATGTTAATTTGGAGTTGAAAACCTTCTATTACCTTTACATGATTTTGATATCCATCATATGGTAATCCTTTTGTTTTCAAATGATGAAGAGTATTCCATAATTTGAGGCATATATCATGAATGTAATATTCTACAATCAATTCTAGATATTTATACTGAGAAGTTTCGAAAAGTCTAGAATATTAATAGTACTTCTCCCTTAGCCAATTTTTCCTCATGTTTAACACATCTTCATAGCCTTTCAGTAGAGGTTTCTCCACTTGGTCTGACCAAAGTGGATTCTCTCTATTTGACAACAAATGACCCAAGTGTGGTTCATAGAATGAATGTTCCATTATGATGTCTTCTGGTTGAGAAATTGTTTCACCTATTAATGAAAAGGCATCAAACATGACTGGAGTTGTGTTTGAAAGTGCCTCGCGATAGGAGGGATTTCTCCTTGCTACATTGTCAATTATAGAATTGTCTTGATAATGAGAAATAATATAGTAGATAGGACTTTAACAACAAATTTCATCATAGGGAGGATCACCATGGTGGATTAAATCAAGGGATAAATCTTCTTTCTCCTTGGTCTTCTTGCCACACTAATGGTTGTCGTGGGTCTCATCCAGAGATAGGCACTCTGTATTGACAAAATTTTCATGATGCAAGCCTTCATGAGCATTTGTTTAATGAGGAAATTCAGAATTTATACTACTAATCCAATAATTTGGATATGAGAGGATATGTTCTTGAGATGAAATAGATAAATTTCTGAAGGAATCAAGAAGTACAACATTAAGAAAATCCAAATCGGAACTTGACTCGTGATTTTCCAATAGTGCTTGGTGAGACTTATTTTTTGATGTTATCTTATACTTATTTGGGGCCACTTGCTGGGAAAATGGGTTATCATAGGCAGGTGTATGTGCTTGCCTTGGATAGGTTATCGAAATGGAACGATTTCTTCCAATTGGAAATGGTACATGTTCCTGATCTTGTTGTCCGTATGATATGGGATAGTATACCCCATGACCCTCCTGGACTAGAACATAGGTGTGTATCTATTCAAGGATGGCATGCCGATGTGTCATCCCAGGTGTGGGAATATATTTATATGACTTCTCCCCTGAAACTACTGAAGTAGTTGTTATAAAATCTTGTCATGCTTCTAGAATATGTGTAGCGATTTGCATATTCCATTTCACCATTGATAAGACATGATTGATGACTTCAACAACCGAAACAAGAATATACATCCATTTCGTATCTGGATTAGGTGTATGTTCCTACTCCTGTACTTCTTTTCCTGTCAATGTGTATTGATAGTACTCATGTATGGGGGAAGAGAGTCAGGACTGCCCCAAATTTGTGGTCGGAGCTTTTTGACTGATTTCTCCATGCACTACAAAATGAGACTATTAGTAGACTTGATGGACATTGGTTATTGTATGTGCCTACTAGATATTTCTCTAAATGTATGGTAAATGGACATCCTTCAATACTGGCAGATGAGACTACTGGCAGAATTGGTGATTATAAATAGGTGTATGTTCTTTTTTACCAGCTTCCACCACATTAGATTGGCGTGCCTATTTAAATGTTGTCAGATGAGCCTGCTAACTGGCTGATAACTTGTAAGAAGGTGTATTTTCCTGTTCACAGTACACCACCAGATTTATTTGGTGGGATTGGTGGGTTACTGCTAGACGATTTTGCCGAGAAAAAAAATTAATACAAACTGGGGTATGTGCCTGCTTGTTATTGTCCATCAAGTTAGGTTGATGAGATTCTCTGGAAGGTGTAGAGGTAAGAACCATCTATATGTTGACTGGATGTTATCCTTGGTGGTTCATCTTGCGTTCTTAGGTCTGAGGGACCTAGGCTGAACGTCCAGAGGCAACACCCCCATCAGGTTAGGGGTTCACTATTGTGTGACTCTGCTGACGTTGATTGATGGTGGGAGTCCTCAAGAAGGACTCTTTCATTCTTGAATTGAGGTATTGAGTGGCCTCTTTCTCCACCTCCCTATTGTATGGGAGGGATAGATTGTGGTGTTCCAGGGATAAGGACCCGAAACAGTTGAAGATGGTGGTAAGAACCATCTACTTCTTGATAATTGGTCATCGTTGGCCAGATGATGGAGGATTTTTATTTACCTAGAGGGTCTTCTGAGCAGCCTCTAAAGTTGGGAATGTACCATGTCAGCGATATTCCTTTACCAGCACATTAGATACCCATCTTCGAAGATGCTGGGTTTCTGATGATTTCTTTCTTGTGGATGGGGATCCATCTTGAGTAGCATCCGGGATGTTCACAGATGTTTCCTTGAAGAAAGTAATTTTGGAGTGATGGGGATTCTGAGAAATAATGGGGAAAAAAACTCTATTAATGCAACATCTTTTTATATGGATACATGCGTGATTTCTTCCTTTGCTGACCTTCTATTAACAATTGACTGGGGCCTAACAGGTGGGTAACATTTTTTACCTAGTTAAGCATTCACATAGGGTTCACCATTGTATTTTCTTAGGTCCTTGAAATGTGTATTCTAATTTTAAGAATCATGGCTTCCTTGTGGTTTCGATTAGATTTATTTATGGAACTAGAAACTTCAAACTGTTCTTTATCCAGAGTGGACTTTCTGTCCAAAGTCATCCATTCGTTATGTTTGATCTTCACGATACTTAGGAATGTTCAGTGGTTAAGATGATGGGAGGTCAGACTCATCACACCCTCTTGGGAGGAATTACTATCTACTCTGGGACTCTCTTTGTAAATTTAAAATATTTTCATGAATCCTTATTAATTCACTAGGCATGACATAAGTTTCCCTTAGAATTTACAATCAATTGTTAACATGTGTAAAATTTAGAATCGTTAGTACGCATTCAAGGTTCTTCATTAATGGAGATATCTGTACTTATTCAAGGTTTTCCCTCAATGGTATCCTCTAATATATTTCATATAGATTATTTTAATAATTGTTGTGATGATACTTGTTTTTAATCCACTCTGAGGGGAACTTTGTAGTTTATTTTCATCCAGGGAGACAATGGTTTGGTTTAATTTTGAGATTGTGCCCATAAGATGGTCTACCTACATATCCTTGTGAAAGGAATAAAAACCCTTGTTGTTTAGTGCCACTGAATGGGGAAAATCACACCTTTAAATGTCAATAGATAAGGTCCTAGGCATACAGTTTAATGTCATGTGGTATAGACATCTAAGAGAATTGTTCTTAGTCAAAACATAGTGTGGGACTTATGCTGAAGCAAACCAAAGAACATGGAAAGGATATGGGTTTCCATGTAGGATCATACCCTGTTGGGAATATGTCCCAAGGAGAACCTAGTTAATTTAAGACATTGGGTTTCAACCTCCAGGAGGCTTCCTATGTATCCTATATAAATGGGAATCAAATTCCACATAGTTCGATAAGCCTCATAGGAGATAATAGTCATTTGGGAGAAAGTAATTTGGGATTACTTTTTAAAAAGGATACCCTAATGATTTCGGGGGTTTAATTTGGGGATTATTCCAAAGGAGGATGCCTTGAATAAGGGAATTAAGTTTGTAATCTTGAAAAGGATATCCAGTGAGCTCGGGCCTTGAAAGTGCTTCCTATGTATCCTAGTTTGAACAGGAATCTGAGTTCTCCTATTTCCTTCACTCATGAATTTTTTTTGTACATGTTGTCATAATCATGAATCTATAAGCCCACATGATCCATGATCGATGTGAGAAACAAGTGGATGTGAAATATTCACCAATGACACTTTATCTTTCTAAATTTTCGTGCATCTTAGGTGGAAGAGGGAGAGCTTATGATGGCAACATTGTATGAGGGAAAGTTAACATGGGAAGAGAGAGAGGTGACAATCCTTCCCTATGTTATCTTCACATTGGACCAGGGTCTAATGGAAGTAATAAGGGATTATGGTTAGGTTCTTACACTAGTATGGATGCTCTAAAATTGATCCTAGTAGGTGAAGGAGAGTTCTATGTGTTTTCATGAAAAAGCATGTGTGAACTGTACCTTCCCTACTAGTGACCTGAGGTTCCGGGTTTTAGAGCTGAAAATGGGTGGACAGAACCCAAAACCTTATCTTCTAAACTGTGAGATTCCCAAAACTATTTCTGGGAGAAAGGTCTATGTGACTGTGGATATAGAAATCCATAAACATTCCATGTTTCCTAACTCCCATATAAAACAAATTTCGGACACATCTGACTGTAGAAATACAATCCCAAATAAGAGACATGCTGATGTTCCATTCCCAAAGGTTTTATAAGTTAGGGGGATTTTGTGGAGGCTTCAACTTTTTCCTTTTCAAATAAGGGAACCAAGGAAGGGGATACCCTACCACGAATGGATTTTAAAGAGGGTACATGAGTTGGTATGTAGGCTATATACCAAGATCTGACGCATAGGTACCTCGTGTATGTATGTCGCATAGGTACCCCACGTTGAAGTACATTGCAGGTATCTCGTGCAGGTATGCTACACAGGTGTGGCGCGCAGGTGTGGTGCACAGGTATGAATGATGATTGAATAATGTGTTTCACATTGGAGAACCAAACCTATGTAAAAATTGTAAAATACTTTCAGAACATGATTATCCCACATAATTATCTCTTCTCTAATGTTTTAAAGAGATACGAGAGACAATATGAGGGATATAGTTGAAAGAGATACACAATGATATCTTTAGAGAGTCTTTCAACATTTTTAGTCCTTGAAATGGGGAGCCCAAGGACTCTATTTATAGGCACAGATGGGCCTGGTTGAATAAATATTTATCCACGTAGGTCCTCTGTGCAGGTCCTCCTTACAGGTACTCTGCATAGGGGCACATAAATTATTCTGTCACGAATCTCTACTACGCAGATCTGTGGTGTAGTTTTTCCATGTAGGTCTATTGTGGAGCTCTTCCGCACAAGTCTATCACATTGATATATCACGTAGGTCTGTTGTGAAGATATATCGCGTTGGTCTTTTGGAGTATTTGACTTTCCTTGAATTTTTCAAACATTGTCTTCGGATTTTGAAATTTCCACAGTGATCCTCATGATCTTTTAGTATTCCTAAGTAGTGTCCACAGACACAACAAGGTGCGGGCATAGCCCATGCAGGAGTGAGTATAACAATACTCAGTAGGGACCCCGAGACACCCAAAGGTCTCCCAAAGTTCCACAAAGGAAAAACCACAAAACAAGACCTCAATCACAATGCAAGATGCATTAATAAACTATACTTAGGTATATTCCCATAAATATAACTAATTTATCAAAATATACACATCTCATACATGAGGAAACATAAGGATCCAAGTTTTAAACCATTTTCACAACTGATACATGACGGAAGAATACCACAAAGGTAACACCATGAGGGTAGCACCACGAAGGTAAAATTACCACAATGGTAACACCATGAAGGTAACACCACGAAGTTCAAAGTATCACAAATGTATCAACAAAAAGGTAACACCACAGAGGTAATGTACCACAAAGGTAACACCACGAAGGTAAATACACATCTCACACTAGTTATATAAATCAAGTATAGAAATACAGATGATTAGTCCTAACTCTGAATCATCTTATTTTGTTGAGAGGCTTCGTTACTCACCCACATAGGATTGAGAGATGTTGGACCACAGAAGATCGCTAGGTGAAAACCCAAACACGATCGATAGGTACTGACCAACACAGGATCGCTAGTGCTGACCGAGAAACAATCACTAGATACTCACCCACATAAGATCGATATTCTTTCTTCAAGTTAAAGTCAACCATGAGATTCCCGCACTATGAACACTTGATTCCAGGAGGATCCACTACTCAATCCATATATCTTAAATCCACATCCTCTATGTTCCAAAAAGATGTATCTTGTAGGGCCTCTATGTCACAAGGGTTCCAAAGCGTCAGATATCGCATCAATTGGAATCTTGGTCTGTGACACATAAGCGGTTTAGTACTAAGGGCCCAGTTGGATTTAGGTTCGATCCAACCCAGTCATACTCCATCATTCAACAAAAATCATGTGGAATATACAAAAAGGTCCTTATCACTTTGAAGATCCATGTGTCATAGATGGTTCATCAAACAGATGTTTGGATTCCATGTTATGGTCTTTAATGTGAAACTGGGCCTGGTTGGGTCTGGGGCCAGTCTGACCCTGTCGGTTCGACCAAGGTAGACCCAGTCTGGGCCAACCCAGATAGACCTGGTTCGGGCCGACCTAACTCAGTTTGGGCCCCATGACCTAGTTCGTGTTGAACCGACCCAGTTCGGGCCGCCGGACCTGGTTCGGGCCGACCCGACCCAGTCCACGTTTGGCCCAGCTGAGCCTGAACTAGCCTAGGCCATGGCGGTCTCGACCCACTATGCCATGGACCATCCCAACCCACGTGGGCGGTGCATCCCACTGGGCTAGCGCGGACTGGCCCGCTGGGCTCGTGTTGCCTGGACCACGGAGGGGTGCAACCTGCTGGAGGTACGGCCCGCAGGGGGGGGGGGGGGCTAGATAGCATGGGGGGGGGGGTGTTTCCCCCCATTTGGAAGTCAGAGCGGTGGTGCCCTATGGCGCCATTAAGTCACCCGCAAGACCCGCATGGAGAAGGTTCTGACCCTCCACCACAGCTTCTGAGTCGCGGTCGTCTTCAGCGGCGCACAACGGCGCACCGCTCACCTCTACAGCGGCCTGTCGGAGCTAGTCGCTACTGTCCGCCATAGATATATGCCACGTCCCCCTTATCTAGCAGAATTCAATGGCGTGCCTCCACCCCCTTCGAGGTCGGCCAGATCCGGCCACCATCTTCACCCACCACAACCTTCTCCACCGGCGGCACACCACGTCGCACCGCCATCTCCTCTTCCCCCGGTGTCGGTTGCCGGTGGTCTTCCATGGGTCACCGGGTGAGCTCCAGTGGCCCGTTTTTTCATCTAAATGTTCTAACAGACTCCCTGAGATTCCTTCTTCATATCTAAACCAACCATTCCAGAATCCGTCCAATCAAAACAAAATCTCACGAAGGACACATTTGTAAAACAAGTAGCAGAGGGTTCACGCCTTGTTTTTTTGGCCCGCACCCTCCACGTTATCTTGATATCAAGTGAGTAGTATAATGATTCAACAACTGTTGATATTAGACAAGAAAATAAACCTTACCTCAAGATTTTCGGAGAATATCCACGTTTTAGGAAGAGTTTTTTTTCGTCGGTTCATAATTTGGAGGTGCTCACCACCGCTCACTGGAACCAGTCCTAACCTTCATGTGGTTTGCGACGTTGTATTTTACCATATCTTTGTCACTTGGTGATGTCATGCCAACACTCCTCCCCAAGAACTATATAAATTGGAGAGGGGGAGGGTGAGTAACGTAATTGGGAATTTATGAGGTTCGTTTAATGAATGAACTTCCAAAATCCCAATGGTGCTGTTACAATGATTGAGGAGTCAAGCCAATTAATGGATTGACACGTCATTGGTCCTGCCACCACCGCTTGTCTGTTGGAGCAAAAGAAAATGTGAAATAAAATAACATTTTTATTTTATTATTATTTTAAAAGTCCAAAATCTATCTTTTGCACCTGACCTACTATGGTCAAAGTGAAGCCTTCCATAAGAGAATCCCAGAATTGCGGATTCAATGGTGCTCTTAGATTTTTAATCTGAGCACCGGTTCAAAAGATACAAAATTCCACCGACACGTTTACTTAACGTACCTTAAAAAAGATTATAAATTCATTGAACACGTGTTAAGGGAAATGTGTCAATTATGGTCTTGAAGACATTTAGATTGGGATAAAGATAATCAGACAAGTATATTTGAATGAATATTTTAAAATATAGATTCTTGTATATTGTCATCAGAGTTTTAATGGGAAAAATACTATAACCAAGAATAAAAATACAATTATATGAAAAAACCCTTTCTGGAGGCTGTGTTATGTATGTCCAAATAGGGAATATGTTTCATAGTCAAATAGTGGAATCTTCTGACTGACATGACCATTTTGTAGGCAACTTATGCGAGGCCACCTAAGGGAACATGGTGCATAGTCTAGCAAAAGAGCTCTCGAGTATTAAAAAATATGTCACCAGAAACTGTAAGAAATATTATGAAGATCCGGAAACATTTATGATTAGGAGTGTGAAATATTAAAGGGGGTTGTTTGCAATGAGTATATGAAATATTTGAACCAATATTAGCCATGAGTTTGACATTATTTACATAGATTTGACTCATATGTATAATATATACTTTCATTGTTTCCTATGAATTAATATTATGATGTGTAGTATTATGTCACGCAATTGGGACATTAATGGCCCCATAACAAATTATGACACATACTTTATATAAATAATCCTTTTACCCAATTTCTATGCCAAATTGAGCTATTCTAGGTGTGAGAAATAGGTAGTATGGATTTCTTCTATAATATAAAGGTGACATAGGTGAAGAATGGGGTGTTAGATTTCCATACAGTTTAATGTCATGCGGTAAGGACAAAGATGAACCGATCTGAAAGGAAAGAGTTCTTGTAACTGGACTAAGGGATAAAACCCAAGTGTCACTAAGTGTCTTGTTGAGGGCAAGAAAGAATCCATATGTAGTTCTTAAAACATTATCTATATAGTTTTGATTCTTACAAAATGAATAATGTTTTTTTATTGCGGCTGGGCCCAAGATTGGTGATCTAGTCATCTTTTGTATCACAAATAGATAAGAATCAAGCTATACATAGTTCTTTAAATAATCATTCCACATGCCAATCATGTTTGACATGAATAATGGGTGATTTTAAAACAATCCGAGAGAACGGTAAATCTTAATACATAAAATGAAATAAGGACCAAATCATATGTCATAAGGAAACACTCTGTATAGATCTGATTCATATATAGGAGGTGAGAAGAAAATAAGAAGATTTTGTGACTGCGGATGGACCCAAAATTAGAGATTTAGGTATCTCTACATTTCTCATTGAAAATGAGAATCATCCCATACGTAGTTCTATAAACAAGGTATTTGTGAATATCTGACTTAGACATAAGAAAAAGTGGGACTCATGTGATACTAAGGAGTAGTGATGATGTTAATTATTTTTTCTTATAGAAGATTCTAATGTGAAATAGAGAAAACATTATTCGTATTGTTTTATGTCATGTAATGAGGACAAATGATGTCATGCAGTTTAACATCATGTGAAAAGGAGGAATATATTACACATTTTAATGTCATGCAGCATGGACACTTATGGTTGTTATACAGATTAATGTCTTGAAACAAGTACAATTGTACAACTACACAATGTGTTTCTTTAAGAATTTTGCATTGGTTGGAGTTGTAATAATCTCTCAATCCATTAAGATTAAGGAATAAGATGAATTTTAATAATCCTTATATATAGAATAATGTATGTCCCACTCAGGCTCATGCTTGGGAGGTTTCTTCCATGGTATCATTGGAGTCCTCGGGAAAAAAACAAATTGTTCTTAAAGAAATGAACAGAGGTAAAATTACTTCTTAAAAGCTGGAGCTATACTGTTATAATATACTTCTAAATGATGCAGAGTATGAAATCCTTTCTTTCCTAATCGTTCTAGCTCATTGAACTTTTTCTAAGACCTCTAATCTATAGATAACTGATCACATATCACAACACTGAGTGAAGGAAATTTCCTTTCAATTGGCAAAACTGCTTCGGTTCCATATACCAATGAATAAAGAGTTTCTTGAGTGGTACTATGAGTAGTTGTCCAACAAGACCATAAATCCTTCAAAAGTTCATTAGGAAATGATTTGATATCTTTATCCACCATTTTATGAAGAATATTTGATAGGGACTTATTCAAGGCCTCTATATGTCCATTGGTCGCCGCATGATAGAGAGATGAGTGGTTGGATTTGATATTATGTTCTTGATGTCACGACCCATCCTCGGGGCCCATGCCATGACTACCCCAAGACCGCCTTCCAGAGGTCAGGGGCTGGCAACTAGCACCAAAGGCGTAAATCACGATAAAAGGGAAGGCATTGCCATTATATAAGCAAACAAACACAACAGAGTACGCAAGGTGAAGTAAACACTAAGTAAACTGAGTACAAAAGTAAGTGATGGAAAGTAAATGGACCGGTATATAAACCCAAATGAGAGTACAGAACAACTGAGATAGAAATTACAACAGCTGAAAAGTAAAGCAGCAACCACCAAGTCGTCCTCCGGAATTCCCACCTGATGGGTGGGTACATATAGTCTCGTCGGTACCTCAGGTCCGTCCATCCGCTCTGAGTACGTCCCGCCAAGTAGTCCACCTATAGGTACCATCTCCCTCCACAAGAATCCACCTCGATCAGTGATGTATGTCATCTTCATCCAACACAACATAGTGCGGGCATAGCTCGTGTAGCGGTGAGTATACGATACTCAGTAGGGACCCCAAGACTCCCGAAGGTCTCCCAGAATCCACAAATAAATAAACCAAAAATAAATAATACAAACACGAAGTATCAACCAACTCTACTTAGGTATATGCCCATACATATACCTAAGTCATCAATTCCAGTTCGGCTCCAACTCGAGAGCCCAAGTATAACCCAGTCCACACAGGAAAGCACAACCCAGTCCATACAGGAAAGCACAAACCAGTCCACATAGGAAAGTAAGTCAATCAGATCAATGATATTGATTGAAATTAAAGACTCATCTCACACATGTATACTACACACTAAGAGGGGTGGAGATAATAGATGTAGCCTCTGAATCATCTCCCCAGCCGAACCCACGTAGGATCCAAGTACAGAATTCATCACTGCCGAATCCACATAGGATCAATGTATAGTAACCATTGCTGCTTAACCCACGTAGGATCCATATACAGTCATCATCGCTGCTGAACCCATGGAGGATCCAAGTACAGTCATCCTCATTGCCGAACCCATGTAGGGTCCAAGTACTGTCGTCATCATCATCGCAATCGCAGCCAACTCTAGGGTTCCCGCACATAGAACACTCGATTCCAGGAGGGTCCGCTCCACGAGCCATGGGGGTCGATACATCAATTGTCACGAAGTCTATAGTTGATGTATCCTGAAGTTCCGTCTCGTCAAAAGGAACTCTACGCAACTGACAGAACGTCAATCGAACGCCCGGTCTGAGAGATATTGGATTTTCCATTCTAGGGACCCGGTTAGAAATATGCACATTTCTAACCCGGATGATATCCAAAATCATCTGAATCTCACCTAGAGTATCAAAAAAGGATCGTCTCGTTGAAAGAGTCCTAGTGCCGTATACGGCACGTCGATCAGATGCACGATCCTAAAGTTATTCACGTTTAAGTGAATAACGGACCCGACCCATTTAGTCTAGTGGGCTGACGGGTCAGGTTGACCCAATTTTTCAGGTCCGACCCAGCAGGGGTGTCAGACCGGTCTGAAGAAAAATATCACTCATCCCGAAGGGATGCGGCTCGACCCGAAGTGGCACAACCCATCCCAAATTGGCGCGGTCCGGCCGGGCGGGGCGCGACCCGGCCCAGCACGGCCCGGCTAGTCATGCGGCTCGGCCAAAGCTGAGCGGGCCCCAAGGGGGGCCCCCCCCGGTCTTCTGCACCGGTGGTGCCGCCCTTCCCCGAACCAGATGGATAGACCAGCCGGTGTTCTGCGCACGCGGCCCGCATGGGCGGGCCGCTGTTCTCCCATGCGGCGCCCTCTCGGCGCCGCAGTCCAGCTCCGCCTGGCCAACCGGTTCTTCCGCCGAAGCGGCCTGTGTAGCAGTCCGTGGTTCTTTCTACACAACCAGTGTGACGGCGTCGGTTCCTTTCATCATGATCCTGGCATGGAGTGACAACACCATGTTTTTCCTCCACCTCTGCTTTCCAATTCCAAAGCAATAAAGTTCTAGCTGAGGATTTTCAGGTCATGTTCATTCAGCCCGCGCCCTCCGCGTTAGACAGTATCACATGGCCATAAATGTAAAAGGGTTACAAAACACAATGAACAATTTTATTCTCAATAAAATTGAATCAACACACCCTACCTCAAAAAGAAGTTTGTGGTTGTCAAGCGCTGCGGATGATGGCGTCTTTCCCGTCCTCGTCGGTGTGTACCCAAGGAAATGATGTCTCCTCTTTTATCACGGAGTGAAAAAGATGATTTCTCGTCATTGGAGAGCTCCCGCGTCGGTGTTCCCTCCCTTGTCACGGAGGAAGAAGTGGATGAAGAAACCGGGGTCACCGAGTCGTTCTTCATTGAAGATGTGATGTTCTTCGCGGGAGGATGAAGTTCTTAAAAATAAAAACTAAAGTTCTCCCCAAATCCTCCTTAGACAATAATTCTAACCCCAAAATAAAATAAGCTTCTCCTTATTTTATTTTACATTACCATGCATTCAAATTTTCAAAATTCAAACACTTAATTCAATTAATTGATGAGGTTCAATTAATTAATTAAGTGTGTGTTGACATGAATTAAAGTGGGAGAGTGGGGAGAGGAGAAGTTACCCAAATAAATTCAAGGGGGGTTTCCAACATTAATCAAAGAAGATTAATGGGAGGTTTTAGGGGTTTTAGGGAATGTGAAAGGTTGGGGATAATGTGGGCCCCACCTCACACTTATCCTCACATGGGTAGTTTGGTTGTTAATGGGTCCCACCCTAACTCCCCCATGTAGCATAAAAACCACTTTAAATAAAAGAATAAAATTGTCCCACAATTTTATTCACTTCTTATTTAATCCACATTTTTTTAACACCTCCTCTTGAGCAAACACATCTATGGTAAAGGCCCTCTTAAGCAATTAATGGAGTTTCAAGTTCACCAGTGCCCTTGGATTTCAATTCTGAGCACCGGTTCAAAAGATAGAAAAACCCACTCGTTCGTTTACTGAACGTACCCAAGCTAAACTTCGGAAAATTATTTCGGGCACACCGCGCCTCAAGAATCAGGTGCCGTCAGAAACTACGTACTCGAAAAATCCCAAAGAATTTAAGAAAACAAAGTCCTTGAAATTTACGGGTCTTTAGATTACTCCCACCTCAGGGCTTTATGTCCCTGTATAGCTACATCATACACTAGGAAAACAAATGCGGGTATTGTCCATGCATCTGAGCCTCCCGCTCCCATGTGCTATCTTGAAGGTTCCCGTGCTGCCAACGAATGTGCACCAGAGGAATCGACCGTCCATGTAGGACCTTCTCCTATCAATCCTCAACCTCCACCAGGACCTCTGCAAAAGTAGCCCCATCATCGATGTCCATCTCCCCGTGAGCGATGATATTCGTTGGGTCGTGCACGTATCTCCTCAACTGAGATACGTAGAAAATGTCATGCACCCGGTGCAACTGAGGTAGAAGGGCCAGGCCATAATCCACCTAGCCTACCCTGTTGAGGACCTGAAAAGGTCTGATGAGGCTCAGAGATAACATGTCGCCCCGTCCAAATCTCCGTAATCCACTTCGAGGTGAGACCCGTATGAAAACATGGTCTCCATCCTCGAACTCTAGTGGTCTCCACCTCTTATCAGCATAGGACTTTTGTCAACTCTGTGCAGTCCTCATCCACTCCTGGATTATCTGCACCTTCTCTGTCATAGCCTAGACCATCTCTGGTCCTACGAGTGCTGACTCCCCAGGGTCAGTCCAATACAGAGGTGATCTGCATGGTCGGTCGTACAATGCCTATTATGGTGCCATCCCGATGGTGGAGTTGTAGCTGTTGTTGTGAACAAACTCCACCAAGGGTAGGTGATTCTACTAGCGACGACCAAAGTCAAGAACGCATGCACGGAGAATATCCTTGAGTGTCTGAATGTTCCTCTCCATCTGGCCATCCATCTGAGGGAGAAGGGCGGTGCTCAGGTGTATCTGCGTCCCAAAAGACTCCTGCAACCCCTTCCAAATACGGGAAGTAAAGCGAGCATCTCGTTCAGAGATGATAGATGATGGCACACCTTGAAGTCGTACGATCTCCTAAATGTAGAGACGTTGTGAGCTCTCCACTGAGCCCTGCTCCTTGATAGGTAAGAAGTGGTCCGACTTGGTGATTCGGTCGACAATCACCCAGATGGAGTCATGACCTTTGGAAGTACATGGAAGCCCCATCATGAAATCCATGGATATCCTATCCCACTTCCACTTCGGGACCTCTAAGGGCTGCACCAAGCCTGCCACTACTTAGTGCTCAACCTTCACCTGCTGGAAGGTGAGGCATCATGAAATGAACTCTGCCACAGCCTTTGTCATACCCAGCCACCAGTGCTGTCGTCTGAGGTCCTGGTACATCTTCGCTACTCCAGGATGTACCGCTAGAGGGGAAGTGTGAAACTCCCTCATAACCTCCTCCTGTAATGCAACTAGTACCATGGTACGTCCCATGAAGAGGATGATGTGCTCTCCTTCTACATAAAAACCATCAGGTGTCTGCCCTGTGAAAATTAGAGCACGTCACATCTCACACTCAACGTCCCCACATTGTGCCTCTCTGACCCGCTGAAGTAGTGGAGGAGTGAATGTGAGTGACTTTAGAAAGGCTGCTCCATCTCTATCCACAAAGGATATCTGCAACACGGCTAGCTGCTCTATCGCCTCTCCAAGTAGCTGAATGTCTGATCTCCTATTGAGAGCATCAGCTACTATGTTCCCCTTCCCATGAGTATAGACTATCCCAAAGTCCTAGACCTTGAGGAACTCAAGCCATCACCACTATCTCAGGTTCAGGTACTTTTGCGAGGAGATATACCTGAGACTCTGGGGGTCAGAATAGACTGTAAAGCGCTCTCCCATCAGGTAGTGCCGCCACATCTTCAAGGCAAAGACCACTGCTGCTAACTCCAGGTCCTGGGTTGCATAGTTTTGCTCGTGTTGCCTCAACTTTCATGAACCATAAGTGTTCACTGACCGCTCCTGCATCAGGACACACCCGATTCTGGTCCCTGATGCATCACAGTAAACTACGTAACCTAAACCCTCCTCTGGTAGCCTCAACATTGGCGCACTGGTCAATCTCTGTCTCAGCTCCGAGAAGCTCTGTTGACATCTATCTGACCACATGAAGGGTTTCCCCTTTTTTGTCAAACCTTAAAGTGGTGCTGCAACTCTGGAGAAGTCTGGAAAAAATCTCTAGTAGTACCTAGCCAGACTTAGGAAACTCCACAACTCTATCACACTCCTGGGTGGCTCCCAAGCATGTACTACCTCGATCTTTACAGGATCCACAACAACTCCCACCTTAGAGATAACGTTCCCCAAGAATTGGACCTCTCAAATACAGAACTGACACTTCGAGAGCTTACCATAATGATGGTGCTCTCTGAGTGTGTCTATTACAACCCGCAAGAGGTAGGCGTGCTCCTCCTTAGTAGTCATGTAAATCAATATGTCGTCAATGAAGACTACGACAAATCGATCAAGGTAAGGCTAGATCATGTTCATGAGACTCATGAACACTTCTGGGGCATTGGTTATGCCGAAAGGCATAACCAAGAACTCATAGTGGCCATACCGACACTTGAAGGCCGTCTTCTGCACATCCTCATCTCAAAATCTGAGCTGATGATAGCCTGAACTGAGGTCTATCTTTGAGAACCATCGTGCCCCCATGAGCTGATAAAAGAGTCCATCTATCCTTGGGAGTGGATACTTGTTCTTTATAGTCACCTGATTCAGGCGACAGTAATCGACACATAGTCGTAAGCTCCCGTCTGCCTTCTTGGCGAATAAAATCGGAGAAGCCCAGGGTAAAACACTGGGTCGGATGAATCCCTTTTCCTGTAATTCCCCCAGCTGTACCTGTAGCTCACGAGGCTTATCGGGAGCCATCTGATATGGTGGAGTAGAAATCGGGGCTTTCTCATGTTACAGGTCAATATAGAAATCTACCTCTCCATGAAGAGGTAGTCCTGGAACGTCATCCGGGAAAACATCCGCAAACTAATCCACCACAAAAGGAAAACTCAGACTCCCCACATCAACCGCTCCGAGAATGAGACTAGCCAACCGATGTGTGATCGGCTGCCCTCTCCTCTGCATAAGTCCATCCTACGCTTCAAAGGATCCCTTCTCACCGGTGAAGGTGAACCTGCTCCCATATGTGTGAACAAACCGCACTTTGTGCCTAATACAATCAATATGGGCATGGACTGTAGATAACCAGTCCATACCCAAGATGAAGTCATAAGGCCTCGACGTTGCTACAAGAAGATCTCAGCCGAATCTCTCGCTTCCTAGAGTAAGCTCACACTACCGGTACCAGTGTGTTATCGTCGCGTCTGCTCTCGTAGGAGTCTCTAGCTGTAAAGATCGAGCCAACAGCTCTTTCAGAATCTCCGATCTCCAAACAAGGGTAGTGGAAATGAAATAATGACTCGCTTCTATGTCTATAAGAACTGCAGAAAGGGTGGAGTAGACACAGGTAGTACCTAGAATCATCTCAGGTACACCGTGGTTGTAAGCCTCCACTGACTGAAGCTGAGTCTGCCTCTGTCCGCCAGCTCCCTATGGTCGAGGTGGACCTCCGGGTGGTTGTGGTAGAGCCTCAAAGCTTTGCCCACCACTCGCTTCTCGGCCAGCTCCTCTGCCTCATCCGCCTGCTCCTTGCGGACCACAATGGTCAAACCTCTGCCTCTACCTGGGTGGTCCCTCAACAGTCTGCTACTCCTCTGCATGGTGGGTCAGGCAGTCATGAGCCATGTGGCCCTGCCTGACACATGCATAGCACTTCCTGCCTCTCGTATGACTTGCTCTGCTGCGAGTGAAATGCACCTCCGAACCAGTATCCTGAGGTCGCCCACCTGATGGCCTGGTCCTCTTGGACCTCTGTGACATCTGCCTACTGCCGGCTGCAGAAGACTCCGCCACGTGTTGCCCTATGGTAGACCTCACTGCTGGTGTAGACTCAGCAAGAAAGCTCTCCACAAGTAGGTCTCACTCTGGTACTCTTTCCTGCGTCGGAATGCTAAGGGAGGTCACCGAAGCACTGATATCATGCCTCAGTCCCTACTCGAAGGTCCGGGCCTGGAAGAATGGGTACTGTACCATGTCCGTGGAGTAGCGCGAGAGGTCAGTAAATCATGTCGAGTAATGGGATACTGTCATACTGCCCTACCATAGCTGTAGTAACTCCTGGATGCGCACTGCACGGAGGGTGGCTGGAACGAACTCTGAGCGTAAGAGGGTCTCTAAGTCCTTCCATAGTAAATATGCCTTATCGTTCACCTGGAGCATCAGGATCCCCCATCTACCAGCTACCGCGTGCAAGTGACTCGCCGCAAGGATCACCATAAGACTTGCTGGTGTCCATACATATATGAAGACTCGAACAACAGCCTCCATCCATTCCTCGGCTGCCTGAGGGTCCGTCTCTCTGCGGAACCAGGGCGACCTCTAATGCTGAAACTCGTGTAGTGAACTCAGGTGATGTTCACTCTCCGCTGTTGGGGCTGGTGGTATCGGTGGCCCAGCGGTAAGGGGTACCGTTGGTGCCTCCGCTGTAATGGGGACCTGCACCGAGGCCTCGTCGCTCGGCGGGCTTCCATATCGCACATAACTGGGAACCCTAGATGGCTGCCATCGTGGGGCCATACTAAAAAGAAACAGTTGTGTCATGGTTAATATAGTATACCTGTTTAGCTGACACAAAGTAATTACTAAGAAAATTTTTTAAACACAAATCAAATCAATGTTTTCGTGCACTAAGTCGGGAATCAGATGTAACACCCCGACCCCAGTTACCCAGAGTCGGTGCATTATTACATAACATTGGCATGATCATAAGAATGATCAAATCTCGAAAGACCGATTGGTTTAGTAGCCTTGGAAACACTAGATATATTCATAAGTTTTACATTACATCATAAAATGAAAAACTACTACAACAACATAATGTTTCCACAATCCACACTATTAACCCCTCATAAAATCCCTGCAGGTCATTCATAACTTACTTCTTCACATCCTGGGAAAAATAAAACATAGAAAAGGGGTGAGCTCAAATGCCCAGTAAGGATAACAATATAGTGGAAACTTTCATAAATAAGAATAAACATTTAAGGCAATGTATAACTAAAACAAAATCCTTTTAAATATGAACTTTCAACATGGTATGGCATAAATAAAATGAAATAATTCCATTTACTTATTCACATGGATATTCTACTAATCGAATAATCACATGCAAAAATCAATAACCACTTTCATAATGTTGGAATGCATAATGCCAGACTATCATAACCACATAGCCAAGGCCTCGTGCCAAGACTACAAATAAGATTTTGTCAAGGCCTTGTGCCAAGACACTAGTTTGTCTCATGAGACCTACCGATGCATCGAGGATCTATAGCGGGCTCCACCCGTCACATATTAAGTCCAATGCATTCCCATATGAAAAGGTTTAAACATAACATAAACATTCATATTAAAACTAGCATATGAAATGTCAATACTTTCACCATAAACTATGAATGGTATAAAAATAGAACATCCACAGTCAAACATATCACAAAACCTTCAATACAATATAGAAGTTTTGTATCATAATAAATCAACTTCAAATAATCTTAAAATCCATCAAAGGATGTTGACATAGATGAAATCAAAATTCTTTTTAAAGAAATATCTCCTTTTATTTTGAAATAATTTAAGATCCATATAAAATAAAACATTTTCTTTGAAAATATTCTTATAAGCTTGTAAGGGAAGCTTTGAAGATTTTATAACGGCGGAAAATAGCCGCACCCGCCGTATAAGTTAAAAAAACATTCTTACCTTAATTCTGTCGAAAAGGTTAAAAAGGACCTTGTTTTGAAAATGACCAAAAGATTCCTTTATAAAAAGTCAAAAAGGGTATAAATGACTTTAAATCATATTCTAGTAAATAGTAAAAATGTTTTTAAATGCATTTTTAAGAAACATGGATGTGGATGATAAAGAGATCCCAGTAGATTATTACGTATAAACAACCTTGGATAATGAAGAGGTTGTAAAGTAAACCCTTAACTTGTACTTTTCCTTGGTTGGGGTAGGTTAACCTCCTGTATAATGGTGAAATAGTTGTTATTAAATTATACAAGATTCATATATAATAATATGATATCATATATGATCTTTTAACATTGATTAGTTAATAATATCTTAGAATTATCGTCGTTTCGGGAGTTAACTTACTCATTTTCTTTTATATGTTTTGTTACATAAGCCATGGTTGTTGTATCTTATTCATATTCAGAATGATATCTAGTCCTTAAACATCATTTTTAAATCATCAAATGATAATTATACTTGAATGGATACGATGGAGAATGAATCTCATCGCGTTCGTGGAGACGGTAGTCCGTACGTACGCACGAGTGACAATATCATTCTTTTGATATTAAAATAATATATAAATGGATGGTATATCATATATAAAGAATCATTAACATGTTATATTTATTATTTACATGAGTTACACATCATTATTATACCCATCCAAATAATATTATATTGAATAACAATTACACCACGACGTGGAGACGGTAGTCCGTACGTACGCACGTATGGTGACATGTTATTAAAAGGGTGGATAGAATACTGAATATGGTTGTACCATATTTATAATAACATCACAGTATATGTGAGATACTGGAGTTATTATTTTAGAATGGTAAGAACAAAGGAAGAAGAAGTGGAAGAAGAAATGAACTTGGAGAAGGGTGGTGAAATCATTACCTCTTCTTCGGGTTCTTCATTTTGATTTGATCAAAAGGGCTCATTAGGTTGGCTTTCTGATCAAACTAAGGCCTCTAGGTTGTAGTGAGGGATGTTGGGAGAGTATTTGGGCAGAGTTTGGCCGAACCAAAAGGCTTTGATGGTGTGAAGAAATGAGAAGGAGGAGTTCCCTTTTATAAGAGGGGTGAGGGGCACCTTTGGAAAAGCTAGAAATATTAATTTATAATAAATTCATATTCGGTTTCTAATGGCTCCAAAGCTTATTATTCAAAGGTTAATGTGGGGATAGGTCTAAAACCACTCAACAAATATAATTTAGACAGGTTTGGGTACTTATATTAACCTTATCTTTAAGTATTAACTCTAAGTTAATTAGTTTCACTTTTACAATGTCTCTTTGTATTTTTATATATTATGGTTAATAAACTTACTATATACATCCAAGCGACCCCCAAGTGGTACATTAATGATGAACCTATCATGATATAAGTCTCTTGGCCGAACCTTAGATTTTTAGGAATTTAATATCAATTAATAATATAATATTTGTTTTAAGAACTCTTTTATGTCAATTTTGACACTATTCAATAGTTGATTTTTGTGAAACTCATAACAGATTGATTACTTCGAAAAAAGTCAATTAAATCAATCCTAATATATCATATTATCCTAGAAAATTAGTTTAATTCATTAAAAGTTTCATATTATATTTATTTGGGTATTTATAATATCAATTATTTTAATTTTTCACTATTATAGTAATTACTGCATCATCATTGTGTCATAAATAAAATAAATTATTTAATGTCTAAAAATTATAAATAAAATATCATTATGTAGGAACTCGTTTTAGATTTCTAATGAATATTTATAATCTAAAATCCAACATATATAAACCTATGTAACAATTGTTTGTCAAAAAGATATATGCTTGTGTCATTTTTGTATTCATTTTAACTTAATTAAAATAAAGTGTCATTATCACTTACAAGTGGATCCATGGGGTCCCAAAATAGACCCAAAGATTCCCATGGTCGACCATGTATCAACCAATAGGGTTAAGACACGTTTTAGGGTAATTTAGTATTATTATAATATTATTTTTTTAACCCTTATTTACCGGATTTACCCTTAACCATGGTAAATAAAATATTTACCGCAGTAATTATTCAAAATGTCTAAAAACAAAAGTTACCTATTTACACAATTTGAACATCCTGATTCCAAATATGGAATCCATTTTTCTAAATTCAAAACACAGAAGTGGTAGAAATTAATTTAAAATTAATTCCCGCTGTCAAAACAAAAAGCGTGTTTTTAAGAGATAATAACTATCAAAAGATTGACACTCGTTTATGTTCGGTTTAATTGTAAAATTATGTCCAATGACCAAAATTTTATTAAATGGTAAAAATATATTCTAAATATACTTTAAAACCACTCAAATTCATAATTTATTACTATTAATTATTTTGATTAAAAAAGTTGTTTTTAATTAAAACTTAGTAATTTTCACTATTCATCAAAATATAAAAGTTATCCGAAATGTACCAAAATTTCACCTTAGGCTAAATTCGATATTCCGAATCCAAAAATGAAGTCCATTTTCAAATATAAAATATATATAATTTCAAAAAGTAGGTATTACTATTCATAACAGCTAGTTTGATTAGTTATGGTGTGTTAGAACTCGGTGTTGCGTACAACACACGCTATCACATTATTCAAAGAGAAGCGTACCGTAGAAGCTTGGGGAGTTACATTCTCCCCTCCTTCAAATAATTGCGTCCTCGCAATTTCTAGGGTATTAATGCATAAAAAGACTCGGGTGGTTCTTCATCATAAGTTCCTCGGGTTCCCACGTTGCCTCTTCCATCTTATGGTTTCTCCACAAAACTTTTACCAGACGCGTCGTCCGGTTTCTCAGCACTTGTTCTCTCGTATCAAGAATCTTGACGGGCTCTTCGCAATAAGACAGATCGGGTTCCAGTTCTAATTCCTCATAGGTGAGTACATGCGTCGGATCAGGCATGTATTTCCTCAATAGAGATACGTGGAACACATCGTGAACTTTGGAGAGACTTGGCGGCATTGCCAATCGGTAAGCTACAACCCCAATTCGTTCTAGAATTTCGAAAGGTCCGATGTACCTGGGACTCAATTTACCTTTCTTACCAAAACATATGACTCCCTTCCACGGAGATACCTTCAGAAAAACATGATCACCGACTTGAAATTCCAAATCCTTCCTTTGATTATCGGCATAGCTCTTCTGCCTACTTTGAGCTCCTTTGATGTGATTTTGGATTACTTTCACCTTTTCCACCGTTTCCTCCACCAGTTCTGGGCCTACAAGTTTTCTTTCACCAACGTCATCCCAACAGGTTGGTGTACGACATCTCTTTTCGTATAACGCTTCATATGGTGCCATCTAAATACTCGAATGGAAGCTATTGTTATAGGAAAATTCTACCAAAGGTAAATATTGATCCCACATACCCTGAAAGTCAAGTGAGAAAGATCTCAACATGTGTTCTAAGGTTTGAATGGTTTTAACCCATCAAAGAAACGATCAATATTACTTCTTGGGTTACGAATATAATCACCAGCGTACCTCGCTAACCTTGTAAAGTTAGCCTCATACTTTGTGACATTCTCATCCTCCTTTTGTCTCAGACTCAGAAATTGCCTTTCCATATCTGCTCGATGGTCGCGAGGGAAGTATTTTTATAAAAACAGATCTTTGAACTCCCTCCATTCCATATTTGATACTTCATCATCTTCCTTCGTATTTTGAATCAATGACCACCATTGATCAGCATCTCCAGTGAGGCGGTAAACTTCCATGATAACTTTTTCCCTTTCACTGCTCCCCAAAGCCTGAAATATTTTCTCTAGGGAAAATATCCATTGCTCAGCTACTAAGGGATTTGTATTCCCATTGAACGTTGGTGGTTGTTTCCTCATGAATCGATCTATCATTGATCCTCCACGCTACGGATCAGGGTGCTCCATACGGGTAAGGTTATTATTCATAACCTGAGTAAGTTGTCCCAGTATGGTGATTAGCTGATCAACACCAGTTGCATCACCAGCCCCACTATAATTATCTTGAGCAGGAGGGCAATCCCTACATGGAGTGCGTGCATTGATACGGTTTCCATTTCTTCCACTAGGCGCCATTTCTAAACAATGGCATAAACTAGATCAGTTTATGAATCAAAATACATAATCCCATACTTATAAAACACTTAACATAAATTGAACTATTTATGGATATAATCCATAATCATAAGAATGTTTTCTTTGAGAAAGTATATACTCATAATCCCTTCAAAATGATTTGTAAAGAAAATGAGAGTTATCCTAAGCATATCCCCCGGGAGTGTCGTAACCAAGAGTGCAGCAATGCCCGTTGTCGTGCACCAGTTCCCATTCGAGTCTAGCTCAAAGCGGTGTTTTCGGGTTTTACCCCTAGGTACATCTGTGCCAGAGCCGCCTCTACCTGCTCGTATCCAGACAGGGATGTATTTCTTGGAAAACTCACAAAATCTCTACAATACCAAAATTCTAGGAAGTTCTTCTATACTAATCCTCAAAGTTCATCTTAGGTCTACGTGCTCTAATCAGAGTTTATCTAAATCTAGCTTCCAAGGTTTGTACTAAACTTCCTCTGATACCAACTGTAACGCCCCGACCCCAGTTACCTAGAGTCGGTGCATTATTACATAACATTGGCATGATCACAAGAAAGATCAAATCTCGAAAGACCGATTGGTTTAGTAGCCTTGGAAACACTAGATATATTCATAAGTTTTACATTACATCATAAAATGAAAAACTACTACAAAAACATAATGTTTCCACAATCCACACTATTAAACCCTCATAAAATCCCTGCAGGTCATTCATAACTTACTTCTTCACATCCTGGGAAAAATAAAACATAGAAAAGGGGTGAGCTCAAATGCCCAGTAAGGATAACAATATAGCGGAAACTTTCATAAATAAGAATAAACATTTAAGGCAATGTATAACTAAAACAAAAGCCTTTTAAATATGAACTTTCAACATGGTATGGCATAAATAAAATGAAATAATTCCATTTACTTATTCACATGGATATTCTATTAATCGAATAATCACATGCAAAAATCAATAACCACTTTCATAATGTTGGAATGCATAATGCCAGACTATCATAACCACATAGCCAAGGCCTCGTGCCAAGACTACAAATAATATTTTGTCAAGGCCTTGTGCCAAGACACTAGTTTGTCTCATGAGACCTACCGATGCATCGAGGAGCTATAGCGGGCTCCACCCGTCACATATTAAGTCCAGTGCATTCCCATATGAAAAGGTTTAAACATAACATAAACATTCATATTAAAACTAGCATATGAAATGTCAATACTTTCACCATAAACTATGAATGGTATAACAATAGCACATCCACAGTCAAACATATCACAAAACCTTCAATACAATATAGAAGTTTTGTATCATAATAAATCAACTTCAAATAATCTTAAAATCCATCAAAGGATGTTGACATAGATAAAATCAAAATTCTTTTTAAAGAAATATCTCCTTTTATTTTGAAATAATTTAAGATCCATATATAATAAAACATTTTCTTTGAAAATATTCTTATAAGCTTGTAAGGGAAGCTTTGAAGATTTTATAACGGCGGAAAATAGCCGCACCCGCCGTATAAGTTAAAAAAAACATTCTTACCTTAATTCTGTCGAAAAGGTTAAAAAGGACCTTGTTTTGAAAACAACCAAAAGATTCCTTTATAAAAAGTCAAAAAGGGTATAAATGACTTTAACTCATATTCTAGTAAATAGTAAAAATGTTTTGAAATGCATTTTTAAGAAACATGGATGTGGATGATAAAGAGATCCCAGTAGATTATTACGTATAAACAACCTTGGATAATGAAGAGGTTGTAAAGTAAACCCTTACCTTGTACTTTTCCTTGGTTGGGGTAGGTTAACCTCCTGTATAATGGTGAAATAGTTGTTATTAAATTATACAAGAATCATATATAATAATATGATATCATATATGATCTTTTAACATTGATTTGTTAATAATATCCTAGAATTATCGTCGTTTCGGGAGTTAACTTACTCATTTTATTTTATATGTTTTGTTACATAAGCCATGGTTGTTGTATCTTATTCATATCCAGAATTATATCTAGTCTTTAAACATCATTTTTAAATCATCAAATGATAATTATACTTGAATGGATACGATGGAGAATGAATCTCATCGCGTTCGTAGAGACGGTAGTCCGTACGTACGCACGAGCGACAATATCATTCTTTTGATATTAAAATAATATATAAATGGATGGTATATCATATATAAAGAATCATTAACATGTTATATTTATTATTTACATGAGTTACACATCATTATTATACCCATCCAAATAATATTATATTGAATAACAATTACACCACGACGTGGAGACGGTAGTCCGTACGTACGCACGTATGGTGACATGTTATTCAAAGGGTGGATAGAATACTGAATATGGTTGTAACATATTTATAATAACATCACTGTATATGTGAGATACTGGAGTTATTATTTTAGAATGGTAAGAACAAAGGAAGAAGAAGTGGAAGAAGAAATGAACTTGGAGAAGGGTGGTGAAATCATTACCTCTTCTTCGGGTTCTTCCTTTTGATTTGATCAAAAGGGCTCCTTAGGTTGGCTTTCTGATCAAACTAAAGCCTCTAGGTTGTAGTGAGGGATGTTGGGAGAGTATTTGGGCATATTTTGGCCGAACCAAAAGGCTTTGAAGGTGTGAAGAAATGAGAAGGAGGAGTGCCCTTTTATAAGAGGGGTGAGGGGCACCTTTGGAAAAGATAGAAATATTAATTTATAATAAATTCATATTCGGTTTATAATGGCTCCAAAGCTTATTATTCAAAGGTTAAGGTTGGGATAGGTCGAAAACCACTCAACCAATAGAATTTAGACAGGTTTGGGTACTTATATTAACCTTATCTTTAAGTATTAACTCTAAGTTAATTAGTTTCACTTTTACAATGTCTCTTTGTATTTTTATATAATATGGTTAATAAACTTACTATATACATCCAAGAGACCCCCAAGTGGTACATTAATGATGAACCTATCATGATATAAGTCTCTTGGCCGAACCTTATATTTTTAGGAATTTAATATCAATTAATAATATAATATTTGTTTTAAGAACTCTTTTATGTCAATTTGACACTATTCAATAGTTGATTTTTGTGAAACTCATAAAAGATTGATTACTTCGAACAAAGTCAATTAAATCAATCCTAATATATCATATTATCCTAGAAAATTTTTTTAATTCATTAAAAGTTTCATATTGTATTTATTTGGGTATTTATAATATCAATTATTTTAATTTTTCACTATTATAGTAATTACTGCATCATCATTGTGTCATAAATAAAATAAATTTTTTAATGTCTAAAAATTATAAATAAAATATCCTTATGTAGGAAGTCTTTTTATCTTTCTAATGAATATTTATAATCTAAAATCCAACATATATAACCCTATGTAACAATTGTTTTTCTAAAAGATATATGCTTGTGTCATTTTTGTATTCATTTTAACTTAATTAAAATAAAATGTCATTATCACTTACAAGTGGATCCATGGGGTCCCAAAATAGACCCAAAGATTCCCATGGTCGACCATGTATCAACCAATAGGGTTAAGACACGTTTTAGGGTAATTTAGAATTATTATAATATTATTTGTTTAACCCTTATTTACCGGATTTACCCTTAACAATGGTAAATAAAATATTTACCGCAGTAATTATTCAAAATGTCTAAAAACAAAAGTTACCTATTTACACAATTTGAAAATCCTGATTCCAAATATGTAATCCATTTTCCTAAATTGAAAACATAGAAGTGGCAGAAATTAATTTAAAATTAATTCCCGCTGTCAAAACAAAAAGCGTGTTTTTAAGAGATAATAACTATCAAAAGATTGACACTCGTTTATGTTCGGTTTAATTGTAAAATTATGTCCAATGAACAAAATTTTATTAAATGGTAAAAATATATTCTAAATATACTTTAAAACCACTCAAATTCATAATTTATCACTATTAATTATTTTGATTAAAAAAGTTATTTTTAATTAAAACTTAGTAATTTTCACTATTCATCAAAATATGAAAGTTATCCGAAATGTACCAAAATTTCACCTTAGGCTAAATTCGATATTCCGAATCCAAAAATGAAGTCCATTTTCAAATATAAAATATATATAATTTCAAAAAGTAGGTATTACTATTCATAACGGCTAGTTTGATTAGTTATGGTGTGTTAGAACTCGGTGTTGCGTACAACACACGCTATCACATTATTCAAAGAGAAGCATACCATAGAAGCTTGGGGTGTTACATCAGAAGTCATGGTCATGGTGTATGGATACGTCGGCTGCTGCACCAACACTAGACTCCCTGGACTAATAAACACACTCAATACCCTTAACATTATTACTTCTTAGGAAGAAATTATCAGAGTCCTAAGTTCTGCAGTAGAACATACTTTTCTGATACCAATTTGTCACGACCCGTCCTCGGGGCCCATACCGTGACTACCCCAAGCCCACCTTCCATAGGCCAGGGGCTGGCAACTAGCACCAAAGGCAAACATCCCGATAAAAGGGAAGGAATTTCTTTTATAGAAGCAAACAAAAACAACAGAGTATGCAAGCAGAAGTAAACACTAAGTAAACTGCGTACAAAAGTATGTGTTGGAATGTTAATGGGCCGGTATACAAACCCAACTGAGAGTGCAGTACAACTGATAAAGAAAGTAAAACAGGTGAAAAGTAAAGCAGAAACCACCAAGTCGTCCTTTGGAATTCCCACCTGAAGGGTGGGTACAGATAGTCTCATCGGTACCTCGGGTCCGACCGTCCACTCTGAGTACGTCCTGCCAAGTGGTCCACCTCTAGGTACCGTCTCGCACCGCAAGACTCCACCTCGATCAGTGATGTCTGTCGTCTGCATCCAACACAACGTAGTGCGGGCATAGCCCGTGCAGGGGTGAGTATATGATACTCAGTAGGGAACTTGAGACTATTGGAGGTCTCCCAGAATCCACAAAGGAATAAACCACAAAGGAATAATACAAACATGAAGTGTCAACCAACTCTACCTAGTTATATGCCCATAAAAATACCTATGTCCTCAATTCCAGTTCAACTCCAACTCAAGAGCCCAAGTACAACCCAGTCCACATAGGAAAGCACAACCCAGTCCACACAGGAAAGTACAACCTAGTCCACATAGGAAAGTAAGTCAATCACATTGATGATATTGATTGAAATTCAAGACTCAACTCACACAGGTATACTCCTCATGAAGAGGGGTGGAGATGATAGATGTAGCCTCTAAATCATCTCCCCTGCAGAACCCACGTAGGATCCAAGTACAGAAGTCGTCATTGTCGAACCCACGTAGTATCCAATACCAGTAACCATCGCTGCCGAACCCACGTAGGATTCAAGTACAGTCGTCATCGCTTCCGAAACCACGGAGGATCCAAGTACAGTCATCCTTGATGCCGAACCCACGTAGGATCCAAGTACAATCCTCATCGTCATCGCAGTCGCAGCCAGCTCTAGGGTTCCCGCACACAGTACGCTCAATTATAGGAGGGTCTACTCCACAATCCAAGGGGGTCGATATATCAATTGTCATGAAGTCCATAGTTGATGTATCTTGAAGTTCCGTCTCGTCAAAAGGAACTCTACGCAACTGACAGTGCGTCAATCAGACGCCCGATCTGAGAGATATTGGTCTTTCCGTTCCAGGGGCCTAGTTAGAAATATGCTCGTTTCTAACCCGGATGATATCCAAAATCATATTAAACTCACTTAGAATATCAAAAAAGGATAATCTAATCGAGAGAGTCCTAGTGTCTTAGCCGGCGCGTCGATCGAACATGTTGTCCTAAAGTTATTCACGTTTAAGTGAATAACGGGCCCAACCTGTTTTGTCTAGTGGGCCGACGGGTTGGGTTGACCCAGTTTGTCCGGTCCGACCCAGCAGGGGTGTTGGACCGGTTAGAAGAAAAACATAACTTGGCCTGAAGGGATGCGGCCCGGCCTAGCCCAGAGAGGCCCGGCTTGGCCCGGCCTGGTGTGGCCCGACTGGGTGTGCGGCCCGGCTGGGTCGGCCGGCTGGCCGAGAGTGCACCAAGGGAGGGGGGGTGACCCCCCTGGTCTTCTGCACCAGCGGCGCCAGGAAACACCATGCTTACCTGAACTAGCCAGATAGACTGGTCGGTCTTCTGCGCACGCGGCCTGCATGGGTGGGTCGCCATTCTCCTATACTGCGCCCTCCAGACGCCGCGGTCCAGCTCTGCCTGGCCGGTTCCTCCGCCGAAGTGGCCCGTGTAGCGGGTCACGGTTCTTTCCGCACAACCAGCATGAAGACGCTGGTTCGCTTCGTCACGATCCCAGCATGGCGCGATAGTGCTTTGTTTTTCCTCCACCTCTGGTTGCCAATTCCAAAGGAATAAAGTTCCAGCGGAGGGTTTTCGGGCAGTGTTCATTCGGCCCGCACCCTCTGTGTTAGACGGTATCACATGATGAATAATGAACAAGGTTCACGAAACACAATGAACAATTTTATTCTCAATAAAATTGAATCAACACACCCTACCTTGAAAAGAAGTTCGTGGTTTTAAAGTGTCATAGATGATGGCATTGTTTCCATCGTCGTCGGTGTGCACCCGAGGAAATGCCGTCTCCTCTTTTATCATGGAGAGAAGAAGATGATTGTGCGTCGATATAGATCTCTCGCATCAGTGTTCCCTCCCTTGTTGCAGAGGAAGAAGTGAATGAAGAAATTGGGGTCTCCGAGTCGTTCTTCATTGAAGAGGTGATGTTCTTCGCGGGAGGATGAAGTTCTTCAAATTAAAAACTAAAGTTCTCCCCAAATCTTCCTCACAAAATAATTCTATCCCCAAAATAAAATACGCTTCTCCTTATTTTATTTTACTTTTCCATGTATTCAAATTTACAAAATTCAAACACTTAATTCAATTAATTGATGAGGTTCAATTAAATAATTAAGTGTGTGTTGGTATGAATTAAAGTGGGAGAGTGGGGAGAGGAGGAGTTACCCAAATAAATTCAAGGGGTGTGTCCAACATTAATCAGAGGAGATTAATGGGAGGTTTAAGGGGTTTTAGGGAATTTGAATGGTTGGGGCTCATGTGGGCCCCACCTCACATTTATCCTCACATGGGTAGTTAGGTTGTTAATGGGTCCCACCATAACTCCCCCATGTAGGATAAAAACAACTTTAAATAAACGAATAAAATTGTCCCACTCACTTCTTATTTAATCTACATTTTTATTAACACCTCCTCCCGAGAAAACGCATCTATGGTAAAGGTCCCCTTAAGAAATTGTCGGCGTTGTGAGTTCACGAGTGCCCTCAGATTTCAATTCCGAGCACCAGTTCAAAAGATAGAAAAACCCACTCGTTCGTTTACTAAACGTACATGATCTAAACTTCACAAAATTATTCCAGGCACACCGGGCCTCGGAATCAGGTGCCGTCAGAAACTGCATACTCGTAAAATCCCAAAGAATTTAAGACAAACATTTCCTTGAAATTTACGGGTCTTTACACCTAATATATCTTCTTTACCTCAAGCGAAAAAATGGTTCCATTTTCCGTCAATATAGTATGAGGGACACCAAAAATGTTGATGGTGTTAGTTTTGAAAAAACTAAAAATGCTTTTGGAACAGACTTCTTAGAGAGGTATTTCCTTGACCCATTTAGAAAAGAAGTTAGTTGCAGTAAGGATATACCTTAATTTCTTAGTTGTAGTTGGGGGATAAGGTACTACTTCATCCATTCCCCTTGGGGTAAATGGCCAGGAGTATTTCACTGTTTGGAATAACTTTGGGGGTTGATGGATAAATTTGGCATGCACTTGGAAGGGATGGAATTTCTTAGTGAAATATATGCAATCCTATGTCAATGAAGGCCAAAAGTATCATAGACTTCGGATCAGATCAGAGAACATGTGCCCATACTGGTGGTCACCAAAACTCTTAAAAGTACTTCTTGCATGACAGATGCAGTATCTTCTCCATCAATACATATGAATAGGATCCATCAAAGACTCTATTATTGAGTATATTTCGGTGGCCTATACTGTCATAAAGAGTAAAATTGGCTACTTGCCACTCGATCCGTTCTTTTTCAACCCTATTTAGTGGAAGTACTCCATTATGAAGATATTCCATGACGGATGTTCTCCATCCCATGGTATTACCATATGGCTCAGAAATAGTGCTAATTTCATTAATTTCACCCATTTTGGTTTTAAAAAAATGTGATACAACACGACGATGCACTATGATAATGATTGTCTCCCCCGATTTAGATCTGCCAAGGCTGTAGTTGCATTAGATAGTGCATCTGTTTAGAAATTTTGTGATTTTCGGATATAAGACAATGTCAGCTCTGAAGGAAATCCAGCCATAAACCCTCTAACATAATAACACAAAGGGATTAACACTTCTTTTCTGAAATAATATTCTCCACTGATTTTCTTGATTACCAATTCTAAATCACCATTTACCTTCAAGTGATTTCTTTGCATTGAAAGTGATAATTCAAAACCTATGATGATAGCTTGATACTACACCTCATTGTCGGTTCCACCTTCCATCAATAAGAATTAATAAGGAAACACTACATTTTATGGGTAAATAAGGACAATTCCTAACCCATCTTTGTTGAGTTTGGGGTTTTTCATTCTCTTCCCTGTTAGAATTCTACAAGCACTATCCATGGACATTTTCCATGTTTGGGAATTGTTTTGAATAGATAAGACTTATTCATCAGGAAGTTCATTATTTAATGATGTATCTTCTGAAAATGGATTCTCAGCAAAGAAGTCGGCTAGAGCTTAGCCTTTTATTGTCTTTTGGGGGACAAAATGGATATCAAACTATTGAAAAATAACTTCCCACCATGATATCCACCCTGTAAGAATAGGAGGAATGAGGATAAACTTAAGAGGGTTATTACGAGATAACAATTGGACCTCATGATGTTTCAAGTAGTGCATCAATTTCTGAACTGCAAAGATTAATTCAAGGTAGAACTTTTCAATACTTGAATACCAAGTTTATGCAACAATCATAGTTTCACTAATATAGTAAAGGTTTTTTTCATTCCCATCATCATTTTTTTGATCAAGCAATGCACCCAATGATCACAATAAATCTATCACATAAAGAATAAGTTTCCTTCCTTCAACAGGTGGCACTAATATCAGTGGACTCAAGAAATATTTCTTGAGGGTATCAAATGCTTCTTGACAGTCTTTAGTCCATTTGTAGGTGAATCCCTTCTTAATTAATCTGGAGAAGGGAAAACACTTTCCTTACAAATTGGTGATAAAGCACCAAATATATGCCAAGTGTCCTTGGAGTCTTATTAATTATATCAAATTTCATGGAGGAGACAAACCAAGGATTTATTTTGTTTTCTCAGGATCAACATCGATACCATGATGGGATTCAATGAAGCTATGGATCTTCCCTGAGGTTACCCAGAAAGCATATTTCAAGGGGTTTATCTATAAACTATGTTACCAAAGTTTATGGAATATGGTCTTCAAATCAACCAAGTGATTGGAACATTTTCTGGATTTTACCACCAAATCATCCACAGAACATTCAAAAAAATTATTAGAATGGTTTGAAAATATGGTGCATGGCACATTTATATGTGGCACCTTTATTTTTTAAGCCAAATGGCATTACCCATTATAAATAAACAACATTAGGGGCTCTAAAGTCTGTAGATTCTTCAATTTCTAGGGTCATAAAAATTTGATTATACCCAGAGTATCCATCCATGAAGAAAAAAGCTTCATAACTAGTTGTTTCATCAATTAAAATCTCTATAATCGGAACTGGAAGATCATCTTTAGGAAAATTCTAGTAAAGATATCTGAAATAAATAAAAAATATAATTTTCCTATTCTTCTTTTTCACTAAGAAAATTTTGACCAATCATTTGGGATATTGAACTTATCTAAAAAAGTTATCCTTTATAAGCTTATCAACTTTAGCTTCAATTTTAGAGGCTTGAGTTGGGTGTGTTCTTCATACTGCTTACTTGAATCCATAATTTTCTTCTGGAAAACCAAAATGATGGGTGGCTACATTAGGATTAAGTCCTAGAATTTATGTATAATTCCAAGAAAACATCTCTCGATGTTTCTTTAGAAATGATGTATACACATCTTTCCCATCAGAGGTCATGGATGAACTAATTAGAGTGGGGTGTGGATCTTCTTCTGTACCTAGATTTATTTCTCTGAGCTCATCCATGGTGTAAGAGACAGCTTCCTCAAATGCTGGAGGAGCATCCTCATGATCTTCCTCTTATTCTTCATTACGTGTTACCTCTTATGTTTACACTTTCATAACATATGATGAGGAAAAAATCTCAGATTTAGAGGGGGAGTCAGTATTTTAATATCCTGAAGAAAATGCAACCATATCTGACCATACTGATGAAGAAGGGTCATCGTGTGGTAATAAAGAGGGAATTATGGATTTGGAATCAACATCCTTGTATTCATCTAGAATTTAGAAAATTTCTTCTACTCTAATTTATGAATTAGAGGTTTTTTGTAGTTCAGTAGATGAAATGAAAACAACTCCATTTAGGCTTCCATCAATGCATGGGGGATCATCAGTTTCTCCCATGTTGTCAGGTCAATTGTCAAAATTGACATTATATAAGTTATCAGATGAGTGCTTGGACGTGGGTTTACCTATTCCATTTGATTAATAGGTAAAAAAATTTCTGTACTCAAATGTATGAATGGATTTTATGGGATCATTTCCAGTCCATTCGGAGCATTAATGTTGGTTATTTATTTTGTTATGGAATTCGTTACTTTTGTGTTATAAAACTATGCCTCAATTTATTGAGATTCACACATTTTGAATGGAGCCTTGTCACCATACAATGTACTGATTTGACCATTGAAATATTACATAAGACATTGGTGGTATGATGATGGTATGGATACATGTTGATGCAGCTAAGGCCTTCCAAGAATAATATTGAAGGTTGTGTCCTGATGATCAACCATGAAATTGGATTTAGACACAAGATCCCCAAATTGAGTGCTAAGTGTTATATTTCTCGGAGGTTCATTCACATTCTAATCATAATCTTGTAACATTAATTTCAAAGGAGATAAGTCATATTCATTTGGGCCCAATCATCGAAGTGTACGAATTGGAATGATGATTACTCTGAAGCCATTGTTAATGAAGGCCCACCAGATGTCGATGTCATTGACCATTATAGATAAATAAAAAGGTATGATATGTCCATGTAAAACATAATCTTCATCCTCATATGTAAAAGATATACCTGCATGACATTCTGCAGGATCACTTTCTATATAGTAAACCTCAGCAGTAGTGACTTCAGTTTCAAACTCTTGAGGTCTTGACAAAACCTCAATAAGTGATTCTCAAATGTCTTTTGATAGATTAAAAGCATCCAGAATTGATAACATGGTTGGTACTTGGTCCAATTGTTTCAAGACAACATAAATTTGGTCCAAAGGTAGGCATTTCCTAGCATGGAGATGTAGTTTTGCAGGTTCTTTAGAAGTTGATGCTTATGATGTAGTTGTATCCTATGTCGGAGCAGAAGATAGAATTACTCTTGGATTTGGTAGATTAGACTCACAAGATCAATTCACATTCTGAGAAGAAGACAATGTGACATTTAATCAGTCTTCCAAGATACTTTTTTCGTAACTGAACCTGTCTTTCATGGAAGAAACTTCTTGTTCATGATGATCTTGCTGAAGGGATCTTCCATGAGTTTTTTCCGCATATATGTTTCGAGAAGATGTAGAGTTGAAATTGTGGTTTCTATAATTCCCATGTCTTCCCCTATATCCTCTACCTTGGCCTCCTCCTATAGTTCCCCAATTAGGTATAAGAAATTCTGAATCATTATAATCAGAATCACCATTGGCATAAGGATTCATTAAATGGATAACGTTGATGGAACCAAATATCAACTATTCATCTGATGAAGAGTTTTCTTGAAAGGTTAATTCTGGTTGTTCTGTTTGGTGGGGTGGTGCTAGTAATTTTGAAACAGTTGGAATGAAATTGGCCAGGGTCAAGGACAACATTGCCCTTGACGTGATCTCATCTTCTTCTAAATCCCCTTTGTCCTTCTGATGATCTCATTTTTTTGAGGATATACCTTTTGATTAATATGGTTTTACTATGGAGGATATGGTGGAAGACACAGTTGGTTGTTTCAACTGTGTTCATAAAATGGCATGATCCATGTTAATTGTTTTCTTGGTCATCATATCTTCATATTTCTACACATTTGTACTTTTTTACTTCCTACCATTCACCTTCTTCCTCTGGATCGGCAGTAGTAACACATGATACTTGAGATGAAAAACTTTTCAATTTCAATTGTTCAGAGTCTACCATCTTTTGCAAGAGGTCCATCAAAAAAAAAATTCTTGGATGGGATTCCCTAACAACTAGTTAAAGGGACAATAATTCATAAGATATTCATCACCTTATTTATTTGGTATCTTCGGCCATGTCAACTGAACCAAATTATTTTCCCTCGATGATATGAAGTAACCAGGAACTTATTCATTCCATAAATAATAAACATTGTTATTTAATTCCTCAAACTATTTCCACCTTTGATCTCTTTGATCATCTTGATGAGGCAGTCGTTGCTGTTGATGCTCAGGAGGCGGAGCCCTTCAGTATGATGAAGGTCTTGAAGTAGAAGCATGTACATGTGGATGCTTACATGTAACTATAGCAGCTTCTTCCTTTCCTATCCCTCTCCCCGGAGTTGATGGAATTACATGAGTTTTAGCCTTAGTTTCTATAATATAGTCTTATATCTGTTAATCGATTGATGTAAGGTCTCGAAACCCTCTTGTGTATTTTACATGGATCAATGGTGTGCGAAACTCATCACGTAGATTTTCCCCACAAATTGGTAGAAATTCTTATTAAGGGAGTTCTATAATTAAGGAATATGTTAATACTTTCCATTACGAAATAAAATATAAAACACTTTTCATTAACCCATTTTTTATATTTGGAAAGATAAAAAACTACCATCTTTGGTAGCGTTGATCTAAACTGAAGAAGTAATTTCTGACGTAGATCTTTCCATCCAGTAATTGATCAAGATTGTAAACTTGTATACTAGAAAAAAGATGGTCCCTATAATGACTGCGTAAAACACCAAATCTATTATACTTCTTATAATTGAGGAGTTCTAATCATGGGATCAATTCATGAAAAAAAATGTGTTCAGTGTTGTTCCAGATCTCTCGAACCATTAAATATTGGGAATTAGGTATTCATAAAATTTGGTAGGGGATAAATTGTGTGCACCCATTCCATCTAAGCTCTCGTTTTTAAGGCATACCCGGATTCTAGGTAAGAATTTGATTTCGGGCATGCACACCATCTTCATTTGCCTTAGTGTGTACTGTATTATAGACAAGTACATCATCTTGTAATTCCCATGACCTGGACTCATTTTTTGTAGGATCTTCTATAGTTGTGTTAATGACATTCACTGACGCATAATGCACTAATGGAATTCTATCTGATTTTTGTATGATCGTATCCCTCTGTATCTTCAATGAGACCATGTTCTCCTATATGATGAATTCCCAGGAACTGTTTGGTAGACAGTAACCTGAAGGGAATCCTTAGATAGTTCATTTCTACGCTTTCTTTTTGGCTTCTTCCCTACTCAAGAGAAAATTGTCTTACATTGAGAAGGGAATTGTATATGTGAAAAATACTCATGCCCTATAAGGTGGGGTTGTTCCTATTTTTCTTCATCAAATCATTGACCTTTGTCTAATGAATTTGAAGTTTGAATTAACTATTCCCCAATCATTGCCAGATAAGGTGATTCTTGAACTACTATGGCTAAAATTCGTGAAAACGGATCTTCTTATTTTTCAAATTTTGGTGTGGAAATTAGCTTGGTGCATTATCTGATAACCACACAAATCACATGTTTTGGAAGATCGCTTTTCTATTTCATACCATTTCATTCTTGGATTCCTAACATCCCCTAAGAGGGGTTCCTGCTCAAGAATCTCATATAATTTATGTAAAGTAACTCAACAAATTCTTTTCTTTGAGTCTAACTCTGATGAGATCATGTTGAGGCCTTTTCCTGAGCGTGCATTATATTACATACAAAATCGGTTGATTATATCCAACTGTGGGCAATAACATTTCATGACACCACTTTTGGTAGAATTTTCTGATTTTGGAGTGCAGTGAAATGCAATGCTCCATATGAACCCCATCCTCTGATATGAATACTAGATAGGGAATCCAAAATTAACTAGTGTAGCCTCTTTAGAGCATTGAGGCATGCACGCTGAAGGGATATCTACTATTTTCAACATTTGGATGTTGGGAAACTGATAGATATTCCATGTTAATTTGGAGTTGAAAACCTTCTATTACCTTTACATGATTTTGATATCCATCATATGGTAATCCTTTTGTTTTCAAATGATGAAGAGTATTCCATAATTTGAGGCATATATCATGAATGTAATATTCTACAATCAATTCTAGATATTTATACTGAGAAGTTTCGAAAAGTCTAGAATATTAATAGTACTTCTCCCTTAGCCAATTTTTCCTCATGTTTAACACATCTTCATAGCCTTTCAGTAGAGGTTTCTCCACTTGGTCTGACCAAAGTGGATTCTCTCTATTTGACAACAAATGACCCAAGTGTGGTTCATAGAATGAATGTTCCATTATGATGTCTTCTGGTTGAGAAATTGTTTCACCTATTAATGAAAAGGCATCAAACATGACTGGAGTTGTGTTTGAAAGTGCCTCGCGATAGGAGGGATTTCTCCTTGCTACATTGTCAATTATAGAATTGTCTTGATAATGAGAAATAATATAGTAGATTGGACTTTAACAACAAATTTCATCATAGGGAGGATCACCATGGTGGATTAAATCAAGGGATAAATCTTCTTTCTCCTTGGTCTTCTTGCCACACTAATGGTTGTCGTGGGTCTCATCCAGAGATAGGCACTCTGTATTGACAAAATTTTCATGATGCAAGCCTTCATGAGCATTTGTTTAATGAGGAAATTCAGAACTTATACTACTAATCCAATAATTTGGATATGAGAGGATATGTTCTTGAGATGAAATAGATAAATTTCTGAAGGAATCAAGAAGTACAACATTAAGAAAATCCAAATCGGAACTTGACTCGTGATTTTCCAATAGTGCTTGGTGAGACTTATTTTTTGATGTTATCTTATACTTATTTGGGGCCACTTGCTGGGAAAATGGGTTATCATAGGCAGGTGTATGTGCTTGCCTTGGATAGGTTATCGAAATGGAACGATTTCTTCCAATTGGAAATGGTACATGTTCCTGATCTTGTTGTCCGTATGATATGGGATAGTATACCCCATGACCCTCCTGGACTAGAACATAGGTGTGTATCTATTCAAGGATGGCATGCCGATGTGTCATCCCAGGTGTGGGAATATATTTATATGACTTCTCCCCTGAAACTACTGAAGTAGTTGTTATAAAATCTTGTCATGCTTCTAGAATATGTGTAGCGATTTGCATATTCCCTTTCACCATTGATAAGATATGATTGATGACTTCAACAACCGAAACAAGAATATACATCCATTTCGTATCTGGATTAGGTGTATGTTCCTACTCCTGTACTTCTTTTCCTGTCAATGTGTATTGATAGTACTCATGTATGGGGGAAGAGAGTCAGGACTGCCCCAAATTTGTGGTCGGAGCTTTTTGACTGATTTCTCCATGCACTACAAAATGAGACTATTAGTAGACTTGATGGACATTGGTTATTGTATGTGCCTACTAGATATTTCTCTAAATGTATGGTAAATGGACATCCTTCAATACTGGCAGATGAGACTACTGGCAGAATTGGTGATTATAAATAGGTGTATGTTCTTTTTTACCAGCTTCCACCACATTAGATTGGCGTGCCTATTTAAATGTTGTCAGATGAGCCTGCTAACTGGCTGATAACTTGTAAGAAGGTGTATTTTCCTGTTCACAGTACACCACCAGATTTATTTGGTGGGATTGGTGGGTTACTGCTAGACGATTTTGCCGAGAAACAAAATTAATACAAACTGGGGTATGTGCCTGCTTGTTATTGTCCATCAAGTTAGGTTGATGAGATTCTCTGGAAGGTGTAGAGGTAAGAACCATCTATATGTTGACTGGATGTTATCCTTGGTGGTTCATCTTGCGTTCTTAGGTCTGAGGGACCTAGGCTGAACGTCCAGAGGCAACACCCCCATCAGGTTAGGGGTTCACTATTGTGTGACTCTGCTGACGTTGATTGATGGTGGGAGTCCTCAAGAAGGACTCTTTCATTCTTGAATTGAGGTATTGAGTGGCCTCTTTCTCCACCTCCCTATTGTATGGGAGGGATAGATTGTGGTGTTCCAGGGATAAGGACCCGAAACAGTTGAAGATGGTGGTAAGAACCATCTACTTCTTGATAATTGGTCATCGTTGGCCAGATGATGGAGGATTTTTATTTACCTAGAGGGTCTTCTGAGCAGCCTCTAAAGTTGGGAATGTACCATGTCAGCGATATTCCTTTACCAGCACATTAGATACCCATCTTCGAAGATGCTGGGTTTCTGATGATTTCTTTCTTGTGGATGGGGATCCATCTTGAGTAGCATCCGGGATGTTCACAGATGTTTCCTTGAAGAAAGTAATTTTGGAGTGATGGGGATTCTGAAAAATAATGGGGAAAAAAACTCTATTAATGCAACATCTTTTTATATGGATACATGCGTGATTTCTTCCTTTGCTGACCTTCTATTAACAATTGACTGGGGCCTAACAGGTGGGTAACATTTTTTACCTAGTTAAGCATTCACATAGGGTTCACCATTGTATTTTCTTAGGTCCTTGAAATGTGTATTCTAATTTTAAGAATCATGGCTTCCTTGTGGTTTCGATTAGATGTATTTATGGAACTAGAAACTTCAAACTGTTCTTTATCCAGAGTGGACTTTCTTTCCAAAGTCATCCATTCGTTATGTTTGATCTTCACGATACTTAGGAATGTTCAGTGGTTAAGATGATGGGAGGTCAGACTCATCACACCCTCTTGGGAGGAATTACTATCTACTCTGGGACTCTCTTTGTAAATTTAAAATATTTTCATGAATCCTTATTAATTCACTAGGCATGACATAAGTTTCCCTTAGAATTTACAATCAATTGTTAACATGTGTAAAATTTAGAATCGTTAGTACACATTCAAGGTTCTTCATTAATGGAGATATCTGTACTTATTCAAGGTTTTCCCTCAATGGTATCCTCTAATATATTTCATATAGATTATTTTAATAATTGTTGTGATGATACTTGTTTTTAATCCACTCTGAGGGGAACTTTGTAGTTTATTTTCATCCAGGGAGACAATGGTTTGGTTTAATTTTGAGATTGTGCCCATAAGATGGTCTACCTACATATCCTTGTGAAAGGAATAAAAACCCTTGTTGTTTAGTGCCACTGAATGGGGAAAATCACACCTTTAAATGTCAATAGATAAGGTCCTAGGCATACAGTTTAATGTCATGTGGTATAGACATCTAAGAGAATTGTTCTTAGTCAAAACATAGTGTGGGACTTATGCTGAAGCAAACCAAAGAACATGGAAAGGATATGGGTTTCCATGTAGGATCATACCCTGTTGGGAATATGTCCCAAGGAGAACCTAGTTAATTTAAGACATTGGGTTTCAACCTCCAGGAGGCTTCCTATGTATCCTATATAAATGGGAATCAAATTCCACATAGTTCAATAAGCCTCATAGGAGATAATAGTCATTTGGGAGAAAGTAATTTGGTATTACTTTTTAAAAAGGATACCCTAATGATTTCGGGGGTTTAATTTGGGGATTATTCCAAAGGAGGATGCCTTGAATAAGGGAATTAAGTTTGTAATCTTGAAAAGGATATCCAGTGAGCTCGGGCCTTGAAAGTGCTTCCTATGTATCCTAGTTTGAACAGGAATCTGAGTTCTCCTATTTCCTTCACTCATGAATTTTTTTTGTACATGTTGTCATAATCATGAATCTATAAGCCCACATGATCCATGATCGATGTGAGAAACAAGTGGATGTGAAATATTCACCAATGACACTTTATCTTTCTAAATTTTCGTGCATCTTAGGTGGAAGAGGGAGAGCTTATGATGGCAACATTGTATGAGGGAAAGTTAACATGGGAAGAGAGAGAGGTGACAATCCTTCCCTATGTTATCTTCACATTGGACCAGGGTCTAATGGAAGTAATAAGGGATTATGGTTAGGTTCTTACACTAGTATGGATGCTCTAAAATTGATCCTAGTAGGTGAAGGAGAGTTCTATGTGTTTTCATGAAAAAGCATGTGTGAACTGTACCTTCCCTACTAGTGACCTGAGGTTCCGGGTTTTAGAGCTGAAAATGGGTGGACAGAACCCAAAACCTTATCTTCTAAACTATGAGATTCCCAAAACTATTTCTGGGAGAAAGGTCTATGTGACTGTGGATATAGAAATCCATAAACATTCCATGTTTCCTAACTCCCATATAAAACAAATTTCGGACACATCTGACTGTAGAAATACAATCCCAAATAAGAGACATGCTGATGTTCCATTCCCAAAGGTTTTATAAGTTAGGGGGATTTTGTGGAGGCTTCAACTTTTTCCTTTTCAAATAAGGGAACCAAGGAAGGGGATACCCTACCACGAATGGATTTTAAAGAGGGTACATGAGTTGGTATGTAGGCTATATACCAAGATCTGACGCATAGGTACCTCGTGTATGTATGTCGCATAGGTACCCCACGTTGAAGTACATTGCAGGTATCTCGTGCAGGTATGCTACACAGGTGTGGCGCGCAGGTGTGGTGCACAGGTATGAATGATGATTGAATAATGTGTTTCACATTGGAGAACCAAACCTATGTAAAAATTGTAAAATACTTTCAGAACATGATTATCCCACATAATTATCTCTTCTCTAATGTTTTAAAGAGATACGAGAGACAATATGAGGGATATAGTTGAAAGAGATACACAATGATATCTTTAGAGAGTCTTTCAACATTTTTAGTCCTTGAAATGGGGAGCCCAAGGACTCTATTTATAGGCACAGATGGGCCTGGTTGAATAAATATTTATCCACGTAGGTCCTCTGTGCAGGTCCTCCTTACAGGTACTCTGCATAGGGGCACATAAATTATTCTGTCACGAATCTCTACTACGCAGATCTGTGGTGTAGTTTTTCCATGTAGGTCTATTGTGGAGCTCTTCCGCACAAGTCTATCACATTGATATATCACGTAGGTCTGTTGTGAAGATATATCGCGTTGGTCTTTTGGAGTATTTGACTTTCCTTGAATTTTTCAAACATTGTCTTCGGATTTTGAAATTTCCACAGTGATCCTCATGATCTTTTAGTATTCCTATGTAGTGTCCACAGACACAACAAGGTGCGGGCATAGCCCATGCAGGAGTGAGTATAACAATACTCAGTAGGGACCCCGAGACACCCAAAGGTCTCCCAAAGTTCCACAAAGGAAAAACCACAAAACAAGACCTCAATCACAATGCAAGATGCATTAATAAACTATACTTAGGTATATTCCCATAAATATAACTAATTTATCAAAATATACACATCTCATACATGAGGAAACATAAGGATCCAAGTTTTAAACCATTTTCACAACTGATCCATGACGGAAGAATACCACAAAGGTAACACCATGAGGGTAGCACCACGAAGGTAAAATTACCACAATGGTAACACCATGAAGGTAACACCACGAAGTTCAAAGTATCACAAATGTATCAACAAAAAGGTAACACCACAGAGGTAATGTACCACAAAGGTAACACCACGAAGGTAAATACACATCTCACACTAGTTATATAAATCAAGTATAGAAATACAGATGATTAGTCCTAACTCTGAATCATCTTATTTTGTTGAGAGGCTTCGCTACTCACCCACATAGGATTGAGAGATGTTGGACCACAGAAGATCGCTAGGTGAAAACCCAAACACGATCGATAGGTACTGACCAACACAGGATCGCTAGTGCTGACCGAGAAACAATCACTAGATACTCACCCACATAAGATCGATATTCTTTCTTCAAGTTAAAGTCAACCATGAGATTCCCGCACTATGAACACTTGATTCCAGGAGGATCCACTACTCAATCCATATATCTTAAATCCACATCCTCTATGTTCCAAAAAGATGTATCTTGTAGGGCCTCTATGTCACAAGGGTTCCAAAGCGTCAGATATCGCATCAATTGGAATCTTGGTCTGTGACACATAAGTGGTTTAGTACTAAGGGCCCAGTTGGATTTAGGTTCGATCCAACCCAGTCATACTCCATCATTCAACAAAAATCATGTGGAATATACAAAAAGGTCCTTATCACTTTGAAGATCCATGTGTCATAGATGGTTCATCAAACAGATGTTTGGATTCCATGTTATGGTCTTTAATGTGAAACTGGGCCTGGTTGGGTCTGGGGCCAGTCTGACCCTGTCGGTTCGACCAAGGTAGACCCAGTCTGGGCCAACCCAGATAGACCTGGTTCGGGCCGACCTAACTCAGTTTGGGCCCCATGACCTAGTTCGTGTTGAACCGACCCAGTTCGGGCCGCCGGACCTGGTTCGGGCCGACCCGACCCAGTCCACGTTTGGCCCAGCTGAGCCTGAACTAGCCTAGGCCATGGCGGTCTCGACCCACTATGCCATGGACCATCCCAACCCACGTGGGCGGTGCATCCCACTGGGCTAGCGCGGACTGGCCCGCTGGGCTCGTGTTGCCTGGACCACGGAGGGGTGCAACCTGCTGGAGGTACGGCCCGCAGGGGGGGGGGGGGCTAGATAGCATGGGGGGGGGGGGGGGGGTGTTTCCCCCCATTTGGAAGTCAGAGCGGTGGTGCCCTATGGCGCCATTAAGTCACCCGCAAGACCCGCATGGAGAAGGTTCTGACCCTCCACCACAGCTTCTGAGTCGCGGTCGTCTTCAGCGGCGCACAACGGCGCACCGCTCACCTCTACAGCGGCCTGTCGGAGCTAGTCGCTACTGTCCGCCATAGATATATGCCACGTCCCCCTTATCTAGCAGAATTCAATGGCGTGCCTCCACCCCCTTCGAGGTCGGCCAGATCCGGCCACCATCTTCACCCACCACAACCTTCTCCACCGGCGGCACACCACGTCGCACCGCCATCTCCTCTTCCCCCGGTGTCGGTTGCCGGTGGTCTTCCATGGGTCACCGGGTGAGCTCCAGTGGCCCGTTTTTTCATCTAAATGTTCTAACAGACTCCCTGAGATTCCTTCTTCATATCTAAACCAACCATTCCAGAATCCGTCCAATCAAAACAAAATCTCACGAAGGACACATTTGTAAAACAAGTAGCAGAGGGTTCACGCCTTGTTTTTTTGGCCCGCACCCTCCACGTTATCTTGATATCAAGTGAGTAGTATAATGATTCAACAACTGTTGATATTAGACAAGAAAATAAACCTTACCTCAAGATTTTCGGAGAATATCCACGTTTTAGGAAGAGTTTTTTTTCGTCGGTTCATAATTTGGAGGTGCTCACCACCGCTCACTGGAACCAGTCCTAACCTTCATGTGGTTTGCGACGTTGTATTTTACCATATCTTTGTCACTTGGTGATGTCATGCCAACACTCCTCCCCAAGAACTATATAAATTGGAGAGGGGGAGGGTGAGTAACGTAATTGGGAATTTATGAGGTTCGTTTAATGAATGAACTTCCAAAATCCCAATGGTGCTGTTACAATGATTGAGGAGTCAAGCCAATTAATGGATTGACACGTCATTGGTCCTGCCACCACCGCTTGTCTGTTGGAGCAAAAGAAAATGTGAAATAAAATAACATTTTTATTTTATTATTATTTTAAAAGTCCAAAATCTATCTTTTGCACCTGACCTACTATGGTCAAAGTGAAGCCTTCCATAAGAGAATCCCAGAATTGCGGATTCAATGGTGCTCTTAGATTTTTAATCTGAGCACCGGTTCAAAAGATACAAAATTCCACCGACACGTTTACTTAACGTACCTTAAAAAAGATTATAAATTCATTCTTGGAACACTGGGCCTCGGAAGCACACGCTATCAATTTTGGAAGACCCAAAAAAATTCCATATAATTAAAAACAATTAAATATAAAAACTGGGTATTTATATAATATTTCTTCATAAAGTATCAATTTAAGCAATATTATCAGGAAATGTATTTATTTGTTGTGGAAATATTCCATAGTATTTATTCAAAATGGATAATTCTTTATTTATAAGTAATTTTTGAGAATTATGTGTATTATTCATTATGATTATGGGTAATTCATTGTATTTCAATGTAATGGGTTTTGATAAGATAATGATAGCTTGTCTATACATTAACAAGTCTCATGAGACAAAACAGAAGTCATAACATAATAGATGACTATCTAGTTTACACATACCCATTTATTGTGAATATATTAATAGTGGCCACGATGGAATGATCCCTGATATCTTGGTCAATGCAATGATTTTATTCTCAGGAATTTCTAGAATTTTTTATTTCATTTATTTCGAATTCAGGTTCAATTATTCATGTGGTTGATATGTTGATATTAGACATGGATGTATGTTGAAATAAATCTATAGATAGAATAGAATGTGTTTTGATTATCCACTCTAACATGTGGATTATGCCATATTTAATAATGATAGATTCTATTGTGTATAACCCTTACTGAGCATCCAAGCTCAACCATTATTTATTTTCCTTTCCCAAATATATGAATAAAGAAAATTTCACCGATTTCAATGATGAATGAATATTTCCTATGATGTTTCTTTATATTTTAAATAATATATTGGAATAATATTTGTATGATGTTTTCATGGTGGCGAAAATGATCAATCCTACATGATGTAATCCCTTTTATCGGGTACCAAGGAGATAAAATAATCATCGAATATGGGTTACTATATTCTGGGTCATTAAAGTTCGTATTAGGGTGATTTCAGTAGGAATCTCAGGAATTAGATTTTAAATGAGAATATATAACCTGATAATTAAGATAACCCATTAATTATTTGAGAAATTTTACACAAATTAAGGACTTGTATTTAATTTCTCAAATTTTAAGATAATTTTGTGATAACTCGGTGTGTGCAATTTTTTAGAGATGGATCCCAGTGGATGAAAGAGAATAAACACCTATAGTCAATGTAGGGATTCCCATTCTATGTAAGCAAACATAGTTGGTATTAGAGCAATCAATATCATGTGCATTTTAAAGATGCTTAAAAAGTTATTATGAATAAACATGGCTATACTGAGAATCATTTGGTTCCATAACATGATTCACCTATATTGGATCACTTCATGTGACAGAATCCTTCATATTTTTGTGGAAATACTAATCCAATTATAGTTGAAAATTTATTTAGTCTCTCAAAAATTGAATTTATCAATTAGATGTAATTTAATGTTAGATATAATTTTGGAAGAATATTTTTCAATCTGAGATGTTTATTAATGGTGATCATTGATCTAGAACATAGATTTGGTTTGTGAAATTAAATGTTTGGAATGTAGGGATTCAATAAGAAATAATTCTATTGAGATAAATGAGTTTAATTTGAGAGGGTTTTCATCGCATTAAAGTGGAAACATGAATAATGTTATATAGGGAATGTGGATAAAATTACTAGATTATCCAAATATTCTATAGATAATATATATAATCCTGAAAGAAATATTTTTTGTTTTCTTGATGTGTTTTAGCCGAGTCTCTGAATTGAAATGGTTTCTCAAATGTTTTCTTATATAATGATATAGTATCACGTTCCATAATGACATAGAAATAACTCTCTAGATCTTATATCCTCATTTGGAATCAATAAAATTAGATGCTAGTGAGCAACAAAAAAATAAAATTTTCAAAGAATTAGAATGAGAATATTGGATTTTTAACATGAAATAATTATGTGATGATTATGCTATTTACATTATTAACAGGAATATGATACTGTTTCAAGGGGAGATAAAGGATTAATAAGTGTCATAAATGTAATTGAAATAAAGAACCCATTTTTATCCAATCCCTCAGTAACAAATATATGGGGAATTTTTCAAACACATGACTCTTGTATCAAGGGATCCTCCCATAGAAGATTCTATGGGGAGAAGATCAAGCTTATATAATTAATAATGCTAAAGATTAAGTGAATAAATATGCAGAGGTTAGTAGTTGGATAATATCTTAGAATTTATTTAATTATTTATTTGATTCTGGACCTTCACACCCTTTTATATCTACCACGTTTTAAAGAAAATTAGACATTTCCTTAGCACCATATGAAGCGAGTAATCAATCAAGACTCATAGTGGAAAACTTATTGAAACAAGTATATGTTAGTTCATCCCCATTTTCACACATATACATACCCTATTTGTAAACATGATTAATATATATATGGATGAATTTAATATAATCCATGTTTTGGATTGAATTTAAAATTAGAATTGGAAAACTTCTTTACAATATGAGGTTATTATGATTGGTGATTGAGATGTGGAATCACCTATCATCATAGGGTACATTAAAACATTTTAATAATTCATAGATCAACATCCAATAGCTCTCTTTAATAAAATTAATGGATAATAGAAGAAGAAAAATCCATTGAATGGGAAATGTATCCTCTGAATATGAGATGTACCTACTATTTAGGAATACATTACTTTGTTTCCTAAATAAATTTGTCAATATCCACCCAATCATGTAGTCGATATTTCCATTGATCTCATCCATGTTACAAAATGGATATATAAGTCTCCCTATAGGCTATCCATAGTATAAATAGTTGAACTGAAAAAAAAAACAATATGAGTTCTATGATAAGGGATTTATATTCCATATTGTTTGACAATGGGGATCCCCTATTCATTTTTTTAAAAAATAAATATTGATCTATGATGTTCTACATCAATTATGAGGAAATGAATTCCATTAATGTAAAGAAAAAGTATCATATCCCTCACATTGATACATTTTTCTAGTCAAATTTAAGGAGATAATGTTTTTTTGATGATTCATATTTATTCTGGGTATCGTAAACTATGAATAAATGGGAAGTTATTCCAGTTATGTCATTTCATAGGAGGCATAAATATTAAAAAATTATTATAATTACATTTGGATAAGTTAATGAACAATAAATGTTTAAGAATTTTATGAATAGAGTATTAAACTATTATTTTCATAATTTTAGTGTGGTATATATTTATTATATCTTGATATAATTTACTATGACTATAAGAGTCATATTAAAATAGTTATTAGGATTCTTAATTACAATTAATTATATGTAAAATATATAAAATGGGAATTGTGAATTTAATAATTATATTTTATTAGATGTATTGTATTTCAATATGAAATATTTTTTGACCCTTCAAAGAAAAAGGATGTAATGGGATGACCTCTTCAAATGAATATAATTTAGGAACATAGATTCCATTGATTATCATGTTATTAATAAATGTTTATAAAATTTTTTACTTGATTATATAAACCTTTAACCATGTTGACAAGTATTGGATTTAGGTATATATTGTTCAAATAATGTAAATAATGTTTTAAAGAATCAAATATGATATTTTTTAATGAACTCATATTGAATTTAACATCAAAAGGAAGGGATTTGTGATATGTTGTTATTCATTGAAGAGGGGGGTTGGATATATCCTTAAATACAATGATTGTGTTTTTCCTATGATTCAAGGAAATTAAATATTCATGAATAGAATTATCCAACCCATGTTCGTGAGTTGATATTTGTAATATTACAATTGAATATATTGTGGTATTATATTTATAAAGTTGTAGCCTTAAAAATTAAATAATCTTGATTTACGTCAAGAATTTGACACTGAGGATATTTTTAGTTTTATATTTTTAGAAAATTAGGCCATAACTATTACATTAAATCAAAAATATTAAAAAGTATAAACCTCTACTCTAACAAAATTTTTCACAAAAATATAACTCAATAAACAAAACAATAATTATTTTCTTGATAAAAATCTTCGTGAATTATTCTTTTGTTTTACCTTTCCTTATACCCTATTAAAATCATTTAAAAAATATGGGATGATAATAAAAAGCTTAGTATGGGAAATAAAATTAGGGAAGAAAACCTTAGTACATGAATACATACAAATCAAAAAATCATACTTTTCAATCATAAAATATAATCTCTTTGACATACCTCATGAAATAAAAATATTTATGATTAACATATAGAAATCATAAATCACAAAGGTAACTTGTGGAATCCATAATATACTTACATTATAGCTTTCAAAAGTACATAGAGAGTTACGTTTGGAATACCCATCATAGTGTATTCCCTAAATATCATAGGATGAAAATTAATGTTTACCTCTATCATGTAACCCAATTCATTGGAGATCTATATTGGGCTCACCCACCCTATGATTATCACGAAACCACCCATATATGTAAATAATTCCCACGAACCATAACATAATCATAACACATAAAACTAGCATAAAAGAAAGATTATATTTCCACATTACTATCAAAATATATCATTTCAAGATATTGAAATATTCAATAATTTATAAAATCCATTTTAAATAAAAATATATATTAAAAAGTTATATGGTATTTATTTTCCTTTTAAATACATTACAAATTATTAAGGAATCCAAATATCAAATAATATTCGCAGTGGGGGAAAGGTCATTATCACCATGTTGGTTAAAAAACAATCCCTTCATCATTTAGTAAAAATATTTGTAAAAAAGGTTTCATTTTTAAAACCATTGAATTAATTTAAAATAAAGAGTGTATAGTTATACACTGTATAAAATAAGGTCGTTTATAATCCAAAATATGCATCAATTAATGGAGATTCAGATGAAGTCCCTTACCTTGAGTCTGAATTGTCTTGTTAGTTCATTATCTCCTTGAATAATAAACATAAGTTAATTTATACTTTATTCATAACAATTTTCATGTTTATTATTCCATTTATATCACTTATTACATTGTTATAACAATCATATAATTATTCAAGTTCATATCAGGCGTTTTGTTGATGTTTCATAGTTGAGTCAAAAATGAACTTGTTATAATTAAAAATTGTCCGTGTGGTCAAAATTCCATCATCTCCATAATAGTTTTAATTATTTATATATCATATATATACAGTATATATATGAATTTATAATAGTAAATATCATTTGGAGATATGAAATTAAATTCAGTGTTTATAGAGATAGTTGTTCATACGTACGGATGAATGCTACATTCATTTATTTTTCATATATAATGGAATGAAAACTAAATGATACATAGGTATATTATAATTCCAGTATAGTATCATATTTTATATACATTACATAATTTAATTAATTTAATACATTATATAGTCCATGTATGGATTGAACGAGTCATATGACATTGAGGGGACGGTAATCCACATTTCCATAAATGAAATTATCATATTTAAACATTATGGAAAACATAAAGTTATTATAAAATTGAAAAATTTAGAAGAATATAGATAATATAAATATAAAATATTTCAAATATAAAAACAGTGTCATCATAATGGCCTCCATGAGAGGTGGTAGGAGAAAATTGAACAATCATCGTTTTGTGAGGCTATAGTTCATCGTGCATAGAAATATTATGTTCGTATCCATTAGGTGGAGGTGTGTGTATGTGTAGTTAGAATAATTATCATAAAAAATACTAGTAAATTGGGGATACTGTTAATGTTATTTTATAAATTAATAAGAATATCATAGGGAGTGGACAAGTAAAATAATGGAATTGAACTTGAAATAAGACATTACCTCTAAATCTGATAACTTAATTTGATTTGAGCCAAAAGGATTTCTTGAATTTCCTTCTGACCAAGGTAAGTCTACTAAGAGAAATAGAGGAATATTGGGGGATTTTGTTTTTGAGAAGAAGGACGAGACAAGAGGCTTCAGAGGTTTGAGTAAATGGGTGTAGGTGATGGCCTTTTATTAGAGGGAGGAGGGGCACTTTAGGATGGTTTTGAAATATTATTTTATATTAAAATTGTTTTCGGTTTAAAATATTCCCAAACTCATTTATTTCAATGATAATATTATTTTTTTGTGGAAAACTCTGAACCAATAGGTTTTAGTCTAGTTTAATGCAATAAAGTCACCATATAATTTATCATTAACCCTTAGTTAAAAATACTAACTCTTATTATCTCTTATTTTATTTTCATAATATATGGTAACAATATTAACTATAAAATACTAATAGAACCATAATTGGATCTTTAATGGCATTTTTTACATTATATAATTCATTTGGAATAATATTAGATTTTTAGGACTATTATATCATTTAATAATATAGTATTTGTTTTAAATGCCCATTAATATCAAATTAGACACTATTGATTTATTGATTTTTGATAAATTCATAACAGCTTGGTTCCATAGAAAAAAAGGAATTAACTCAAATATAATATTTCAATATCATTTAGAAAATTTTAGGTATGGAATAAAAATATTTTAATGGAATTTCTTTTAATATTTATTATATAATTTATTTGAATCCTTTATTAATTAAGCAATCATTACATCATCATTGTGTCATAATTCAATTTCTTTAAAAAATGTATAAAAATTATAAATAAAATATCATGATGTTGAAAATCCTTTTATATTTATAATGAATATTTATAGTCCAATAGCTCAATTACTTAACCCCTTATAATAATTTCTTTAGTAAAATATACATGTTTATGTTATATTTCTATTTACATTAAATTTATTCTTATGAAATTCCATTTTCACACTCATGAGGCTCCATGGGGTCCCAATAATCGACCCACCTATTCCCATTTTGAAATATATATCATAAGATAGGATGAAGTGACATTTTAGGGTAGTTTTATACTATAATAATATTTTTTATTTCCCTTATTTACCAAACATACCCTTTAACCACATTAAATATAATAATAACTAAAGTTGTTGCTCATAATGTCTAAAAATAAAAGGTACAAATTCAAACAATTTGGACCTTATGATTTCAAATATGGAATATATTTTTCAAAATTCAAAAAATAGATGTTCTAGTATTTAATTTAAAATTAATTTAAATTTTCAAAACTAAAAGGTGGGTTTTCAGAAGTAATAACTACTAAAAGATTAACATGTGTTTATATAGAATTTAAAAGTGAAATTATTTACACTGACCAAAATTGTATTAAATGATACCATTATAATCCAAATACACTTTAAAACCAATTAAAAGTAAAATATTACTATATGAATAAATTAGATGAAAAGGAAATTATGAATTAAACTGCATTACTTTTCACAATTCCTTAAAATATGAATTTAATCAGAAAAGTTCCAAAATTTCCACGAAAGTAAATTTTGATATCCCAATTAAATAATATAAGTTTATTTTGTCACAAATAACATATAAAGGTGTGAAAATTTGATTTAAAATGGTTCTCCTTCAAAAGGCAGTAAAACAAAATATTACACCATTTCATGCTTAAAATTGGATTCATTCTCCTTTTAAGCATGTAAAATTTATTACATAAATGAAAAAAAAACATTTTAAAAACAAGTATAATCATATTATTGTTAGATCTATTCATTCCCTTCAATACAATGGCTAGAAATTAACTCTGATTTAAGATAAATATATTATTATTATTATATAATTCACTATTGGGTGCAACGTAAGATTTTGGAGACACCCGTTGTTGCATGTCGAGTATGCTATCAGACAAAGTAAAATTTATATCTTCATCATAAATATTAATAGAAAAGAAAATTTATTATTTTAAAAATAAATTGGATGATATATAATTTCTCCCTTTTGAAAATTTCACTCCCATAATTTTATTTACTTATCAAATAAGTGAGGGTATTCATCCCTCATAGAATTTTCAGATTCCCATGTTGCCTCTTCAACCATATGGGTTTTCCACAAAACCATTATCTGATGAATCAATTTATTCCACAATACTTGTTCACTATGGTCAAGAATCTGTACTGGTTATTCCTCATAAGATATATTCTCTGCCAACTGACCAACCTCTGGACTCAAATCATGAGATGGATTCGACATATACTTTATCAACATTGAAACCTGAACAAAAATTTGTACCTGGGATAAATATAGAGGTAAATCTGCTAGGCAGGAAACTCTTCCCACTTTTTATAGGATTTCATAGGGTCCAATGAACCTCAGAATCATATTTTCCTTCTTACCAAAATGAATCACATTTTTCCTTGGAGAAAAATTAAGAAAGACAATATCACCTACATCGAACGAAAGATCCTACCTTCGGTTGTCTGCATAACTTTTCTTCCTATTCTGTGATATTCTCATGTGCTTCTTAATCGAAATAACTTTTTCATCCCATACTTCTACCAATTAGGGTCCCATAAACATCCTTTCACCTACTTCTTCCCAAAAACCTAGAGTTTGGCACTGCTTTCCATATAATGCTTCAAATGGTGCCATCTATATACTGGAATGAAAACTGTTATCATTATAAAATCCAAAAAAATAAATTTTTTGGTCCCAACATCATTGATAATCCATTTAATAAGAACATAACATATCTCCCAATATCTGAGTTTTTCATTATGACTGCCCATCTATTTGCGGAAGAAAAGATGTAATAAAATTTAATTAAGTACCCAACGACTTATGAAGGAATTTCCAAACGTTAGAAGTGATGTTGGGATTATGATCAGATAGAATGGAGATGGTAACTCCATGTAAAATGACTATATATTTATTATAAAATCAAGAATGTTGATCTACAGACAGAGTATCTCGAATAGGATGATAATGAGAAGATTAAGTCAATCGATCAACAATAACCCATATCACATTTTTACCATGATAATTATTTGGTTATCCAAATATAATATCCATGGAAACATTCTCTCATCTTCACTATGGTACTAGAAAAGGCTGAAGCATCCCTTTTGGTAATTGCCACTCTCCTTCAACTTGTTGAAAAATCAAACCTCTCAGGGAAAAGTAAGCAAAAACTCTTTTCATTCCATCACACTAGTAATACAATTGAGGATCTATGTATAACTTAGTACTTCCATGATGAACTATGAACGAAGAACTATGAGATTCACATAATATCTCTTTATTCAATTGTGAATCATAAGGAAAAAACATTCTCTTTACAAACATCAAAATAATGTCTTTATCAGTATTAAATTCAGGTAACATACCCTTCTGATCCAATTCTTCCTTTTACTAAAACTCACTAGTTTTTCTGCACATTCTTTATTCTCGATGCTAGAGACAATTTCACTACCACCTAAAACAAAATAGAGGAATTCCCATCAATAACAACTTCCAATCCAAAATTCAATAAATCAAACCCCAATGGATCTTGTTCCAAACATAGAATGGTTAATATAACATTACCCTTTCGACTCAAAGCATCATCAACATTATTATTTTTCCTAGATGTTAACTAATCACGAAATCAAAATCTTTGATTAATTCCATCCATCTTCTCTGTATCATGATTAATTATTTTTGATTGAAAATATTTTTCATAGTTTTGTGTTCATTATATATTTTACACTTTACACAATTCAAATGATTCTTCCAAATTTTAAAAGTAAAAAAAAATTATACTAATTCCAAATCATGTGTAAGGTAATTTAACTCATGTGTTCTCAATAGATGGGAATCATAAAAAATTACATGATCATTCTACATTAGGAAATAACCCTGTCCTTTCAAGGAAGCATCACTATAGATAATAAAGTCCCCATTTCTGGATGGAAGTGACAACACTAGATCATTCATCAATCCTCTATTAAATTACTAAAATCATTCGTTACATTTTTTTAATCTAGATGAACTTCATACCATTTTGAGTTTACGTACTCAATGGACTAGATAACTGTGAAAAATGTTTGACAAACCTCTGGTATTAAACTGCTAAACCAAGAAAACTACGAATCTTGGTTATATTTGTGGGTTTTTTCCATTCTTCAACAACTTTTATTTTAAAAGGACAAATAGTAATTTCATATTTAGAAATAATGTGACTGAGGAGTTAAATTTGTGGTAACCAAAACTCACATATACTGAATTTCCCATATAGTGTCTTTTCTTTTATGGTTTGCAAGACAAATATTAAATGACTTTTATGCTCCTCTATAATTTTAGAATATACTAAAATATCATCAATAAACACAACCCTAATCATATACAAGAATTCAAGGAAAATTATCTTCATAAGATCTATGAATACATCTGGTGCATTGGTAAACCCAAAAGGAATAACTAAAAATTCATAATGGCTAAATCTAGTATGAAATGCGGACTTTAGAATGTATGCTTCCATTACCTTCAACTAATGGTTTCCTGAACTCAAGAATATATTCAATAAATATTGAGCTCCATAAATCCTATCAAACAAATCATCAATATGAGAAAAATGATACTTGTTCTTAACAGTTATATTATTCAAGGATCTATAATCAATTAAAAGTATCATTAAACCATATTTCTTTCTAAGTAAAATGAAAGGAGCACCTCATGGTGATGTGTTAGGTAAAATGAATCCTTTATCTAATTACTCATACAATTTCTTCTTTAACACTAAAAGATCAATTTGAGCTATTCGATAAGTCGGTTCTGAAATGGTCTTAGCATTAGGAACTACATCAATAATAAATTCAACTTCTTGATCAGGTATTATACCAATAAACTAATCTAAAAAAACATCAAGATAATCATTTTACACTGGAACATCATTAATATTAATAGTTTATTTTTTTCAATAATAAGGGCTAGGCTACAATAATTTACATCTTTTACATGTTTTTCAGCTTCCTAATATGTTATCAAAAGTAAGAGTTCATTATTTTACACGAACATAAATTATTTGGGAAAAGAATCCTATTTAGCTCCATTTTCAATCTTAACATGATAAACGGAAAGCCAAACCTTACCCAAAATAACATAAAACTCTACTAGAGGCAAAACAATAAGTTCTGTAGGTATGTTCATTCCGCACACAAGGACATGAATATTCTTATAATTTCGTTTGTCTCAACATTTCCTCCAAGGGTTTTTACCACATGTTTAGGATTCATATCTTGAGATGGAATTTCTAATTTACAAGAAAATTTATCAGAAATGAAAGAATTTGTAGACCTAGAATCATACAACACATTGGTATAATATGAGTAAACTAATAGTGTACTCGATACTACTTCATTTGATGGACCAACATCTACTGAAGTAGTTGCAAAGGATTTCACCACCACTTTCTACTTGTAGTCTGACTGCTTTCTATCATTTGAGTTCTTTATCGAATACTCATCTGCATAATGAACCATTTCATTGAACTTTAAACACGTTACAAAATTTAAGTCAGATTTTGTCTTACCGATACCCTAAAAGTTTTTTGTGTAATTACGAGCCTTATGTCCCATATTACCACATTGGAAGCACTTAACATATTTCAAAATACATTACTTTGTGTTATTTATACCACAATTTTAAAAATATGTAAACATAAGATTATTACCATCAAATTTTTTTAAAGAGTTCTTCCCTTTAGTTTTCCACATAGAAATCTTATCTTATTGTTTTTGAAAGAACACATGATCATTGGAAAACTCTATTTCCACCTTCCCCACACATAGAACAAGTTTTTCATATGTTTTGAACTCACAAGAAGCTTGTTCCCTTTGATTCTTTGGATTTAATACTGAGTAAAAAATATTTATTATTATATCTAGATCCCTATGAAATTTGAAACATAAATTGCAATTAAATTTAATTTTTATTCATAACTAGCCATTGAGTTATCTTCTTGCCTCAATTCCAATAATTGTTTTCCCACCCAAAGTAGAACCGCCTTAGAAAAATATTTCTTAAGAAATATAGCTTTTAATTCATCCCAATCAAGAGCATAAATATCCTCACTATCCCTGATATTTTTAATCATTGACCACCACTGATCTACTTCACCTTCAAAACGGTAAACAACGAGACTAAAATTTTGATGTTCTATACACCCCATGACATCAAAAAACATTTCCAGTGCATTAACCCACCCTTAATCCTGTATAGGGTCAAATGATCCTCTGAATGATTGGGATGTTGCCTCATGAAATTCTACACTACCAACAAGTCCCTATGTGGTTGATATGGATTATCACGTGCATGGATACCACCCCCACTTATAGCCTTAGTCAACTGTTCCATCTCTACAAAAAACTGTTTAGTTTCGATTCCAAAAATCTCTGGTTTCTGATTTCATAGGTTGTTTTTCTCTTGATGGTGTCATATCATATCTTCCTTATTTCCTATGCAGAAAACAATTATTAACATAAAAATCTATTAGATGAAGTAACACGGTATTCTCCAAATGTCTTGTCATTTAAATATGACCACAATGTAAAAATCTTTTATGGATATTCTATTAACAATAGTATAGCTCCAAATGTTATCTAAACCGACCACTGATACCAACTATAAGGACCCAACTTTAAAAATTATATAAACTTGAGCTAGGCCAAGAAATAGACATTGAGAAAAAAATTGGATTAGGGTTTTAGAAAATGTGGTTACAACTATTACATTACATCTCAAATATTAGATAGTAGAAACTTCTACTATAACCAATTTTTTTTAAAAGAATAAAACTCATTAAATAAACAAACATTTCATTTCTTAATAAAAATTTTCTTGAATTCATCCTTTCTCTTATACTTCCATATACCCAGTGAAAAAAATTTCAAAAACATGGGATGATCTTGAAATCATATTAAGGGATATAAAATAACGGAAGAAAACATCAGTCCATGAATACATAAAAATCTAGAAATCATAATTTTCAATCATAAAAATTAATCTCCTTAACATATCTAATTAAATAATAAGATTTATGAATAACACATAGAAATAATAAATCATAAAGGTGACTTGTAGAATCCCTAACATATATACATAATAGCTTTCACAGCTACATAGGGATTTACGTTTGGAATACCCATCACAGTATATTCCATAAATATATTAGGAGAAACATTAACCTTTAGATATATCATGTTAACCAATTAATTGGAGAGCTATCTCAGGCTCAACCACCCTAGGATTATCATGGAACCACCCGTATACATAAATAATTCCCAAGAATCATAACATAATCATAACACATAAAACAAGCATAAAAGAAATATAAAATTTCCACATTGCAATCACAATATATAATTTCATCATATTGACATAATAAATTCTTTATCAAAACAATTTTTAATACCAAAATACAGAAAAAGGGTATATGGTATTTATTTTCCTTATAAAAATATTAGAGGATGTAAAGGAAGCCAACTATCAAATAATACTCACAACGGTGGAAAGGTCTTTGTCATCACATACGTTAAAAAGAAACATTACCTTTGTCATTTAGTAAAACACTTCATAAAACAAATGATTACTTTTGAAAAACATCTAATTAAATTAAAATAAAAAGGTTATTATTATACACTGTATAAAATATGGTCTTGTATAAACCAAAATATGACTCAAAGAAAAGACATTGAGACGAAGTCCCTTACCTTGATTTGGAATATTCTTGTTCATTTTTTATCTCCCTGAATAATAAACATATGATAAATTATAAAATCTTCAGAAAATTTTCATGTTTATTATTTCTTTAATATCATTTATTTCATTATTATAACAATCATATAATTATTCAACTGCATATCAGTCAATTTTTCGATGTTTGGTATTTGAGTAAAAAATGAAAGTGTTATAATTAATATTGTCAACGTGGTAAAAATTACATTATTTCTAGAATATTATTCATGATTTAAATATAATATATATAGTATATATGTGTATTTATAATAGTCCATAACATTTGTATATAATAAATGAAATGCATCGTTTATGGATACGGTAGGCTGTACGTATGCATTAACATTACTTTCATTTCCTTTTCATATTTAAGGGAATAAAAATTCAATAATAAATAGGTATATTATAAATAAAGTATAATAAAATATTTTATATAAGTTACATACGTTCATTAATTCAATCCTATATATATTCTATGTATGGAATGAACAAGTTATATCACATCAATTGGGCTGTAGTCCACACATCCCCAAATGAAATTATCGTATTTACATATTACGGAAAGCATAAATGTATTATGTAAATAGAAAATATAGAAACATAGAGTCAATTAAAATATAATATATATCACATATAAATACAACTACATTATATTGGCCACTATGAGAGGTGGTAGGAAAAAATTGAACAATCATCGTTTCGTGAGGCAGTTGTTTGTCGTGCATAGAAACAGTATGTTTGTATCCATTAGATGGAGGAGTGTGTAAGGGTAGTTTGAATCCACCTCATAAAAAAATTATAGTATATTTAGGATACTGTTTTTCTTATTTAATCACATAATATTAATTTCATAAGAATTGGAGAAGGAAAATAAAGGAAAGAATCTTGAGAGAAGATGTTACCTCTAAATTAGGTATCTTCTATTGATTTGAAAAAAAGGCTTTCCTGAATTGCATTTTGAACACGGTATGTATTATATGAGGAACGGATGGATATTGGAAGATTATTTGGTTAGATTTTTGATGACTAAAGAGGCTTGAGAGGTTTGAGTATGTGGTTAGAGGTGATAGCCTTTTATAAGAGGGAGGAGCGGTACTTTTGGAAGGTATTTAAATATTATTTTATTATACTATTTTTTTGGTTTCAAAAGGTCCTAAACTAATTTAATTTTAATATAGGATGATTTTGGGTTGAAAAAATCTCAACCAATAGGCTTTGGACAAGTTTAGGTAAAAAAATTATCTTTATCGTTTATCTTTAAACCATAGTTAAAAACATTAACTCTTACCATCTCTTCTGGCATTTTCATAATATATGGTAACTATATTAACAATAAAATTCCAAGAGAACCATAATTGGACTATTAATTACATTTGTAACATAATCTATGTCAGTTAGAAGAATATTATATTTTTAGGACTATTATATCATTTATTAAAATAGTATTTGTCTTAAAAACCAATTTATGTCAATTTTGACACTATTAAGTAATTGATTTTTGTTAAAGTCATAAAAAAATTGTTTCCTTTAAAAAAGGAATTATGTAAAATAAACTATGTCAATATCATCCGTAAATTTCGTATATGACATCAAAATATTTGAATTAAATTTATTTTAATATTTATAATATTATTTTTTGAATCCTTTATTAATAAAGCAATCACTATATCATCATTATGTCGCAATTAAATTTATTTATTCAACGTATGAAAATTATAAATAAATATAATGATGTAGAAACACTTTTTATATTTATAATGATTATTTATAGTGGACGAGATCAATTATGTAACCCCATATAGTTTTTTTTCTAAATGATACATGTTTATGTTATATTTCACTTTACATTAAATAAATTTTTATAAAATGTCATTTTCACACTCATGTGGCCCCATGGGGTCCCAAAATTTACCCATGGATTCCCATTGTCAGAAATATATCACACAATAGGATTTTTACGCATTTTAGGGCAGTTTTATACTATAATAATATTATGTTTTACCATTATTAACTAGATTTACCCTTTAAGCACAGTAAATAAATTAATTACAAAAGTTACTATTCCTAATGTCTAAAATTAAAAGCTATATTCTCAAATTTTATACCATATGATTCCAAATCTGGAATAAATTTTTCCAAATTTAAAAAACATAAGTTTCATTAATTAATTTACAATTAATTCCTATTGTCAAAACCAAAGAGTAGGTTTTTAATAAGTAATAACTTTCAAAAGATTGAAATGTGTTTATTTCTACTAAAAAAGTTAAATTAATTCCAATGACCAATTTTGGATGAAATGAAAAATATATTATCCAATTACACATTAAAACCAATGAAAAGTAAAATCTAACTATATAAATAAATTAGATGAAAAGGATGTTTAGAATTAAAATGCATTGTTTTCACTATTCATTAAAATATAAATTGTATCAGAAAAATAAAAAAATTTCAACCAAAGTAAATTATGTTGTCCTGATTCTATATAAGAGGGTTATTTTTTCAAATAGAACATATAAAGGGGTCAAAGACTAGATTTAAAAAATGTTCTCCTTCAAACGGTGGTAAAATGACCTTTTAAAAGTATAATAGTATTTCATGTTTAAAATTGAATTCATTCTCATTTTAATCCTCTAATATATATTCGATAAATGTAAAAATATTTAACAACATGTATAATCATATTATAGTTAGTTTTTTTCATTCTCACCAATATAATAGCTTGACATTAACTACCATTTAAAATAATTATATTATTTTTATATAATTCATTGTTTTGTGCAACGTAAGATTTCAGAGAAACCCATTGTTGTGTGTCGAGTACACTATCAGACAAAGTAAAATTAATATCTTCATTGTAAATATTAATAGATATGAAAATGTATTTTTATATAAATACGTAGGATTCTACAATGTTTATAGTAAAATATGTAAAATATATATCAGTAAAAAATACTAAAATATATATTTTGATATAAAGGTCTCAAAATGAGGAAAATGTGATGCATATAACTACTCTAGGATTATGATTTATAAATATAGTACTATATTGGGAAGGAAAAAAATGTCGTTGATGTGTTGATTTTGAATAATCATGTTTTTTTCAATATAGTTGGATTGAAAAAACATAATATATTTAAGATTTTTTTAAGATGGATATAATAGTAATTAAGGACGGGAAAACATCAAACCTATTGAAAATTAATGACATGAAATGCTTCTTATATATAATAAAAATGTCATAGATTGATGATAAGAATGTTGAATAGAAACTTAAATCATGAAATGATTGGATGTTAGTATACATTAACCTTGAAGTTAGTAAACTGAAATTCATAAAGTGATTATGTGTTCCGTACATGCGTGAGTTAAAAATTTAATTACTTGACAATGCTTATAGCTCAAATAACTCAATACACCACCCAAAGGATTTTAGATTTGAAGGGAATTGTTTTGGGATAATATATAATGGTATATTTCATACAACATATCATTATTATGGGTATTTAAATAGGTAATGTTTATGAGTAAACAACCCAATGTATTCAGGAAACCAATACTTATTCTAGTGTGTAAATTGGTTTGTATTAAAATGTACTTTGACCCCAGATTTCCAAAAAACTCCTTAAAATAATGACGCCATATGAGTTATTTTTTACCCCTTACTCTGTATACATATTTCCTCAATATAAGAGAATATTTACCTATTGAGCACCCCAAATTTATATATATTGTAACACCTTGAGATTTTAAATGTATTTCATTTGAAATAAACATGAAATATTTGATAAACTATTTAAAACACAACACCAAGTCTCACATAATATATCATATAGTATACCTTTACAGTCTACTCAGTAAATAGGTGGGTATGAATAAGAGTAACTAACTTTTAAAATATATATTGATATATTTTTTTAATTCATAAGTATTGATTAATTCCTATAAATTAATAATTAATGTTTCAATAAAATCTATTAATGATTAAAATAACTATTTTTTAGAAAAATAATTATTTTAATACATTTTATGTAATTTTATAAAAAGTAGATATATTTATTAATATTTGGAAATGATTTTACTAAATATATATTCATAATAAATGATTAATTATACATACATTAGTAATCTTTATGTTAATAGGGAAGATAAAATCAGTTAAAGGTAAAACAATTATGTTTAAAAAACTATTTCTATATACATAATGGTCTTTCTTGTAAGAAGTTAAATAAATAATTATTTATTAATGGTTTTCATGTAATGTTCATATTTTATACTAAATAAAATATTATTCTATAATTTTATTTTTTTACAATGAAATAAACAAAATAAAATTTAGTTTTATTCTTATAACTGATGTTTTCTAAAACTGGGGTTTCATTATATTTTTCACAATTATTTAAAAGTTAATTTATGACAATTAAATAAATTTAAATTTATAAAATGGATTTAAATTTTTGAATCATAATTTTCTATTTTTTTAATGATGCAACATTCATTTTTGTTCATAATGAATTGTAAAAATAGTAAACATTTGTTAAAATGCTTATGGTTATAAAAGGATTAGTATCTGTTTAAGTATGATATATGGGTATGAATGACACATAAACTATTATTATAATTATTGGATTAATGTAATTAAACAAAAAATTATTATAAATCTTAATTATTTTAAATTTGGGAAAAATATCACAGGAATGAGATTTATATTTTTTAAATCCTATAAGTAATTATTTGTGCGTCCTCTCTATCACATATAAAAGAAAAACCTTCTCTCCATCATTATTGGTGAATTTATATATTTATATATTATAGAATACATACACTTATACCTTTATTTCTAACTTCCATTCATCATAGTTTCCTTTGTATTCTCTAGAGACCAATTTTTCATTTCATAAGGTGAAATCCAAAGGTGGTCTCCCAATGAATATGTATAAATCTTAACAGAGTACTTTAATTTTTTTCTTCTTAGACCTTAAAAAACATCTCTTATCTATCATAAAATGACTAATAAAGTTTAATAAATATACGTATATGTTAATATTATAATGTTATTACAATTTTCTACATTATTTCCACCTAATGTGAAATACAATTATAATTTGGGTATAAGTGTGGACTACCCCCATCAAATTGATATATGACTATTTTTTTTCGTACACCTTAATAATGATGGATATAACGAAATATTAAACAAATATATAAAATATTTTTGATATAATTATGATTATTTAATGAAAAAAATTTAATTATTGTTATTTTATTATTATATTTAGAAAATCACAACTATGTTTATTCATACATATAAACTACTATAAGCATGATTGGTGGAAATCAATTTTTATATGTACAATTTATGGAAAATAATAAATATGTATAGAATTAGTATATATTATATTCATATCATTATTATATTTCTAATATGGTGGAACTTTGATCATGATATAAGGAACATAATAGCCAAATTGAAACATACCTGAAAAATGTAACATTTATCATCTAGAACAGTGATTTTAATTGTGAGTTGTTAACAAATGAGTGATAAGGAATTATATGTAAATCAGGAATTTTGTTTATTTTTTAATATGGTTATAATAGAGAATAATAATTAATTTAATTTTATTATATCAGAGTTTAGAGTGATTATGAAGAAAGTCAAACCTAATGTAAGGGTTTGTTTCACAATTTCATCTGTATTCAAGATTGTTTATGTTTATATTTTTTTGGAAGTAATATATGATATCTATAAATTTATTCCCCTTTAATTTTATACCCCATATTTTTTTATGGATATCATAATTTTCCCTATCATTTTTATCTCCTTAAGTACTCAAAAGTCCAAAAGAATATTTTTAAGGAAAACCAACTTTGTTATCTATTTGACAGGGAATCATTTTTTCCATGTCGATGTTTTCACTAAAAAAAATTCATGATTTTTAACTTTTCTAAAATGGTTGATTTATTTTATTTATACTAATTTCATAATTTTTATTAAATGGTATAATGTAAATATTTTTTTCCTTTATGAATGAGGTACATTTTACCAAAGTTGTGAATATAATAATGTTTTTTTTTGAATACACAACATGGAAAACGTTTCCTACCAACAAGTATTAATTTTTTTATTAATTACACTAAAATTTTCCTTTTTTAATTACATATAAAATGTTTTCCTTAATTTTTTTTTAAAATTTTAAACATTATATAAGTGATTTCAAAATGAAAATTGTATTTTTATCATGAAATATTCTAGTCATATTTTTATGTCATTTTCATATATGATTTCATATATTGATGTATAATATGATTCACATGGGATAATATCTTATGATATCCTCTAGATTATATATATATATATTTTATGAGAATGATGATAAAATATTTATGAGACTTGTTTTCTTTTTTATAGGCTTGTCTATAATTAAATGACAAATGTTTTCATGATCTTGTTTTATACTTATGAATGGATTATGATAATGTGAGAAGTGAACATGTTAAATCCCTATAAATAATTGGGAAAAATTAATGTTAATGAGATCATAGGGTATATGTGATCTTATCTCAATCATGAAAGAGTGTATAAGAGATGTAATCCCAAGACTGAAACAAGTACACGAGTGGTTATCCCTAGAATAACATGTGATCAATGTCTTGGTGGGTAGCCATTACATAATATTTCGATGATTATGTTTATGAATCCCTTTTTAGAATTTTATTGAAGAGGTATAATGAAAATATTAGGATTTATTGGCTCATGTTATTTGATTATATTATAATTTTTTTTATATATACTTCCAAGATTTAATTCATGATTCCGGATTATAAACAATATTTTTCTAGGTTTGATTTTTAGATGTTACTTTCATGTTCTCATACCCTTATAATAATGATATTATTAATAATTATAAATTATATAGATATAAATTATTAAAATTTACTATGTATCTAATCTCAATATTTATTATACTTCCTTTTCCATAGGATACGAAGATTTTATTTATGTAATCCTTCACTAATAAGAGTGCTAGTTGTGAAAAACTTAGTAGGACAAGATAATGATATTTTATATAAAAGTTATCTATGTATAAAAGTATCCGAATACACTAAACCATTATAATAATAGAATGGGTCATAATAAAATATAATGAACATTCATTGAAACTATATAAATTTATCTATGAAATGATTGGGTTACATTAATTGGTATTATTATATGTTTTATTTATTTTTTGAACCATGGATGAGGAAACTTTAGTGAGACCCCTTAGGATATGCCTATATAAAGGAGAACATCCTAAATTATTTTAATGAAATAAATATTGTTTTTATAGAAAATAAATCCCTATATAGATATTGTAAAGTGGGTGTTTAATGGTAGAGTCTCACATAGGGTTAACAACTAGAAAAGGGGAATTTTTGTTATAAACTCGATCTTCACCAAGGAATGATGATGGGTATTAAGATTTATCATATTATTGTATAATACTGTAATAAATATTTGGTATAATTCAAATTTTATTTATGAACCATTATGAATGATTTGAATAAATTCTAATCATTGATGTCTATGGTTAACGCTAAGATGTCATCGATTGAGAAGAAGTTATTATTATTTAAAATAAAAATAAATTATTTTAAATATTATATAGTTTCTAACAATGAATATAATTTTTGAAACTATTATTTTCGGTTCTAGTCAATGGGAAAAATAAAAATAAGTTATCTAAATTCTTAACGTGATGGGAAATTTATTTATTTTCTTCTTGAGAAACCAAATTTTACGTTATCTAAAATGAAAATTTTCATTATTTTGACTATAAAAAATTCTCAATCCATGAATAAAACTAATATTCCCAAGAATAAAATTATCTAACAATTTTCATTTTATTCATTCACAATGAAACATAAAAATTCTTTCAATGGGCTTACTAATCCATTAATTATCAAGTACTAGATTAGTAATGAAAAAATATATCTTTATCTGTCAAGTATTCAAAGCATGAAATATTTATTTCTATTTTTTATTATTTTTAATTTAAAGAATATATTTGGTGGAATTTTATCAATACAATGAGGAATCAATAATATATTTACTCTAGGTGTTGGATTATTTTAGAATGTTATTTTTCAAAATGTTGTTTCCTCATATTAGTTAATCAGAATTTGGTAAGGGATTCCATGATATTAAGTTTAATGATAATGAACCCATTATCACATATGTGTAATATTTTATTTTATTTTAGATGTATGATATTGGTATTAACATCCAACATGAATTTGAGAATGATTGATTTTTCAATTTATTATTTTCTTGCCTCAAAAAGAAAGTACACCATAAGTGACATCAATAGTAATGAAAAATCATTATATATGATCTCAAGGAAGAAATTGAGATTAAGGTAATCCATAAATATAATTGTTTTAAAAATTATAGTAATATGGAATTTAAAGAAAAATTATAATAATAAAAACCAAGGATGGAAAAACATGAGTATTCTTTTATACCATATGTGTGGAAAGAAACATATAGGGAAATATATCAAGGGAACTAGTATATTTTTCATGTTTATTACAGATGGTCATTGGGATATTTAATATTACTGTGATTGGTATAATTTACATAAATATAAAAATGGATTGAATTCTTCACATAATTTAAAACTTTCACTCTAGTGTTTTGAATACAAGGTGTATAGAAATTATTCCAACCAAAACTCGATGATGTGGGATAATAATAATGATAAATGGTATCAAAATCGTTATCCTAGAAAGAAAGAAAAATATCAAGTGATGACTAATTTCGATGTTGGGTATGATAAAAAGTGATGAAAGGAACACATACCATCTACTACAAAACTGATAATGTCTTTTTGAATTTTGGATTTACAAACACATTTTTATATGAATAATTTTCTAAGGGAATCACATTTCAACCTCAATAATTAGTTTTTTATTTATTAGTGAAAAAAATAATCATATGATGATTGTAAATAATGTTTATTAGTCTTCTCGATTTGACGTTTTTGGGAATATGATTCCAGAAAATATTTTTATTCAACCTCTAGTGGAATTTGATGTATTTTTAGGAATGGATAATATTTATTTATACGTATCACATATCATGTTATGAGGAATGGATTTATTATATGATATTCCAAAATAACCTATGATATTCTATCAAGGAAAACATAAAAAATAGTCAATGGTATTTATATCAATTCTATAGGTATTGATTAATATTAAAAGGGTATAATTGTCACCAATGGTTAGGGGAAAACTCAACATCATAGATATTACTATTATATGAGATTTTGTTGATTTATTTCTGAAAGAGTTTCATGTTATTCCTCTAAATCATGATGGTGTGTTTTCAATAGTACTTATACCTAGTTTATGACTTATTTCAACGATTCAATATATAGTGGACATATTTAAGTTTCAAGAACAATAGAAAAAATTACAGGAGATTCTTGATAAGTGATTCATTCATCTAAGTGTATCACCATGGGGTTAACTTTTTTTATAGAAAATGATATATTGATGAAACACTACATATATTATTAGGAACATAATTATATCATGATCAAATATAATTATCATTTACCATATATTGATAAGTTATTCTATAAATTAATAGAAGATCAATTTTTTTACAATATTGAACTTGAATGTAAAAAATATCAATTAGGGGTCAAAAGTGAGACATACAAAAGATAACCATCCATACAAGGTTTAAAAACTGTGAATTTATATTGATGTAATTTGGTCATACTAATTCCCCCATTATCTTCATTAATTTAATGAATAGAGTCTTTAGATATTCCCTTGATCAGTTTATTATAGGTTTTATAGATTATATTATTATATATTTTTAGAGAAAGAAATATCATGAAGATCACCAAAGGATTATACTAAATATCCTATGGTAGGATAAGTTTTATAAATAAATTATAATGTCATAATTTTGGATAGTGATGGTTTTATTTTTTGGTTATATAATTACAAGAAAGGGTTTTTGGTTAATGCATAACTGATGGATGTTATGGAATATTGAACCAAACCAACCATGGTGACTGTAATATATAGTTTTCTGTAATTTAAGGGATATTATCGATGATTTGTGAATAATTTCAAATAGTATTCTAATAGATTGATTAAATAATCTTCTAAGGGAGCCATGTTACACTGGACTAATGAATGTTAATAAAACTTCAATGTAACTAAGAGAAGATTGGTCAATGTACATGCACTCAGACATCCATACTATAGAGAATGGTTTATGATATATAGTGAATCATTGAATAATGGGTTAGGAATTAGTGATTATAGATTTTCTATTTATGTTATAGAGGGATTATATTTATGAGTAAATGTGTGACATATATACTGATCATATTAGTATGTCGTATATATTTAGCTATAAATAGTTTAATATATTCCATAGATTCTTGTTGGAGTTGAGTGATTATTATGATAGCTCAATAAAATTCCACCATAAAAAAATCAACAAGGTGGTTGGTGCTTTGATTCAAAAGAATCATTCAATTTAATGTATGAAAAGGATAAAAAAAGATGTAATACTTATATATTTTCTATGGATGGTCCATGAAATATTGAATGAATAGAAGATATAGAGAAGAAAATTTAGGTGATAAATATTCCTCAGTTGAACACTGATTGTGATTGAATGATATGATTCAATAATATAGTATATTTTATATAAATAATACAAATTAAGAAGGAGTTATTTGAAGAAGCTCATTATATCATCATTATTAATTTATCATGAATATGTGAAGATTAATATAGACTTTATAGAGTATATCAAGTGGGATAAAATGCATAAATATATTAAATAGTGTATATATTAGTGATTGGTATTTCATAATATTATAAATGTGAGATATAAGTATAAGGGGTTGTTACAATTATTAATCAAGCCATAATAGAAATGGGTAAACATCACTTTATATTTCATCAAAAGAATCAATAAAATATATTAACTCAATAATGTAATTCTTGTTATATATGATTCAATTATGAATTTAGTACACATTATTAATTACAAACATTTTTTACATCTTGATCATACTTCCTGGATATACATTAAATAAGTTATATGGTTTCATAGAGTAAAACCTTCTATTGTATCTGATTATGATATGAGGGTTACGTATATGTTCTATAAATGTATTCAGACTAGATACAAAGTTATGTTTTAGTACTACCTATAATCCTAATAAATATTTTTAGTTTAATAAATCCATTCAAAATATGGAGTATATAATAATATCCAATTTTATAGGTTTTTATGTTGGCTGGGATTGAGACATATTGATTACAAAATTTGTTGATAAAAATAGCTTCAACATGATAATTTATATGGATCCTCATGATGGAATCTATATAAATAATTGTATAAATATAAAATACCCAAATGATTTCAGAGAGTGAAATTATTTGGGACTTTATCTTGAAGAGTAAATTCTAGAGAAGGTTAGAGCCACTTTTCAACACATTAAGGTAGATATGAGTTGATAGAAAAGTTATAATAACAAACATCCATGAAATATATAGATTAGTTTTTCTGAGAAATTAATACCTTAAAATTTCGCTATGGAAGGAGGTTAGATTTTTAATTAAGGGAAATTTGATCCCTCACTATATTAGAAACATCAAAATTCTAGATTTTACTAGGATGGTTGCTTATCTCTAAGTGTTTCCACTGAATATCATTCAAATTAATGATGTATTACATGAATCTATATTGAGGATGTACATATTTGACCATTCAAATGTACTCAAATTAGACATTTTACCATAAGGGAATAATATTTTTATGAATAATTGGTAGTATACATATTTTATTATAGTGATAAAGTTGTATGGAACAAAACATACAACCTAGTTAATGTTATATGGAGGAATTAGAAAATCTAGAAAGCTATATGGGAACTTGATGATACGATGAAGATCAGATATAATATTATTCTATATTAGAGTAATGGAATTTTTAGTGATAAATTAATTTTAAGGGGTATATATGGTAACAAACAAATATTTTATATGTATTTATAATTAAAAAAACATTATGTATTTCATAGCTTTAAATCCATGAAACCGCGAGTTTAATGAACCCAAGATACAGTATACATTTATAACATAGTCATTAGATTGATAATTCTGAATTTTGTTAATTAAGTTATGAAATAAACATATCATTTCTTTTCTAAAGTCAAATGTATTGATTAATTAATACTAGATAACAATTAAATTCATAAAAATTGATTTAATGTCAAAGTGCCCTAATTTTTTGTTGAAAGGTATTTTTGTACATGTTATGTATTATAATATAAACGAATTATATTAATCACAATTTAAAAATTAATTAAATAAATTAAAAATTATTATTAATTAATAATTAAACATACATTATTTATCTAAATGTTTGTAATGAATATGAAATCCTTTAATGTTTTAAAGTGATATTTTTATAAAACTCTTTTTATGTGTGTATTGTGTTTTTATATTTATTAATTAAATAAATGATTATTTATTAATGGTTTTAATTAAACATTTCTAATTTATATTCATTAAATTATTTTTTTGATTTATTTACTTTTCATGGAATAAATGTAAAATTATAGTTATACTTAAAAATTCATTTCTCTAAATATGAATTTTCATTTTGTTTTTTAAGATTATTTAAACCGAAATTTATTAAAAATAATGAAATTGAAATTGATAAAATATATTCTATATTCTTAATTAGTTTTTTCAGATTTGTTAATGTGTCCATATTCATTTTTGGTTTTAATGAATATTAAAAATTGTGAAAATTTGTTACAATGGATAAAATTAAATTGGGTTTATTGTGGGATAAACTATGAGAATAGGTAAGACATCCATAAAAAATTTATAATTATTTTTTGTTAAAACTTTTGGGACATTATATGTTCCTAAAATTTAATTATTTTCAATTTATATCCTGTTACACAAAAAATCATCTTTTTGTTATTTATATCATTTATGAAATTCCATGATTGCCGCCTACATCACTTATATAAGGGACCTCTTCTCCCTTATTAATATTGAATTTGGATCCATATATATTGTCCAATACCTATCCTAAAACCTTATAAGATTAATTATATTTTTCCTAGATCCATTTTTCTCTTACTGATACCAATATTTCAAGGATTAAGGTGTATGGTAAAGGATATCTCTCAATCAAGATGTCTAAATCAAAACTGATATCTTTCAATTTTATTTCTTCTTGAAAAATATTCCAAATCATTATACCTATAATAACATGATGATTCCTTTATTTTTAAAATAATATGTTTTTATTATGATTATAGGTCAAACAATTTCCACCTAATTTACCTAAAATATGAAACTAAAGTATCGCTCACATGTACATATGGACCACTGCCAACACAAAGTCATATGATTTATTTCCCATCACCACTTCACATTGAAGGATATAATGACATGGTCAATAAATATTTTTGATATGTATGATATAATTATGGTTATTTAATGATAAATTATAATTTATTGTTCTTTCAATATTTTCAATGGAAAATTAAAACCACATTCTTGATTACCTAAGGATTGTCGTCTCCATAAATGGTTTAATTCATTTTACCATATTTGAATTTCATGGATGGTTATATATATATATTTAATATATATTATATTCACATCATTATTAATATTATGTAGATAATGGGGAATGATTAATATAAAAGGACCATAATAGTTGAAACGAAACATACATGAAAAATGATTTAGTTGTCACCATGAACCATGATTTTATTAACAAATTGTTAATAAACAGGTTACTAGATTTTATAATTAAACCATATATTGTATTATAAGTATGAATAATGATCTATAATATATGTATAATAAATTTAAAATTATTATATATGAGGTTTTAGTTATTATGAAGAAAGTAGGACTTGAGGTGGGAGTTTATTTCCTAGTCTCATCCTTATTTAGTGTTGTTTATATTTCTGTTTCCATTAGATGTATTATATGATATTTTTAAATTAAAATAAAATTATTTTAATCTAAAATGGTCATTTATAAAGATTACTATCAAGATTATTTTTGTCCATGCCTATATTTTATTTAAAAAACATAAATAGTGTTCTTACAGTTCTATATTGATTTATTAAAGTTATTTTTATTAATGTTTCACATTATATGATATAATTTAAAAGAAATATTCTTATGATTTTATTAATGAGGTTTTTTTTCCAAATTTGTGGCTGAAATCACTTTTTATCTTAATATGGGAAAAATGGATTTCACAGGAATTAGGACTACTATTTTCTTTGATTATACATTTATAAGTTTCAGTGGTTATTTTTAAAGATAATGAATTTCATAATATTTTTGATTTTTTTTATTTTAAATACTTTATTCCAAAAATAAAAAGGGTATTGTCTACAATTACAATTCCAATGGTCTTTTAATTGTATATTGATCTATGAAAATATCATTTGACATTACTTATGATTCACTAGGGATTTCATCCTATGGTAGTATCCTTATTATTTCTCTTGATGGTTTATGATTATGATGATGATTATTAATAAAACCCATTTTATTTTCCATTAGAAAAGCTATGAAGAAATGATAAATGATTTATTGATTTTGGGACATATAGATTAATTGATTATGTTTGTTCAATGGGTTGGTCCATTATAAACCTACAATGCGTTTGATATAAATTAATTATTATGACCCAAAATGCTACATTTGAGGTCATAAGAATCACAAATCATGTACACAGGTGTTTATTATAATACTATCATGATATTAATGACTTTTTGTGTAGCCTTGACATAATATTTCTATGATTATGACTATGCCACACATTATAACACTTTTTTATAAGATGATCAAATTTTAATTTCAAGTTATCATGTATTATGTTCTTTGATTCATTTATGATTAATTTCTTATGTTCTCTCATTATTTATGTCATTACACTTAATAATGATCTATGAATTGTTATGAGTGATTTGAATTGTTTTTTAAAATTTTCTCATAAAATTTTTCTCATCTTTGGTTTAGATATTATCATTCAATGATATCTACCTTGTTTACCTTTAGTAAGAATATAATATCAAAATTTATTATGTTTACTTTTCCTAAGGATAAGAATAAATTATTTATATATTATATGTCTAAAAGGAACTTAGTTTTGAAGAACATATTGGGATGTGATGTTGATATTTTATTAACCAATTTTTTATGTATCCATGCTTTAATAGAAAATAAAAAATTACTATTAAGAATTAGATAATAATTATATTAAATTAATATTTAACTAATAATAAGTAATCATATATTCTAAATGATATAGTCATCCCATCTATAAATAATTATTTATATATCACGGTCAACTACTTCTTATTTTACTTGATGATAACATGGAGTTTTTTGAAAATTATAGAAGAGTATACATAAGGATCTTAACACCAAGATCCATTTATGAATACCTTTTCACCCTCAATAAAATTGACAATTTAATGTAATATTTAAAAATTATATGATATGTTGAGGTCATTATCAACTGAATTTTAAGGTATATGTGATCATTATTTTTCATTGGTAGAATTTTCAAATTATAATTTCCTATAATAAATAATTAAAATGGAACCATATGAAGCATTATATGATAAAATACATAACACCCAAACATTTTGAGATAAAGTTGGTAAAAGGAATATTTTTATCCTAGAACTTGTCTAGGAGGAAAAAGTTTAGGTGAGAACTATACAAAGTCATATTAATGTAGCTATAAGTAACAAAAAGATATGTACCAATAAACGAAGGATTTGTAATATCATGTGGGAGATCCTTTTTCTTAATGTTAACACATTATACTAGTGTTATAAGGTTATATAATAAAAGGAAACTAATCCCAATTTATATTGGGCCTTTCAATATTCTGGAAATAATTTGATTTTTGTCTTTCAATTTAGAAATGCCACTAAGTCTCTATAAAGATCGTGATATGTTTCAAATATCATTATTTAGGCAGAATATACTAGAACCAATTCATGTTCTCACCTATAAGGAAATACAATTGGAACCATGTTTATCTTAGTATGATGATCCTATCCAGATATTATACATTTGATAAAAAGTTTTGTATAGTCAGACGACTCAGCTAGTTAATGTAATTTGGAAAAATCAAAAAATATAAGATGATAAAGGGTGACGTGAATTGGTTATGACAAATAAGTACCACAATATATCTATGAGGTGAAATTATATATTTACCATGTTTTACATATTTATATAAGGGAAGAATCTAACACTTGGGCTTCAATTTATGAAGTATGCTTTGTATTCTAATGAAATTATAGTATAAGGTACATAACATTGTTCCTGAATGTGATTTAAAAAATAAATTAAAAAAATTATAATTTCAATATTATGTAATTAATTTCATTTTATAAAACATAATTTAGAAAAAATTGTGGTGTATTTCAGGTATTTTTGAAAAATAGTTGATTTTTGGGGGAATGGTGACAAATACAGATTTTCCAAATACAGCCACTTTTATGAAATTATAGTGATATAAGAATAAATTTAATGTTTATTATTTTTTATAAAAAATATATATTTACGAGTTAATAAAATTAATATATAATATATACTGGTAATTTTATAAATATTTTCTAAACATTTTTGGAATCTAAGATATGTTTTTTTCAAATAAAAACTAGTTTTTATTATTCGATCTTAATAAATAATTTTAAGTGATAATTTAAATTATGTGTTAGATATAAATACAAAATAAATATAATTTTGTTTGAAATAATCCAAATAATTCCATTATAATCAATATTATACCTTATTTTTCTGTAAAATCATTTTTATTATTAAAATAACATTTTTCCAAAAAATGAGAATTTTGTGTTTTATGAAAATATGTTAAATGTAATTTTAATAAATTATTTAAATTTAATATTTAATTCGGTTCAATATTTTGAAGTATTATTATATATATTTTGGTAATATATTAAAATTAGTTTTCATACACACTTAATAGTAACCATGGTAAATATTTATCACCTTGGTTTGGGGTAGAATGCATTAAAATAGTTAAAAATAAATTTATAAAGAATAAATATAATATAAAAATCATGAATAAATTTAATTTTTCAGTTTTATTTTCACCCTATCTAATCATATTCAATTTTATTAAAATAATCGGCCACTTTAATAGAGTTACACATATATTATATAATAACATTTCAAGTATTTTCAAGCTTTTCACATACCGTAGAAAATAGAACACCATCTCATCGCATCCCCAAGCTAATGGTGCCCATTATATTGACAAATAAATGAAAAAATACCTTTTAAAGAACCCTAATAAAATATATGACCAAGTATCACTAAAAAACCTCTTCAATAAGGCATACGTTTTAATGGAAAGGAGGTTACCAAAAGAAAATGTACATGTTCTCACCGACCTTCTTCTGGTTCATTTTTTCTTAAAACACATATAACTTTTAAATTAAAATATTAAAATAATTTAATAACTATAATAAACACAATGATATATTTCCATTCAACTGGTATATCCCATTTCAATCTCTTTTCCATCATTTGGATAATGAAAACATCACTCCATTGTACATACAACCGACCATTCCTACGTAGCAGTGTCATTAGTTTTCATCACCACATAACAGGGATATTTTTAAAGATAGAATTAATGAATATATATTATACTTCAGATATTATTATGATTCTATAAATATAATATATCATTTAAATTCTTATCTTTCCATCCATTGGAAACTGATATCATCACCCATCTTTACGTGCAGATGCCCACCTCTATAAAGCGATGTGATTCATTTTTCTCATACATACTTTCATGGATGATTATAAAATTTTAGATAATGAATAAAATTATATTCATCAAATTGTTAAATATATTTAAATTTTGAAACCATTTCCTAAATCTGTTAACCATGGAAAATATAAAAATTTAATTTTAGAGAATTTGATTGAGTAACTTTAAGTAATTGAATTAAGGAATAACTATTCAATGAATTTATATCAAATTGTTATAAACGTGAATTAAAATGGAATATATATTAAAATGATATTTTCAAATAATTTTATATATAAAAATTCATTATATAGGATTATCAAACATATATGACAATGCATATATCCAATGTAAGGGAATTTATTATAATCAAATTTTATTTCATGAATATTTATGTTTAGATTTCCTTTGCGAAAGTTTTATTATACTAATATATTAACCAACATTTATTTTAACATAATATAATTATGTTTGTATTTACATGTTAATTTTATATTTATCAACTTTTTTAATCCAGAACCAATAATTTTGTAACATGTAATAGACTTTTTCTAAAATTTCATGTTTTAATGATTTTCGGATAATGCTTCTTTTCCATGTTAATGTTATATTTAATTTTTGAAGAATATTTTTAATTATAATTTAATGATTATTTAAAGTCATTTTATACCACATTTTACTATATTTTAATTTTTTTAAAATGAATCTTCATATCATTTTCTGAATGCAGTACTTTTTACGTTTTTACCAAAAGGGTGAAATGAATCATTATTTCAACATTTAAAAATTAAAGGAATGTCATACCATCATAAAAATTAATTTCATTTAATCATACATTACAAGGTTCAAGGATTATTTTAAATGAAAATTATTTCTCAATATTTTTGTGTCATTTAGTTTTAAATTATACCGAAAGAAAATCTTATTATACTATTAATAGAATGAAAAGAATTTTTAAAGTGATTTATAACTTCTTCCAAACACATATTTTCATGGATTTAGTTTTTAATATATTTATTAAACATTATTTTATATTTTTAAAATTTATCATTTTACAAAAAATGAATAATGCTTCTAGAATTTATGATATTATTTTAAGATTTGTAGATTCATGGTTTTGTGGTCATTGAATTTCTCACAATCTCATATAATATCACTCTCTATCATTTCATTTGATATTATTTTATCCTTAATGTCAATATTTTTAATATCATTGATTTATATGGTATTATTTCCCCAAATTTGATATTATCTTAATAATATATCATTTATATAAGTAGTATATATTTAAAGAAACTTGTAAATAATTTTATTTTCATTGATTAGGGAAATATTATGAGTATTTTATTCAATAAAAAATTTTATTTATTAATAAAAAAAATTGATAATGAAATTTATTTATCATTAAAAATATTAATATATAAATAAACATGGAAGTGATAGATGGGTTATGGTTATAAATTTCAAATTGATTATTAGATAAGTATCATGAGACAAAACAACAAAGATGTCATATTACAGGGGTATTTGGTATCAACTACCCAATTATTATGAATTTCTTATCTATTGGATTTATGTTTTGATTCATAATATCATTGTAGAGGCCATATTCTTAAGACCATGAATTTTCAAAATTGTGCATTTCTATTATTGAGAATTCAGATTTTATTATCAATGTGGTTAATTAACTGACATTATCCATGGATATACATTATACTCAAGTTGTTTTCTTAATAGAATGTGTTTTTTATATAAAATCATCAATATTTATTGTACTATATTTACTCATGGTATCTTCATTAATATATTACCCTTACAAAGAATCCGATCCAAAACTCTATTTTCCGTTCCTTCCCCAATATATGATAAATGATATTTTGAATTATATCGAGGATTAAATAATGTTACTTATGATACATATTTATAATTCTAATGTAACATAAGAATGTTGTTTGTATTTATTATTCCAAGACTACAAAATATATTGGTCATGAGTTGTGTGATCCCATATATATTGAAATATTACAAAAAAGTGAATAGTGGATTTGGATTATTGGATTTGTGGTCATTACCTAAATGAAATTTCGATATGAATACTTTAGCAAATCAATAATGTAATGTCCCATATGAAAGGAATTTTATGTTGTGTTTTTAGGAAAAGTAAAAAATAGGTTTTAATATTTTTCACAAACATTTAGGAATTATAATGATATCTCCAAGTTATTCATGAATTTTTAATAAAATTAATTAATATTTTATTTAGTTGATTATGATATTTAAATCTTGGATATGGTGGATTTTTTTTGGTTCAGCGTAATATATATATTTAGTAAGAATTATTTTTTGTGTATGGGATTTTTGGAGTATAAAATTTCATTGAAATATTGGATAGTATTAATAAAGGTTTGGATATTATAAATTTTTAATTTAATTTATTTATTTGTTATATATTTGATTCATTTATTTTCAAATAGGAAATGTTGTTCATGTAATCCGAAAAACCCAAAGACCCTCGTATATATGATGTTCCATCATAAAAATCATTATGAACATTTTTTTCAAATGTATGCAGTCACTATTGGGGATTTATTAGTGATGGCTTAGAATACACATTAGTTTTGCTGGTAGGAGGTTAGTATCATCAATATTTTTTAAGGAAATCATTCATACACTTGAACTCTCTAATAGATTTAATGCACATTACATTAATCCTTCCCATAACCTACTATGGAATAGGATCACCAATGACCAATGTTGATTATTAACATGTATAAATGTAAACATTCACCTATATCAGAGGTTCTACATCAACATGAAAATTTTTATGTAACATAGGTTCTCCATTAATGGTAACATATATATATTTTATAGTTTCTCCATCTTATTTCATTATTATATAGTGATGGTCTATTTTAAGGGGGTATTATTTAATGATACATTTCATATAAATATTGAGTTTATTACCATTTAGGAATGTGGCATATGATCATGTTATTGGAATTGGGAAAATTATAGTGGTTTCTTTTATTAATCCTTAAATAATATATTATATTTTTTTACATTAATATTGTTAATAATATGGATGTTGAAAATGAGGATTATAACCTTGATAAGGAATAAGAATGTTAAATAGAAGCTTGGAGGTTTTTTCAAAATGATAATGATTTATTAATGATTGGATTTGTTGATAAGAATCATGACTGTTTTTCTAAAATAAATATTATCCAAAAAATGGAAGGAATGAAATATTGAGGCAATATAGAAGAGAACATAATAAATGAGAGAAACAGAAGAGTTCAACATAGCTAACCAAAAAAGACTAATCCACAGTTATATCTATATTTTAGGTTTAATGTGATATTTCTAGGTGAAGAAAACCCCATTGAATGTGTTGTTTTAATAATGTGATTCTCAATATAGGATATTGGATAGGGACCATACTATACTAGCACTCGCGGTGAAATTTAAAGAACACCAGTGTAATACAATCATGGATATTTTGTTTATAGTTCATGTCATGTTGAGTGAAAAAGTCTAAATTTATTACACCTTGACATATAGATGATGATGGTGAAATATAGGATTACATGTGACAAATGAGGAAATACACATATGTCCATGATTAATATCACATTCCAAGTGAAGTGATTCATTGAAGATATGTATTTAAATATAGTCAACACAGGATGGACCAAGACATAGGGAAATGGGAGGTGGATGAGGAAGTTATCTATGAAATATGGGGAATATAATATCATGATTGGGTTTTTATGGTGTTCATGTTATAAAGGTTGACCTATAAGATAAAAAAACCAACAGAATGTGGTCACACTATAGTGCTTGGTGTTTTGAGGGAAAAATGAAAAATGGTTTCTTATCAAACCATAATGAAGTTCATGTTTATGGGTGATGAAAATATTTTAGGAGAAATGATTTTATAATTTCTTGGATGATTCATGAATGAATCCATAATAGTGTGTGCTAGGTTTGGGCCATGATTCTATCCTGGTGTGAATGATCTTCTCATCACAGAACATGTGAATTAAATAGGGATTTAATTATTTCTTCAAAAGTGATATAATTTTTACCGTGATTCAGTAATGAAAGAATACAGTTATAGAATTTATATGTGATGATTGTGAGAGTTATGGGTGACATATAATGACCCATAAAGGTTCTTATAGGCCTCCAATTAGTTGGTTCATTATCTCCACATTTGAAGTAAAGTATATTGACCTGCAATACTGAGGAGAGTGATGTGGGATTATATTACATATATGATTCTCAGTGGAAAAGTGGATTCTATGAAATGGGATGGAACTAGTAAGTATTTGGAACCTATTAAAGACATATACAAATACTAAGATGATACTAATTTTCTATATAAAAGAAAAATGTAGTTCTTGATTATCTCTATACTAAGAATATGTTTAAATAGGGGGAATTATATTATTATGAAGGAGAAAACAATGAGTTTGTAAAAATAGAATATATTCAAACATAAGGATGTGAGATAAGTAAGTGAAGCCGGTGTATGGACTTGTATATAAATAAATTTTTATATGGGGATCCTTTCAAATACTAGTGATAACTGGATGGAATATTTGAGGCACTGGACTTCAGGAAATAGGGATCTATCCCTAAACCTTGTAAAGTAGTAAGCCTAGAAAAGGGTTGGCCTTAAAAAACCCATTATAATGGGAGTGACCCTATAATGTTCTTTTATATTTATAGTTATTTGGTGTATATAGTAATGTGGATGCATGATCCTTGGATGTATCATAGTGAGGGTGAACCAAGTAAATTCTTATCTACCTATTTTCCTTAATCATTAATTCCAAAGTAATCAAGAAAACTATAATATATATATATTAAAATGAGCACAAAAAATGACCCTCATGTTTTAGATTTAAAGATAAATTTTTAGTTAATTAATAAATTAAAAGGAATGAGGTTTTCAATTGAGAAATACAGTGCATACCAAGATTCTCCTTTATCCTTCTATTTGGGAAATATAATTTCAAGCAATTATTAAGGGTAACTTAGTTAGTATTAGAGGGTGGATTTATCTTTCTTGGATTACTTATTTATCTAACTTAATCTCAATTCTTATTAATAGGAATTAGATCAATAGTCAATGATCAATTTTTTGGTATGAATAATTTAAAATAATGAAAAAAATATGTTCATTTTCTATATGGATATTTCACGTGGGGTTACATGAGAAGTTTTTGTAGGAAGTAATCATTATTTTATATAGACATTGATTCATCCTTGAAATAGATCAAGGACACATTAAGATTTATGATTTAGAGAAAAATTCATTAAAGGATGCTCTAAGAAAAGATATATATAATGTATTTTTATATGTAACTATATCTAATGATATTTGAATAAAAATGGAAGTAATATATAGAAAATATGATGAATAGGGCCTCATGTCTAATTTAAAAAAGAAAACGAACAAAAGGAAGCCATATCTTTTGATAAATTATCTTACCAAGGAAAAAATTTATGAATCTAATATCACATCTGATTCTATCCCTAATGTGGAAAATTTATATACAATTTCAGACAATATATTTATGATGGAAATGATATGTGATGAAGAAGTGGAATTATCATCCATTTTATAAATACTAAGATGTTAATTCAATGGCAAATAGTAGAACCAAATTCTATAAGAGATGGTGGATCAATGGGAAGTCATGTATGAAGTGTATTAAGCTATGATTAAATATTTTATTTGGAATATAAGAGGAAAAAGATTGAAAAGGCAGACATGAATTTCATTAGAATGTAAATATGGAAAAGGAAGAAGTAATAATGTTACATGATTGAAGATACATCCCATAAAATTTTGAAGAAAATTGAAATAAATAAGGAAATAATGAAAAATATCATTACTCTTAATAATCAAATCCTGGATATAGGATAATATTGGATATAATATGAATTAATTTTAAAGGTATAGATACAAAAAATAGGGTGAATGATGCATAAATCTAGGGGATAAAGAAGAAGACGAATTATTTAAATAAAAATAATAAATACTCTCTATTTGAATGATTTAACATGTAACATAATTTAATATTTCAAATATAGAAGGAAAGATATGTTCCTTTCAGGTTGATTCCCACAATAGATGATGAAAGAACACGATATAGGTATTGTAGGTTTGGGAATATCATTAGAATTTGTTTCAATGGTAACAACCCAATTGATGTTAGAATAATTATAATAGTTCCAATATCTCAATCAAATAAAGACCGAATGAGTTATGACAATCATACTAGATGATTATTTGTTTTAAAATTGGTCACATATAATGATAAGAAAATTTTAGGAATGAATGAATGGGTAATGAATACATAGGGAGAAACTCCACTCCTATGAACTAGAAGGGGAATTCTTATCTTGGATGAAGTCCTGTTAATATGGAAAATAGGTTCAATGTTTTGGAGAATGTGAGAATCAATAAAGGTTTTATCAAGAACGATGTTTTGGATTCTTACACCAAATATCCTAAATGTATATAAGGAAAATATTTAATCAAAATCATGGGGTTGTACCATATATAGATGATGTGGAAGTAAAGGAGAATACAATGATGAAAAAGAAGTATTCCAAGATAGAACTCTTGGAAGTCCTTGAAGAGATATTTATATTTTGTTCCATAAAATCCATTTATGGGAAAATATGAATATTCATTGGAGTATAAATCCATTAGTGAGATACACATGTGATGCTACACAAGAGGATACATTTTCATGTATGGTCAATTCCACAATTCTGAAATTCCCAAACAAAGGAAGGATTATAATAATCTCATCCGTGAAGATAAATTTTTATTTGGTATCATGATATTGAGATACATTGGAATGATGTTGAGAAATTTGGATACAAATAATTATTAATAGAATTATAAGATGATGAGATGATGAGATTCATTTCAAAAAAGAGGAAAATTTTTAAAGAGAAAATTATAGATGAAGGGTTGGTCCAATATGGAAATCCTCATTCCACTACTTAAAGAACCTTAAGGTACCCCTCTCCCTATATTGTTTTCTATTTATAGATATTTTTCCATATATGTTGAGTTAATGAGGAGATATATTCCTTGTAGTTATTTTTCTAGAAAATCACATTTCATTGTAAATGAATAAATATATGATAAATCTATATAATGTGGTGACCCCAATTTGAACATATAAAATTATTGTCAACAGATAATGTATTATGTTAAGTAGTGATCAGAATTCAAGGGAGAATAAGTCTTATCTGGATTTTAAATATGCCTATGTTCTTTTTTAAGAGAAAGGTTACAATTGGTATCAATATGTATATCACGATTGGTGTCAATTTAAACACATGGTTTGATAGCCACTACTATTTAATTTATTTTTTGTCCTCAAATGGTTTAGTGTTGAACTAACAATGATTATAATTTTTTTAGAATTCTCTGAGCCAATGCTATTATGAGTCATTTCATTAGTATTCTTTAGTGACATGGATTGTAGAAACGCGTGATTTTGGGAAACATTTTTTAAAAATATATATCATTTTTTTGATATTTTAAATTTCCTGATACACTAATTTTAGATTTTGTTACACACAAAACTGTGTCATTATTTCATTACAGACAACCCCAAGTCATCTTTAGATACACACAACATTGAATTTTAATAGAACCATTATATATTATTAATATAGTTATTTAATATAGACCGTTATTACATAGCCATTAAATTTATGTATAATAATAGTAATAAATAATATTAAAATATTATCTATAAATTTTTTACATTAATGGATCATTTTTATAAAATAGTACATAATTTTTGATAAAGTCATTATATATTTCAAAAATATTATTTTCTTAAAAAAACCAATTCTGTTGATTTTTGAGAAAATTAATGAAATTAATATTTGACAGTTTTATAAAACTAGTTTGATAAATTAACCCAAACTTTTTAATTAATAATTTTAAAAATTTTCAATGGTGGATTTTTTGGATTTATTGGAAATGTATCATTTTTGATGAATAGTGAAAAGAAATGAAATTTATTTGAAAATTGTATTTTATTTTAATTTATTTATAATAAAATATTATGTTATAGATTGGTTAGAAAGAATAAATATTTAAATTAAACATTTATGAATCCATTTTAGCTCATTTGAATAATTTTCATGTTGAATTTAGATATAAAAAAGTAGTATACTTTTGAAAAGTTTCATCTTAAAAATATGCATTCTCGTCACATCTTTAAGATTAATTTTTAATTAATTGTTTCCAATTATCTGAATTGAATTTCAAAAAATGGATTCTATATTTGGATTAAAAATAATTTATAATTTCTAGAAAGTTAAAATTTATTTTTTACCATAATGAATAATGAATTTACTAAATTTTAATTACTGTAGTAGAAGGAAAAATGGGTTTACCGGGGGTTAAACTAAAATGATAAGAATGAAAATAACATAAAATATTATCTATGTTTTATTTAATTAATTTATTATGACATTAGACATCAAATTATTTTAAATATATAAATTAATATCCACTTTCAATTGATTCTTACCCATATAATATGCCAAGTATTGTAAAATACTAAAAGATGATTTTCTCACTTTTAATTTCTGTAAACCTTTGGGGGAGGGAAAAAATGTAGTTGAAATTATAAATATTAATTTGAAATATAAATTAGTTTTTCATATCATGAATTTTTTTTTATTTTTTTGAGTTAAATTAATTACATTAATTTATTATCAAAAGTCGAACACAATAATTATTTAGTTAATAATTAACTGAAATAAATGATATTAAAACCCATAAATGTGAATTAAATTAAATGATCAATTTTTTTAATTAGTTTTTAGATTAATAGGAAATGTTAAAAAACTATTCAAATAATACATTCCAAATTCATCAATGTATTTATATATTTTGTTTTAAATTCAAATTAAATGATAAAATTCAAAATTGACAATAATGTTATTGTATAATAAATAAAATTTCTTTTAAATGATTCAAAATTACTAAAAATAATATCTTATTCGATGAAAATTTTATATATTAATAAATATAAAATACTTTTAATTCATGGAACAATTTTTATATTTTAATAATTATATTTATCATTAAATAGTAATAACTTAATTAGCGAAGTTAATGTTAACATGGTGTTTTTTCACGTTACATGAACTTATGTTAAAATTAATTTCCAACACACATAATGTTTTTAATTTATAAATTTTATATAATATTCAGAATAAATGGTTAAAAATTATATGTTAATGATCATTTTATTTTAGTCCTATAACATACGCAACATAGATTACAAAACAAGTTAACTTAATGAAAATCCAAAATGGTAAAAATAAGGAAACATATGAGTTAAGGAAAAAATGATAAAAATGTGTTTTATAGTGTCATGGATTTTTATCTCAACCACATCATCTATAAATACAATTATTTATCTGATTTTTATCCACATGAGGTAAGATGGAACTCTATATAGTGAATATTGCTTTCTAGTTACACGAATGCCACTCCCCCTCAATTATAAAAGTACAATTACTCTTACCACTTATTCACATCACTCAATCCATTTGTATCAACAAAAATATACACTAATCACTTTAAAACTCTTATAAATTCATCCATGATTCAATATTTTTTGTATAAATCCAACATGATAAAGCCTCATTGCTAACCCAATGAGAGTACTTGAAGAAGAGGTAATGTTCTTCAACGAGCATCTCTATTTTTTCATCATCCACCTATAAAATTTCAATTAAACCATGATTATATAAAAAATTAAGTATATTAAATATATTTATATATTTTTTTATGGTTAAAATATAAAATCTATCACACTTAAATCAAATTCATTACATAATCATTGTTCTCATTTATGAAAGACTACCACCTCACGAACCGATGTGTTCATTTCTCCATTTCCACTATTCATTGTTATGAATACTGAAGGATATTTAGTTTATATATTATATAAATTATATTTATGATTTTATTATTCTTTTTGAATTATTATATCACACATATCTTCATGATTTCAATTTTATGGGTTTACAATAACATCATTCGTGTGTACGGCGGACTACCGCCTTGCGAAGCAAGGTGATTAGTTCATAATTTAGATGGAATGTAATAAAGATATTATTAATAATAATTTGTGGTATATATATGGCATAAAAAGTATTATAGATTTATAATATATATATATATATATATATCAATTAATTTCAGTTCTACCTAACAAGTAAATGAAACGAAACATTCATGTGTACGTAAAACTTGTCGTCTACAAAAACGGTGTGTTCCATTTTTTAATAATAAATATTATTGATTACTATATATATACAAAGTGAATATATTTTATTTTTATATAATTACTATCATTATTTAGATGATTAAATCATGATCAATTTTATGGGAACAAAAATAAAAAAAAATTGAAGCATATATGAAAGTGGTTATTACCCTAGTCATAACATTAACATGAAATCATTAATAATAGGGTAATAAAATGTCATAAAAATAAATATATGGTGTGATATATATAAATAATTCCCTATAATAGACATATAGAAAAGTTATTTATTATATATCAGTTTTTAATGATTATGAAGAAAGTCATGACATAAGGTAAGGGATTTCCATCAAACTTTTTTCTTTTGTTAGACACATGCCTTATTCACCACATGATTCTTATATGTGGTATATATACTAACTATGATTTTATTTATTGATTAAAATATTAATATTTATGGGTATTTAAATTTATATTTATTTATATCTCTTTCAATAGGTTTATAGTTTAGGAATTACAAAATCGGTATGGGAATATTGTCTCGATTTACCTTAATTGAGAAGTACGTTATGTTATCAACCTATATTATTAAACATGGTTTATATACAGCCACATTGACCTGTAATATCATTAATTTATTCATCCTTTTTATATTTTATGTTTAATTTTTTATTACTTTATGGGGCTTTGGATTAAATGTTACCAATGTGGTAAAGCTGTTATGTTTCTATCTCACTATTTATCATGTTTTTATCACTTAGTCTCCAATGTTGAAATCTCAAGTTATATCTCTTAGTAATTAACATTATTTTTCCCTATAATCTAGTTATAAATTATATGATCATGTAATGGTACCATATTTTCAGTATTTTTTAATTATTAGATTTTAGAAAACTAGTAAAAGTTTTTATTATTACTAACTATGGTAGGAAATCTATTTTATTCCAAAACCGTGTTTTAAAAAATTTATATAATAGTTTTTAAATGATATTTTAAGGTATTTTTAAAGAAAAATGATTTAAAAAATGGTTTAAATTATAGTAATGTGTTTTAAATGATTCTTAAATATTATATTATTATTTTGAAATGTTATTTTTAAAGATAAAGGGTTTATAAGGTTTTATTTTTTAAAAATGATTTTTCAAATAGGAAAGGATAATTTATAAAGAGATTATTTAAATGATAATTCACAATTATTTTCCATATAATATTACATATTTTTTTGTAACTAATTATTACCAAGTATATGATATAAGGATACAAATCATATTATTTCTTCAAATGGATTATGTTTTGATGGAATAATTTTTATGAGACCCATTTCACTTCCATGTGTTATACCATGATAAAACACTTATGAAACCCCATTCATTTAATCAGTTACCCTATGATGAAATGATTATGATACCTATCTATTTTCCAACGGTTGTGATATGATTAAATTTTTATGATACCCATTTAAATTCATGGGTTATGATATGATGATTGTTTATGTTCTTATGGAACACATATGTATGATTTCATTATATGATAGGTGGTAACAATATCTCTCTCTCTAATTCATTGGGTAAATATTTATATATCTTGAGTTAATGTTGGGAAATAAGTTAATGGAATTGTTCCACTATAGGAAACATGTCTTTCCTAATCAACTATATGAATGAGGTGTGTCCTAATCCACTATTAGAAACAAGTTTGTCCTTATCGACTATGGGAAAAAGAGTATCTTATTACACTATATAGATGGTATTTCTTGTTAAAATGAATAAATGAATTGTATTTCTATATTTATGATGAATATACACTTTTATTAAATGATAATATGGTCTATGAATGATCTAAGATGATTTCTCACTCTCAGGGACCATGTTTTCTAAAATGCTAATGTTTCATGCCATGACTCATGTTTATGAATCACAAAAGGTTTGGTTTCAACATTATGAGTTTTATTAATAATCACTTACTCTTATAACTATATTAGGCTTTCATATATTAATTTTAAAATATAAATTATATTTATCCACACTGATTATCGGAGCTAACCATTTTCAATTTTTCCTTCCGCAAGGCTATGAGGAAAGGTTTATGTACGGTATATTTTCAAGAGTACAATTAGGGAATCTATTTATGGGAATCATTGAAGATATTTCACCTAATTGAGAATATTTTTTCCATTTTTCCAAGAGAGCTAAACTGGTAGGGTCCACATGATTGTTTTTATAAATTTTAATGAATATTAATACATATATATGTACATTATAACTAGAATAAAAAGACATGATTAGTTAACCATTGTAAACTAGGACATGAAAAAAATAGTGAGATTCCAAGGGATTTCTCTGGGGAAAAGTCTGTGGATGTATTTAAGGATAAGTCCAAAGATGTTTCTATATTTGGGAAATGTCATGTAATTGTTGGTAAAGGATTGAGGGAGTGGTTTCTATGAGATTATATCAATTTCTGGATACTACAAGATGATGTGGCTTTATCATAGTTAAAAATTGGGGTTACAACCTTGAATACACTATATTGAGAAAAAATATATCAAGAATTGGACCAAAAAAATGGGCCTTTATGCACTCCTTTTTTGATACTCTTGGGGGTATTCATTGGATATTCACAAACTCATTACAAATAATAGTGATGTATTTAAATAGATAATGATTTTGAATGACTTAAAATAAATATAATGTTTCATAGATTAAAAATATGCAATCATGATATAGACATATTATAAGTTATCTTTCAGGATTATATGGTTTTACACTATGATCAGTGATCCTAAAAAAATAATATTACTTATAACTAATTGCAAGAACCAGAAAGAAATTGGTTAACATTGAATGCAATAGAAAATTTCATATTGAGAATCTAAATGGGATAATTACTAGTGTGAAAGATGTTACAATTATACCTAACCAGTTTTCACAGATCATGATTTATAATGTCTAACTTAACTAACTTTTAGACTCCCCAAAGAATAGAATGAATGTATTCATTGAGAGTTTTGATAACAGAGACCATGGATGAAAGAATATTCTATTTCCTATTTTCTAATATAGTGGAAATAAACAACTATGTGGATGCCTTAGTTGAATAAGAAGATGTTTTAATTATAGAAAAGAATAAAAAAATAATATAACTATAAAAGAAAAATGAAATTTATGTTAAACACAATATATGAGAAAAATGGTATTCCATAGATATCATCAACTATTGTATTATTTAGATGTGAAAATTATGGGCAATATGAAAGTATATTTCTTTGTTAGAAAGATCATAGATATAATCAAAATGTGGTAAGAGTAATGGTTATATTACTGATGATGAATATACTATGGATGAAACATAAAAGGAAAGTGGTATTAAGGAAAAAATGAGGATTCTTAGTCAATGGATTAAGGATGAGGTGGAATAATAAAAGTCTTAATGTATTAGAATTCCAAAAATTTTATAGATAACTATGGATTTTTCATTTCATGTTTTTCATTAGGGATTTGAAAGTATTTGTTGAAATTTTATGATAACCTAGAAAAGGTACATAACATAAACGTTTTATTTAGGTAAAAAACAAGATTAAGGGAAATATAAAAATTAATATTTTCCTAATGTGGAGATAATAATGTAAGTATAAAAAAATAATTTATTTGGAAAAATTAAATAGGATATTATTGAATCCCCCATAACTAATATTGTATTTGTTGACAAAGTAGTCTATATTTTCATTAATGGTGTTTACATCATTTTCGTACTTAAAGGACTATATCCAATAATCTATTATTATTTTTATAGTAAGGATTCATTCATGTTTTCAAAAAGGATTTGTTGTATATATTTTTATTCTAATGTTTTAGTAGAAAATATGATCAAGGTATTCACATTTTGGTTATATGGAAATCAAGAGATACAATATGACATATGAGGGATCAATAATTAGATGATTTTGAGAAATTTTGTGACCTTGATTCTATGTTTTTGTATTTTTATATTTCAGAAGGATCAAAAAGTTAAAAACTTGTGAAATGGTTTATCATGATATTTGAATGAGTTTTTAGATATTAATGTTTTATTTATACATATAAAGTTTTATTCATATATGATAACCTATGAAAACCATTTTTTGACAATAACTAAAGATATAAACAAGACTTAATATTCTATCTATGGATATTAGGATCCAACAGTGGTTAAGGAATAAATATTTCACATTAATATCATATAGTAAGGGATTAAGTGGAAATTAATTAAGTTAAAACCCAGGGATAATATTCTTCCAATGAAATGGAATGAAATAATATAAGTATATATTCTTTTGAAAATATTACAACTTTAGGAAATTATCATGAAACCAGAATGTCATCTTAGTACCTTAATTTCTGTTGAATCATATGGTCACTGAAAACATCATATATTTATGGTTTTGGGGTTTTTAACCTTCTATAGATCACCAACATTTTTATGATCATTGTTCTATACCACACTCCATCAGTATTTGGTTGTTTATTTTATCATCCATGCTCATGTTTTCACTTACCACCTTTGTTTTTTATGTGGAAACCGAATTATTAGTTATTTTGGGTAACTGTTATGTTTCAAAAGTCCCCATTTAAGGGAATTTTATTTATTTATTTTAATGATGTTGTTTTCTATGAATTGATTTTCAAATTTTTAAAACTTTTATGGCCGAGATGAATTAAAAAAAATCATTTTAAGTGGGGTGGAATGTAACTCCACATGATTTGGTGTTTTATCAAATATATATATATATTATGTGATATTTTAGCCATCATGAAACATTGAGTTTATCTTCTGTTATAGGATACACCATGCCAGTCTTGTGTTACACACATCCCAATGTTATCTTCCATTTCACTTGACACAAAGTTTTATCAAAACCACAATATATTTTTAATATTGTTATTTACACTAGAAAATTTTAACATAGCTATTAAACATGTATATATTATAATAGTGATATTTTTTTCAAATAATAACTTTTATTATTATATAAAATAAAAAATATTGATAAATAACTATAGATATTTCGTTAAAGACTTTATTTTTTTAGAAAATATTATTTTCTCACAAACTTCTTTTTTGTTTCTTTTTGTAAAAAATTCAGAAATTAATTTTTAAATCTTTTATAAAATATATTTTATGAAATGAAAAAAAATTCATAATTTCAAAATAACCTTAGAGTTTTGATTCATGATTTTTCTGTAATCTTTAAATTTTTGATGATTAATGAAAAATACTGAATTTTAATTGAAAGTACATTATTTTGTATGTTTTTATTGGTTTTAGTAATATTTCAAATTTGGTTTAAAGTATAATTAGATCAATTATAGAAATAGTAATATAATTTACGTCATTGTAGTCATTTAGATATTGAAGTTTTACATAAAAACATTGTAACCATATGAACATTTTCACCTTCGAAACCCACATTCTAATCACATCCTCAGGATTAAGTTAAATTTAAATTTCTCCAATCCAATGAATTGAATTTGTAAAAATGGATTATATGTTATTAATAATCTTCATATATAATTTTTAGTATGTTCAATTAATTTATTGACTGATAATCACAGTGGTCGAAGAAAAAATTAATTAACACAGTTATAGTAAAAATGAGTTTATCAGGGGTTAAAATAGAATGATAAGAGTTAAAATTACCATAAATTTTATTTTAATTTTATAAAAATATTTTATTAATATATTTTATATCAATTTATTTAAAAAATTTCAATTCATTTCTACTTTCATTTTATTTGGAGTCATATAATTTATTAAAGAAATAGAATAAGATACTTTTCAAACTTTTAATTTCAATAAACCATTGGAATATAGGGAAAATCAAGAAAATTTCAGTTATAAATGGTATTTTAAAAGATAAATTTATTTATTATCATTTAAATTTATTTTAAATTTTGTAGATAAATTAATTACATTATATTCTTATGAAACACAAACATAATAATTATTTAGTAAATAATTAACTGAAATAAACAATACAAAAAATATTAAAAGTGGTGAAAATGATGAATTATTATACATAATTAATTTTAAAGATTAATTTATCCTTTTACTCAATAGTTTTAATAATATATTCTTATTAAATAATTATCATTGTAATTTTTTTAAAATTATTATAAAATAATAATGTCAAAATTGGCATTAATGTTATTTTATAAAAAAAATTATTTTATTAAATGACTTAAAGGAAATAAAAAACCTATATTATACCAAGTAATTTTTGAATGTTAATAAATATCTAATATTTTTCATTGAATGAAAAATTTCTCAATTATAAGGAATATTTTGGTTGTTAAATAGTAAAAAACTCTCTTATTGTGGTTAATGTTAAAGCGGTGTTTTTTCATGTTACATGCACTTATGTTAAAATTAATTCCCAAGACCCTTATGAATTTTATATAAAATATAATTTATATTTATTATAAATGGATCCAAATTATATAGTACATTTAATTTCATTTTAGTCTTAAGGGATAAACTGATTAGATTAGAAAAAAAAAGTTTAATTATAGAAAACCCAAAAAGGTAAAAATAAGAAAACCTAGGAGCTACAAGAAAATGTATGAAAAATGTGTTTTATTGTGTTTTGGAAGATTGGATCAACCATATCATCCCGAAATATCATTAATTATCAGTTATGGATTGACATGAGGTAATATTGACCTCCCAATATTGAATATTTTTGAATATTTACAAAAATATCACTCCTCCTCAACTATAACAGGGCACTCAATCGCCCCACTTATTCACACCTATAAATAAATTGACATCAACAAATATATAGACACACTATTTAAAAAAATACTCTAATCTAATCCTATAATACTTATAATAGGTATAAAGTATTCCTAAGAAGGATTAAGTGCATACCCAAGGAGAATATACGAAGAAGATGTAATATTTTTTAATGAGCATCAATATTTTATTTCTTACTCCAATAACTTGAATTATTAATATAACATGACTATATAATATCATTATTATCCTCCATATACTAATATTTTATTATTATTTGTTTATTATCTAAAATATAATTCACTTCTATCAAATTAGTTATGAAATCATCGTTCCAATGTACGGTAGACTACAACCTTGCGTACCAATGTCATTCATTTTTCCATTACCTCCTTCCATAGTTGGTAATAATGGTGAATTTATTGTTTAAATAATATATAAATGTTATTTATGATGTTATTATGATTACTAAATTATTATATCCCATATAATATCATTATTTCTATTTTTTTAGAATATGATGAGATCATTTTTGTGTACGGCCAACTACTATCTTGTGAATCGATGTGATTACTTCATGGTTAAAATGGAATATACTAAGTGTGTGTTTAATATATGTTTATGATTTATATGATGTAAAAAATTATTATTTAATGATAATATAAATATCATTTTATTTTTTCGACCCACCAAGAAAATAAAATGCATCATTCATCGATACGTATGGCAAACCATCTCCCCAAATAGTGTATTTCGTTTCCTCTCACTAAAGACTATATATTAATATAAATACATATATGAGGATTAGATATAATTTTTATATCATTTTTATAATTATGGATATTATTAAATCATTTTCATTTTAAGAGGACTAAAAACATGATATTAAAACATATATGAAAACCAAAGTGGTTTTTACCTAAGATGTAACATTACTATGAAATCATTTATAAGAGGGTAATAAAAAGCCGTAAGAAAATAATATATTATATGATATATATGAAAATGGTTCTTAAATTTATATATAATAGTCTTATTATTATAAATAAGGAGTCTTGAATGAGTACGATGGATATCAGGACTTATGATAAGGAGTATCTTTCTCACATTTTTTCTTTTTTAAGACACATGATTTATTCACCACATATTTCTTCTATGTAGTGTATACACTACCCATAAATGTATTTTATTATTCTTATTATATAATTTGTGGGTACTTACATTTCCTTTTAATTATATCCCTTTCATTGGGATTATGGTTCAAGAGTTACCAAATTGATAAGAGATTATTATCTCATTTTGGTTTCTTTGAGGCGCACATTTAGTTATGAATCTGTATTCTGTAAAGTAGTGAATATAAATCTTATTACCATCTAATATCTTAAACTAATTCTTCCTCAGGAAATTTTATGTATCATTGTATGTTACTACTTTATTAGGTTTTTGATTCAATGTTACCGAAGTGGAAATGCTATTATGTTTCAATCTCAACATTTGTCGATATTGATTATTTTTCAGTCTCCAATATTGAAATATCATGATCTACCTCTCAATAATTCTCAATAAATTTATTATACTCTTTTTATTAATTATATAATTAAGTAATGTCACCATTTTTCAAATCTGTGGTACTTATGATAATTAAAAATATGTATTTATGAAAATCCTACATTATTCCTCACTTCAGTCGAAAAAACTTTTTATTCAAAAAATATGTTTTATAAAATGTTTTTAAATTTTTTTTAAATTATATTTTAATAATATTTTCAAGGAAATGTATTTGAACAATATTTTATGTTTTAAAATGTTCTTTAATTGATTTTCAAATCATATTTTATTATTTCCCATGTTTATTTTTCCATGAAATTTTTTTATAAAATGTTATATATTAATAAATGAATTTTTCAAATAAAAAAGTGTATTTTCTTCAATAAATGTTTTACATGTTAATTAAAAATTATTTTTATTTAATATTAAATCCATTTCTGTTACCCATTTTCTAATGCAGAAAATATCCAAGGATATAATTCATATTAATTTTCTAGAAGGTTTATGTTTTAATAGAATGATGTTTTTTAATCATTTATCACATCCACGGGTTATACCTTGATAAAACTACTATGAAACATGCTTTTTTCATAGGTTATGATATGAATAAATGATAATGAAACTTGTTAATTTATCATATGTTATGATTTTATTAAATATTTATTATACCCATTTCATTTCATGGGTTATGATATTATGAATGTTTTGGATCTAATAAAACACGTATGTATAATTTCATTATGTGAATAGTGGGACCTATATCTCCCTATAATGAACTGGGTAATGGTTTATATCCCATGAGAAAAAAATGTGAAACAATTCAATGAGATTCATCCAATATATGAAATAGTTATGTCCTGATCCACTATGGAAATTAGGTGTGTCCTAATCCACTATGGGAAATTTGTGTGTCATGATCCACTATGAGAAATAAGTGCATCTAGATACACTTTCTAAATGGTATTGGTAGTTATACTTGAAACATGGAATGGTTTTATATATTTATGATGTTGCCACACTTTTATGACATGATCTTATATTCCATGATTAATTTATGATGATTTCTTACACTTAAGACAGATGTTTTCTTAAATGATAATCTTTTTTAGAGAGACAAATGTTTATGATCCTTTAGAAGTTGGGTTTGATCGTTGTATATTATTTTCATGACCACATAATGTTATGATTTTATTATGATTTTATATGATAATTGTTTGATATCTATTATGTAAATCCTTAATGAGAATATGAGATCTCTATTTTCTAGGTTTCCTTACCCCATGTTTTGAAGAAAGTATTATGCAGGGTCTATTATTAATGAGTGATAAAGGTAAAGATCAGTATGGGAGATAATGAATAGCTTTCAATGAATTAATTAGATTGTTTTCTGATTTTTATAGGTACTAAAATATAACTATCATTGATTATGTGTTTCTATAATGTAATGAATATTCATATAAAACATATGATTTCCATGTATGATAATACTGGGATACTATATGGATCACATGGACACTATCCATGAAAACTATTGTTTCTTACACTAAGATAAGGATTCTTAGTATTAGATGATTTACTAACATCCCAAATGCATAATGGAAAATTCACAATGAATCACTAGAGAAATTTTTCCATTATTGAAGATTGTATTATGGGAGTTTTCTAAAAATGGGTAGTCCAACCAGAAATTGATTCTTTTTGGATTAAGTGGGTTTGAGTAATAAATATGTAGTTTGTTACAACGTGTAAATATTTTATGAAATTGGGGTTGAATACATAATATGAGGATGTCCTAACTATCACCATAGGGAGTGTTAATTCCTATAAGGAATGAATCTAGGAAGACTAAGAATAAAGGGAATGTTGATCTTTCATGGAGTTTATTCCTATACATTAAGTGGAATAAATGAACTAAAAATAAAATGGATTATCCAATTAAAATAAAATATAGTTATTGAAAGTAAAATCCCCCAACATTAATGGAGAATAATATCCCATTGAATCTAATTTCTAATATAGGTGATTTGGATCTATTTAAATCATAAGTGTTGGATATTTTTAAAAAATATATAAAGGGTTAGATTGATAGTATTTAAAAAATAATCTATTGGATATTATTGAAACATGTTTATTGAGAATAGGGATATTGACAATAAGGATGATGAATATGATAAAGAAGGGAAATGTCAAGGTGATGCTTGGAGGTTAGTTAACAGTGACCTCGACTACATGAAGATTGGATTTATTTATTGCAAAAATTTACAGTTGTTGTATTGGATATATTATAAACACAAATGATGGAATAATGTTTGGTCGCAATCGAAAAGGTAAATGAATAGATAAGGTTCACATATGAGTGAGACATAATAAACAAGAAAATACCACATCATGGTTGTGGGTATGGTGTAGGTTATTAATGGATATTTCATAGTTAACCACACCCATAGTGTAGGGTGTGTTGAAGAGGAAATCCGAAAATATGTAACTATAACGGCACCACACCATAGAGGTCCCTATGGGTGAATTCAACGAGAATGTGTGAAAAATATTTAAGGTAAATATTGTTTTAGTTCATCTTATGATGAAATAAACAAATCCAAAAATATTTTACTATACTATAGTAAATTTCATGGTATAATAGTGTTTTACCAGTGCAAAATAGGGAAGAACAAATTTTTTTTTGGGGGTGGTCATTGCTAGAAAAATATGATGCGTTAAAGGCAAACAGTTCAAAATGGCCACCATGGGATGGACTATGCATAGATCAATGAAGGATGGAATATAAGTTTCCCTGTATAAAACATTGAAACCAATTACATGGGATATGGTTATTTTTAGTGGTCATGGATGACATGTGGAGTTAGAATAAATAATCTCCAGTTTAATTTGACCACACTATAGTACATTTTTTTTGGAAAAAGAATGTAACATATTTTTGCCATGCTATAGTAAAAGGAATGTTAATGGGTGAGGTACTCTTTTAGGAGGAATGATTATGAAATGTTTTGGATTGTTCTTGAATGCATCCATAATCATGTTTCACGGTTTTAGAACAATATTTTAGCCAATCATGATAGATCATTTTATTGATACACATGTGAATTAAATGGAAATCTATTTCATGTAGTAAAGGAGATAGAATGTTGAACAAAATGTTGTATTAAATGAGTATTGTTATGGAATATTTGTCATATGATCATGAGAGTTGTGTTTTGTTTTCAATAACAGATAACTATACTAACAAATGTTAAATGAATGGGCACATGGAACACCAATTTGAATATGATAAGATTGATCAGAAATGTACGTGAGATATATCTGAGGACATATCACATATCCAATTATAATAATAAAAGATTATTTATAGAAATAATATTTATATAAAAAGGATTTAGAACCATTTGAAGATTTATAAAATGAATAAGATGAAATTGAGGATCCATAAAAAATAAAATATGAGTTCCATATTAAATATAGAATAATAAATTTATTCAATTTAAGTAATTCACATATTGTTAAGGATAATCCCTACATGAAATCAATAGAGAATCCATTTATACCTAAGGATGTAATAAAATAAAATGAATAATGTGTAGGGACATTCATGTATATAAAATATATTGATATGATCATTTACATTGAGTATGAGAATCATAAAGAACTTTTGAGTAAGTAACCCTCATGAATAAGTGATATACCCCTAAAACTTATAAGGATGTTATACTAGGAAAGGAGTTACCATGCATGAACCCAAATAAAGGGGAGTGGCCCCTACAAAGTAGAGTGTGTTTTATAGGGATTTGGTATATGACGCATCAATGATACATGCTCCCTGGACATATTTTTATGGTAAATAAAGTAAATTCATCGGTCCTTATTTACTTTAAATATGTTTATACAATAAGATCAAGTAAAAAAAGTTATATACTGTAAAAGGATCATAAAAAATTATTGTCCTTATTGAGAGGTGGAGATCTATTTTGGGTAAGTTATACAAAAAAAGGAATCAATGTCTCTTTTTGAAAATGAATTGTATACAATGATTATCCAACTATAATTGTAATATTTTGTTAATCCCGTATTATGTGTCCAATAGTTTCCTAAATATTCTTATAAAATGAATCATAACCCTCATATTATGGTGCCACATAACAAAAATTGTTACACCTTTTAAGGGAATGGGGTAATGAAAATTCCATATAGTTTTACATTATATGTTAAGGAAGTCTTGATGAAAGGGTCTTATAAATGGAAGGTGTGGAAATTTTCTAAGATCAACCCCTTTTTTTACTTGAAGAGAATATTCCATAATTATAAAAGGTTAGTATCATGAAGAATATAGACCTGTGAGGATGTTCCTCACAAGGAATATGTCTTGGAAAGGGTGATGTGATATGATTAGGAAAGAATATGAACCTAAATGTTGGGGAATTATTTAATCACAAATATAGACTAATAGGTTGACAATAATAAGGATTATGTACTTGGTGGAGGTGATCATAATCTATGAGGGAATCTAGATTAACATGTCAGGATATTGTGTCTCACAATAATATGGCCTCATTAGGAGAGGCATATATATTTTTGATGGTGGGTTTAAACCTTAGGTAATTTTATAAAAAATCGTATTTAAACGGAATAAAATCACACATAGTTTGAGGTGAATATTTTATATTCATTTTTCAATGTATTTCCATGTAGTTTAATGTCATGTTGTAAGGACATCATCATATTTTTATACAACATGAAACTAGGATTTTTGTGCCATGAAATATGTAAAAACATAGAATTGATAAAGGCTTACATATATATGGATTCCATATTATATGAGTCATCAAGAATACGATTCTTTAATTAATACAATTTGTAGGGAATTTAGACCTTTGAGGGATAAGTAATTTGGATTACACATTAATGATACTCATGTGATAATTTTTCCATTAAACATAGTCTGAGGCCTGATAAGAATAATTTTTAAAAACCATAACACTATGAAAAAAAATTTATCTTCATCCACATGATAAATTATTGGTGTGAGAGGTAATAGATGATAGAATATCTAGAACATTTTTTAGGATTGCACAACTAGATCAGTATTGTGATTATACACAAAGGTAGCCTTAGGTGAGAATCCCTAACTCATTTGTGACATCAAAAATTGGAACCATCATGGTTATTTTAACTACGATGAGGACAATCCTCCCAAATTTTTATGATAAAATATTTATAGGACAGAATTAAGATATGGATATAATTCACCCTTTAAATATGGGTTAGTAGATTACTATAGGAAGGATTCCATATCTGACCTGACCAACTAGATGGCAAATAAATCAATTCTTGATCCAAGAGAGACTACTCTATTTTCATCATGATATGGGAACCTATTATAAATGGGATCCACGAAGGTGACTCCCTAGAGGGTTCAGTCTATCTTTAAAAACAAACCATAACTTCCTTTTTAAGAGAATCTTTGATCAAATAGGTGAAAGATGACGTACATGATCTCATTCTGAGTGTGAGGAGAATATTATTTTTTCTTATAGTTGATTTTCTTATTTCTATACTATGTGATGGTCATGTGAATAAGGTCGTTTAGACATGCCATGTAGAATGTTTTTATACATCTATCTCTGAATGAATTATACAACTCAAATATACCTTTTAGTATTCTGTGTTCTTCTAGGTTACTTTATACCCTAGATTTACTTATAATGTTTCCCAATATAAGATATATCTATATATTTGATTTCCTTTAGTTATTATATCTTTATTTTTAACCCCTTCCCTCATTTCGGAATAAATAACTGGGGAATTTATAGGTATCTTTTAGCAAGTTATGAGTAACCGATAAGTAACATATGAGGCTATGTTATCCACATGTGATATTTACATAACTGGATACTTTCAAAAGATAATTTTATAAAAAATAAAAGTAATATGAATTTATTAGGATGCCGGGTAATCAAACAATCATTGGGATTTGAATGATGGTGTTATTACTCTATCTACGTGATCCCTTTGTGGAAGAATCAACATATCATGTGGGAGATGTTATAAATTCAAAATGAAATCTTTTTGATTTGAGTGAATTTTATACCGTACATTTATTTATAATTTTCATTTATTGGTGATTTTACCCAAACATTCGTGTGAAAAATATGTTTTGTTTTATCATTATATTAGAGTTAACATGATAATTTTTGTGTTTTTAAAGGTGATCGTTTAATTCTAAAATTCTAAAAATTTGCGATATCTTTATTTAAGATTTTTGAATATAATAGAAAAAGGAAAAGTTAACTATGATATTGATTGCAAGTTAAATTAAAAAATGAGTTTGTAAAAGGGATCATCTCTATAGAAATAAAATATATGGAGGATAGATAAGAGGAATATAATGAAGTAAAACCATTAGTATTTATTAGGGAATGGTTTTATGTGCTATGATATTTACATCTATGTTATGGAATAGTTATTAAATAATTATGGATAAATATTCAATGTAGTTAAAATGAGGAACCACTAAGAAATAGTAATTTGGATCATGATGGGTAGTGAGTCACACCAGTGTTTAATGATAATTAATAATAGTAGTATAGATAGATATTTGGATGATAGGTATAATCCATGTCATATGGATTTACGGAATACACTATTTTTTAGAGATCTTGTATTTTTATTTGATAAAAAATAAAATTATGACATGTTTCCACCTGCCACCCAAGTTTTTGGTTGTTAAGGAAAAAGCTATAAATAATGATTCCAAATACATAAGGAAACCATTGATCACTGGAGGAGTACATGATATTGAAATCAAGGAAGATCATTTTTTCATCAGTTTTGGTATTAAATAATATTTTTTATATCTATCATGAAAAATAAATTGGATTTTTGTGAAAACAGGAAGGATTGAACTTTTTATAGTGTTTTTACATTAAAGGGTGATATAATTAGTTAGTTATTTTATTTTTAATGATGATATTAATTGATGGTATATATATAATTATTCTTCTATATATATTCTATATATTTAATCATGATAAGTAGATTACATAATTTCTAATAATTCATTAACTACTTTCTATAATTTCTTATGGGTTTTGAAATGATTTTGAGTATACTAGGTTGAAAATGGTGTTGGATCAGTAAATTATTAAATTAATAAATGTACATTATCATATGAAAAGATAACATTATTAATTATAGAACAACTGATGATACTAAGGATTTATTTGATTTATTTTCTACAAGAACAATTTAATTCATGTATAAAAGTGGGTTCTTAGTAATATCATGGACTTAAATTTATAAAATATAAGTACACATTCATTATTTAAATTTATTTCAAAAATTTTATTTTTTAGTAAAAGATATTAATACCATGCATCTTAAATTTTGAATGAAAATTTTATTCTTGAGATTTTTCATCTCTATGGGTCTGGCCTATAATTGAACAAATAGTACACTTTTATAGTTTTTGGTTAGGAAAAGATATTATAAATTTATAAAATTGATTATCATAAGAAATTAATTATTCCTATTAATGTTTATTTATTCTGAAATGGGGGAAGGAAGTAAAATAATACCCAATGTAACAATTCTAGAACATAGATTATATTTTCTATTAAAATAAATTTGATGTGTTTACTAGGATAAAATGCTGGAAACACTGAACATTAGTGAATAAATATCAGTAACAATACAAAATGGAATACATTTTAAGATATTTATATTAATCATTATTAACTATTTTTCAAAACAAATTAACAAAGTCCTGTTTTAATCAGGAAGGTATAATTAGTTTTATAGAAAATGGTATGGTTAATTATATAATTTCAATAAATTTAATAATTTTTAGGAAGATACTCTAATAAATCATATTGATAAAATAAAGAAAAATGTATTTTTAAAATAAATTAATAACATCTATAGAATAATTGAGAAAGTATAAATAATGAAAATTTAATTACTCATGGAGAAACAAAAATATTTTGTTTAAAAAAAATATTATTTTTTGTATTATATTTATTGTATTTAACATCTCTTACCTATTATCAACTATATGATGTTTCCCAAGCTGGATCACCCCATGAACTCTATCATGGATACTCATTTTCCATAGTATTTAGAATAGGAGTGTGGGTTGAATGGAACAATTTAGGGTACTATACCATCTTTATCATAGTATGCCACCACAAGTAAAATATGAAATAAATGAAATAAGTAATCGATAAACATTAATAATAAATCCATTTCTAAGAACAATGTACTAAACCAAAACCATGAAATAAATATTCCATGTAATTTGATATAGTTCAAAGTTCAAGGAAACCAAAAAATGTTTGCAAGTTAACGAATCCCCAAAATGTTTCCCATATCCAAGTCTATATCCCTCATCCATGAACATTACTCAGCCCTAGATCAACCATCTAGTATAAATCCCTTTCCCTTGTCTTGACCTGCAACCGTGAAGTCTTCCTAGGTACCCTATGGCAGCCTGAGTGGGGTGTGAGTAAAACTTAGTTGGTCACCACCAATACTGTGTACAAAATATACATTCTAAACAGATATTAAATATAGGTACATAATGAGTAACAAGATAAAAAAATATACACTGGTATACTCTAATTAAAAAGTTTCACATTAACTGGTTTTAGGTATTATTCTATGGGTTTTCCGTTTTCATCAAATACACTTCATTCAAGGATGCTTATTTAAACAATTTATAAGGAGAAAAAATCAAATACAACACCTCACTTAGGATAATTATGTTGAAAAAATATATTACACTTACCTTGGAGTCTCAATCTAGGTATTCATATCCAATATAATATTTCGAGGCATTGATCCTCAATCTAGATCTCTATCACATTCATTTAGGTTTGGCGATTAAAGCCTCATTCTAACCCATCTCTTGGATGTAGAGCCTCATGTCCCATACCCCACACAAATCACTATGCCATATGCACTTGCATCGTTAACCATTTAACACACACGCCATTGTAAAACCACAAATAATAATCATATATATATATATCATATTCATTTATTAATCCAATAATTTATTTACAATATACCTGACATAACACATTTAACTCAATAAAATTATACCAAATTACCCCTTATTACATACAAGAAACCAGACATAATTAACATCATTTTTTCCACTATCCATGTTAACAACTAAAAACAATTATCTTTAAATTCTTTTTATAAACCAATGTTAACATGATAAACATGACTATAATAGGTTCAATCTATAAATACATTAATTTCACATTTAATAACCCAAACCCATGTTCATGAATATTGAACACCCCATGGGTGGCCTGTTTCTCAGTCTAATAAATATCAAATAATCCCACAAGAATCATGGAGATATTAATTCATTATTTAACTATTAAAATTATCATTTTACTAACATAAGGAAAATGGAATGAACAAAACTATAAGTGACCAACCATATACAAATGAATTTAACAATAGAACTATTAGATATAACTTGTAGACTAACTACCTAAATTTTATGGACAAAAACTCTCTCAAACTTAGCCTTTGATTTAAACTCAAACACAATTCGATGAACCAAAATAAGATCAACTTGAAAAATACGTTTTTAGGGATTTATAAGAAGAATAAAGATTCCACATGACTTAATCCTCAAAATATATAGAAGAGGACTGTTATACTCACCCCGAGCTTCAATCGTATCCCAACGAATCTCCAATTGACATTGAAATGAAAGAGATCTATCTTTGGACTATTTGGGAGGAAGCTTTCATCATCCCGGAATTCTGTAGGAATAATGGGAAGAAAAATCTTGGGGGAAAAGTAATGATTTAAGGGAAAATGTTAAATTTTCCAATATTTAATGAGGAAAACGGTTTGGCCACACATTTTTTCAAACCGTGCGATAATTTTGTGACACCCTCTGTCCAATAGGGGGAAAGGTTGTGTGTTATATTGGGAATCCAAAATGGTTTGGAAGTTTGTGTGGTGGCCTTGTACAAGCCTAAAATTTTTCACCTCTACCGTTGAATGGTTTCACCAACTGTGTACCACATCTTGGAGGCATGAACTATTAAAGAGATTGGTTACCAAAAAATGTGTGGCCACCGTGAAACTAGAAATAGATGTCCTCTTTCCCCATTCATTCACATCCCATACCCTTACAATAACCTTGAATCTCCTAAAGAACTCAATAAAAATTTCATTAAAAAAGCAAAGGGATTTAAACCAATATTTAAACAAGAATGTACCTTATTTGATGTTTGAGATCCTACAACCCCCACCATATGAAATCTCATAGTAGAGTCGAAAAAAAAATCACCAAGCCTCTACTGTAAAATGATCAATCCATTGGTCCAATAATTCTACTTCACATTCATATGTTTCCTCATAAACATTATTTTTATTCTATAACACTCAAACTAATAGCAAATTCTTTCCCCCCCAAGAAATTCTCAGTACTATCCACAATATGAACTAGATGCTCCCCAAAGTATGTATCAGCCTTAAGCCCAACATCACCAATATATATCCCATGGTAATGGTTGAGGTGGTACTATCGAAGATATGCCACATGAAATGAATATTGTATGCCACTATACGACTATGGAGGATACAATTTTTATATCATCAGTCTGATCCTATCAACAATCTAAAATAGGTCTATATACCTAGGAACCAACCTACCCTATTTCTAAATCAGATGACGATCCATCCATGGAGACACATGATGGAAAACACAATCACACACAATAAAATGAAGAGGGAAATAAAATCTATTAACATACATATTGTTTCTACTTGTATCCAAAGATAAATAGTTCCAATCCAACTAAACCTTCTCTAACATCTTCTACATTAGACCTAGTCCCAAAAACACTAATTCCCTACCTCAGTCCAACGTAACAGATACCTAGATGAACTATCACTGAGCTCCTAATATGGTACTATTTGATTAATCATATGGTAACTATTTTAACAGGAGATATCAACATTAATAAATTTGATCTCCCAAGAATCACCTAAATCCAAGACACATGCCTTAAATATATCATATAGCAATAGAAAAGAATGCTACGACCACCCTTCTATCAACATGTGAAATGTTGTACTAAAAAGCACATGAAAACCTATAGCATTATGGAACCCATAATATAAGCACAATGTAAAACATGAATCATGAATTGAAACTATAGTCCATAACATCCTTAGATACAATACTATCACTGAAACCAACAACTCACTCAACTAGACTATGGTGAAGGACTCTCGTATCGGTAAGAAATGCACCACCTTGGTCACCCAATTCAGAACTACCCATATCGAATCATTATTTTGAGTCTTCCTCGAAAGACCTACCAATAAATCCATCTAGATTTCATCCCATTTACATTTACAAAGGGAAAAGTCTATAACAAACCACTCAATTTTGGATTCTCGTCCATCACTGGCTCAATGGTGAAGCATCACATCATGAAATCTAAAAATTCATATTTCATCCTTGGCCACAAATACTATATACCAAGACCATGATGAATTATGGTTGAACTGGTATGCACAACCCACTTTCAAGCATGAATCATGTGCATTAAATATTCATGAATACATATAGGTATAATAACATGATCACAAGCATGAATGATCTCATCATCATCAATATCCCATTAAGAACATGACTCCCCCCTTCAATGACTTCCCTCGAGGAAAAACACTATAGATCCTCATACTACCTCTCCATGATCTATATTAAAAGAATGGAATCAACCAACAAGGATGTGAGGGTAATCTACCAATGTCAATCCTAAACTTTTATGGGAATCTTAGCAAACCACTCTATCACACTCTAATTAGAACTGGATTCATAGACTGCCTAATTTTATGTCTTACATCCAATGTTTTTTGCAAGACTATGTCCCTTACTCGATGTATAGACTAGCTCAAAGTCATAAGATGACATATACGGATACCGTGTTTTCTATTGATGGTTCAAATCATCATAATAGAAGATGCACTTAAGGGTTTTTTGTTTATTATACATAGTGATCCTTTAACCCAAAAAAATAATACTGTAAACATGTTAAATCATAAACCACCGAAAAAACTCAATATTAAATATAAGGTTATTTTTTTCATCACTCCATGACTACCATTTTCCATATGCAACAACCTGATCAGCTTGCATTGAAAATTCCCAATTCCCAAATATAGACTCATTAAAAAAAGGTAAACTAGTTTTTTTTACTATATTAAGATCAAAATTGGTGCTGTTGTTTACTACTTATTTAACACATGGAAATCATTATAACATTCCCCAAAACAGTTAAAATTGATTACCTTCTTAGATAAGAACAAAAGTTGTGTTACAAAATGGGGGAAGTATTTGATGAACCTTCGATTGTAGCCCAATACAGTATTAAATATGAGTATATTTAAAAACATTCTCAAGCTACTCACAAGATTCAACTGCACGGACATTCTCTCAGTCCACTGACACAACTTACTCAGAGATGATGTGAAATAATAAATATAGTATTTCAATCCATAAAAACACTAATCTCTTGGTGTATATCAAATTCTATATTATTGTACTCAAGATCATATCTTGATAATTTTCATGATCATTGTGAGTCTCAGAGTAGACCAAGATATCTTCCTAAAAAATAACTAATAGGTGATCTAGTTTTTGGTGAATGATTTTATTCATTTGGGGGGTAAACACTACTAGTGTGCTGGTAAACTGGAAAGGAATCATAAAAAAACATATAAATGATACATTCTATTTAATGTTCTCCATAGTATATCAAAATATATATCCCTTAGATGATGATAACATGTTCATAAATCAATACTGGAGAACACATAAGCACCTCTTAACTAGTAAATTATCTCATCAACTCTTGGATGAGGGTATTAGTTTTTAACTATCATTTGATTCAGCCTCCGATAATTAATACACAACCGTAACGAACCATCAGAACTCTTGTAAAAAAAATGGGGATCCCTATGGTGAAAAATAGGATGAATAAATCCTTTATTATATAATTAATCTAACTATGTTTTGAGTCCTGAAAGCTCATCTGATTGAATTCTATATGGAGGAATAGAGATAAGTTCTTTTCTAGGAATAAAATCAACTGTGAAATCAACATCTCTCTCGGGTGGCATCCTCATGATATTCTTAGGAAACATATCCTAAAACTACACTACCACAGGGCAAAGAAAATATTATCTTATACCCCATTATCAAATACGAAACATGTCACTTTGTCCTTGTGATCTCCTAACCACTAAAAATGATCCTTGAATGGCCTTCTTAGATATCCCATTCCCCATGTTAAACATAAGTATTCCAATTGAGAAACATGAAAATTACCCTATGGTGGTAGCAGACAATACTGATCTGATACAACAATAGCCAATACCTTCCCAAAATTATATAAAAACCTAAAATCTGAAGCAAAAAAATGTATTAATGGAAACGACCCCTTCCAACCTTAGGGGTACATTCTCTACATTGATATATATTTCATAACACCTGATAATTTGAAATAATATTTTTTTTATTATTTTATCTGACATTGAAATTTTCTACAGAAGTGTGGTCCGAACCAGATTGATTTTTTTATTTTTGCAGATAAAGGAATGTTTTGGCCTTGTAAGCATCTAGTGCATGGGAAGGGAACCGTCAAAGCTGTACATCTTCACCTGGGTCACCGTGTGGCCTTCCCGGTGTTCAAGACAAATAAATAAAATGAAATGAATTATACAATGAGGATGAAGTAAAAATAATAATAAAATGAATTTTTATGAATTAGGTTAATTATTATTATTATTATTATTATTATTATTAAGGTTTTAATTATGTTATTATTATGAATATAATTAATATAATTATTATTTTTAATGGTTTAATTTATGAATGTTATTGTTATTATTATTAGTTTTTTTATAATTTATTTTATTTTTTATTTTTTCTTCTTGTTAGGTTCCACCCCCACTTGTGCGTCGAACTCATCCCCCACCCCCTTCATGTCGTGACCAGTCCCTCCCTCCATCTTGATCCAATTCATGCAACACCCCATTGGTGGTTTCTTACTCCTCTAGTGATCTCCCTCTCCTCACCCAGACCTCCACTCGCTCCCCTCCCTTGATGGTTGACCCTCCACCCGAACCACGAACCTCTAGGCATCCACAAGAACCGTGACCCATCGTCCATCCACCGGAACAGCAACCCACCGACCTCCGTCCTCTGATGATTGAGAAATTCACGGTCACCCCTCTCTCCTTCCCCATGTGTTACTCCCCATCAGGTAAACCCATTCCTCATTTTATGGGATTTTCTTTAAATTTTATGGTGATTGGTATGGTTAGGTTTTAACCAAATCATTTTTTTAAATCTTATCGTGTGAGGATCCATTATTGGTTTCATGAGGTGCAGTTGTGGTGAATATGGGATTTGTACCAATTTTATGGAAAATTCATCACTCAAGGTAAATTTTTCGATTCCCTAATAAATATTGATGATTTAATATTCTTGTTTAGATATTTTTGGCATGCACTATACATTAATTGCGTAGTGTGAATTCAAATTTGGATATATGTTTGAATTCACATTTGAAAAATTAGATTTTTAAGGAAATGGTTATGTGTTTTATATGCCCCTTGTTGTGAAATTTTTTTAGTTTTGTTTAATTAAAATTTTAAGGTATTTTAAATTAGTTTTTGTGGGTACTTGTGGTGCGGTTGTTGTGAAAAATAGTTTTTATGGGAAATGGTCCACTTTGGGCATGATAGCCTTGTTGTGCACATTTCTCTATAATATTGATGCATTTAAAGAATGAAGAACTCGTTTTAGAAATGAAATTGTGTAGTGTAAATGGTTTAATAAATTCTATGAGTAATGTGAAACTAGTTTTGATGGGATTTTATGAGAAATTGGGTTCTAAATGCATTCCTTTCCACATTAATGGTTGTGTATTTTTTGTGTAATGTCTTCTTGTGCTGTTTGGTAGCCTTTTAAAAATTGTGTATGTAGTTTATAATTTTTTTAGCGATGGAGAACATGTTTGGGATAGGTTTTGGTGTGTGTTTGGGTTTAAAGAGTGTTTTTTGGTATAAATTTTGATGGTGCTAATTTTGAAGTGTTTCATAAACTGTTTTATTGATTTATTAAATTATATGTGTAGTGAGTGGTTGTTACATTTGGGTTTCGAGTTTCCAGGTCAAAGGCGACTCATCCACATGTGCATCGGTATGTCTATATATATATATATACACATATATATATATCTAGTTTTACCCGTTACATGTATAGAAATCCATAAAATTGAATATACATGTATGGGGATAAGTGTAACCATGTATATATATATATGAAAATTCATATAGGGGTGGTTGGCGACTAGTATATAATATAATCACATATGTAAGGATTCCCTTGAAAATGTTCATGGCCATGAAGGTGTGTGCATATGGGCAAGGTGTACTTATATATATATATATATGTGGATGAGCATATTCTTATTGGGGGAGTAGGTTCACTTAGTTACAAAGAGCCAAGGGAAGGATGTTTGGTTTTGTTTGACCATGAGGTAAGTCCCTTATGCCTATAACTTTAAATTGAATTACTTAATTTCTTGAGTGATTTAAAAATTAATTTTTTATATTAAAATTTATATTCATTTATTGCAATGTGATGGTGATTCTTGATGTTAGTATTTCTTTCATTTTTTAGGTACTCTTTATGTGTCGATATGTTTATTTTACATTAAAATATGTTCCCAGGTATATTTTATAAATATTAACATTTTAAATGCATTAAGGTAGTTTCTAAAATGGTTTTGGGTGTGTGGGGGTATTTCCCAAAATGTTGGTGTGTATATATTAGTTGTTAAAGTTTATTTAAATAATTATGGATTGTTATGTTACTTTAAAAGGGGGAAATTCCATTGTTTTTTATGTTTGGAAATGTTTATGGGATTTGATGTGAATTCAATGTTAAATAGTGTTTCACCATTATGAAATGGGTTTCTCTGATTTAAGCATGGGTTCAAGAATTTTTCAATTGTGTGAAGCCTTTTTTGTTAATTGTAATTTCAAATATATTTATTAATTGAATGTGGTGAGTGTGGATTCTAAAGATATTTTATTCTTTTTCAACTAACAAGTACCATTTGGCACCTTGAAAATGATTTGTAAATATGAAATAACCCCTCTTGAGGCATTCCCTATTGTTTTAGAAACATGATGTGTATGTTAACTGTGTGATTTGTGATATGTTCCTTGTGAAGAGGATTATGCATTGTTATGTGACATATAAATTAGGATGAGCTCCAGGAGGCATATCTGTGACGAGAAGATATATTTGTTTTCAATAATGAAAATGATATGTTTATTTATTTTTTCTTGATAAAAACTCACCCCCACTTCAAATGGAGAAAATAGTAAACCTGAGTATCTAGGTGGGTGGACTAGGACTAGTATGAAGGATGATATAGAAGTGGTTTATCCCAGTTTCTTATAGCAAGATTGATTCTTACAACACTAACTAAACATAATAATAATTGATTAGAGACCATAAGGTTTTGTTCGTGTTCTTCACTAGTGGTTCGTTCATGAGAAAATAGTCCCTTATGAATGATATACCATGCTTCACTGAAGTATGAGGATCCTAAGTCCCCAACTATCACTAGATTCTTAGAGATTTCCCAGGGTGCTTTTGATATTATTTCCAATGATGTTGTTTCAAGCTGGATCGATATTTTTTGAAAACCATTGTTAATCTAAATTGGTCTGCATTAATTTTGAAATGTTAATGCATGCTTAAAACCTATTTTGAAAATGAAGTGGGAGAGAAATGATTTTATTGAAAATGAAACCATGTTACTTGAATTTGAAAATAATTAATAACATTATTTTATAATGTATTATTTAAAAATTACTACATTTCTTGTTTCTTTTTAATGGTAAGGGAATAGGGTGATATTGTACTCTAGCATTCCTAATGTGATTTTCAATGTTCACACATATTTTAGATTTTCAGTTTCAGGGTCTATTTTTTGATCTCTCTTGTAGATAGTGTGGTTTGTGTTTCGTGGTGACCAACAAGGTCACTTGAATTATGTCTCATTACATAGTTAATTCCTTTTTTTCACTGCTAATTTGTTTAGTTCATCTTTTTTTATTTATCCATTTGTTCATTTTATGTTTATTTGTTTTTTTTAGGTGCTAAATCATTCCAAACTAGTTTATATTGATGCCTAGAACTAGTTTTCATCCTATGGGGATTGGGGATTCCCTTCAGGACTTTTCGAGGGCGGACTCGGGTTTCCATTTCAGGGTTGGCCTAGGTTGGTTCATGCAAAAATGGTATCATAGGAGGTTCACTATTTTGTGATTTTTCTTGGGAATTATTTGGGGTAGAACGGAGCTAGGATTATGGGAAATTGATGTTCTAGTTATGAGGGTTGTTCTTGGATATTACACCTCAGAGAGGGGCTTCATTTTCTAGAGGAAATCAGATTCAAGTGAGTCTTTTTGTCCGTGAAATTCATTGATGTCTGGGAAATGAAATGTGAATTGGGTCAACGGTCTCTATGAACACGCAGGGCCTATAAATCTATGTGGAGATGAGGAAATTATCCTAGAACAATATCCATGACAGTGATGTGACCAACATATGGCCACCGACCATATGTCTAAGTCACTCATCAGCACTATTTTCCACTATAATGGACTTGTGGCTCCATCGATCCTGAAAATTATTTTTAAAACCCTTGTTTAAAATGTGTGGGAATTATATTTTATAATAGAAATTGATTGATTGGGTTCTTGGGTCTCATATTCAACTAGTTTAGGCCCCCATAATGAGTTAGAATACGATTGAAATGTGGCCACAAGTGATTATACATGGTAAGAACCATCATTTGATTAGTATAAGAACCTTGTTCTTTTTGAACATTGGAATCTAAATCCTCCTCTCTTTTTGTAGTATAGTGGATCATCTCATAGTGGGAGAGAGAATGTGAGAGGATTTAGAAGAAACTTTAGTCTTTTTGGTTTCCTAAGTTGTTGACTGTGGATTTTGACATTGTTAAGTATTTAGGTCCTTTCTAGAAGTGGTGCAAGAAATTATTGTGGGGAAAATTAGTAGAAGTTTGGAGTTTTCAGTGTGGGATTCTGTTTTAAAAAGGGAATTTGGGTCTATCAATTGTTTCATCTAAGTAAGAGATCATGTTAACCCGCCCATGTGGTGAATCTATTTTTATGAGGCGGTTATCGACGCTTGTAGTAATAATATTCTATTAAGGACTTATGATATGATCCCTCTCTTCGAAAGGTTTTTGTTACATTCAAGGGCCATATTTGGAGACACTTTATGGTGTCTTGTTCTCACTCAATGGCAAAGGTGAAGGTTCTATACCCTTCTGAAAACCTATGTTATGATAAAATCATTTTTCCTTAAGAAATTCCTAATATTCCAAATTTTATAGGAATTTTTCTTCTATGTTTCCTTTATTTCAATGAAGTGTTGTGTGCAAAAAATGAACACTGAAGCATGCTACATTTTATGGTAATATTTGGGTCATTTTATAGTCGTTTATGGAACCATAATGAAAAGTTTTGTTGTGTGTGTGTGTGTGTGGGGGGGGGGTTCTGAAGCCTAATAGTGACACAAGTGATTATTCACTCGTTAGAACTCCATCCATAGGTCACATTGTGATTCTAGGTCGTAGTTAGGGGATCCCCAATGGTGTGAATGGTTTTGGATCTATGTTTTCTACTCGATATAGGTGATTTAGATAGTTTAATCCTATAATGTAGTTATTTTGTTTAATTACTCATGACTGATGGATAGAAGTGGGAAGAAGTCGATTCCATGTTATAATGCATTGGGTTGTAAGAGTATCCCATTACATATAAACATGTATAGTCATCTTTTTTCCACGTAATCCTGGTGGTTGTGGTCCACTATATGTGGGTCTTCTTTTGATGACCCATATGTGGCCCATGTTTATAAATTTAAAGTAGTTCAATTTTTGTTCTTTTAGGAAAAATAATTATTGGGATGTGTGAGTGGTGGTCTTGTTGATCCATTGGATAGGCCTCATCTCTCCTTCCACTCATGGTGGAGGTTCTTGGTCCGTATGAAAAAAACACTCGAGTAGAATAATATGGCAAGTTTTTATTAGGGGAGTCCAACTATGGGTCTTGCTGAATGTTCCTATAAATTTAAATGGTTTTCTTGTATCATTCGGATGGGGATTCTGTTCGGGCCTCCCCATGTTAGTGGCCTAGTTCTTCCTTTTTCATAGGTTGTTTCTTATGGTGTGGAGTCTGTTCAGGCCTCCCACTGTTAGTTATTAGGATTCTTTGTTCATTTCAGGTGGAATGTTTGAGTTTCTCAAGTGTTTTCAAGGTGTTTTTTCTTGGGACATCGAATGGTGCATTGTGAATGTTATTTTCCATTGATCATAAACTATAGTTGCCTTACCTTTTGGGGGTGGGTGTCACTTACAATATGTCACTTCGCAGGCGTCACTTGGTGGGGTGTCCATTTTGGGTCTTCTGAGTTTATTCTGTATGTCTCTTCCTTTGTTGATAGTGTTCTGATCTTTTGTTGTTGGCTATTCATTAAGAATATCCTTAGACAGGGAAGGTGAATCCACATCAAATTGGGATTATGCCTTGTTGTGGCATTCTGGGGGTGTAAATCATTATGGTGGGGATAATTATATCACTAGGATGTTTGAAATAATATTATAATATTATTTTATTTTACTTTGAAAATTTTTATTGATGTGCGGGCTGAGACCGATTAATTTTATTTTCTGATAAATGAATGTTTTGTCCTTAGCAGCATCCAACACATGGTCAGGGCATGGTTGAAGCCATGCGGCTTTTTCTGAGTCACCATGTGGCCTACCCATTATTCAAAAAAATTTAATAAAATGATGTGAATAATAAAACGAGGATAAAGTAAAATCTTATAATAAATTTATGTTTAATAAATTATTTTCATAATAAAAATTTTAATTTTTATTATTATTGTTGTTAATGATTTAATTAAGTTATTATTATAAATATCATTAAAATAATTATTATTGTTAATGTTTTAATTTATAAATGTTATTATTATTATTATTAGTTTTTTTGTTTTTTTTATTATTTTATTTTCTCTTCTGGGTAGGGTTTCTCCACCTTTGTGTGTGAAACTTTTTCTCCCCTACCCCCATTACATCGTGACCAACCCCCTCCTGCCTTCTCAATCCGTCTCGTACAACACCACATGGCCAGGTTCCGGTTACTCTGTCAAGATCCCTTGTACTGCCCAGGTCCAACGTTTGCTCCCCTCCCATGATAGCTGGAACTCCATAGGAACCACAAACCACTGACCCTCCAATAGAACCACAAACCGCCAACCCTCTCCCAGAACTGTGACCCGACTGCCTCCCTCCTCCGATGACCACAACCTTTGACGACACTCCTCTCTCCTTCTACTCACACAACTCCCCATCAGGTAAAAAACTCCTTCATTTTAGGGGGGTTTTCTATCAATTTTATAGTGTTATTTTTGGGAGGTATTTAACCATGGTGTTTTGGTTAAATATTGTCGTGTTCGGGTCTGTTTTTGGTTTCTTGAAGGGAGGTTGTGCTTTTGATGGGCTTCACACCAGTTGTTTTGGACAATTCATCCCTTGTGGTAGGTGGTTCGATGCCCAAATATTTTTAGAAGATTAATTTTCTTTTTTATTTAATTATTCCATGAACTATATGTTAATTGTGCTGTGAGAATTATTTTTTAGATATAAGTTAAAATGCATAATTGATGAATAAGATTTTTTAAAGGAAATGGATATGTGTTTAATATGCGCCTTGTTCTGAAATTTTTTGGATGAGTTTAATTAATTTGGTAATGTATGAAAAATTTATTTTTGTGGTTACTTGAGGGGCGTGTTTGTTGAAACAATGTTTAGATGAAAAATGGACCACTTTTTTCATGTAAGCCTTGTTGTACGCCTTTGTGTATTATTGTGATGTGTTTAAAAAATGAGTAACTTGTTTTAGAAACGAAATTGGGTTGTGTAAATTGTTTGGTAAATTTTCTGAGTAATGATAAAGTGGTATTGAAGGGATTTGATGATAAATTTGTTTCAAAACGTTTTCTTTTCCACAGGAAAGGAAGAGTATTTTTAGTGTAAAGTCTTGTTGTACAGTTTGGTAGCCTTTTATAAATTTTGTACATTGTTCAATAAATTTGGTTAATAATGTATAACATGTTTGGGATTGGTTTTGGTTTTTGATTGGGTTTAAAGAGTGTATTTGTTGTAAATTTTTATGGTTCTAATTTTGATGTGTTTAAAAATTTAATTTTTTTTAATTCTTAAATTATACGTATAGTGAATGGTTCATGCTTTGTGGTTTTGAGTTTCTAGGTCGAAGGGGACTCAACTACATGTGCCTAGGTAAGTGTGTGTATTAATATAAATATAAATATAAATATATTTGGGTTCCCCAATTACATGTATAGTCATCCATGATAGTGAATATACTTGTTTGGGGCTTGGTGTGACCATAAATATAAATAAAAATGCATACATATATGATTGGAGAGAAGTATAAGAATACAATTATATTTTTATGGATCCCCTAGCACATGTTCATGTCCTACTGGGTGTTTCCATAGTGGATAAGTGTCCTTATATGTTTTTGTGAGTGAATATGTTAGTTGGGGAGCATCAACTCTTAGATAGATAGAGCCATGGGCCGGATGTTCAGTTTGGTTCCTCCCTCAGGTAGGTCCCCTACGCATGTACCTTTAAATAGAATTCCTTAATATCTTGAGTGTTTTAAAATTTGTTTATTATATTAAATAGTAAATGCAAGCTTTGAAAAGTGATGTTAATTCTCGATGTGGGTCTTTCCTTCGATTTTTAGGTTAACGTTAATTATTCAAATGCATACTTTCCATTATAATATAATCCCATTCTTGTTTTAGAATGATTAAAATTTCAAATGATTAAATGTATTTTCTATAATGGTTTTGGGTGTGTGGTTGGTATTTTATTAAAATTATGTTTGTATATATTACTTGTGAAAGTGGATTTAAATGAATATGGATTAATTTGTGAATTTAAAAATAAAAAAATCCATGATTTGGAATTTTAGGTAGAGTGTATTGGATTTTATGTGAAATCAAATATGAATAGTGATTTTTCTTTCTTAAATGGGTTTCTTGGATTTAAAAATGGTTTCAAGTTGTTTAAAAATGTGTGATGCATTTTTGTTTTATTTTTTTCAAATGGATTTAGAACTTGAGTGTGCTGAGCATGTTTTATAAAGTGAAGTAATTGTTTGTGATGTAATGAGGCTAGTTTGGAACCTTGAAAATGATTTTTAAATGTGAAAATGACCTCTTAAGGCATTCCCCATTATTTCATAAAAATGATGTGTATGTTAAATGTGTTATTTGTGATATTTTATTTGAGAAGAGGCTTGTTCTTTTTTGTGTGACATACAAAGGTGGATTCTCTCAAGTAGGGAGATTGGTGGTGAGAGGTTGGATTTGTTTTTTAGTAAAGAATCTGAGAAGATCATAAATGTTTGATTGACAAAAACTCACCACCACATAAAATGGAGCATATGGGAAACCTGGTTATCTAGGTGGGAGGACTTTTACTAGTAAGTTAGATGATATATAAGTGTTTCTTCCATGTTTTTTCAAGCAGGATTGACGCTTACAACATTAACTAAACATAATGGTGATTGATTTGAGTCCTCTATGTTTTTGGTGTGTTCCCTACGAGTGGATCATGCATTAGAATATAGTTTGTTATGGTGGATATACCATGTTTCACAAATTTACGAAGATCCTAGGTCCCCAACTAACACTGGATGATTAGGGATTTCCCATGGTTCTTGTGATATTATTTTCAATTTAGGTGTTTCATCCTAGTTCCCTCTTTTGCGAAAACTGTAATTTTAATAAAAATTTGTCTCCTTCCATTTTGAAATGTTAATGTAATATTGGAACCTATTTTGAAAATGAAGTGGAATAGAAATTATTTTCTTGAAAATGATAGTTTGATACTTTAATTTGAAAAGAATGAAATATATTATTTTATCGTGCCTTGTTTTAAATCTAACACGTTTTGGGTTTCTTTTTAAAGGTAATGGTATATGGAATTATTGCACTCTGGCATTCTGTCTGATCATCTCAGTGCTCATCCCTACTTTATCTTTTATGTTTATGGTCTAGTTTTGGATCACTATTGAAGTTAGTGTGGTTTATTTTCCCTGGTGACCCACAAGTTTACATAAATTATATCTTGTTACTTAGTTTAATACTTTTTCTACTTTCAGTTTGTTCAGTTCAGATTCTTTTATTTATCTATTTGTCCAATTTATGTTTATTTATCTTTCTTATTTTAAGGTAAAAATATCTCCCAACTGGTTTATATTGATGCTTGACTAGTTTCCAGCCTATTGGGATTGTGGATGCCCTTTGGGCCTTGTCGTGGGCCGATGTGGGTTGTCGGTTCAGGGTTGACCCATGTTGGTTCATGACATATTTTCTGGTATTACTCATAAGGGTGTGTCAATTGAAATAAACCAACAAATTTATTCCATTTCTAAAACCAAAATATTCATAAACATATATGATATAAAACAGGGTGGGTAACATGTATCAAAAAAATAACTCGAAATTGTGGAAGATACAAGTCTCTTAACTCAAACTGTCAATGTTCGAACCTCTCAACCTCTAAGTGGATGAATAACTACATAAAGTTATCTTATAATCATACCCTAGACTCCCATATGTGTTCTTGGTGCTACACTACAATAATGATAAGGGAAAAATTGTCATGGAGTAGAATGTTCACCATCCCTATATGTACATCATGTAGAAATAAATATTACTACCTAGAATGGGGCAACCAACCCTCTGATTATACGCTACATTTTTCTTGATCCTCGATAATTTCACTCCTTTTGAGGAATTTTACATAACCTATTCACATTATCCATCCCTTCATATACGTGACACTCAATTGGTTGTTGGGGACTCTTACCACACATGTTTATATTCCTACCAAAATGATAAAAAATCACATGTTGATCACACTGAGTGGTTATGACTCTTCCATGGGCACATGATCAACCATTTCCTTGGTACAAGTTTCCAAACCAGCCCTTCCAACCATCTGATGTCACACCACTAGATCACCCAAATAGAACTTCATGTATATAATCATTATCATACCTTAGGTTCCCTTTTGAAATAAGGTCTCAATCCACCACTTTCACAAAACTCATTAAATCTATTCTATTCACTGGGTATTTAATCTCATGTTTGTGTTCATCCTAAAAATTTCTCATTTTGGCTACCTCATCCCCTTCTAATATAGGATCATAGTGTTTCAAGTCAGTAAAGTATCCAGAAGAATCCATCAATGTCATATTCAATTGGAAAAAACTCATAAAATTTTCATCTATGTATTGTATCAGGGTTTCTGGATATAATTCTTCTAGAAACAATTCTTTGAAATCTTTCCACAATATACCCTTTGCTTATTTGGTTTCAACTATGATATCCCACTGGTGCTTCCTAAATCCTTGCAACATGTATTCCACAAACTTGTATATATTAAAAGGAGGATTTTATTATTGTTGAATAATCCTATGGTTTGAATCTATAAAAATCTCATCTACCTTATTTCCACCATATAGAGAAAATGGTTGAGGCTTTTTTCACTACAACATGATCGCATAATGAATCACTAATAATTTAAAACATTATATTACTAGGTTAAATATATTTTGTATCATAAATTCCAAATTTAATAAAAATATTCACTTCATGTTTGATTCATTTATTTTATTTTAATCACTGTTAAAATTGGAAATTTCACCTGTTTGGATGATTTCATTGTAGGCATAGGTGATTTGGAGGGCCATGGACGAAGATAAAGAAAAATGATCCAAACTCCACAAGATCTAAAGAACATATATATACTAAAATAACTACAAATAATAATTAGTGAATCACATTGGTCATTAGTTTTTTATGATTCCTAATTTATATTTTTACAACCCTTTGGAAGACATCCAAGCCCAATTCCTCCATTAAGGGTCCCAAACAAATAGATTTGTGCATGCAACTGAATCTGAAAAAAGACAAAAGTCATGTTATGTGTTTTGTCTATATATCAGGATATATTTTCCAAAATGATGATAAATATTTAGTAGAGATATTACATAGGTTGGTAAAAACTATTTTATTTTGGTAAAAGTGAGATACGTCTTTCTAGCCACTTAAAACCAGGTGCAAAGTGGTTTTTTGAAATCTAGGTTGTCAAAACCACCTTCCACTTTCCCAATAAAATAGAACCTTGTGAGCCCCATTTTTAATATCTTCCAAGATGTTAATTTCTAAAATTTTACCATAACATATGATTCCTATACCCATCCTAGAAGTTTTAGAGTTCCCTATCCTGATTGGGAGATCTAAAATGAGGAAGCATATCCACCTGAGTTTTTTCATCCTCTCGATGGCATGCTAAATAGTGGGCGTTAATTTTGAGGGAGATACAGTCATGTCAAGGGGGTTATGACACTTATTAAATCTAATATTGTTTATTTAATTATGGTTTAAAACATATCGTTATCGTTTTCTTACATTATTTAATATTTTAATTCTTGTTTTCATGCTTGTGATTGATTTTCTTTAAATTTCTAACCGACCTGTGTGGGGTTCGGAGTGCATAATATGTTTAGTTCTGATTGGAAAACACATGAATCCTTTTCATTCCAACATTGTTGATATTTAAATATTATTTTTATGTTCTTATAAAATTTATATGATTTTTACATTGATGATAATATTTTTATGTGAAGGCTTGGTTCTACATGAATTAATATAAAATCTAAGCAAATAACCGGGATTTGAATTAATTTCAACCAACGATTTCCTCCAAAACTATATGAATCTATAATATAAATGAACATTAAAAAAATTTAGTGAACTCACAATAATTAATCTTTCCCATATTTTTCAAAATCAACTTTTTATTTCCACTATTAAACTCTTTAAATTTTGTTATTGATTTAAAAACTATTTTTAAAACCACCCCACTTTATCATTTTATTATTGAAAAAAAACATAATAAACTAAAAAATCCCCTTGATATATTACCTATGGTCCTCTATAAACTATTAAAACATCACTAAATCCTAATCAATTTGACATTTCATCTCAACGAGTTCTAATTTTTGAACTTTTTATGGGGAGGACATTGTTTTTATGGCATGTTCTTTATAAGATTTTTGAAGATTTTGTGAAAATTTATTTGTTTTATCTTATACATTTACAATTTTTTTCTGTTTTATTGACTATGTATGTTCTATGCATGATGTGTTCTACTCTATAATATTTACCTCCTTTCAAACCCAAACTAGAGAGGATCTTACATCATTGATGCCGAAAAACACTAAAGAATTCGTTAAATGAAGACACATGACACCTTGAGACTTTTATAAACTCCTATTCATCAAGAACCAAACATGAGATTAAAATAAACAAGAATAATATGGATGAAAATAACTAGAAATTAAAACATGTAACTTCACCAGTTGTAGAGATCCATGTCGAACACATTTAAAAACACGATGAAACACCAAATTTTGAACTTCAATCCAGTTTAATTAACTTATAATTATGATTTCATATAATCTTAGTAGAGTACAGACATAAGCACATAAAAATAATTTCATACTGTGTGTTCTATATCAAATCATGGTAAATTATATGAATAAAATAAAAATCTTAAGGAATTTCCTTTTTCATTATAGGACACTATAAAAATTGGTGGTATTATGTTAATTTCCCGATTAGAGGATGAGCAGAAATGAAACACCTTTTTCAAGAAAATTATTTCATAGTATATCAACCAAAAATGTAAGGAACGAAATTTGTGGGATAAAAAATCAAAACGGGAAACACTTCATGAAAAATGGGAAGGATTTCAATGACTTTTTTCAAGGTTTCCACACCACCAAATTAACGATCTACTATTAATACATTATTTTTATGAAGTATTAATTCCCGTTGATCATAAAATGATTGTTGTTGCTATAGGTATTGACCAAGTTGAAAACACAAGACCACTTAAAGGAATGTAATTGATTACAATGCACATAAAATACAACAAATTTATCCATGGTCCAATATACCCATTTATGGTTTCCCTGAGTTGTAGGGTTATAAGTTTGAGAAAAATGTGGAAATGGGGATTGCAGAGGTAAGTACCCTTCTCTAATAAATGTCTCTTTCCCAAGAGAAATACCAATCTCATCCTCCCATATATTTCGGATTTAGTTCAACTAACTCCCATTATTCTAGACAATTCCTTAAACTGAGAGAACCTTTTATGATTTGTGAGTCCTTATTTATAAGATTACCCTATAACAAACCCATTTATAAATAACTATACTATTCATATAACCATGGGTGGAAAGACATACCAGCTATATAAAAGGGATATTAAAACTAACCTCAAAATCGATGGAACCAATAGGGATAGAGTATTCATACACCACCATATAAAAATATTAAATCACCATAATGGACATTCCAAAAACAACCCCTCCAATCCCCAATACTAGTTTATAAAACCCGATGAAACTAACGGCTGCTAATAATTTCCCATTCAAATAAACCACCCAAGTATCCACATAGTACTTAAAATCCTAATTTGACCAACTCACGAACTCACCAACTCAGTGGGGGTGGAATTCAAATGTCATTGGTCGGGAAAACTACCCTCTCGACCACTATTCAACCATAGGGATAATGAAATTGTTTTGTTACATAAAACATCGTTGTGGACCAGAACAGAGAAGCCCAATGTCCCCTCTATTAGAGTCATCCACTTTTGAGAATACCACCATCCCAACCACTAAAAACATTTCTATTGAGGATAAATAGTTTCCTAAGATATGACCAGCTAAAGGAATGATAGTATCATTTTACGAACCAAAAATACTATCCATTCCACTTTTATTTCCAAAAAGTTACAAACAACACTGAAAACAAAAAAATGAACTTGATAATGAAATCAGTGAAAATTTAAAAAAAAGTGTAGGTTATGATCTTCTTGATTGATGTTGTAATGAAAATTGCATAATATGAAAATTTTATCAAGGAGACGTGTACACATTTAAGGTGAATTCGAGGTGTTAAAATAGTGATATTTGGTAGGAACATATGATAATTGATTAATCCATCACTTTTGGACAGATTCAATGATCCTCTATCATTATCGATTTCATACACCATGGGTGAGTATTTATTTTTCAATGCTATGCTTTATTTGGGAGCTTCTGTTAACGTGATGTCACATGCCATTTTTCATCATCGTAGGCAAGAGAATTTATTCCTTTGAGTTTTATTGTTCAATTGGAAAAGTGAAGTACATCACACCCCACTGCTAAGTTAGAGTATGTTCTTGTAAGGGTGAAAACAATAATTTTTCATGCTGATTTTAATGTGCTTAAAATTGAATAATATAGGATGAAGAGATATGACTCACTTATATTTGTAGGTTATTTGATGAAAACATACAAAACCATAATTAGTTTCCATAATTGTAAATTATCTATGGATTTTTGTGGTGATAATTTCCACTTCAACACCCTTAATTCCATAAATAACCCCTAGAAGAACATTCCTCATTTTTAGTTGATTTTATTTATTTTCACATTTCCTAATAAAAAACTTCATTAACATCCTTGATTCAACTTTCTTAGTATTAATCATTGATATAAACTTCAGTTAATGAATAATACATTGAATGTTTTAGTTTTCTTGAAAAATTTCTGGCATGTTTGTTAATTAATGATTTCATGAGCACTATGGACCCATGACTGTCAACGATACTGGTAATCTTGTAAAATACAATTAAAAATATGAGAATGTTACCATTGATTAGTTAGATGAGATGAGAAACCTCTCACTTTCACATTCAATCCCATGAATCTACAACCCCATGCTTTAGATCTCAAGAAATTGACTCAAAATTTCGAATATTCTTATCTTGAGAATGGTAACGAGATTCCTTCCAACATTTATAGTTCAATTCCTCCAGAGCATGAAATAAACTACATGACCTTTTGAGGGATTATAAAAATTCATTGGTATGGAAACATTATGAAATTCCTATTATTATACCATCAATTTTCACTCATCATATATTGTTAAATGATGAGGCTAAACCACTGAGGTAGGAATAATGTTGACTAAACCCAATAACCCTTGATTTTGGTAAAAAGGAGGTAACAAAATTATTATCATATAGAATGATTTAACCCATATCTGACATCCAATGGGATAGTCTAGTGTAGATTTTTCACAATAAAATTGTTTTAATAGTAATCAAAATTGAAAATAATGAAATTTCTCCAACCCATGTGTAGAATTGTTTGAGTTTCTATATGTACTATCAACAACTAAGCCAATACACTAAGAAGGTGAATTTCCAATTATTGTTAATTAATCAGATTCCATAGAGGCTATTAGAAACTTCCATCAACTTTTTCCTGGATGGTTAGTTTGGATAAATTCGTATCAATATTTCCTCTGATGATCACGAAAGGAAAACCATTATATTCATCTTTGGAAAATTTACCAATAATATAAATTCATTTGGTCTATTTAATTCCACAGGTAATTTGCAATGATGAATGGTAATTATTTTTCATATTTCAACAGACGATTTCATTGAAGTATTCATGGATGATTTCAATGTTTAAATATCATATTTTGATCAGTGTTCTAGTAGCCTTGGTTAGGTCCTATGTCGGTGTATGGAAATGAATCTTTTATTAAATATGATAAATGAAATTTCATGGTGATAAAAAGTATAGAAACTAGGAATTTTATTTTATGGTATGGTATCTGAGTAGATAAGTCAAATTAATATTTCCATTAATAAATACCATTCCCTTAAAATGTGCAAGATTTGTAGTATTTCTTATGTCACACTTGATTTTATCAACGTTTAATTCATGAATTTAGTAATATTGAACTAACACTCTCACTCGTACTAAAAAAGAATAAGAAATTGTTTTTTTAAATGAATTTGAGGAATCTATTAATAAATTTAAATGAAGTCACACATCACCTGCATGAATCTTACCATCTCTTTGTGATTTCCTATTTCATATCATGTGTGAAAACTCTAACTATGAACTTGGTTAAGTCTTATCAAAAAATGTTGATCAAGCTCCACATGAAATAGACAATGCATCATGAACAGTTGACCATAATCAAGAAAAATAGTCCACAAATCAAAACTAATTTATGACTATTGGGTTTACCTTAGATAAATTTAGTCCATATCATTAAGGTTGAAATGTAATTTGGTTGTCATACCATGCTTCCCTCCATTATCATCTCAAGAAAATAGAATCCAAAGTACATTTCATTTAATGGGTGCACGAAATTTAGGAATATAATATAGAAAATAGATATAAAAATGGAGAAGAGAATTTGGTGGGTAACCATATTTATAATATCATCCCAGCCCCAGACACTAAATCATCCCCATATATTCCCACAAATGAAATGGTTTCTAGTAAGAAATTTTTCTAAGTTGAATATGTTATTCCATGGTTTGTTGAAACTATAAATTATTTGGTAAAATCATTCATTCCTAATTATTTCAACAAAAACCATGTTGATCGTCCAAAACATCAGTCCCATTGGTACATTTTGGATAACCCCTACCATTGGTGCACTTATAGTGGTCATGTCTTTAGGATTTGTGTTCCTGATAGTGAGTTTTATTATTTCCTCATGATATTCCATACACTTGCTTATTGGGGCCTATTTTTTCCTCAACAGACTTCTTGTAATGTCATTGTTTATAGACCCTTTCTTCAAAAATTATTTTCAGATTCCCATGATTTCATAAAATATTTTCTATGATGGGAATGAATGGGGAATATCTCTAAATGAATTTAAATTCCACAAAAATCCATTATCTGACATGATGTTTTCGATGTTTGGGATATTACATTTTTAGTTCCATTTCCAAATTCATTTGTAAAATTGTACATTATTCTAAAAGTTGATTTTGTCTCAAAATGGGTTGAAGCATGATCCAAGATTACACATGATTCTAAGATAGTTGTGGAATTTTTGAGAACACAAATTTTTTGTAGTTTGGGATTATATAGGTTTTTTATAGTGACCAGGGTTCTCATTTCAACAATCAAAACAATGAAATAACTTTTTCATTGGTATGGGGTTGGGCGTAGAGTTTTTATTAATTATCACCCAAAAACCAATGGTCAATATTAGGTGTAAAGTATATTGGTAAATGAATTATTGAAAAAAAATTACATAATATAAATGATTGGAATCTTAGTCTGAATAATTTATTATGGGCATACCATACTAGATTTAAGGATCGCATTGGAATTTCACCTTATCAACTTGTTCTTGGAAAGATTTTTCACCTCCTTGTTTACATTGAGAATTAGGCCGAAGAATCGTGTAAACAATGAAATTATAATATATCTAGTGTAGATGCTCATAGGATGTTATAGATAAATGGGTTTAAATAAATTTATAGAGATTCTTATGAGAACGCCAAGATATATATGGAGAGAACCAAGGCTTCAATTGACCACCACATCCTTCTTCATCAATTCTACAAAGGGTATAAGATCCTTATTTTCAATGAAAGGTTGATTTTTTATCTAGTTATTCTTTTTTCTAGCTGTTTTGGACAATAAAATTTTTCCAATGTTTACTCATTTGTTGTTGTTTGAGTTAAAAATAAATAATGAAAATAAATCTTCACTCTCAATAGGATGTTGTTAAGGAACATTCACAAAGCCACTCTAGAGTACCTCATGGAGGAAATATATGATCAAGAAGAATCCAACCAAATGAAACTCAATAGGATTTATCCTTCCTTCCCACATTATCTTTTATTATAGTAAGGACACATCATATTTTCCAAGTGGGGGATGGGTATATTCTTGGTCTTGTTTTTAATTTTCATCATCCTTCTTCTTTTTCTACTTTTTCATTATGAATCATATTATTTCTTCCCTCTTAATCTCCCCCTCATATTTTTTCTAGAATATAACTTTTTATTCCCACTTAATCAGGGGAAGTATTGAAAATGCATGAGTAATATCCCTATTTCATGTTATTTTTTTATTTTAAAAAATACTTTATAATGTTTTTTTGGCATAAATTTAACAGTTAGGTGTGAATTTTTATATTACAATTTTTCTTTGTCAATAATATCAATGGTTGTATCATTATAAGACCTTAGATAAAAATAGTAATCATTGTGTGAGGAGTTTATAGGAAATCTATTTTACTTAATATTTCCACACATAATTTCACCCAACCATGAAGTGTGAATATTTATTACTTAATATAATGTACATAAAAGTTATGTTAATTTTTATATTATTTCAAAAATTATTTTTCTATAAGTTCATTCCTAATCAGATCTATTTCATGAATGTACCAGATTGAACTAGGTATGTGTAGTTGTTAACCAACTATTATTCTCCCTATAAAAAACAAATAAAAAAACAAATAAAAGTAGATGGGAGTGAAGAAATGTACAACATATGGGGATATATATGCACGAAGATCAAGGTTTTATTTATATGAATGCTTAAGTGAATGGGTCCTAAATTTTTATTTCAATGGATGAAGGTAGGTTCAGTGGAATGAATCATGTATGTAGAAAATTTTTAAAATAACCTATATTTACTATATTAAAATTGGTATGAATATAAAGAAATGTTTTTCACACACACATTGGGATATTAAGTGACATTTTTTACTTCTATATTATTTTCTATAATTCATATAATGCATCAATTGTAATTTTAATGAGATATAATTTATGCAGCATCTTTTTATATGTAATTAATAATAACTCCTTTTTGTGTTTTTTATCACATTGCTAATTGGAATTAAATTTTCAATCATAGATCTTTATGAAGTTGGTAATATCTACGTGCATCATTTTTTTGAAATGTGAATTTAACATGAAAATAAAATTTTTATGTGTGGGGGTGTGATCATGTAGATATTAACAATTCATTTTTACCGTATCTGGTTTTGATAATGTCATATTATATCATAAATTCCAAATTTAAAAAAATCACTTATTGTCTCATTAAATTATTTTATGTTTATCACTATTAAAAATCACTATTTCACTTGTTTGGATGATTTCATTATAGGTGGAGCTGATTTGGAGGGCCCTGGATTAGGTAGATGAAAAATGGTCAAAACTAGGCACGATCCTAATAAAATTTGTGTAAAAATTCCTACTTATAAGAATATGTGAATCCAATTGGTCTAGAAAATTGTGGGATAATTCAAGATTAAGTGATGTATAACTATTTTGACGACATCCAATCCCAATTTGTCAATTATGGGCCCTAAATTAATCTACCTCTCCAAGAAACCAAATCAACATAATGTAAAAATATATGTTCTGTATTGTTTCCATATCTTAGTATGTAGTCTTCCATATGATTCCAAATATTCATAAAATCAAGTAAATAGGTGAGGGAAAACATTTTAGTTTTGTGAAAGGTGAGATAAGACACTCTAGCCACCGAAAACTATGTGCCAAGTGGTTTATTTAAAAATTGATGATCAGAACAATATTCCACCTTTCCTATAAATTGGAACATTGGGTACCATCCAATGTAGGAAATTTTATTAATAGAACCCTAATAGAAAAGTTACAGGTATGCCTAAAATAGATTATACCAAGAGCGTCAACACCGCTGGTACCCCATTTTTATGTTTATCTAATAACTAATGTGAATCAATTTTACAGTTCTATAGGAGTCCTCTACTCTTCCTATAAGTGATGGATTCTGCTATACTCAAATGGATAGATGAAATGAAGATGTATATCCACCTCATTTTCCTTCTCTTCTTGATGGAGGCCTAAACAGTGGGTGTTCGTTGTGAGGGAGATAGACTCATGTCAAGGGAATTAAAAAACATATCCTAGACACTATTTTGAAGTAAATTGGATAATAATACATTTCATTCAATGTATCATACATTATTAAATATTTTAAATCTATTTTTGATGCATGTGAATAATTTGATCATAATTTATTTACAATTAGGGTGAGCTTTTTAGTACGTAACATGTTTTGTTTAGATTGGAAAAAATAATAATCATTTTCTAACATATATTGTTGATATTTATATATTATTTTGAATATAATATAACATTCATGTGGTCTTAAACATTAAAATAAAATTTTTATTTCATTTATTGGTTCTACATTCATTAATATAAAATCATAAGAATTAATCAGGATTGCAATTAATTTCCAATAAAGTTTTATAACAAACCCATATGAATCTATAAGATCTATAAACCTTAATTTTTTTTGTAAACTCACAAAAACCAATTTATCTTATAATTTTCAAAATTACATGAGTGTTAAACTAATAAATTTTTTAGGTACAGTTGTTGTTTTGAAAACAGTTTTCAAAACCTCCCTAGTTTAAATTTATTTTTTATTGAAAACAAACACTATAAACCACCATATATCATTCTGAGATGACCTCAGTTATTCATAATACTATTTAATCATCTAAATATCATATTAAATATTATTTGTCATGAAAACACGTTCAAAAACTCAATTCAGATAAAACATACTCTGAATGTACCATTATGGGTCATGTTATATCATCATCCTCAAATGAGAAAATAATTGATGAAAGTCCTCCTCCCATCTGTTACTCTTGATCATCAGGGATTCATTCTCTTCTAATTTCTTATAATTATCATAGATATCCTCATTTGTCCAAACTTGATGAAATCTTTATGGTGGAATCAATCTATAATTCCAAACACATGTTTCAAAACATATAACATATTATTTTCACAATTACGCATAATAATTCCCTATAATATCCCAAAAAACAAACCATATCGATTTCCCTATCCCATAATATATAGACACACCTCTAAGACTACCCGTAACATTCCCTACTATGGGTCCTGGTTAAAAATGGGTAGGCAACTAACATAAACACAAATCCTTTTTCCAAACTCAACATTCAACCATCTCATATTCACAACATAAATCATTCTTGTTGAGGAACATTTCTACCTTTCCTACTCATTCAAAAAAATTACAAACCATATATGAATCTTCACCATGAATTAAATTTTATTAATATAATTATTTTCTTTCCATTTTCATTTTTTTTAATCTTTCTAGACCCAATCTCTTTTAAATTTTAATGGATAAAAATTCAATGTATTCTATGCCTCACATAACACAAGTCCTTCCTATGTGTGATCATAACATGATTCATGTCACATATATCCCTATGTGCCTAAAATTGTGTATTAATTCACAACCAGGTGGAACTTTATCCATGAGAAAAAAACTATGAAATAATTAAATTACACAAAAATTGTATCACATAACGTGAAATATTATCCAACTCTAACAACAAACATCAAAAAAACAATCCCACCTTATATACTTGGGTATTCCCCCACACATGGTTTATTATCTTGCATGAAAAAGATCATTTTAAGGCCCGAAATGTAATAGTTTTCCACCTTCCATACCCATGTAGTAATATATTAAAAAAGAAAACTCGGTCTGATACCACATTTTAATGTCCTTTGACAAGTAGACATTATACGAGGTGCCCATATCCAGCTCACCAGATGGGCTCATGCCTTACCCACCATATTCTATAGAATTTTGACTATAATTCAGGGTATGTTAGAGTAAATAGTGAGAATATACCCTCTTTATTAAAGTAATCCATGAAAGGTACATTATGAAATACATGAAAAAATTAATAAATAAACATGCAACAAAAATTCCTTTCCCAAAACTGGGTTGAATCCCACAACCAAATAGTAAATGTGATATGGCATGTCATGATGTTACATGATTAAGGGAACCCAAAAATAAAGTCATGATATAGAAATCATAAAATGGGTCCTGAATCTATGTTTAGATCCCTTGTCCATGTATATCTCGAAGCCCCATATCAACCCTCTAGAATTGGGACCATTCTATTTTCCTGCACTACAATAATGAAGCCTTCTTGGGTACCCAATGGTGGCTCATGAAGGGTTTGAGTACAACTTATTGGGCCACCACTAATTTTTTATAAACAATATCAAGTTTAAATAAATATTTAATACTTGTAAAAAATGAGTAATATGATATATAAAAGATAAAGTGGGTGACTATAATTAACAATGATCACATTATCCACTTTCTTCATTTTTTCAATGGGATATCCATTTTCATTAAATTAAATTTATCATATGACGTTCTTATAAACTGTGAATAAGAGAAAAAAATCAAGTTCCCTACCTTACATGGGAAAAATTTACAAAAACAATTCATTAAACATATCTCAAAGCCTCATTCCTTTTTTTAATATCCCATGAATTTGATAGGGGAATAAAGTCTCAATCTAACTCCCTAACCCATGAATTTAGGGGTGGGGCTTAGTGAATCAGTCTATCATGACCTTTGGACATATAAACTCAAGTCCAATACCCTGACACATAAAACTAAGCCAAGTGCACATTCTTATTTTACAATTTAACATAAATTAAATTTAAAAATCACAACTCATTAACATATATATAATCTTCCTTCTGTAACCAATTAATATATTCACTACTTTCATTCCTTATCCCATTTAACATATTCATATTATACTGAATCCTCATTATTATATGTCACCAATTAGGAACAATTAACCTCTATTTCATTTCAAAATCAATATTTAATAATAAGGAAATTTTCAATTGGCTTACGTTTAAAAACTCATCTTAACATGGTAAATATAAATATCATAGGTTCTATCCCATAAACCATTCAATTTCACATTTAATAACATGATACCACCATCATGAATGTGGAACACCTAACAAGAGGAATATTTCTTAGACTAATCAACCTCAATGCATCCCAATGAGATCATGAGGGGTTTAATTCATCATTTATCAAATCAATTAATATTTTCTACCATGTAAAACCAAAGAGAATAAAAATTATAGAATAAAAAACTACCAAAAAATTAATTAACCAAAAGACTATGAAATATAACCTATAGAAGACCTAACTCTATTTTTTAAGTGAACACTCGCTCAACCATGGTCTATGATCCAAATACAAACACTGTAGGAATCCCAAAACTATAATCCACTAGAAAAGATGGTTTTAGGGTTTTATAAGAATAAAAAATTCCACAAGCCATAATCTTAAAAAAACCATGTGGAGTGTTAGATATACCAAGATCTTATATCTATAAAAAATATCACTCTAATAGATTAGAAAAAAAAGGAGATTTATCATTTTGATGTTTGGGAGGAAGGGTTTATAACCCTTGGTTCCTATAGGAATAATGGGGAGGAAAATTGTTTGGGAAAACATAATGACTAAGGCAGGAAATGGTGAATTTCCCCATATTTAATGTGGCACATATCTTGGATTTACTATCAGCCAAAAATTTTTCCTACCATGAACCACCATCTAGAAAAGAGGGGGACAGGACACAATGTCTTTAGGGAATCGTGCATGGTTTGAATAACCCTACATAAATGTTGAAGATATATCCAACAATCCCACATGGTTTCACCACCCCCTTGCATAGTTTTACCAACATTACACCACCTCCTTGTGGTAGGAATGGTTAAGGCCCATGGTTACAACAAACCATTCACTAACCATGTAACATGAACTGGATTGCACCTTTCCACACTACATTAACAACCCAAACCCATGGGACGCACCAAATCCTCCTCAAAAACATTCCAAACATTTCATTAACTGACATAAGGATATTAAAAAAGAAATTTATACAAGAATTTACCTCATTAGAATATTGGGATTTTATATCATCCCCCACCTTATAATGGCTTGTCCATGAGCCAGACTCCCAATCATCACTAAACCTCCAAGGTAAAAATATTTCATAACTGGTCCTAAACATTAACTTCCCTTTCCCATGATTAATCCTTAGCATTACAATGAGACCATAACACATGAACCAACAATAATATTTTTCCCTCGTAAGACATTATCACTTTAATCCATAATATGAACTTGATTCTCCTCAAATGACACATCACCCTCATGCTTGACATCATCAATATATATCACATGGTAAGGGTTGGGGTGATAATTTGAAGATGTGACCCATGGAGAACGTCATGCATACCAATATACTATTATGTAAGACACAATCGATATTCCACCAGTCTGATCCTCTCCATAATCTCAAACTACCCCACATATGTGGGCACCAACGTACCCTATTTCTAAATATGATGGCGAACCAACCTTGGTGACACCCAAAGGAACATACGATCACCCACCATATACACAAGAGGTTGAAAATGTTGATCATATTATGAATTATGCATTCTTTGAGACATATCCATAGTATTTTGATCAACTCAAAATGCTTCAATATCTCCTACATGAGACTCAATCCAAAAAACTCAGACTACGCACCTCTATCTAAAATAAAAAATACCTACCAAACCTATCATAGAGTACCTCATATGGTTCCATTTTAATATTCTCATAGTAACTGTGGTAATATGAGAACTTAATAAGTTCCAAGTTTCTCTCCCAAGATCCACTGAAATCTATGAAACATTATCTCAACATGTCCTCTAGAACCTGAATTGTCCACTATGATTTCCAATTTTTATGTTAGTGGAAATCCCGAATAAAAAACACATAGGTACTAAGAATATTTTGTAACCCATGTATGAAGCATATAGTAAAACATGGTCTATAGTCCGAAACAATAGTATGCTACACTCATCGAAAAATTATCATCTCTTTAATATAAATCTCACCCAACTTGTGTAGAGTGAAGGCATATCATATAAGAAATAAATGTTAAACCTTTGTCCACCAATCCAAAAATACACATATCACATCAATATTTTGAGGCTTCCTTGGAATACCTTCCCAAAAATTTAGTCATGATTTCATCACATTTCTATTATTGAATGGAAAAAGTGTGTAATAAACTACTCAATCAATGTTTCCATAACATCACCTACTAACATATGTACCATTTCATCAGAAAACCAGAAAATTCCATTTCATCCTTATGAACCAATACTATGTATGAAGATATAAATACATTTTTTTAACCAATATTCACCACCCACTTTGAAGCAAGAAATTGTCTCATAAACACTTATCATATACAAGTACGCACAACAACATGGACTTTAATAGGAGAAATCACATCATCATCAAAAAACCAATTAAATGGTGACTCACCACCATCAAGAATTTCTATCATGGACAAACAATAAAAATCCTCATAATTTATCTCCTCGATTCGGATCTAAAGAATGGACTCAACCTCCATGGATGAAATGAATATGTTCCCATGTCCATTCAGAAGCACTAGGTTAATATTAGAAAACAAATCCATCATCCTCTTATCATAACGGGATTCAAGAACCAACATATTTTGAGTCTTCTGGCTAAAGGAATCATGAAATATGTTTCCCTTATCTGATATGTAGACCATATCAATATCAAAAGACTTTATATAATCAACCAATATTGATTTATTAATATTCAAATCACATAGATAGAGGATTTACTTAATTCCATTATGATTAGAATACACAATAAACCTTTATCCCAAAAAATAATACCACCAACAATAGAAATCATAAACCACTTTGGCCAACTAAAGGTAGTGTATATTGTGGTTTCATTCATTATTTATCAACTACAATGACACATACACCACAACTAGTTTCTCTTACACCAACACCACCCCTATCCCAACACTAGATTCATAAAAAACATGGTATACTCTTTACCCATCTAGAGTAGGTTCAAAATTTGTGTATTAGTCAACTGAATCCTAAAATCCTAGAAAGAATTATCACATTCCCCATACCATTCAAACTTGATTCCCTTGATAGTGATTCCCAAAACTAGTGTTGAAAAATGGGAAGATTCATTGATGAAACATCAATATTAGTCCGCTAACCATAGAAAGATCTAAAAATGAAAAACATTGTTTGGATTCCAACCAAGATATAAAAACATTCTCTTTCACTTGGTCCTCTAAAAAACCTTCCTTAGAGATGACGTTCCCCAAGAAATGTACACTATAAATATTGAAATGATACTTAAATAGCTTTGCATATATCTTAAGATTTCATAGTGTACCTATAAAGATGTTTAGAAGTTTTGAATGATCATCATCAGTCTTAGAGTACACCAATATTTTAGATACCAAAACTACTACAAACTAATATATGTGTAGGTGAAAGACTCGGTTAATTAGAGAAATAAAAAATTTTGGTGCATTGGTCTACCTGAATGATATCTCAACCAAATCTTATAAACAATATAGACTTTTGAATGTTGTATATGGTATACTAAAATGTCATACCCATTTCTGATGTTACCCAATTGTCAAATAAATATTGGATAACCATAAATAACCTATAAAAAAGTCCAAAAGATCATAAATTTTTGGAAGGGGTGTAATTTCTTAAATGTCATCAGATTCAAACAACTAAAATCGACACTCAATTGAAAAATCACATCATACATCAGAGAAAAAAATTATAGATCACCAAAGTTATGCAATAGTATTAATAAAACCTTCTTACTCTATTTAATAAAACCGATTCTTAATTTCATGAATATTTACAGATTCCATTCCATATGGTGGAATAAAAATACATTCTACTCCAGGAAGTAAATCAATCATGAACTCAACATCTTTCTCTAGTAGAAGCATAGGGAAGTTCTGAAGAAACATATATTCAAATGGACCAACCATATTTGAAAAGAACAGGTGCTCTACTCCCTCATTATCAAGAGAAAAACATGCCACTTAGGCTGTGAGATAACCCAACCACTGAAAAAGGGGCCACATACATGCTTCATGGATGTCCTATTCACCACAATAAACATAAGTACCACCCTCAAGTGAGGAGAAAATTATTTAATAGATATATCATTCAATATGGAACTAATATAACACCATCCAATCCAATCCCAATATCAGAGAAAAAACTAGAATATAGTGCACAAACATGACCTAATTGAAATGGAACCCAGCAACCTCAATGGTACACTCCCTACCTTGCCAGATATTTTCTGATCATACTCCTATGGGTGTGTCAATAGATATAAGTCCAAATATATGTTCCACTACTACATCCACACAAAAAGAGAATATAGAAAATATTGTGAGGTACCTATATAAAACAAATCCCTAGAATGTATGGAAGTGATAAAAATCATACCTTGAACTATTGATGGTACAACCTTGCCACCTCCAGTTGCAAGATGAAATACATGAATCTGACATGTACCACTACCCTGGATGTTAGATTGTGTTCTTGGTTCTTCACTACACTTCTGATAAGGACACCCTTATCTAGGAGAACTAGGTCCACCACCATAATCAATATAGATATTAGAACTCTAATGGCCTTCCTTGTATGTGATGGATGAGCCCCTTCCAGTACTCAATATCGGACTTGATCCTCCATCATTTCCCATTAATATAGTGTTAGTAAAAGACATTGGCTCATTTCATGTCCTTCGACATGCTCAATACTCAAATGGTGGTCAGGAACACAAACTTATATTAAGTCCCAACCTTCCATACTAATAAAAAAACACATAGTCACAACAATGAGAGGTTAAACCAATTCCATTTGTACTTAGTCTACCACTTCCTTGGTGACTATTATGAAAAAAATAACATCCTACCAATTAATGTCAAACAACTGGATCTCCCAACCTGAACTACATATCCACGACAAGAATCCTCTTATTGGACCCCTTCTGAAATAAGGTCATGATATACTACCACAAAGAAACTCTTTAAATGAAAGTTATTCACCTAATAGTTAATATCATGTATATGTAAGTCCTAGAAACATCAATCCCTAACTAACCCATCCCCTACCAATTCTATAAAAAATATTTGCAAGTTAGTGATTTGGATGGATTAATCCATCACTATCATAGTCCCTTGGGCAAACCTCATAAAATAGAGAGACTTCTCTTTTAACATGGTCACTGAATAAGAATAGTCAATAAAGTTTTCATGGAATACTTTCCAAATTATACCCTTGAACTGTTCGGTCTAAACCAATATATACCACCAAGAATTCACCATTCCACACAACATTTAGGATACCAACATATTTCTTTAATCAAAAGGAGTCTCCATGTGATCAGGAATATGTTTAATGGAATCTATCCAGGACATGGTTTCCACTTTTCAACCCTATATTGAAAACATTTTAGGGTGCTGCAAATTGTATTCACTAGTAAAAAAAAATACCTGGTACGACCCACCTAGGGTTATGGTCCATCATCTACATAAAACAAGTCATGTTTAAAAAAAGATGTGCATCCCCACTATTCCCATATATCACCGGGGTTTCATTCTCTTCAATTGGAGGATATTTCTCAATGATATCCAAATTTATCCAAACCAGTAAACACTATCTTGGTGGAATCTCTCGACAATGACAAACACATGTTTAAAAAATAAAATCATAAAGGTTCCACAATTACACAAAATAAGGATTTCTATAAACATAAACAACACATCTCACATACCCCATCCCAACTGATATACTGAAACCTCTAATACTACCATAAACTATACATACCATGGGTCATAATAATTATGTTTACAACAACATAAATAAACACAAACCTTTTTCTAAACACCATTTAAACTATCTAACATTCACAACATAAATCATTCCCATTTAATCACCTTTTTATCCTTCAAACTCATTATTATAAAAAATAAAACCATTTATGAATCATCATTAGGAATTATTCATTACCAATTATATTAAATTATTTATATTTATCAATTCTCATTGTCCTTTTAGACACCATTTCCTTCAAATTTCAATGGGTCAAAACGAAAACCATTCTTTCACTCAAACCACACATGTCCTTCCCTAATGTGTTCATACCATAGTTCTTATAACATATATTTCTAGGATCAAAAAATGATTCATGTTTGTGCAACCTCATTCCATTTCATCCATGAGAAAAACACAACAATATAGTCACATCACACAATAAATTAATGACCCATGTTCAAATAACATCAAAACATAACAACAAGCATCACGTACAATATTAATACCCTAGGTACATGGGTTTTACACAAAACATGGATTACCTACTCCCATTCACGAAATCATTTCCAAGGAATGATATTTCTTAGTCTCCCACTTACAATTCCCAAATGGTATGAAAATAAAAAATAAAAACTGCATGGATACCACATTATAATTTCTTTAGACTAGTTAGACACTATGTGAATTTCCTTGAGCTAACATTCCACATGACCTCAGGCACACCTCCCCATATTCTAGGGGCTACTGACTAGTAGTGATGAAAAAATGGAAGACAATGGGATACTATACAATATTTATCATAATAATCCACAATTGGTAAGAAATGCAAAAAAGGAAACAAGTAATCGATAAACATGTATCATAAATCCATTTCATAACACTATTTACAATACCAAAACCAAATTGTAAATATTTTTTGTAATTTCATACAGTACCATGTGTATGGAATCTGAAAAATAACGACAACATGAATAATACCAAAGTTCTGTAAATCATATTATGGATCCCTAATCCATTTAAATCACTAAACCCCAGTTCATCCCTCTATCACATGGCCCTTTCCCTTTTCATAACCTGCACCCATGAATTCATCTTCGAAACCCAATGGTGACCTAAGTAGGGTGAGAGTAAAACTTGGTAGGATAACACAAACAACTAATAAAAAACATCTACTCTAAAAAAATATTTTAAGATATTGCATAATGTCTATCTTGATAACCAAATGTTAGGATAGGTTCCATTATCCAATAATTTTCACTTTAACCACTTTCATCATTTGTTCCATGGGTTATCCATTTTTATATAATGCAGATCATCCTATGCCAATCATATAATCTTTTCATAAGGAGAATGAATCATTTTAACTATCACAATAGGGAAAATGTAAAACAAACAACACATTAAACATATGTCAGAGCTTTAGTCCAGGTATTTATATCACATACATTTGTTAGGGGCATAGATCCTCAATCCAACTCCCTAACTCATGCATTTTGGGGTGATCCCAAGGGCCTTAGTCTAACCTAACTAGTGTGTATAGACCCACAAGTCCATCACCCCACACATACCACTAAGACATTTGAATATACTAATTCAACCATTTAACAAACATACAATTTACAAACCACAACCCATCAACATATATATATTTTTCATTACATAACAAATTAACATATTTTATACTTAAATTCCTTGACACATTTAACACAATCACATTATAAAAAAATTCCCCCTTATTATATAAAAAAATCTACACACAAATAAAAAAAATTGAATTTCACAATCCATGTTAATAACTAATCAAATTCCCATTATCTAATTTTTCATAGACCCGTGTTAATATTATAAACAAAACTATCATAGGTTTTATCTCATAAACCATTAAATTTTACTATTAATATCCCATTCCATTGTTCATGGATGTATAAAACCCCATGGGTTGCCTCTTTCCAATTTTAATCAATATAAATGAATCCCATGGGGACTATGAGTGGTTAATTTATCAATTAAAAAATAAAATTATATATTATACCCTGGAAATCTAGATAGACAACACAATGATACAATCACACAAACACATACACTTGAATTTAACAACAAGACTATGAAATAAAAAAATTAGAACACATACATATGTTCTATAGAATAACTCTTTATCAATCATTGTAATTGATCCAAACCCTAACATGTTTTAATCCCAAAAATAGGATCCACTGAAAAATAGTGTTTTATGGATTCTAAAAAAGAATAATGATTAGACAATGCCATAATATAGGGAAATAAATTAGAGTGTTAAACACACCTGAAGCTTTCATATGCACCCAAAAGAACACCAAAGAGTATATAAAAGAATGATATAGATCATTGAGATGTTTTATGGGAAGGGTTCATTACCCTTGGTTGCTATAACAATAATTGGGAATCAAATAGGGTGGGAAAACATAAATCCCTTGTGGGATGATATATCTTCCCATTTTTAATGAGGTGCGTGGTTAGCCAGATCACACACCAACTATGTGACAGCTTCAATACAAGAGGGGTTTAGGTCACATAGAAACATGGAAATACTTCATAGAATGAAAAGAATTGTGGCAACCATGTAGTAAGGCTCTGTCCATGCCCACATGGTTTCACCTACGCCCTTACACGGTTTCAATAACCATGAACCACCTCCTCATGAAAGGCATGAATAATGGGATCAATCACTACTAACCATGAACCAACATTGAATCATGGAATGGATGGACCCTTTTCCCGTTATTTTGTATATGAAACCCCATGGATACCCCTAATAATCCTCATAAACTCAAAAAATTGTTCATTAACTAACATAAATGGATTTAAACCAAAACTTAAATAGGAATATAAATCATTAAAGGACCATGATCTTACATTTTATTTAAATGTTTAATAATTAAATTTTATAATTTGTCTCAGATAAAATAAAATTAATATTTAGATTAATCATTAAAATATTCACCTCTTTGTGAATTTTTGAGGTTTTTTTAAAATGGTCTATTTTTAGGTGAATATTGAAAAATATATATTTTTAATATCATTTTTTTTATGAAAACATTATGATATAATATTGAATTAAAAATAAATGAAAATATTTTTTCATCAAAATAAATTTTTAGGAGGAAAATATATCATTCATAAATATCATGCTGATTTTGGAAACCCATTTTTGTATTTTTTTTGTACATAACATATATTTTATTCTAATAAAGAAACAATTTTTGTTTATTTCCATTAATTAAGTATTTGAAATGATCCATTTAGTGTTGGATAAATTTTAAACTAATAAAAATATTCTTATTTTATACATAATATAATAAACAACATTTGGAAAATTCTATGAAATATTTTCATTTAAATTAATAATTATGATTAATTAAAAACATAGTTTTTTTATTCCATATTGATTAATTATATTAGAAGTAGTTTTTTTATATAAAAATTAAATATTACAAAATTAATTCTATATTTTTAATTATAATATCCACATTTGGTTTCAAGATTGATTTTTTAGTCACATAAAATAAGTTACCTTGGAAAAACATCACTATCTCAGTAAAGATTAAAATGATTAAAATGAGTTAAAAATAAAGAGATAATGCTTTAAAATAAAACTAAAACCTATATTTAATTTTATTATTTAATAATATTTCAAAATACATAATATTATATTATAAATTGGGATTATTTTTCTCCACATTCCCAAGAAAATGAATTTCTATTATTTTAATGGTATGAGTATTTGAAAGGGTACCACTCCCCACACTTATAAAAGGTGACCTTCTCTCCTCACTAATCCAAAAACATAAAGAACCTTATCTAAACCAATATCTTCTAAAATCACAACCTAAATTTCATTCCCCTTCACTATAGAATTTTTTTCTCACCAAAAGAACAATCCAAGAAGGCTTATGGTGTATGCCAAAGGGGGAATCCCATAGAAGTAAATGCATTAATCATGTTCTTTATGTTTATTTTTTTTATTCAACATACTATAAAAATATAGAATACATCATAATATTAATAAGTAAATATAATAAATATATCTAAATTTTAATATTATAATTCAATAACCAATATTTACTTCTTATCTACCTGTTGGAAAACTGAAACTCCGCTCATGTATATGTTCTGATAACCACATCCATGAATAAAATATCCAATTTTTCGTTAACATACTACATAGATAGTTAAAAAATTGTATATGATAAATAAAATATGTTATTTATGACTTGATTAATATCCTAGAACCAGGAAAAATAGTAAATTTCAAATATCTATAAACTGTGACACATGTGGAAAATATAATTGTTCACACCCGAATATGGATTTTATAGAAAACATCGTAATAAAAGGGTAATCAGGGCATAAAATAGAATGATATATATTAATATAAGTATAAATATGGATCATTTATAGATTTTTCATAAAGATAATTTTATTATAAATTATTTTAGAGAACATATAAAGCATGTCAGGACTTGTGGTAAGGGTTTTTGTTACAATATTAGTTTTTATAAAGAATGTTTATATTTTAATATACATTCAGGGGATTATATGTTATTTATCTATTAAAAATATTATAAATTGTTTATTTCATGTTTTATAATGTATTATTTATAATTTCACTCTATTTGGTACTACAAAATATTGATATATTTTTTAATAAAAGTTGACCTTATTTCTATTTTTTGGTTGAGAATATGTTTTTCCCTTGTCCATGATTTTTAGAATGTTTCATGAATGTAATTTTATATTCTCATATTACTATGTAAGTTCACATTAATATATATATATATATATATTTATATTAATTTTCAATGTTTTATAAATGAATCCTTACAATATTTTCCATACAGGTTATATCATCATTTTTTTGAAGTGAGAAAATAATATTTTTTTTACATTTTCCAAATGAATTTGTTTTCCCACTTTCATGTTTATTATTTTTTATATTGATTCCTTCACAATTTTCCTTGGTTTTATATATAAATTTTTTTACCACTATTCTAGTAATTTATAGTTTCCATTTTAAAAGTTATTAATAGAAAGGTATATTTTTTCTCTATTAAATATTACATACAATTCTATTATAAATGTATCATCCTTCTATGTAAATACAATCTACTAGATTTTATGATTTACTAGTGATATGATATAATCATACCATAAATGTTTTTCATATGGATCGATTTTGATGAAATTTGGATAATTTGTTATGAAACTCATTTTTCCCATGGGTTAATTATGCTATGATGAAATAATGGGTGTTTTATGATGATTTGGAACACATATTCATGGTAATCATTATATAATGCTAGGGACCAAAAAATTTATCTCTCAAATGAATTGGGTAATGATTTATATTTCATGATATAATATGTATGTTAATTTTGGAGTGAACTCAGTGCACTATGGGACTCTATCCACTATTTTATGATGGTCTTATCATTTAGACTTAACTAATGAAATGTCTTTATTTACTTATGTGAATTATAAAAACTTATATATCATGAGTAAGATATTTTTTCATAGATCATGATTGATTCTCGATGATTCCATACACTTATGACTCAATCATTGTGTCATGAAAATACTTATTCCATGAATAATGATTTATGGTCTTTGAATTGTAGGTTATGTTTTGATAAGTTCTACTAATAATCTAATACCCCCATTCTTATATTATTCTATTTTATGATATATTGTTTTTATCTATTATTTTTACCCAAATTTATCATCTAATCTCCAAATATTATGTTTCCATTCTCCCCATGCTACAGAAAATGGTATTAATTATTATATGTCTAATAGTGGTGATATATGAGAAAAACTATATGAGATAAGATTATGATCATTCATGGAAAAATTTAATCATTTATATAGGATCCTAAAGATATTATCATATAAAGTTCTAGGGTGTTTATTGTTATTGTATATTCTTGGTATTCATCTAAAATAATGGAATATATATATATGTGTGTGTGTTATGCTAAATTCAGGTATGTTGGTATTAGAGTTGGATTTAGTTATCATATGATTAGGAATCATTATTGAGAAACATAAGGATATGTCTAAATATATTAAATTTAAAAATATTTGTGTTCAAAAGGAATGTGTTTTAATTATAATTCGATCTATATTTATATATAAATAAGTGGATACATTCTGTAGAGATGATTTATGTTGGGGTAATATAACAAATAAATCTAGGTCAGGTACTGACATTATTTTCACTCGATGTAGGAAAATGAGGGCTAACTACAAACCTATTTGGAAACTCAAAGGGTTCATTATCTGGTTAATTTACATTCTCATTATGAAGACAAACAATATATTTGTAATGACCTAACCCCAGTTACCCAGATTCAGTGCATTATCACATAACATTGGCATGATAAAAAAAGATCAAGTCTCGAAAGACCGAATAGTTTAGCAGCCTTGGAATCACTAGATAAATTCATAAAGTTTAAATTACATTATAAAGTGAAAAACTACAACAACATCTTGTCTCCATAGACCACACTAATATCCCCTCATACTATCCATGTAGGTCCTTCATAAAATAATTCTTCGCATCCTGGTAAAATTAAAACATAAAAAGGGGTGGGCTCAAATGCGCAGTGTGGATAACAATATAGCGGAAACTTTCATAAATAAGAAAAAACTTTTAAGGCAATTTATAACTAAAAAAATCCTTTTAGGCCTTAAATTCATCATAATATGGAAGAACTAAAATTAAAAAATTATATTTACTTATTCACATGGATATTCTACTAATCTATTAATCACATGCAATATCAATAACCACTTTCATAATGATGGAATGCATAATGCAAGACTATCATAACCCCATAGTCAATGCCTTATACCAAGAATACAAATAATATTTTTTCAACGCCTTATGCCAAGACCCTAGTTTTTCTCATGAGACCTACCGATGCATCGAAGAGCTATAGTGGGCTCCACCCATCACTTATTAAGTCTAATGCATTCATCATATGAACAGATTTAAACACAACATAAACATTCATATGAAAACTAGCATACAAAATGTCAATAATTTCTCCATAAACCATGATTGGTTTAAAAATAACACATCCACATTCAGACATATCACAAAATCTTCAATACTATATGGAAGTTTTGTATCATAATAAATCAACTTCAAATAAGCTTAAATTCCATCGAAGGATGTTGACATATATGAAATCAAAACTATTTGAGAGAAATATCTCATTTTTTGAAATAATTTAAAATCCACATAACTAAAACATTTACTTCTAAAATATTCTTATAAGCTTTTAAGGGATGCTTCAACAATTTTATAATGGCAGAAAATAGCCTCACCCTCCGTATAAGTAAAAAAATACATTCTTACCTTAATTCTGTCGAAAAGGTTAAAAAGGAACTTGTTTGGAAAACGACTGAAAGATACCTTTATAAACATCTTATAAAAAGTCAACAAATGGTATAAATGACTTTAACCCATAGTCTATGAAATAGTAATAATGGTTTGAAATACATTTTTAAGAATCATGGATGTGGATGATAAAGAGGTCACAGTAGATAATTACGTATAAACAACCTCAGATAATGAAGATATTGTGAAATAAACCCTTACATTATAGTTTTCTTTGGTATAGGGCTGGTTTACCTTCTGTATAATGGTGAAATAATTGTTATTAAATTATAAAAGAATCATATACATTAATATGATATCATATATGATCTTTTAACATTTCTTTGTTAATAATATCCTAGTATTATCATTGTTTTGGGTGTTAACTGATTCGTTTTCCTTTATATGATTTGTGACATAAGTCATGTTTTCTATGGATATGATGTATCTTATTTATATCCAGAATGATATCAAGTCCTTAAACATTACTTTTGATCATAAAATTAGAATTATTCTTGAATGGATACGATGGAGAATGAATCTCATCACGTTTGTGGAGACGGTAGTCCGTACCTACGCACGGGCGACAATATCATTATTTTCATATTAAAATCGTATATAATTGGATGGTATATCATATATACAGAATCATTATAATTTTACATTTATTGTTTACTTCAGTTACACATCTTTATCATACCCATCCAAATAATAAAGTTTTGAATAACAATTACCCCACGACGTGGAGACGATAAGTCGTACGTACGGACGTATGGTGACATATCATTTAAAGGATGGATAGAATATAGAATATGGTTGTACCATATTTATAATAACATAGTATTATATATAATATACTAGAGTTAATATTTTATAATGCAAATAACAAAGAAAGAAGAAGTGTAAGAATAAAGGAACTTGAAATAGGGTGGTGAAAGCAATACCTCTCCTTCGGGTTCTTCCTTTTGATTTGATCAAAAGGGCTCAATAGGCTGGCTTTCTGATCATACAAAGGCCTTTATATTTAAGTGAGGGAAGTTGAGAGAATATTTGGGTGGGGGTTGGTTGAGCCAAAATGCTTTGAAGGTGTTAATTAGAGAGAAGGGGGAGTTCCCTTTTATAAGAGGGGTGAGGGGCACCTTAGGAAAAGCTAGAAATATTATTTTTTAATAAATTCATATTCGGTTTCTAATGGATCCAAAGTGGATTATTTTAAGTTTAAGGTGGTGATAGGTCTAAAAACACTCAACCAATAGGCTTTAGATAGATTTGTGTCACTATATTAACTTTATCTTTTTTATTTAAGTCTTAGTTAATAGTTTGACATTTACCGTGTCTCTTTTTATTTTTAAATTATATAGTTAATAAACATACTATATATTTCCAAGAGACCCCCAAGTAGTCCATTAATGATAAAAATATCATTATATAATTCCTTTGTCCGAACCATAGATTTTTACGAATAGAATATCAATTAATAATATAATATTTATTTTAAAAACTCCTTTATGTAAATTTTGACACTATTTAATAATTGTTTTTTTAAGTCATAAAAACTTTATTAATTCGAAAAAAATTCATTTAAGTAATACTAACATGTTTAATTAACCAATAAAATTTTTGTATGTCATAAAAACATTCAAATTATGTAACGCCCCGACCCCAGCTACCCAGAGTCGGTGCATTACTTCGTAACATTGGCATGATCACAAGAAAGATCAAATCTCGAAAGACCGATTGGTTTAGTAGCCTTGGAAACACTAGATATATTCATAAGTTTTACATTACATCATAAAATCAAAAACTACTACAACAACATAATGTTTCCACAGTCCACACTACAATCCCCTCATAATATCCCTGCAGGTCATTCATAACTTACATCTTCACTTCCTGGGAAAAAATAAAACATAGAAAAGGGGTGAGCTCAAATGCCCAGTAAGGATAACAATATAGCGGAAACTTTCATCAATAAGAATAAACATTTAAGGCAATGTATAACTAAAACAAAAGCCTTTTAAACATGAACTTTCAACATGGTATGGCATAAATAAAATGAAATAATGCCATTTACTTATTCACATGGATATTCCACTAATCGAATAATCACATGCAAAAATAAATAACCACTTTCATAATGTTGGAATGCATAATGCCAGACTATCATAACCACATAGCCAAGGCCTCGTGCCAAGACTACAAATAAGATTTTGTCAAGGCCTTGTGCCAAGACACTAGTTTGTCTCATGAGACCTACCGATGCATCGAGGAGCTATAGCGGGCTCCACCCGTCACTTATTAAGTCCAATGCATTCCCATATGAAAAGGTTTAAACATAACATAAACATTCGTATTAAAACTAGCATACGAAATGTCAATACTTTCACAATAAACTATGAATGGTATAAAAATAGCACATCCACAGTCAAACATATCACAAAACCTTCAATACAATATAGAAGTTTTGTATCATAATAAATCAACTTCAAATAATCTTAAAATCCATCAAAGGATGTTGACATAGATGAAATCAAAATTCTTTTTAAAGAAATATCTCCTTTTATTTTGAAATCATTTAAGATCCATATAAAATAAAACATTTTCTTTGAAAATATTCTTATAAGCTTGTAAGGAAAGCTTTGAAGATTTTATAACGGCGTAAAATAACCGCACCCGCCGTATAAGTTAAAAAAAACATTCTTACCTCAATTCTGTCGAAAAGGTTAAAAAGGACCTTGTTTTGAAAACGACGGAAAGATTCCTTTATAAACCTCTTATAAAAAGTCAAAAAAAGGTATAAATGACTTTAACCCATATTCTTGTAAATAGTAAAAAATGTTTTGAAATACATTTTTAAGAAACATGGATGTGGATGATAAAGAGATCCCAGTAGATTATTACATATAAACAACCTCGGATAATGAAGAGATTGTGAAATAACCCTTACCTTGTACTTTTCCTTGGTTGGGGTAGGTTAACCTCCTGTATAATGGTGAAATAATTGTTATTAAATTATACAAGAATCATATATATTAATATGATATCATATATGATCTTTTAACATTGATTTGTTAATAATATCTTAGAATTATCGTCGTTTCGGGAGTTAACTTACTCATTTTCTTTTATATGTTTTGTTACATAAGCCATGGTTGTTGTATCTTATTCATATCCAGAATGATATACAGTCCTTAGACATCATTTTTAAATCATCAAATGATAATTATACTTGAATGGATACGATGGAGAATGAATCTCATCGCGTTCGTGGAGACGGTAGTCCGTACGTACGCACGAGCGACAATATCATTCTTTTGATATTAAAATAATATATAAATGGATGGTATATCATATATACAGAATCATTAACATGTTATATTTATTATTTACATGAGTTACACATCATTATTATACCCATCCAAATAATATTATATTGAATAACAATTACACCACGACGTGGAGACGGTAAGCCGTACGTACGCACGTTTGGTGACATGTTATTCAAAGGGTGGATAGAATACTGAATATGATTGTACCATATTTATAATAACATCACAGTATATGTGAGATACTGGAGTTATTATTTCAGAATGGTAAGAACAAAGGAAGAAGAAGTGGAAGAAGAAATGAACTTAGAAAAGGGTGGTGAAATCATTACCTCTTCTTCGGGTTCTTCCTTTTGATTTGATCAAAAGGGCTCCTTAGGTTGGCTTTCTGATCAAACTAAGGCCTCTAGGATGTATTGAGGGATGTTGGGAGAGTATTTGGGCAGAGTTTGGCCGAACCAAAAGGCTTTGAAGGTGTGAAGAAATGAGAAGGAGGAGTGCCCTTTTATAAGAGGGGTGAGGGGCACCTTTGGAAAAGTTAGAAATATTAATTTATAATAAATTCATATTCGGTTTACAAAGGCTCCAAAGTTGACTATTCAAAGGATGAGGTGTGGATAGGTCGAAAACAACTCATCCAATAGAATTTAGACAGGTTTGGGTACTTTTATTAACCTTATCTTTAAGTATTAACTCTAAGTTAATTAGTTTCACTTTTACAATGTCTCTTTGTATTTTTATATAATATGATTAATAAACTTACTATATACATCCAAGCGACCCCCAAGTGGTCCATTAATGAGGAACCTATCATAATATAAGTCTCTTGGCCGAACCTTAGATTTTTAGGAATTTAATATCAATTAATAATATAATATTAGTTTTAAGAACTCTTTTATGTCAATTTTGACACTATTCAATAGTTGATTTTTGTGAAACTCCTAACAGATTGATTACTTCGAACAAAGTCAATTAAATCAATCCTAATATATCATATTATTATAGAAAATTAGTTTAATTCATTAAAAGTTTCATATTATAATTATTTGGGTATTTATAAGATCAATTATTTTTATTTTTCACTATTTTAGTAATTACTGCATCATCATTGTGTCATAAATAAAATAAATTATATAATGTCTAAAAATTATAAATAAAATATCATTATGTAGGAAATCGTTTTAGCTATATAATTAATATTTATAATCGAAAATCCAACATGTATAACCCTATGTAAAAATTATTCTTCTAAAAGATGTAAGCTTATGCCATTTTTATTTTTATTTTAACTTTATTAATATAAAGTGTCCCTACCACATACAAGTGGCTCCAAGGGGTCCCCAAATTGACCAAAGGATGCCCATGGTCGGGTATGTGTCCACCAATAAGGTTAGGACACGTTTTAGGGTAATTTTTTATTATTATAATATTATTTTTTTAACCCTTATTTACCGGATTTACCCTTTAACCATGGTAAATAAAATATTTACCACAGTAACTATTCAAAATGTCTAAAAATAAAAGTTACCTATTTACACAATTTGAACATCCTGATTCCAAATATGGAATCCATTTTCCTAAATTCAAAACACAGAAGTGGCAGAAATTAATTTAAAATTAATTCCCGCTGTCAAAACAAAAAGCGTCTTTTTAATAGATAATAACTATCAAAAGATTGACACTTGTTTATGTTCGGTTTAATTGTAAAATTATGTCCAATGATAAACATTAAATTGAATGGTAAAAATATATTCTAAATATACTTTAAAACCACTCAAATTCATAATTTATCACTATTAATTATTTTGATTAAAAAAGTTGTTTTTAATTAAAATTTAGAAATTTTCACTATTCATCAAAATATGAAAGTTATCCGAAATGTACCAAAATTTCACCCTAGGCTAATTTTGATATTCCGAATCCAAAAATGAAGTCCATTTTGAAATATAGAATATATATGATTTCAAAAAGTAGGTATTACTATTCACAACGGCTAGTTTAATTAGTTGTGGTGTGTGTTAGAACTCGAGGTTGCGTACAACACACGCTATCACATTATTCAAAGGAAAGCGTACCGTGGAAGCTTGGGATGTTTCATTTTAAATTTTTTGATGTCTCCATTTAGTCAAAAAGTTTAAAATATTGTATTTAAAAAGGTTTCACTATCAAAAGTTGATAAAAGTGCAATACTGAAAATGAATATGTTCTTGCATTATGACTAAGAAACTCATAATATGGATTCTAAAATTATAAGGATTATATAAAGTTTAAAATTTAGTTAATACTATTCATGACCTCTTTTAATGGCTTTTTTTTTGGTAATTCATGGTGCAATTGAACTCAGTGTTGCGTGTAGTGCAAGTTATTGAATTATTTTGAAGAAATTACACACTATGAAATCTTGGGGTGTTACATTCTCCCCTCCTTCAATAAATTGCGTCCTCGCAATTTGAAATTGTTCTTCAAAAATAAATGGTTGAAAATAAAAAATATCTTTGTGGGAAAACCCACATCGGAAATTGGGTTACTAAAATTTATTCTTAATATGAGGAAAAGAGAAATGAAAGGGTCACCACCAAATTATGATCTCGATTAGGAGAACATTGGTGGCAATTAGAGACATATAATTGGAGGAAAAACGTAAATATTTATAGGTAGTGATTGAGGTCATCAATCACAAACAAGTGTAAAATTGAGGTCCTTAAATTCATCAATCTATGATGATTTGAAATACCATCGGTTCAACAAAACATAGGGTATTAGGATAACACATTTTTGACGTTTCAAAATATCTTAGTTGAAATCCCACATCGAAAAATGAATTAATGAGGCCTATATTTAAAATAAAGAGTGGAAAGTATGAAGATTACCGAAAATAACACATACTAGGGTTCCATGTAGGAAAATATGGATATGGAAGAGAAATCTAACCATCAATTATCTGATGGAGAGTGGTAGAGAACATGGCTATGAAAAGGCCAAAAATCCCAAAGCCATAAATTTGTGATGATTTAAGGTACCATCTAGGACAACATTTTTGTTCTATGTTTCTTTTATTAATGTTGGGGAATTTATTTATGAGATTGGATAAGATCATAAGGATATATACTTACTTTATAATTAGAGTTTTGTCCATTAATAAATTTCTACCACATACTCATCTTTCACTCTAAAAGATAATAGAATGTAAAAAAAAATTCTATTTACACTATTCGTATAGGGTTCCAAAATAAACGAATTTATAATTCATCTAAAAGATCTTTTAATAAAAACTACATTATTTAATCCAGGACATCTCTTGGGCCAGTGGTAGGTGATACACCCTTGTCGCCCTTCGGTTTCGGGTCCAAGTCTCGCAGCCTTGCCGGACGCGACGGGTTGCCGCCCGACCTCCGGGTTGTCCTTTTATGGCAATCCAAAATTAATCTAGACTAGAACTATCCAAAATACTTCTGTCCAAACTCACAGTCCAACATTTATAAGGAAGGTAAACATAATATAGATCCTTTTTACCCCGTAATAGCATATGAATACCTTCATCATGTATTACCATATTCCTTATTGATTACATTCATTCTCCCTTATTCCATATAGAATGCTGGATATACTTCATTAATCCAAAAATGGTTTAAACCCCAACAATGATGGAATATACAAATCATTAATCAGTTCCAAGGTATTCAAGAATATCCAATATAATTTATCCAAAACAATCACATATTATTCCAAAATCACTACCTCAGTATCAGAACTATATTATGATTTATCATTCTCTCAACCATATATTTTCCAAAAATTTATCCTGCTATTGAGTCACTTTTCTTTGTTCCACACAATCTCAAGTCCTTAATGAAATAGTACTGCAGTACAATCCTTATATACTCCATGATTATTGTAACAAGTACATTGTTGATACAACACTCAATTGACATAATCAACATAAGAACTCTAATCATTCCTCTTCATCTGTGGTAGTATCATAACTTGATTATTATCCAATAGCATCATTTTCGGCATAGTCTGATGACTAGGACATAGGTTCGCGTAGTGTCCAAACTCCTTGCAAATGAAGCATTGTACATTTGAAACCATTTTCTTACCCTTGCAGTCACGTACTTTGTGCCATTTTCCTCCACACTTATAACAAACTCCCATTCCTTTCAGGCAAGTTCCAGGGTGATTCTTTCCACAGTTACCACATATGGGAAAATTCTTCTTTTCCCTCTTCCCTTTATCCATCTTTCTCTCTTCCATCCTTTTCTTCTCTTGCTTCCCTTCAAAGCCATAGGACTCAGTAAACTCTTTACTTATCTTATCAACACATGATATTATTTCTTCATATGATGATAATACATGGGAGACTATTTCTCTTATAAATTCTAGCTTAAGACCATGAGAGATATGATCCTTCCTTCTCTTTGAATCATGTGCATTTCTGGAGTTATCATTCCTTCTACTGGGCGCCATTTCTAAACAATGGCATAAACTAGATTAGTTTATGAGTCAAAATACATAATCCCATACTTATAAAACACTTAACATAAATTGAACTATTTATGGATATAATCCATAATCATAAAAATGTTTTCTTTGAGGAAGTATATACTCATAAACCCTTCATAATGATTTGTAAAGAAAGTGAGAGTTATCCTAAGCATATCCCCCAGGAGTGTCGTAACCAAGAGTGCAGCAAGGCCCGTTGTCGTGCACCAGTTCCCGTTTGAGTCTAGCTCAAAGCGGTGTTTTCGGGTTTTACCCCTAGGTACATCTGTGCCAGAGCCGCCTCTACCTGCTCGTATCCAGACAGGGATGTATTGCTCGGAAAACTCACAAAGTCTCTACAATACCAAAATTCTAGGAAGTTCTTCTATACTAATCCTCAAAGTTCATCTTAGGTCTACGTGCTCTAATCAGAGTTTATCTAAATCTAGTTTCCAAGGTTTGTACTAAACTTCCTCTGATACCAACTGTAACGCCCCGACCCCAGCTACCCAGAGTCAGTGCATTACTTCGTAACATTGGCATGATCACAAGAAAGATCAAATCTCGAAAGACCGATTGGTTTAGTAGCCTTGGAAACACTAGATATATTCATAAGTTTTACATTACATCATAAAATCAAAAACTACTACAACAACATAATGTTTCCACAGTCCACACTACAATCCCCTCATAATATCCTTGGAGGTCATTCATAACTTACATCTTCACTTCCTGTGAAAAAATAAAACATAGAAAAGGGGTGAGCTCAAATGCCCAGTAAGGATAACAATATAGCGGAAACTTTCATCAATAAGAATAAACATTTAAGGCAATGTATAACTAAAACAAAAGCCTTTTAAACATGAACTTTCAACATGGTATGGCATAAATAAAATGAAATAATGCCATTTACTTATTCACATGGATATTCCACTAATCGAATAATCACATGCAAAAATAAATAACCACTTTCATAATGTTGGAATGCATAATGCCAGACTATCATAACCACATAGCCAAGGCCTCGTGCCAAGACTACAAATAAGATTTTGTCAAGGCCTTGTGCCAAGACACTAGTTTGTCTCATGTGACCTACCGATGCATCGAGGAGCTATAGCGGGCTCCACCCGTCACTTATTAAGTCCAATGCATTCCCATATGAAAAGGTTTAAACATAACATAAACATTCGTATTAAAACTAGCATACGAAATGTCAATACTTTCACAATAAACTATGAATGGTATAAAAATAGCACATCCACAGTCAAACATATCACAAAACCTTCAATACAATATAGAAGTTTTGTATCATAATAAATCAACTTCAAATAATCTTAAAATCCATCAAAGGATGTTGACATAGATGAAATCAAAATTCTTTTTAAAGAAATATCTCCTTTTATTTTGAAATCATTTAAGATCCATATAAAATAAAACATTTTCTTTGAAAATATTCTTATAAGCTTGTAAGGAAAGCTTTGAAGATTTTATAACGGCGTAAAATAACCGCACCCGCCATATAAGTTAAAAAAAAACATTCTTACCTCAATTCTGTCGAAAAGGTTAAAAAGGACCTTGTTTTGAAAACGACGGAAAGATTCCTTTATAAACCTCTTATAAAAAGTCAAAAAAAGGTATAAATGACTTTAACCCATATTCTTGTAAATAGTAAAAAATGTTTTGAAATACATTTTTAAGAAACATGGATGTGGATGATAAAGAGATCCCAGTAGATTATTACATATAAACAACCTCGGATAATGAAGAGATTGTGAAATAAACCTTACCTTGTACTTTTCCTTGGTTGGGGTAGGTTAACCTCCTGTATAATGGTGAAATAATTGTTATTAAATTATACAAGAATCATATATATTAATATGATATCATATATGATCTTTTAACATTGATTTGTTAATAATATCTTAGAATTATCGTCGTTTCGGGAGTTAACTTACTCATTTTCTTTTATATGTTTTGTTACATAAGCCATGGTTGTTGTATCTTATTCATATCCAGAATGATATACAGTCCTTAGACATCATTTTTAAATCATCAAATGATAATTATACTTGAATGGATACGATGGAGAATGAATCTCATCGCGTTCGTGGAGACGGTAGTCCGTACGTACGCACGAGCGACAATATCATTCTTTTGATATTAAAATAATATATAAATGGATGGTATATCATATATACAGAATCATTAACATGTTATATTTATTATTTACATGAGTTACACATCATTATTATACCCATCCAAATAATATTATATTGAATAACAATTACACCACGACGTGGAGACGGTAAGCCGTACGTACGCACGTATGGTGACATGTTATTCAAAGGGTGGATAGAATACTGAATATGATTGTACCATATTTATAATAACATCACAGTATATGTGAGATACTGGAGTTATTATTTCAGAATGGTAAGAACAAAGGAAGAAGAAGTGGAAGAAGAAATGAACTTAGAAAAGGGTGGTGAAATCATTACCTCTTCTTCGGGTTCTTCCTTTTGATTTGATCAAAAGGGCTCCTTAGGTTGGCTTTCTGATCAAACTAAGGCCTCTAGGTTGTATTGAGGGATGTTGGGAGAGTATTTGGGCAGAGTTTGGCCGAACCAAAAGGCTTTGAAGGTGTGAAGAAATGAGAAGGAGGAGTGCCCTTTTATAAGAGGGGTGAGGGGCACCTTTGGAAAAGTTAGAAATATTAATTTATAATAAATTCATATTCGGTTTACAAAGGCTCCAAAGTTGACTATTCAAAGTATGAGGTGTGGATAGGTCGAAAACAACTCATCCAATAGAATTTAGACAGGTTTGGGTACTTTTATTAACCTTATCTTTAAGTATTAACTCTAAGTTAATTAGTTTCACTTTTACAATGTCTCTTTGTATTTTTATATAATATGATTAATAAACTTACTATATACATCCAAGCGACCCCCAAGTGGTCCATTAATGAGGAACCTATCATAATATAAGTCTCTTGGCCGAACCTTAGATTTTTAGGAATTTAATATCAATTAATAATATAATATTAGTTTTAAGAACTCTTTTATGTCAATTTTGACACTATTCAATAGTTGATTTTTGTGAAACTCCTAAAAGATTGATTACTTCGAACAAAGTCAATTAAATCAATCCTAATATATCATATTATTATAGAAAATTAGTTTAATTCATTAAAAGTTTCATATTATAATTATTTGGGTATTTATAAGATCAATTATTTTTATTTTTCACTATTTTAGTAATTACTGCATCATCATTGTGTCATAAATAAAATAAATTATATAATGTCTAAAAATTATAAATAAAATATCATTATGTAGGAAATCGTTTTAGCTTTCTAATGAATATTTATAATCGAAAATCCAACATGTATAACCCTATGTAAAAATTGTTCTTCTAAAAGATGTAAGCTTATGCCATTTTTATTTTTATTTTAACTTTATTAATATAAAGTGTCCCTACCACATACAAGTGGCTCCAAGGGGTCCCCAAATTGACCAAAGGATGCCCATGGTCGGGTATGTGTCCACCAATAAGGTTAGGACACGTTTTAGGGTAATTTTGTATTATTATAATATTATTTTTTTAACCATTATTTACCGGATTTACCCTTTAACCATGGTAAATAAAATATTTACCACAGTAACTATTCAAAATGTCTAAAAATAAAAGTTACCTATTTACACAATTTGAACATCCTGATTCCAAATATGGAATCCATTTTCCTAAATTCAAAACACAGAAGTGGCAGAAATTAATTTAAAATTAATTCCCGCTGTCAAAACAAAAAGCGTGTTTTTAATAGATAATAACTATCAAAAGATTGACACTTGTTTATGTTCGGTTTAATTGTAAAATTATGTCCAATGATAAACATTAAATTGAATGGTAAAAATATATTCTAAATATACTTTAAAACCACTCAAATTCATAATTTATCACTATTAATTATTTTGATTAAAAAAGTTGTTTTTAATTAAAATTTAGAAATTTTCACTATTCATCAAAATATGAAAGTTATCCGAAATGTACCAAAATTTCACCCTAGGCTAATTTTGATATTCCGAATCCAAAAATGAAGTCCATTTTGAAATATAGAATATATATGATTTCAAAAAGTAGGTATTACTATTCACAACGGCTAGTTTAATTAGTTGTGGTGTGTGTTAGAACTCGAGGTTGCGTACAACACACGCTATCACATTATTCAAAGGAAAGCGTACCGTGGAAGCTTGGGATGTTTCATTTTAAATTTTTTGATGTCTCCATTTAGTCAAAAAGTTTAAAATATTGTATTTAAAAAGGTTTCACTATCAAAAGTTGATAAAAGTGCAATACTGAAAATGAATATGTTCTTGCATTATGACTAAGAAACTCATAATATGGATTCTAAAATTATAAGGATTATATAAAGTTTAAAATTTAGTTAATACTATTCATGACCTCTTTTAATGGCTTTTTTTTGGTAATTCATGGTGCAATTGAACTCAGTGTTGCGTGTAGTGCAAGTTATTGAATTATTTTGAAGAAATTACACACTATGAAATCTTGGGGTGTTACAAATTATATTTATTTTAACATTTATAATACCAATTATTTGATTCTTTCATTAATAAGGAAAATACTGCATCATTATTGTGTCAAAAATAAATTTAATTATTAAATCTATAAAAATTATAAATAAAATCCAATTATTTAGGAAATCATTTTATATTTCTAATGAATATATATAGTCGAAAATATAACATATATAACTCTATGTAAAAGTTGTTTTTCTAAAAGATATTTGCTTATGTCATTTTTGTATTTACTTTAACTTAATTAATATAATGTGTCATTATCACTTACAAGTGGCTCTACGGGGTCCCAAAATCTACCCAAATATGCCTATGGTCGGACATGTATCAAAAAATAGGGTTAGAGCACGTTTTGATTAATTTAATATTATTATAATATTATTTTTTTACCCTTATTTACCAGATTTACCCTTTAACCATGGTAGAAAAAATATTAACCAAATTAATTATTCAAAAGGTATAAAAATAAAAGTTACCTATATACAAAATATGGACCTACTGATTCAAAATATGGAATCCATTATTCTAAATTCAAAACACAGAAGTGAGTGAATTTAATTTAAAATTAATTCTCGTTGTCAAAACAAAAAGCGTGTTTTAATGAAATAATAACTATCAAAAGATTGACACATTTTTATGTCAAATTTAAATGTAAAGTTGCTTATAATGACTTAAATTGTATTAAATAGTATAAATATAATCTAGTTATACTTCCAAACCATTGAAATTCATAATTTATCACTATTAATTATTTCGATTAAAAAAGTTGTTTTTAATTAAAAAATTTTAAATTTCACTATTCATCAAAAACTGAATGTTTTCAGAAAAATACAAAAAATTCACCCTAAGATAATTTTGATAATCGAAATTCAAAAATGAATTCCATTTTAAAATATTAATTTCATTAAATTTTTAAAAATTGGGTATTACTATTCAAAACAGCTACATTGATTGGTCGCGGTGTGTTAGAATCTCAATGTTGCGTACAATGCAAGCTATTTCATTATTCAGTGGGGAAAATACCATGGAAGCTTGGGGTGTTACATTATCCCCTCCTTCAAATAATTTTAACATTGAAATTTCTATAATATTACTACATAAAAAGTCTCATGTGGTTCTTCATCATAAGTTCCTCGGGTTCCCACGTTGCCTCTTCCATCTTATGGTTTCTCCATAAAACTTTTACCAAACGAGCTGTCCAGTTTATCATCACTTGTTCCATTGTATCAAGAACCTTGATAGGCTCTTCGCAATAAGATAGATCAGGTTACAATTCTAATTCCTCATAGGTGAGTACATGCATTGGGTCAGGCATTTATTTTCTCAACAGTGATACGTGGAACACATCGTGAACTTTGGGGAGATTTGGCGGCATTTTCAAATGGTAAGCTACAACCCCAATTCGTTCTAGAATTTCGAAAGGTCCGATGTACCTGGGACTCAATTTACCTTTCTTACCGAAACATATAACTTTCTTCCATGGAGATACCTTCAAGAAAACATGATCTCGTACCTAAAATCCCAAATCCTTCCTTTCGTTATCGGCATAGCTCTTCTGCCTACTTTGAGCTGCTTTGATGTGGTTTTGGATTACCTTCTCCTTTTCCATTGTTTCCTCCACATGTTCTGGGCCTACGAGTTTTCTTTCAACAACATCATCCCAACAGGTTGTTGTGTGACATCTCTTTCCGTATAACGCTCTATATGGTGCCATCTGAATACTCTAATTGAAGCTATTGTTATAGGAAAATTCTACCAGAGATAAATATTAATCCCACATACCCTGAAAGTCAAGTGATCAAGATCTCAACATGTCTTCTAGGGTTTGAATAGTCCGTTCTGATTGTTCACCTATTTGAGGGTGGTAGGTAGTGCTCAAATGAAGCTTAGTATCTAGGGTTTTCTGAAGAATATTGTAGAATCTTGAAGTAAAACATGGATTACGATCAGAAACAATCAATATGGGTACTCCATGAATCCTCAAAACTTCATTAATATATAGTCTTGCTAGACGTTCAAATGGTAAATCTTACCTTATAGCAAGAAAATGTGCTGACTTGGTAAGACAATCAACAATGACCCATATTTCATCGTTTCATCTAGGAGTCATTGGTAGTCCCATGACAATGTCCATCGTGATATTATCCCATTTCCACTCAAGTATGGGAATAGGTCTCATGACTCCTCCAGGCTGTTGCCTTCCAGCATTCACTTGTTGACAAACTATACATCTTGACACAAAATCAGAAATCACCCTCTTCATGTTATCCCACCAAAAATTTCCTCCAAATCTCTATACATTTTGGTGATCACAGGGTGTATAGTGAAATTGGAACTACGAGCATCGTCCAACAATTCCCTTTTTAGATCAGGTATATTGGGAACACAAATTCTCTTCCCAAATTTCAAAATTCAATCTTCATACACAAAGTAAAACAATCCCCCATCATTCATAGCTTTAATCTTCTTTTGAAATTCTTCACCATCAGTCTGAGAACTCTTAATCCTTTATAGTAAAGATGGTTTTTCAACCATTTGGAAAAGTATTGATGTTTCACCTTCCATGGTTATTACCATATCCAACTTTACTAGATCCATGAAAATTGGATCCCTTTCAACTCTCAGTTTGTTCAAAAATCCATGATTCTTTCTTCTCAAACATCTGCCACCTTATTTTCCTTTCCCCAGGTGGCTGTTTATCGTTCAATGATAATCCTTGAGTGGTTCAATCCATCGTCTTTGCCTCATATTGAGTTCTTTTTGTGAGAAAATATACTTCAAACTCTTGTGATCAGTATAAATCTCACATTTTTTACCATAGAGATAGTGTCTCCAAATCTTCAAAGAAAATATTACAGCTGCTAACTCAAGATCATGATTAGGATAGTTTTTTCATTAATTTTCAGCTATCATGATGCATAGGAAATAACCCTATCATTCTGTATAAGGAAACAACCAAGTCATTTCTTTGAAGCATCACTACAAATAAAAAACCCAACATTCCCCGATGGTAGATTCAATATAGAAGCATTGGCTAATCTTCTCTTGAGTTCTTCAAAACATTCTTCACACTCTTTTGTCCAAAAAAATAACCCCTTTTCGTGTGCGCTTTGTTAATGGGTTAGCCAATCGAGTAAGATTATGGAAGAAACATCGATAATAACCTGCTAAACAAAATAAAACTGCTTACCTAGGTTATACTCCTTGGTGCTGGAAATTATTGTATTTCTCTTGGATTAGAAGGATCAATAAAGATTCCATCCTTCGAGATAATATGGACACGAAAAAAAATCTCTTGATGCCAGAATTCACACTTTCTAACCTTCCCATATAATTCATGTCTTCTCAGAGTCTTTCGAATATTGCGCAAGAAAGTTTCATGATATTCATAGCTTTTGGAGTATATCAAGATATCATCAATAAATACCACTACAAAATAATTGAGATATTCATTGAAAACTCTTTTCATTAGATCTATGAATATAGAGTGTGCATTAGTCAATCCAAAAGGCATTACTGTAAACTCATAATTCTTGTACCTGGTTAAAAATGCTGTCTTTGGAATGTCTTCCTTCTTCACGCACAACTGATGGTATCTAGATCGAAGTTCAATCTTTGAAAAGTATTTAGCTCTTTGAATTTGGTCAAATAAATCATCAATTCGAGGTATATGATACATGTTCTTTATTGTTATAGAATTGATATCCCTGTAGTCAATGAACAACCTCATAGATTCATCTTTATTCTTAACAAAAAGTACAGGGGATCCCCATGGTGAAACACTAGGGCGAATATATCCCTTATTACTCAATTCTTCTAGTTTTTTATTTAATTCAACTAATTCCACAGTGGGAATTCCATAAGGGGTCTTCGATATGGGCCTTGAACCAGGAATTAAATCAATGGAAAAATCAATTTCTTATTCTGGAGGATGTCGAGGTAAATCTTCCGGAAACACATCTACATATTCTTTCACAATAGGTACATCCTCTATTTGAACATTCCTTTCCTCACCCACAGTAATTTCATTCTATTCCTCCACGATAATTTAATTTAGTTGAGGTACTGGGGGTGGATCTAGATAAGAATCAAGTGGTGATGATTATGCTCTAAAGATAAGGTATTCTTTATCATCATCATCAAAAATCATAACCTCCTTCTTCTTACAATAAATATTCACATAATGATCCGAAATAGAATCCATACTGAGGATTATATTAAATTAAATCATGGTTATGACGATGAGATCAGCAGATAAAGAACATTTATGTGATCTAATGGGGACTAATTCAAAAAACTTTATTGCAATGATACTTCCCATAGGAGTTTTGATTGAAAAATCCCTTGTTAAATAAAATTTTAGATATCTAATTTTCTTATCAAACTAGGAATATATGAAACAATGTGATGATCCAGAATCAAGTAAAGCATTTTCTAAACATGAGGAAACCATTAAATTACCTACCACCACGTCTTTCGGAGCTTCTACCTCAGCAGTAATGATAGCATAAGCATGGTCTTGATCCATTGGCCTTTTCTGAGATAAGTTCCTCTAATGCTTAGCACATTCATTTGCATAATGTCCCATCTCCCTGTTGTTGTAGAATTGGACATCGGTAGCTTCTTTCTTCCCCTTGCAATCACGAGCTTGGTGGATTTTGTCACCACACTTGTAATAGACTCACATTCCCCTCAAGAAAGTACCAGGATGTTTCTTCCCACATTTACTGTAGGATGGATAATCAACTTTTCCATTCTTCCATTTATTTCAATTTCTATAGTGATCAGCAGATCTCCTCTTCTCTTAATTTTCTTTAAAGTCGTAAGACTTAGAGAATTCTTTTTCTGTCTTGATAGCACATGAGACAATATCTTCGTATGGCGAGAAGGATTTTGCGGCTAATGCTCGACAAAGCAATGGTTTTAACCCATAAAAGAAACGATAAATCTTACTTCTTGGGTTATATATATAATCTGTAGCATAAATCGCTAACCTTGTAAAGTTAGCCTCATACTTTGGAACATTCTCATCTTCCTTTTGTCTCAGACTCATAAATTGCCTTTCCATATCTGCTCGATGGTCATGAGGAATATATTTTTCTATGAAAATATCTTTAAACTCCCACTATTCTATATTTGATACTGCATCATCTTCCTTCGTGTTTTGAATCAATGACCACCATTGATCAGCATCTCCAGTTGGGCGGTAAACTGCCAGGACAACATTTTCCCTTTCGCTACTACCCAAGGCATGGAATATTTTATCTAAGGAATTTATCCATTTCTCCACTAATAGTGGATTCGTACCCCCATTGAATGTTGGTGGTTTTTAACTCATGAAGCGATCTAACATTTGTCCTCCACGCTGTGGATCAGGGTGCTCTATACTGGTAAGGTTATTATTCAGAACCTGAGTGAGTTGTCCCAGTATAGTGATAAGTTGATCAGCACCAGTTTCATCACCATCTCCACTATAATTCTCATGAGCAGGAGGGAAATGCATACATGGAGTGCATGCATTGACATAGTTTCTATTCCTTCCTCTAGGCGCCATTTCTAAACAATGGCATAAACTCAATTAGTTTATGAATCGAAATACATAATTCCAAAATTGTAAATCACTTAACATAAATTGAACAGTTTATGGATATAATCTATAATCATATAAATGTTTTCTTAGTGGAATTATATACTCAAAAACCCTTAATAATGGTTTTTAAATAAAATGAGAATTATCCTAAGCTTGTCCCTCGGGAGTGTTGTAACCAAGAGTGCAGCAAGGCCCATTGTCGTGCACCAATTCCGGTTCGAGTCTAGCTCAAAGCGGTGTTTTTGGTTTTTACCCCTAGGTACATCTGTTCTAGAGCCGCCTCAACCTTGTCGTATCCAGACAGGGATTTACTGCTCGGAAAACTCAAAAATTCTCTACAATACCAAAATTCTAGGAAGTTCTTCTATACTAATCCTCAAATTCCATCTTAGGTCTATGTGCTCTAATCAGTTTTTATCTAAATCTAGCATCCAAGGTTTGTACTAAACATCCTATGATACCAACTATAACACCCCAACCCCAGTTATCCAGAGTTAGTGCATTATCAAAAACATTTTCATGATCACAAAAGATCAAGTCTCAAAAGACCGATAAGGTTAGTAGCATTGGAATCACTAAATACATTCCTAAAGATTACATTACATCATAATGTGAAAAACTACAACAAAATATTGTATCCATATACCACACTCATATCCCCTCATTGATCCTTGTAGTTCATTCATAAAATACTTCTTCACATACTGGGAAAAATAAAACATAGAAAGGGGTGAGATCAGATGCCCAGTAATGATAAAAAAATAGCGTAAACATTCATAAATAAGCATAAACAGTGAAGGCAATGTATAACTAAAAAAGCCTTTTTAGACTTGAACTTCAGTATAATATGGCATAAATAGAATAAAATAATGTCATTTACTTATTCACATGGATATTATATTAATTGAATAATCACATTCAATATCAATAACCACTTTCATAATGATTGAATGCATAATGTCAGACTATCATAACCACATAGTCAAGGCCTTGTGCCAAGACTACAAATAAGATTTTTTCAAGGCCTTGTGCCTAGACACTAGTTTGTCTCGTGAGACCTACTGATGCATCCAGGAGCTATAGAGGGCTCCACCCATCACTTATTAAGTCCAATGCATTCCTCATATGAACAGGTTTAAACATAACATAAACATTCGTATTAAAACTAGCATACGAAATGTCAATACATTATCCATAAACCATGAATGGTATAAAAATAACATATCCATAGTCAAACATATCACAAAACCTTTAATACTATATGGAAGTTTTGTATCATAATAAATCAACTTCAAATAATCTTAAATCCATCAAAGGATGTTCACATATATGAAATAAAAACTATTTGAGAGAAATATTTTTTCCTAAAATCAATTAAAATCCACATAATTAAAATATTTACTTTAAAAAAATTCTTATAATATTTTAAGGTATGCTTCAATGATTTTATAATGGAAGAAAATAGCCGCACTCTCTGTATAAGTTAAAAAAAGTCATTCATACCTTAATTCTGTTGAAAAGGTTAAAAAGGACCTTGTTTGGAAAACGACGGAATGATTCCTTTATAAACATCTTATAAAAAGACAAAAAGGGTATAAATGACTTTAACCCAGAGTCTGTAAAATAATAAGAATAGTTTGAAATACATTTTTATGAAACATGGATGTGGATGATAAAGAGGTCCTAGTAGATAATTATGTATAAACAACCTCGGATAATGAAGAGATTGTGAAATAAACCCTTACCTTGTACTTTTCCTTGGTCGAGGGTTTGTTTACCTCCTGTATAATGGTAAAATAATTGTTATTAAATTATACAAGAATCATATACATTAATATGATATCATATATGATCTTTTAACATTTCTTTTTTAATAATATCTTAGAATTATCGTTGTTTCGGGTGTTAACTGATTCGTTTTCCCTTATATGCTTTGTTACGTAAGTCATGTTTTTTATGGATAGGTTTTATATTATTAATATCCAAAATGATATCAAGTCCTTAAACAATACTTTTAATCATCAAATGAGAATTAGTCTTGAATGTAAACGATGGGGAATGAATCTCATTGAGTTCATGGAGATAGTAGTCCGTACGTACGTACGAGTAACAATATCATTCTTTAGATATTAAAATCATATATAACTGGATGGTATATCATATATACAGAATAATTAAAATGTTATATTTTTTATTTACTTCAATTACACATCATTATCATTCCTATCCAAATAATAATGTTTTGAATAACAATTACACCACGACGTGGAGACAGTAAGTCGTATGTACGCACGTATGGTGACATGTCATTAAAATGATTGATAGAATACTGAATATGGTTATACGATATTTATAATAACATCACAGTATATAGAAGATTATGGAGTTATTTTTTTAGAATTTAAATAACAAATAAAGAAGAGGTGGAAGAAGAAAGGAACTTGAAAGAGGGTGGTGAAAACATTACCTCTTCTTCAGGTTATTCATTTTGATTTGATCAAAAGGGCCTCTTAGGTTGGCTTTCTGATCAATCTAATCCCTCTAGGATGAAGTGATTAAAGTTGAGAGAATATTTGGGCAGTGTTTGGCTGAGCTAAAAGGCTTTGAAGGTGTTAATTAGAGAGAAGGGGGAGTTCCCTTTTATAAGAGGGGTGAGGGGCACCTTTGGAAAAGCTAGAAATATTATTTTATAATAAATTCATATACGGTTTCTAATGGCTAAAAATTTTATAATTTAAAGATTAAGGTGGGTATAGGTCAAAAAACACTCAAAAAATAGGTTTGAGACAGGTTTGGGTCACTATATTAACTTTATCTTTTTTATTTAACTCTTAGTTAAATAGTATGACATTTACCATGTCTCTTTGTATTTTTATATTATATAGTTAGTAAACATACTATATACTTTGAGGAGGACCTAAAGTGGTCCCTTAATTATACACATATCATTATATAAATTATTTTTCTGAAACATAGATTTTTAGGAATAGAATATCAATTAATAATATAATATTTGTTTAAAAAACTCATTTATGTCAATTTTTACACTATTTAATAATTCATTTTTTATAAAGTCTTAACAACTTTATTAATTCAGAAAAAATTAATTTCAGTAATCCTAAAATGTTATATTAACCAACTAAATTTTTGGATCTTATCAAAACATTCAAATTTTATTTATTTTAACATTTATAATACCAATTATTTGATTCTTTCATTAATAAGGATAATACTGCATCATTATTGTGTCATCAATAAATTTAATTATTAAATGTCTAAAAATTATAAATAAAATCCCATTATGTAGGAAAAATTTTTATAGTTCTAATGAATATTTATAGTGGAAAATATATAATATATAACCCTATGTAAAAAATTGTTTTCTAAAAGATATATGCTTATGTCATTTTTGTATTTTCTTTAACTTAATTAATATAAAGTGTCATTACCACTTATAAGTGGCTCCATGGGGTCCCAAAATCGACCCAAAGATACACATGGTCGGACATGTATCAACCAATAGGGTTAGGACACGTTTTAGGTTAATTTAATATTATTATAATATTATTTTTTTACCCTTATTTAATGGGTTTACCCTTTAACCATTGTAGAAAAATATTTACCGAAGTAATTATTAAAAATCTCTAAAAATAAAAGTTACCTATTTACACAATTTTGACCTCCTAATTCAAAATATGGAATCCATTTTTCTAAATTCAAAAATAATAAGTGGAACAAATAAATTTAAAATTAATTTCCATTGTCAAAACAAAAAAAGCGTGTTTTTATGAAATAATAACTATCAATAGATTGACACTTGTTTATGTCATATTTAAATGTAAAATTAATTATAATGACCTAAATTGTATTAAATGATAAAAAGATAATCTAATTATACTTCCAAAGCATTCAAATTCATAATTTATCACTATTAATTATTTCTATTAAAAAATTTGTTTTAAATTAAAATTCATTAATTTTCAGTATTTATCAAAAACTGAATGTTTTTAGAAAATTACCAAAACTTAACCCTAAGCTAATTTAGATACTCCAAATCCAAAAATGAGTTCCATTTTTAAATATAAAATTCATAGAATTGTAAAAAGTAGGTATTACTATTAATAACGGCTACTTTGATTGGTCGTGGAGTGTTAGAATCTCGAAGTTACGTACAATGAAAGCTATTGCATTATTCAAAGGGAAACGTACCATGGAACCTTGGGGTGTTACAATATTCAAACATATATAAGTTAAAAATCACATTATGAAATATATATTTAAAAAATATATTAACACCATGATGTTTATAAGATCATGAATCCATATTATTTATGATATATTTTCTTTATGTTTATAGTTTTACATTTATAATTATTCTCATCCCTAACTTTCCTTTATTATAGTAAATGGTAGGAACCAAGAGGAACGAAATTAAAAAATTGGGCAATGTATAATGCAATGATTTCCCCAATAGGAAACCAAATGGGGTGTGAGTTGGGATGAAACCCCCATGGAAATTATCATCTACATTTCTGATGATATAAATAATAATGTGAACTGTATTGAGATTCCAAAATACACCAATGAAGGATAAAACTATTACTTAGTTCATTATGCGACATCATTCAACCTTCTTTATTGGGTATTCTAACCCACTATTTTTGGAGAAAAATATTTTTGAAGTAGAGAAAACATTTTCTATTCTCTAATGATCAAACCATGAAATGATTGTTATAGACATCTATTTTCATAAATTTGTAGTTCAACAATAGATGATTCTGATCATGAATATGGAAGAAGATGATGAAAATGATTATATGAAATGAGATTATTTTAAGAAGATAATTTTTCAATAAATACTTCTATATAAACTCATCATAATAATGTGGAGGGGTAATTCTAGGAACTAAAGTAGAAGGTACAAAAATCCCTTATTTCCTATATGGAAACTTTCACCGGATATGAATGTTATGTTTCTAGGTTTATCATTTGTACCATGAAAAGAAAAATTGATCGATTCTGTAGTGACATAAAAGCATGTATTTGAATAGAATTTTCTATAAGGTACATTAATAAATATAAATATACCATGTTATGTGATCTCATGGTCAAAATAGAGAGTGGATACTCTCATTATTCTATGGTTTGGGGGAAAAGAAGATAAAGATATAGTTTCAAGGAAATTTTAATAACAAAATCCAATAAGGAATGAAAATTCATCTTATTTTATTCTAAAAAGATTTAAATAGTCATTGTGGAATTTTCTATAAGGTAAATGGTTAATGCTTCAACTGTATAAAATAAATTTGTATAGAAAGTAAATATTAGAGACTTGAATAGGATTATCTATGAGATGGATGAAAATAAAGTATACATGAATACACAAACCAAACTCTAATGACAATATTGTATAAATTATGTAAATTACACCAATAATTATATGAATCTATTGATTAATGATGAAAATTTGAATAATCAAACTCCAATGAATAAGAAATATAGTTAAATACTAATAAATCATAAATACTGAATTGGGTCATAAGAACAAATTGGTGAATGGTAAACTTATCGTCCACTATATAATATCAAATTCTTTATTTTAGTATGTTTCTAAAAATTATTTTATATCTAAATAATTTATTATTGGTATCACATGAAAACCTAAAATATTATATGTTGAATTATTGGTGAAAAATACTAATGGTATGATTAGTGAATATCAATTATATAACTCATCTTTGGTGTAATTTTTCAAAAATGTGCCTCCTAAATGATTTACTATTTTCACTATATTCATATTTCATATGATTATTTGTATGGGGCAGGTCTCCCTACATAGAGATCATATCGACTACTAAAGATGGGAAGTAACATTTCACATCCCAAATCAACGAATGATTATATATTAGTGTGATGAGGAATATGAACTTATAAAGGAAATTAATTCCATTATATGTTTCCTAATACCTACTCATGAGGCGATCTGTTACAAATGGTTTTGGAGAAACTCAACATTGAAGATACAATGATTGTGAAAAAAATTATGATTTATTTAATAAATATATAACTAATATTCCCCTAAATTGTGATGATGATTTTTCAATAGAACTCATAGTTGGTGCCACAAATATTTAAATTAATCCTTATAGAATATAAGGAATTTATTTGTAGGAATTCAATATGAAACTATAAGATTATCTAGAAAATTTATTTATATAGACTATTACATCGCCATATGGTGAACAAATTCTTTTTGTTAAAAATGAAAAATGTTCAATGCACCATTGAAATTATTATAAGGGACGTAAGAGGATCACAATCTATAACAAATATCCTCTAAAATATATTGATGTCTTGTTTGACAAATTTATTTATATCAATAATTTTCAAAGATTATCCTTTGACAAATATATCATCTATTGATTATTAAAAGAGAAGATATACCAACAATGTCTCTATGAGGATAATTTTGAAATATATACTGATCATAATATCATATAATATATATTAAAATACAAGAAGATTAATATGAGACAAAAAAATATGATTAGATTTCATCATAGACTATGACTGTTCAATCCACTATCAATTTGTTAAAGGGAATAAAGTGGAAGATTCTCTTAAAAGAAAGCATCCTTAAACATTATCAAGGAGGGTAATTAAGAATGATAGTATCATCCTAGATTTTAAATTGATGGACATTGGAATAATTAAGGATGTACCATCACTAATCCTTAATCAAATCATTGAAAAACTATACCTTATGGAGATAATAATGGATGATCAACGATATAATGGTATAATTTATAAAAAGGAGGAAGCTATCATAAATTGGAAATACTCAAAGTTAAAATTTGATGAGGAAGGATTCATAAGATTTGGGTCATGACTATCTGTACCTTTCAATATGGATATAGAGAAATGGTTTCTAAATAATTCACATAGATCAAATTTCTCTATTCACCTAGGGAGAAAAAATATGTATCCATATCACTAAAATTACTATTGATGGGAAAATACAAAGAAGGAGATCATTGAATATACATTAATTTTCATGGTATGTTAGAATGTGAATTATGGAAGACAAACATAAAAGGGTATGTTGTTACCATTACCCATACTATCATGGATGTGGGAAAACATCAACATAGTCTTTTTCACTGGACATACAAAGACAAGGAGTGGAAATAAAGTTATTTGAGTCATTGTGCATAATATTACTAAGACATATCACTTTTTCACAATTTGGGAGGGGTTATCACTTGATCAACTTCCATGGAAATACATTAGAGAAGTGGTAAGTATAAATGGAGTACCACTATCATTAAATACTATTAGAATCTAAGATTAACCACCATGTTTTGGAAAAGTCTCGAACATGATCTAAATACTACATTGATCTTTAGTAAGAATTATAATCCTAATATTGATGTCCAATATGAATGAAATATTTAGAGAGTTATAGACATGATGAAATAATGAGCTATAGACATCAAAGGAGGATGAGACCAAAAACCACCTCTACTCGAGTTATCTTATAATAATCATTTCCACTGGAGAATCCAAATGGCTCCATATGATGCCCTTTATGGGGAAAGATGTAGATAACTGAAATTATTAGATGAAGTCAATGAATATAAGATTCTTGGACATGAAATATTTGATGAAAATGATAAAATAGTAAAAAAAATATTAATCAACACATCAAGGTAGCCCAAAGTGGATACAAGATCCATGCATACAATCATCGATGATATGAGGAGATTATGTTTCATGTTGTAATGGTCCGGACCCCTCCGGTTCATTACATTGTGAAAATGGGGTGTTTGAGGTGTTTCGGGAGGTCAAGCTGACTTATCCCCCAACAATTTTCTAAATTTCAAATTCTATGAATAGTTCCATCAGTGAACAGTTCTATCGGTAACCTATAACTATAGGTGAAAAGTATTATATCAGTGAGGTTCGGGGAATAGTGTTCTGTCGGTGAGGTTTAGTGATTAGTGTTCTATCAGTGAGGTTCAATGAACAGTGTTTTATCGCTGAGGTTCAATGAACAGTGCTCTATCGATGACGTTCAGTGAACAGTTTTCTATTAGTGAGGTCCAGTGAATAGTGTTCTATCGGTGAGGTTTAGTGAAAAATGTTCTAACGGTGAGGTCTATCGGTAACCTCTATCGGTAACCTATAATGGTAGGTGTACATCATTTCCAGAACTGTGAGTTTTATCAGTAACCTTTATCTGTAACCTCTAATGGTAGGTTTACAGTAATGGTAGCTGTACAGTGTTTCCAGAATGGTGAGGTCTATCAGTATCCTCTATCAGTAACCTCTAATGGTAGGTGTACAGTAACAGTAGGTGTACAGTAATGGTAGGTGTATAGTAACAGTATGTGTATAGTGTTTCTAGAACGGTGTGGTCAATCGGTAACTTCTATCAGTAACCTCTAATGGTAGGTGTACAGTAACAATAGGTGTACAGAAACGGTAGGTGTACCATAACAGTAGGTGTACAGTGTTTCTAGAATGGCGAGGTCTATCAGGAACCTCTATTGGTAGCCTCTAATAGTAGGTGTACAGTAACGGTAGGTGTACAGTAACGGTAGGTGGACAGTAATGGTAGGTGTACAATGTTTCCAACTTCCTACAGTTTCACCCCTTTAACATTTTATTTGACATAAAATACAATTAAAGCCTTATTTTAAGGACTCTTAAGGCCGATTCAAAGGCCATTAATCCTATATTAATTATTTCTATGGCTCGAGGTGTTTTTACTTGGTCAAACCGCGTGGGTTAATGCGATCCTCTTTTAATGGGGAATTAAGTGTATCTTAAACCGTCGCCCAATTAAATCTTTAAAAGGTATAAGATATCTTCTTCAATTTTTCTTCCTCTTTCTTCTCAGTTATAAGAATCTATAACCTTTCAATCATTCCCGTATTAATTACACTCTCAAACTTTACTCCTCGGATAGGTTCCGCTCTGTTTTGATGTAACAAAGTTGTATCAATCAATATTAGATATAAGGTATGTTTTATCATCGTTCCTTTGGGGATCATCTTCTTCTGTTTCTCCTTTCCATACTATAGCATGTAATCTCCATGATTCAAATGGTGTTTTTCATGGGGTTTGGTTGGTGTGTTCGTACCGTGGAATCCTCAAGTGGATACAATTGTCACGAGAGGAAGATCATGACCTGTTGTGTGGTTAAAGAACATGAGGAACCGTTTGAGGTAGGGGATTCTTTTCTTGTCTTTTATTTTACATGAAACTATATTGTTTGCATGTTTAATCCCACTAGATGACGATGGAATTTACATAATAAATACTTTAACCAGATAAATAAATTGATATCGATTTTATGTAATTGCATCTTATTTTGATAGATAGTGTGATATCGATGCTTTCTTTTCTTAGCTGTTCATTCTTGATGGAAATTGATAAAGAAAGTAAATTGGGATTAATTGATAATTGTTTAGATAAAGATAAAGAGGCTTGTAAACTAATTTGGTTCTTTTTTTAATTTAAGGTTACTCAAATTGGTGTAGTAATCATGTTTAATTATTTATGATAGCCTACTGATTTGGTTTCCTGAATTTTGGAACCTATGAATAATAAATCTGTCAATTCAATATGGATTAAAGAACTTATTGTTTGATAATTCCTTGAAGGGTCAGAGTTACCCTCTTGATTGTAAAAGTGGAAATTTCCAAATTGATGTGACGTTTGTTTTTCCTATTCCTTTTGTTGTGATGTGATCTTGGATGGGTGTTCTGATATGTGGGGGCATGGAGGCCTTTTGGTTGTGGCAGAAGATGACGCCAAGAGTGGTGAGATGCATCCGTTTATGCATGTGGGTATCGGGGAGGACACTAGGGATGATGGAATGGGATTGATGTGATTGTTGGATGATTGCTGATTCTTTTGGTTGTTTATCTACTTTACATTTTCCCACTGCTCAAGGCAGCTGGTCTTACTTATCCTTCTTCCGAAAGAGGCAAATACATGTGGGGTATTCCACGTTCATTCTATGTTTAGATTATCAAGGATGGATGGGTATATGCTCTTACTATAAGAGGCAAAGACTCGACGGGTAGAACATCTACTCACCGTGTTGAGCCCCCCTATGTTTAGTAGCATATAATGTTTTTCTCGAATGTCGTGGAATGTGGGAAAGTAATTCTATAATGAATAAATTAATAAATGGTGTAAACCCATGGTGTTGGTATTTGCTGGAACATAATGATTAGGTTTTAATTTTGAAGGAACAGTTGAATTTGGGTGTGATGATAATGAAATTTAATGTTGGATTGTTCATGATTAATTAATGTTTAAATAATTAATTAACGTAAAGTGTAACTGATAAAAATGGAATGAAGTAATCTAATAAAGCTCTTTAAATGGATGTATTCTTATAGGATACCTAGTCTTAGAAGTAGCATCCCGGAGTCCCAGAGACGTTAACTGCAGTTTTCTCTAAGACTAGGTTATGCCCATAGTATGGTTATGATATATAATATATCCTCTACTTTTTTTGTTTCCATATGCTACTCCACCCTGTCGTTAAGGTAAACTAACACCTCGAGGATTCTTAGCCCTAGGGGGTTTTTACCCCAACATTCTGGTAGGAGGATGAATGGATGACTACCCCTTTTTTCCCAGCTCAATTCTCTTGGTAGATACTTGTGCTGGTAGGCACAATGGTTAGTTTTCCCCATATATGTGTGTAGAGGGCTATAATGGTTTGTGGTTATCCAAACAAATATATTCTGGATATAGTATCCTATGGACTACTATAGATGTAACATGTATAGGTTGTGATGAATTGAAGAAACTTACTCGGTGTATCGGCTGTAATGGCTTGAGGTATAATACATGATGTATGATACACGTTATTTGGTCTATGATGGCTCCTAGAAACTACCTGGTTACTTTTCTTATGTGGACGTGGTGGTTTTTTTACACTTGGTTCATGTTGTGGTGCTTCGCCCAGGTGTCTGTGGGCAAGACTTTTTTTAGAGAGATGATCAGGACGTGTGAGGTTGGGTCAAAGAAGAAAACCAGTGGGGAAGTAGTAGAGAGTTACCCTTGATATTATTTATTATATGATATATTCTTGAATGCGTTACATAGTGAGAGTATCCATGGTGAGGTTGGGAACTTAGTATACCTGTTTAGTTGATGAGTTAGTTTCACTTGTTGTTCACGGTGATTTAGCATGATTTTTTTACTTTTGAATGAGAGGCATTGGGGAGGATCCTACTGAGTATACTGTTATACTCACCCTATGTATATACAAACTATTTTTCAGGTCACTTGGAGAAGGTTGGAGGTCAGGCTGTTGTTTACTAGAATGGGGTTTCAGGAGCTTTTCGGGCTACTCGTTGCTGCTGTTTTACTTTCTTTTGGGTACTTTCAGTTTTCCCCTTTCATTTTTAGTACTTTTTCATGCAATTACATATGTGTGCTTGGGTTTATTTTATATTTCAGTTATGATTTGGAGTTGGTTGGTGTCTATCTTATCTCTCTCTTCCGCATGTGTTCTCTTAGAGGTTAATGCCTCCCATTTGTGTTTTTACTATACCCTCGGTGCTAGTCGCCAACCCAGGGCCTACTGGAGGTGGGACTCGTGGGTCATTATCTCCCTTCTCACATTACTAACCCAGGAGGGGTACACTTTGTGGGGAGGGTGTCATGATAGAGTGGTATCAAAGGGAGGTTGAGGGATAGGATGGAGTTTGGGGTTAGGCACAAGTGTGGTTGCATTGGTTGGTTGGGAAACTGTGTCATTCATGTTTACCATGTGAGGTAAACACTGGAGACCGGTTGAGACATAGGAGTTTAGGGACCCCTTTGATCTGATGTATAGGCTTTTAAGTTAACAATGGCTTCTAATCAAGGGTTACTAGTTGCAGGGCAGAGACCCAGGAAATGATCATCCATCATTCTTCTTTATCCTAGTATTAGAATGGTTAGACCATGGTATAGGTTAACCTAAAATGAATAAAATAAAATAATTAATTAATTAATGTTGAGTCTTCCATATTCAAGGTTTAGGAGCTCTAATGGTTTGTTATGTTATAGGTATGGCCCCAAGTCGACGTCCTCATAAGGTTTTCCCAGAAAATTCCCAACAGGCAGTTCCAACAGATCGTCGCAGGGTTGAGGTTGACGATGACGACACATGGAGGAAGACACTCCAAGAGTTTCAGCTCTAGAATCTACTGAAGTATGATTTCTCAATTTCAGATATAGACATGGAAGACTGATTACAGGAGGACGAGATCGGCTTCAATTCGATTCATGCTCAGAAGGAGCACTGGGTGTCCTTGGTAGTGACGATGGTGCATGGACTAGAAAGGTAGTGGTGGTTCTTGTTCCTCAGGGATCATGAGGAGTCAGCGATCTCATGGGAGGAGTTTTGAGACAAGTTTAGAGTCGAGTTTATTTCTTCAACTGCAAAGGCGTCCAGTCACCAGGAGAATCATACCCTTTGATAGGGGATTTCCAGTGTTCGAGAGTTTGGAATCCATTTCAAGAACCTTTTACAATATGCTTCAGACATATTTCCAGATGAGGAGTCTAGGGCGAGACATTTCGAGGAGGCTTTACTTCCAGAGATCCAGTGCCAGGTCACCCCATTTATGCAGAAAACATATCTTGAGGTGTTGGAGAGATAATAGGTTGTCAAGAGGACTTTGGATAGGACCAGATCATCACGAGAGGGGAATCAACATGATTCCTCACAAAGAAAAGTTTTGGTCTGGGGTTCCCAGTTTTCAGGGAAGACGGGTTTCCGTTCAGTTGGGTATAGGTCCCAGCCCTTCACATCTCATTTCTTCAGAGGCGGAAACTCTCTAGCCTATGTGAAGGGATTAGGTGCTTGTTTTTCTTGTGGTGTTCGTGGCCATTAACAATGGGAGTGACCTACCTTTCAGAGTAATCATCATGCACTAGGTGATATGATCTTGGTTCCTCCGTTGAGGTAGTTCCAGCTAAGGTAGCAGTAGCCAATTACACCAACATTAGATTAGTAGAGAGTAGATGGGGCTGGAAAAAGATATCCCCATGATGCTCCCCATCCTTAGAGAGCATAGCGTGGTCATGGTGGTGGTCATCATCAGGGTCGGAGAGGCCGTAGAGGAGGTTGTGGTCAGCTTTATGCTCTAGCATTACTAGCTCTAGGCTAGCTAGACATCGTTCGAGGCACCCTTTTCTTGTTTTCTACCTTGGTTTATTCCTTGTTTGATTTAGGAGAGACACACTCCTTCATATCACCTACCCTTTTCCATGCTTTGGGACATGAGGTAGAGAGGCTTCCATTTCCCTTGGTGTTGACTATGCTAGTTGGAGGTCGAGATGACTTGTTTGAAGTATGTAGAGATTGGGAGCTAGTGTTGGGGCACCACCGCTTTTGGGTAGATTTCCAATGTTTACGAATACAACAATATAATTTCATCCTTGGAATGGATTGGTTGTATTCGGTGTAGTCTATTGTGGATTTCTTGAGGAAAAAGGTCGTCTTCATTGGTGTGGATGGAGAGATAGTGGTGTTTGTTAGTGAGCGAGATCCTCAGATGGGTCATAGACGTGTTCCATCCTTATCCATGATGGCTGAGATAATGCTTAGTTCTTCAGTGGTTCAACAATTGGTGTTTCCTAGGGTTGTAGAGGAGTACCTTGATGTATTTCCAGAAGAGGTTGTAGCATTACCCCCTCGACAAGAGATCCAGTTTGGGATCGATCTACAGCCAAGAGCATCTCCTACCTATTTGAGTCCATATAGGATGGCCCCTTATGAGTTACAATAGCTACTTATATAGCTTGACGGTCTTTTATAGTGTGGTTTTGTTCGGCCAAGTGTGTCGCCGTGGGGTGCACCAGTTTTTTTCGTGAAGAAGGCTGATGGCAGTTTGCATTTTTTTGTCGATTATCATCGCTTAAACAATGTGAAAATAAATATTTTCTATCATCTTCAACGGATTGATGATTTATTCGATCAAATTAAGGGTGAATGTTGGTTCTCAAAGATCAAATTTCGGTCAGGATATCATCAGATGTGTGTGAAGGATGAGGATATCCCGAAGACTGCTTTCTGTTGTTGTTATGGGAATTATGAGTTCACTGTAATTCCATTTGGTGTGATGAATGCTCCAGCAATATTTATGGGATTGATGAATGCTATGTTCTGTGAGTACCTGGACATGTTCGTGGTAGTTTTCATCGATGACATCCTACTGTACACCACATCTTAGGAGGATCATGCAGTGCATCTACAAGCCGTTTTGGGAGTTCTTCGTCAACATCAGCTATTTGGGAAGTTGTCATAGTGTGTTTTTTGGGCTCAAGAAGTCCATTTCTTGGGTCATGTTGTGTCCCAATAGGGAGTCGCTATAGATCCATCAAAGATAGATGCAGTTCCATCTTGGTAATCCCCCGAGATAGTTTTAGAGGTGCGAAGATTCCTTGGTCTCGTAGGATACTACAGGTGGTCCGTAGCCAATTTCTCACGAGTTGATACTCCTATAAAAGCTTTGACCAGGAAGGATCAGGCATTCATATGGACTGATCAGTGTCAGGAAGCATTCGAGTATCTAAAGGAGAAGTTAGTAAGTGCTCCAGTCCTTTGTCTTCCAGATGAGGGAGTTCAGTTGGATGTTTTCTGCGATGCTTCAAATCTGGGGTTAGGTTGTGTTCTCATGCAGTAGAGGTCAATTGTTTCTTATGGGTCTCAACAGTTATGTCCCCAATAAAGTAACTATTCCACTCACAATCATGAGTTGGCAACCGTGGTGTTTCCTCTGAAGTTGGTGAGACATTACCTCATTGATGAGCACTTTGTGGTTTTGACTAATCATAAGAGTTTGATGTAAGTTTTCTCCCAACGTGACTTGAACATACGATAGCATCGTTGGATGGATTTCTTGCAAGAATACAACTTCTAAATATCATATACACCTGGAAAATGAAATTTTGTAGTAGATGCGCTAAGTCGAAAGTCACGTAGTGACGCTGTGCGTGAATCTGGTGATTCCTGGAGAGTATTGGATGAACTGTCAGCATTACATATTAATATACGAGAAGTTGGGGGTAGAGGTTGTCTTTTTCAGATGACGGTACAGTCATCCCTGATGCAGAAGGTGGAAGAGTCCCAGTTGGGAGATCTAGAGGTGGAGGTCTGGAGAGACCGAGTTGTTTGCGGTGAGTCCCCTGATGGTTGGTCGGAGGATAAACAAAACCGAGTGTCGTATCATTTAAGTCTTTTTGTTCCCTTGAAGATGCGTGAGACAATTCTTAGAGACTTCCATAGTTTGACTTTAGTAGTACATCCTGGTGTGAAAAAGATGTACCAATCCTTCAGGAGTCATCTTTGGTGGCCTGGGCTAAAGCGTGCGGCTGCAGAGTTTGTGTCTCAATGTTTAGTCTGCCAGATGGTGAAGGTCGAACACTGTGTTCCTGGTGGTCTTTTCCAGCCATTATATATTCCTTAGTGGGAGTGGGAGGACATATCAATGTACTTTTTTACTGTTTTTCCTTGAACTCAAGGAGGACATGATGCTATTTGGGTGGTAGTGGATCATTTAACAAAATCAGACCAATTTATAGCAATCAGTGAGTCAAGCTCAGTGGATGTTTTTTCGAGGTAGTATCTATAAGTGGTAGTGATAATTCATGGAGTCCCAAGGATGATAATTTATGATTGAGATCCTCATTTTACCTCCAGGTTGTGGAGAGGTCTACAACATGCTATTGGTTCTCTATTATGCCTTAGCACTGCTTTTCATCCTCAAATGGATGGTTAGACAGAGCGAACCATCCAGAATCATAAAGACATGTTACGCTCTTCTGTTCTTGATTTTGGAGGTTCAGGGATGAGGCACATACCCTTGGTGCAGTTCGCATACAATAATAGTTTTCACTCCACCATCGGTATGGCGTTGTTTGAAGCCTTGTATGCCCGGCCCTGCCATTCTCTGTTGAGCTGAACCGGGGTCGTAGAGTCAACAATTCTCAGACCAGAACTAGTTCATAATACAAAAGAGATGGTCCAGGTGATTCGTGAGAGGATTAAGACAGTGCAATATCGTCATAAATCATATGTTGATCAAAGAAGGAGACCCATAGAGTTTAATGTTGGGGATCATGTGTTTTTTAAGGTGACTCCCCATTGTAGGCAGCGAATGTTTGGTCATGGAAGTAAGCTTTCTCCCCAGTTTGTTGGGCCTTTCCAGATGTTAGCTCATGTTGGAGTTGTGGTTTATTGATTAGCACTTCCCCCACAGATGAGTTGGATACATGATGTTTTCCATGTATCACAGCTCTGTCGTTATCTTCATGGTGACTCTCACATCATCGATTGGGGAGAGATCGATGTTGATGATGATGCAACCATTGTGGAGCGACCTGTGGAGATCCAATACCACAAGGAGTAGGTGTTTCGTGGGCATTCTATCCCCTTAGTTAATGTCTTGTGGTGACACGGTGTCATGGAGGATAGTACCTGGGAACGTGAGTCAAAGATACATGCTCAGTACCCAAAGTTGTTTGATGATTAACTCTTTTCATGTAACGATGTTCCCTTTGTGGTTAAACCTTTCAGGTTTTATTTATGAATTTATTTTGTTGTTTTTTAGCTTTCTATCTTTTGAGAGGTATCTCGATGGGTGGTTGTTCGGACCCCATTTCTTTTTTTTTCTATATAGGTGTGTTTTGAATTCTCGAGGGCGAAAATGTTTTGAGAGGTATCTGATGTAATGACTTGGACCTCTCTTTGTCCATTACTTTGTGAAAATGTGGTGTTTGAGGTGTTTTGAGAGGTCATGGTGACTTATCCCCAACACTTTGTAAAATTTCCAATTCTATGAACAGTTCCATTGGTGAATAGTTCTATTGGTAACCTATAACGGTAAGTGAACAATATTCTATCAGTGGGGTTCAGTGAATAGTGTTATATCGATAAGGTTCAGTAAACAGTGTTCTATCGGCGAGGTTCAGTGAACAGTGTTCTATATGCAAGGTTCAGTGAATAGTGTTCTATCGGTGAGGTTCAATGAACAGTGTTCTATCGGTGAGGTTCAGTGAACAGTGTTCTATCAGTGAGGTTCAATGAATAGTTTTCTAACAGTGAGGTCTATCGGTAACCTCTATCAGTAACCTCTAATGGTAGGTGTACAGTAACGGTAGGTGTAGAGTGTTTCCAGAATGGTGAGGTCTATCAGTAACCTCAATCTTTAACCTCTAATGGTAGGTGTACAGTGTTCCCATAACGGTGAGATCTATCGGTAACCTCTATCTGTAACCTCTAATGATAGGTGTACAATAATGGTAGGTGTAAAATACTGGTATGTGTATAGTGTTTCTAGAATGGTGAGGTCTATTGGTAACCTCTAACAGTAGGTGTACAGTAATGGTTAGTGTACGGTAACGGTAGGTTTAAAGTGTTTCTATCTTCCAACAGTTCCACCCCTTTGACATTTCATTTGACGTAAAATACATTTAAAGCATTATTTTGAGGACCCTTAAGATTGATTCAAAGGCCATAAATCATATATTAATTATTCCTATGGATTGGGATGTTTTTACTTGGTCAAACCACGTGGGTTAATACGATCTTCTTTTAATGTGGAATTAAGAGTATCTTAAATCGTCGCCCCATTAAATCTTCAAAAGGGACAAGATATATTCCTCCATTTTTCTTCCTCTTTGTTGTTGGCTATGAGATTCTAGAACCCTTCAATCCTCCCCGTAGTAGTTCTACAGTCAAACATTACTCCTCAGATTGGTTCCTCTCTGTTTTGATGCAACCAACCTATATCGATCAATCTTCGATATAAGGTATGTTTTATCATCGTTCCTTTGGGGATCAACTTCTCATTTTTATCCTTTACTTATTATATCATGTAATCTCCATGCTTCTAATGGGGTTTTTCTTGGGGTTTTGTTGGTGTGGTCATACCGTGGCATCCTCGGGTGGATGCAGTTGTCACGAGAGTAGGATCATGACCCGTTGTGTGGATAAAGAATGTGAGGAACTATTTGGGGTATGGGATTCAATGATTCTCTTTTCTTTTATGTGAAACTATATTGATAGCATGTTTAATCCCACTGAATGAAAATGGAATTGAAATAATGAATATTTTTAACCGGATAAATAAATTGATATCTATCATATGTTATTGCCTCTTGTTTTTCTAGATAGTGTGATATCTATGCTTGCTTTTCTAAGTTGTTCATTCTTGATGGAAATCAGTAAAGAACGTAAACTGGGTTTAACTGATAATTGTTTGGATAAGGATAAAAAGGCTTATAAATGAATTTGGTTCTTGTTTTTATTTAATGTAAATCAAATTGGTGGAGTAAGCATGTTTAATTATTTATGATAGCTTACTGATTAGGTTTCCCAAATTTTGGAACCTATGAATAATAAATCTGTTAATTCAAGATGGATTAAAGAACTGATTGTTTGATAATTCCTTTAAGGGTTCTGAGTTACCTTATTGATTGTTTAAGGTCCAATTGCCTAATTGATGTGATGTTTTTTTCCTACTGTTTGTGTTGTGATGTGATCCTAGATGGGTTTTGTGATATGTGGGGGCATGGAGGCCTTTTTTTGTGGTAGTAGATGATTCCTAGAGTGGTGAGATGCATCAGTTTATGCATGTGGGTGTCGGGGAGGACACTAGGGATAATGGAATGGGATGGATGAGATTGTTGGATGCTTGCTGATTCTTTTGGTTGTTTATCTGCATTACTTTTCTCCACTGCTCAAGGCAGCTGGTCTTACTTATCCTTCTTCCGAAGGAGGAAAATACATGCGTGGTATGCCACGTACTTTCCGTGTTTATATTCTCAAGGAAGGATGGGTATATCCTCTTTCTATAAGCAGTCAATACTCGACGGGTAGTACATATACTCACCGTGTTGATCCCCATTGTGTTTAGTAGCACAGAATGTTTTTCTATAATGCCTAGGAATGTGGGAAAGTAATTCTATAATGAATAATTTAATAAATGGTGTAAACCGATGGGGTTGGCGTTTGATGGAACATAATGATGTGGTTGTAATTTTGAAGGAACAGTTGACTTTGGGTGTGATGCTAATGAAATTTAATGTGGAATTGTTCATGGTAAATTAATATTAAATGAATTAATTATCATAAAGTGGAACTGATAAAAAGGGAATGAAGTAGTCTAATAATACTCTTTAAATGGTAGTATTCTTATAGGATACCTAGTCTTATAAGTAGTAGCCTAGAGTCTGAGAGACATTAGCTGCAGTTGTGTATAAGACTTGGTTATTCCCATTGTGTGGTTGTGAGATATAATATATCCAGTACTTTTTGTGTTTCTATACGCTACTCCACCCTATCGGTAAGGGAAGCTAACACCCTGGGGATTTTGAGCCCTGGGGGGGGGGGGGTCCCAACATTCTGGTGAGAGGACGAATGGATGACTACCCCCTTTGGCCCCGCTCTCGTCTCTGGATAGTAACTTGTTCTAGTTGGCACAATGGTTAGTTTTCCCCAGATATGTGTGTAGAGGGATGTAATGGCTTGTGGTTATTCACACACATATATTCCGGTTATAGTATCCTATGGACTACTATAGGTGTAACATGTATAGGCTGTAATAGCTTGAGGATCCTTACTCAGTGTATGGGCTGTAATGGCTTGAGGTATAATACCTGATGTATGATACATGTTATGCATGCTGTGGTGGCTCCTAGAAACTACATGGTTACTTTGTTTATCTGGATGTGGTGGTTTTGTTGCATGAGGTGCACATTGTGGTGATTTGCCCAGGTGTTTGCAGGAATGCCTTTTTGGAGAGAGACGCTCAGGACATGCGACGTTGGGGAAATGTGGAAAACCAGTGGGGAAGTAGTAGTGGGGTACCCTTGATATTCTTTATTATATCTTATATTATTGTATTCTTTACTTAGTGAGAGTAGCCATGGTGAGGTTGGGAACTTAGTATACCTATTTAGGTGACGAGTTAGTTTTACTTGTTGTTCATTGTGCTTTAGCATGATTTCTTTACTTTTTCATGAGAGGCGTCGGGGAGGATCCTACTGAGTATACTGTTATTCTCACCCAATGTATATACAACCCATTTTTCTAGTCACTTGGAGCAGGTTGGAGATTAGGCTAGTATTTACAAGCATAGGGTTACAAGAGCTGTTCGGGCTAGTGGTTGCTGTTGTTTTACATTCTTTTGTGTACTTGTAGTTTTCTCCCTTTTAGTTGTAGTACTTTTTCATGGCATTACATATGTGCACTTGGGTTTCTTTAATATTTCAGTTTGGAGTTGGAGTTGGTTGGTTTCTATCTTATATCTCTCTTCTGCATGTGTTCTCATAGAGGGTAATTCCACCCATTTGTGTGTTTACTATACCCTTGGTGTTAGTCACCATCTCGGGGCCTACTGGATGAGGGACTTGGGGTTCATTTTCTCCCTTCTCACATTTCCAACCCAGGAGGGGTACACTTTGTGGGGAAGGGGTTGTGACAGATGTTATGGTATATCTACACATATCTAAAATGAAGAGGATCATGAGATTTGGTAAGAAAGGAATGATGAGTCTTAGCTATATAACCCCTTCGAGATTCTTGATCGTGATGGAGTAGTGTCCTATTCAACTAGAACTTCCACCTACCATGTCTCAACTACAATATGTATTCCATAAATCACTTCAGAGGGAGTACATACCAGATCTCTCCCATTTACTAAATACAAGGGTTGTACAACAAGTTAAAAACATATCATATGGAGAGATGATGGTGTAGATATTAGAACATAGAGATATAATTCTCTCAAATAAGACTACTCACCGGGTCAAATTACTATAGTGAAATAATTTGTACCAAGAGGAAACCTGGTAAATAGAGGAAGAGATGAATTATACGTACATTGACTGTTTTTACTATTCTATATCAAATGAATCATCTGGGGAGAAAATTCACAATATGGAAAAATACAAAAATCCCAAATTTTATCAATGTAAATCCCCTTATTATAATTATTTAATATAGTGTAAACCCCATAAAATCACATAGAGAACACAAACCAAACATTATAAATGAAGAAAAAATGAAATAAATGTATTTCTAGAAAATATGGAACCTATACCAGGGGAATATTAACTTGACCGTTGGAATAATAATGTGAAAATTAGGAATAGTAATATGGCCAATAGAATATTTAAATCACCGATTAAATCTTTAATAAAATTTAGGCATCCTATACGTATAAATTTTATTTTATTTATATCATGGTTTAAGTAAATAAATTTTTATAAATTGATATATTTTTTATTGGTTCATTTTAGTAAAACATAATTTTTCATTTAAAATTTTATTATTAATTTAATTATTTAGAAAAAAATTCCCTAAAATTTATTAATAAATTAATATTTTTTTGTCTTATAATTATAAGACAATATTATGAGACATTAATTAATTTTTCAATGTGTCATAAAATGAGTCATAATTTTAAAATTGGTATTTTTTTGAATAAATGTTGATTTTAAAAAAAATAATTTTATTATATTTAGAAAAAAAAATTTATATAATTGAGTCCATTTTTGAAATCTTCATGTTGATAAATGTTTACGATTATTTTTTAGTATTTTTCTAAAATAGTTGAATTTTTTGTGAATTGTGAAATACCGTAATTTAGAAAATATGACATATTAATTAATTATTAAGAGATTAATGGTGTATGGATGATGTAAGAACCATTGTTTAAAACTCACATGAAATATTTATTATATTTATTTAAATTAAACCTCATTATTGATAGTCTTTGTAACACCCCAAGCTTCTACGGTATGCTTCTCTTTGAATAATGTGTTAGCGTGTGTTGTACGCAACACCGAGTTCTAACACACCATAACCAATCAAACTAGCCGTTATGAATAGTAATACCTAATTTTTGAAATTATATATATTTTATATTTCAAAATGGACTTCATTTTTGGATTCGGAATATTGAATTTATCCTAAGGTGAAATTTTGGTACTTTTCGGATAACTTTAATATTTTCATGAATAGTGAAAATTACTAAATTTTAATTAAAAACAACTTTTTAAATGAAAATAATTAATAGTGATAAATTATGAATTTGAGTTATTTTAAAGTATATTTAGAATATATTTTTACCATTTATTATAATGTTGGTAATTGGAAATAATTTTACAATTAAAACGAACATAAACAACTGTCAATCTTTTGATAGTTATTATCTCTTAAAAACACGCTTTTTGTTTTGACAGCGGGAATTAATTTTATATTAATTTCTGCCACTTCTATGTTTTGAATTTCGAAAAATGGATTCCATATTTAGAATCAGGATGTTCAAATTGTGTAAATATGTAACTTTTATTTTTATACATTTTGAATAATTATTGCGGTAAATATTTTATTTACCATGGTTAAGGGTAAATCCGGTAAATAAGGGTTAAAAAAATATTATAATAATACTAAATTACCATAAAATGTGTCCTAGACTTATTGGATGATACATGTTCGACCATAGGCATCTTTGGGTCGATTTTGGGACCCCATGGTGCCACTTGTAGGTGATAAGGACATTTTATTTTAATTAAGTTAAAATGAATACAAAAATGACACAAGAATATATTTTTTTTAGAAAAACAATTTTTACATAAGGTTATATATGTTGGATTTTAGATTATAAATATTCATTATAAATATAAAAATATATCCTACATAATTATATTATATTTATAATTTTTAGACATTAAATAATTTAATTTATTTATCACACAATGATGATTAATTAATTACTATAATAGTGAAAAATTAAAATAATTGATATTATAAATACATAAATAAATATAATATGAAACTTTTAATGAATTAAACTAATTTTATAGGATAATATGATATATTAGGATTGATTAAATGGACTTTGTTCGAAGTAATCAATCTGTTATGAGTTTCACAAAAATCAACTATTGAATAGTGTCAAAATTGACATAAAAGAGTTCTTAAAAAAATATTATATTATTAATTGATATTAAATTCCTAAAAATATAAGGTTCGGCCAAGAGACTTATATCATGATAGGTTAATCATTAATGGACCACTTGGGGGTCTCTTGGATGTATATAGTAAGTTTATTAACCATATTATATAAAAATACAAAGAGACATTGTAAAAGTGAAACTAATTAACTTAGAGTTAATACTTAAAGATAAGGTTAATAAAAGTACCCAAACCTGTATAATTATATTGGTTTAGTTGTTTTCGACTCATACCTATCTTAAACTTTGAATAGTCAACTTTGGAGCCATTGGAAACCGAATATGAATTTATTATAAACTAATATCTCTAGCTTTTTCAAAGGTGCCCCTCACCCCTCTTATAAAGGGGCACTCCTCCTTCTCATTTCTTCACACCTTCAAAGCCTTTTGGTTCGGCCAAAATCTTCCCTAATACTCTCCCAACGTCCCTCACTACAACCTAGATGCCTTATTTTGATCATAAAGACAACCTAAAAATCCCTTTTGATCAAATCAAAAGGAAGAAACCGAAGAAGAGGTAATGATTTCACCACCCTTTTCCAAGTTCCTTTCTTCTTACACTTCTTCTTCCTTAGTTGTTACCATTCTAAAATAATAACTCCAGTATAATATATATACTTTGATGTTATTATAAATATGGTACAACCATATTCAGTATTCTATCCACCCTTTGAATAACATGTCACCATACGTGCGTACGTACGGCTTACCGTCTCCACGTCGTGGTGTAATTGTTATTCAATATAATATTATTTGGCTGGGTATAATAATGATTTTTAACTCATGTAAATAATAAATATAACATTTTAATGATTTTTTAAATATGATATACCATCCATTTATATATTATTTTAATATCAAAAGAATGATATTGTCGCTCGTGCGTACGTACGGACTATCGTCTCTACGAACACGATGAGATTCATTCTCCAATGTATTCATTCAAGTATAATTATCATTTGATGATTTAAAAAATGATGTTTAAGGACTTGATATCATTCTGGATATGAATAATACACAAACTATCCTTTACAAACATGTCTTACGTAACAAAACATATAAAATAAAACAACTAAGTTAACACCCGAAACAACGATAATACTAAAATATTATTATCAAATCAATATTAAAAGATCATATATGATATTATATTAATGTATATGATTCTTGTATAATTTAATAACAATTATTTCACCATTATACAGGAGGTTAACCTACCCCAACCAAGGAAAAGTACAAGGTAAGTGTTATTTCACAATCTCTTCATTATCCGAGGTTGTTTATATGTAATAATCTACTGAGATCTCTTTATCATCCACATCCATGATTCTTAAAAATGTATTTAAAAACATTTTTTCTATTTACAAGAATATGGGATAAAGTCATTTATACCCTTGTTTGAATTTTTTTAAGTGGTTTATAAAGGAATCTTTCCGTCGTTTTCCAAACAAGGTGCTTTTTAACCTTTTCGACAAAATTAAGGTAAGAATGTTTTTTTAACATATACGGCGGGTGCGGCTATTTTCTGCCGTTATAAAATTGTCAAAGCTTCCCTTACAAGCTTATAAGAATATTTTCAAAGAAAATGTTTTATTTTATAAATATATGACTCTTAAATGAATTCAAAAATAGAAATATATATTTCTCTAAAAAGAGTTTTGATTTCATCTATGTCAACAACCTTTGATGGATTTTATGCTTATTTGTAGTTGATTTATTAAGATAAAAAAATTATATATTGTATTGATGGTTTTGTGATATGTTTGACTGTGGATGTGCTATTTTTATACCATTCATGGTTTATGGTGAAAGTATTGACATTTCATATGCTATTTTTAATACGAATGTTAATGTTATGTTTAAACATTTTCCTATGGGAATGCATTGGACTTAATATGTGATGGGTGGAGCCCGCTATAGCTCCTCGATGCATCTGTAGGTCTCATGAGACAAACTAGTGTCTTGGCACAAGGCCTTGGAAAAATATTATTTGTAGTCTTGGCATGAGGCCTTGGCTATGTGGTTATGATAGTCTGGAATTATGCATTCTAACATTATGAAAGTGGTTATTGATATTGCATGTGATTATTCAATTAGTAGAATATCCATGTGAACAAGTAAATGGCATCATTTCATTTTACTTTTTCCATACTATGTTGAAGTTCAAGTTTAAAAGGCTTTTTTTAGTAATGCATTGCCTTAAATGTTTGTGCTTATTTTGAATGTTCTGCTATATTTTTATCCTTACGGGGCATTTGAGCTCACCCCTTGTCTATGTTTTATTTTTCCCAGGATGTGAAGAAGTAAGTTATGAATGACCTGCAGGTATCTTATGAGGGGATAATAGTGTGGACTGTGGAGACATTATGTTGTTGTAGTAGTTTTTCATTTTATGATGTAATGTAAAACTTATGAATATATCTAGTGTTTCCAAGGCTACTAAACCAATCTGTCTTTTGAGATTTGATCTTTCTTCTGATCATGCCAATGTTATGTAATAATGCACCGACTCTGGGTAACTAGGGTCAGGGCGTTATAGTTGGTATCAGAGGAAGTTTAGTACAAACCTTGGAAGCTAGATTTAGATAAACTCTGATTAGAGCACGTAGACCTAATATGAACTTTGAGGATTAGTATAGAAGAACTTCCTAGAATTTTGGTATTGTAGAGATTTTGTGATTTTTCCAACCAATACATCCCTGTCTGGATACGAGCAGGTAGATGCGGCTCTGGCACAGATGTACCTAGGGGTAAAACCCGAAAACACCGCTTTGAGCTAGACTCGAACGGGAACTCGTGCACGACAACGAGCCTTGCTTCACTCTTGGTTACAACACTCCCGGGTGATATGATTAGGATAACTCTCATTTTCTTTACAAATAATTATGAAGGGGTTATGAGTATATACTTACTCAAAGAAAACATTTTTATGATTATGGATTATATCCATAAATAGTTCAATTTATGTTAACTGTTTTATAAGTATGGGATTATGTATTTTGATTCATAAACTGATCTAGTTTATGCCATTGTTTAGAAATGGCGTCTAGTGGAAGAAATGGAAACCATATTAATGCACGCACTCTATGTAGGGATTTCCCTCCTGCTCAAGATAATTATAGTGGAGCTGGTGATGCAACTAGTGCCGATCAGCTAATCACTATACTGGGACAACTCACGCAAGTTATGAATAATAACCTTACCCATATGGAGCACCCTGATCCGCAGTGTGGAGGATCAATGTTAGATAGATTCATGAGGAAACAACCACCAAAGTTCAATGGGAGTAAAAATCCCTTAGTAGCTGAGCAATGGATATTTTCCCTAGAGAAAATATTTCAGGCTTTGGGGAGTAATGAAAGGGAAAAAGTTATCATGGCAGTTTACCGCCTCACTGGAGATGCTGATCAATGGTGGTCATTGATTCAAAATACGAAGGAAGATGATGAAGTATAAAATATGGAATGGAGGGAGTTTAAAGATCTGTTTTTAGAAAAATAATTTCCTCGCGACCATCGAGAAGATATGGAAAGGCAATTTCTGAGTTTGAGACAGAAGAAGGATGATAATGTCACAAAGTATGAGGCTAACTTTACAAGGGTAGCAAGGTATACTGGATATTATATACGTAACCCAAGAAGTAAGATTGATCATTTCTTTGATGGGTTAAAACCATTTCTCCATCGAGCATTAGTCTCACAATCCTTTTCATCGTACGAAGACATTGTCTGATGTTCTATCAAGACCAAAAAGGAATTCTCTAAGTCTTATGACTTTAAAGAAAAGCAAGAGAAGAAGAGGCCTGCTGATAAATCTGGGAATGGAAATAAGGGGAAGAAAGGAAAGGTTGAATATCCATCCTGTGGTAAATGTGGGAAGAAACACCCTGGTACTTGCTTGAAGGGAATGGGAGTCTGTGACAAGTGTGGTGAAAAAGGCCACCAAGCTCGTGATTGAAAAGGGGAGAAGGAAGCCACCAACATTCAGTGCTACAATTACAGGGAGATGGGACAGTATGAAAATGAATGTCCTAAGCGTCAGGAGAACTTACCTCAGAAAAGGCCAAGGGATCAAGTCCAGGCTTATGCTATCACTACTGCTGAGGTAAAAGATCCGAAAGACGTGGTGGTAGGTAATTTAATGGTTTCCTCAAGTTTAGAAAATGCATTATTTGATTCTGGATCATCGAATTGTTTCATATCTTCCCATTTTGCTAAGAAAATTAGATATTTCCAATTTGATTTAACAAGGGAGTTGTCAGTTAAAACTCCTAAGGGAAGTATGATTGCAACAAAGTTTTGTGAATCAGTCCCCATTAGAGCACATAAATGTTCGTTATCTACTGATCTCATCATCATACCTATGATTGAGTTTGATATAATCCTCGGTATGGACTGGCTTTCGGACTATTATGTGAAGATTTATTGTAAGAAGAAAGAGGTTACGATTCTTGATGATAATGATAAGGAACACCTTATCTTTAGAGCAGAATCATCACCACCTAATTCTTATTTAGATCCACCCTCAATAGCTCAACTAAATTAAATTATTGGGGAGGAAGAGAATGAAATAACTGTGGGTGAGGAAAGGAATGTTCAAATAGAGGATGTACCTATTGTGAAATAATTTGTAGATGTATTTCCAGAAGATTTACCTGGACATCCTCCAGAACTAGAAGTTGAGTTTTCCATTGATTTGATTCCTGGATCAAGGCCTATATCGAAGACCCCTTATAGAATGGCCACTGTAGAATTAGTTGAACTAAAGAAACAACTAGAGGAATTGAGTAATAAAGGATTTATTCTCCCTAGTGTTTCTCCATGGGGAGCCCCTGTTCTTTTTGTTAAAAAGAAAGATGGATCTATGAGGTTATGTATCGAATACAGGGAGATCAATGCTATAACGATAAAGAACATGTTTCCCCTACCTCGCATTGATGATTTATTTAACCAACTGCATGGAGCTCAATACTTTTCAAAGATTGACATTCGATCTGGATACCATCAGTTGTGTGTGAAGAAGGAAGACATTCCGAAGACATCATTTTGAACCAGGTACGGGAATTACGAATTTACTGTAATGCCGTTTGGATTGACTAATGCACCCTCTGTATTCATGGATCTGATGAATAGAGTTTTCAAGGAGTAACTCGATGGATTTGTGGTGGTATTTATTGATGATATCTTGGTACACTCCAAAAGCTACGAAGATCATGAAAATCACTTGCGCATTATCCTGAAGACTCTGAGAAGACATGAATTATATGGAAAGTTTTGCAAGTGTGAATTATGGCTTCATGAGATTTCTTTTCTTGGCCATATTGTCTCTAAAAATGGAATCTCTGTTGATCCTTCTAAGACCAAGGCAATCCATGAATGGCTAGCACCTACGATTATAACTGAGGTACGTAGTTTTATTGGTTTTGCAGGTTATTATCGATGTTTCGTCCAGAATTTTGCCCGATTGGCTAACCCATTAACGAAGCTCACACGTAAAGGGGTTAAATTTTTTTGGACAAAAGAGTGTGAAGAATGTTTCGATGAAATGAAGAGAAGATTAGTCAATGCTCCAATATTGACTCTACCATCGGGGAATGGTGGGTTCGTTATTTATAGTGATTCATCAAAGAAAGGACTTGGTTGTGTCCTTTTGCAGAATTATAGAGTTATTGCCTATGCATCACGACAGTTGAAAATTCATGAACAAAACTATCCTACTCATGATCTCAAGTTAGCAGCTATGATCTTTGCTTTGAAGATATGGTGGCACTACCTCTATGGTGAAAAATGTGAGATTTATACTGATCACAAGAGTTTGAAGTATATTTTCTCACAAAAAGAACTCAACATGAGGCAAAGGATATGGCTTGAATTACTCAAGGATTATGATTGCATGATACACTACCACCCGGGGAAAGCAAACAAGGTGGCAGATGCTTTGAGTAGAAAAGACCATGGAGTTTTGAACAATATGAGAATTGAAAGGGATCCAATTTTCATGGATCTAGTGAAGATAGACTTGGGAATAACCAGGGAAGGTGAAACATCAATGCTTTTTCAAATGGTTGCCAAACCATCTTTACTAGAAAGGATTAAGAGTTCTTAGACCGATGATGAAGAATTTCAAAAGAAGATTAAATCTGTGAATGATGGGAGATTGAGAGAATTTGTGTATGAAGATGGAATTTTGAAATTTGGTAAGAGGCTTTGTGTTCCCGATATACCTGATCTAAAAAGGGAATTGCTGGATGATGCTCATAGTTACAATTTCTCTATACACCCTGGGAGCACCAAAATGTTTAGCGATTTGAAGGAACATTTTTGGTGGGACAACATGAAGAGGGAGATTGCTGATTTTGTGTCAAGATGTATGGTTTTTCAGCAAGTGAAAGCTGGAAGGCAACAGCCTGGAGGAGTCATGCAACCTCTTCCCATACCGGAGTGGAAATGGGACAATATTACGATGGACTTTGTCATGGGGCTACCAAAGACTCCTAGAAGGAACGATGCAATATGGGTTATTGTTGATCGTCTTACCAAGTCAGCACATTTTCTTGCTATAAGAGAAGATCTACCCCTAGAACGTCTAGCAAGATTATATATTAATGAAGTTGTGAGACTTCATGGAGTACCCCTATCAATTGTTTCTGATAGTGATCCCCGTTTTACTTCAAGATTTTTGGAAAAGTCCTTAGAAATCCATGGATACTGAACTTCATTTGAGCACTGCTTACCACCCTCAGACAGATGGACAATCAGAACGGACTATTCAAACCTTAGAAGACATGTTGAGATCTTGCTCACTTGACTTTCAGGGTATGTGGGATCAATATTTACCTCTCGTAGAATTTTCCTATAACAATAGCTTCCATTCGAGTATTCAGATGGCACCATATGAAGCGTTATATGGAAAGAAATGTTGTACACCAACCTGTTGGGATAACGTTGGTGAAAGAAAACTTGTAGGTCCAGAACTGGTGAAGGAAACGATGGAAAAGGTGAAGGTAATCCAAAATCAAATCAAAGCAGCTCAAAGTAGGCAGAAGAGCTATGCCGATAATCAAAGGAAGGATTTGGAATTTCAAGTTGGTGATCATGTTTTCCTGAAGGTATCTCCATGGAAGGGAGTCATAGGTTTTGGTAAGAAAGGTAAATTGAGTCCCAGGTACATCGGACCTTTCGAAATTCTAGAACGAATTGGGGCTGTAGCTTACCGATTGGCAATGCCGCTAAGTCTCTCTAAAGTTCACGATGTGTTCCACGTATCTCTGTTAAAGAAATACATGCCTGACCCAACGCATGTACTCACATATGAAGAATTAGAACTGGAACCCGATCTGTCTTATTGCGAAGAGCCTGTCATGATTCTTGATACGAGAGAACAAGTGCTGAGAAATCGGACGACGCGTCTGGTAAAAGTTTTGTGGAGAAACCATAAGATGGAAGAGGCAACGTGGGAACCCGAGGAACTTATGATGAAGAACCAACCGAGTATTTTCATGCAGTAGTATTCTAGAAATTTCGAGGATGAAATTATTTGAAGGAGGGGAGAATGTAACACCCCAAGCTTCTACGGTACGCTTCTCTTTGAATAATGTGATAGCGTGTGTTGTACGCAACACCGAGTTCTAACACACCATAACCAATCAAACTAGCCGTTATGAATAGTAATACCTAATTTTTGAAATTATATATATTTTATATTTCAAAATGGAATTCATTTTTGGATTTGGAATATCGAATTTAGCCTAAGGTGAAATTTTGGTACTTTTCGGATAAAATTAATATTTTGATGAATAGTGAAAATTACTAAATTTTAATTAAAAACAAATTTTTTAATAAAAATAATTAATAGTGATAAATTATGAATTTGAGTGGTTTTAAAGTATATTTAGAATATATTTTTACCATTTATTATAATGTTGTTCATTGGACATAATTTTACAATTAAAACGAACATAAACAGGTGTCAATCTTTTGATAGTTATTATCTCTTAAAAACACGCTTTTTGTTTTGACAGTGGGAATTAATTTTAAATTAATTTCTGCCACTTCTGTGTTTTGAATTTAGAAAAATGGATTACATATTTAGAATCAGGATGTTCAAATTGTGTAAATAGGTAACTTTTATTTTTAGACATTTTGAATAATTAATGCGGTAAATATTTTATTTACCATGGTTAAGGGTAAATCCGGTAAATAAAGGTTAAAAACTAATATTATAATAATAATAAATTAACCTAAAACGTGTCCTAGACTTATTCGTTGATACATGTTCGACCATAGACATCTTTGGGTCGATTTTGGGACCCCATGGTGCCACTTGTAGGTGATAGGGACATTTAATTTTAATTAAGTTAAAATGAATACAAAAATGACACAAGCATATATCTTTTAGAAAAACAATTTTTACATAGGGTTATATATGTTGGATTTGAGATTATAAATATTAATTAGAAAGATAAAAAGATTTCCTACATAATGAGATTTTATTTATAATTTTTAGACATTAAATAATTTAATTTATTTATGACACAATGATGATGAATTAATTACTATAATAGTAAAAAATTAAAATAATTGATATTATAAATACCCAAATAAATATAATATGAACCTTTTAATGAATTAAAATAATTTTATAGGATAATATGATATATTAGGATTTATTTAATTTACTTTTTTAGAAGTAATCAATCTGTTATGAGTTTCACAAAAATCAACTATTGAATAGTTTCAAAATTGACCTAAAAGAGTTCTTAAAACAAATATTATATTGTTAATTGATATTAAATTCCTAAAAATCTAAGGTTCGGCCAAGTGACTTATATCATGATGGGTTCATCACTAATGGACTACTTGGGGGTCTTTTGGATGTATATAGTATGTTTATTAACCATATTATATAAAAATACAAAGAGACATTGTAAAAGTGAAATTAATTAACTTAGAGTTAATACTTAAAGATAAGGTTAATATAAGTAACCAAAACTGTCTAAATTCTATTGGTTGAGTTTTTTTCGACCCATCCCCACCTTAAAATTTGAATAACCTACTTTGGAGCCATTGGAAACCGAATATGAATTTATTATAAACTAATATCTCTAGCTTTTCCAATGGTGCCCCTCATCCCTCTTATAAAAGGGAACTCCTACTTCTCATTTATTCACACCTTCAAAGCCTTTTGGTTCGGCCAAACGCTGCCCAAATACTCTCCCAACATCACTCAATACAACCTAGAGGCGTTAGTTTGATCAGAAAGCCAACCTAAGGAGCCCTTTTGATCAAATCAAAAGGAAGAAACCGAAGAAGAGGTAATGATTTCACCACCCTCTTCCATGTTCCTTTCTTCTTCCACTTCTTCTTCATTTGTTTTTACCATTCTAAAATAATAACTCCAGTATCATATATATACTGTGATGTTATTATAAATATGGTACAACCATATTCAGTATTCTATCCACCCTTTGAATAACATGTCACCATACGTGTGTACGTATAGCTTACCGTCTCCACGTCGTGGTGTAATTGTTATTCAATATAATATTATTTGGATGGGTATAATAATGATTTGTAACTCATTTAAATAATAAATATAACTTGTTAATGATTCTGTATATATGATATACCATCCATTTATATATTATTTTAATATCAAAAGAATGATATTGTCGCTCGTGCGTACGTACGGACTACCGTCTCCACGAATGCGATGAGATTCATTCTCCATCGTATCCATTCTAGTATAATTATCATTTGATGATTTAAAAAATGATGTTTAAGGACTTGATATCATTCTGGATATGAATAATATACAACCTATCCTTTACAAACATGTCTTAAGTAACAAAACATATAAAAGAAAACAAGTAAGTTAACACCCGAAACAACGATAGTACTAAAATATTATTATCAAATCAATATTAAAATATCATATATGATATCAAATTAATGTATATGATTCTTGAATAATTTAATAACAATTATTTCACCATTATACATATGTTTAACCTACCCCAACCAAGGAAAAGTACAAGGTAAGGGTTATTTCACAATCTCTTCATTATCTGAGGTTGTTTATATGTAATAATCTACTGGGATCTCTTTATCATCCACATCCATGTTTCTTAAAAATGTATTTCAAAACATTTTTAATATTTACAAGAATATGGGTTAAAGTCATTTATACCCTCGTTTGACTTTTTATACGAGGTTTATAAAGGAATCTTTCCATCGTTTTCCAAACGAGGTTCTTTTTAACCTTTTCGACAAAATGAAGGTAAGAATTTTTTTTAGCTTATACGGCTGGTGCGGCTATTTTCTGCTGTTATAAAATCGTCAAAGCTTCCCTTACAAGATTATAAGAATATTTTCAATGAAAATGTTTTATTTTATAAATATATGACTCGTAAATTATTTCAAAAATAGAAATATATATTTCTCTAAAAAGAGTTTTGATTTCATCTATGTCAACAACCTTTGATGGATTTTATGCTTATTTGTAGTTGATTTATTATGATACAAAACTTCTATATTGTATTGATGGTTTTGTGATATGTTTGACTGTGTATGTGCTATTTTTATACCATTCATGGTTTATGGTGAAAGTATTGACATTTCATATGCTAGTTTTAATACGAATTTTTATGTTATGTTTAAACTTTTTCCTATGGGAATGCATTGGACTAAATATGTGACGGGTGGAGCCCGCTATAGCTCCTCGATGCATCGGTAGGTCTCATGAGACAAACTAGTGTCTTAGAACAAGGCCTTGGACAAATCTTATTTGTAGTCTTGGCACGAGGCCTTGGCTATGTGGTTATGATAGTCAGGCATTATGCATTCCAACATTATGAAAGTGGTTATTGATATTGCATGTGATTATTCGATTAGTAGAATATCCATGTGAACAAGTAAATGGCATCATTTCATTTTACTTTTTCCATACTATGTTGAAGTTCAAGTTTAAAAGGCTTTTGTTTTAGTAATTCATTGCCTTAAATGTTTATGCTTATTTTGAATGTTTTTCTATATTGTTATCCATAATGGGCATTTGAGCTCACCCCTTTTCTAAGTTTTATTTTTCCCAGGATGTGAAGAAGTAAGTTATGAATGACCTGTAGGGATATTATAAGGGGATAATAGTTTGGACTGTGGAGACATTATGTTGTTGTAGTAGTTTTTCATTTTATTATGTACTGTAAAACTTATGAATATATCTAGTGTTTCCAAGGATACTAAACCAATCGGCCTTTCGACATTTGATATTTTTTGTGATCATGACAATGTTATGTAATAATGCACCAACTCTAGGTAAATAGGGTCGGGGCGTTACAGTCTTGGTCCAAAATAGAAAAAATAAATAGACTAATAAAAAATCCTTCTCTCCTCAACTAAAAATTCCACCCATCACCACAACATATCATTAAACTTTATAAGACAAGGAAATTTCATAAAATATTGCCAATTAATCTCCCAAGTCACTTACCCATGTCTTGGAGCCTTTGGGTTTAACAAAACTCCAAACCTGATTTCACAATGGAGGTTCTGAAGGAGAATATATTGAAGAGGAAAAATACTCTTCCATTTTCATTTGAACTCTTTTCAAAATAATTTCTTTATTATTCAATACTCACCTCCTAAAAGTTCCCAGTTAGAGTATTGTATCACGGAAAAGGGTAGCGGTGAATCTGTGATAATCTTTTTCTTTTACATTTCTATTCAATTCAAACAACCTTCACATCCTGTTAAAGCTTTTAATTCCCTACTGAGAAACAAATCAACACACATCCAAAGGAACACAATTATTTATAGGGTTGACTATTTAATAAGAATAGATACATTTTTTATAGTTTATAAATGATCCAATACCATATAATCCACTAGAAATCAATCCCTGATTTACGATGAGTAGGATATACACTTACATTCATGTAGCACTATGAAATAGTGAAACTAGTTAATGTGCGACCTCTTAGCATAATAGGGTAGTAAATTTTTTATGTATCATCTCATATAATCTATGATTCTTTTAAATTTACCAAATGTATTCAGTTTTTAAGAAATTATTCTTTTCCATACCCAGAAGAGAGGTAAGAACCACTTGGACTATGTAAAACAATCAGTCTGATTACCCCGAGTACGATACATCCTGTTCAATTATTCTTGGTCTAATCATTCAATTCAATACAATATAATAGAATTGAAACACCTCTATTACTTTCATAAAATATTAAATACAATTAGAATCAACATCGCTTCAAAACAGGTATGTAATAATCAATACAAATAGAATCAGCACCACTTCAAAAATGTTTGTAATAACTATGAAAAATATAATCGTCACCACTTCCAAACCACTTCTTGTCTCTCTAAAACCTAGAGAATCTCTCTCCTCTATTGTGAATAGTACTCATTGTCAAAAAGTACAAAGTATATACTCCTTTTATAGGTTACAATTGAGTGGAATCCAAATTTTTTTCCCGCTCACTCAAATTTTCCCAAATTTGAATTCCCCCTGAAATTATGGGATTCATTTTGACTTCATCACATTTTTTCAACACTTCTCAAATAATCCCAAAACATCATCTCAATCTTCGGTTGTTTCATTTGTACCACCATACCAATTTCTTATTCCCGAAAAACAAAACCATTTTTCTTTTATAAAACTATAAATATGGGTAAAATTGTTTAGTATGATTTTTTCTGGGTATGATGGTCTTTAATCAGCACCATCTCTTTTCTTTCACTTTTACGTGTGAGTCGGAGGTAAAAAAAATTCATTACCCTATCGACACGACATGCATCATCTTTTCACATTAACTTTCCATCGGCACAATACTTTCCTGTTTTACATCGGCATGACTATATCCATTGGCACGACTATTCCCATCAACATGACTATTCCCATCGGCATGACTATTCCATCGGTGTGACTCTTTCTTCTTTTCCATCGGCATGACTCTATATTCTTCCATTGGAACAACTATTCCATCAACATGACTATTCCATCGGAATGACTATTCCATCAGCATGATTGACAGTTCGATTCAAAACAAAGTCATTACCATGTCAGTATCACATGCATAATCTCTTTATTCATTGGCATAATTATTCCATCGGTATGACTATTCCATCGACATGACTATTCCTTAGGCATGACTATTCCATCGGCACAACTCTGAGTCCGATGGAAAACAATGTCTTTAACATGTCGTCATGACATGCATCATCTCTTCTTTCATTGACATGACCATTCTATCAACATGACTATTCCATCAGCATAATTATTCTATCAGTAGGACTCTGAGTCTGATGGAAAACAAAGTCATTACCATGTCATCGTGGCATGCATCATCGCTTCTTTCATCGACATGACTATTCCATCAGCACAACTATTCAATTGTCATGACTATTCAATCAGAACGACTATTCCATCGACACGACTCTGTGTTTGTTACAAGACAAAGTCATTACCATGTCGGTATGATTAGCATCATCTCTTCTTTCATAGGCATGACTATTCCATCGACACGACTATTCTATCGGTAGGAATATTCATCGGAATTACTATTCCATAAGCACGACCATTCAGGGTTTTTCAATAGTCACCACCATTCATAGTATTTCAATAGTCACCACTATTCAAAAAATTTCAATATTCTCCACCATTCACATATTTTCAATAGTCACCACCATTCACATCTTTGATGTAATGCCCCGACCCTAGTTACCAAAAGTTAGTGTATTATTACATAACAATGGCATGATCACAAAGGATCATGTCCCAAAAGACCGATCAGTTTAGTAGCCTTGGAAGTACTAGATATATTCATAAGTTTTACATTAGATTATAAAATAAAAAAATGACAACATTTTCTATCATTATAACACATTCATGTCCCTTATCATATTCCTACAGGTCAATCATAATATACTTCTTCGCAACCTAGGAATAATAAAACATTAGAAAGGGATGAGATTAAATACTCATTAAGGATATCAATATACTAGAAACTATCATAAATAATAATAAACATTTAAGTCAATGTATAAGACTAAACCGCATGCCTTTTAAACAAAAACATCAGCATAATATATAAATGATAAATCAAATAATTCCATTTACTTATTCACATAAATTTTATTCTAGTCAAATAATCACATCTAATATCAATAATAAATTTCATAATGATGGAATGCATAATACCAGATATCATAACCATATAGTCAAGGCCTCGTTCCAAAAATAAAAATAATAATTTTGTCAATGCCTTGTGCTAAGACACTAGTTTGACTCATGAGACATATTGTTGCATCGAGGGGCTATAGCTGGTCCCACCTGTCACATAATAAGTCTAATGAATTCCTCATATAAAAATGGGGACAAATAATCTAAACAATAGTATTAAAAATATCATACAAAATGTAAATACATTAACCACAAACCATGAATGGTATAAAAATATCACATCCACAGTCAAACATAATTGATTCAATACAATATGGAAGATTGTATTATAAAAAATCAACCTCAAAAAAGATTAAAATAGATTGAAATATATTTACATAGATGACAACAATCAGTAAAACTATTTGATAGAAATATCTCCTTCTCTTGAAAACATTTAAAATTCACAGTATTTATCAAAGAATTCTTTTAAAAGAGATTTTTGAATCAAAGTGTCCCATACCAATTTGATACTTTTTAAAGGAATATTAATATTAAAAAAATCATGTCCAAATAAATAAATCTTTAAAATCATTTTTAAAACATGTACATTAATGAGAATGATTTAGAAGAATAAATCATTAAAACATTTTAAATGATATTTTATTTAGAGTTCTTAACCAAATGAGAGATGCTTGAATAAAAATAATTGTGTTAATCCAAACTTTATAATATCATCAGAATAATGGGATTTATGATATAAAATGTCCATGTATATTATATAAACTATATAACAGTGAATTGGGGCATAAAAAGCAAGAAGTCTCAATGGAAAATAAATTGAGATGAAATCCCATATAAAGGAAATATCATTAGGTTAAGGATAAATCAATGAAATAATTATGTGAAAAAAATATAAATACACTCAATATGATTGGATATTTAATGTAAATTAGCCAGAGTACATTCACACATATTCATGTAAAAACAACATCAATGACTTGGATGTTTAACTCAATTGATGGAAATTGAGTTAAGATTACTCTTATCAAGTTCATATCAAGGACATGAGAATTTCTCATTTGAGTGAATATGTGTGAAAAAATTATACACACAAAATGGGGAGTGTAAATTACTAATTATATTAATAAATAGTGATTTCACAAATAATCTTGTGGTAAAATAATCAATGAAGTTTGCGTAAAACCCAATGAGTGGAAATTGACATTATAAATTCCCTTATGTAAGTAATGTTTGTTATGGATTGGATGTATTTGATTAATATAAAAAATGATATTATGTTGTTAAACATTATTTTTAATCATCAAATTAAAATTATTATTTAATGGTTACAATGGGGAACAAAATCTCATCGCGTCGTGGAGACGGTAAGTCGTACGTATGAATGAGTGACAATATCATTCTATTAGTAATGAAATCATATGAAATTGAATGGTATATTATATATACAGAATCATTAAAATGTTATATTTATTATTTACATCAGTTATACTCATTATTATACCCATCCAAATAATGAAGTCTTGAATAACAAACCTTACCATGACATGGAAACACTAAGTCGTAAGTACGCACGTATGTTGACATTGTCATTCATAGGATGGATAGAATAATGAATATGGTTATAGAATATTTATAATAACATCTTAGTATTTAGAAGGTACTAGAGTTATTATTTATGTATGAAAACAACAAATAAAGAGGAAGTGAAAGAAGAAAAGGACTTTAAAAGAGGTGATGAGGTAATTACCTCTTCTTCGTGTTCTTCCTTTTGATTTGACCAAAAGGGATCCATAGGTTGTCTTTTTTATCAAAGTAAGGCATCTAGGTTGAATTATGGGTAGTTGGGAGGATTTTTTAGTAGTTTTTGGTGGAGAAAAAAGGATTTAGAGATGTGAAATTAAGAGAAAGGTAAGTACCCTTTGATAAGCGAGCTGAGGGTCACTTTTGGAAAATCTTGAAATGTTATTTTATTATACTTTCATTTTCGGATTATAATAGTTACAAATGGATTTATTTTGAGGCTATGGTGGGGATGGTCTGAAAACCTCTCACCCAATAGGTTTTAGAAAGGCATAGATCACCATATTAACCATATCTTTTAGATTTAACTCTTAGTTAAATTGTTTCACATTTAACATGTCTTCTTTTATTTTTACATTACATCATTAATAAACATTCTATAAAATTCCAAGAGAACATAAAGTGGTTCATTAATGAAATATATATCATTATTTAAGTCATTTGGAAAATCCTGACTTTTTTAAGACTATTATATAATTTAATAAAATAGTATTTTTTTTGAAAACCCATTTATGTCAATTTTTGACACTGTTTAGTATTTGGTTTTTGTGTATGTCATAAAAATAGTATTTCTTAAAAAAATTAATAAAACATATCATGTCATATTAACCTAGAAAATTCTTGTAATGCATCAAAAGTCTCAATTTACATTTATTATAATATTTATAACATCAATTATTTTCATCTTTCATTAATAATGTAATTACTGCATCATTATTATTTTAGAAATAAATTTAATTATTTAATTCGTAAAAATTATAAATAAAATACGAAGATGTATTAAATAATATTATCTTTCTAATTATTATTTTTAGTCGAATTTATCTTATTTGTAACCCTATATTGAAAATGTTTTAGTTATTAAACATGGAATTTAACACTTTTACCTCTTCTTTAAATAAAATATAATAAATGTCCTAATCTGATCCAATTTGACCAAAAGGATCATATTTTTTTCCTAAGGTTTATTTTAATCAAAATAAATTTTTCCAATAAAATTAGGACAAGAGTTATTGTAATTATAAAATTATTTTTACCATTAATTACCATATTTAATTTTAATTGTGGTAAATAAAATTCAAAAGTTACTATACAATAAAAAAATATTTTCATCCAATTGAACTATATTTTAATTACTAAGGTTATTCGTGTCTCTTGGATTTTTGAAATTTAATTCATAGAAATGGTAAAATTACGTTTTATGCAAATTTACAAATGTGTCGAGAAGGTCGATAAAAGACTGTTAAAAGTTCAATACTATTTTATATATCTAATCTTATATTAAAATGGCTTCAATAAATTATATTAGAATAATATAGGTATTGTGTATCTATTTTGACTTTAAATTAATTTTAAATTAATAATAATCATTTAAAAAAAGTCGACTTTAAACAATAACTTAGTGTTTTTCACTATTCATCAAAAATTGATTTTTTTAGAAAAATACCAAAAAAACACCAAAAGATAATTTTGGTATTCCAAATTCAAAAATTATGTCTATTTTACCAAATTCAATACACAAAATTTGTATTAATTAATTTAATAAATATTCATATTTTCAAAACCAAAAAGCGGGTCTTTGAGAAGTAAAAACTTACAAAAGATTAATATGTGTTTATGTCCAATTTAAATGTAAAATTACTTCCAATGACCATCAAGAGATTCAATGATAAAAAATTATCTAATTTTACTTCAAAACCATTGAAATTTTTTATTTAATAGTATAAATTAATTTTATTAAAAATATGTTTTCAATTAAAATTCAGCAATTTTCACTATTCATCAAAATATTAAAGTTATCAGAAAAGCACTGAAAATATATCCATACCAGATTTATATGTCCCACTTCTAAAGAAAAAGTTAATTTTTTAAAATTAAATATATAAAAGTGTCAAATATTAGATTTAAAAAGGGTTCCCCATTAAAAGGCGGTAAAATTTAATTTTTTAAAAAATACTACTTTTATCTAAAAAATTGAATTTGTTCTTATATTATCTCTATGAAATACATAGTATAGATGTTAGAGTTATAAAATATTATATAAAATTACAAATATAGTTAATAATATCAATAAAATCTTTTCGAACGGCTAGTTTGGTAAGTCGTGGTGTGCTCGATCTCGGTATTGCAGGTATCGTATGATATTGAATTAAATTAAAGAAAATAACATAATATAAAATATTGGGGTGTTACATTCTTCCCCCATTTTGGAAATTTCATCCCTGAAATTTTAAAATTGGTCTTGGGAACTTCATTGAATGTCCCACATAGGAAAAATAGTCAATAAAACATTCATTTTAATAAAATGAAAGAGAAGTTCATAGGTCACACTAGATAACCCATACTAGGATTCCATGTAGAAAAACATGGATATGGAAGATAAAATAACTGTCGAGTTCTAATGGAGACTGATAGAAAAGATGAAAAGGATAAATATAACAGCAAGAAAAAAACAAACATGTGATGGGTTAAATAGTAATTAGTATCCCAGTTGGAAATGTAAATGGAGAACATTTTTTGTTTTAAGTTCCATTTAATAATGTTGGGGAATTTATTTATGATATTGTCTAGAAAATAATGAGATATACATACTTTTAAATTATAGTTTCATCCTTTAATATATTTCTACGATTATCTCTTATTATCTCTAAACAATGAGTATTCAAGAAGTCTTGGTAATGCCTGAAGTGCTAGAATCTACATCTAGAGAATCACATAATCCAAAAAAGGATGAACTATATATTTCCCTTTCCCTTAGAGTTTAAACAACACAAAATGGTTAGTATAAGATCATATGATCCCTAAAATGTATAATCTTTTATATAAGTAAATATTAATCTTAATTTCAAAAAATTAAATAAACAATACCCAATGTTCAATAAAGAACATTCAATAAAGAATTGTCCTTTAAATCCTTCAATATAATCCAAAATAAAATTGAAACCCAAACTCAAAATAATTTAATAACATAGTATTTCTTAGTAAATCTTAAAATTTATCTCTAAATAACATCAATTACTCTTAAATTCTCATACCGTAGTGTAATTAACAAAATCACATATTCCCTATGATTGGTTAATCATTTCCATTAATAACTTAAATCTCAAAAAAACATAGATTCCTTCAAAATAAAAATCAACCAATACTCCTCAAATGAAATCTCATACTATTCTATTTTTCTTAGGCATATAGTGTTCCCAACAGAGTGAACGTCTTCCAAGATAACATTTATTATATAATCACCAAATCATTTTCCTATACTAAGGATGTCCATATGATAAACCATAACATCCCAAATCAAATTATTAATGATGAATAAAATTATTTATCTAAAAATAATTCATCACACTAATCAGGGACATCACGTAGTCCAATGGTAGGTGATAAATCCCAATCCCACATTGGTTGTGGGTTCGATTCCCACATTTTTGTCCGACACGACTGATTGTCACACGGTCTGCATTTTGTCATTTTTCAAAAACTTTCATTTTCATCCCAATAATTAATAATCTATAATTTCCTCAAATTCAAGGATAATATAAACCAAAATGGTTATTTATAACTATATCCACAAAATAAAATATAATTCTTCTTCAAATAGCATTTTCACATAACAAACAGCTGGGTTATACATACAAGAGAAAAATCTTCCAAAGTAATCTCATCAAGAAAGAGCATTAATACTTTTAAAAATTTATCCATCCATTCCTTTCCACATATGTTCTTAATTGACCTAGTTTTTATCCTATAAAATAGGGAATTGACTTGGGTAATGCCTTGGTCCCCTATATTTACGACAAATGGCTATAAATGGATTCTTAGGATAATTTTTTTCTTCCATAGTACTCTTCATTTTTCATTGACAATTCTTTACATTATGTCCTTCTTTTCCACATATAAAGAATCTATTTGTTCCATTGAGACACTCTCATGGGTGTCTCTATTCAAATTTCCTACATAATGGAAATTGATATTTCTTTTATCCATGGTCTCCAGTGCTAGAGCTCTTATCATTCTCCGCCATTCTCTTATTTATTGAGTTTTGGAGTTGGTTAATGTATATGTTGATGATAATATTTTTGGAAACCTACTTCGGCATGAACAAGATAACTTTTGCACCTATCAACATTACATTTATTTTCTCATTTACACCATCATTCCTACCTTGTACATCTTGTTAAATGTTACTATGACTTCCATGGAATCCATCCATTGACTAAAACCAGAAAGCATAGTGCGAGTAACAATAGTCATAAAATCATTTATAGAATATCATGACACCTTATTTTCAATCCAAAACACCTTAGGATTAACCAAGGTTATTTATTCTTATCTAATATTAAAATCCTTCAAATCTGTTTGTAAGGAAATTTTGATTTATCCTAAGCATATCTCTGGAGAGTTTTGTAACCAATAGTGCAGAAAGTCCCATTGTTGTGCACCCATTCCTATTCGAGTCTAGCTCAAAGTGGTGTTTTTGGGTTTTAACTCTACATGAATATATGAAAAATCCACCTCTATGAGTACGTATCTAGACAAGGCTATATTGATTGTAAAATTCACAAAATCTCTATATTACCAAAATTCTAGGAATCTATTCTGTACTAATCATCAATGTCTATCTTAGGGTAATGTTTTCTAATAATAGTTTTTATAAATCTAGTATCAAAGGATTTTAAAACATTTCCTCTAATACCAACTATAATGCACTGGCACTAGTTACCCATAGTCAGTGCATTATAACATAACATTGGCCTGATCATAAGGGATCATGTCCCGAATGAACGATATGTTTAGTAGCCTTGGAAGTACTATATATGTACATAAGTTTTACATTACATTATAATATAAAAAAATTACAACATTGTCTCTCCTTTTAACACACTCACATCTCTTGGCCTATTGTTATAGTTCAATCATAATATACTTCATCACCTACTGGAAAAAATAAAACATAAGAAAGGGGTGAACTCAAATGTTAAGTAAGGATAACAATGTAGCAGAAACTGTTATAAATAAGCATAAAAATTTAAGGTAGTGTATAAGACTAAAACAAAAGCCTTTTAAACATAATATTCAGTATAACATAGAAAAGATAAATCAAATAATTCCATTTACTTATTCACATGGTTATTCTACAAGTCGAATAATCACATGTAATATCATTAACTAATTTCATAATGATGGAATTGATAATGTTGAACACCATAATCACATAGTCTCGGTCTCTTTCCTAGACTACTAATAAAAATTTTGTCAAGGCATTGTGCCAAGACATTATTTTATATCATGAGTCTTATTAATGCGTCGAGGGGATATAGTAGGCCCTTCCCATCAGTTACTATGCCCAATGCATTCTGCATATGAAAATGGTGAAACATAATGTTAACATTCATATCAAAACTAGCATATGAAATGCCAATACTTTAACCAAAACCCATGAATAGTTTAAAAATTGCTCATCCACAGTAAAAAATAACTCATTCAATACAATATGGATGATTTTATTATAATAAATCAACTTAAATCAAGAATAAAATACAATTAAATATATTGACATAGATGAAAATAATCAGTATAACTATTTGATAGAAATATCCCCTTTTCTTGAAAACATATAAAAGTCGCACTATTTATCAAAAAAGTCATTTATAATATATTTTTGAATAAAATATTCCCATACCACATTGAAATTTTTAAAGGATTATTAATTTTAAAACATTAATTTCCATATAAATAAATCATTAAAACCATTTTTAAAACATGGACATTAATGGGAAATATTTTGATGGGTAAATCTTTAAAACATTTAAAATAATATTTTAGTTAGAGTTCCAAACCAAATAAGAGACACTTAAATAAAAAAATGAGGTAATAAAATTGTTATAATATCATAATAATAAAGGGATTCATCATATACTATGTCAAATTATAGTATACACACAATATAAATTTTAATTGGGGAATAACAACAAAGAAGTCTCAATGGAATGTAAATTGAGATTAAATCCCTTATAAAGACCATATCCTTAGGTTAAAGATAAATAAATGGCATAATTATGTGTGACAAATATAAATACACTCAATATGATTGTATATTCAGGGTAAATCAATTATATGACATTCACACTTATTATTGTAAAAACAACACTAATGACTTGGATGTTTGACTCAATGAAAGGAAATTCAATTAAGATTACACTTATCAAGTTCATATCAATGACTTGAGAATTTATCAATGGAGTTATTATGTCTATAAAAATTATATCCAAACAAAGGGGAGAGGAAATTACTCAATAAATAATGAAATTTTGATTTCACACATGATCTTGGAGTAAAATAATCAATGATGTTTGCGTAAAACCCTATGAGTAGAAATTGAAATTAGAAATTCCCTAACGGATTTGGTAACTTACCAAACATACACCACATGAAAGTAAGATAACAAAATGAAGATTTAAATACCCATAAATATATTTGTATTACACATTGAATACAATCATGGGTTGTACATACACCACACAAAATGAAATAGTGTCAAATATAGCATGAATCTCATAGAAATAAAAAGTGAGATGAAAACCCATTACCTTGTACATTTCCTTAGTCGAGGGTAGGTTAATATCATATATAATGGTGAAATAATTATTATTAAATTATACAAGAACAACATACATAAATATGATATCATATATGATATTCCCATATTGATTTGTTAATGATATGTTTGTTGTATCATTGTTTTAGGTGTTAATTGATTCGTTTTCCATTATATGTTTTGTTAAATAAGTCATGTTTTGTATGAATATGATGTATTTGATTAATATCCATAACTATATTAGGTTATTAAACATTTTTATTAATCATAAAATTAAAATTATTCATGAATGGTTATGATGGGGAATGAAATCACATCGCGTCGTGGAGACGATAAGTTGTACGTACGCACAAGTGACAATATGAATCTATTAGTGGTGAAATAAGATATAATTGGGTTGTATATTATATATAAAGAATCATTAAAATTTTATATTTATCATTTAAATTAGTTATACTTATTATTATACCCATCCAAATAGTTAAGTTTTAAATAATAATCTACACCACGACGTGGAAACTATAAGTCGTACGTACGTACGTATGGTGACATATTCATTCATAAGATGGATAGAATAATGAATATAGTTGTACAATATTTATAATAACATATATGTATATATAAGGTACTGTATTTATTATTTTATTACGGAAACAACAAAGAAAGGGGGAGTGGAAGAAGAAAATGACTTTAAAAGAGGGGATGAAGTAATAACCTCTTCTTCAAGTTCTTTCTTTTGATTTTAACAAAAGGTCTGTGTAGGTTGGATTTATGATCAATTTAAGGCCAATAGGTTGATTTGAGGGTAGTTGGGAGGATATTTGAGCATGGTTTCACCGATCTAAAAGGCTTTGGAGGTGTGAAATTAAGATAAAGGGAAGTGCGTTTTTATAAGGAAGGCGAGGTTCACTTTATGAAAAGTTTGAAATGTTATATTATTATAAACTAATTTTGGGTTTATAAAAGCTCCAAATGGATTAATTACAATTAAATGGTGGTTATGGGTCTAAAAAATCTCATCCAATAGGTTTTAGAAAAGTCTAGGTCACCATATTAACCTTATCTTTTATATTTAACTCTTAATTAAATAGTTTAACATTTTACATGTCTTCTTGTATTTTTATATTACATGGTTAATAAACATACTATTAAATTTCATGCAAACCTAATGTAGTTAACTAATGACAAATATATCATTATATAAGTCCTTTGGCTGAAGCTCAGATTTTTAAGGCTGTTATATAAAAGAATGAATTTTTTTTTATAAAAATCATTTACGTCAATTTTGACACTATTTAGTGTTTTTTTGTGGAAGTCGTATAAATATTATTTCGTTGAAAAAAAAAGATTTAATAAACCCTGAAATTTCATATTATTCTATAAAATTAGTGGAATGCATATGAAGTCTAAATTTAAATTTATTTTAATATTTATAACCTCAATTATTTTAGTCTTTCATTAATAAGGTAATTTGTGTATCATAATTGTGTCATAAATAAATTTAATTATCTAATATCTAAAAATTATAAATAAAAAACCATGATGTATTAAATATTTTTATCTTTATAATTATTATTTATAGTCAAATTTATCTTATGTGTAACCCTATATTAAAAAAATAGTTAGTAAACATTAAATTTAACACTTTTAACTCATCTTTAAATAAAAAATAATAAATATCCTAATCTAATCCAAGTGGATAAAAAAGGATCATAATTTTGTCTTAAGGTTTATTTTCTTCAAAATAAACTTATCCAAAACAATTAGAACATGTGTTAGGGTTATTATAATATCATTTTTACCATTAATTGACATATTTACTTTTAAACATCGTAAATAAAATTAAAAAGTTACGATTCACCAAAACTTATATTCATCCTATTGAACCAATTTTTACTTAATGATTTCAACCATGTCTGTTGGATTTTTTAAATTAAATTCAAAGAAGTGGTAAAATTACATATTATGCAAATTTGCAAATGTGCCTAGAAGTTGGGTAAAAGACGGTAAAAAGTTGAACAAAATTTTATATATTTATTATTTTTATAAAATTACATAAATGAATTAAATTATACTAATATATTAATTATGTATCTATTTTTAATTTAAAATAAATTTTAATTAAAAATAATTATTTAAATAAAATTTCAGATTTAAACAATAATGTAGTGTTTTGCACTATTCGTAAAAAATTGAATGTTTTTAGAAAAATACTAAAAACTCCCCCAAATATAATTTTTATATTCAGAATTTAAAAATGATTTCTATTTTACGAAATTAGAAATATATAAGTTTAATTAATTAATTTAAAATGTATTCTCATTGTCAAAACCAAAAAGCGGGTTTTTTTAGAAAAAAAACTATCAAAAGATTGATATGTGTTTACATCCAATATAAATGTGAAATTAAATACAATGACAAAAATTGGATTAAATGATAAAAATATAATATAATTTTACTTCAAAACCATTCAAATTTATAATTTTTCAGCATCAATTTATTTGATTAAAAAAGTTCTTTTCTATTAAAATTTAGTATTTTCCAGTATTCATCAAAATATAAAAGTTTTCAGAAAAGCACAGAAAATTTATAAAAACTAAATTTTTTATATCTATTCTATAAATAAGAAGTTTATTTTTTCAAATTGAATATATAAAAGTATCAAATATTGGATTTAAAAAGGGCTCGCCATTAAAAGGCGGTAAATTTTCATTTTTTGAAAAAGGCTTGTTTTATCTAAAAAATTGATTTTGTTCATAAATTATGACTAAAAAACAAATAATATTGATTTTAAAATTAAATGGAGTATATAAAATTCAAAATTCAGTTAATACTATTCAGAACCTCTTATTGAATGACTAGTTTGGTAAGTCGTGAGGTGCTTGAACTCGGTTTTGCGTGTAGCAAAAGCTATTGATTTATTTTAAAGAAAGTAACTTACTATGAAATCTTGGGGTGTTAAATTTTTAATAGTCACCACCATTCACAGCTTTTCTATAGTCACCAATAATTAAATATTTTCAAAAGTCACCACCATTCACATCTTTTACATACTTCATTATTCTATCAACCTTGCATCATAAGTTCTACCAATTTACTTTTGATTTATGAAAATTCAAAAACTGAAAAGCATTGTCTCATTTAACAATGTAACATATCATAAATCTCCATTCCTTAGAGTTTCTTTCATTCCTTCTCATCCTAAAGAAAGCCTTTCTATAAACAAGATTTGGATTCCTTTCAAAACAAAAACACAAAAAAATTGTTTCCAAAACAATGTGAGGTGATTTATATTCATTAAAACCAATATTGATAACAAATGAAAACTCTTGAAACCTTCATCACCATTATTATAATCCTGGTACCAACAATATACCACTTTTGATTTTTTTTGTCAACTATGTTTTATAAATCACTGAACATTGTAAACTCAAGAAATGGATTACATATCAATAATTCTAATCATACATGAGCTACCTCTTTATAAGAAATAAGATTCATTAATAGAAAAAAAAATTATCCAAAATTAAGTGATCATGACAACCTATTTATTTTCACAATTCTTCTTAGAAACCAAATAAATTTTTTATCCAACATCTGATCCAACAAATAGATATAATAGTTTAATAAAAAAAAATGTTGAATTCACATTTTACCCACAACTCTCTCTTTTATGTAATTTATTTATTAAAAAACAATTCTCCACCTTGAAAAACAATAAAAAGATAAGATAAGAGAGGGGAAAATACACATACCTCAACCATGAAGAGAAATCAGTTGGACACCCATGTTCAACCTCATATTTGAAAATTATTCATTCGATAAAGGTATTGTGAAAATATCAATAACTTTCTCCGATGTAGGAACATAGTCCATCTTCAATTCATTCTTCCCCACATTATCTCTGATGAAATGATATTTAATATCAATATGTTTTTAATGAGAATGTTGCACTGTATTTTTGGTGATATTTATTGTAATTTTATTATCACAACCCAAGAGAAAGGGTAACATCACTTCTACAAGTAAATATTCTAATTGTGTTTTCATCTACAAAAGTTGAATTGCATCTTGAGTAACATCAACATAATAATCTTTGGTTGTACTAAGAGTTTCTAGTTTTTTTTTCTTTTAATGAAAATTAACATAATTCTTTCCCATAAAGAATACCCTACTAGATGTGGATCATTTATCATCAATATTTTGTACCCATTATGATTTTTAATACCAAAAAAATCAATAAAATTTTAGCTATAATATTTGTTTCCGAATTTTTTTGTTCCTTTTATGTATCTAAGAAATATTTTTCATTAATGTAAATGTAATTATTCTATAGAACTTTGAAACAATTATCATAAGGTAACAGCATACATAATGTTAGATCATGAGGGAGTAAAATACAATATACATCCAATCAGCTATCGATATTATTTTCAATCAATATCTTTTCCTTATCCATATTTACTCATATTTGTTCCCACTAAAATGGGTGTTGAAAAAAGTTATTAATATTTCCAAGACAAACATCATGAGAAGTAATTTTTCAAACTTTTCTTAGGATAGGAAAAAGTATTCTTTCTTTTTCCAAATTTGTAACCCAAGAAAGTATTTCATCTCTCCTAGCATGGAAATTTCAAACACATTCTTAATTTATTCTGAAAATATTTCATAGCATTGTTCATGATTTCCTTTAGAGATAATATAATCAAAATAAACAATTAAAATGAGTGAATACTCATGACTATCTCTAATGTAAAGATTGTTATCCACTATTCCCTTGTTAAAATTCATATTTCTTAAGAATGTATCCAATTTGGAATATCATGCCCTTGAATCATGTTTTAGGCCATACACTGCCTTTTTTAATCTATACACATAATCTTCATATTTCCCTTTAATAATTCCACAAGGTTGTTCAATATAAACATCTTCTTTAATATTACAATTTTAGAATGCATATTTAATATCCATTTGAATGTTCTCATAGCCTCGTTGTGTAGCAATATAAAGAAGTATTATTATTTTTTCATGTCTTTCCATTGGGGAAAAGTTTTCATCAAAATCAATACCCTCATTTTTTGAATACCCTTTGAAAAATAATATTTCATTATTTTTATAGTGTTACCTTTTTTCATTCATCTTATTTTGAAAAACAAAAAAAATTCCTAGGATGTTTTTGTTTTCAAACATGGGTATGATTTCCTGTGTATTATTCTTTTTAATCTGATCAAATTATTCATTCATGTCTTAAAACCATTCTAAATTCTAAAAAACTTCTTTCAGATCATCCGATTCTACTTTCGAATACAAATAAGTATGTATAATAGAATTCGTTTTTATTTTTTCTTGAACATTCTGATGTAGATCCCCAATTATATTCTATGCTTCCACATGATTCCTCATCCGTTTAAAAGATTTTCTATTGTCTTCCTCCTCACCGGAATTATCAGAGTCCAGTTTTTCACCATTATTTGTATTAAAATCATATTTATCCTTATCAAAATTATATTCTTCAACTTTATTAAAAATATTTTCCACATGAACATATTTCTATTTCTCAGATACATCAATAAAATTTTCATCAAATGAATCCATAATTCTTCATGTTTCATTGTTAAATAATTTTTACTCTCTTTATTCTTGAGAATAGCCATGAATTATTCCATCCTCACCTTTCTGCTCAGACTTACCATAGTTTCCACCTTTCATAATTATAATTCAAGGACTCTAGAAAACTCTAAAGTGCTTAAAACATTGAGTTTTTCCATAAAACAAATTATAGGGTGTCGTACATAATTTAGGCCTATAGAAACAATGGCTCTGAATATAAATAACATGACTCATGGCTTGTCTCCAAATTTAATGTGAAAGGCCATGCTCAACTAACATGGTTTTTCCCATTTCCACCAGGCTTCTATTCTCTCATTCATCAACCCCATTTTGTTGGGGAATGTATTCAGATCTATACTCATGCCAAATTTCATGATTCTCAATATATTCTTCAAACACTTAACTTTTATATTCACCACCATTTTCAGTTCTCAACTTCTTTATAGATTACTCACATTATTTCTCATATTTTCTTATGAAACATTTGAACATTTTCAAAGAATCTGATTTGTGTTTCATGAAAATAAAACTATTAATGAAAGTAAAATAATCAATTAAAGTAAAGAATTATTAATCCTTATGTGTTTATTGTTTTCTAATTTAATCACATATATCGGAATGGATCTACTCCAGGGATCTACTGAACAAATATCAACATTCGTATGAACAATATTTGTAATTTTTCTATTATTTAAGATAGTGATACACCAATCACTTATTCTTGGAATATCAGTAATGTATCAACACTTATCTTTTAGATAACTTTTTCACATTTCTATGACACATATATCCAAGCCTTTTATTCCATAACTGAATCTCCTCCATCATACTCATGTAACAACAGTTTTGTGAATCACCAACTAGAAACAAATTTCCTTTCGTATGTTGACCTATTGTAACAATATTTCCATATTCTTAAATTATTACAAAAAACCCATCATACATGAATATAACCTTGTTACCCTCATCACAGAATAAGAAAAAACATAGCTGTTTGTGTTTCAGGCCATCAACATAGAATGTTTTCGAATATTTCATCTTTTCTTTTACAATAATGGTCAACCCAACACCTTTTATTTTAAATGGTTCGTAATTTACAAATGTACATGTGCCTTATTTATAGTCTACCACAACCCTCAACAATTTAATGTCTCTCATCACGTGAGAAGAACATACACTATTAATTATTTAGGGACATTCTCCTTTCATGGATATTAATTCAATTTCAAAAACAAGATCCTTTTACACACATTTTCATTCATCTCCTTAGGATTTTGAGAATTGAGAATATTTTTCTAAGTAGGTAAAAAAAGAAGACATCCTTTTGTAAGGTTTATATGTTGATCACATATCTCAAAAATAGATTCCATGTTTCGGAAACTATTTTCAATCATTAATCCATTCTTTTCATATTTCTTTATGACAACATTCTCATTCTTCCTTATTTGAGGAGATTTAATCCCCATAAATCACTGCCTTTCATAACCAATGGGATAATAGTAATGTTGTTGATTGAACCACCACATACCTTTTGTGTGTCTGAATCCCCCACAAAACTAGAAATACCCATAGAAAGAGTATTATCCTCTTAAACCACCATACTTATCAGAAATGTGAAAACATTTCTCTACCATATTATTCTCACTTTAAATTGGATTCTTCTCTTTTCATCCATGATTGGAACAGAAGTATCTGAAAAAATTTTGGATCTAGATAAAACATTTTTCAGATTCTAGAAGTTTTTAACTTTTGAATTCTTCACATTGAGCATATACATAACATTCTAATAATTATTCATTCCATAATAAATTCCATTCATCTTCTCAACCTTTAAAGGTATATTTCATTAAACCTTATCATGTTTCACATTAAAAGAACATTCATCAACTTCAGTGATAGATTTTTGGAAACATGGACTTTTCATTTCTACTTTAGAGAGTATTTATAGGACAAGTTCCAACTCTTCTTCTTTTTCTATTAGCTTCACTTCCAAATGAACATTATGATTCTTTTCATCTTCAAAATACTTCATCTAATAATTATTCTATTTAACCATATTTTATTTCTCACCAGTAAAACATTCTTGGTTACTTTGTATTCATCTTCCAGATTTTTGTTTTTATTTTCAAGCCTTATGATCTTCCTCATACATTCTTTCAACTATTCTTTAAAATTCATTTCATTCTGATTTTATTCTTCTTCAGAACTAAAGCTTATGAATTCTTCATAATTTACTTTTCTAATGAAATTATTTTCACTATAATACTCAATGCATTTTTAGGCTTCAACATCACATTCTTCTTCTTTATCATCTTTGGAAAAGAATCTTCTTTTTTTTATTTTAATAATTTTTTTCTTTTCCTTTGTATCCCTTTTTCATCTACAATAATCAGGTCTTCAATTCTCCAATATCACTATCATATCCTTTATTTCATTGAGTAAAATTAGTTGCAATGTTACCCTCATCCCCAAATTCAAAAAAAAATCAAGGGAATATTCCCTTTTTATTTCCCTATACCTCTTTTCACGTTATTAGTAAACCAGGATATGATTTCACTGAGATTTTTACATACATCATTTTCAGATTCAGGACCACAAGCTTCATCTTCAAAAACAATATTCTTTGACATTTCATTATTTATATCCTTGAATGAAATTTTTCTATCAACCTTTGTTTTTCTTTTCATAGAATTCTCTCTTCACATTTCATATGTTATAAGAGAGCTATGTAAATCATCAAGAGATAATGTTTCCGAATCTTTTTCTTCCAATGAAAAAAAAATTTCATTGAATTTTTCTGTAGGTTTCATAGGATATAGTCAACAAGTATAGAGTCTTTTAGATTTTCAACAAGGCATCTGATAGTACTAACAAATTCATTCTCCCAGGTAAATAATTCCCCGATAGATTCATGCTCACCCATCTTCAAATCTTCATTGTTCAATCTCTATATTTGTAAATTTTCCTTCTTCACTTTGGTATTGACTTCATATATGTTTTTCAATATATCCCACATAACGTTGGCTATAGAAACACCTTTCACTCTCAATAATTCACTTTTTATAAAGTTATGATGATATTACATTCTTGCCCCTATATCATTATCAAGAAACATGTTGTCAATTGGTGTAATTGGTGCACTATCATTAATGGGAAGAAAACCAACTGTTGTAGCTTTAAGAACATCATAACTGATATAAATAAGATATGCCAACATTATGTATTTCTAGTTATGATAGTTAATTCTATCAAAGACGAGAATACATTTACTGTTCACTCAATTCACATTCTCCATCAGTAAAGATTAACAAATGTAACCTAGATCTGATACCAATTGAAAGTGCCTAGTCATAGTACTGTATCACTGAGAAGGGGAGGGGGTGAATCCATGATACTCATTTTCATTTATATTTCTGTTCAATGGAAAAAACCCCAGCCTCCTATTAAATATTTTAATTCCCTGCTAAGAAACGAATCAACATACATCCAAAGGAACACGATGATTTCCAAGATTTACAATTCAATTAAAATAGCTACATCCTTTGTATGGTTTGGAAATGATCTAATACCATACAATCGACTAGGAATAAATCTAGGGATTACAATGAGTATGATGTACCCTTACACTCGTGTATAACTACGAAACAATACAACCAAAGAATGTGCACCCACTAACATAATATGGTAATATATTTGTTTAGTAACATCTCATGTTACCTGTGATTATTTTTAATTCACAAAATGTAATCAACTATAAAACAAATATTATTTTCCTTACCCAGAAGAAAGGTAGTAACCTCTTAGATTATATAAAACAATCAGTCTGATTACCTTGAGTATGATGCTCATAGTTTGATTCTTCTTGGTCTAATCATTTAATTGAATACAATAGAATAGAATCAATAGTACTCTAATAATTGCATGAAATATTCTAGAAAAATAGAATCAGAATCACTTAAAGATATGTATTTATTATCCAATACAAATATAATCAACACCACATCAATACATGTATTCAATAGTCAAGAAAAATATAATTAGAACCACTGCAAAACCACTTCTTCTCTCTCTAAAACCTAGAGCTTCTCTCTCCTTTGCGGGGAAATGTAGTAATTTTCAGAAAGTAAAAAGTAACTCATTCTTTTATATGAGTCAATTTGTGGGAATCCAAAAATTCATCCCACTCACAGAAAATTTCCCAAATTAAATTTCCACTAAAAATATGGGAGACATTTTGAATACTTCACAGTTTCTCGAAGATTATTTAATATTCTCAAAACTTATTATCAATATTCTGATCATTCATTTGTACCACCATACCTATTTCATAATCCAGAAAATCAATGAAATATTTTTTAGAAAACCGTAAATATGGGTACAATTGTTGAGTATGATTGTTTCTGGTTTGGAGGGTCTTCAATTGGCACCATCTATTTTCTTTAATATTAACCTATGATTCCGATTTAAAAAAGTCATTACACTATCGGCATGACATGCATCATCTCTTAACATTCACATTCCATCATCATGAATCTTTCCTTTTTTGCATCATCTTGACTATTTCCATTGGCAATACTATTTCCATCAACACTACTATTCCCATCAGCATGGCTATTCCCATCAATATGACTATTCTCATCAGCATGACAATTCCATCAGCACAACCCTTTCCCCTTTTCCATTGGCACAACTCATTCCTCTTCAATTGGCCCGACTATTCCATCATCATGATGATTCCTGTAACTTCTTGGAAATTCTGTATAATTTTTTTTAATTATATGGAATTATTTTGAGAACGTGAAATCTGACGGCGCGCGATTCTGAGTCCCGAAGTGCCCAGAATGATCGGTCGAAGTTTTGTTGAGATTTAATTTGCACACGTAAGCAGTTTTACTGAAAAATTAAAATAAATACGTAATGGTTACTCCGATCAGAAATATTAGGGAACTGTTCCGCTCAGGAAAGTGTGTTTACCCTATGCGCAACTTAGTTTTAGTTAGCACGTGCCTCCTGTGAGAAAACCCAAAAATGGCATAACCGTAAAAAAAATTAAATAAACTTATTTTATTTTTCAAGATCTTAATACTCACAAACAATATCTTGAATTAAAAATATTAGATCATTAATGAACTCGTGATGGTATACTTTCTTTGGGTAGATAATAAGATCTGTCGGCGTGGGCCACCAGTGAAAGTTTCAGTCCGTAAATAAAATAATAAAGTGAAAATTATTTTATTTTAAAATAAATAACATTTAAATGGTGTCTTAGATTAGAAATCCAAGAGTACTATTGAGTTCGTTTGGGCATGTTTCTCTTAAGAAGAGCCTAACATCGACTGATATAGTTTGAGGGTGACTGTTAATAATTTTCTGAACTTTGTTTCGGTTATGTTCAATAAACACGCATGCAACATTTTGTAACTTTTGAATTGGTGCTCAGAATTGATATCCAAGGACACCTTTGAACTCTTAATGTCGATATTCACTTAAGAAGACCTTAACCTCGGCTGTAGTAGGTCGAGGGTTGGATTTAGTTTCTCAGATTTTTGTTGGAGGGTTGGAAAAATAATCAAATAAAATAATTAACTTTTATTTTATTTTTAAAACCTCCCATTTAAATCATAAGGGAGGGGACAACAATAGGGTGTTCGAGAATTTAATGCTAGGAATTAAATTCCAGGTTACAAAAAATTTGTAACTACTTTTCTCTTTAATTAATAGGATACATTAATCTTGAATTAATGACCCTACTTGCTAATGAAGAGTTATTTTATTAAATCTTCTTGTGGGTTGTATTCCTATTAGCGAAAGGGATAGGAGGCCTGGGCTGTAGATTCCTCTAATTAAGAACCACCCCCCAACTAAGAATGAGGATGACGCACAAGCCCGGATTGGAAACGTGTTGCGGGAGTGAAGAACGTCGACGCCCTCTTCAATGACCTCATCGTCCTCCCCGCGACATCTCCAACGAACGATTGATGTAGTGGTTTTTAATTTGACGTTTGATTAAATCTATTTGTTGATTCTTCATATTCTTGATTCACAATGACGATGGCCAAACAAACATGGACAACATTCTGCACTTATAACTTGACCCCTTTTCTTTTGATCTTCACCCATTTTTCCTGCGTTCTTCGACACCAAATAATTAATGACACTGAGAACACAATTTCTCGTTGAACGTGACAGATGGACATGAATATCTCTACTTGAGGATCGTGAACATGAAAAACTCATAATTTTTTGTCTTTGAATGAAGCTTTGGTGGCTTGCAAAAGCTGGCGGCGGCCGACACCTGACCGACCACATGGAAGGAGGGAGGCACGCGTCTATGCCACTGGAAGAGGAGGCTGCGGCCCGTCGGCCATAGTGGAGCAGGGTGTTGGCCGGCATGACGGTCGGCTGCGTGGAAAAGTGGCAGCGCATGTCCATACCACCAGAGTAGGAAGTCGAGACCGCTTGGCCCTAGCAGAGTCTGAATGGTGGTGGGCTCCCTACCGACCACAGGTGGACTGTGGCCCCATCACACTGCTGGAAGGAAGACCGATCAAGAACACGGAAGGCCGTTACGTAGCGAGTGGAACCATCAGGCAGTCCCGTGTGCTAGATGGGCGACCGAACGTCCATCGGGCCCTTTGGAATACGAGGCGGGCACCTCCCCCCTGATTTGTAGCTAGGGCGGACCCCTCTATTGTGGGACGCCCTACCGCACCCAGCTGGCTGGGCTAGGCCGCCCCCTTTGTTGGTCGGGCCCATCTAGACCATGATACGCCTTTGTGTCCATATTTTGAGAACTAAGTGTCTGTTTGAAAAACTTTTTATGGCACAAGAATCCTTGGATCGAGACAGTCCTTTTTGGTATACTCCACTTGAGTTTTGGATAAATTTGGGGCACAACCGGGTTGGATCGGACTTTGAATCCAATCAGGCCCTTAGAGTTGAAGCACTAAGAACTTACAGACTGAGTGTCGGATTGATGTGTCGTCAGGTGAACTGGGTCCCATATAACGTGACAGACCATTGGGATACTTCTTTGTGAAGCTTATTCATGATTGAGGTATGACCGATGACTTGAGGATAAGTTCACCAAAATGTTCTATTAGCGGGAATCCAATGTTTGGTAGTGAGGCATAGGTTAGAGATAGATCCTATGGAGGATAGTACCGAGCGATCCTGTATGGCTCAACACTGATCTTGTGTGGGTAAGATCCTGTGTGGGTAAGATCCTGTGTGGGTAAGATCATGTGTGGGTCAGCACTCAACGATCATGTGTGGGTCAGTGCATACTAATCCTGTGTGGGTCATATCTTGTGTGGGTCAGCGCACATCGTTCTTGTGTGGGTCAGCGCATACTGATCATGTGTTTGTCAGGTCAAGTGTGGGCCATATTTGGGGTTAGTACCTATCGACTATGGGCAGTTCGGATCATGTGTTGGTCATTGAGGGGGTTAGTACCTATCGATCCTGTGTGGGTAAAACTCTGTATAATCAGCAGCAGTACCTCTTGACATAATAAGATTATCTAGTTTCATGACTAATTATTTGTACTTATATACTTCATTGAAAACATGGTTTGAGCTGAGGATTTTTTTGGACTAAGGATTTTACCTTCATGGTACTATCGTCTTGGTGATACCTATGTGGTACTTTTTCCCTCGTGGTGTTATCTTCGTGGTGATACATGTGTGGTAATTTTTCCTTCGTGGTACTATCTTCGTGGTGATACATGTGTGGTACTTTTACCTTCGTGGTACTATCTTCGTGGTGATACCTATGGGGTACTTTTACCTTCGTGGTACTATCTTCTTTGTGATACCTGTGTCGCACTTTTACCTTCATGGTACTATCTTCATGGCAATACCATTGTGGTACTTTAACCTTCGTGTTGTAACCTTCGCAGTGTTACCTATGGGGTATTTTTACCTTCATGGTGTTACCTTTATGGTGTTAGCTTTGTGGTCTTCTTCCCTCATGTATAATATGTGTATATCATGATAACTTAGGTGTATGTATGGACATATACCAAAGTAGAGTTGATGTCTGGTTTTGTGGTTTTCCTTTTTGGATATTTAGGAGTCCTAAGGGGTCTCGGGGTCCCTACTGAGTATCATTATACTGACCCCTGCATGGGCTTTGCCTGTACCTTATTGTTTATTGTGCAGATGACATACAAATTGATCGAGGCTGAGGGAGCCAGGACTGGACGGTACTCGGAGGCGGACCATTTGGTGCTACCTACCACGGGGACTACAGATCAGGAGTTGTACCTACCATTCAGGAAGGATCCGTGGTGGACGATCCAAGAGTTACATTTCACTCTTCAGTTGTATGTGTACTTTTGAGTTATACTCATACATTCAGTTGGGCTTCTATTCCAACCCTTTTACTTTCACCACTCTTTTTAATACATTAGTTTACTTAGTGGTTTCTTCTTGTTAAGTTCTACTGTGTGTGTATGTATAGGTCTAAAGGAAATGCCTTCCCATTTTTTGGATATTCTTTTTCAGTGCTAGTCTCCAGCCATAGGCATATGGAAGGTGGGCTTGGGGTAGTCACAACAAGAGCCTTGGGGGACGGGTTATGACAAAGTGGAATCAGCAGAGTTTGATTCTACTGATGAACTAGGGCTCTGATCCTTTCTGTGAAGCAATAGTGTTAAGTGTTATGAGTGTGGTTTTTAGTTCGGGGAGTCCAATGTTGGTTCGGCAGCCTGCGTATCCATAAACCAGGACCCTGAATTCTGATTTCCAACTCAGCATATGAAAACCCTAATTACGTGTGTTTTTTAAATGTTTTTATTTTGATTTCATTGGAGTCATCTCACCAGGTATAACTTAATGACCACGGTGCACCTGTTCCTTTCCAGGATGCCGCCACAAAGACAGGCACCCAGGTTTATCAAGAGAGTACATGATGACGGACCACCGAGCAATGAGGCTCTTGTGCATGGCAGTCTTAATTCCTTGGAAATTTCAGGTGTTGTACCGGTAGCACCACCACCCATTGGGCAGTAGTTACAACCGGTGGTAATGGTAGAGGACATATTTAGGATTAATGCATTATGCAAGATTCAGCATCAGATACCCCTCAGGTTCTAAGGTGAGCCTGAATCAAAGGCAGATGAGGACTAGCTTGAGGTTGTGGCTGAGAGTTCTATAGATCTTCTATAGCTTCGGTAGGATGGCATGTCGGTAGCTGAGTATTCATCAAGGTATACTGACCATTCCTAGTACTTGATGAATACGATATGATCAGTGCTTCGGGGCTTGGAATTCCAAGCACGGTGTGTATAAGAACATCCGAGCCATCACTATTCCTATATGCATTTCTAATAATGTTAGGGTGCTGGAGAGAATCTCTATGGTTGAATGTTATTTGGTTGAGCAGATACAGCTAGTGAATGTTAGTAGTGAGAAAGAAATAAAATGGCACCAGTCTCAGAGACTAGGGCGTGTAAAAATGTTTTGGGAAGAATAAGTGTTTGGGACAGATGAATCTGCAGGGCTATAGATGTGGAAGCAGAGCTAGGAGAGCATCATGAGTTAGTGTACATTTCTACATGTTACAACCACCCCCCTATGTGGTCCCCACTCGGCTTGGGGAGCTAGGGGATAGGGGAAGGGAGTAGCTGTATATGGTCAAGGAGTGAGACCCAATGGCTCTAGGAATGATTCAATGAATGGTCTATGTCTACTACTAGCTTCCGTATTAATAGACATAGGTACAAATCATTCCTTCCTTCCATGAATCTTTTCGAAGTCCTAGAGTTTCCAGTTAAGTCGTTTTCTTGAACCTCACATCTGGAGATACCTTTGGGAGGAGACTCAATAATCACACTTATGCCAACGATGTGATCTGACCCTCGAGGCAAGAGTTTCGGTAGGAACCTCTTGGTGGAAGCGTCGAGGCCTTAAGACGTTAGTTTAGGTATGGAATGGACATCCATAGTTCATACTCAGATTGACTATATTAGGGAAAACGGTTCTGGTTTATATACAACGTTGGGATGGGGTTTTTCATAGTTCATGAAAAAGGAAACCCAGGAAGCATAAAACAAACTCATGCAAAAGAGGGTGTAGCCAATTACACTTGAGTCGGTAAGACCTACCCTCATGGAAGCAAAAGTTTTGAGTTTACAGTTCCCTATAAAAGCATAAAAGTGAGGGGGACATTCTTCTGAAATATGTTTCTAGGTTTACATTCCTGAAGGGGGAGGTACTTCTTCTTTGGCTGGGTACTACCGGAGTTTTAGACCATACTTCTCCAGGGTAGCGGCCCCCTTTTCAGTCTTGACAAAAAAACGGGATCCTTTCCTATGGATGGAGAAGTGTTAGTAGAGATTTCAGGAGATGAGACAGAGACTGGCATGTATAACTATGCTACCTATGACTTGGAGTTAGCAACAGTGGTATTTGCGCTAATTATATGGTGGCACTACTTGATGGGCGTACGTTTTACAGTCTACTCTCATCACAAGAGTCTCAGGTATATCATCTCTCTGAAAGACCTAAACCTTAGACAGTAGTGATCGCGAGAGTTCCTCCAGGAATATGACTTTGAGATAGTATATACTCATTGGAAATGGAACATGGTTGTAGATGTACTCAGTAGGAGGTATGCTCTTCAGTTGATGAGTGAGGCAATAGAGCATCTAGCTGCGTTGCAGTTATCCTTCGTGGATAGATTTGGAGGAGCATACATTCAGTCTATGATAGTCACACCCCCACTCCTTCAGTGAGTCAGGGAGGTGTATCTTGGGACACTGACTGCGAGGCTCAACGTGCTCAGATATCCACAAGACATGCACTTTATCGATTCTCTAAAGGTGGGGAGCTCGTCGTCCTCTTCGGAGGATGTTCAATGGTACCAGTGGTGATATGGGTGTAAGTGTTTATGGAGTTACATACTTCCCCTCTAGAGGTACATCCTAGAGAGGAAAAGATATACCAGGACCTCGGACGTTAGTAATAGTGTCCAGGGATGAAGAAAGCTGTGGCAGAGTTTGTATCCTGATGTCTCACTTTTCAGCATTTGAAGACTACACAGAGATGGCAGAAGTCTTATCCCGACAAGAGACAGAGACCTTTGGAGTTCCAGGAGGTGGGACCACGTTTTCATTAAAGTCTCCCCTTGACGAGGACTATGGAGTTTCGGCGGAGGAGGCAAGTTATCACCGTGGTTTATAGGCCATTTCTAATACATTAGAGGATTGGCGAGGTGTCATACCGCTTGGCACTAAAACCATGGTTGGAGTGGGAGCACAAATTCTTCTATGTATCCCAGCTGAGGAGATACGTTCATGACCCTTCTCAAGTCATCAACCATGGTAAGATGGACATAGACTATAGGGAGAAGTTTACAGAAGTTCCAGTGTAGAATGAGGATCAATAGAAGCGGGTCTTTCATGGGCAAAAGGTATCTCTGGTGTGCATTCGCTGGCACCACGAGAACCTCCAAGAGAGCACATGGGAGAAGGAGGCTCAGATTTTTGCTCAATACCCCCATTTGTTTCCTTAGTCTATGATGTGGCTTTCGGTGACGTAAAGCCATAAGCTGGGGCAAATGTAATGTCCCAGAAATCCATATATTTTTTTGAATTATATTGAATTCTTTCAAGACTGTGAAATCTAACGATGCATGATTCCGAGGCCCGGAGTTCTTGGAATGATCCATCAATGTTTTGTTGAGATTTAATTTTTGATAGTAAGCAGTTTTCAAGAAAAGTGGAATAAATATTAAATTATTACTCGGATTAGAAATCAGAGGGAACTGTTGCGCTCAGGATGGCAGGTTGACACTAGGTGCGACTTAGGTTTTTGTCGGCACGTGCCTCCTATGAGAAAACCCTTAAATGGCATTACAGTAAAAAAATAATTAGATAAAGTTATTTTACTTTTCAAATGCTTATAACTGACAAATGGTAACTCAGATTGAAAATAAGAGACCACCACTTAACTCATGAGGATATTATTTCAATAGGCAGAAACTAATATTGGCCGGTGTGGGGTACCATTGAATGTTAGTTTATGGACATAACTAAAATAATTAAGTAAAATTTATTTTATTTTAAAATCTATAACATTTAAATGGTGACTTGGATTGGAAATTCGAGAGTACCGTTGGGTTCTTTGGTGCGTTTTTCACTTTGAAAGACCCTAACCTCGACCGACGCGGGTCAAGGGTGACTATGAATAATTTTCTGAACATTTTTTCGGGTACGTTTAGTAAACATGTGCGTGGTGTTTTGTAAAATTTGAACTGGTGCTTGGAATTGAAATCCAAGGACACAATTGAACTCTCAGCACCGATATTTTCTTATAGAGACATTCACCTCGACCACAGTAGGTCGAGGGTAGGAGATAGTTTTTCACATTTTCGTGGGATAGTTGGAAAAAAAATAAAATAAAATAATTAAATTTTAATTTATTTTAACAACCTCCTATTTTAATCATAAAGGAGGGGACCACATGAGGGTGGTTGAGCATTTAATGATGGGCATTAAATTCTTGGTTACACAAAATGTTTAACCACTTTTCTCTTTAATTAATAGGATACATTAATAAGGGATTAATAACCCAACTTATTAATGAAGAGTTATTTTTTAACTCTTATTGTGGGATGTTTTCCAGTTGGTAAAAGGGAGAGGAGGCCTGGGCTGGAGAATCCTCCGATGAAGAACCACCACCTAATGAAGAATGAAGATGATGCACAAGCCTTGATCAGAAACATGTCACGTGAGTGACGAATTCCAGCATCCCCTTCAATGACCTCGTATTCCTCCTCACGACATCTACAACGGAAGATTGAGGTAGGGGTTTTTAATTTAATGTTTGATTAAATCAATTTTTTGATTATTCATATTCTTGATTCACAATGATGATGTCCAAAAAAAATGGCCATCATTAATCACTTATACCTAGACCCATTTTCTTTCGTTCTTTTCATGTTCTTCGTGCATTATTCGATGCCAAATAATTAATTTTTCTGAAAACACAATGTCTCATTGAGTGCGACATATGGACGTAGAGTTCTCAACCCGCTGATCATGAATATGAGAACGTCATAATTTTAAGGCATGGAATGAAGCTGTGATGTCTTGAGAAATGAGGCAGTGGCCGACACTCTTCTGCCCGTGTGGAAGGATAACAACGCGCGTCTGTGCCACCGGAAGAAGAAGTCACAGCCCATCGGCAGAGGCAGAGCTAGGTGGTGGCTGACATGCCGGACATAAGTGGGGCGAAGCAGCGGCGTGTGTCCGCACCGTCGGAGTAGGAGGTCATGGCCGCATAGATGCGGTGGAGGCTGGAGAGTGTCCGTCACCCAGCCAGCTGTAGGTGGACAGCAGCGACGTCACACCACTAGAAGGAAGACTGGTCGTGAACCTGACCGGCCTTGACTCTCCAAGTGGGACTATCAGGCGGTCTAGTGTTTCAGAAGCGTGACCGAACGACCATCGGGATGTTCGGAATACTAGGGGCACCTCTGCCCCGGGTTGTCGCTAGGGCGGACCCCGCCATGATGCCCCCCCCCCCCGACCGTGCCCAACGGGCTAGGCCGGGCCGCCCCCTTCGCGGGTTGGGCCAGACCATGGATTAGAGGGGAGGGCATGCCACGTCCCAGGAAAACCGGGCTGGATGCAGTCCAAGTCGGGTCGACCTGAATAGGTTTGGGTTAGCCCATGCCAGGTCCGGCCTGTGTGGTCCGACCGGGTCAAACCGGACCTGGGCCCATCTAGACCCAGAGACACCTTTGTGGCCATATCTAGAGAACCGGACGTCCATTTGACAAACCGTCTACGGCACCAAAATCCTTGGATCGAGAAGGTACTTTTTTTTATACTTAATTTGTCTTTTGGATAAGTTTGGCCACGACTGGGTTGGATCAGACCCTAAATCCAACCAGGCCCTCGATGCGGAAATGCTAATAACTTATAGATCGGGGCGTCTTATTGATGTGTCATCAGTTGCGTTGGGTCCATTATAACACGACGGACCTTTGGGATACATCTTTGTGAATATTATTCATAGTTGAGGTTTGACCAATGACTTGAGGAGCCCTTCTCCCAAACGTGCTATTAGTTGGAATCCAGTGGCTGGTAGGGAGGTGGAGGTTGGAGACAGATCCTACAGAGGATAATACCGAGTGATGTTGTTTGTGTCAGCACCGATCCTATGTGGTTCAGATCCTATTTGGTTCAACGCTCAACGATCCTTTGTGGGTCAGCACATACAGATCCTATATGGGTCAGATCCAGTGGGGGTCAATGCTTTGTGGTCTTGTTTGGGTCAGCGCATATCGATCCTATGTGGTTCAGATCCTATGTGGGTTATAGTGGGGGTTAGTACCTATCGACTCGGGGCGGTTTGGATCCTTTGTGGTTCATTTTGGGGGTTAGTACCTATTGATCTTGTGTGGGTCATACTCTGTATAATCAGTAGCAAAACCTCTTCACAGAATAAGATGATCTAGCTTCCGTGACTAATCATATGTACTTCTACACTTCACTAAAAATCGGGTTTGATATGAGACTCTGTTTGAACTAAGACTTTTACCTTCATGGTACTATCTTCATGGTGATACATGTGTGTTACTTTTACCTTCGTGGTACTATCATCATGGTGATACCTATGTGGTACTTTTTCCTTCGTGGTACTATCTTCATGGTGATACCGGTGTGGTACTTTTTCCTTCATGGAACTATCTTCATGGTGATACCTGTGTGGTACTTTCACCTTTGTGGTATTATCTTTGTGGTGATACCTGTGTGGTGATTTTACCTTCATGGTGCTATCTTCATATTGATACCTATGTGGAACTTTTGCCGTCACGGTGTACCTTCCTAGTGTTACCTGTGTGGTACTTTTACCTTCACGGTGTTACCATCATGGTGTTACCTTTGTGGTATTCTTTCCTTGTGTATGAGATGTGTATATCTTGATAACATGGGTGTATAAATGGGCGTACACCAAAGTAGAGTTGATGTATTGCTTTGTGGTTTTCCTTTTTGGATCATCAGGAGACCTACAGGGTCTCGGGGTCCCTACTGAGTATTATTATAATCACCCCTGCACGGGCTTCACCCGTACCTTATTGTGACTAGTGCAGACGACGTATGACATTGATCAAGGTTGAGGGAGCCAGGACTGGATGGTACTCGGAGGCAGAACATTTCGTGTGATGTGACGCAGGAACTACTGATCCAGAGTTATAGCTACCCTTCAGGTAGGATCTGTGGTTGATGATCCAAGAGATGCTTTTCAATTTTCAGTTGTATTTTTAATTTTGAGTTGTACTTATACTTTCAGTTGGCCTTGTATTCTGGACCCTTTACTTTCAGCCCCCTTTTTACTACAGTATTTTATATAGTGGTTTCTTCTGGTTGTGTTCTAATCTGTATGTATGTACAGGTTTAAAGGCAATGCATTCCCATTTTAGGGATACAACTTTTTGGTGCTAGTCGCCAGCCCCTGGCCTATGGAAGGTGGGATCAGTGTTGTCATGGCATGGGCCCGAGGATGGGTATGACAATTCCATCAGTATGACTATTCTATCGGCACGACTCTTAGTCCGATGAAAAATAAAGTCATTAGATTATCGGAATGACAAGCATCATCTCTTCTTTCATCGGTATGACTATTACATCAGCACGATTATTCCACCAGGATGACTATTCCATTGGAACAACTATTCCATCAGTAAGACACTGAGTCCAATGAAAAACAATGTCATTACCATGTCACTATGAAATGCATCATCTATTATTCATCAGCACGAATATTCCATCAGCACGACTATACCTTTAGTATTACTATTCCATTTCCACGACTACTCCATCGACACTACTCTGAGTCCAATGCAAAAAAAAGTCATTACCATGTCGACATGACAAAAATGATATCTTCTTTAATCAGTATGACTATTCCATCAGCACGACTATTCCATCAGCACGTCTATTCCATCGGCATGACTATGTGTCTGATGCTAAACAAATTCATTACCATGTCAGCATGGGATGCATCATCTCTTCTTTCATCGGCATGACTATTCAACCAGCACGATTATTCCATCGGCATGATTATTCCCTTGACATGACTATTCCATCAGTACGACCATTCACAGTTTTTCAGTAGTCACAACCATTCAAATAGTTTCAATATTCACAAACATTCACATATTTCCAATAGTCACCACCATTCACATTTTTTAAATAGTCACCACCATTCATATATTTTCAATATTCACCACCATTCATAGATTTTCAATAGTCACCGCAATTCAAATCCTTTCAATAGTCACCTCCATTCATAACTTTTATATACTCCATTATTCTATCAATCTCGCATCATAAGTTCTACCACATTACTTATGATTTATGAGAATTCCAAAACGGAAAAGAATCATCAGATATAACATTGGAAAGCATCATATCATTCAATTAATTTCTGTTTTTTCTTTCCTTCTCATCCTAAGGAAAATATTTTTGAAAACAAGTTTCTGATTCTTTTCCAAACAAAAATCCAAAACCAAGTGATTTTACTTCTTTTATTCAAAACCAAACTTGACAAAAAAAGACATCTCTTGGAGACTTCACCACCATTATCGTCATCTTGGTACCAAAATACCCCTATAACAATGTTAAATTATTAATTTATTATCATTCATATAATATAATTTTATTACATTAATTTAATAGTCAAACATAAAATCTATTCCCTCTTCCATTTATTTTAAAAAGTAGAACATCATCCATGATGTGTTGATTTACATCCATCATGGACGATGCATTTTAATTTTAATGACATATTTATAGGCTGGTAATAAAACCATTATTATGGTTAAATAATATTTAAACATGTATATTATATCTTTTTTTATTTTTTGGAATCAATACATATGCATAAAATTATATTATAAAACAATCCTTGTTATTTATGACTTAAAATTCCCCCAAAATAAACTAACATTCATCATTGACTTTCTATCTAGTAAATCACTCTCATATCATAAAGTAAAAGTACATATGTTACAATAATAAATTATTTAGGTGCATAAATATAATATAATTCTACTTCATGAGTATTTCATTATTTTGATAAGAACTCTCATAATTAATCTCAAAGGAACCGATTATAAAATCATGAAATGATCACTCCCAAAATGATGAAATTTAGTCTTATAACCCATTAAAATGCCCATAAATGAATTTAATAAAATTATACTATAGAAAAGAAATAGATAAGTGGTTATTAATTATTTAGTTAATGGATTTAATTTTATTATCCAAGACAATAAGTATAAGTGCTGAATAATTTTAGACATAAAGTAGGGAATTCTATCTGAACCTCCATTTTACCTTCAGGTTACACTTTTTATCTATTTACCATAATGTAATTCTCAATTAATATTATGTATTACAACTATATTCTTTGTGTATGTTTCAAAAATATATACCAAGCTCAATGAATCTTTATGTTATGGTTATATACCTATTTTACAGCTATTCTTTCTCCATTTCACCCAACAATCAATACCGATTGAATGGAAATTCCAAATTTCATTCAAATTTTCATGTACACTACATAATATATTTTATGAAGAAAATATTTTTCCTATAGTAATGTTTTTAAATGAAAGACTATATAATTTTGTTTCACATTTTTTGTAAACAGTAATGAATTAATTTTCTTTAAATGATCTTCTATATTTCAATTAAGAAACACAAATGTGGCTCAATTCTAATATTTTTTAAACACACTTTTTACATGTTTATTTACTTTAGTCAGATATCATTTATAATGATATATGACTATTTCCCCCTTTTAATGTCCATGTATGATTTAAATATTTTCAATCTTGGGCACCTTTACGATACACACATTTTTAAGCTTTCTTACATGATTACGATTCCCATTTTATTCCATGGGTAATCCATATATTTATTCCTTATGTATGATTCTTCATGCAGAAAAAATATTAATGAAAATTTTATAATGGTTTCACCAAGATACTGCTCCAATGCATTGTGTATTTTTTTATCATGAGATTCCATGTTAGGACACGGAGTGAACCTACTTCCCTTTTTGGACTTTTTCTTCTTTATTTTATGGTCATTGTGGTTATCCTTGACTAATTCTTATTTAATATTGTATATTTTTTACAAATTCATTTGATTTCATGATGACATGATAAAATTTTATATATTTTATGCTTCCTTATGTTTATTCAAGTTCCATGAAATTTTATGTCATCATGTTATGCCTTCTAACCCATGTGTTATGATTCATTCCAATATTTATTCCCTTAGTCATCTTTTCAGATTATCCATTTCTTTATGTATTCCTGAGTATATCATGTGCATATGTAACTACTAAATCGTATTTTGGAGCTCATGTTTGATTATTAATATAAAGTTGTTTTATTTTATTTCCATGTTTTCAGTTTTATGTACCTAATCATCTAAAGAGACTAGACATTATGATCCGTGGTTTTTATAATATAATTAATTCTTCTTAAAATTATTTTTTAAATTGATTAAAAGGATAGTTCTGTTATAGAAAATAATAAAGTAAATGTTATTAGAATATATTTAGGTCCTGTAAAAAGTCATTTTAAAACCAAATGCAATTTTTCTATATACAATATTGTCCATACCCAATAATATGTCTTTTTTTGGATTTACATGTGTATGTAATTAATATTGGATTAATGTGATATTCTTGTGAAAAGGGTTTTAATGATGTAGATACATGTATGATTCTAAAAAACTAAGGAAATGACCATATTTATATCCTTGTAATGTGTTGAGAGTTTATCTGAACACTTCAATTTTGAATTTGGAAGAGGAGGTTACACCGTAGCTACTAACTATGATAATTTCTGTTTTTCTAGAGTTTTGGAGGAAACAAGCCATATTATTAGACTACATTGTAATATGGATTCTTCTATTGGATCTAATACACAAAATATAGATAAAATATTGATGGTATAATTTTATATATAAAAAACGATCTCAAGTAATGTTTCAAATCTATAGAGTATCACCATTGAGTTTCTTTAAGCTACAAGTAGTCATGTGAAAGGGGTTCTATGCCCTAATGTAATTTCCATCACAATAAAAAAAGATCAGATATGTTTTTAGATAATAGAAAAATAAGAAGCCTCATTCCGTAATAAATTGTATACACTATAATTAATTGACCAATTTTGGAATAACTTATAGAAACCAATAGGCTACTCTATATGGAATTTTTTCAAGCTTAAAATATTGAAATCTATTTAGTCTTAATAGGAGTCTTTAAATCACATACATTGAAGAGTTTTAGAGTTATTATATTTTAATTAAACAACCATTACAAATTAAAATGGTTAATATTTTATAAAATAAGATCAAAAGGTAATGATAAAGTAGAGTTTTTTTAGTTACGGTAGTATGATTATTACATTTTAATTTAATATTATTATGATATGGAGAATTATGTTATGTAAGAAAAAAGTAATCACAAAAAATAGAATATGGAGTCTTCATGATGATTAGGAGTATATGCAATGTGATCAATATGGAAGTGTATTGAAGTCAAGGGTTGAGACAAGAACATGTTGCACATATCCATGATGACCATGAATTTCAATGTTAGGGCATCATGGAGGAACAAACTACCTTATTGGGGTTACATATCTTTATTTGAAATATTTATAAGATTGACCTGTATGTAGAATCTATTTTATCTATTCGGAAAAATATTGTATGGAATAGACGATGTGGTTTTATACCATCGATAAGAAATGAGATATTATTAAAGTTGTAATAGCATACTTGTGTGGTATTTATTAATTGTAATCTCGACAAAATGTCGACATGAGGTTATTTTAGTGTCGTTTTTATAGGTGAACCAATTTAAATTAGGGTTCTCATGATCCTAAAATATATATTTTTTATTAATATTAATAATCAGATTCATATTTTCTTTTCCAATGGAAATAAATTGTCCAATTTTAACTAAATAATGGAAGGAGTGTATTACCCCAATTCATCCTCTATTAGGGTGACTAGGGTATAACAATTCATATCATAACTATAAGTTTAATTATGAATATTTTGATATAAATATTCTATTAATTTTTATGTTTCTAATTATATAGGTGTTCCATATTTTTATGGATGAAATTATCAAATCTCTAGGGTTGGAAGTATATTAATTTTTATTAATTTGGATACAAGTATGAAATCATATATTAACATGAATGATGAAAGTAGATAAAATATATTTTAATGAGGATTTTAAGTCCCATATATATTTTTCATGTGAAATTTATAATTGGATATATTATATTTTTATATATTGTATAATAGGAAAAGCGAATTTTGATAAACTTTCTGATATATTGGATGAATACACCAATGTCAATTCGAAAATTATTTTGTTCTTATAACAAATGTTTAATGAACTCAAGATGTGTTCAAATAAATGAAAAAAATGTTTTCTTGGACCATATTATTGATCATAGATGTGCTATTCAAGGGATTGATAAGAAATAAAATATTCTAGAATAGTGGAGATTATTATCATAAGATTACCACATATATACAATCCAAAAGATTCACCTAATGAAGAAATGATACTTGGTGGGTTATCTCATTATTAATTTTAGAGAAAACTTGTTTCATACAAAATAAGAGTGAATTCGAAATTTTATTTAGAACATTCATCTAAATAATTATGTTTCAAAAGTACTAAGAAGTAGTAATTTTTGTTTATTAAAAATGACGATGATATAATTAACTATTGTTTATCAGTATTTGCAGGTAATTTCAAAATACAAATGGGAAAATATTAATGTAGGATAAATCTATATTAATTTCAATTTTAAAGCATGGTCAAATTGGTTCTAGATATATAAAAAATCCTGACAAATGGGTCAGTAAGTATGAGTCTAACCCAAACAAAACAAATAGTTTCTATCTATAAAGAAATTAATTATAAAAATTATATTTTCAACAGGATTTAAAAGGAAGTACATATAAGAAAGGAAGAATATGATGTTGGGTATGATCTATTGGGAGGTATAAATATTTAATTTATCTCAGATGTTGATGTTACTATGATGTAATCTATTACAAATTAAAAAATGATGTTTAATAATATAGTCAATAAGATGGAGTTTTTGATCTTCAATTGGAGTTATAAGGGGCCCTAAAGGGTTTGATTTACAACTAATAATAATAGGATATTTGTGGGTTTTTTATGTGACTCTTCTTAGTTTTTTGGAAAACATAAATATAATGTTGATAATGAAGAGAAAGGTTTAGAAGATTTTGAAAAGAACATTATGAATTATGATGATGTTATGAGTTACATAATGGTGTTTAAAGAACATTTTAATATCATTGATGATCATAACCTTTATATTTATTACAATGTTAATTAAATTTAAAGTATTAATGAATATTCTCCACTTTAAGAAATAATATTCAACTAGAAATAAAATCAGATACATCAAATATTAAGATAATAGTTTCTAAAATATTCAAATGATGTTATGAATGAATGGGAAAATTTAGGTACAAGAAAATATAAATAATTGTTTATTTCACATAGACTATGTAGTATAGTAAAACAATGTACTATGAAGTGTGGTGAAATTTCAAATAAAAAAACATTTAGAATTAAGAATATATGGAAGAAATTGAAGGAAAATTTTTTTCAACCAATAATAAATTATAAATTACCAATGTACTATTAAAAAGATAGAGATATGTTGATAAAATATTATAAAATATTTCTTTCCATTGATGAAATTCTACTTATATGATTTTCATGGCCACAATATGTGATATTGTGGTGAATCTAAAATCTCTCTGAGAGGATAAGACATTGGATTTTAGTAAAAGATATTTGGTATATACTATTTATATCAATGATGAAAATAATTATTTAGTTATGGAAGTAGTTGTTATAACATTTTATATAAATCAATTGGTTGATGATATAGAAGTTGAAGATATAAATATAGTAGCAAAAGTAAAATGGATATACTAAAATGAAAACATGTTGGATTGAATAATCATTATGGTATTAATGAAAGAGAATCATTTGACTTGATGGAGTATGCTAAAAATTATAAGAAGACTCCAAATAAAACCTCATTCTATTTAGTAATTTCATTGAAGTAAAAGAGATATATTTAAAAAGGAAAACATTGTAGAATTTTTTTTTAAAAAAAAATAAAAAATTTAATTATTTAATTTTTTATAGTGGGTTTTCATCTTATATGACTGGTCACATGGAATTATTGAAATATTTTAAATACATATTTTATTTAACTATGATATTCAAGGGCAATTCATTGTTGAAAATAAAAGGATGGGAGAAAATGTCTGTCTAGAGTTGAATTGAGTGGCACTAATGTGATTAATGTAAATTTTATGTGAAATAATTTATTATAATATAGCCAACTTTGTGACATGAGTTTTGAGGTCACTAATGGAAAAAATGATTCTTTTAGGAATGAAAATGTAGAAACTCATTGATTAATGGTTGGAGAATAATTGAAAATTTATTTCATGTATAGAAAAATAAAAATAAAATCCTAAAAATAGTGTATTTAGAAAACATATTTTGGATTTACCGTCTAGGACTTTTCAATAAATAATGCACGGAAAACTTTTCACAATTCAATGAAGAAATGTTGAATACAATATTGAATAGAGATAAAAATTATTTTTGATTCATACATTCCTATAGGGATGGTTTGTAGTCTATATCCTTCAAATGATTAGAGGGACATGGGTTTTCTAAATTTGATTCATAGTAATGTGTGTTTAATGATTGGTCAGTAAGTAACATATGGTTATTTGAGTTATATGTTTTTATATGATTATAGTATGATAGGTTGTGTTATGTTCAGTATTTTAAAAATAGAATAGATGCATATCATTAAGTGGGTTTGAATAAGATGGGAAAATGAAACCATATGAAATAAGAATATTCTTGGATTTGGAAATGTAAAGTAATACACATATTATGTTGTTAATAATTATCTATAGAAATATTGTATTTAGAATTTATTTTCATTAGTGGGAATCCCTTAATAAAAATAGGATATGGAATGTTGAAATTTCATTATCATCAATATGGGCATAAATATTGTTGATAAATTGTGGCATATCTAACCACTTCCAAAAACAAGTGGTTCAAGTGTATTCTTAAACTCAAAATAATGTGTTCATAAGTATTGAAATATTAAGAGGATATATGAATTGTTGCATCGAATGAAATAATTTTTGAAATATCTCAAAGTATTTTGAAGAAAATTTTTCATCCAAAATAATGAATATAATCAGGTAAAGTATGGTCATGCAGTGGATGAAGGTGTTTTCATAGGAAAATTAATAATGGGAAAGAACTATAGATGTTTCAGTAAAAGGATCAATAATTTTTTTTGAGTGGTTATGTAAAGGCTATTATGAATGAAACTAATGAAAATTCTATGAAGTATATTTACAAAGGAGTATTAGAATAATGTGAAGAAAGAGATATATATATATATATATGTGGGAGAAAATAAATATTTTAATGTTTACAAGGATTCTGATATAGATTATGTAAAGGATAAAAGGGAATATACGAGTCAACCATTGACTTATTCAAGAAATAAAATAATTTAATTTGATCCAAATAATATCATTGGGGATAAATCTAATCTAATTGAAACATAAAAAATGAAACTTATATAGAATAATACTTTATTGTATGAGTTTTAAACTCATTCATTTTAAGTACTGAGAAAAGGGGAATCCTGGGTAAAATCTGTGTACAAAGATTTGGTACGAATTGATAAAAATAATAACATGAATCTTAGGGATTGGCCTTGAAATATTCATTTAATTGGTTCAAAATGGGTGTTCAAGAGTAAGATGGGTGAAAATGGATAACCTATTAAAAATAAAGAATGATTGGTTTGAATATTGTATTCTTATGTGGAAGGAAATTATGATTAAAAGAACTTTAGTGGAATGGGTTGAGATTATTAGACTCTTATTAGCAGTGATTGTCCAAATAATGTTGAAAATAACTCAAATGTATGTGAAGACTGTATTTCTTGAATGGTGTTTTATAGAAAGTGGTTTATATCTTACAACTGGTAGGATTTATTATTTTAAATAATGATTCAAAATTGCACAAGAGAAGAATAAAATTTTATGTACTTAATTATGATCCTTGATTTTGGTATATATGGTTGGAAACATTTTAATGGAATATAGAGTTCAAGAGATTAGGGGTCAATTATAATATCTATGTGAATGTTTTTATGGTGGACCAGTTCATTGTTTTGGTGTATGGAGAAGATCTAATATTTAGGGGGTGTGAGCATAATTTTGTTGATAAATTTTAATATTTGATGAGTTCGTAGATTGAAATTTCAATGATTTGTGATTTAACATATTTTATAGGGTTCTTATTTCATCATTACAAATGGAAAGCATTTATTTTATAAATGGTGTATGTAAAGGAAGGCCAGAAAAAAATAATAAAGGATGTCTGAAAATATTTCTCACCTAAAATTGATGTTGGAAGAAAATTTGGTACATATTATAACAGTGAGGTGTTAGAATCAAACCAATATAGAGGAATCACTAGTAATTTAATCTACATTATGATAAATGTGATGAAAAATTTCAATCATAAATGTTTGGCAGTAATATTTCCTATATATCATGATAAGGATTATCTCATGGTGTGAAAATTAATAAGGAGGTATGTCCATGTAAATTTTAATCATGGTATGTTATTTATATAAAATAGGAAAATGAATTAATTATCATTCTCAGATTCTAATGTTGCATATGAAATTAGATAAATAATCAACTAGTGGTGATTCTTTCCCCATTAGGAAGAAATGTATTGTTTGGTAAAAAAAGAAACAGAGTTTGGTTTTTTAAATAAAATATGATGTACAATATGTATTATTCACCAAATATATTAAGTGGATAATCTGAAATAAGTAAAATCTTTAACACATTGGTGATGATGTGGAACAACATATGATGATTCAATGAAATAACAAAAGTGCTATTGATTTTAAAAAACACTGGTTTAATACACTCACATTAATCACCTTGAAATCCTATATCAATTTAAAAACTATAAATGGGATAATAATGAATTGATTCTTTTATTCATCATAAATAAAGACCACATGATCAATATCTTTACCAATCATTTTCAAGATCATGTATTTAAAATTAATTGGTTGAACCATAGTGTTCAACCATTTTCCTCAAACTATGATGCTTTAGATTAAAACCTCTACTAATTAAATCTAATTATCTATTTGGATTTATTATATTATTTATTCTTTATATATTGTAATGTGTTTCAATGATCGATGGAGATATTATTCATGGAGAGTTATCGAAGAAAATATCATGTCTAAAATTTCAATAAACATCCTGTAATGTTTGATATATTATATTTTTTTCTACACCAGTATTTGCCTCACATAGGCTTTGAGAAATTTTAAAATAAATGTTGATTGGTAATTGAATATATTAGAAATTGATGAACCCATAGTAGTTAATTTTCAATAGGGGAGTGAAAAAAACTAGTATACGGTTTAAATATATATTATGATTTGAATTTCCATGAAGATATAAAGGGGGGGAATATTGGAACATAATGGTATGGATGTGTGGTTATGGATTTATTTTCAATATATAATGATATTTTTATAAATGTGAGACAATGGTGAAAATATTTTTTCTATGGAAGAAATACATTTTACATGTTTTAGAACTGAAAAACATGACACATTTATATTCTTAGGATGTGATGAGTCTCTCTCTGGAATGTTTGTTCTTCACCATGCCAGATAATGATGCATTAGAGGGGTTATACTTGATAATTTTAGTTGCACTGGAGTTTTGGTGATAAATAAACCATAATCGTAATCTTTTTCATACTATGAATGACATCATTTAATTATTTTCAATAAATTTTTAGTTATGAACAAACCATAGTCTAAGACTATGTCATAGTATGAATGATTTTATTTAATCTACATAATAGAATTATATTACACTATAGAGGATCTAAATTCTACAAATTAATGTATTTATAGTAAATTTTAATCTATATGGTGTCCCACCATGGAGGTTCTCCATGAAAAAACAAGCTAGGTGAAATGATTTCAACACAATAATGGAATTTAATAAACCCTAAAAGAATAAAAAATGATTTTTTATGCTCCGAGAAAATCTTGATGTCTTATGATGTAATATATGTACTACACTGCAAATGTTCAAGTGGTTTGAGAATAACTCCTAGAAACCATATGGATTGGTTGTAGACCATGGTGTTACGCCTTAAAAAATATAATATGAGTAGTCTTAATAACATTGCTGACATGTCTTCCTGTGGAATGTCTGATAGTTATTCTAGCACAAAAACTACCATTTGAAATTCAAATGGTCAGCATTAGATAATGAAAGATAAAAAGGATAAAATTAATGTATAAGAATTCAGATATTTAAGTTTTAATTTTAATTTTTAATTTCAAATTAATTTGATAAGAATAATTATTCTATGAATGAAAACATTAATTAAAAAAATTATATTAATTCTTATTGATTATCAAGAATCAAAGGAATCTGATCATGATTAATGGGTGTTCATGTCAAGGATTTAAAGAATAAACTTTTGTTCATATCCTATAAAATATGTAATTCAATGTATCAGATTAATTGAAATACTAATTTAGTTCAAATATATCACATGTACCTTTGTTTTTGATGATCTCCAATACACATCCTATGTTACTAATGATTATTATTTTTAAGAGTTTTTATAACATTTTTAAATTTATTTTTTAGCTCATTATATTGGATGCTATAAATCTAGATGTTTGATAAAAAATACCTATGTTTGGAACATCAAATATATGAGGTATTTAGCAACATGGAGAATTCTCTATATTTAATAGTTTTCATTTTCAATTGAAAACATGAAGGATTATATAATGAGAAATTACTATGTAAAAAATTGGTTATGTCAATCAAATACATGAAATATTATCCTATATTAAACAACTATGTGGAAATTAGCTTTGATGATGAATCATCTAATTACATTGATTAATCGACTACATAATTTTTATATTTTTTTAAAACTACTACATCGTTTCAAATGAAAAAAAATAAATTAGAGACACCAAATTAATATACATGAGAAAGAAGTATATGAGATGAAATTTAGCTATTTGATAAACACTTGCAACATTTATCTATGTGGTTAAATCAGTTATGTAAAGAAAAACAATGGGGATCAATTCAGAAAAATTTAATAAAAATAATGGAATTTATCTACATCATGATCCAAAATTGGCTATATCATTATGCAACTTGTTATTTATTACTATTAATGTGTTTTAAGTGAAAATTATTCTTGATGTGGATGCATTTAATGTTGATTACCTTTTTATGGTAAATCTTATTATAAAATAATCCATGTAATGAGAAAATAAATAATTACAAAGATAATTACATGACATGTAATATTTATAAGGTAAATCTAAGAAAAGGACATGTGGAATTTAATTACAAAATCATATTATATATATATATATATTATACTGGGTGATTAAAATATAGATTTATTAATAAATTTAAGACAATAAGTAGTGGATATATATACATAAGAAAAATTTCTCTTGCACTATCATCTATCAACACTATAAAAATATTTCTCTTTGATGGTATGTTTTATGAAAAATGATGAATTTTATTCAACTCAAGAGTTATACTATCAAAATCTTCTTTGATATTATTTTAGAAGAATATTCTCAAAATTATATTTATTCATATAATATATTCTATATATTTCTTATGTTCAGTCACTTTTATATTACAATTACGAGACTCATTTTTAAACATTCAAATTATTTTGTCTCTCCCAATGATGGTTCCCTAAAAATGAACTTTAAAATATCTTGTTTTAAGAGATTTATAAAAGTTTTGTTAAATGATTTTATAATTTTACAATTTCTTTAATTCTTTCACTCGGTCATACAAACCTAGATAAAATAATCTATAGTCCTTAGAAAAAAGTAATTATCTTGTAAAAAATTATTATGATCTAGGACTTGAGTGATGGTGGGTTGGAAAAGGGGATTTCTATTCCCTGAACTAGTACAAATATTCTTTCAAATATATTTAATTTGTGATTCTATTTTAATTTAAGGAATATATTAATAATAGATCATATGTAATCATACCTCAAATATAGTTTTTCTTGGAGAATAAAATTTCATGGTCTCCAATAAACCCCTCGTATGCCTTAACAATGTCTATCACCTAGCAACAATTTTTATCAAAGAGTGTGAAATTTGAGTTCTCATATGTAAAAGATTGAAGTATTATAATCTTCATTAAAATGAATGATATGACTAATAACATAGATGGAACAACTATTGTAAAGTCACCCTCTATAAATGGTGAAAATTATGATTGTTAGATTGGAAAAATTGACAATTTATTTGATGAAACTTTGTATGAAGGATTATCTGGAGTCCATGATGCCGTAAAAAATTCCAAGGACACAAAAAAATATGGGATGTTGATAAAATATTAGCCATGAATAAATACAAAAAACCACAAATTCTATCATGTTTATACTTCTTCCATATGAGTTCAATTGATTTTTATAATGGGAGAATGTTCATGGAATTTGGACAACTATATCAGTGGATTTTAAAGGAACAAATAACGTAAGAGCTCGTTGATATAATAATTCCAAGACTAAGTCTAATAAATTTAAAATGATATATATAAAAATAGTCAACCAGCTGAATTTAGTACTTACTATGGTTGTAAATAATGACAATAATTTAGGAAACACCCATTCTTAAACCATATAAATTTTTAATAATACTCATAATTCTACCATCTAGAGGGAGTGGAACCTCAGATTCTATTAAGAAGTCTATAGATGTTAATTTTTTTTTGAAATAAATTATTTTATTGGAACCATTATGATGTGTGAGAATGAAATTGAAGTTTATGTTGGACAGAATAGATTTATTAATAATTAAAATAAGGCTATGAATGTGTCCTCTTTCAGAGATGACGATAAAATCAAATAGATACAAATAGTTTAGTTATTAGTTGAATATACCATAAATAATTATTCTTTAGATCATGAAATTTATAATTTTGAAAGGATGTTCAAAAACATATAAAAAAGGAAACATTGTTTCAAGAAATCCTTCAATGAGTACATGAATAAATAGGAATAATTAATATTTTATGAGTATAAGAAGCTGAAAAACGTCAATCTTGGCTTCCCTCAATTTATGAACAATATAAAATTTGAGTAAAATTATTTCATCGAGATTACATATAATAAGAAATAAAAAAAATAAATCAAGATAACATGGAGTACTTCTAATGATTAGATTGATTAAATATTTTAAAATAAAGAAGATAAAATATACAACAAAAAGGATAGTATTGGATTCATGTAAAAATCAGATGATCAACATTTCTTTTATTCTTCTATGAATAATTATGAATCACGAAAATGATATGTTTTCTTATGAATAATTATATTATTATTCTTTCATATTGGAATTGATGTTGTAAATATTGGTGAAGAAACAAATTCCCTAAAAAAATCATATATTTATGTTTTAATTTAAAAAGAGGAATTAAATTGAAAAATTCTATATTTGAAAACCATTAAGAAATATTATACTATGTAATATGATAAAAATTATAGAAATATTTTTATATTGGAAAAATAATTAAAATTATAAATGATATTTCATTTTTTTCAAAAAAGATGAAAAAGTTTTGAATCAAATTATTGGAAAAAATAATGTTTATAAAATTAAGTTTGGAAAAATAATCCAAGGTGAGAAATCAAAGCATTAGAAAATTATTTTTTCTATGTATTAAGAACATAAAACTCTCCAATGTTACTTGTTCTAACTATGGATAATTAGAGTACGATAATAATTAATATTGTTTGAGAAACTCACAATTTTGTGGAATAAGATTTGATTTGATTTTTATTTATTTCAACATTATATATAGGGTTTTTACAAAGAAAATATATATTTGGGATTCTAAATCATTAGTTATTGACATTTTTCACCCAAGAGAATATGGGTACTAATTAAATTTATTTTTTGATTAGTATTTATTTGGAAAAAGGTCATAGGGAATTAATGATAAATGGTATATGAAAAAAAAAAATTTGTGACATTTGTGTAAGTATTTTTATAATTTACACTCCTAATAAAACATTGTTGGAGGTTATTTACTCTTGGTGATAATTCAAGTGGTATGATTATGGGATTTGGATCATTTGGTAATACAAACACAATCTTTATCAAAACTGTTATTTATATTGAAGCGTTAAATAAAAATGTCATATGTATTTCAAAACATATTGATGAATGTTATTTTTGAATTTTTTTTCAAATAAGTCATGTTCTACCTTTAAATGTTAAAATATTATATTTAAAAAAAATATAATTAATAATTTTAATTGATTATATATTTTACCATTATTTAAATAAAAATTTAATTGCTATAGTGTTGTAATAAATTAATATTGTATTTCGAATAGAATATTGGGATTTTATAATGTTTATTATTTTATAAATTTCATTACAAATAATTTACATTAAAATTTCTATCAAAATAAATTGAACAAAAAGAATCCATGTGTTGAGTATAGAATGGGAAATAAAAAAGGACATATTTTAGTCCATTTAATGAGGTTTATAAGTCTATAACTCTGTAACATATTTATATGGATATTCTTGGGCCTTCTAGAATGTCCTATTTAATAAGAAAATAATATTTCATGTGTTAGTTGATTATTTTTCTATATTTACATATATTTTATTTCTTATTTTTATAGGTGATCTTCTTTCATTTTTTATATTTTTGTATAATTTTTCGAAATTTAATAGTTGAAAATACTTTTTTTGATAAGTGATCATGTAAGATAATTTAAATAATATGATTTCAATTCTTATTATTCAAAACAAGGTATCAATAATAAATTTTCTTCCCCATGGAGGCCTCAATAGAGTTGTGGTTTTGAATGCTGGAATGAGACTTTATACGAAATTAAAATAATAATTCAACGTTAATATAAATTCACCTCTAATTATTGGGATAAAGAGGTCAAAAAAAGTGAAATATCAATAAAAAAGTTATAATGAGACCAATTTTGAATAAACCACCTTATTAAATATTGTGTAAAAAAACTTCATGATAATTGGAAGTATTTGGATATCTTTTTTTATTCTAAATAGAAAAGAAAATTGTGGTAAATTTGATCCAATGGATGATGAAAGAATCTTCCTTGGATATTTTACTTCAATAATGGCATATAGAGATTTCTTCAAAAGGTAAAATATTATTTAATAATTAGATCATGTGAAAATGGTTGAATACAAACCTTTATATCACAAAATTATTCATTTTTATGAAATAAAAATTTACTTTAAAACCTCGATACTTAAACATAGCTCGAAAAATGGAATGATGATTTGGAACATGATTTTGGTGAACAAAATTCTAAATGGATAGATACTAGTGAACCATAATGTTTACTTCATTAACAGATTAAATCCATTAAAACCATCCCTTATAAATTTTAATTCTAATTTTATATGAATTTATTGGTATTAGAAGAAGTAGATAAAATATTAGTATATGAAAGTCAAGTTTTAGAAATATAAGAGAATTGAACTAGATTAAGTGGAACAAGGCATAAGAGTTAGATAAATGACCCTATCACTATCCAATTACATGAACAAATTTATTTAGGAATAAAAAGGATGATAGTGATGTGATCACCAGGAATAATTGTAGACTAGTATCTAAGGGGAACAATTAAGAGGATGTTATAGATTTTGAGGATACCATTGTACCAATACAATATTAGGAGCCATTAGGATCCTCCCAAAAATATGTATCACATGAGAATATAAATTAATATCATATGAAAATAAAATATGTTTTTAAGAGTATTTATTATGAATGATTTTTATATTAGATAACCTTATAGTTTTGGAAGTCCCGATCTTCCAAATTTGGTTTTTAAACAAAACAATTCTCTTTATGGAAATAAAAAAGCACACAGAACATGTCATGGGAATTTTATTTATTTTTATTAATCAATATAACATTAATTAAGAGTAGATGATCCTAATCATCTTAAGAATTTATATTTTCATATATATTTTTATTTTATATACTTTTTAATTATATTATTTTTGGTTCTATAAAAAAATAATTATGTATTGGATTATCAAAAGTAATTAAAAATTAATTTTAAATGAGCATGATGGGGTATTGAAATTATTTTCTATTTTTTTATTTTTATCCAAAAGACACTAGGAATGAGATAAAACATTGTGAAATAATATTTAACTTATTTAAAAGGTTTTCACATGATATGGTTAATGTACATACGAATCCAGTAATTTATAATGGCCAACATGATTTGGATGAGGTTAAGAAACTTGTTGACCATAATCTATAATAAGTAATAATATTGAGATTATTTTATTTTAAATTTAGTAGACCAAAAATTATATTTTTAGTATACTTATGTGCTATATTTCATGAAAATACTAATGTATCTTATATAAAAGATTCTAAAATATTTTTAAGATATTTTAAATAAACAATTTAACTTTCCATAATTTTTTTAAAAAACTGTATATTTTTATCTGACTTCATATTATGATGCCAACTCTAGTGGTATTAGAATACATATAAAGAGTACATCAAGAATGTTCCATCTTTAGTGAAATCATCGGTAACCTAGTACTATAAAAAACAATTCTCCAACCCATTATCTACTACAAAATAAAAATATATTTATTCTCATAGGTGTTGTGCATAAATTTCTTCTGTATTTATAGAATCCAATAAACCATTATAGAAAAAAGAATATATATTTAAGGGATCATTTCCTAGGATATCACACATAAGGTTATATTAGTCATGAATTTTTCTCTACTAAAAACTAGTTAGAGGATATAATTACTCAACCCTTGCATGTGAATGTTTTTATTTTATCAAAAGGGTATTGTGGTTATTTAAATTTAATTTACTTATATTTATAATATCTCTCAATATTATAATTTGTACATTATTTTATTAAATTTTATGTAATTATTTTATAGAAATTAAATTAAAATTATCTTTTTTATTTAATGTGTAAATGATGTATATTTAGAAAATAAATTTCCTCCCATTTAGATTTATTTTGATATTTATATTTTATTATATATATTTATATATATTGATTTATAATTGACCCAAAAATCCTAAATCAAGACTGCAAACTTTTTGAAAAATAGGAATGTGGCCTATAATCCTAATCTAACCTTGACTATTTGTTTTATTGTAAATGTTACATCCCCCCCAAAAAAATATCAAAATTTTCTTCCTCCACCTCTATTGATTCTACCTCGATTCCCTCTTAACAGGTTTCACCAAAAGATAATTTTTTGTTTAAAAAAATATTATTATCTGAAAATTGTTTTAAAGTGCATATTGTTCCCCTATTTGAATAAATTAAAATAATCCCTATTAATTATATTTAAATAAAAAGCATGGATCATATATAAAGTGATTTTAATTTTTAATTACACAATTATTGTTATCAGACATAGAGCTTACATAGAATCATTTTGTAGTTTGAAAAACAAATAAAAGTTCTCGGAAACTATCTTTTTCGTCAGTTTTCTGGGTTTTGTTTTAAATTTAATTTTTTCCAATTTATAGAAAATATATTTAAAAATAAAAAAAAATTAAATTATAATGTAAAAATTACATGTGGGTTAATCTTTTAGAATTTTCACAATGAAAAAAAATTTTGGGGCATAATGAAAAATAAAAAATTTTAATTGAAACCTGCCTTTTCATTTAAAACTTTTATAAAGAAAATTTATATTTTAATTTTATTTAAAGGTAAAATTATTTAAATTATATATCATTTAATTCAATATGGTTATTTTTTATCACTTTCTTATTTAATATTGATAAAAAAATTCAAATATTTTCACATTTTCACTCTGAAAAACAGCATTGTCATCACATCTACGATATTATTTTTAAATTAAAATTTTATATTTATAAATAAAATTGGAAATATTAATTACATATTTAGATTCAAAATAAATTATATTAAATAACAAATTTATATTAATTTTTTACCAAAATGAATAGTGAAAAACAAAAAATTAATTACTACATTTAAGGTAAAATTGTCTTTACTATAGGTTAAAATAAAATAATAACGGTTAAAATTACCTACTAATAGGTATAAAATATATAATATATAATCCTTTAGAATTATCATGTCTAATTCTTCAGAATACTTTATTTTTATATCCTTCTCGCATGAGAAACTTTGGGTACACTTTTACCTTTTCTGAAAATTACAAGTGTGACAGTCACCTAACATATAATTGGCCACCTAATATCTTATCATGATAAATCCTTAAAATCATTTTTATTTGACCATTACCTGATCAAATCACATCCCAACATTCCTAATAGCATTCTAGAATCCCTATTTTCTTTAGAAATACACCTTAGGATAGATTTTGTTTCACACAATAGGATGATAATGAAAGAAGAGGTAACATTATTCATTAAAAATTATCAATTTATTTGAAGAAAAAAAAGATATATACATTAGATGTAATGTAGGGTAAGATGTTTCAGGCCATGATAAAGAAAATAAGTAACATTATAAAACTTTTTTTAATTTGATTCATTACACCACCTCTTAAAATTATTATAAGATAATACTGATATAATAATCTCTGTATATTAAATATAAGTAGATGTTTTTACATAAATAGAATGATCTAATAACATACCAACTTCCATAAAATGGGTTCTGAAATCATTATTCTTATGTATGTTGGACTACTCCCTCATGAACTAAAGTCATTCTTTTTTCATTACCACCTCTCACGGTTGGGTATAATGATGGTATTAAATTATTAATTTATATTTACATCATGATTATACCTTTGCAGTAATTTTATAAAATATATCATTTTTATGTTCCATTACATATGGTATATCATAATTTCACTTGTGTATATGGTGGACTACTGCTTCGTGAAGCAATGTGATTCATTTTCACTGATGCTTTAAATAAATGATAATAATGATAATGTTAATAAATATATATGATACAAAATACATAACTACGATATTAATGACCTAATTTTTCTATTGATGACATAATTATCATTCATTAATGATAATATATCCTTTATTTTATTATCTTTTCACTCACAAAAAATATGATAACATCATTCATGAACATGTGAAATATCGCCTTCAAGAAGTGACATGACTATATTTTCATTACCAGATTACAAAAATGATTTGTATAAATATATTTAAAAAATTAATATGGTAATTATGATATTATTATAATTGAATAAATAAAAGATAGTGCATACCTACTATTCACAATGATATTTGAAAAACAGACACCTTACTCATGTGTATGAATGAAATATCATCTTCATGATCGTAACAAACTTTATTTTTATAAACCATATTTCATGATTGGTATTAGAATTATAATTGATGTGTATATATAATAATTATTTCATTATTATAATTATTATAATAGGTATGATGGATCCACGATAAATGTAATAGGACCATTAATATCAAATCAAAATATATATGAAAAACGAAGCAGTTATTACCTGATATATGACATTGACATGAGATTATTAAATAAAAAGAAGTAAATGAACATAATTAAATAATACACGGTTTTTTTATATTTTAATATCATTATTTAACAGATACTTAATAGAATTATATTTACTATACAAGAGGTTCTAATGAGTATTAAGAAATTCAAGACATAGGGTAAGAGATTTCTTGTCTGTATTTTATTAATAAGAGATATAAGAAAATTTGCCACTTGTTTTTATGGGGTGGTGTATATACAACCCCATTGACATGTAATAGCAATAATTATTTTTATCGTTGATATCTTTTTAGTTTCCTCTTATCATATCCATTCATGGGTCTTGTATTATAATGTTACAAAAGTGGTAATGATTTTAGGTTACAATCCCATTATTTATCATTATAGATTATGATTATGTTTCTGATGATAAAATATTGTGATCCATATATTGTGAAACTCATGAATTTTCTTTTACACTATTTATGTCAAAAGAGTACATGTATTCCCTTCAGTTTACTATATATACATACATAATAGTTTAAAATATTATTTAATAAGTTGTTTCTTTTTTCTCTCTTCATTCGAAAATGCATTTTCTCCCAAAACCATGTTTTCTAAAAATTTTTCAAATTGTTATTAAATTTTTAATATGGTTTATTAAATATGTTTCAACTAATTTATTGTAATTTTAAAAAAAATTAATGGAATATTCATGAATTTTTCCAAAAAAAATTACATTTTTTATTTTATATGTAATGTGTAAAGATTCTTTGTATTTATCACACACAACATGAAAAATATGTACACTATCATAAAATATCAAGGATTCCAATACTCCATTACATGTTTTAATGTTATATTAAATGAAATTTGTCCTTCTTCTTCACGAATTATTTTTATTGTTAATAAATTTTATTAAAATGAAAAGGATTTTAAAAATGTTATATTTTTTAAACCGTGTTTTTCAAAGTTGAATTTATATTATCTTCCAGAAATGTTCTAAATTATTTTATAGATTCCTTTATAATTTTTCAATATTTTCTTGCAAAAAATTATTTAAATAATACTTTATATTTTTTGGTTTTTAAAACTAATTTCCAATGAATGTTTATCTTCTTCAAAAAAAATAATTATGATTATTCATTCAAATTATGTCCCCAAATATGATGAAATTTATTGAGGTTACTAATTATTTACTGGGGATATGATCCATGGATAAAATTTAAATGCTTTATATGAATGTTTTATTTTTAAGACGACGTGATTTTCATGAAACCCAATTCTTTTCACAAGGTGTATAATGATAGAATTCTAATAAATCCCACTTCTGTTTAAATGGGTTATTATATGATTGAATGATGAAATGATTTTGAAACATGTATCTTTTACATAGTTTATGATATTATGATATGTTATGAAACCAATTTAATTTCATGGTATATGATATGATGAATATTTTATGAACATATGGAATATATATATATATATATGACTTTCATTATTTGATTGATGATACTTATTTATTTCTCCAACGCATTGGTTAATGATTTATATATCATTAGATATATATGACTGAAATGGGGAGTGAACCCAGTTTCATATGGGATGTTATTCTATGACAGTCTTGGGAGTGACCCTTGACTAGTATACTGGTTTATGGAGAGAACCCATTCCTCTGTGATAAACTTGGTAGTAATCTTTGAATAATATATGAATTATTTTTGGTGGTTATGTGTATTACATAAATATATATCTTATTTAAATGATATGATCTTATGGATTATGCTCTTTGATTAAATTTTTATTCATGTCTTATGAACATCCAATATTTTTTCCATGAGTCAATATTATGATCATTGATGTGCGAGGTATGGTTTCCAAATGTTATTCTCACAATCTAAGACTCTTATGTTCACGTTATTCTAACATATCTCTATTTTTTAATCCCCACTTAAAATTTTTTATCACCCATTCTTATATTTCCATTTACAAAATTTTGAATAATTGTTTTATATAGGATATGTCACGAAAACTTATTTAATGGGAAGATAATTATATTATAAATTGAATCTATTTAATAAAATTTGAAGATTATGTATATAGTATTTTAATGAAATACAATACAAAAGTCCTTGGGCATGTTTTTTGTAATTTAATGAATATTAATCTAAAAAGATGTAATATCTATGTATGAAAATCCTCAGTCCCTATAGTTGGTAATAAAGGAATATTTTTTTCTAATATTTAAAATATAGGAAGAGAAAACAATAATGAGATATATAGGGGTATTTTTAAGGATATGTTTTTTTGTGTGTGTGTGTATATATATATATATATATCTACGGATGATCCAGATTGTAGGTAAATTCCCATTAATTTAATAAATGATAGAGCATGTAGTTTCCATGAAATTACAACTCTTTATTGATAATACAATTGGATGTTTCTCTAGAATAGATTTACCTAGGGGGAATAACTCTGAAAGGTGTTCATTGAGATATACTTGATATTCACATAGTGCATTAAGGATATTATGATTATGCCTAATTAGCTATCACAAAAAATGATTAACAGTGTTCACCTTGACTAACTCTTCACCTCAATAAATAAGTGATGGATATAGTTTGATGATAGTTTTGGTAGTTAAGACCATGGAGGAATGAAGATTTAATCTTCTATATGGAGATAATATAGAAAGAATAACTCAATGGAATTTCATAGTGTAATGATAAGATGAGTTGGTTGTGGAACTGAAGGAAACAAAAAAAGTATCTACAAAAGGAAAATTTTAATCATCAATAAATGAAATGGATGGGAATATCGGTCTCCCAAAATTATTACCAAAGGATGAATGTTTAAAATGTGTAATGTGTGGAAATTATTCAAATTTACATCCTAGGGGGAGAAGATCATTAAATGAATAAGCAATTTTATTTGATTTATGGGATTGTTGCTGATGAGTAAGAAACTACAAATTAAATATGAAATGAAGGAGGAATTTAGTAATGAGATATTGAAGCCATGTGAATTACATAAGGATGATATGGAATTATTAAAGTGGATATATACTAGTATTCAATAATTATGTTAGATAAATAATTAAATATATAATGATTTTCCAGTATACATTTCTTGATATAATTTTTAAGAAAATGTTAAATTGTAGAGATGGACTAGAAATATGATTTAATGGTAATATAATATTATTATTAAGGGAATATAAAAATTAATATGTATCTGATGTAGCGATGATTATGATATGATAAAGGTATATTGGAAGTGATTACATAAATAGGATAATTTTGATTAACTTGGAAATAATTAATGATTTGTTGATAAAGTGGTATATGCTTTTGTTTGGGTAGTTTAATGAATTTTGGGATTTAAGGAAAATATCCAATAATCTATATTTTATGTAAGAAATGATGATATATATATGTATTCAATAATGTTTTATGGTAATTGAGGTCATTAACATTTTTTAGGTGAATACATAATGAAGGTATTAACATGTCTGGTATGTGACAATGAAGTGATACTTTATGATATATAGTGGATTTATGTTAAGTTGATTTTGAGAATTAAGTGACATTATTTATAAATTTTGAATTTTTAGGGTGTTACAAGGTCAAATATATATGGAATTATTTAATTTTAACATTGTATGAAGTTTAAGAGACTAATTTATTATATCATTATATGAATATTTATACATAATGGATTACCAATGCTAACCTTTTTTAAGTAGAGATGGAAGGAATGTATTCTAATTCCATTATGTATCTTATTTAGTTATTCATAAATGAAAAAAAAATTATCTAAAATAGTAATAGAAATTTTGTGAATTTATTAAGGGACATCCAAGTGATGAAATTGTGGTTATTAAATTGAATGAAATCAAGTGATTATATCATGTCAAAAAAATCACCAACATCAGAAAAATGATCATGAATTAAAAATTTATCCCATTACAATATTTTTTTATGATATCAATGAACTTTTTCAAAGCTCCTTGGTTTATTTTTTTTGGTCTTTATTCTTATGTGGATCACCTAATTTAATGTGATCTGTGATCATTATCAATCTCTATATTTATTTCTGCATTTCATCAAGGTCCATATCTTTACTTCCCACTTAAGTTATCCTATATTGAAACCTATTTATGAGTTACATTAGGTAACCATTATGTTACTAATTTTCCATTTTAATGTAATTTATATTATTCATTTTAATGAAGTGGGTTTCTATGAAAGAGTTTTCAAATATAAAACCATTTTTTACTGAAATGAATTTTGAAAGAAGAAATCATTTTAAGGAGTGTAGAATGTTACATCCTTGGATTTTATGAATTTTTTCACAATAATTAAAATTTTTAGATATCATTAATTATTAAAAAAACACCTAGTTTATCTTGTGTTACACGAAATAAAGATTTTCTATGATATTATGCATGACAAGTGACACTGTGCTTCTATAATGAATGAAATAATAGTATTTTAAATATGACCATAGTGACCTAGCTATGTAATATGAAGTTACTAAAAATATTTACCACATTATGAAATATAAATATAAATTTACCATTAAATATATATTTATTGATATTTTCTTATTAAATAATAAATCAATTTTTAAAATGTAATTATATTCCTCGAAAATTTTATTTCCTTCAAAATGAATTGTATTTATTTTTATGATAAAAATATATAATTGATTTTACAATATTTTAGCAAAGTGAATTTAAAAAAATAATTTTATTTTGATGTCATCATATTTAAATTAACTTATGTTGATATTTTTGGGTTTTTTTGTAAACTATTTATGTTTAAGTGAATAGTGACGAATATCGATTTTTTATAGCTATCATTTATTTTAAATAAAGACAGATAATTAAATGACCAACTATATTTCAATGTAAATTATGTATTATTTAGTAATATTTAAATAAGTTAAGTAGTTATTTATCAATATTATATTGGATTTTAGTATATGTTTATTTTTTGGTTTGAAAGGTTGTTTTTTCCTGAAAACCTCTTTAAAGTGCACGATATTTCTTCATTATAATTAATTAAAAGGTTTCATAATGATTATTGATAAAATAAAAATTATAGATCATATATCAATAAATTGTAATTTTTATTCATATAAGGATTATAATTGGACATTAAGTTAACATTAAATTACCTTGTGCTTGAATGAAATACACTTCTCGAAAACATATTTTTTTTGGATTGCGTTTTTTTATTAAATTTAATTTTATCCAATTTAATGAAATTATATTATTGAAAAATAAAAATAATTTAATATAAAATTATTTAAATATAATATTAGGGTAATTGTTTTTCAATTTTCTAAAATAATTAATTTTTTGAAGAATCTTGAAAATATATACTTTTAATTTAATCCTCTCTTTTCTTTTAATATGTTTATCAATAGAATATATATTTTTAATTTATTTTAATGTAAAATTACTTAAATTATAAATATATATATATATATATTAATCCTATTAATTTCATTTTAATAAATTTCATAATGAATATATATGTATATAACATTGCATCATTTTGAACATTTTGTCTTTGAAAACCTGATTTTTTTATCACATCTATGGGTCTAAATTTAAATTAAATATTTCCAATTATTTGAATAGAATTCATAAAAATGGATTCCGTATTTTTAATCAGAAAAGATCATATTATATAATAAGTTTAACATAATATTTTACAAAAATTAATTGTGAAAATATTAAAAATTAATTACAATGGTTATGTTAAAAATGTCTTTACAGAGGTTTAAACTAAAAAGTTATTATTTAGAATAACATAAAATATGTATGAAATCTATTTTATAGACATATATAGTCCCTATAATTAATATTTATCTAGAATAATCAATTTTGGATCCTTATGGCATGATAAAAAGTTTCAGCACCATTTCCAATTCATAAAATTATAGGTGTTCCACAAACCTCACGTATAAAATGACACAACCATCCCTCATAGTCACACATTAACACAGTTTTGGATAGGAAAAAAAACTCAAAATAAATTAAAAAAAAATCCCTCCTCCAATCCTAGAATCATTACCTTGGTTATAAATCCAACCTATGTTTTATTTTGGTTTAAACATATGGTGGCTACCCGATGAAGAGGTCACATTCTTCAAAGAGAATATTTATTTTTATTTATCCCTCTAGCTCATTCAATTATTATTAAAAAATGATAATATAAAAATATTATTATCATAAAAATTATGATAATTTTTTATGTTAAATTCATGATCCACAACCATATTCACTTCCATAAAATATGTCATGAATTCATCATTCTTGTGTACGATGGACTACGACCACATTAACTGATGTCATTCATTTTCCACAACAAAATCTCCCGATTGGGTATGATAATGGATATAACGTAAATATATTATATTTCTAACATAAATATACCTATTGATCCATGATATCATATATACATCTTTTTAATTTCCAACCCATAGAGGATACGATAATGTTGTTTGTGTGTATGGAAGACTATAGCCTCATGAAGCGATGAGATTCATTTTCAATAAAGATATACATGGATGAAAATAAAAAAAATAAAAAAAATATATTTTATATAAATTAAATAATTATGATAAAATTAACATATTAATATTTCTATAAAAATAATATATTATTTAATTTCTTACATTTTCACTCATTATGTGATGAGAACGTTATTTATGTACATGTAGACAACTGGATTTATAAAGTTATATGAGTCTATATTCATCACCAAACAACATGGATGGTATTTATAAGTATATGTAATGAAATAATATGGTTTTTATGATATTAATTTCATTCTAAAAAAATTAATATATTACATACCTCTTTTCTATAATGATCGATGAAAAATGGAAACGTTGTCCATGTGTACATATGGTTTACTATATCCAAGATCATAACATACTTCATTTATCAAAAAAATCATGTTTGGTATTAACAATATAATTTATGTGAAAATATGATAAATATTACATTATAATAATTCTATATATAATGAAATCATTATAAAATTATTACGAAATATATTAAAAAATCTTAACATATATGAAAAAAGCAGTTGTTTCCTACTATGTGTCATTAACCTGGAATTGTTAAGAAATAGGTAATAATAGGAAATAAGTAAATCATATATGGTATCACATATGTTCTTATAGCTCTGTAAAAAGATGTATAATAATCTTATATTTATTATTTAAGTGGAATGAATTATTGTGAGAGAAGTCACAATTTATTATGAATGATTTATAATCTCTTTTATTTTTTGGAGTCATATGAAAATTAACCACTAATTTCTTTTTTGAGGTGTACATACAACCCCCTTTGACTTTTATTATCATGAAATTATATATCCTCAAGATTTTTTATGTTTAATTTAATTATATTACATCACTGAGATAATGTTTTAATTTTACAAAAATAGAAATTATTTTATATTATAATCTGAACATTTATTAGGGTTTTTTATGATCATTATTCTGATGATCAAAAACTATGATACATCTCTCATATAAAACATAAAATTTTATCACCAATGTTTATTTCATGATAATAAATATTTTCCCTTCCTTTTGTTCTTTTTGTGTAATCATTAGTTCACAATAACGTTTTTAAGAAAAATATTTTTTATTTCCCTCATCCGTCAAATTTTTTTCCCAAAATTATGTACTGTAAAAATATGTTAAAAAGTGTCTTAAACATTTTTAAAAGGGTTTAATAATTTTTTATCCTTGTTTGAGATTTTAACAAAAAAAATTGGAATGAATCGTCATGTCATTTTTGAAACAATTCTCATTTTTTGTTTACTGAAAATGTTTAAAGAATATTTGGTTATAAAATGTGTTCCATGAATAGTGTTTCCCCTTATCATAATAACTTAATTATTTCAATATTTTATTACATGTTATTTAGTAGAAGATCAATCCATGAATTTTTTACCCAATTCATTTCCCATATAAATGTTTTAAAATAAAAAACAAGTTGCAATACATTTACGAGGTTTAATAATCTTAAAATTATTAAACTTTACTCTTAAATTAAATAATTCCCTTAATATTTGGGAAATTATCACATTTTAATAATATTATTTAAAAATCAAAAGTATTTAATTTTTTTTATATTTTAAAAAGTGTTTTCCAAGTGGAAATTTATTTTATTGATGAGGTTTTATAACTATTTTTATCCAATTATTTTTATGTATTCAATGTTTATTTTTCTAATTAAATTATTTCAAAAATATTTATTAATGTTTTATGTTTTATAGTTATTTTCAAAGAAATTGTATTTTCATCAAGAAAAAATCTAATTTATTATTCTTTAAAATTCATTCTCTTTATAAGATGACATCATTTGAGAAAACATTTTCCATAGTGTTTATATAATCCAAGGATACTATTCATATTCTCTTAATGATTATTTGTATGATACTTGATGTTTATGAAAAACATTTCTCTTTCCATGGGTTGTGATTTGGTAAATTTCTTTAAAACATGCTGATTTTTTGTCAAGTTATTCTATGATGACATTTTTAAATGACTATGAAACCTTCCTCTTATTTATAGGTCAGGATATGATAACATGTTTATAAAATACATTTCATTTCATTGTTTTTTATATGATGAATGTTTTATTATCTTTTGGAAAATGTACATATGATTTTAATAATGGTATGGGTGGGACCAATATATTTATCTGATTAATTTGGTAAATATTTTTATCTCATGAGATAGATACGAATGGAATGGGGAGTGAATCTGGTTTAGTAAGGGATTTTGTTCACAATGATGGTGGAGGGAGTGAACCTTGGCCACTATTTTTGTTTAGGTAGTGAACCCATTACACTAATATACCCTTGGAAATTGGTCATCACTACAATGTAAATTATATTTTACTCTAATGAGTATTACATAAATTTATGTCTTACCCCAATGATATGTTGTCACCGAATATGTTCATTGATCCACTTTGGATTCATGTCTTATGAACTGCCAAAATGTTTTCCCTGACTCATGATTATAATTTTTTATCTTTATGTCATGGTTTTAAATTTTTTTGATTTTATTGAAATACCCTTATGTTAATGTTATTCTTACGTATCTCCATTGTTTACCATTAATAACATTATAAGCTCACCCTTTATTATGTTTCTGTTCCACATGTTATGGAGAATGGTTTAATGTAGGTAATGTAAATGAAGAGTATATAATGAGGAGCAACTAATGGGATAAATTGAATATATTTCATCAAATTAGAATATGTGGGAACTATTCATTAAAGTAAATAATGTATTAATGTCCTTAGGATTGTGTTTTTATGGAAATTAATATTAATATACAAATATGTAATATCCATTTATGAGAAGCCTGGGTCACTATACTGATGGAGTCTTCTACTCATTCTCACACTCCAATACCTATGCTATAGAGAACCAGGATTAACATACATATATATTAAATCATTTTAAATGAATATTTAACACATTACCGAAGTATATGCTTGAGTACTGCAATACATTAGTGTCTTTGGAAAGTTGGAACAAAATATTCTAATTTGGTAAAATATCTTCAATGTTTCTCAAAAATATATTCTCCTTTAGTACACCTACATAATTCCTTTCTTCATAGATTGGGGAAAGGAATCATAATAAAGGGTGGGATGATATGAACAACAAGGGTAAAAAAGAAAGATAGGTAAACCTAAGATGAATATAAGGGTATGATAACATGAGAGCAACATTTGAAAACCAAACCCTCGATATTGAAGATCATAATCATGAATACTAGAATAATTATTGGCATTTCATAAGACATGAATCATAAGATAGTTAAAGAAAACATGTCATGAAATAATTACATAGGCATCTAAAATATAATTTTTTTACTATAAATAATAATAGAACATCATTTCATATTAGTCATGGGTCACTGCAAATTCCATTATAGCGAACAAAGTACTTTACGAACATGCCTCACTCCCCATTCCAGCCATGTATTACTAAACCCCATTCACTTACTATTCTAGACCATTTTTCTTAAACCGTATTCACTCTTCAATCCAAACCTATATTATTGAACTTATTTCACTCCTGCTTCCAACCCTGTATTACTTATCCATGTTCACTTCGTATTCTGTTATTATTTTACTAAATTGAACCCACATCTCATTCTAGTCATTTTTATCACACGATACATATAAATGTTTACATAATTCACAAGAGGGATTTATAATTCTTAGCCATTGCATAAATAAATAATTAATATGTGTTACAAAAGACCATCAAAATTCACAATATCATAACTCATGAAATGAAACATGTATTACAATCACTTAATCTAATCATAATTTATAGAAAAGAGACATGTTTCATTATAATATCATCATATAATAACCTATTAAATAATTTGGGTTTCATAATTTATTAATAATCATATAAACTAGGGAATATAAACAGGTTTCATATTAAACATGTAATCATAAACATAAACCATTCTGAGAATGAAAAATAATAGTTTCATTGGATCATATTTCCAATAAATCATAAACGATATCAAGGTATTTCATACTATATATAAAATAATTTTGAAATGATCATATAAAAAATTACTTTATAAAAATATCATTTACTCTTTGAAAATATAATTTTAAATCATAAAACATTTCAAAACCCATTATCTCTTATAATTACCTTGAAAATTTAAAATGTATTATTTTAAACCCATATTAATATATTTTTTTAAAAATAATTCTTTGAAAATAGTTTTTCTATTGAAATGAGATTAAATTTTCTTTTAAATTGTTTAAAAAATAAATTTTTATAAATAAATTTCAATGAAATTATATTTCCTACTTTAAAGATAAATAAAGTCAAATTTTATTAAAAAAAATTTCTAAATTTTATTATGTACAATATAGTAGAATAATTCAACCATTAAATAAATATATAATGAATTTACATAGAAGTATAAAATATAGGATAATTATTTATATATGGACCATATTATTTCATCAATGGTCGTGTTATCATAAACAATTCCAATAAATGATGAGATCGTACCAGTAAACACTTACCAATTTGGTAACATTAAATAAAAATCTCCATGAAAGAATAAATTTACATGAAGGATATAATATAATAAAAAAGGAAGGATAGGATGTAAAATGATAAAGGTGATGTATATAAAGTTTGTAAAATAATATTGGTGCATAACATAAGATGTGTCTTAGTGAAGGAATAATGATATAAAAGTACATTACAGATTTGGTAACATTTGAACCATGACCCCAATAAATGATATATCATCAAATGGGTACGAAATAAAAATAATTCTATTTAAAGGAATCATAAAATTAATTCATTATAAATATATACAACACATATAACGAGTATGTGGTGAATATGACATGTGTCTCTTAAAGTAAAAAGTGAGACAAAAATCTATTACTACTTGAGTTAGTTTTTAATTGTGATATTTATGAATGAATAACATCAATTGGATGTCATAATATCTTTAAATAAATTAAATTCATTATTTAACATTTCATAAGTTTTTAATATTCATATTATAAAAGAATCAAGTGGTTAATATGGCATGTATATCACAAACATTAAAAGTGAGATAAAATTCCCTTACCATAAGTCTGGAATCTCATCGTACATGTTCAAACCTCCTGTATAATAAATAAGAGTTTAATATAAATATATCTTAGAACAATATTAATATATATAACACCATATATTATTTAATTATGACATTATATTACCCATCTATTATAAATTCCAGGTTAATATTATGTTTCAGGTAATAGTCGCATAGTTTTTCGCAAATGTTTTTATTTTTCATTGATAACCCTCTAACATAGATCATGATTAACATATTTATATAATTTAAAAAATGATATAACTATAATATATATACTTTTATTTGTATATTTACATAAATATATAATTTTTATAAATAAAAAGTGGTATACACCATTCATAGAGACGGTAGGTTGTACGTACACATGAATGCTATTTCCATTTTCTTATCATATTGAAAGAATGAGCAAAAATTAAATATATTAAAATTTATTATCAAATTATTACTATTATTTCATAAATATCTCATATTGGTATTCAAATCATATTTATTACACTCCATGTTATGTGTGAATGAATCAGATCTCTTTGAGGATATGGTAGTTCACACGTTCACAAATGATGTTATCATATTCTCGCAAAAATTGAAGGAATGAAGGTATGTTTTATATAATAATCTCAGAAGCAAAAAAAATAATATATATAATCTATAAAATAAAACAAAATTCATCATTATCCATGACATTGAATGGTTGTAATTGATGAACGAATGAAATTGTTTTGTGAGGAGGTCATCCAATGTACACATGAATGATGATTTTGTATCCAAGTTGATGCATCTGTGTGTAGGTGTAGGAAAAATAATTAACACAAAAACATAATTCTATTTATGATACATAATAATATTCCAAATAATTAAATAATAATAATTTATGTTTTGTATAAGGAAATAATAAAAAAGTACTCGTTGAAGAACATTACATATTCATTGGGTAAGTCTTTTTGGTTTTCACCAAAAGAATCGATTGGTTTTCTTTCTAACAAAAGTGAGGTTTTATGTTGATATGAGGGATGTTTGGAAATTATTTTTATAGTTTTTTGGAGATACAATGATCTTTATAGTTGTGAGTAAGTGAGGGGGTGACTTCCCTTTTATAATGGAGGAGTAGTGACATTCTTGTAAATAAAAAAGGTAAACACTATTGCGAGGTCTCCCTTACATAATTTGACACCAATGAAGATAAATTTTAGAAACAATTATAATATGTTATAAATATTTACTTTAAATTTAATTTTTACCTTTTTTATGTCATTTTTTCTTTTATTATAAATGTTTAATACCTTGGTAACTATGTTTTTCTCTTAATTGTTGTAATAAAATATAATTGACTTCATTATTATTATTTGACCAAAATTGTGTTGAACATATATGAAATTATAAATTTATATTAATCCTAATATGGAATCTATTTTAATAAATTAAAATCAATCATTTAACACAAATTAATTTCAAATAATCCCTCGGACCGGAGGAAGCACCGCATTTTTAAAGTGAAAATGGTCAAATGTTTAAAAAACATGTATATCCAATTACAATGTGAAATTAATTATAATGAAATATATTGTATTAATATATTTATAATTGATGTCAATAAACATTAAATATAATTCAAAATATAGTTTATCTATATAATAACATTATAGGAAATTTCGGTTTTCAATTAACATTCATTTTTTAATAGTTCATCAAAAAATGAAACCTTCCAAAAAAATTAAAAAAAATATCCCAAAATAAATTTTGATTTTATGTTTTCAGAAATGATGTATATTTCAGTCAAATAATAATTATTAATTTTTCAAAAATTATTTTTAAAACAATACTACCATTAACAGTTGGTTAAATTGTCGTTTAGAATAATACACAATTTTACATATAAAACTAGATTTAATCTTATTTTATGGATATAATATTTTTTGGATGAATGTCAAAAAAATTGTTGGAATATAAAATATATACATTTCAGTAATACCAATCATTAATAGTTTTTTATTTAATTTATTAAGATAAAACACATTTGTGGGCATAAAAATAGTTTTTTTCATTAAAAATACATTATATAAATTTGGATTTCATTTTGAACTGTAATTAATTGACAACAAAATAAGTTATTTCATAAACAAGTGTAAACCATATACTCATATTGCAGTAAATATTATTTATATTTTCCATTCCAATATCTAGGTGATAAATATAAAAATATTTTCATAATAATATTAATAGTATAATCTAGTTTGAAAAAACATGACGATGCATGTAATGAAAGCTATCGAAGGAACTAGGCATTGTGTGTAACACAAGATAAAAATATTTTTATGTGTATATAGATCCTAAGAATTATAAGTCAATATTAACATGGTGTATCATGCAATGAAACCCATCGTATAAATTTAATTTATTTGAACAAAATAATTCATAAAAACTTGAGGTGTTACATTCCACCACCCCCCAAAATGAATTTCTCCCTCAAAATTAATCTAGGTCATCAATTTATTAATATATTAATTCTTTATTAAATGGATGAAATATTGAAAAAAACTATTACCAATACTTTTTTTAAGAAATAAAATTTTGAAACATAACTTTTACCCAAATTAACCCATTACTAGGTTCCCACATATGGGAATATAGGTTGTAAGAGAAAACATGGACATAGATGTGAAATCTAACAATCATGGTCTGATGGAGACAGATAGAGATCATTATAAATAGAATTTTAATGATCATGATTCCATAAAAAATATGATAGAAAAATGTCCATGATATCATAAAAATTATGACAATGAGAAAAAAATTTATTTAAAAACCATTCTCCTAATGTTGAAGAATTTTTCAAGAAGATATACCTACTTTACTTCAACACAATCTATCACTTTAGTTTTAGCTTGATTATTTTCCACATTATCATTTTCTCTTGGAAATGAATATTAATTTTTTGTTCTTGAATCAGTAACAGGTCATGGAATCCATAAATAAAACAATATTTCATTCTATATGCCTTCAGTTAACTTCACATAAGAATTGTTAGCACAGTTTATCAAATATGCATAAATCCTCATATAGAGATATAATAATTCAAAATATGAAACATAATAAAATTTTTAACATAAACCATTCCATAAATGGTTACCCTTATAAAAATTTGAAAATATTCAAATAAAAAACATTATAAATAAGGTTAATAATTTTCTCAAAATTATCTTAACTTTGAACCCCAGTATATCAAAAAGTCGGTCTTGTCTACCACATACCAAATAAGTGATTACCTTCATCATGTACTCTCTTGAAACATGTTATTAACCAAAATTATCATAAATAATTATTTAAAACACAAATTTATCCTTCTTCAAAAGATTAGGGTATATATTTCATAAATCCAAAAATAATGAAATGTCCATCAGCAATAGCATAAACCATATTGACAATAAATCCTATATCAGTTCTGAGGTTATAAATACTATCCAATTTACATTTTTGATATCATTATATCTTTATCCATATTAAATATAATGTTCTCATCCTTTGGAACATATTATATTTTTCCATCCATTAATTTATTATATCCATTTAATAACTTTTCTTGTTCATCAATATCATTTATCATAATCTTAAAAATCATTTATAAAAAACTTCTATAAAAAATAATTATATACATTATGATTCCTATAACATAATCCTTGAATGAAAATACATTAATACATCGATCATTATAGCTATTACATAAACTATTAAATAAAAGTCATTAACTTGTTCCATAATAATGGTTTCCAAAACTATGAAATACAAATCATGACTACTCAATTGAATTATAATAATAAACAATACTAATATAAAATTACATATCTTTCAAATATAACTCATGTTCTCTTCACCCTCAGCAGAAAGACCATTACACTTACCACCTTTCATATATCCTTGATGAAATTTCTCTTAAGATATTTATTTGAATAGTTCCCAAACATTACATATTTAAAGAAATCAACAATTTATGATACCTTTGTGATGATATTATTATAATACAATTCCTTTACTAAACTTTTCATTTTCCCTTTTTCAGTTACAAGAATTATGTCCTTCTATTCCAAATATCATCTTTTCCCCCAAAAAATCACTTGTAGTATGTAGACAAGGATATAATTTCCTATAATTCACTCTATAAATAATGTAACTTGAATCTAGGATACATTCTTATTCATTGACTCATCCATTTACATGTCCTTAGAGATAATCCTAGAAATATCCTTAGAAATATCCCTATGGATCACACTAAATATGTCTCATCCCAGTTTCCAATGGTTGAATTAACCATTCCTTTGATATAGAGTATTGAGACCCAAAAGTAACCTAAATGGATATTACATCATTTTATATGATTTCAAAAACACATTAAAAAAGTACATGATTGATGATTTTAATAGATTTGTTTTTTTAAAACAAAAGAAAACAATCATCTAAATTTTTGAACGATAATCAACATTTCCCCCAACGATTTTCCCATTTATTACTCCTACATAAAACCTGTCTTCATAGAATGAGGAAATAAAACATAATAAAGGGTGATTTTTGATTATCATTAAGGGTAAAAAGTAAGATAAATAATCATAACATGAACAAAATTTTATGAGAACTTGAGTACAACATTTTAAAACCATAACCTGCATATCAAATTTCATAGCCTTGAATGGTGGAATAATAATTTTCAATTACTAAGACATGAATTGTATGATAATTAAAGAACATTATTCATGAGAGTTTAACATTGTCATAATAAAATGAATTTTTAGAATCTAAATAATTATAAAAAATGATTTAAAATTAGTCAAGGATCATTACAATAACCAACATATTGTACAAAGTCCATTAGTAAACCAAGTTCACTCCGCCTTCCAGCTCTATATTGCTGAACTGAGTTCACTTCCAATTCTATCCATATTTAAGTGAACTAAGTTCACTATAATTTCTATAACATTAATAATGAAACTATTTAACTCTTCATTCTAGACATGTATTACTTAATTGAGTTTACTTCACATTAGGCAATTGTTTTACTGAACCATGTTCACTCAATATTCTAGTCATGTATTACTAAAATGAGTTCACTCCTCTTTCCTATCTTGTATAACTAATCTAAGTTCACTCATCCTTCTAGTCTTATCTATACCACGTGATATATAAATCTATACCTAATTAATTGGATAGATATATAGGTTACATCGATGACAATATGAAATCACACATATGTGTTCTAAAAGAACATAAAAATTTATAATATTGTAAACCATTAAATTAAATGGTTACTATAAACACTTAATCCAATCATAACATGTAGAAAATAGATGTTTTTCATAATCATTTATTAATATAACAACCCATTAAATGATGTGGGTTTCAACTGAATTTTATCAGGTTATAACTTGTGTAATAGAAACATTATTCAAAAAAAACTTGTAATCATAAAACAAATCCATTAAAATAAAGAATAAGAATATTTCTATTAGATTATATCCCTAAAAACCCATTAACTATATGAAAGGATATCATCATAGAAGTAAAATAATTACTAAATGGTCATCTAAATCATTTCATAATTAAAATATCATTTCCTCATTGAAAAACTCTATTTAAATCATATAACATTTTGAAAACATTTTTCATTTAAAATTACCATGAAAACTTATAAAGGATTATTTGAAAAATATATCAAAATCTATTTAATTAACTAAAAAAATTTATAATAACTTTTTCATTAAAATTATCTTAAAATATCATTTAAAATTTTTTTTGAATTCATTTATTTTGAAAATGTGGGTTTTTAATAAAAAAAGATTTAAGATAGAAAAGATAAATAAAGTCGGATTTTCTTAAATATATTTTCTTAATTTTCTTAAGTAGTTGCTTGTGAAAATAAATAAAATTAAATATATATATCCATAATAATCATAGAATAAGTAAATTCAAAATAATCCTTAATAGATGGATCATAATATTTCATCAAAGGATGTATAATCATCAATAATCCCAATAAATGATGAGATTGTAGGAATAAAATCTTATCACATTGATTACATTGAATCATAATACCCATGAAATAATAACATACATGAATAATATAAAATCATGAAAATAAGGGTAATAATTATCTGAAATGTCAAAGGGGTAGTATATACACAATTTAAAAGAATATTGGTTCATAATATAACAATTGTTTCAAATAATGAAAATTGAGACAAAAATACTTTACTGATTGTGTGAATTTTGAAATGTAAACCCGGTGAAAGACTGATCTTCAAAAGGATAAAAAATACCATTACATTTATTTATGAGAATAATAAAATACATTCATTTTAAACATATACACCATACAAAAGTAATAAATTTTCAATGTGAAATTTTTCTAACATAAGTAAAAATTGAGTCAGAAATCCATTACTACATGAGTATCTTTGGAATCATGGGATCTATGAAGAAATATCATAAATTTAAAAAATTAATGTCATGAAATAAATGAAATTAATGATATAACTTGAATGTTGGTATTATATAAACTGTATGAAGGAATCAAGTGGTGAATATGGAATGTATCTCACAGATACAAAAAAGTTAGATGAAAATACCTTAACATAAGTCTTGACTCTCACTGTACTTGTTCAGACCTCATGTATCACAAATATATGTTCCTTATAAATCTCTCACTGATAAATATTCATATATATAGTACCATATATTATTTACATATGAATTTATACTACATCCTCATTAATAATTCGAAGTTAATATTAATATTCAATTAATAACAACTTTATCATTCATACATGTATTGACTTTGAATTATTAGACGTCTAACATATATTATTATTTTCATATCAAAAGAATTTTATCCATGATATAAATATCATATATATTTATTATATATTTATTTTTATTAATCTATAAAATTATATACACTATTAATGGAGACTTTATGTCGTACATACATATGAGCATTGTTTCAGTTTTCTTGTCGTATTAAATGAAAGAAGATAAATGAAATATATATTATCATTAAAGTATAATTATTTTTTCATTTATATCCCATATTCCTATTAATTCCATCTTTAATACATTCTATGTAAATTTTGAACGAATCCCATCACCTTGAGAAAGAGGTTGTCCACACTTCCAAACATGGTGTTATCGAATTCACACAAAATAGAATGCATAAAGGTATGTGTTTATAACAATTTTAGAAGAAAAAAGACTTAAAAATATAATATAGATTATATAAAAATTTATTTCAACAGTTATTCCAAAATTTTAATGTTGGTAATGGATAAAAATCAAACATCAGCTCATGAGGCGGTAGTGCAATGTACATATAAACTTTGATTTTATATCGCATTTGATGTCAATTTGTGTAGGTGTAGGTATATACATTAACATCACAAAATTTATGTATATTTATGATACATAGGTTGTTATATAATCATTTAATAAGAATAATTGAAATGCTGGAGAATAAAATAAAACAAAAGTCATCATTAAAGTCAATTGCCTCTTTTTCAGGTAACTCCTTTTGGTGTGCACCAAATGACATCTTTTTTTTGGATTTATTCCCAGAGTGAGGCATCTAGGAAGAGAGCTCAGATGTGTAAAGCTTATTTGGGAATGTTTCTAAAGAGCCAATGGGATTTAATTATGTGAGTACATGAAGGGGAGGGTTCCCTTTTACAGTTTAGGAGGAGTGTGAATTATATAAATATAAAATGGTAAAAACTATTGAGATGTATACCTACCGTCATGTGACTCCATTAATAGTAAATTTTAAATAAAATTGTTGTTATGGTCTAAATAATTTGATAAAATGTAGTTTTGAATAGTTTCTAGGTTATTTTCCCCCATACGATTCATGTTTAACCCTTTCGTATGCTCAGTTTCCCTTAATCAATGTATTTTATATTAACCATTTTCACTATTTATTTGGTAAAAATAATTTTTAATTATTAGAAATTAGAAATTATTTTTATTCCAAATATTTAATAAATTTTTAAAAATTCTAATTACATATGTATTTGTAATTAATTTTAAATAGTCCTACATGCAGGATGAAAAAACTTTTTTTTAAGGTGAAAATGCTCAAATGTTTGATCTTTTTTTATACGTAAATTCCATTAAATTTTGATTATAATTACCCATACTGTAATATTATATTTATAATTCATGTAAATATACTTTAAAAACAATTTAAAATTGTCACGACCCATCCCACGAGGCCCGAACGTGACTACCCAAACCCACCTTCCATAAACCAAGGGTTAGTGACTAGCACCTGAAGCCATTTCCCAAACCGGGAAGGCATTGCCTTAAAGATCTGTTCACACACTCAAAAATGGAAACTAAAGTAAAAAACAAACAAAACTAAGTGAAACCCATGATATTAAAGTAAAAACACAAGTACAACAGAAATTAGAAAATAGTGGGTCTGAATACATGCCCTAGAAACTGAAATGAAAGTAAACAGTTGACACATCTGCCCTAGAACCCTGTCTGGAGGGTTGTAGTTGTGTGTCTGATGTCGAAGAAGAGGATTTTGACTGATTCCATCGCACCATGCTACATGATGTGTCTCTATTTATATATTGTTTTGGCACATATTTTATTTAATTTTTATCAATTTAATTAATTATTTTGACACTTTTTAATAAATAATGGATTATTTGTATTTTTATTACTACATTTCTTAATTAATCATTTTTTATAATTAAATTTCTGTTTTTAGTATTTTAAATAGTTATTTAGTCATTCTAGTTATTTTAATTATATTAAATTAATTTCTATTTTAAAAATCATAATCTGGTTTACATTTTTAATAATTTTAAATGTTTATTAATTATTTAGCTGTTCAATTTAATTTGAAATATTCTAGTTTAGTTTTTATTTTAAAACATTACTATTTAAAATAGAATTATTAAAAGAAATTAACTTTATTTATTTACTGTTCTTGTTACTCTGTCTATTATATAATTAAGAAATTAAGTTAATGATTAATAAAAAAATGTGTTTTTAATTTTACGTTTCATTTTTTCATTTAATTATTTAACTTTCTTGTTTAATTTTTTTAGTTAATTTTAATTATTTTATTTTCATGTTTTTGGTTAATTATTTTTAGATTTTCTTATTTACTTAGACATATATTTATTTAATATTAATTTCAATTTTCATAGTTAACAATTAAGTATCTTTTATTGTTATTTTGTCAAATAATTTAGTTTGGTTTTAGTTACAGTTAATTATTTAGTATTTCACAATTTAGTTAAATTGACTTTTTTTGATTAATTACGTGTTGTTCATTTAATTATTTGTTATAAATTAATTTTTATTATTAACATTTTAATTTAAAATATCGGCGAGTGACACACCGATGTCGTGTCTCACCAATATCGCGACTCACTGATCTTTTGACACACCGAAGTATTTTTTATAACTATCAGTGAGTCGTCACACTGATGTTGCAATGTAACAATTCATTTATCATTTTCGGTTTATCTTTTCATCAGTTTCAGTTTCTCTTTTCATCGGTTTCAGTTTCTTACTATTTGTTGTGACGCACCGATCTTTTTCTTCTTTTATCGGTGTCTCACTCTTATGCACTCACTAATTCTTTTTTATTTTTAGCTAACAGTGACACTTTTAACTATCAATGTCTTATTTTTATTGGTGATTCAATTTATCACCGCTCCATTTTCTTCATCGGCTTCATGCTCATTTCGGTGACTCATTTCAGCTTCCCCTCTAATCCTCTACTGTTACCGATATAACTATCGGTGTCTCTGGTCAAACCGAAGGCCTCCCCTGTAATCCCATATTCTTCCTCGAGAATCGGTCTCTTCTTTCTACCTCACACTGCACAATTTTTTTTCTCCATCCTCGCTGCTTCACCACTTGGGATGAATAAGAACCGCACCATTTCAATTCCTTCACCTTTCGTTGATGCTGCAAATTCCCAGCACCTCTTCATCAAATGCATACAAATTTAACCAAAAAAAAATAATCTGAGTAGACTTAAACCAGATTTCAAACAAATTATTTTCTATAAATCGAAACTAAAACCACTATCGTGAGATGAATTTTACCCTTTATGTTGTTTGTGTAGTCAATAGGTGTTGTCGCCGTTGCAAGGAGAATCCCTCGGAGTTCCTCCGAGCTACAAGTTTATGTCCAAAAGGCCGGTCTGAAGTTGAAGAACCGTTAAACCACAAAAGGGAATCTGTCATTGGTTCGAAGCCAATACTGATGAATATCGGGAAGCCTCCGTGGAGGAGGGTGAGCCGTGAGTCAACATAAAACCTGCCATTGGTAAAACCTGCATAGAAGAGAGCTGTGTGTTGCTGATTTGGAATGTAGACCATCTTCCACCGTAGTTCATGAGTTTCTGAGGCTTCGGCATTGCTGCTTTGAAGTAAGGGATGTCGCAGATCCGTTGTTGCTGAAGTTTGGTCCACCATGGGGAGCCTCCTGGAAGCATCTTTCCGATGCGCTGAAACCCTACTCCCACACTGATTTGTGCCGATTGGGGGGGGGGATAACATGAATAAAATAAAAATATATATAATAAAATAAATAATTAACTAAAAAAATATAAAATCTAATTTTTTTAACAAAATAACTAAACTAATTATTATTAAATTTTAATAAATATAAATATATAATACATAAAAGATAATTATTTTTATTAAAGAATAATTATTAACTAAATTAAAACACAAATTAAACTAAATTATTTATTAATAACTTCTAAACTGAAATAAATTAATTATTAATTGAATGTTGCATTTAAAATTTTTATAGTTAAATAAAATAAAAGAATATATCTAATAAGTTAACAATATAAAGTACAAAATATTAATCAAGTTAATAATTATTTTTATCATTATTTTTATTTATTAAAAAATTTCTACTTACCTTCTTAATTTAATTTCAAGAACTAAAATTTTAACAACTTATAAATTAAAATAAAATAACTTAATTCATCAATTAATAAAAAGATATTTTTATTAGCTTTAATAAATATATATTAAATTAAATAAGTTAATTTATTAATTACTTAATAATAATATTTAATAATTAATAAATTATGTTTTAGAATAAATTAGTAGAATATCTAGCAAACAATTGTTAAGTAATTTATTTGTTATTAACTATTGTTTTATTATCATGTTTTAACAGTTATAACTTTTTTTGGATGTTCTTTACCTTGCAGGTTCATACCAAGGCCTTAAAAACGTCCAGGTTCATGCAACATACTCATTAGAAGTTAGTTACAAGGTAAAAACTAGTGTGACCTTCTAGTCGTGAAAACAATGCTTGTGTGCGGTGAAATAGTGAAAGATGAATTCAAGTCGGTAAAGAGTTCCGGTGACGAGCAGCAGAAGACAGTGGCTACTTAAGGCAGAGCAAGAAGAAGTATAGGTGGGATATTGATGAGACTAATATATTAGGGTGACATTCATTCAACACATTGGATGATCTAGTGCCGAGGAGAGGAGATTGGAGGGCGATTCGGGAACCACTTCTTGGGTCTGAAAGAGTCCACCAGCAGTAATTCATACTAGAAGAGTGAGTTTACTTCCTTTGTTTTCTTTTAATTATTCTCTATTTTAATTGAATGATCTTGATATATGTATTAAAGAGGATGTTTAGCTAAATCATCATTTCGTAGATAAATTGAAGTTCCACTAGTTTCCTTATATTGTTCTTTTTCACTTCATATTTATATATATTTAGTATTGACTGGTGAGATTGATAATGAATTCATTCAATTGCATCGTTCCCCTAGAACATAATTTCAAAATTTCCCAATCAGTTGGCGGGATGATCGTGGAAACACTTTTCAAAAGATAATAGATTCAAAAGACTTCAAGACTTATGGTGAGTTTTGTTTTGTTGTTAATTCTCAAATAGTTCACGGTTGATTTATTTCAGGGGTGAACACTAGAATAGATTTTCTGGGGTGAATTAACTCATGGAGAGGGAGGTAATTCATACTATTATGATGTCACTATGCAATAACCTTTACGTGAATTGAAACCACTCTAAAACCTATAGAATGAAGATTATTCCCCGGGTATTTTAAATAGATTGTTCGTTTATTAGTGCTTTTATATCTCTATTCTCCATTGTTTTCAACTACCTCTAGCTTCAATTTAGTTTTGTTTTTAAACATGTTTTCCAATGTTCTGTCACTCTACTTCTTATTAAAAATAATTAAAAAATAATATAAAATGTGAAAAATAGAAAAATCACCCCCCTTTCGATAAGAGTGGAGTCTTCAAATGTTTTTAGAAGATTAGTGGCTGAATTTACCTTCCTTATGGGTTCGAACCAACTTGCCACATATACAGTAGTTAGTAAGAATATAAATTTTATACTTTAACTGACTTCAATGACAGATTAAGTTAAGTTTTTGGTGCCATAATCAGGGAAGGAACAATCCATTACTCTAAAAAAACTAAAAAAAAATATAATACATAAAAATCATAAAAAATGAAATATTGAAAACTGTTAGAAAAATATGCATCATTTATTGTTGAATTGTTACTATTTTCATTACTTTTGATTACTTTCTTCTATTGTTTTCATGATCACAAAAACTTCTTGTGTTAGATTAGATCCCCTATACCTTGAATTAGATAAGAATCTCACTGCTCTAAAAAATAAGAACAAAACTGAAATGGAAAACATAGATAATAGAGTTCTTAATAATAACCTTCAAAACCAACCAGAACTCTTAGAAGAAAATTAGAGGCATGGGATAAGGTAATTCCAACTCCCTCAAGTTTCATGTAATCCATAATCCATTAGTCTTAGTCCTAGAGCCATAAATTATGAACATAAAAAATCACACATTTCATTGTTTCCTTCTTTTATTGGACTCTGTAATGAGGACTCTCTAGCCATCATTAGAGAATTCTACAATACTGTGCAGCAATTACCTCTTCTAGGACTCATAGAGAATGAACATAGAATGAAAGTCTTTCCATTTTTCCTTAAAGGTAAGGCTGGAAATTGGTTTTTGAGTCTAGATGAGAACATTTTTAAAAACTGGGATGAAGTGTATAACTCTTTCATTATGAAATTTTATCCTCAATGACTTAAAGGTGAACATTGAACAAAGATAACTAGTTTTTATCAAGATCATGGAGAAGATTTTCTTTAAGATTGGGATAGATTCAGGGATTTTCTTAGGTAGTGTCTCCATCATCAACTCATATCTCACCTTCTCATGGATACCTTCTATGATGTGTTGTCCTCCTTTCGATAGAATCTAGTTGATCAAGCTACTGGGGGTAATTACAATGATAAAAGAGATTAAGAACTTAGACAAATTTTTAATAACCTTGCATTGAATTCAAAACATAAAAATTCAATAAGGAAAATAGTAAATAGAAATTTTAACCCAAACACTGGTTCAATAAATGAAACTCAAGCTCAATTTGCTGAAATCACTAACCAACTTCAACCCTTAATGAACCAGAATTAAAAACAAACTGTTAATCAACTTGGCTATCAAAACACAAAATAATATTTAAGGGAACAGTAGTGTTCAGTTTGGTATGTTTGGGAATACTAAAATTTTATGTCCTAACTTTGATATGCCATCTCAACAACAAGAAATCTCATAATTTGTTAACTATGGTCCTAGAATGCCTCATAAAGAAGACCCATTTTCAAATACTTACAATCAAGGCTATAGGAACCATCCAAATGTGTCCTAGAAATATCAATGCTTAATCAAAAAATCCACTACCACTAATTACTCTAATCAACCAAGACCAAATTTTCAAAATCAACAAAGGGGTGAGTCTTCAAATGTACTAGGAAAAAATGATAGTCACATGTCTTCTAAGCTTTATCTAATTTTTAACAAATTAAACTCTCAAGAAGAAAGAAACATGACTCAGCTAACAAAACATCAAAATCAATATGATTCTGACTAAATGAAAACATATGTTAGAATGTAAAACATGGAAACCCAACTAGGTCAACTTGCTATGTATTTTTCAACTAAGAAAAAAGGTAGACTTCCAAGTACCACTGAACATAACCATAGAAAAAATTATATCGTTGTTGTAACTAGAAGTAGTCTTTATACTCAAACATTAGCTGAGAAGGACCGTGAACATTCCCCAAATGAAAATATGATTCAATCTAGTAATAAAAATATACTTTTCACACGTGCCAGCAATTCATAGAAAAGTCATGAAAATGATCTAAAACTGAATTTCTCACCTCATACTCAAGCTGAAACTTCATCTAAAAATCAAATGAATAATGGAAAATAAAACGGTTAAGAAGAGGTGAGGTATATACCAACTGTCCTTAAAAACTTTTCCTCACCCATCCCTTTCCCTGAGAAGCTGAAACCTCAAAGTAACACTAAGGCTAAACTGTTTTCGTTCCTTGGTATCCTATCTAAACTACAGGTAAACATTACATTCATTCATGCTTTAATTCAAATCCCATCTTATCTAGAATCATTGAAGAAAATTGTTTTAAACAAGAAAAAACTCTAGAATAATTTACTACATACATCCTCACTAAAGAGTGTAGTGTTGTACTTCATAAGAAAATCCCACCTAAACTGAATGACCCAGGTAGTTTTGTCATACCTTTCACACTAGGAAACTCTAATCAACTCAACTATTTGTGTGATTTTGGTGATAGTATTAATCTTCTCCCATACTCACTGTTTCGACAGTTGAGGTTGGGTGACCTTCATCCCACCAAAGTCATACTTCAGTTAGTTGATAGATCGTTCACTCATCATGGGGCTAGGGTCGATGACTTTCTAGTTGGGGTTGGGAAACTATTTTTTCCTGCAAACTTTTTAGTCTTAGATATTTAGTGTGATCACGAGGTTCCCATCATCTTGGGTAGGCCCTTCTTGGCCACAGGTGGTGCTTTCATTGATGTCTCTAAGGGTAAATTAATTTTTAGAATTGTAGAACAACAAGAAGAGTTCAATGTTTTTAAAAATGTTAAAGGACCAATTTTTTCTGAAAACTGTTCAATTATAGAGTCCTTAGAAGATGAGAACTCAATTGGAATATTCAAAAAATCTGAAAAACAATCCCTTGTTGAAGAAAATTATTTTGAAACTGAAAATCTTATTGAACCTATTTTAAAAGGTGAAAATACTATTCAAATTCCCAATCTGGAAAATTATTCAGAATTGGACTACTGTTCAGTTTCTGCTATAGAAGAGTCCACTATTTCTGAACATAGGAGCTTTTTGAGTGAATTGGAGGGTGTCTCTGTTGACAACAACCTTTCATAACACTTTGATGATATTGAGGGAGAACTTATAATACAACTAGATGATTCTGCTCTGATTAATTTTTTGAAATATGGACTGGAAGATCTAGACAGCGTACTTCCCACATTAGACAGTGGCATTGTTACTTCTGAATCTGAGTATGAAATTGAAAAGAATTTATCATTTAATACTCCTTACAAGAGATATGTTGAGGATCTTGGACCTCCTAGGCCAAAGAGTCTTCCTTTAAGTGTATAACAACCCACTCTTGAACTGAAAGCAATCCCTTATCATCTTAAATATTGATTTCTGGGTGATAACTCCACTTTTCCTAAATAATTTCTACTGAACTTAATGGAAACCATGAAGAAATATTGTTGAATGTTTTGAAAAAGTTTAAATTGTCCATAGGCTAGACAATAGATGATATCAAGGCTATTAATCCCACATTTTTTATCCATAAAATACCTATTGAACCTGACCATAAACCTAGGGTATAATGTCAAAGAAGATTAAATCCAAACATGAGAGAAGTTGTGAGAGACGAAGTGATCAAACTGCTGGAAACTGGAACTATTAGTTCCATTTTAGATAGTGCTTGGGACAGCCCTGTCCATGTTGTCCCCAAGAAGGGATGTTTCACTGTTGTTAAAAATGAAAAGAATGAATAATTTCAAGTTATTAAAACCAGAAAATGGAGATTCATATATAAATTATTGGAAGCATTGTAACACCCCAAGCTTCCACGGTACGTTTCTCTTTGAATAATACAATAGCGTGTGTTGTACGCAACTTTGAGTTCTAACACACACCACAACCAATCAAACTAGCCGTTATGAATAGTAATATCCACTTTTTTAAATTTTATAAATTTTATCATTCAAAATGGACTTCTTTTTTGGATTCAGAATGTCGAAATTTGCCTAGGGTAAATTTTTGGTATTTTTCTGAATACTTTAAATTTTTGATGAATAGTGAAAAATACTGAGTTGTTGGTTAAAACCGACTTTTTATTTAAATAATAATTTATTTTTTTTAAATTTATTTTAGGTCAAAGTAGATACATAATACCTATATATGTTCAATGTAATTCATTGGCGTCAGTTTATAATAATTTCATACATATAAAAATTTTATTGAACTTTTCACCGTCTTTTACCCATCTCCTAGGAGAATTTGGAAATTCACATAAAACTTAATTTTACCGCTTCTGTGAGTGGAATTTCAAAATTCCGAGAGACACGGTTAATATCAAGGAGTAAACTGTGGTTCAATGAGATGAAAATAATATTTGGTGAATAGTAACTTTTTACTTTTATTTACCATGGTTAAAAGTAAATAGAGAAATTAAGGGTAAAAACATATTAATATTACCCTAACATGTGTCCTAATTCTATTGGACAAGTGTATATAGACCAAAAACATCCTTAGTGATAAAATATTATCATTTAGGTCCACTTGAATTAGATTAGGACATTTATTATTATTTAATTCAAAGAATAGTTAAAAGAGATAAAATAAAGGTTTAATAACTAAAACATTTTTAATATCGGGTTATACATAAGATAAATTCGATTATAAATATTAATTAGAAACCTAAAAATATTTCCTACATAATGGTAGTTTATTTATAATTTTTAGACATTAAATAATTTTATTTATTTATGACACAACGGTGATGCAGTAATTACATAATTAATTAAATATTAAAATAATTGACATTATAAATATCAAAATAAATGTAATTTGAGACATTTTATGAATTCCACTAATTTCATAGGTTAATATGACATATTAGGATTTATTATATAAATTTTTTTAAATGTAATAATGCTGTTATAAAATTATGAATAACAAAATACCCAATAGTGTTAAAATTGACATAAAACAATTTTTAAAACAAATATTATATTATTAATTGATATTTTATTTCTAAAAATCTAATGTTCTGCCAAAGGACTTATATAATGATAGGTGTATCTTTAATGGACCACTTGGGGGTCTCTTGGAAATATATAGTAATTTTATTAACTATATAATATAAAAATACAAAGAAACATAGTAAATGTCAAACTATTTAACTAAGAGTTAAATCTAGAAGATAAGGTTACTATAGTGACCCAAAACTGTCTAAAATCAATTGGTTGAGTTTTTTTAGACCCATAACCACCTTATACTTCTAATAATCCACTTTGGAGCCATTAGAAACTGAATATGAATTTATTATAAATTAATACTTTAAGTTTTTCCTAAAGAGCCCCTCCTCCCCCTTATAAAATGACACCACTTCTAACCATTTCCTCACACCTCTCAAGCCTTTTGGCTCATCCAAACTCTGCCCAATTAATCTCCCTACATCCCTCTCCTACTCCTAGATGCCTTACCTTAGGCATAAGGCACTTCAAGATTCCTTTTTTGTTCAACCCAAAGGGAGTTACCCAAATTAAAGGTAACAATTTCTCTTTGTTTCTTTTCTTTTATTTTACTTCTCAAACACCTAAACTATTATTATTATTTTATTTTGTAACAAAACTAGTATCCTAAATATAATATGATATTTTTATGATAATTATTCTAACTACACTTACACACACCTCCATCTAATGGGTGAAGAACATAATGTTTCTGTGGATGGTAACCAAACGCCTCACGAAACGATGATTGCTCAATTATCTCCTACCGCCTCTCATGGTGGCCATTATGATGGAACTATAATTAAATATGATATTTATGATATTTATTTTATATATAAGCTTATTTAATTCCATTTTATATCATACCATTATTCATTTCATGTTGTACATATATACAATAATTTCATTTGAGGAAGTGCGGACTACCGGTCCATCAAAGTGATATGACTCATTCATATCATACATGGAATGTATAAAGGATGGTATTAAAGAACATAAGTAACACATATAAGATATTATATTATACTTTAAAAATAATACACCTATCTATCATTTGGTTTTGATTCATTTTGAAATGAAAAATGAAATGGAAGTAGCGTTCGTGCGTACGTACGGACTACCGTCTCCACGAACACAATGAGATTCATTCCCCATCGTATCCATTCAAGTATAATTGTAATTTTATGATTAAAAATAATTTTTAAGGACTTGATATAATTATGTATATGAATAAGATAAAACCTATCCATAAAAATCATGGCTTATGTAATAAAACATATAAAATAAAACGAGTAAGTTAACACCCGAAACGATGATAATACTAAGATATTATTAACAAAGAAATGTTAAAAGATCATATATGATATCATATTAATGTATATGATTCTTGTATAATTTAATAACAATGATTTAACTATTATACAGGAGGTTAACCTACACTCTATCAAGGAAAAGTACAAGGTGAGGGGTTTCTTATCTCACTTTTAATTTCGTGAGATTTCCATTGTTCACCACTTATTCATTGCATGTGGTGTGTGTACTACCCATATTTGTATTACTTGTGTAATACACTTTAATCCATGTATATTTACATCATAATTTTATGATCCTTATTTCATAGGTGTATGTTTCGAAAGTTATGAAATCAATAAGGGAATTTGAAATTTCAATTTCCACTCATTCGGCTTTACGCATACTTCATTGATTATTTTACTCCATGATTAGGTGTAGAATCACTATTCATTTTCTTATGTCATAATTTCCACTACCCTTTATGTGGATATACTTTTGATACACATAATCACTCCATTTATAAATTCTTAAGTCATCGGTATGAACTGGATAAGAGTAATTTTTACTCAATCTCCATTTGTTGAGTTAAACATCCAATTAATTGGTGTTGTTTTTACAAGAATATGTGTGAATGTATTTTTATTGTTTTAGACTGAACATACAATAATAATGAGTGTATTTATATTTTTCACACATAATTATGTCATTTATTTATCCTTAACCTAAGGATATGACTTTTATGGGAGATTTCATCTCAATTTATATTCCATTGATACTTTTTTGTTGTTATACACCAAATCACTTTTATATGGTGTATATAATGTACCTTGACATAGTATATCATGAATCCATTTATTCTCATGATATTAAAAAGTTTTTATTACCTCAATTATTGGTATTCAAATGTCTCTCTTTTGGTTAGGAACTCTAACTAAAATATCATTTTAAAATATTTTAAATATTTATTATTCTAAATATTTCTAATTAATGTACATGTTTTAAAAATGGTTTTAAGGATTTATTTATATGGACATTAATGTTTTCAAATCAAAATTCCTTTTAAAAGTATCAAAGTGGTATGGGACACTTTGATTTAAAAATCTATTTTAAATTGCTTCTTGAAAAATAGTGTGACTTTTAAATGTTTTCAAGAAAAAGGGGGATATTTCTCTCAATAGGTTTATGATTATTTTAATCTATGTAAATATCCTTCATTATTATCGATTTTGGTTAATATAATATAATACAATCTTTTATATTGTATCGAATGAGTTATGTTTGACTGTGGATGTGCTATTTTTATACCATTCATGGTTTGTAGTTAAAGTATTGACATTTAGTATGCTAGTTTTAATGTGAATGTTTATGTTATGTTTCAAAATTTTTATATGAGGAATGCATTTGACTTAGTAAGTGATGGGTGGATCCCTCTTTAGCTCCTCGATGCATCAGTAGGTCTCATGAGACAAACTAGTGTCTTGGAATAAGGCCTTGACAAAATATTATTTGTATTCTTGGCACGAGGACTTGACTATGTGGTTATGATAGTCTGGCATTACACATTCCATCATTATGAAAGTGGTTATTGATATTGTATGTGGTTATTCGACTAGTAGAATATCCATGTGAATAAGTAAATTGCATTATTTCATTTTATCTTTGTCATATTATGCTGAAGTTCAATTTTAAATTGCTTTTGTTTTAGTTATACATTGCCTTAAATGTTTATGCTTATTTATGAAAGTTTCCACTATATTGTTATCCTTACTGAGCATCTGAGCTCACCCCTTTCAATGTTTTATTTTTTACAGGATGTATAGAAGTAATTTATGAATGATCATCAGGGATAGTATGAGGGAGTATGAAGACAATATGTTGTTGTTGTTTTATTTACTTTATGATGTAATATAATACTTATGAATATATCTAGTGTTTCCAAGACTACTAAACTAATCGGTCTTTCGAGACTTGATATTTTGTGATCATTCCAATGTTATGTAATAATGAACCAACTATGGGTAACTAGGGTCGGGGCGTTACTGTTGGTATCAGAGGAAGTTTAGTACAAACCTTGGAAACTATATTTAGATAAAATCTGATTAGAGAACATATCCTTAAGATAGAAATTGAGGATTTTTATAGAAGAACTTCCTAGAATATTGGTATTGTATAGATTTTGTGAGTTTTCCAAGAAATACATCCCTATCTGGATACGAGCAGGAAGAGGTGGCTCTAGCACAGATGTACCTAGGGGTGAAACCCGAAAACTCTGCTTTGAGCTAGACTCGAATGGGAACTGGTGCACGACAACGGGCCTTGCTGCACTCTTGTTTACGACACTCGCGGAGGATATTCTTAGGATAATTTACATTTTATTTACAAACCAATTTCAGTTATTTTAATATAATATAAGAATAAATGACCTTGGTTAATCCTCAGGTGTTCCAAATTGAGAATATGTTATCATGATATTCTCTAAATGATTTTATGACTACTGTTACTCACACAATACTTTCTGGTTTTAGTCAATGGCTGGAGTCCAAGGAAGTCATAGTAACTTTGAGAATGATGTACAAGGTGGGAACGGTGGTGTAAATGAGAATCAAAATAGAATGTTGGTAGGAGTAAAAGATATTGTGTTCATTCCAAATTACTTATCCAAAAATATGATCAACAACATATATATTAACCAACTCCCGGACTCAACAAAGAAGAGAAAGGTTATGAATGATAAGAGCTCTAGAAGTGTAGACCATGGAGAAAATATTCCTAAATTTCCATCATGTACGAAGTGTGGAAGGAGACACCCAGGAAAGTGTCTCAATGGAACAAAGATATTCTTTACATGTGCGAAACAAGGACATAAAGTGAAGAATTTCCAAGGAAAAATGAATATTACTATGGAAGAAAATAAAAATGGTCCTAAAAATCGATTTACAATCATTTTTCATAAATGTAGGGGACTTGGCCATTACCCAAGTTAATGCCCTTTTCTATAAGATATTTTCTTGGTCAAAGAAGAAGCTATGTGGAAATAAATGGTTGGAGAAATGTTTAAATTTATTAGTGCTCCTTGTTGATGGGATTACTTTGGAATAATTTTCTCTTGTATTTTTAACCCCGCAGTTTTCCATGTGAGAGTGATATTTGAGGAGAAATTATTTTTTCCCTTGTGGATATAGTTATAAATAACCATTTGGTTTTATATGATCATTGGGTTTGAGGCAATTACAAATTATTATATTTTGGGATGAAAATGAAAGGGATAAGATAACATTTCTAGTTAAAATTATGTTATAGTTATTTTGAGGAATTTATCTCATTTTGGTAATGATATAAAATATAGTTTTTGAAAAAAGACAACACGCAGACCATGTGACAACCCATCACATCGGACAAAGCTGTGGGAATCAAACCCACAACCAAAGTGCGATTGGGATTTATCGCCTACCACTGGACTACGTGAAGTCCCTGGTAAGTGTGACTAATTATTTTTAGTTAAATGATTTTATTGATCAATAATAAGTTGATTTGGGTTATTATTTCTTATCAAATGAATAACCTTAGTATAGGAAAATGATATGGTGATAAATTCTATTTGGGAAGATGTTCGCTTTGTTGGGAACACTATATGCCCAAGGAAACTATAATACTATGGGATTTCATTTGAGGAGTAATGGTGGATTTTTATCTATGTTTTAATTGTGTATTTATAGTAATTTGGGTTATTTATGGAAATGATTAACCTATAATAAAGAATATGTGATTTGGTTAATTACTTTTAAGTATGTGACTTTAAGAGTAGTTGATGTCATTTGGAGATACAATTTAACATGGAAGACTACATAACCAAATTCTTCAATGTTTTGGGTTTTAATATTAGTTTGGATTATATTGAAGGATTTTAAGGACAATTGTTTATTGAATGGTATTTGTTTAACTTTGGGGTATTGTTGGTTTAATTTTAGAAATTAAGATTATTGTTTCTTTCTCTAAAGGAATATCCTTTTGGGGGATCATCAGATCTTGTACTAACCATTTTGGTTTTGATTAATCTCTAAAGACAACGTAAATATATATTTTATCCATTGTGGATCATGTGATTCTATAGAAGTTTATTCTAGCTCTTCTAGTGTGACCAAGTCTTCTTGAATACTCATCGTTTAAAAAAATGAGTTAGTAGTGGAAATTTATTAAAGAATGAAACTCTACTTAAAATTCAAGTATATCTCTTTATCTTCTTAGTCAATATCATAAATTAATTCCTCATCTTTATGTAATATAACTTAAAAAAAATGTTGTTCGTATTCTTTTACTACTGGGAAACTAATGACCATTTGTCTCATCACAAGTTTGTGGCTTTCTTGTTGTTAACTTTCTCATGATCATGTTTTCTATCCCTCTCCATCAGAATATGACACTTAGTTTATCTTCCATATCCAAGTTTTCCTACATGGAATCCTAGTATGAGTTATCTTGGGTGACCTTTGTACTCCTCTATCTTTCTTTTAAGGTGATAGTTTTATTGAATCTTTTTCCGATGTGGTAATTTCCATTATATTCCCATGCCTAATTTTTAAAAAATTTCGAGGACAAAATTATTTAAAGGAGGGGAGAATGTAACAACCCAAGCTTCCATGGTACGGTTCTCTTTGAGTAATACAGTAGCATGTGTTGTACGCAACTACAAATTCTAACACACACCACGACCAATCAAACTAGCCATTATGAATAGTAATACCCACTTTTTGAAATTTTATAATTTTATCTTTCAAAATTGACTTCATTTTTGGATTTGGAATATCAAAATTAGCCTAGGGTGAAATTTTGGTATTTTTCTAAAAACTTTCAATTTTTGATGAATAGTGAAAAACACCGAGTTATTGGTTAAAATAGACTTTTTATTTAAATATTTATTTATTATATTTTATTTTTTAGGTAAAAATAGATATTTAGTACATATATATGTTAAATGTAATTCATTGGAGTCAATTTATAATAATTTTAGACATATAAAAATTTTATTGAACTTTTCACCGTCTTTTACCCATCTCCTAGGAGAATTTGGAAATTCACATAAAACATAATTTTACTGCTTCTGTGAGTAGAATTACAAAAATATGAGAGACAATGTTAATATCAAGGAGTAAAATTTGGTTCAATGAGATGAAAATATTTTTTGGTGAATAGTAACTTTTTACTTTTATTTACCACGGTTAAAAGTAAATAGGGAAATTAAGGGTAAAAATGATATTAATATTACCCTAACACATGTCCTAATTCTATTGTACAAGTGTATCTCGACCAAAAACAACCTTAGAAATAAAATATTATCATTTAGGTCCACTTGGATTAGATTAGGATATTTATTATTATTTAATTCAAAGAAGAGTTAAAAGAGATAAAATCAAGGTTTAATAACTAAAACATTTTTAATATAGAGTTATACATATGATAAATTATATTATAAATATTTTTTAGAAATATAAAACGATTTAATACATAATGGTATTTTATTTATAATTTCTATACATTAAATAATTTAATTTATTTATGACACAATGGTGATGCAGTAATTACCTAATTAATGAAATATTAAAATAATTGATATTTTAAATATCAAAATAAATGTAATTTGAGACTTTTTATGAATTAAACTAATTTTATAAGTTAATATGACATATTATTATTGATTATATAAATTTAGTTCAACGTAATAATGCTGTTATGAAATTATCAAAAACATAATACCCAATAGTTTCAAAATTGACATAAAAGAGTTTTTCAAAAAACAATTTATATTATTAATTCATATTATATTCTTAAAAATCTATGGTTCATCCAAAGGACTTATATAATGATAGGTGTATAATTAATTGACAACTTGGGGGTTTCTTGGAAGTATATAGTACGTTTATTAACTATATAATATAAAAATACAAAAAGACTTAGTAAATGTCAAACTATTTAACTAATTGTTAAATCTAGAAGAAAAGGTTACTCTAGTGACACAAACCTGTCTAAAATATATTGGTTGAGTGTTTTTCGACCCATACCCACCTTATACCTTTAATAAGCTACTTTTGAGCCATTAGAAACCGAATATGAATTTATTATAAATTAATACTTCAAGTTTTTTCTAAAGAGCCCCTCCTCCCCCTTATAAAAGGACACCACTTCTAACTAATTCCTCACAGCTCTCAAGCCTTTTGGATCATCCAAAATCTGCCCAATTAGGCTCCCTACATCCCTATCCTCCTCCTAGAAGCCTTAACTTAGGTATAAGGCACTTTAGGAGTCCTTTTTGGTTCAAACCAAAGGGAGTTTTCCAAAATAAAGGTAACGATTTCTCTTAGGTTCTTATCTTTTATTTTACTTCTCCAACCCCTAAACTCTTATTATCCTTTTCTTTTGTAACAAAAAACAGTATCCTAAATATACTAGGATATTGTTATGGTAATTATTAGAACTAAACTTACACACAACTCCATCTAATGGGTGAATAACATAATGTTTCTGTGGATGACAACCAAATGCCTCACGAAACGATAATTGTTCAATTATCTCCTACCCCCTATCATGGTGGAAATTATGATGGAACTATAATTAAATATGATATTAATGATATTTTAATTATATATAATCTTCTTTAATTACATTTTATATAATTCCATTATTCTTTTCTTGTTGTACATATATACGATAATCTAATTTGAGGAAGTGCGGACTATCGCCCCCTCAAAGTGATATGACTCGTTCATTCCATACATGGAACTTATAAAGGATGGTATTAATGAACATAAGTAACACATATAAGATATTATATTATAATTTAATATTAATACACCTATGTATCCTTTGGTTTTTATTCCTTTTGAAATGAAAAATGAAATGGAAGTAGCGTTCGTGCGTACGTACGGACTACCGTCTCCACGAACGCGACGAGATTCATTCCCCATCGTATCCATTCAAGTATAATTCAAATTTAATGTTTAAAAATAATGTTTAAGGAATTGATATCATTATGTATATGAATAATATACATCCTATCCATAATAAACACGGCTTATGTAACAAAACATATAAAATTAAACGAGTAAGTTAACACCCAAAATGATGATAATACTAAGATATTATTAACAAATCAATGTTAAAAGATAATATATGATATCATATTAACGTATATAATTCTTTTATAATTTAATAACAATGATTTAACTATTATATAGGATTTTAACCTACACTCTATCAAGGAAATGTACAAGTTAAGGGGTTTCCTATCTAACTTTTAATGCTGTGAGATTTCCATTGTTCACCACTTATTTATTGCATGTGGTGTGTGTACTGCCCATTTTTGTATTCATTGTGTAATATAATTTAATTCATGTATATTTACATCATCATTGTATGATCCTTCTTTCATGGGTGTATGTCTCATAAGTTACCAAATCAATAAGGGAATTTTAAATTTCAATTTCCACTCATTCGGCTTTACGCATACTTCATTGATTATTTTACTCCAAGATTATGTGTGGAATCACTATTCATTTGCTTATGTCATAATTTCCACAACCTTTCTATGGATATACTTTTTATACTCATAATCACTCCATTTATAAATCCTCAAGTCATCGGTTTGAACTTGATAAGAGTAATTTTTACTCAATCCCCATTGGTTGAGTTAAACATCCAATTCATTGGTGTTGTTTTTACAAGAATATGTGTGAATGTCCTTTTATTTTTTTAGACTGAATATCCAATTATATTGATTGTATTTATATTTTTCACATATAATTATGTCGTTGATATATCCTTAACCTAAGGATACGGCCTTTATGAGATATTTCATCTCAATTTACATTCCATTGAGACTCCTTTGTTGTTATACACCAAATCACTTTTATATGGTGTATATAATGTAATTTGAAATAGTATATCATTAATACCTTTATTCTCATGATATTAAAAAGTTTTTATTACCTCAATTATTGGTATTCAAGTGTCTCTCTTTTGGTTAAGAACTCTAACTGAAATAACATTTTAAAATGTTTTAATGATTTATTATTCTAAATCTTTCTCATTAATGTCCATGTTTTATAAATGAATTTAAGGATTTATTTATATGGACATTAAAGTTTTCAAATTAAAATTCCTTTTACAATTTTCAAAGTGGTATGAGACACATTGATTCAAAAATCTATTTTAAATGGCTTCTTGACAAAGAGTGTGACTTTTAAATGTTTTCAAGAAAAAGGGGGATGTTTCTCTCAATAGTTTGATGATTATTTTAAACTATGTCAATATCCTTCATTATTCTCGATAGAGGTTAACATAATATAATAAAATATTCCATATTGTATCGGATGAGTTATGTTTGACTGTGGATGTGCTATTTTTATACCATTCATGGTTTGTGGTTAAAGTATTGATATTTTGTATTCTAGTTTTAATATGAATGTTTATGTTATGTTTAAAACTTTTCATATGAGGAATTCATTGGACTTAGTAAGTGATGGGTGGATCCCTCTATAGCTCCTTGATGCATCGGTAGGTCTCATGAGACAAACTAGTGTCTTGGCACCAGGCCTTGACAAAATATTATTTGTAATCATAGCATGAGGCCATGACTATGTGGTTATGATAGTCTGGCATTATGCATTCCATCATTATGAAAGTGGTTATTGATATTGCATGTGGTTATTCGACTAGTAGAATATTCATGTGAATATGTAAATGGAATTATTTCATTTTATCTTTTCCATATTATGCTGAAGTTAATGTTTAAAAGGCTTTTTTTTAATTATACATTGCCTTAAATGTTTATGCTTATTTATGAAAGTTTCCGCTATATTGTTATCCTTACTGAGCATCTGAGCTCGCCCCTTTCAATGTTTTATTTTTCCGAGGATGTGAAGAAGTAATTTATGAATGACCTTTAGGGATAGTATGAGGGTATATGAAGACAAGATGTTGTTGTAGTTTTATTTACTTTATGATGTAATATAAGACTTATGAATATATTTATGTTTCCAAGACTACTAAACTAATCGGTCTTTTGAGACTTGATCTTTTGTGATCATTCCAATGTTATGTAATAATGAACCGACTCTGGGTAACTAGGGTCAGGGTGTTACAGGCATAATGCAGCAACCAGGAAGGACCATGTAACGCCCCGACCCTAATTATCTAGAGTCGGTGCATTATTACATAACATTGGCATGATCATGAGAATGATCAAGTCTTGAAAGACCGATTAGTTTAGTAGCCTTGGAATAACTAGATACATCCATAAATTTTTACATTACATCATAAAAAAAACATCTTGTCTTCATATCCCCTCATACTATCCCTGCAGGTCATTCATAAATTACTTCTTCATAATCCTGGGAAAAATAAAACATTGAAAGGGGTGAGCTCGGATGCTCAGTAAGGATAACATTATAGCAGAAGCTTTCATAAATAAGCATAAACACTTAAGGCAATTTATAACTAAAACAAAAGCCTTTTAAAATTGAACTTCAACATAGTATGGCAAAAGTAAAATGAAATAATGCCATTTACTTACTCACATGGATATTCTACTAGTCGAATGATCACATGCAATATCAATAACCACTTTCATAATGATGGAATGCATAATGCCAGACTATCATAACCACATAGCCAAGGCCTCGTGCCAAGACTACAAATAAGATTTTGCCAAGGCCTTGTGCCAAGACACTAGTTTGTCTCATGAGACCTACCGATGCATCGAGGAGCTATAGCGGGCTCCACCCGTCACTTATTAAGTCCAATGCATTCCCATATGAAAAGGTTTAAACATAACATAAACATTCGTATTAAAACTAGCATACGAAATGTCAATACTTTCACAATAAACTATGAATGGTATAAAAATAGCACATCCACAGTCAAACATAATTCATTCGATACAATATGGAAGATTGTATTGTATCACATTAACCTCAATCAATAATAATGAAGGATGTTGACATAGATGAAAATAATCATCAAAACTATTTGAGAGAAATATCCCCCTTTTCTTGAAAACATTTAAAAGTCACACTATTTGTCAAGAAGCCATTTAAAAGTAGATTTTTGAATCAAAGTGTCCCATACCACTTTGAAACTTTTTAAAAGGAGTTTTAATTTGTAAACTTTAATGTCCATATAAATAAATCCTTAAAACCATTTTTTAAAACATGGACATTAATGAGAAAGATTTAGATGAATAAGTCTTTAAATCATTTTAAAAATGGTATTTTAGTTAGAGATTCCAACCAAAAGAGACACTTGAATACAAATAATTGTGGTAATCAAAACTTTATAATATCATGAGAATAAAGGGATTCATGATATACTATGTCAAAGTACGTTATATACACCACATAAAAGTGATTTGGTGTATATCAACAAAGAAGTCTCAATGGAATGTAAATTGAGATGAAATCTCTTGTAAAGGTTGTATCCTTAGGTTAAGGATAAATCAATGACATAATTATGTGTGACAAATATAAATACACTAAATATGATTGGATATTCAGTGTAAAACAATCAAAGGACATTCACACATATTCTTGTAAAAACAATACCAACGAATTGGATGTTTAACTCAACAAATGGAGAATGAGTTAAAATTACTCTTATCAAATTCATATCAATGACTTGAGAATTACCAATGGAGTGATTATGTGCATCAAACTTATATCCACAGGAAGGGGAGTGGAAATTATGACATAATAAAATGAATAGTGATTCCACACATAATCTTGGGGTAATATAATCAATGAAATATGTGTAAAGCCAAATGAGTGGAAATTGAAATCTCAAATTCCCTTATCGATTAGGTAACTTTCGAAACATACACCCATGAAAGAAGTATCATACCATGATGATGTAAATACCCATAAATTAAAGTATATTACACAATGAATACAATCATGGGCAGTACACATACACCACATGCAATAATTAAGTGGTGAACAATAGAATTCTCACGAAATTAAAAGTGAGATTAGAAAATCCCTTACTTTGTACTTTTTCCTTGGTCGATGGTAGGTTTACCTCCTGTATAATGGTGAAATAATTGTTATTGAATAATACAAGAATCATTTACTTTAATATGATATCATATATGATCTTTTAACATTGATTTGTTAATAATATCTTAGTATTAACGCCGTTTTGGGTGTTAACTTACTCATTTTCTTTTATATGTTTTGTTACATAAGTCATGTTTGTTGTATCTTATTAATATCCAGAATGATATCAAGTCCTTAAACATCATTTTTAAATCATTAAATGATAATTTTACTTTAATGGATACGATGGATAATGAATCTCATCGCGTTCGTGGAGACGGTAGTCCGTACGTACGCACGAACGCTACTTCCATTTAATTTTTTAATTTTTTATTTTAAAAGAATCGAATCCAAATGATACATAGGTATATTACTATTCCAGTATAATATAATATTTTATATATGTTACTTAAGTTCATTAACACCATCCTTTATACGTTCCATGTGTGGTATGAACGAGTCATATCATTTTAAGGGGGCGGTAGTCCGCACTTCCTCAAATGAAATTATCGTATGTATATACGACATGAAACGAATAATGGTATGAAATAAAATGGAATTACAGAAGCTTATATATAAAATATATATCATTAATATCATATTTAATTATAGTGCCATCATAATGGCCACCATGAGAGGCGGTAAGATGTTTTTGAATAATCATCGTTTCGTGAGGCGTTAGTTTGCCATCCACAGAAACATTATGTTCATCATCCATTAGATGAAGTTGTGTGTATTTGTAGTTTGAATACTTCTTATAAAAACATCCTAGTATATTGAGGATACTGGTGTTGTTACAAAAGAAGGGAAATAAAAAGATTTTGGGGGTTGAAGAAGCAAAATAAATGAAAATAATTTAAGAGAAATCGTTACCTTTAATTTAGGTAACTCACTTTGGTTGGAACCAAAGGACTTGTTGAAATGCTTTCTGGCTAAGGGGAAGCTTCAAGGAGGATGATAGGTATGTGGGGAGCTTAGTTGGGCAGAGTTTGGACGAGCCAAGTGGCTTGAGAGGTGTGAGGAAAAGAGAAGGAGGAGTGCCCTTTTATAAGAGGGGTGAGGGGCACCTTTGGAAAAGCTAGAAATATTAATTTATAATAAATTCATATTCGGTTTCCAAAGGCTCCAAAGTTGACTATTCAAAGGATGAGGTGGGGATAGGTCGAACAACTCATCCAATAGAATTTAGACAGGTTTGGGTACTTATATTAACCTTATCTTTAAGTATTAACTCTAAGTTAATTAGTTTCACTTTTACAATGTCTCTTTGTATTTTTATATAATATGGTTAATAAACTTACTATATACATCCAAGCGACCCCCAAGTGGTCCAATAATGATGAACCTATCCTTATATAAGTCTCTTGGCCGAACCTTAGATTTTTAGGAATTTAATATCAATTAATAATATAATATTTGTTTTAAAAACTCTTTTATGTCAATTTTGACACTATTCATTAGTTGATTTTTGTGAAACTCATAACAGATTGATTATTTCGAACAAAGTCAAATAAATCAATCCTAATACATCATATTATCCTATAAAATTTGTTTAATTCATTAAAAGTTTCATATTATAATTATTTGGGTATTTATAATATCAATTATGTTAATTTTTTACTATTTTAGTAATTACTGCATCATCATTGTGTCATAAATAAAATAACTTATTTAATGTCAAAAAATTATAAATAAAATATAATTATGTAGGAAATCGTTTTAGCTTTCTAATGAATATTTATAATCTAAAATCTAGCATATATAACCCTATGTAACAATTGTTTTGCTAAAAGATATATGCTTGTGTCATTTTGTATTCATTTTAACTTAATTAATATAAAGTGTCATTATCACTTACAAGTGGATCCATGGGGTCCCAAAATTGACCCAAAGATGCCCATGGTCGACCATTTATCAACCAATAGGGTTAAAACACGTTTTAGGGTAATTTAGTATTATTATAATATTATTTTTTTAACCCTTATTTACCGGATTTACCCTTAACCATGGTAAATAAAATATTTACCGCAGTAATTATTCAAAATGTCTAAAAATAAAAGTTACCTATTTACACAATTTGAACATCCTGATTCCAAATATGGAATCCATTTTTCTAAATTCAAAACACAGAAGTGGCAGAAATTAATTTAAAATTAATTCCCGCTGTCAAAACAAAAAGCGTGTTTTTAAGAGATAATAACTATCAAAAGATTGACACTTGTTTATGTTCGGTTTAATTGTAAAATTATGTCCAATGACCAACATTATATTAAATGGTAAAAATATATTCTAAATATACTTTAAAACCACTCAAATTCACAATTTATCACTATTAATTATTTTGATTAAAAAAGTTGTTTTTAATTAAAATTTAGTAATTTTCACTATTCATCAAAATACAAAAGTTATCCGAAAAGTACCAAAATTTCACCCTAGGCTAATTTCGATATTCCGAATCCAAAAATGAAGTCCATTTTGAAATATAAAATATATATAATTTCAAAAAGTAGGTATTACTATTCATAACGGCTAGTTTGATTGGTTGTGGTGTGTTAAAATCTCGAAGTTGCGTACAATGCACGTCATTGCATTATTCGAAAGGAAACATACCGAGGAAGCTTGGGGTGTTACATTCTCCCCTCCTTCAATAAATTGCGTCCTCGCAATTTTTAAAATTTTGCTTGGGAATATAATGGAAAGTCCCACATCGGGAAAAGAGTCAATAAAACTATCACTTTAAAAGAAAGAAAGAGAGGTATAAGGGTCATCCAAGATAACCCATACTAGGATTCCATGTAAGAAAACATGGATATGGATGATAAACTAAGTGTCAAGTTCTAATGGAGAGGGATAGAAATCATGATCAGGAGAAAGTTAACAATGAGAAAACCACAAACTTGTGTTGGGACAAACGACCATTAGTCTGTTAGTAGGAAAGTAAACGGACAACATTTTTTTTTAAGTTACATTACATAAGGAAGAGGAATTCATTTATGATATTGACTAAGAACATTATGAGATATACTTACATTTTAAGTAGATTTTCATTCTTTAATAAATTTCCACCACTAACTCATTTTTTTTTAAACGATGAGTATTCAAGAAGACTTGGTCACACTGGAAGAGATAGAATAAACTTCTATAGAATCACATGATCCATGAAGGATAAACCATATATTTACATTGTCTTTGAAGATTAATCAAAACCAAAATGGTCAGTGAATGATCTAATGATCCCCCAAAAGGATATTCATTGAGATAAATATGCACTAATCTTAATTTCTAAAATTAAACCAACAATACCCCAAAGTTAAATAGATACCATTCAATAACCAATTGTCCTTAAAATCCTTTAATATAATCCAAACTAATATTGAAACCCAAAACATAGAAGAATTTGATTATGTAGTCTCCCATGTTAAATTGTATCTCCAAATGACATCAGATACTCTTAAAGTCACATACTCAAAAGTAATTAACCAAATCACATATTCTCTATTATAGGTTAATCATTTCCATAAATAACCCAAATCACTATAAATCCACAATAAAAACGTAGATAAAAATCTATCATTACTCCACAAATGAAACCCCATAGTATTCTATTTTCCTTGGACATATAGTGTTTCCAACAAAGTGAACATCTTCCAAAATAACATTTATCACTTAATCACCAAATCATTTTCCTATACCAAGGGTATTCTTTTGATATGAAATAAGAACCCAAATCAACTTATTATTGATCAATAAAATCATTTAACTAAAAAAATAGTCACACTAACCAGGGACTTCACGTAGTCCAGTGGTAGGCGATAAATCCCAATCGCACTTTGGTTGTGGGTTCGATTCCCATAGCTTTGTCCGACGCGACGGGTTGTCACACGGTCTACGTGTTGTCCTTTTTCAAAAACTATATTTTATAATATTTCCAAAATGAGATAAATTCCTCAAAATACTATATCATAAATTTAACCACAAATGTTATATCATACCTTGAATCTTCATCCCAAATTAGAATAACTTATAATTCTCTCAAACCCCAATGATCATATAAATCCAAATGGTTATTTATACCCAAATCCACAAGAGAAGAGACAATTCTTCCTCAAATATCATTCTCACATGGCAAACTGCGGGGTTACAAATACAAGAGAAAATTATTCCATAGTAAACCCATCAACAAGGAGTGCTAATACTTTTTAAACATTTCTCCAACCATTTATTCCCACATAGCTTCTTCTTTGACCAAGAAAATATCCTATAGAATAGGACATTCACTCGGGTAATGGCCAGGTCCCCTACATTTACAGCAAATGACTGTAAATGGACTCTTGGGACCATTTTTATCTTCTTCCATAGTACTCTTCATTTTTCTTCGGCAATTCTTTACTTTATGTCCTTCCTTCCCGCACGTAAAACATTTCGTTGTCCCATTGAGACATTTTCCTGGGTGTCTCTTTCCACATTTCCTGCATGATGAAAATTGAGGGTTCTTTTCTCCATGGTCTCCATTGCTTGAGCTCTTATCATTTATCACCTTTCTCTTCCTTGTTGAGTCTGGGAGTTGGTTAATATATATGTTGTTGATCATATTTTTGGAAAACTGACTTGGCATAAAGACGATATCTTTTACGCCTATCAACATTCCATTTTGTTGCTCATTGCCACCACCGTTCCCATCTTGTACATCATTCTCAAAGTCACTATGACTTCCTTGGAATCCAGCCATTGACTAAAACCATAAAGCATTGTGTGAGTAATAGTAGTCGTAAAATCATTTAGAGATTAAAATGTCACCATATTCTCAATTTGAAACATATTAGGATTAACCAAGGTCATTTACTCTCATCTTATATATATATTACTTAAATTGGTTTGTAAAGAAAATGTAAATTATCCTAAGCATATCCCCCGGGAGTGTCGTAACCAAGAGTGCAGCAAGGCCCGTTGTCGTGCACCAGTTCCCGTTCGAGTCTAGCTCAAAGCGGTGTTTTCGGGTTTTACCCCTAGGTACATCTGTGCCAGAGCCGCCTCTACCTGCTCGTATCCAGACAGGGATGTATTGCTCGGAAAACTCACAAAATCTCTACAATACCAAAATTCTAGGAAGTTCTTTTATACTAATCCTCAAAGTTCATCTTAGGTCTACGTGCTCTAATCAGAGTTTATCTAAATCTAGCTACCAAGGTTTGTACTAAACTTCCTCTGATACCAACTGTAACGCCCCGACCCTAATTATCTAGAGTTGGTGCATTATTACATAACATTGGCATGATCATGAGAAAGATCAAGTCTCGAAAGACCGATTAGTTTAGTAGCCTTGGAATAACTAGATACATCCATAAATTTTTACATTACATCATAAAAAAAACATCTTGTCTTCATATCCCCTCATACTATCCCTGCAGGTCATTCATAAATTACTTCTTCATAATCCTGGGAAAAATAAAACATTGAATGGGGTGAGCTCGGATGCTCAGTAAGGATAACATTATAGCAGAAGCTTTCATAAATAAGCATAAACACTTAAGGCAATTTATAACTAAAACAAAAGCCTTTTAAAATTGAACTTCAACATAGTATGGCAAAAGTAAAATGAAATAATGCCATTTACTTACTCACATGGATATTCTACTAGTCGAATGATCACATGCAATATCAATAACCACTTTCATAATGATGGAATGCATAATGCCAGACTATCATAACCACATAGCCAAGGCCTCGTGCCAAGACTACAAATAAGATTTTGCCAAGGCCTTGTGCCAAGACACTAGTTTGTCTCATGAGACCTACCGATGCATCGAGGAGCTATAGCGGGCTCCACCCGTCACTTATTAAGTCCAATGCATTCCCATATGAAAAGGTTTAAACATAACATAAACATTCGTATTAAAACTAGCATACGAAATGTCAATACTTTCACAATAAACTATGAATGGTATAAAAATAGCACATCCACAGTCAAACATAATTCATTCGATACAATATGGAATATTGTATTGTATCACATTAACCTCAATCAATAATAATGAAGGATGTTGACATAGATGAAAATAATCATCAAAACTATTTGAGAGAAATATCCCCCTTTTCTTGAAAACATTTAAAAGTCACACTATTTGTCAAGAAGCCATTTAAAAGTAGATTTTTGAATCAAAGTGTCCCATACCACTTTGAAACTTTTTAAAATGAGTTTTAATTTGTAAACTTTAATGTCCATATAAATAAATCCTTAAAACCATTTTTTAAAACATGGACATTAATGAGAAAGATTTAGATGAATAAGTCTTTAAATCATTTTAAAAATGGTATTTTAGTTAGAGATTCCAACCAAAAGAGACACTTGAATACAAATAATTGTGGTAATCAAAACTTTATAATATCATGAGAATAAAGGGATTCATGATATACTATGTCAAAGTACGTTATATACACCACATAAAAGTGATTTGGTGTATATCAACAAAGAAGTCTCAATGGAATGTAAATTGAGATGAAATCTCTTGTAAAGGTTGTATCCTTAGGTTAAGGATAAATCAATGACATAATTATGTGTGAAAAATATAAATACACTAAATATGATTGGATATTCAGTGTAAAACAATCAAAGGACATTCACACATATTCTTGTAAAAACAATACCAACGAATTGGATGTTTAACTCAACAAATGGAGAATGAGTTACAATTACTCTTATCAAATTCATATCAATGACTTGAGAATTACCAATGGAGTGATTATGTGCATCAAACTTATATCCACAGGAAGGGGAGTGGAAATTATGACATAATAAAATGAATAGTGATTCCACACATAATCTTGGGGTAATATAATCAATGAAATTTGTGTAAAGCCAAATGAGTGGAAATTGAAATCTCAAATTCCCTTATCGATTAGGTAACTTTCGAAACATACACCCATGAAAGAAGTATCATACCATGATGATGTAAATACCCATAAATTAAAGTATATTACACAATGAATACAATCATGGGCAGTACACATACACCACATGCAATAATTAAGTGGTGAACAATAGAATTCTCACGAAATTAAAAGTGAGATTAGAAAATCCCTTACTTTGTACTTTTTCCTTGGTCGATGGTAGGTTTACCTCCTGTATAATGGTGAAATAATTGTTATTGAATAATACAAGAATCATTTACTTTAATATGATATCATATATGATCTTTTAACATTGATTTGTTAATAATATCTTAGTATTAACGCCGTTTTGGGTGTTAACTTACTCATTTTCTTTTATATGTTTTGTTACATAAGTCATGTTTGTTGTATCTTATTAATATCCAGAATGATATCAAGTCCTTAAACATCATTTTTAAATCATTAAATGATAATTTTACTTTAATGGATACGATGGATAATGAATCTCATCGCGTTCGTGGAGACGGTAGTCCGTACGTACGCACGAACGCTACTTCCATTTAATTTTTTAATTTTTTATTTTAAAAGAATCGAATCCAAATGATACATAGGTATATTACTATTCCAGTATAATATAATATTTTATATATGTTACTTAAGTTCATTAACACCATCCTTTATACGTTCCATGTGTGGTATGAACGAGTCATATCATTTTAAGGGGGCGGTAGTCCGCACTTCCTCAAATGAAATTATCGTATGTATATACGACATGAAACGAATAATGGTATGAAATAAAATGGAATTACAGAAGCTTATATATAAAATATATATCATTAATATCATATTTAATTACAGTGCCATCATAATGGCCACCATGAGATGCGGTAAGATGTTTTTGAACAATCATCGTTTCGTGAGGCGTTAGTTTGCCATCCACAGAAACATTATGTTCATCATCCATTAGATGAAGTTGTGTGTATTTGTAGTTTGAATACTTCTTATAACAACATCCTAGTATATTGAGGATACTGGTGTTGTTACAAAAGAAGGGAAATAAAAAGATTTTGGGGGTTGAAGAAGCAAAATAAATGAAAATAATTTAAGAGAAATCGTTACCTTTAATTTAGGTAACTCACTTTGGTTGGAACCAAAGGACTTGTTGAAATGCTTTCTGGCTAAGGGGAAGCTTCAAGGAGGATGAGAGGTATGTGGGGAGCTTAGTTGGGCAGAGTTTGGACGAGCCAAGTGGCTTGAGAGGTGTGAGGAAAAGAGAAGGAGGAGTGCCCTTTTATAAGAGGGGTGAGGGGCACCTTTGGAAAAGCTAGAAATATTAATTTATAATAAATTCATATTCGGTTTCCAAAGGCTCCAAAGTTGACTATTCAAAGGATGAGGTGGGGATAGGTCGAAAACAACTCATCCAATAGAATTTAGACAGGTTTGGGTACTTATATTAACCTTATCTTTAAGTATTAACTCTAAGTTAATTAGTTTCACTTTTACAATGTCTCTTTGTATTTTTATATAATATGGTTAATAAACTTACTATATACATCCAAGCGACCCCCAAGTGGTCCAATAATGATGAACCTATCCTTATATAAGTCTCTTGGCCGAACCTTAGATTTTTAGGAATTTAATATCAATTAATAATATAATATTTGTTTTAAAAACTCTTTTATGTCAATTTTGACACTATTCATTAGTTGATTTTTGTGAAACTCATAACAGATTGATTATTTCGAACAAAGTCAAATAAATCAATCCTAATACATCATATTATCCTATAAAATTTGTTTAATTCATTAAAAGTTTCATATTATAATTATTTGGGTATTTATAATATCAATTATGTTAATTTTTTACTATTTTAGTAATTACTGCATCATCATTGTGTCATAAATAAAATAACTTATTTAATGTAAAAAAATTATAAATAAAATATAATTATGTAGGAAATATTTTTATCTTTCTAATGAATATTTATAATCTAAAATCTAGCATATATAACCCTATGTAACAATTGTTTTGCTAAAAGATATATGCTTGTGTCATTTTGTATTCATTTTAACTTAATTAATATAAAGTGTCATTATCACTTACAAGTGGATCCATGGGGTCCCAAAATTGACCCAAAGATGCCCATGGTAGACCATGTATCAACCAATAGGGTTAAGACACGTTTTAGGGTAATTTAGTATTATTATAATATTATTTTTTTAACCCTTATTTACCGGATTTACCCTTAACCATGGTAAATAAAATATTTACCGCAGTAATTATTCAAAATGTCTAAAAATAAAAGTTACCTATTTACACAATTTGAACATCCTGATTCCAAATATGGAATCCATTTTTCTAAATTCAAAACACAGAAGTGGCAGAAATTAATTTAAAATTAATTCCCGCTGTCAAAACAAAAAGCGTGTTTTTAAGAGATAATAACTATCAAAAGATTGACACTTGTTTATGTTCGGTTTAATTGTAAAATTATGTCCAATGACCAACATTATATTAAATGGTAAAAATATATTCTAAATATACTTTAAAACCACTCAAATTCACAATTTATCACTATTAATTATTTTGATTAAAAAAGTTGTTTTTAATTAAAATTTAGTAATTTTCACTATTCATCAAAATACAAAAGTTATCCGAAAAGTACCAAAATTTCACCCTAGGCTAATTTCGATATTCCGAATCCAAAAATGAAGTCCATTTTGAAATATAAAATATATATAATTTCAAAAAGTAGGTATTACTATTCATAACGGCTAGTTTGATTGGTTGTGGTGTGTTAAAATCTCGAAGTTGCGTACAACGCACGTCATTGCATTATTCGAAAGGAAACATACCGAGGAAGCTTGGGGTGTTACAGACCATTTTCCAATGCCCTTCAGGGATCAAATGCTTGAGAGGCTTTCTAGAAATGAGTTTTTCTATTTTTGGATGGGTATTCTGGTTACAACCATATTCTTGTTGATATAGAGGACCAAGAAAAGACCACATTCACATGCCCTATTGGAAAATTTTCCTACAGGCGGATTCCCTTTGGGTTATGTGGAGCTCCATCCACCTTTAAAAGTAGTATGATGTCTATCATTTCATATATGATTGAGAGAATTATTGAGGTTTTCATGGATGACTTTTCCATTGAGGGTAGTACTTTAGATACTTATCTTGGAAATCATGAGTCAGTTCCAGATAGATGCATTGAAACCATCCTTGCTCTTAATTGGTAGAAATGTCAATTCATGGTTACAAATGGTATTGTGCGTGGTCATAAGGTTTCGAAGAGAGGTATAGAATTTGATACTTCTAAGATTGATGTTATTCAAAAATTGCCACCTCTGGTAAATGTTAATGGTGTTAGAAGTTTCCTAAGTCATGTCGGTTTCTACCAGAGATTCATAAAATATTTTTACAAAATTACTAAGCCATTATGTTCTTTACTGGTCAAGGATGCACCTTTCAATTTTTATGAAAACAGTTTGAAATCATTTAATCTGCTTAAAGAGAAAATCACTACATCTCTCATCATTACTAAAACAGACTGGAAACTACCTTTTAAACTTATGTTTGATTCTAGTGATATGGTTGTAGGTGTTGTCCTTGGATATAGGAAAGATAGGAAGTTTCATATGGTATATTATTCTAGTAGAGTTCTAGATGATTCCCAATAAATTATACCAATACTGGAAAATAATTGCTAGCTGTTGTTTTTTCCCTAGAGAAGTTTAGACAGTACCTCTTAGGTTCCAAAGTTATCATTTTAACTAATAATTATGCATTAAAATACTTGTGGTCTATGAATGAAACTTAACCCAGGCTGATTAGATGGTTTTTTTTGCTACAATAATTTTATTTAGAAATTAGGGATAAATAGGGAGCTAAAAATTTAGTTGTTGATCACCTATCTAGGCTTCCTCTTACCCATTCTGAAAATTCTTGGGAGATTAACTATTAATTTCCTAATGTAAAGCTGCTTAATGTGTTAATCAGAAAATCTTCTTGGTTTTCTAATTTTGCCAACTTCCTGGCATCATGTTTCTTTCCCAAACGTTTGTCCAATAACCAAAGTAATAAATTCATTTCTGAGCTTAAATACTATCTTTGGGATGATCCCTTGCTATTTAAGGGATGTTCTCATGGTATTCCTATGATATGTGTGCCTGAGGAAGAAATGGTGTCTATTTTAATGAGTTGTCACTCCTCACCATGGGGAGGTCACCATGGTGGTGAAAGAACTGCTCAAGAAGTCCTACAATCTTGTTTCTATTGTCCTACTCTTTTTAAGGATGTTAGGATCTTTGTGGTTGGCTGTGAGAGATGTCAAAGGCTAGGTAATGTTGGTAGGATGGAGAAGTTACCCCAAAAAGGTTTTCTGGAAGTTGAGATTTTTGATGTCTGGGGTTTAGATTTCATGGGTCCATTTCCATTATCTCATGGGAATGAGTATATACTTCGGATGTTGACTATGTTTCAAAATGGGTTGAGGGAGTGGCAATTCCCGACAATCAAGCCCATTCTGTAGTAAAATTTGTTTAGAATAACATCTTTACAAGATTTGGAGTCCCAAAAGCCATTATCACTAATAATGGAAAACACTTTAAGAACTATAAATTTAATTATTTGATGGAGAAATATGGTTGTATTCATAAAAATGGTACACCTTATCATCTACAGTCTAGTGGAAAGGTAGAAATTTATAACAGGGAACTGAAAAAATACTTGATAAAAAAGTGTCAACATCTAGGAAAGACTGGTCTGTTAAATTGGATGAAGCTTTATGGGCATATAGAACTGCCTTCAAGACCCCAATAGGTATGTCTCCTTATAGGCTATTGTTTGAGAAATGCTTTCATTTACCTGTGGAGTTGGAACACAAGTCTTATTGGGTAGTTGAGGCTCTTAACATTGATTTTAAGAGTGCTGTTGAGAGGAGATTACTTGAAATGAGTGAACTTGATGATAGTAGGAGATAGAGTTATCATAATTCAAGGATTTATAAAGAGAGGACTAAAATCTATCATGATTCTATCATAAAAATCAATGAATTCAAACCTGGATAAAAGGGCCTTCTTTTTAACTCTCAACTTAAAATTTTTCCTGGAAAGCTGAAGTCCAAGTGGTCTTGACCTTTTACTGTTGTAAGAGTTCTGAAGAATGGATAATTAGAAATTGTAGGTGAAGAGAATAAACCCATGTTGGTAAATGGGTAGAGAGAGAAACTTTATTTTGATGGAAACCCGAAGGGCTTGGCTGCCTTCACAATGCTTGAAATTTGTTCTTGAATAAAATCTGGATGGGTACTTTAAATCTAGCGCTAAATGGGAGGAAACCCATGGTTCTTTTTTTCTTTATGTTGTTTCTTTTTAACCTTGAATAAAATGTTGCTTTTGTGCTCTGTTTTTGTGATATACATGTTACTTCTTGTTCTTTGTTTCTTGGTTCTATCTCAGGTTTCTGCTACTTGTGTCAATAAAGGAGTGGAATTTCCATGATCATTTTTGGACAAGAACATAGTCGGGGAAGTACTTCAACTTTCTGTATTTATTTCTCCTCTTGTTTTTTCTAATAAAAATGATGTTTGTATTAGAAAATTCTGCTACATAGGTAATGAAAATTCTGTTGCATGACTTGAACTGTATTAAAATTATACTGCATGTCTTTCTATGAAAATTTAAAAAATCTGCACGTGCCTCTGGCTGAATATTCTAATTTCATTATTATATTGAAGTCTTCTAATTTCTTGAAATTATGTTTGGTTGGTTACATTTTTGCTGATTGTTTTGTCTTTTTGTTGAATGTTCTTTGCTGAGGGGTGTTGGGAATGCTTGCCTTATGTGTTATTGAACATCCATCTAAATCAAAGTTCTGAACATGGTTGCACTCTATTCACTCTGCACCCATGGGATTTTTTCCTCATTTGAACTTTAATGGAAAATATGGGTGTCACTAGACTGAAATGATAATGCATGTACCTGGTTTTGAACCTTCTGATTAGTTAATTTTTGTGGAAAACAATATTCTTGAATTTCAATGGAGTTTTGAACTTTATTGATACCCTTTATATATATCTTCAATGTATTTTATTGAAAATATTTTTTGAACCTTAATTGTCCAATTGTTCTTCTCCATATTTGGAAGTCAACTTTGAGGAAAATGTTGGGTTTTAAGTCTGGGGGAGGGGGTCAATTCTTGACTGTGCTAAACTATGTTTAATTGAGAGCTCATCAATTCCCACTGCAACTTAAAACTTTTTGTTAAAAATGGGTAATTTTTTTAAAATTCTTGCACAATTTTAGGCTTTACATTTTTTTCCAATGGTTTTTGCCTATGGAAAATATTTATTTGGAAGTTAAGATGTTCATTGAGTATGAAACTAATGAAAATGGATGATTTCTGAGTGATCATGATAGTGGTTTTATAGAAATTTTGGTTTGGTACTACTTCTGAATGTGATTTGGGTTATAAGTTTGTGGAGTTATGATCATATCCTTGGACCTAGAAGTTTTATTCTGATTCTTAGGGCCTCATTAATATTTAATTATTAAAAAATAATCATCTTAATGAGCCAATGTAAATGATGTTTTCATATAAATATTTTGAAACTAGAGTAATTTGGGTATCTAGGATCCCACAGTAAATCTCTGAGACCCAAGATGCTGGGTGCATTTCTATTTACTATAAGCTCTCTGTTCACTTTGAATAAGTGCTTATGCATAGTTCCTTGCACAATGAAACATGGCTTGGGAAAAATAAAATAAAGTGTTTGGGGTAAAAAAATGAGTTCATTAAGGTGCGGGGAATGATGAACTCCAAATGAATAAAGAGACAATTGTATTATATGGAAATCATTTGGGTTGAATCACTATGGAGATTCAAAAAAATATATATTTATTTTTGGAACCTAGGTGAAAAATCCATGAACAAAGTTCCTTGGTTAAGGTCTTAATTCCATTGATATTTTACGTCTTTCCATTTTTGGATTCAGAATCTGATCCTGAATTGAAATAAATCATTAAGTAGGTTCACATATGAGGCATGACATCTTCTTTGATGGTTAGTCTTTTCTTTCTTAATTACCGTTGAGTATTTGTTTTAGGTAAGACTTGTTCTGAAAATTTATTTTCATAAGCCTAAATCAATTTTCCATCCTCGGTTTTTAAATGGCTGAACATGTTACAGTGGGATCTTAATCATAAATATATTTTACTTTTTTTCAAACAAAATAAGACATGGGATTGTTTGAGGAAAAACAATGCTTAAGTGTGAGGGAATTTTATGTGGCTCTAGTTTTACATAGTTTTTCTAGAACATTTATTTAATTTTTATCAATTTAATTACTTATTTTGACACTTTTTAATAAATAATGGCTTTTTGTATTTTTATTACTACATTTCTTAATTAATCATTTTTTATAATTAAATTTGTGTTTTTAGTCTTTTAAATAGTAATTTAGTCATTGTATTTATTTTAATTATATTATATTACTCTTTATTTTAAAAATCATAATCTGGTTTACCTTTTCAATAATTTTAAATGTTTATTAATTATTTATTTGTTCAATTTAATTTGAAATAATCTAGTATAGTATTTATTTTAAAACATTAATTTTTAAAATAGAATTAATAAAAGAAATTAACATTATTTATTTACTGATCTCGTTACTCTGTCTATTAAATAATTTATGAAATTAAGTTAATGATTAATAAAATAATGTTTTTTTTATTTTAAGATTCATTTTGTCATTTAATTATTAATTACTTTATTTTCTCTAAATCGAATCTAAAACCACTTTCATGAGATGAATTTTATCCTTTCCGTTGTTTGTGTAGTCAATTGGTGTTGCCTCCGTTCTAAGGAGAATCCCTCAGATTTCCTCCGAGCTGCAAGTTGATGTCCAGAAGGCCGGTCTGAAGCTGAATAACCATCACGCCTCGAAAGGTAATCTGTCACTAGTTCGAAGCCACCCCTGATGAATATTGGGAAGCCTCTGTGGATGACGGCGAGCCACGAGTCGACATAGAACCTTCCATTGGTAGAACCTGCGTGGAGGAGAGATGTGTGTTGCAGATTTGGATTGTAAACCATCTGCCACCACTGTTCTTGAGTTTCTGAGGCTTCAGCATTACTGTTGTGAAGGAATGGAAGCCACACCTCCGTTGTTGATGAAGTTCGGTCCACCATGGGAAGCCTCCTAGAAGCTTATCACTGATGCGCCGAAACCCTACTTAGGGGTGTCCATGGGTCGGGTTGGGTCGGGTTGATGGGGTTTTTTGACCCGACCCGATCGAAAGAGGTCGGGTCGGGTTGGGTCGGGTCAGGCATGTTTTTTAGCTCGGACCCGACCCGACCCAACCCGTACTGAATCGGGTTGGGTCGGGTCGGGTTGATGGGTTTAAGGGGAAAAAATTTGACCTTTTCTGGATATCCCGCAGGACATCTCCGCTTCGACCCGGTGTAACTAATATCCCCTCCACCCAAGAAGAAGCTTCCTCTCTATGCCTCCATGTCATGCAATCAATATTCTTAAAAATGGAGGCAGTGGAGCATCCATCATGGTGGTAGGCGGGTGCTAATGAAGGCGACATCGATCTTGGTGGTTCTATCAGAATCCTCCCCAATCGTCTTCACCTCCGAGTAACAATCTCACTTACATACCCCCATTATCGAAAACAGACCAAGAAAAACCAGTAGAACGATGCAAAAAAATTACAAATTATAATAGTTCTAAGTTAACTTACATGATCGAACTAAATCAATCGCTGCGCTCGAAAAATTCCAGCGCTTCTAAGTTCAGTTCCATGCTCGAAAAATTCTAGCGCTTCTCCTAAAAAATTGAAAGAATTTTTTTTAGAATTATGTGAAAATAAAAAATTGATCCCCAATATGGAAAAATTTCAGCGCTTCTAGGTTTGGTTCCACGCTCGATCGAAATCAATCGCTTCCTGATCCTCTATGGTTGAATTCCTTGGATGAAACCCCAATAGTCATCTTGGATCTGGAGAAAAAAGAGCTCCCCTCCCTAGTGGATGTGGTGTCGTAGTCGTAGCCAAGACGGAGGAGGAAGGCGGCAGTGAGGCGATGGCCTTAGGGTTAGTGCGGTGGAGTGGTGGCCCTTAGACGAGGTGGAAGAGACGATGAACAGTAGGGAAGGCTATGCAGAAACAATAGTAGAGGCAGGGGTGATGTGCGGGAGTGACAACATTGGCTGAGTAGGATGGATGGTTAGCATGGAGGAAGATGATGGAAAGGGCCTCGGGTTGGGAGGGAGGGAGTAAATAGAGTGAAGTATGACAACAAGGGGTCACGCGAGAGGAATACCGGCTCGGCGAGTCGATGCAATGCAGGTGGCTATCGGGTTGGTTGGGTCGGGTTTGGTTATTTTTTTTCCCAACCCGTGACCCGACCCAACCCGACCAAATTATGACTCAACCCGACCCAACCTGTGGAATAATTTTCCTAACCCGACCCGACCCGACCCAACCAGGTCGGGTCGGGTCGGTTCGGTCGGGTTGGGTCGGGTCTGGACACCCCTAACCCTACTCCCTCCCTACATTGCGCCGATTTGGGGGGGAGGATAAGATGAATTAAATAAATATATATATAATAACATAAATAATTAACCAAAAAATATATAATATAATTTTTTTTAAAAAAATAACTAAACTTATTAACATTAAATTTTAATAAATATAAATATATATTACATAAAAGATAATTATTTTTAATAATGTATAATTATTAACTAAATTAAAACTCTAATTAAACTAAATTATTTAATAATAACTTCTAAACTGAAATAAATAAATTATTAATTTAAAGTTGCATTTTAAATTTCTATAGTTAAATAAAATAAAAGAATATATCTAAAAAGTTAACAATTTAATGTTAAAAATATTAATCAAGTTAATAATTATTTTTTTCATTTTTTATTTATTAAAAAATATATTCTTAACTTCTTAATTTAATTTCTTGAACTAAAATTCTGACAACTTATAAATTTAAATAAAATAACTAAATTCATCAATTAATTAAAAGATATCCTTCATAACATTAATAAATATATATATTAAATTACATAATTTAATTACTTAATTACTTAATAACAATATTTAATAATTAAAAAATTAAATTTTAGATTAAATTATTAAAATATATAGCTAATAATTGTTACGAAATATATCAATTATTATTTATTGTATTATTATCACGTTTTAACAGTTTTAACTTTGTTTTTATGTTGTTTACCTTATAGGTTCATACCAAGGCCTTAAAAACATCCAGGTTCGTGCAACTAACTCAGCAGAAGTTGGTTACAAGGGAAAAACAAGCGCGACATGCCAGTCGCAAAAAAAAATGCACGTGTGCGGTGTAATAGTGAAAGATGAATTATAGTCGATGAAGAGTCCTGGTGACGAGCAGCAGAAGACAATGGCTACTTATGGAAGACCGAGAAGCAGTATAGGTGGGAAATTGATGAGACTAAGACATTAGGGTTATATTCATTTGACACATTGGAGGATCCAGTGCAGAGGAGAGGACACTCAAGGGTGACTCTGGAACCACTTCTTGGATATGGAGGAGTCCCGGAGCAGCAATTCATGATAGCAAAAGGAGTTTACTTACTCTGTTTTCTTTCAATTCTTCTCTTTTTTAATTCAACAATCTTGATATACGTATTAAATATGATGTTTAGCTAAATCATTAGTTCGGGGATAAGTTGGAGTCATACTGGTTTCCTTAAATTGTTCTTTTTCACATCATCTTTTGATGTATTCAGTATTGATCCGTGAGACTGATACTGAATTCATTCAATTGAATCATTCCACTAGAACTTAATTTCAAGAATTTCACAATCAGTTGGTGAGATTGATCATGGAAACACTTTTCAAAAGATAATAGACTCAAAAGATTTCAAGACTTATGGTGATATTTCTTGTTGTAAATTCTCAAATAGTTCACAGTTGATTTATTTTAGGGTGGCGAACTCTAGAATAGATTGGCTTTTGTGAATTAACTCCTAGCGAGGGAGGTAATTCATATTATTATTATGGAACTATGCAAAAACCTTTAAGTGAATTGAAACCCCTCTAAAACCAGTAGAATGAAGATTGTTCCCTAGGCATTTTAAACAGATTGTTCGTTTATCAGTGCTTATATCTCTGTTCTCTATTGTTTTCAATTCTCTCTATATTTAATTTAGTTTTGTTTTTAAACATGTTTTCCAATGTTTTGTCAATCTACTACTTATAAAAAATTAAAAAATGTAAAAAATGTAAAAAATAGAAAAATCACTCCACTACTGACAATAGTGGAGTCTTCAAAAGTTTTTTAGAAGATTAGTGGCCAAATTTACCTTCCCTGTCGGTTTGACCCTACTTTCCACATATATAGTAGTTAATAGGACTATAAATTTTAAACATTGACTGACTTCAATGACAGTACATGTTACTCCACCAAGTCCCTAATCTCCAATTTCTACCTCGAAGCATATGCAGTCTGCACTAGATAGACATGTGCGGGCAGAGCCTGTGCAGTTGTGAGTATAATAATACCCAGTAGTGGACCCCGAGACCCTCGAAGGTCTCTCAGTAATCCACAATAGAAAAAAAATCATATGAAATACCATAAAAGTAATATCACAAGCATGATCTAAATCCTGAAGCCCAAAGCAAAAAATACATCTCACTCTAATGGTATAACTTCACAGTTACTGGGATTGGGATGACTAGTCGTAAAGACAGATCATCTCATCCATTGTAACTCTACGGCCGACATGTATAGGTCACTATATGTTGACTCGTATTGGTTGCTAGATGCTGACCCGTATTGGTCTCGAGTGCTGGCCCGCATTGGTCGATGGTGCTGACCTGTATGGGTTGCTGGTGCTGACTCATATTAGTCACTAGTGCAGAGGTAAGGATGATTAGTCATACAACTAGATCATCCCATACTGGAATTTCTTATGCTGACCCATGTTGGTCACACTTCTTCTTCATATCACATCTAGCCACTGGATTTCTTTACAAAACATGCCTAATCTTTGGAAGACTCTTCTCCTCAAGACATCAGTCATATTTTAACCAGTACGAAGTCCTAGAAAAAGAATACCCAAAGGACCGCCCCGTCATCGGGGTCCCAACGTGATAGAAGACATGTCGATCAGATGCCCTGTCTATGAGATATGAGGACTTTTGTAAAAAGGGCCTGGTTGGATTCAATTTTGATACAACCTAGGTCGCACCTCAAACTCCATAAAAACTCACTTAGAATATCTCCAAAGGACCGCATTGTCACAGGGGTCCTTATTCCAATGTCGACACATCGATCAGATGCCCAGACTATTAGTTACACCCCTTTTAGTGAAACGGGGGTGATCACACCACAGTCCAGCCTGGCTCAGTTGGGCCCGCTAGAATATGCTAAAGGGAACGCTTCCCGAACGGGGTCCAAATGCCACTGACGACGTTCCAAATGGACACCCAGTTCATCAGTTAAGGGTGTTTCTTTATTCGGGGGCTGGTTGGGTCTGGGCCCAGTCCGACTCGGTTTGGTCGGCCCGACACAAAGGGGCCTACGGTCTAACTAACCCTGTCCAGGTCCAGCCCGGTTCATTGGGTCTAGACCATCAGGGTCGGCCTGGCTGGTTCACGAGCTCAGGCAGCGATTGGCCAGGCCTGCCTTGTGGGGCTCGGCCCACCTGCGCTAGCCCGCTGGGCCACAGTTGTAGCTTGTTTTTCCATCCCGCGTCCAACTCGGTCTTCCTGATGGTGGACCACTTCACCTATCTAGCCCCGTGGATGTGGGGCCGTTTCGTCCGGTGCAAAACAGCTCGGTGCGAGGCCGCACCACCGCCTCCTACAGTGGCCCACTGGCCGCGACTGTTGTCGTCGGAGGCACCAGTGGGTTCCACCCTTCTCTCGTGAGGCCGGATCGGGCCGACGGATGGTGTGCGATAGCACGCCTCTTTCCCACTGCCCATGGCTTGTTATCGCTGGCCTCCTCTGGCCACCGGAGGCCACCGCCTATATGGCATGCCAGCGGTAGTTTCCACGGCCCACTAGATGTGCTCCAGTGGTCCATTATTAGTGTCATATACACCTAAGGTCCTTGCGTATCGCCACTACCATAGGGTGACCTTCGGTCTCATACTACCATCAAATTGGGAAAACTTCCCCCGAAGAATGCATAAAAAAACACATGTGGCGAAGGGTGTGGGCCTTGTTCCTTTGGCTCGTGCCCTCCACATTAGCGTTAAATCAAGAGGGAGGTAATTATTCCTCACATATTAATAATATAAAACCCTATTCAAATATCCCGCAACAACCTCCCACAAAATACATGAATGAGGAATAGAATTGAGGGAAAATATTGAATTAGAAGTCATCCCCTACCTCGATTCATTAGATATATCACAGTCATTGGTGTTTGTCGTCCGTCGACCTTTAGATCAATCCTACAATGACCGTCATCAATCCTCCATTGTCCATCGGTGGAAGGCATTGCATCACTTTGTCAGGGGTTCCTCACATGAAGAATTTGTTCCAAAACCACATGCTAAGCTCCATTTAAATAGAGGGGAGAAAGGGTGAGAAACACATTGAAGAATTAATGAGGTTAAATAATTGATGTAATTAACATGTCTCATTAATTTATGTAATTAAATTTCCTCATTAATGGACGTAATTTTAAAGAGTCTCGTTAATTACGCGGGGGATGGTTACACAACCAATGTGTAACTGTGCCATTAACACCCCATAATTAATGGTCTGACCACCTCCGTGGTCCCCACAACCTCCACTCAATAGGTGGAAGGAAAAATAAAAAGAAATAAAATAAAAAATTATTATTTTTTATTATATCTTTAAATTTTGAAAAAACTATATTTTTCTCCCGAACAACTGTGGTCGAAGTGAAACTTTCCTTAAGCGAATCTCAGCCTTGGGATTCAATAGTTCTCTTAAAATTTTAATCCTTGCACCGTTTTAAAAGACAGAAAACGCCAGATGCGCGTTTACTTAAAGTACCTTAAAAAAGTTTAGAAATTAATTCTAGGCACACCGGGCCTTGGAATCACACGGCGTAAATTTTCAAGGACTCGAAATAATCCCAAATAATTGAAAATAAATCGCATGGAATTTCCAAGTCCTTACATTCTTCCCACCTTAGGGATTTCGGTCCCCAAAATCCAAAAAAGGCTACACATACAAAGAGAGGTACTCAGCATGCATATGAGCATGTCGCTCCCATGTGATCTCTTTGAGGTTCTCGTGCTGCCGACTAACTCGCACTATAGGAATCGACTGTGCATGAAGGACCCGCTCTTGTCGATCCTTTGTCTTTTCTGGGAACCCCACAAAAGTCACCCTGTTGTCAATTTCCAGTTCTCCATGTTCGATCACATGAGTTGGTTCATGCATGTATCTTCTCATCTAGTATACGTGGATGAAGTCATGCACCTTCTCCAACTATGGTGGCAGTGCTAAGTGGTACACCACCTTTCAAATCCTCCAAAGTATGAAGAATGGTCTGATAAACCTCAGTGACAGTTTTCTTCCTTGGTCAAATCTCCATTGTCCCCATCAAGGGGAGACATGCAATAATATGTAGTCCCCCTCCTGGAAATCCATGGTCTGCATCTCCTATCAGCATAGGTCTTATGTTGGCTCTGTGCTATTTTCATCTGCTCTCGGATGACCTGGACCTTCTCAGTGGTAGCCTGTACCATCTCTGGGCACACGGGTACGGATTCTCTTGGATCATTCCAGCACAAGGATGATCTGTGCATTTGTCTATAAAATGCCTCAAAAGGGGCCATATCATGGGTGGAGAGATATCTATTATTGTATGTTAACTCCACCAGGGGTAGTTGGTCCTCCCAACTATGACCAAAATATAGGACACATGCATGAAACATGTCCTCCATGGTCTGGATGGTCCACTCAGTCTGACCATCTGTCTGCTGGTGAAAATCTATGCTCAAGCAAAGCAGGGTTCTGAATGCCTCATGTAATCCCTTCCAACACCATGACATGAATAATGTGTCACCGTCTAATACTATCTCTAATGTCACCCTGTGAAGTTTCATGATCTCCTGAACGTAGAGATTTCCCAAGCTCTCTACCGAACCCTTATCTCGAATAGCAAGGAAGTGGGCTGACATGGTGAGTCTGTCAACGATCACCCAGATGGTATCGTGACCTCTGGATGTACATTTTAACACCATAATGAAGTCCATCAATATCCCTTACCTCTTCCACTATGGTATCTTGAGGGTTTGGGTAAAGCCTGTTGGTACCTGGTTCTCAACCTTCCCTTTTTGGAAAGTGAGGCATCTAGAAACAAACTCTTCCACAACTTTCTTTTTCCCTGGACACCAGTACTGATACTAGAGGTCATGATACATCTTCCTAATACCTAGACGTACTGCCAAGTGGGATGTATGAAACTTCCTCAACAACACCTCTTGTAGCATCACTGGTACAACAATACGTCCTTTGAAAAATATAGTGTGCTCCCAACCTTCAGAATATCTGTCAGGTGCATAGCCTGAGGATATATGAGCACATGTATAATTGAAGTTTCTATCTCTGAGTTATGCCTCCTATAATTGATGAATGATTAGAGGGGAAACTACCATTGACTGGAGGTATACTGTCTCATCTCTATCCTAGTAGGATAACTGAATCAAGGCTAACTTCTCTGAAGACTCATTCAATAGCTGCGAACTCAATCTCTAGCTAATTGCATCTGCCACTATGTCCCCCTTCCCAGGAGTATAGACTATCTAAAATTCAAATTCCTAATGGAACTCCAGAAAAAGTCACGGTTTCATATTCATATCTTGTTATGTTAAGATATATCTGAGACTCTTGTTGTACAAGTAAATAATTAATTGCTCGCCCATAAAGTAATGTCGCCACATCTTTAGTGTCAAGACTAGTGCTGCCAAATCCAAGTCATGGGTCACCTAATTGTTATCATGAGGCCTCACCTTTCATGATTTATAAGTAATCATTACATCATCCTGAATTAGGAAGCAACCGATTCTGTTACCTGATGCATCACAGCAAACCACGTAGTTAGTGCCCTCCTCAGGAAACCTCAGGATGGGAGCATTGGTAAAGCTCTACCTCATTTGTTGAAAGCTCAACTGGAATGACTCTGACTATATTAAGGTTTTCCCCTTCTTCGTCAAGGTAGTCATAGGCGCTGCTACTCCGGAGAAATCGTGTACGAACCTCCGATAGTACGATGCTAATCCAAGTAAGCTTCACACCTCAGTAAAACTCTGGGGTGGCTCCCAAGCAAGTACTACCTCGATCATCATTGGATCAACTACATATATACCATATGAGATGATGTTTCCTAAGAAGTGGACCTTACGACTCTATAACTCGCACTTCGAGAGCTTCCCATATAAATGGTGCTCCCGGAGTGTGTCCAGAAATATCCTCAAGTGTATATCATGATCTTCCTTGGATGTTGAGTACACCAAGATGTTGTCAATGAAGACCACAAAAACTAGTCTAAGATGTTTTGGAACATTCTATTCATGAGTCCCATGGACCCTGCAGGGGTGTTCATTACGCCGAACAGAATCACTAGGTATTCGTAATGTCTGTACCGATATTTGGAGGTTGTATTCGGGATGTCATAATCCCGTACGGGAATCTGATGATAGCCTAATCTAATGCATATCTTCAATAACCACTTCTCTCCTTTCAACTGATCAAAAAAATCATTAATCCTCAGTAGAGGATACTTGTTCTTCAAGGTCACCTAGTTTAGGCACCAAAAGACCCCGTGTAGCCTCAAAATTCAATCTACCTACTTGGAAAACATCTATGGGGATGCCCATGCAGAAAAAATGGGGCTTAAAAATCATTTTCACTATATATCCTCCAACTGTACCCTCAGCTCCTGGAGATCCATAGGGGCCATCCGATATGCTAGTGTAGATATTAGTGATGTTTATATGTATAATTCAATACAGAATTCTACCTCCTTATGAGGTGGTAGTCCTAGGACATCTTCCAGAAAGACATCCACATACTCATCCACTACCACAGGAAACTATGGACTCTCCTCACCCACCTTGTCGAAGGTCATGAAATCTTGCTGATATGCAATTAGCTACACCATCTTGAGTGCAAGTCCATCTTGTGCTGCTCTGTTTTCCTTTTCACCAACAACGAAGAGCTATGCTTCATCTCTGCATGTACATTCCACTGTACATCTCAAGAAGTAAATTTGTGTGTGAACTACTAATAGCCTTTCCATGCCTAGAATGACGTCATAGGGATTCAATGCTACTACTAGAAGATCCCATATGAAACTCTCTCATCTGAATTAACACCACATTGTCGGCACTAGTGTGTGACCACTGAATATCCTCCCGTAGGAGTACCCAAACGCAAAGGAATATCTAAAAGCTCAATCTGAATCACAGAGTCCCGAACTAAGTCTGTGACAAGGAAAGAAAGGCTATCACTTGTATCTATAAGCACTAATACTATATTATAGAAGATACAGATCATACCTCATATCATCTTAGGGACATCAGGGTCATGAGCCTCTACTACCTGTAGTTGGGCATGTCCCCATCCACCAGCCCCCTAAGCTCACGCTGGACCGCCTAGGGGTGGGGGGGGGGTAGTGCCTGGTGACCCCGAATACCTCCTATTTCACGTCATGCTTTCCCGCCTCTTCCCCCGTCTTGCTAACTCTCATGATCCTACCATTGCCGCTGCCTTGGTTTCCCTTCCATTGTCTTCCAATCATCCATGTGGGGAGTCGGAATGTCCCAAGATCTATAACCCTATCCCCCACAGGAAAATGAGATCATGTATCATTGGTGGCTCCCTCATAATCTCGAGCCTCAAACCTCTGACTCTACATCCATGGTCTCCCTTTGGATGGTCTATCCTGCTTGGGCTTCTGCATTATTTATCTATAGCCATCTGTTGATGACTTTCCTACCTGTCATCTGGTAGGGGATCTCACTGTCGGTGCCTTCTCGACAAAGAAGCTCACCATTAGAAAAACTCGATATAGCACCCCATCCTACGTCGGGATGTTGAGGGAAACTTTCATAACTCTGATGTCTCTTTGTAGCGCCTGCTCAAAGGTTGGGGCCATGAATTAAGGTTCTCGTTCCAGGTCGGTGGAGTATCGGGAGAGGTAAGTAAATCTCACCGAGTACAGAGCCACAATCTGGCTGCCCTGCTGTAGATGCAACAACTCCTGAATACCCATAGAGCGTAATGTCGCTCACACATACTCCGCCTTGAAAATTCTCTCAATGTCCATCAAGTTGAGGTTCATATCCTCATGCTCCTAGAGCATCGAGCTCCACCATCGTTCTACCAAGTCCTGAAGAAGATTAGCAGCCATGATCTCCATCTTCTGGTCTGGTGTCTCTAATACACGAAAGTCCCATGAAACTGCCTCAAGCCAGTCCTCTACTACCTTGGGGTATGTCTCATCTCTAAACCATAGATACCTATATCTCTGGAACTCTTTCAATGTGCTCAGCTAATTCGCATGATCTACTGGTGGCATCTATTACTCAATGGGTGGTGATGCTTCTTGTACACCACCCAAAGGTGCCATCACTTTGAGTTGTCCCTGTACCAACGCCACATCACTCAGTGGTCCACTGTCATGATTTCTAACTGGAATCCTAGCTGGTTGTCTTTGTGGAGGAATCCTGTAAGAAACATATTCACTATAGTCAATAAGTTATACCTAGTGAGATGACTCAAGAAAGATCAAGAAAATTATTAAAAACACTATAAATCAGTGTTTTCATGTACTAAGTCAGAAAACAGAATTTAGGGTCCTGTTGTATGGATACGTCAGCTACCATACCAACATTGGACTCCCTATACTGAAAACCAAACTCAAGACACATTACACCTTTGCAAATTTAAAAGTAGATTATTAGTTCATCTGGTTGAACTGACCACCCTTTGGTACCAATTTGTCATGAACCTTCCCATGGGGCCTAGATGTGACTACCACTAGCCCGCCATCCATAGGCCCGGGGCTGGTGACTAGCACATAAAATATTTCCCATAATAGGGAATGCATTTCCTTATAAATCTGTACACACTCAAAAAGGGAGAGTGAAGCAAACAACAAAAAAAATTAATGTATAACCATGACAGTAAAGTATAACCATAAGTACAACTATAAACTGAAAAGGGTGAGGCGAAATAAAATCCCTAGAAACATAAAATAAAGATAAAAGTTATCCCATCTTACATGGAGCTCTACCTGGAGGGTATTAGCTATAAGTATGAATTTGAATAAGAGGATCTCGACTACTCCCATCTCACCAAGCTCCACCATGTCTCGACCCTCCAAATTCTACCTTGGATCATCCGTAGTCTTCAACAGACACACACGTGCGGGTGGATCCCGTGTTGGGATGAATATAACAATTCCCAGTATGGGACCCCAGGACCACTTAAGGTCTCTCAGTAATCCACAAATGAAAACATCACAAGCAATACCAAAAAAGTAATATCATAATCATGATCTAAATCATGTCGTAAAAAACAAAATAGATAGCTCACTCTAATGGTATAAAATCACTGTTACTGGGATAGGGATGACAAGTCATAAAAATAGATCATCCAATTTGTAGTAACTCTACTACTGACCTGTATAGGTCACTATATGATGACCTGTATTGGTCACTAGATGCTGACCTGTATTGTTCGCTAGTGATGACCCACATTAGTCACTGGTGCTGACCCGCATTGGTTGTTGGTGATGACTCATTTTGGTCATTGGAGCAGAAGTAGGGATGATTAGTCATACAAATATATCATCCCACTCTGGAGTTTCTACTGCTGAACTGTATTAGTCGCTCTTCTTCTCATGTCACATCAAGCCGCTGGATTATCACATGAATCATGCCTGGTCTAAGGATGACTCTGTTCCTCAAGCAATCGGTCGTATTTCAACCAGTACAATGTCCGAAAAAAATCATACATAGAGGACTGACCCGTTATATGGGTACCAACGTGACAGACGGCTAGTTGATCGAACACCCGGTCTGAGAGATAGGGGAACTTTTGTAGAAATGGTCCGGTTGGATTCTTGTATGATCAAACCCATGTCACATATCATACCTTGTCAAAACTCACATAGAGTATGTTTAAAGGACGCCTTTTAACAATGGTTCTTATGCCATAGACAACGCATCGATCAGACGCCCAGTCTGTTAGTTACACCACTTTAAGTGAAAGGGGGTGATAGCACCTCGGTCTGACCTGGCTCGGTCGGGCCCACTGGAATATGCCAAATGGAATTTTTCCCAAAAGGGGTCCTAATGTGACTGAAAACATGTCAAACAGACACCCATTTCTTCGGTTATGGGCATTTCTTTATTCGAAAGGCCAATTGGGTCTGGGCCCGGTCCGACTTGGTCAAGTCAGCTCGACGCAACGGGTCCCACGGTCAACCTGACCCCACCCAGGTATGGACCATTACAGGTTGGCCTGATTCCCTGGATCCAGCTCGTCGGGTCTGATCCAGCTGGTTCGCAGGCTCGAGCTGCTGTTGGGCCGACCCGCAGGGTGGGGCTCAGCCCACCCGCGTTGGCCCGCTGGTCCGCGAGTCCAGCCTGGCCTATTGTGTGGGTCTGGGCCACTAGGCTGTGGGTTCAGCCTGGCCCTCAAGGTGGGTCTGGCCCATTCGTCTTGCCCGCATCTCGCACTGTTCTCTTTAAGGAAGAACGCTTCACCCAGAAATCTCCATGGATGCGGGGCCATTTCGTGTGGCGCGACACGACATGGCACGAGGCCGTGCCGCCCCCATCTGCAGCATCACCGGCTACCTCTTTCTACCGTGGCACACGGAGGCACATTTTCTTCACACAACCCATGGCCAGTTACTGCAGACCTCCTCTGGCCACTACCGGCCTCCACTGGTATGGTACACTGTCGGTTGTTTCCGTGTGCCACCAGATGTGCTCTGATGGTCCGTTCTTGGTGTCATCTACACCTCAGGGCCTCCCAGATTTTCCTCACCACCTGATCTTCTGTATCGTGTTTCCATCAAATTTGGAAAACATTCCCTGATGAACGCAAAAAAAAAAGTGGCAGAGGGTTCGGCCTTTGTTCATTTGGCCTGCTCCATCTGTATTAGCGTTAATGGAAGAGTAAGGTAATTATTCATCACATTTTAAAAATGTTGAACCCCATTAAAATACCACGCAACAACATCCCACAAAATAAAATTGTGAGGAATAGAATAAAGGGAAAATTTTGAATTAAATGAAAACCCCGACCTCAATTTTTTGGAGATATCGCTATCATGGGCGTTCGTCATCCATCGACCTCCGGATCGATCCTATAATGGGCGTCATCAATCCTCTGTTCTTCGTTGGTGGAAGGCGTGGCGTAAATTCTTCACGGGTTCCTCACTATAGGAAGTCATGCCAAAACCCCACCCTGAACTCCATTTAAATACATGGGAGAAAGGGTGAGCAATGCATTGAGTAATTAATGTGGTTCATTATTTGACGTAATTAATGTGACTCATTAATTGACATAATTAAAGTACCTCGTTAATGGAAGTAATTAAAGTGTCTCATTAATTATGTGGGGGTGGTCACGCAACCAAAGTGTAACATTAAATTAACACCATATAATTAAAGGTCTGACCATATATTTGGTCCCACCACAACCTTTCAACAGGTCGTAGGAAAAAAAAGAAATAAAACAACAATTTATGTTATTTTACTATTTCTTTAAAAGTCGCAAAAAAAATATTTTTCTCCCGACCAACTACACTCGAAGTGAAACTTCCCTAAAGAGAATCTTGGCACTGCAGATTCAACAGTGCCCTCGTATTTTTAATCTGAGCACCGATTCAAAATATAAAAAATGCCACCCGTGCTTTTACTAAACGAACCTTAAAAAAATTTCAGAAATTCATTTCGGGCACACCGGGCCTCAGAATTAGGTGCTGTAAATTTTTACAGACTCAAAATAATCCAAAATAATTTAAAATAAATTACATGTAATTTCCAGGTCCTTAACAAAATATACATTAAAAATATAAATATATTTGATGATAATATGGCTTCTAAATAAAATTCAGTGTTTTTCACTCTTTATAGAAACCAAAAAAGTATCAAAAGAAGAATAGAAATTCACCTAAAGATTATTTTGATATTGTAATTTAAAATTTTAGATTTCTTTTTTCAAATAACGAATATGATAGTGTCAAAAAATATTTTAAAAACATTTTTTTCATTAAATGGAGATAAATTTTCTTTTTAGAATAATACAATATTTTATGTCTAAAACATGATTTTTTTCTTATTTTATGCTTATAAACAATATTGGTTGAATGTAAATAAAATTGGATAATTTTATAATAAATGAATCTAATTAATATATATCACCAATAAACATTTATTTAGTTTGTTATTATAAAACACCTTTGTGAGGATGAAAATATTTTTTGTATATAAACAAATACTTTTTATTCAATTTGATTTTATTTTCATTTCAAATCAATTAATTTCTAGAGATTTAATTTTATAAATATATATAAACCATAGATTCATAATTTCTCTAAAATTATTCATATATGATATTCTGATATCTATTTAATAACTATAACAATATTTAAATAATAATATTAATATTATATTTTAGTTTGGAAAAACTGTGTCACGTGTGTAACAAAAGCTTTTGATGGAACTCGACATTGAATGTAACCAAATAAAAAATATTGTTTATTTAGTTAAAGACTAAATTCAATAATTAATAGATAACATGGTGTATCATATTATGTAAGCCATCAATGAAATATAATTATTTGATAAAATAATAATTCATTAAAACATGGGGTGTTACATATTCCTTCACGTACACATATGAATGTGAATTTACCTTCATTCACTAAGAGTTTATATAGTTTCAATATAAATACCATTGATTCTACTATCATGACTGAGTTTTATAATCTCATAGGTGATTTGAATGAGTGTAATAATGAGATTATATATTTTAATGATTCCACAAAATGGATAAAGAAAGTTCTATTTTTAAAGATGATCTTAATGGCATGTTCAGATGATGGAAAACCAAACTAACCTAATAAAAAAATTTCACCCAGTTCATCATTTGAAACCTATTCCCTCAACGGAAAATGATATTCAATTGGATTCATTGATATATCATGTGTATATAGTTAGAGAAGTTTTTGTTTCTGAATCTAAGATCAATGAGCATGGAGTTCATAGTTTCATCTAAAAGGGAAATGGTGTAGAATAATCATATGGTTCAATATAATATTTATCGACATGTATTTGATGAGATTAATATTAAAAATTATGGAATTTTGGAGAACTTATATACCATGAATAGTATAGTGGTATGTTAGTTTTAATTACATAAGTGGTTTCTACCTACTACCATTAGTTTTACCTATGCAACTTTTATGGATTTGAATCTCAAAGAAATGTTTGATTTGACATATTCAAGATTTAATTTCACATCTTCTTAGATTCAGTCACTTTAGTTCAATATTATCACACCTATGACGTTTCATGATTTTCCAAAAGATCTCTGGGATGAATTTTCAGACATTGGGTAAGCTGTTGGAAGGCTGTGTGTTGAAAAAATTATTTAATTAAATCACATGGTGAGTTTTATTTAATAAAAAGTGAGCGGTAAGAATAAATAAAATCTTGTAATTTTCTCAAGATATGTAAGGTATTATAATAATGATTATTTGACCAGTAAATAGAAATCATCACCACGTTATAGACTGTCTCATATAGATATATGAAAAACATAAAGTGATATACATAGAATCTTTATAAGAGGATTCCAATTCCATAGAGTCTAATGAAAATCTAGAAATTATAATTTCTCCTATAATAGGTGATAATGATTTTTAAAATAATCTTAGTATTATTCCTTTTTTCCACACATTTTCTGCAGTTCATTCCATACATGCACCATTTGCAACTATATCCACTATTTCTAAAACATGTACCTAAATTCCTAAACTCCACTCAATTGATGTAATGGATGTAACTCATGTTTCAGTAGAGTAATTAGATATTGTTTAAAGGAAAATATAATATATGGATGAATAATAATTTTGGTCCCATGATCTATCAAATAGAGCCTAAAAATTTATTTTGAGACATTCAAGTTGCTTATTCTAGTTCTCAACCTACCCCTATGTTCAGTACTCCTTATTTTTATTTCATATAAGAAGATTAATTATTTGAATGGAATTATAAGCATTAGTATTTCAAATGTTTCTCAGATTCATTTAATGGAATCTATTATATTTTTGATTCAATATATTAGATATCATGAAGTGTATTGTCATTTGTATAAATGATATATTTTATATTAGCAGTAGAATATCTCTTAGGTCAACCCCTCTAGAAACCATTAAAGGTACCAAAAACATATATGAAGATATTTATGATCCACTCAATAATTATTGAATGGATAAATACAATGCCCACACTAATATAGCTGTTACTTAATGCAGAAAATAAGCTGCACCCATAGAATCATAAAATATGCTGGACATTAGGACTATAAGTTTATAAGATTTCATTATAGCTTTAAGAAATACTTAATGATTTATATGCTCCCCTTCTCAGAATCTTTGAGACATATCATCTATTAGATATTAAAATCATGTTACTATATATATTTAGAGATTTGTGTTGTATAGAGTAAATGACCCTCATACTACATCATAAGAATCTAAAAATTTTATGATCCCTCTATAGATTCCTCATTATCAATTTTATCTGATCTATAATACTGAGAAATATTACTAGTGTTTTTATATACTTTTTTTGGTGTTGAGTGGATGTATTTTTTGTATACCTGTTTATGACTAAAAATAATCTTTTATTTATTTATTTTTCCTTTTTGGTGGTGGTTTTCTTGTTAGGTTTTTTCTCTCTTATATTTTCCTCTTAGTTATTGCTTTCATTTTATAATTTTTTTTTATTTTCATGGATGTGTTATTTGTAGATTTACAAAATTTCACTCTTCAAAAAATTTCAATTTCAATTTCAACACTATAACTAATTAATTGATTACTCTAAGTTCAAAATTAAAAGGTTTTTTCTATCATTAAAATTCATTTTTAATAACACAAAATGGTGAGAAGTCTAAAAGAGGTCATATGGATTAATAAAAGAGAGATAATTCCACCAATGTAGGAGAAGTGTGAAATTGTTGGGGAGATAAATTGGATAAAATCAATATATTAAAAGGAATATATATATATGTATATATTAAATATATTTTCTGCTAAATAATTTAAATCCTCTTAAAATTTCACATTTAATACATAATGGGGTTTTTAATCATAAAAAAGGGAGTTATTTTTGGACTAATAATTTTTCTCAAATATATTTCGTGTACTTTTAATTTTTATGATCTGAAATACCCTACATATGTTATGATAAATATTTTTCATAAGTGTGTTCATTAGGTTTTTAAAGTACATTTTTATTTTATTATGTTTTAATCTATAAATATATATATGTTTACAAAAAAGATTCCATACATGGGAACATTTTATATATAAGTCATTAAACTCTAAGGAAAATTGAAATGTTGAACAATAAACTATGTCAATCAGGTACATGAATAATTCACCAATGGGAATTGGCTATGTAGAACAATCCCCTATATCAACATTCTACATAAAATACTTACGTATGTGAAATGTCTACATCATGAAATCAACTATGTGGAAATTGATTATGATGATTAATTTACTCACTATGAAACTCTCTCAATCAAATAGATTTGTGAATTTTCAACATGGTGTAATTGCCTATAATATTTGTAAACACGGTGAAAATGAGTACATATTTTATATGGATACACACTTCATCCATCTATATCAATTTCGTCTATATGAGCAAGAAGGATTTGTGATGAAATCTGACTATGTCAAGAATGTATACTAAATTCATCTAAGTAGATAAATTTATTAATTATAGAATGAATTTAGGGATAAATTTGGTTACACTAATTAAAATTAGTCGAATTCAATTACGTGGGGATATAGAATCAGCTACTTCATTCTGAAACATGGTATTTATCATCATTTGTGTAATTTTAGTGGGATGTAATTATTTCATGAATGAATTGAATTTTGGATGAAATATTTATAGAGAAAAATAATTATAAAATGTTATATGTTCTGATAAAATAAATAAATTCACTGATAATAAAATGGTTATGACTATTTTGGATGTATTTTTCAGAAAATGCCATGTTGAATTTAATTCCAAATCATGATTTTATATATTGGATTCTCTATGATTAAAGTATTTGTTATAATTTTTTTTAAAACTATGTGGTGACGGGAATATATAAATATAATAACATAAATACTTGAACTATCATATATCAACTCTCTCAAATATATCAAGGTTCTATCATATTTTAAGTAAAAAATAATATGATGACCGGGATCTATGTATTCACAATCATGATCATATTTTCTATCCTTTTAAAAGACTCTCATTGAGAAAAATTACTTTCTTATCATCCATCATAGAGATTTATCTTCATCAATCAGTTATATCATATAACTATGATCCTTATTTGTGAACACTGTATTTATTCTCTCTCTCAATTTTATAGTTCATAGTAAATGAACCTTAAATGATGTTGTTTATAAATACATGTTGGATCCCTATTAATAGATATTTTTATTTCTTCATTTGTTAAATTCTTACACATAGTCATCCAGTAAATGGGAAAAAGAATAACTGTCCCCAACAAAAGGAACAATATAGGGAAAATCAAGAATCTCTTGGAGTAGAAATTCGATGGAGGAGGCTATGGGATTTAAATTCCCAAAACCACTATAAATATTTAGAGTCATATCTCCTTACCCTAGGGAATTATTTCTACTACATGAATGTGTTAAAAAAAGAATAAAATTAATCGTATTTTCAAAGATGTTGGTTTTCTAAGTGAATAAAATTGGAAGAACTCAATTCTTCCATCCCGAATCTTAAAGCATCCAGTATCCATCCTACAGGAGCATCAATGAAGAATGACATGATTTGTTGTTTTTATATCTGTTCATCTAAAATATTTGTAATATTGACCAATGTGTTGGAAATATTTTTTCCCCATTGAATAGAAGTATGTGGAAGATAATAAGAGGTATAAAACCAAGAATGTGTAATGATATCTTTCTATTGTTTTATTAATATACAAGTGAGGTTATATTTTATTGGAATATCTATAGAATAATGATATGTGCTCCTTGGAGTATCATTTTCATAGATAAACTCATTATCATTTTAATGATTTGGATCATTACATACCTTTAAATGATAATAATTAGTAATCTGATTCATGTTTTTTATTCCAATGAAAAGATAACATAAAATTTGATCTAAATAATGGAATTTCTTCTTCCCCATAATTCAAAAACATTATGGTGTACAGTGGTACCAAGTTATATCAAATAGTATTTGGGTAAATATTTTATCTTCAATGGGAGATATAACATAAATCATAATTAGAATGAATTAAGTCAATAAAGGATCAAATAACAATTGGTGAGAAAAGGAAGATCCAATTGTATAACATTGAATAAATTCATAGGAAGGATTTTTGGAATTATATACAATACAGTGACACAATTGAATCATTCCATGATAATATTATTTAGAAAAATATTTATGTAATTTGAGACATTTTTTTAAAATTTAATTATACATTTTAGTGATTTTTTTGTAGACATTATTCAATATGGGATAAAAATTTTAACATAATAAATATATTTCTATGTAGAGCATTAGAAATTAAGAAATTATATTCATGGATAAATTTAAAATTTAATAGATTGGGGATTAATATTTTTTATGCATATTTATAGAAGAAGACTCTAATGAAGATAAATCTCTTCCCAGAAATACATAATGAATGAAAATAAGTTGTATATTTCGTTAACATTTATTTATTCTCTTACTTATTCTTTTATTGTTTTAAATGTATTTTTTATAATTGGGGTTTGTTTTGTAATTTTATAGTCTTATGTATTATGGTGTGGTATATATTTTGATATTTTTTGGATAATCCAGTTTTTTGTTCTCATTTTTAGTTTATTCTATGTTTTAGTTTTTTCAAAGTATTATACAAATAAAATAAGATCTTAAAAAAAGGAAAAATAATTTTTAAATGGAAATTCTATTTTGAAGGAAAATTGTATTAAAATTCATAATTTTTAATAGAATATTAATTTGTTTTTTTAACTCGACTTTAAAATTTTTGAACCAAATATTTTCTGATTGTTCAAATCCATTCCCAAGAATTAATTTTCTACAATATGTTTATTTTCATGTGTGGAAATATAAACACATTGAGTTATTAATTATAATAATATTTTTTCTTGATAATGTATTAATAATTTATTTAATTATATAAAATTTTATAGGTATATTTGAAAACATTAGGATTTTAAATATAGTTGAAAAAATATAGACCTATTTGATTATATCTATCCATTGTAACTCATGAATATACTTAAATATCTTTTTATGACCACACAATCCTTATAAATGTTTATATGTGATGAAAATTTCAAAAAAATATCCATACTTATCCACCACTTTGTTATTTTTCGTTATTATTGGTTACACTATGTGTATGTAAGAGACTCACTCCTTTGTTTTTAAAGGGTAAGTAAAAAACATTTGAATTTAAGAGTTTATTTGGGAGTGATAATTTATTGGTAATTTTATTCAAATAATTATTTCAACAAATTGAAATTTTATGTTTCTATTTCATATTATTCACCATGTAACAAATATATATAAATGATGAAACTATAAAACAATAATGATTATTGAGAAAAAAATAAAATACAATTAGACTGTTGTGATTTTTTGGATTGTGCAGGATAAAAGGTTATTGTATTATAATGGGCAACACATTTTTTAAAGGGAATGAATGAGGAATTATTTAATGTTAGGGTATAATTTTAATCATTCAGAATATGTCCTCTTTCATCCTGGTTTAATAATATTTTATTGTTTTACAATAATTCTTCCCAATATATAACCTCAAAACAATTATGAATAATTCTAATATACTAATACTAGTAATTACATAAAATATTGAAGTTTATGGATTCATGTATGTTTTATGGTATTCATTAATGTAACTATGAATCATAAAGACAACTCTTGTGTAAAGAGAGAAATTTTACCAGAATTCACTACACAATGAGTGCATGAAAAAAAAAATATTAAAAAGGATATATATGGGTGATAATTGAAGTTAATAAAATTTATTACATTAATTAAGAATAATAATTTTACATGGTTATGAAGGATTGGATATTTTCTTTCACTTTTTACTTGGTTTTTCTATTTTATTTTTGTAAAATTTCATAAATATGTTTTTTCAATACAGTGAAAAATTAGTATTATAAGGAAATAATATAACTAAATTATTCTTTATGTACATATCATCTAATTATATATTGATTCCTAATTACTAAATAATTTCAGAACGCATCATATTTTAGGAATTTTGAGTTTTTTTATTTCATTATGGAATTCATGTTAGTTTTGAAATTTATAGGAATTATTTGTCTTGATAAAACAATTTATATAATAGAATCATATTATAAAGACTTTAAAATAAAATTTTATTAAAATAATGGATTTAGGGTGGTGATTTAATAAATAAATATTCATTTTTGACTTTTTAAAGAACTATGTAAGTGTTATTACGAGTTTAATTGAATTATAGTGAATTTTATAAGGGCTATATGGTAATAAATTTACAAATAAGTTGTTACATAAGGGATGGAATGTACATATGTTTATGTGTAATTTTTAAATGTAAAATACATTATTTTGATATTAGTGTTTTACAATGATGTGTTTTATTGGAAATATATTTCAACAAATATGTGTAGCATAGATGTTGAGTTATTAAATTGAAATGGAATGGTTGATTCTGTAATGCATAATAGTTACCAATCGATGGATAAGATAGTTTACAAGGGGTGACAAATAGTTTAATATTATTTTAACTTATTACCCCATTATATTTTAGTGAATGAAATATATCATATTATTTTTAATGGTGATATTTTTTATACAATTTTTTTAGAAGAATTTATAGTTGTTTGATACTAAGGATAGAAAAGATAAAAGAGGAAATGATATAATACATCTATAAGATACTTTTAGAAGAGAAAATGTAATTAATTATAGAATCATCTAAATTGTAATTCAATTAAAATAATAACTACAATATTATGAAAATAAATCATTCCATATGACTATTTTTTTCATAATTATAGGGTTCCTGTATAAATTTAGGCTAAAAATATGTGAATAAATAGATTGATAGTTTGAAGGAGAAATATGTATATTTGAGGAAGAAACTACAACCTAATAGTATGTCTTCATTTTATTCCCCATTAAATGGAAGTATATTTTTTAATAAAATAAAAAATTAGTGGTTAATATTAAAGGGGAGGAACTAGTTGTTTTGGTAATTTCATATATTAATATTTTTAATTCATATTCATTTTGTTTGAACAGTGAGATTTACAGTTTATTGTCTTGAATTAAGAGAAGCTGACTATTTAATTATGAATTCTTATTTCATTCATTTATTCTTACTTTCACATTTTATTACCATATTTTCCCCTCTTCCTAATTTTATTTAATAATGATATAATGAAGTGGATTATAGATTGAGCTTTCCATTATTATATTATATTATTTTGATAGATTATTAAGACAAAACTATTTAATCTATAATCCACTCAATTGTGAGTCATTTCAATTACGTGATATTTAAGCTATTATTGTGTTACTTAATGATAATTTAAGTGTTTATAAGAATACACAATGGAAATATGAGACTTAATTCACTCTAATTATTGTGTGTTAAAACTCAAATATGAAAATTATTATCAGGTGGATGAAATCCTAGATAACCAGTCTTATCCAATAAGAGAGAACAACATTAAAGAAAAAATTGAAATATTAAAGAATCACTTTAGGTAAACTACTATAGACTTATAATTATTTAAATCATTGATGTTGTATTATCTAATTATTTAGATTGGTGTCTTTGTTAAAAAAAACTAATTTTACCATTTTCATATATTCATGTATAAATAATTTTTAAAAAATCACATGAAATAAAATGGATTCTTTATCTGAATCCTTGAAATATGACTTTGGTTCTACACCATTCAATATTTTTTAGCTTAATATGTAAATTTTTATAGGGGCTTGTGATGGATCATAGAACACGGCTAGAGAACAGTTTATGATATCTATCTGTTGACATTCAACTATATCACCAATAAAATTACATGGATTTAATAATGTGTTAAAATAAAACACTCTAAATTTGTTATGGGAGATTCGTTTCTTGTTATGATGAATATTAAAATAAGATTGTTGTTTTTATAGAATTTATAGGGTGATTCATGGCTAGAAGTATTGTTACAAAACGATATTGGATAGCCATGATTGTTCGATTTGAGGTAGTTGGTGTCTTATAATTAGATGTATTGTTGACTAAAAACATGTGATTATGTTTAAGAGATATCAAATATCACATGTTAAGCACATAGTTAACTAATTTTGTGGACTAACCATGAGAAATGTTTAAAAACCCACATTTTTTTTAAAATAACAATTTCCCCTAAATCAAACCACATTGATAGTATAAATCATATTTTACTGGAATTGATTAATATATTGGGATATTTTAAGGGCTATATAATAAATAAAAAATATTATCTCTAGGGGATTGTGTAGATCAATATTAGAGAGATTGTATGAGATCATCAATATTTCATGTTCTTAAATCTCTCTACTTCTCTCTTCTCTCTCTTCAAAAATCTATATTGGGGTATCAGATCATGAACAAAAGAATCATATATCATGGATATTAAATAGAATTATTATGATACTCATTTATTGACGTTAAGAATACAAGGATTAGATCAATAGCGACATCTTCATTCTATATTTATAAAAATTGTGGGATTTATGTATAAGGAGAGGGGGATTTTAAACATTTATATAATGTTTATAATATGTTGATGTGTTCATTTATGAGTTTCAATTTGATTTATATTAAATTTAAATTTATATATATATATATATATATATAATTTATTTTCAAAATTATTTATTTTTTATTGAAAATTTGTTTGTAATCTTGATGAAAATATTTTTTTTAATTAAAAAAATCATCGGACAAGAATTTTAGAAAAATGTTTTTTTTGGAAACCATGGGATTTATATAAATGTTATTAATATGTTAATTATATTTAATCAATATTTTAAAAATAATAATTTTCAATCAGGTTTAGATTTAAAATTCAAAAATTGTTCGAATTTTTTTATACATGGAATTTAATTCGGAAACCATTTTTGGGTATACAATTGGTTTTGAGGAAAACATTTGAAATGGAAGGTGAGAAATGGATGGAAGTATAAAAAATATATGATAATCATAATATTAAATCTAACATGGTTCATTTTCTATGTCCTATAGATTGGAATATTCGAGCCCTGAAGAAGAATAACCATCAAAGTAATCAATTTGGAGGATAATGATTCATTGGGAGTATGAAAATGAACATAGGAGTATATAAAACTAATATATATTATTAATGATTTCCAAATTTTATTAATATAAACTTGAGGTGAATATGATATTTATAATATGATAATATTTTTTACATCATTTTTATTGTCAATCAAGTGAACCAGATAAGGTTATCCATTTTCTTATATTTCAAGGCTAATATGGATTAGAAATGAAGCATATTTAAACTAATATGTTTTTTAAAAAATGTTGAATATGAAATTAGATACATGATTTTTGAATGGAATTAATTTACATGTTTTGGATTGATCAGTTATGGGAACAACTGGATGTGATTTGGGAAAATATTTCTGAGTATTATGTTACCCCTAAATACTTACAAAAATGTGAATATTTATGATATATGTTATAACATAGTAAATAAAAACACATTATTTTTAAGAAGTCACAGACCATAGTATCTACTATATAGATGTTTTTTATCGGTGTTTTGTCACATTTTAGAAGATTATTGATTTATTATTAATTGAGAATAAGTGTTTACATTATTTCCGTTTATTGTTTTATGTCCAAATATATTTCTTTAAATAATATACTTGTTTTCATCATTAAATTAGTTTAAAAAATTTGTTTCTTTGTTTTAAAAAATGTTATTTCATTTAGATATTAACATGGTTTGTGTTTAGGGAAAATAATTCCCTAGGGATCTTTGATTATTAACCTAGCACTAGTGTTAACTACTAGAAATTTAGGAATGCGCTTGAGGTCACGCGGAATCATTAACATGGATATCATGGTGGTTAATCAAGTAGAGGAATTAAAAATTGGAATTGAACTAAAAATCAAAGGAATTTCTATGAAATTTTTCTATATCCATATAGATAAAATGATAAACGCTTTAAATGTCACTAAAAAAGCATCAGAAAATTATTTATCAAAAACTATTTATTGGGAATTTGGGTGTCACAAAAGACTAGAAAATTATATTATAGAAAGATATTTTATTATATTATATAGATTTATATAGCCATGATTGTTGAGATGGATAGTAAATTCAAGAATCATTTTTTAAATATATAAATATAAGATACATGTGCATGATATTAGAAATGATTTCATTTCCTATTATTGATTTAAAAAATATTTTCATTTGATTATTTATATTAGAGGGGTATGGAAATGATATGTTTTGAATCTAATTTTTTAAAAATTATTTTGATGTTGTTTTATTCAAAAATAAAATTTGTAAATTCTTGATTAGAGTATAATTAATAGAACCACTTAGACATAAAAATAAAATTTAAAATATTTGAAAAGACATGATTCATTTTTTATATTCCCTATATTTTATTAGTTTATACCTAGAAAATGAGATGTTTTGATAGTTCAATTATTGATAAGTAATATCTTAAAATTAAAGAAATTCCTTTGAAAATAGAATCTATTTGTTATAAGGGAGATAATAACATGGGAGATATACATTATATTTTAAATAATTGGTTTTTTTCATCTAGTAAATTGTAACGAGGGTGAAATAGGATAGACCAAGGGATGTGTAATGCACATATTATTCTAGAAGTTAAAAACATTTTTTAGAGGAAATGGGTTTGAGGAGGTTGAAGATTTCATAGAGAGAACAATCCAATACCTCTAGTTCCTATATAATTCTACCTCTTCAATGGTAGATTTCAGAGACTTCATGCTAGAGGGATTGAAACATAAGTGTGGGGATTGGAACAATATTATATATGAACATTTCAATGGTTGGTTTTTTTCATGAATTTTTATCAGTGTTTTTTTATAATTTCATTAATTATGATAACATATTTTAAGTTACTATATTTGGAATTGGAGAAAATAATTGTTCATTATTATATGGATGAGTTTTCATAGTTGGTTTTTCATAACATATGATAATGATAGGATGTCCTCAAGATTATATATTTGAGATTTTCTTTCAACTAAAGATTGAATTGAAATTCATCATGATTTATTTTCATTCCTATTGTGAGATTAATAAAATGATGGCTATAAATACCATAGGGGTTCAAAAAATTTCATTTTCCGTAGTTTAGTTCTGGAATTTCCCCCTCTGCTATGTCATGTCTCCTCAAGGATCATTGTAACAGACTTTCATCTGGAACCCCCAACACTGACCACATCACTTGTGCCTACATTGAAACTACCACTCTATAGTTCTATATCTATGCACAATTCCCCCCCTTAATCCTCCTATATAAAATTCACCAACTGATAATCCCACCAATATGACCTTAGTAACCATGTAGCCTTCCTAGGTTGAAACATGGTCAACAACACGTCCTCCTTGTAGATCTACACCTACTACACACATCTCTACACAATCTTATGTGTAGTAGTGGAGTAGAATCAACCAAGTTACATCTCGTTCCCACACTGAAAATCACCATAATATGAACTAATTACATTATGATGACAACGTTATATTCAAAATATTTCATTTTTACTATATTACATCTACATTTGGTTATTGTTTTCATGCATGGCCACATCAATATATGAAGATTTTAACCGTGCTAAATGAGGATTTGATGGTAAAGGAAGCATGAAAACCTTATCATCATTAAAATATTCTATCATACATCAGTGCTTTGAAAATGATGGATAAATTCCCACTTTATCAGTGGTAATACAAGCATTGATGAAGGGAGGCCATTATTAGAGATTTTTATAGTGTTGATAAAGGGTGACTTTATTAGTGATTTTTTTGCACTGATAAAGTTAACCATTATCAATTCATCTTCTGGTGTTAATAAAGGAGGCCTTTATTGACACTTTTTATAGTAATTCTAATGTCCAAATCATCTACTACATATCTAGATCCCTACAACATCAATACACCAATCCTATAATAAAACAAAAAATTAGAATACATGAACAGGAATATAAATATAAGAAAACATTTTTCGAGTTAAAATATAATATTTCACCATAATTTAAAACCAAAATTTAAATAATAAATATTTAAATTGATTTTATGTTTAAAATTATTTAGAATTAAAAATTACAAACCAATTAAAAATTCAAAACAAGTAGACTATCCAATAGTCAACATCCTTTCAACCTATTGTCACTATTATAAAACAAATTTTTATTTTACTTATAGTAAATAAAAACTCAAACAAATTGTAATTTCAATGTTATATAATATTCATATGAAAAATTATATTGTTAATTAATCAATATATAAAATGTATTATCAGTTAATCATGCATCAGATTGATGTGTTGTCAACTCATACACATCACAAATGAATTATGTATAGTTTTCATAAATTTTGAAATCAATCAATGATTTTTTTATTTTTTTTGATATGTGATAAATTTTTTAACCTAATATAATACTTTTATAAGGAAAACATGAACCTTAAGTCATACCGGTAACATCACATGTCAAATCGATCTTTGATTGATTCCTATACATCCAAAATTATATATAGATATTTCTCATCCATATTCATAATAACCAGAATAGTTTTCTTGGTTATCGCTCTGTGATTCATCTTAAAAAATATTAGTTTTATATTGAAAACACACACATCCAATTATAATGACATCATTATGAGTTAGATTGATACGCAATTGATTCCAATAGGTAAAAAATGAATTATGGACAATTTTTCAAAAGATTAATAACAATCCAAGCACGTTTTTTCTATTTACATTTATTTTATATTAAATTACACTTTTATATTGAAAACATATAATTTGAATCATACTATCCACATCATGAATCATACGTATGTGTGTTCAATTCCAACATTTTACAAATAAATTATGGATTATTTTCATATTAATGGAATACAAACCATGATTTTTTCACTATTTTGGATATTTAATTCATGTTTTCAACTAAAATGGAACTTTTATATTTATCACACAAATTTCATGACACAAAAATCACATCATGTGACGGATTACTATTAGTCCGATTTTTTACATGTCACAAATGAATCATGGAATATTTTTCATAAATTATGAAAAAACTACAAGGACATTTTTTTTCGATTGTGAAACACATTATAAACTAAGAGAGAAATGTTATATTGTATACATGCACTTCAAGTCATACCAACCACATCATTCATCATATTTATGTGTATTTTATTCATACACATAAAAAATGAATTATGGATTATTTTTCTAAACATTGAAAAATATTTTCAACATAATTCTTTTTATTTCGTCTATGTGGTGCACATTTTAAACTAAAATAGTTATTTTATAATAAAAACACATATATAAATTCATCATGCCCACATCATATGTTATATGTATGTATGCTCAGTTTATACACAACAAAAATAATTATGGATCATTTTACTGATCTCTAAAAATAATATGAGCTCATTTGCTAATTTTTTCTACTCACATGAAATTTAAATTAAAATGAAGATTTCATGATAAAAAATGAACATTGAGTCATACTATCTACATTGTGAATCATATTGACATGATGTCGATTTCTACACATTAGATTTGAATTATGGATCATTTTACAATGTTTTGAATGTAAAGTGATATTTTTTTCTTGGTTTTGGATATGTGATGTGTGTTTTAAACTAAAATGGAAATTAATTTGAAAAGACACAAATCATGTCATACATACAATATCATGTGTCAGACTGATTTGTGGTTGATTGATATATTATAAAAATTAATTATGGGTAATTTTCTTAAATTATGAAAATAATTTGATATCATTTTATTTGTCTTGACTATGTCACATGTGTTTTAAAATAAAATGAAATTATAATATTGAAAACACACTCATCAGGTCATTCAAACCAAATGATGTATGATTTTGAGTTATTGTCCATTTCTATATTTCACAAATAAATTATGTATTATCTACATAAAATTTGAAAATACTTTAAGATCATTTTCTTGGTGTTGGATATCTAATTATCATTATTGTAACACCCTGAGATTTTATGAGAATTATTCTTTTTAATTTCTTTGATGTCTTTTGTTATACACTTCACCAAGATTAGATTGTGCTATATGAAACACCGTATTATCTTGTAGTATACACAACACTGTTCTTGGCTTGTAATGCACACAATTGCAAGTTCTTTTGAATAAAATTCATTTTACACAACACCAAGTATAGATTTTTATCATTGTATAACTGAAATATATTTTGAGTATGTTATACGCAACACCAAATGAATCATTCCCTAAACGCAACCCTGAATTGTCTTGCATTACATGCAAGAGCGGCCTTCCTCAATAGCGTGTGTTGTACGCAATACCGAGTTTCACTAAACAATGATATATTGTTATTATATTGTTATGAACAAGCTATTATGAACAGTAATAACCAAATTTTGAATTTTATAACATTATAATTCATCTTACTCATTTTCTAGAATGAGGTTTGAGATCAAAATCAATTTTTTATGTAAAATAAGTATTTTTAAAAAAAAATTGAGTTTTGTCACCTTTTGATGGCGCACCCACTTTAAATCTATTTTTTGATATGTTTATAAGTTCAATTATACAAAATAAATTTATTAATTGCTTTATGTATATAAAAATTTACTTTGGATAATTTTTTAGAATTTTTCTGTTAACTTTCATATTTTGATGAATAGTAAAAATATGCTGAATTTTTAATTAAAAACAGCTTTTTTCATCAGGATAATTTATATGGATAAATTATCATATTCTATGGTTTTAAATTATAAGTAGAATATATTATTAACATTTAATATAATTTATGTCATTATCATTAATTTTACATTGAATTCATAGGTAAAAACATTTTAATCTTTTGCAATGTTTTAACATTTAAAACCCATTTTCTCAACAAAGGGATTAATTTTAAATTAAATACTGCAAATTCTGTGTTTTGAATTTGGAAAAATCGATTCCATATTTCGAATCAAAAGGTCCAAATTATGTTAATAGGCTACTTTTTATTTTTAGGCATTATGAATAGTAACTACGAAAATTTTTATTTACTACAATTAAAGTTAAATCAGGTAATTAAGGATACAAATAAGATTATAAAATTACCCTAACACCTTAAAAATATCCATTTGATTAATTAAAGTCGACCCATATCACCTAAAGGTTAGAATAGATTCATTTCAAGGACTTTGGACCATGAAAATGATGTAATTATTATTAAAACCAAAGAAAGTGACAACATGTCACTCTCTTATATCTTATAAGTGTAATAATTTTAATTTAGTGATAAATACATAAAACTTCGAAGATAAATAGTCACCAAAAATAAAATAAAATTATATACATCATGTGAATTTATTTATAATTTTTAGGGATTAAATAATTATCATTAATGGTGACACAATAGTGATATAGAAATTATTTATTTAGTGAAAAATCAATAATACAGTTTTTATTAAACTAATAGTGACCATAAAATGCACAAACACTTGACCAAAACTAGTTGTTCATGTACATGTAAACCATAAGAAATCAATGGTCGAATATTTGACCATTTGGAGCCTTATAAAAGTAATTTTGACACTTATATTATTTTATTTTAAATGATGTCAAAGTTGTCACCTTCATAATTTAATAAATATAAAAATTTAAATGTTGTAATTTCGTGATGATAAATCCAAGTAATAGTATTCTTATGAAAGATATTAGATTTATATGCATCATAGTATTTTTTTAATTTTTATGAAAAAATAAGTATATTAAATAATTATAGGAAAATGTTGTAGTAATTATTTTATTAAGAAAAATATCAAATAAATGGTTTTAAAAATATTAAAATAAATATTATATAAACTAATTAATATGCCCCAAAAATTTCCTAGAAACATATGAAATTTTTGGAACCTATTAAATGTTTTTTTCGAATAAATTCTCTATGTGTATTTTATTTAAATTCAAATAAATGAATAGTGTCAAAATTTACACTATTGGTATTTTATAAAAATAACATATTATTGTATTATTTAAAAATAAAATAAATATTTAAAAATTAAAAATTAAAAATTATATAGTTGGAATGGTTATAAAGTATCCAATTATGGGAAATGGACATCATATAAGTATGTATTTATAACAATTTAACATTTATAATATTATTACCACAAATAAAATTAAATAGATTAAATAAGGATAAATAAAAATGATAAGGTTTAAAATAAACATCAAACTTGTCTAAATGTTATTGGTTGATGATATTACAACCTTATCTCATCTTATATTCGAATTGAGTAATTTTTGTAGGTTTTTACGTGGGTTTTGAATTTATTATAAATTAATATATTTGTAGGTTTCCAAAGGCACCCCTCTCCTCCCTTATAAAAGGGAACCTCCTACCTCTCCACTTCACACCATTTTTTTGCATTCAAATTCGTCCAAACCCTTAATATTTTACTTCTCCACTTCCCTATAAGCCTACTAGAGGTCCTGGTCTTCTTCAAAAACCTAATTTAGTGGCCTAATAGGAGTTTAAGAGGAGGTGTGTCGAAGAAGAGGTAATATCCTTTACCGATTCTTTCAAACTTATTTCTTATCCTACTTCCTCTATATGAATTGTCTCATTATTAAGTAATAACTGCTGTATCACTTGTATACTGATATGTTATTATGAATATGAAACAACCATATTCTATCTTCTATCCATCCTATGAAAATAATTGAAATCACCACGCATGCGTACGTATGGCTTACCATCTCCACGTTGTGGTGTAATCTTTTATTTCATCACTAACATACTTGGATGTGTATAAGGACAAAAGAAATAACTATATATGATCACTGTAAAGTTATATTTATTCTTAAATATTATACACCATACACTTGAATACAATTCCACAATCATGGAAATGATATCATCGCTCGTGCATACGTACGGCCTACCATCTCCACGATGTGATGTTACTCGTTCTATATGATCTTCATGGAATAATGATTATATAAATGAATTGAATGAATAAATATGATATATATTACACTAATACCATTCATCTAATGATATATCTATAACCAAAAATATGAATAAGAATTTATTCAACAAAACACGCATAATAATATAAAGCAATGGACACCCGAATAACAAGTAGCAATGAAATATTACTAATAAGTAGATAAGAATATGACCATGTATGATATCATAACAATGAATATGATTCTGGAATAAGTCAATGACTTTATTTAGATCATTATTTAGGTGGTTCAGATACAGACAAATCATATCAGACCTTTGGTAAGGGATAATTATTCCAATCTCATTCTTATCCAAGATTGTTAATTCGTAAGTATTTATTGGGGTTATGTTTATCATCCACATACATGTTTTCAATACATGCTTTCATAAAATGTTTGTTTTTATCCCATGTCTATTTATTGTAATTTTTACCCTTTGTTTACTTTTACCACATGGTATGGAAGGAATCTTTCTTTTGTTTACCATACGAGGCACTTTTGGACTTTTCTGAAAAAATTATGAGAAGAATATTTTTTTAACTTATATGACATGAATAGATTTTACAGGTTCATAATGCCTTATTTCCATGAATATTCCTCTAAAAGATATCATTATTATTTTCAACAATAATTATTTCTTTCATAATTGCATGAAATTTTTATAAAAGAAAATTATTTTGAAGAAGAAAGTATATTTTCCTCAAGAATTCATTTCATGTGTTTTATCAAGACTATTTCCTATATATGATTACATTATTTAATATGGTCACGTTTCAAGTAGAATTTCCATATTATTTACATGTTTTTATTTTGTTTATGATGAAATGATATCCATTTTTTATATGGATTACGTTATGATGGGATGATGTTTATGAAACCCATTTTATTCTTTGGGTTAAGATAAATGATTTTTGTTTATTTTGAGGCACACAAAAGAATGGTTTCATTATGATATAGGTGGGACCTATATGTCCCTCAAATTCATTGTGTAAAGATTTATATCGTATGATATTAACATGGTTGGAATGAAAAGTAAATCTCGTTCAGCAATACAGGGATGGAACAGAAAGTAAACCCAGTTTATTAATGGAATTTTTCCTCTATGATGGTCTTGGCAGCAATGCCTTGGATACTATGGAAATCATATCATGTGCATAATGGTTTTCGAGAATGAAATGTTTTATTCCCATCATATTTTATCATGATTAATGTTCCTTTATGTTCTATGACTTATGTACTTCCATGTTTTATGTCATTGCTCATCATTTTGATGTTTAGATTTTATGCTCATGTTTTTATGTTCAAATTTATATGGATTGTTTTATATTCTCCATGTCTACCCTTACTAAGAATTTGAGCTCACCATTTTTATGGTTTCCTTTCCCCAGGATTTAAATAAAGCTTTTAGGTAAGAAAAAATGGGGAAGAACTATATGGGATATATTGAAGATCTTTCACTATGATTAGAAGATTCTATTCCGAGTTTCCAAAGACACAAAAATAATATGGTCATTAGGCATTTGTTTTTTTCATGTATTAAGTTTTCCGCAAAAGTAATGTAATGTACATGTACGTCATGTTTGGGTCGTTATAGTTGGTATCAGAGTGAAGGTTTAGTCAACCTTTGGAAACTAGGATGTGAAAACTTTAGTGAGATCCCTAGAGATATTTCTAAGGTATGTCTAGGGATGTCCATAAGGTTAAGTATACGTATAGGTTATAGTCCTAGGATTATGGTAACGATTTTAGAATTAAACTTAAGATTTTATATATTAAAGGTACTCCCATTTATTATGTAGTTTTCCTAGAATGATTTTTTCTTCTCACTCTATTATTTTTGGGTTTTAGACGATGGAAAGAACTCGAAGGAACCGTGTTGATCAATGTAATGGACAATGCGATGATTTTCCTCCTCAACAAACCAATGTTATGGGAGATGGAGTGTAAAATATTATTACTATACTTACACAAGATATGAATCATTTTGGGCGTCCAAATGATCATAGAAGGGAACAATATTATATTAAGTCCTTTATGAGGCAATGTCCACCTTCTTTTAGTGGGTCTTCTGATCCACTTGTTGATGAACAATGGATCAGTACCATTGAAAAGATATTTTCCATACTTCACTGTTCGAAGCATGAAAAAATTAATTTTGGCTATTTACCAGTTAGAAGGTGAAGCAGACCGATGGCGGACTCTAATTAAGAATGCAAGGCCCCAAGATGAAATCAAATCCATGGAATGGGATGAGTTCAAGAACTTGTTTTTCAATAAGTACTTCCCTAGTATTATTTAAACAATGATGGAAAAGGAGTTCCATGAGCATAAGAAAAAGGATGATGAATCTGTTGGTATATACGAATAGAATTTTACAAGGCTTGCAAGGTATGCATCTGGCTTTATCATCCAACCTGAAAGTAAAGTTGATCGATTCTTCAGTGGCTTAAAACCAAATTTCATAAGGGAATTAGATATAAGAGACTAAAATAGATATGAAGAAATTGTGTGTTGTGATATCAAGGTAGAAATGTATGTTGGTGTTACATATCCATCTCTTGGTTTTGACAAGAAATGAAAGATGGAGTTTATGGAAAAGTCTCTGAAAAATGGTGAAAAGAAGGTGAATGTTTCTTTATGCTCGAAGTGTGGAAATAAGTATGATGGAGAATGTCTAAAAGGTACTAGAAAATGGTTCACGTGTGGAAAAGAAGGTCATCGAGTAGCCGAGTGTCGAATTAAGGTGAAAAGGGTTTCTAATGAAGTAAATAGAGAAAAGACTACAAAGAATGCTCCACCAACACTTCAATGCTTCAAGTGTAAGGAAATGGCGCATTATGCTAATCAATGCCCTAATACAGGGGTTAATGATGATCGACGTGAGCAACCTCTTAAGGAAAAGGACTAAAATAAGTCACATGTGATCACTATTTGTGATGTTGAGTATGACAATGATCTTGTGGAATAAGTAAGTTTTTATGTAATGGGATTTAAAAATAGTATCATGGAATCTCATTTATAGTATTATGGAATATTGGAATATCAATGTATTGGTTAATTATGGTTTTTAATAATTTGGTACAGGTAACCATGAAAATTGATTGAAATTTTTTTGGAAAGAAGATGATATTCCTATAATGAATGGATAAGGAGAAAATAATATGTTTGATAGTATTAATGAGCTCGTGACTAATATAAGGATAAAGTGACATCATGGTCTGAGTATATACAAATTTTGGGATTTTGGAATGTGGAAAGATTTAAATTTTGACAGCATTCATGTTTTCACTAATTTTCTATGGTAACTCATGTTTCAAGAGAATCCATGATTAAGGTATTAACATGTTTGGAATGTAACCAACAAGATATATTTTATGATATATGGGGTATAAATGATGTTATTCACATGCTCGGTAGATGACATTTCTAGTAATCGTTTACTTCATACTATGAGATTGGATAGAAGTATTTTGGAGAAGCCTAAATATTGGAATGGATTAAGTTGGACATCAGATAGTATTTTTTAAGGCATGAACCTTTTTTAGATATTATTTCTGGAATGTTATAATGGTGATGTTTTAGAAAAAGGACAACCTATAGGACGGACGACAACCCATCGCGTCGGACAAGGATGCAGTAATCAAACCCAAAACTAAAGTGTGATAGGCCTTTCTCACCTACCACTGGCCTACATGAAGTCCCTGATTAGTAGAAACTATTTTTGTTTTAGTAACCATTGTGATAGATGATTTATAAGTCCATTTTTGAAACCATATATGATTAATCTCACCATAGATGGAATTATATATATTTAATAACTTTTTCTAACCTTATGTTTGAGATAGATGGAATGACCTATCATTCTATTGAAGGATTTGATAATACTTCAAGTGTGAAAAATTAAACTTCATTTAATTAAATAAGAGATGAAGAGGAAATTGTTCATTGAATGACCAATGATGATATTACACCGAAATCAAGTAAGTATTTCCCCTTATGTAAAATTCATCAATGTTAGGGAAATGATCTTGAAAAACAAAAATTTTTTCCTCATACTCTCATATCCAATGAATCATATGGTAGCTTAGATGATCACAAATTTATGGCTTTGTGATTGTTGGTTTTTTCCTAGCCATGTTTTCTACCACTCTTCATCAGAACTTGATGGTTATATTTCTCTTCCATATCCATGTTTTCACCAATGTTATCCTATGTGGAAACCCAGTGATGAGTTACTTTGGATATCCATTATTTTTCCAACTTTCCTTTTTAAAATGATGTTTTAGTATTCCTTTTTATGTTGTGGTTTTCTATGAAAGAAACTTTCAAGTAGAAAACCATTTATAACCCCGATGAATTTTGAGGGAGAAATTTATTTTAAGGGGGGTAGAATGTAACACCCCGAGATTTCATGAGAATTGTTATTTTTAATTTCATTGATGTCTTTTGTTGTATACTTCACCGAGATTATCTTGCACTTTACACATCACTGTATTATCTTGTAGTATACACCACACTATTCCTAGCTTATGATGTACATAATTGAAAGTTCCTTCAAATAAAATTCCTTTTACACAACACCAAGTATAGATTTTGATCAATTTATAACTGAACTATATTTTTAGTATGTTATACTCAACACCAAAGGAATATTTCCCTACATGCAACCCTGACATGGATTGAATTACACGCAAGAGAGACCTTCCTCAATAGCGTGTGTTGTACGCAATACAGTGTTTCACTAAACAAAGACATATTGTTATAATATTATTCTAAACTAGTAATTATGAATAGTATTAAATGACTTTTTAATCTTATAACATTATAATTATTCTTACACATTTTATAGAATGTGGTTTGAGATCAAAATTAATTTTTCTTGTAAAACAAGTATTTTTCAAAAAAATGTAGTTTTGTCTGCTTTTGATGGCGCACCCACATTAAATCTAGTTTTTGACTGGTTTATAAGTTCAAATAGGAAAAATAAACTTATTAATTGAAATAATTATACACAAATTTACTTTGGATAATTTTTTAATATTTTTCTGTTAACTTTCATATTTTGATTAATAGTAAAAATGCGCTAAAATTTAATTTAAAGACAAATTTTTTCATCATGATAATTTATATGGTTAAATTATCCTAATGAAGGTTTTTAAAGTATAAATAAAACATATTTTTACCATTTAATATAATGTAAGTCACTGTCATTAATTTTACATTTGAATTCATAGGTAAAAACATTTCAATCTTTTGCAATGTTTTAACTTTAAAACCCATTTTCTCAACAGCGGGATTAATTTTAAATTAAATACTGATTTTTTTTTTGAATTTGGAAAAATGTATTCCATATTTGGAATCAGTAGGTCCAAATTATGTTAATAGGCTACTTTTATATTTAGACATTATGAATAGTTACTACGATAATTGTTTTACTACAATTAAAGGTCAATCAGTTAATTAAGGGTAAAAATAAGATTATAAAATTACCTTAACACCTGCCAAAAATCCATTGGATTAATAAAATATGACCCATATCACCTAAGGGTCTGAATATATTCATTTCATGGACTATTGACCCTGAAAACGATGTAATTATTGTTAAAACCAAAAAAAGTGACAACATGTCACTCTCTTATGTCTTATAAGTGTAATAATTTGAATTTAGTGATAAAATTCATAAAACATCGAACATAAATAGTAACCAGAAAGATAGTAAAATTATATACATCATTTTAATTTATTTATAATTTTTAGGGATTAAATAATTATCATTAATGGTGACCCAATAGTGATGCAGAAATTGTTTATTTAGTGAAAAATAAATAATACAGTTTTTATTAAAATAATAGTGACCATAAAAGGAACAAACACCATTCAGAAACTTATTTTTCATGTAAATGTAAACCATAATAATTAAATAGTCGAATATTTTACCATTTTGGGCCTTATAAAAGTGATTATGACATTTATATTATTTTATTTTAAATGATGTCGAAGTTGTCACCTTCATAATTTAATAAATATAACAATTTAAATGTTATGATTTTAAGATGCTAAATTCTTGTAAAAGAAGTATTATGGAATATATTAGATTTATGTGCATCATAGTATTTTATTTTTGATTTTTATGAAAAGATATGTATATTAATTAATTATACAAGAATGTTGTAGTAATTATTTTATTAAGAGAAATATCAAATAAATGGTTTTAAAAATAATAAAATAAATATTATATGAACTAATTAATATGGTCTATAAATTTTATAGAATCATATGATATGTTAGGAACTTATTAAATATTTTTTTTCAAATATATTCTCTGTGTGTATTTTATTTAAATTCAAATAAATAAATAGTGTAAAAATTTACACTATTGGAATTTTATAAAAATAACATATTATTAAATTATATAAAAATCTCAAAAATATTTAAAAATTAAAAATTGAGAAATAAATGGTCTAAAAGGTTATAAAGTATCCAATTATTGGAAATTGAAAACATATAAGTATGTATTTATAAAAATTTAAAATTTATAATATTATTACCATAAATAAAATTAAATAGACTAAATAAGGATAAATCAAAATGATAAGGTTTAAAATAAACATAAAACATGTCTAAATGTTATTGGTTGATCATATTACAACCCTATATCATCTAATATTCTAATTGAGTAATTTTTGGAGGTTTTCAATGGGGTTTTGAATTTATTATAAATTAATAAGTTTTTTGGTTTCCAAAGGTGCCCCTCTCCTCTCTTATAAAAGGGAACCTCCTCCCTCTCCACTTCACACCATTTTTGAGCATTAAAATTCGTCCAAACCCCAAAAATTTCACTTATCCACTTCCCTAGAAACTTAATAGTGGTCCCTGTCTTATTCAAAGGCCAAATTTAGTGCCCTAGGAGTAGGTTAAGAGGAGGCACGTAAAAGAAGAGGTAATATCCATTATCGATTATTTCAAAATTATTTCTTCTCCTACTTCCTCTATATGATTTGTTTAATTATTAAGTAATAACTTTATTATCACTTGTATACTGATATGTTATTATGAATATGAAACAACCATATTCTATCTTCTATCCATTCTATAAAAAAATGAAATCACCACGCGTGCGTACGTACGGCTTACCGTCTCCATGCCATGGTGTAATCTTTTATTTCATCACTAAAATACTTGGATGGGTATAAGGATGGAAGAAATAACTATATATGATTTTTGTAAATAGATATTGATTTGGAAATATTATACATCATATACTTCAATACAATTCCAAAATCATGGGAATGATATCATCGCTCATGCGTATGTACGGCCTACCATCTCAACAATGTGATGTGACTCGTTATACATGATCTTCATTGAATAATGATTATATAAATGAATTTAATGAATAAATATGATATATATTATATTAAGACCATTCTCTAAATGATGTATTTATAACAGAAAAAGAGGAATACAAATTTATTCAACAAAACACGCATAATAACATAAAGCAATGAACACCCAAATAATAAGTAGCAATGAAATATTACTAATAAGAAGATAAGAATATGACCATATATGATATCATAACAATGAATATGATTCTGTAATAAATCAATGAAATTATCTAAATCATTATATAGGATGTTCGGTGAAGTATAAAGCATATCAGACCTAAGGTAAGGGATAATTATTCCAATCTTGTTCTTATCCGAGATTGTTTATTCGAAAGTATTTATTGGGGTTATGTTTATCATCCATATCCATGTTTTCTAAAAATTGTTTCATAAAATGTTTACTTTTTATCCATTTATGTTTAATGTCATTTTTACCCTTTTTTACTTTTACCACGTTCTATGGAAGGAATCTTTCTTTTGGTTACCGTACGAGGTACTTTTTTACATTTCCGGAAAAAGTATGAGAAGAATGTTTTTTAACTTATACAGCATGAATGGATTTTATGGGTTCATAACGCCTTATTTCCATGAAGCTTCCTCTACAAGATTTCATGATTATTTTCAAAAAAAAATCATTTCTTTTATAATTGCACGACATTTTGAGAAAAGAAAATTATTTTGAAGAATAAAGTATATTTTCCTCAAGAATTCATTTCAAGTGTTTTATCAAGACAATTTTCCATTTAAGATTAAATTATTTAATATGGTCATGTTTCAAGTATAATTTACATATTATTTACAATGTTTTATTTTGTTTATGATGAAATGATTTCCATTTTTTTATATGGATTAGGTTATCATGGGATGATGTTTATGAAATCCATTTTATTCTTTGGGTTATGATGAATAATTTATGTTTATTTTGTGGCACACATAAGAATGATTTCATTATGAGATGGGTGGGATCTATATCTCCACCTAATGCATTGGGTAAAGATTTATATCTCATGAGATATACATGACTGGAATGGCAAGTAAATCTGGTTTAGTAATATAGGGCTGGAACTGCATGTAAACCTGGTTCAGTAATGGACTTTTTCCATTATGATGGTCTTGGAAGCAACGCCTTGGATACTATGGAAATCATATGATGTGATGGATGGTTTGGAACAATTACATGTTTTATTCCCATGATATTTTAACTTGATTAATGTTACTTTATGATCTATGCCTTATGTACAGCCATGTTTTATGTCATTGCCCAACATTTTGATGTTTAGATTTTATGCTCATGTTTTTATGTTAAAATGTTTATGGATTGTTTTATGTTCTCCATGTTTACCCTTACTGATCTTTTGAGCCCACCATTTTATGTTTTATTTTCTACAGGATATAAATAAAGGTTTTAGGTAAGAAAAAAATGGGAAGAAATTTATAAGAGATGTTGAAGATATTTCACCCTGATTAGAAGATTATATTCCGAGTTTCCAAAAACACTAAACTAATATGGTCTTTGGGCATTTTTTTTAGTCATGTATTAAGTTTTCAGAAAAATTAATGTAACGTAAATGTATGTTATGTTTGGTTCATTATAATTATTGTCCCGACCCATCCCCCAGGGCCCGTATTGTGACTACCCCAATCCCGCATTCCATAAGCTAGGGGATGAAGACTAGCACTGAAAGGCGTATTCTATAAAACATGAAGGCATTAACTTTAAACCTGTACAAACACACGGTCTGAGAACACAACAAGAAGAAACTATGAAGTAAACAACTGTAGTAAAAGAGTTCTAAAAGTAAAAGGGGCTGGAATAGAAGCCCACCTGGAAAAGTAAAATTACAAATGAAAAGTGGAATATAACTGAAAATGTGAAAACATCTCACAGGCTATCGTCCGAGGATCCTCCCAAAATGGTATATACATCTCCCAAATAGTAGTCCTTGCGTCATGTCATGCCAAATGGTCCACCTCCGAGCACCGTACAGTCTTGGATCCCTCAGCCTCGATCAATGTTGTACATCATCTGCACAAGATAAAAAAAGGTGTGGGGGAAGCCCATGCAGGGGTGAGTATAATGATACCCCAAAGGGAACCTGAGACCCCATAGTTATCCTAATGTTCCAAGAAGGTAAACCACAAAGCATGAAGCAAAAGTACACAACACAAGTCAACTCACACCAGGTATCACTTTAGGTCAAGGATATAATTGTTATCTCACCATTGAAATCATTGGATGCTGGATAACTCCTCCTCTATTGAGTACAGTGGGCATTTCGCGTCACTCAGATCCACTTCCAACTAACCTTGAATAGATGTGGTACTCACCCCCATCACATACTGTGGGTCTACCGGGTCACAAAGAGCCTCCCTCCCCCACCGTGGCCTGCTGAGGTACTCCTCCCCATCGCCTAACACGGACTCTCCCCACCAAGGCTGGCTGAGGTACTCCTCCCCATTGCATACTGTATCAGTCGTGTTACTCCGAGTTGAAAAGTCAACAGTCATTAGGTCTCATCCAGTCACAGGGTCACGTACGTAGTGCGCTTAAGAGAACCACTCCCCAAAAACTCTATTCATCTTGATTCCCATTGAAGTCACCACAAATTATTCCAAAATACATGTCTCCTAAAGAGATTTCTAAATCTTCAAACGTCTCGTCAATGGGACGTGCGGTTTGCATGATACATGTGTTTTAGTACCGAAGGCCTGGTCAGATTCGTATTCTATCCAACCCGGATATACCCCAAAATTTTCCAAAACTCAAGTGGAGTACTGAAAAATCACAAAATCATCCCAAGGATCCCAACACTACAGACGTTTAGTCCATCACATTCTTGGTTTAGATGTTAGGGCCTGATTTGAGTAACAGGTCGGTACTAGGTCCGAGCCTGGTCTGACTTGGTCTGACCGGCCCGACCCGGTTTGTAATTGGTGGGTCCTCCCGACATGACTTTTGTCCAACCTGACCGGGTTTAGCTTGCCTTGTTGGGACCAGCCTGACCCGGTTAGGCCACGTGTCAGGCAGCTGGACAGCGTGTCGGCCCGCGGTTCTGCAGGTTGGTCTATTGTGCGGCGGGTCTGTCTACTGGGCCAACGCAGCGATACTACAGGACTGGCGGAACGAGCCACTAGGGACAAATGGATGTGGTACATCCGGGTAGGGATAATGTGGCTTTGAGCCATGTCAGTGAGTCATCCTTCAGGTGTTTACCCAACGTGGCACCACATGGTGTCGCGGGTTCTCCACGTCGCGGCCAACAGGCCACGACACTGCCTCCGACTGCGCGCCTGGTTCCCTGGCCGCATGTCGATCCGGCTGCCCCTTCTCCTGCTATGGCCAATGCAGGCCGCAACCTTAATACTCCATTGGTGCACCATTAAGGGTGTGCCCCACCCCTAATGATTCCTTCACGGCCGACCGACATTCCAACCACCTTCCTCTAGTCTCTACGGCTGATGATACACGGCTCTCCTTGTTCATCGGTGGCATGTGACGGCCCGTCGTGCCTCCTTCACAACCGGCTAGTGCAGTCCTCTCCAACGACCACCATAGATTTATGTCATGGCCACCTCTGGCGGAATTTTTCGATGCACTATCCACTATGTAGTTAGTGGTTGTCGTTGCACGGTTGGTCTTCTATGGAGGCACAAGGATGTAGGATATATAGCGGAGGGTTCAGGCCGGGTTCTTTAGGCCAACACCCTCCACATTATCTCATAACACAATGGTGTTAAGGGTTTAATAAATAATTGAATTAAACAATGAGATAAACCCCACAAGATTCACCACAACAACCTCTGGCAAAGGCAAATTAATCGCATTTCAACCCGTTTTTCTGTTTACCCACATTCTTCGTATAATTTCAAGAATGGGGAAGAGGGATACAAAAATGCACAACCAAAATAACCCCTACCTCATAACCTGTTGGTGTGATTCTTCCTATTGAAGGGGGATCGGTGTTCTTCATCCCTGTAACTTGTTCCCAATGACGCCACTCATACGTCACCTTTAGGTTCATGGTTCCATGTCACCAGTCACCTCCTGCTGGGTCGGCTCTGTCTTCTAAGGGATTGTCATAATGGCACTCCTTCATCACTTCGTTTCATGGCGAAGTTGTACCAGTACCTCCCCCCCAATCTCTATATATATAGAATAGGGGTAGGTTAAGTAACAACATTATAATTTAATAGTGGCTCATTAATTACGAATCTTCCTAATTTCCCCCAATGTTGTTGTTACTTATATTGGAGGTTCATGCCATTTATTAGCTTGAAACGTCACCGGTCCCACCTTAAAACATGTCCGTTGGAGGAATAGAATAAAAATAAAATAATAGAGTTATTTTATTTATTCAATTAAAAAGTTCAAATAACTATCTTTTCTACAGACCTACTGTGGTCGAAGTGAAGCATACCTTAATAGAATCCCAACATTGAAAATTCAATTGTGCCCTCATATTTTTAATCCGATCAACATTTAAAATGTTAGAAAATGCCGATCACGTGTTTACTGAAAATACAAAAGAAATTTCAGAAATTCATTTCGGGCACACCAGGCCTCGAAATCACATACCGTGATTTTTTTCAGACTTGTAATAATTCCATATAATTAAAAAAAATTACATGGAAATCTAGTCTTAAATTTCATCCCACCATAGGGAATTTCGTCCCCGAAATCCACATTATAGACTATGGAAAAATATGAGGGTACTGAGCATGATTATGGGCCTCCCACTCCCATGTGCTATCCTGGAGGTTCCCGTGATTCCATAGAACGCACACCAGATGTATCAACAGCCCATTAAGGACCCACTCTTGTCGATCCTCAATCACTACTGGAACCTCTGTAAATGTCTCCCCATCGTCTAGGTCTAGAACGCCATGGTGGATAACATGAGATGGGTCGTGCACGTATCTTCTTAGCTGGGATATGTGGAAGATGTTTGGCACTTTCTACAACTATGGTGGATGTTCCAAGAGATATTCCACCTCGCATATCCTCTCAATTATCAGAAATGGCCCAATAAACCCCGGTGATAACTTTCCACCTCGTCCAAATCTCTGTAGTCCCCATCGAGGAGAGACTCGAATAAAAATGTGATCCCCCTCCTCGAACTCCAATGGTACCCATCTTCTGTCATCATAAGGCTCATGTCAACTCTGTGAAGTCTTCATTTTCTCCTAGATGATCTGCACCTTCTCAGTGGTAGCCCGTACCAACTCTAGACCCTTATGCTAAAACTCCACTCGATCTGTCCAGCATTGAGGTGATTTCCAATGTCGGATGTATAGGGTCTCGAATGGTTCCATACCAATTGTGGAGTGGTAACTGTTGTTGTAAGAGAAATCCACCAATTTCAAGTGATCCTCCCAACTACAACCAAAATCTTGGATGTATGCACGAAGCATGTACTCTTGTGTCTGAATAGTCTGCTCCATCTAACCATCCATCTGAGGATAAAAGGCGATTCTCAAGTGCAGCTAAGTCCTGAATGCCTCATAAAATCCCTTCCACAACCAGGACGCAAAATGCGCATCACGATTAGAGGTGATCGTTAATGGAACCTCATCAAGTTGTACGATCTCCGCAACATAGAGGTGTCTGATGCCCTCTACTGATCGATTCTCTTGGATATGTAGGAAGTGGGCCAACATGTTGAGTCGGTCAACGATCACCCATATGGAATCATGTCCCTTGAATGTACATGTAAGCCCTATCACAAAGTCCATGGAGATCCCATCCCACTTCCACTCCGGCACCTCTAGTGGCTGAGCTAAGCCTCCTGGAACCAGATTCTCAGCCTTCACTTGCAGACAAGTCAGGCATCATAAAACAAACTATTCTACAACCTTCTTCATCTTGGGGCACCAGTGCTGACGCCGAAATTCCTGGTACATCATTGGAACACCAGGATATACCACCAGAGGGAACGTATGGAACTCTCTCAACACCTCCTCCTGTAGTGCCACAGGTACCGTGGTACATCCTCTGAAGAAGATGACATGCTCTCCACCTTTAGAAAATCCATCAGGTGCCTGCCCTGAGGATATCTGAGCACGTTGAGCCTCGCAGTCAGTGTCCCCAAGCTGCACCTCCCTAACTTGCTGAAGGAGTTGGGGTGTGACTGTCATAGATAAGAGGTATGCTGCTCTATCTCTATCCACAAATGATATCTGCAATGTGGCTAGCTGCTATATCACATCACTCAGCAACTCCAGACCAGACCTCCAACTGAGTGAATCTTCTACCACATTCCCCTTCCCAATAGTATAGACTATCTCAAAGTCATAGTCCTAGAGGAACTCTATCCATCATCTTTGTCTCCGGTTCAGGTCCTTCTGAGAGAAGATATACCTGATAATCTTGTGATCATAGTAGACTGTAAAACGTTCACCCATCAAGTAATGTCACTACATCTTCGATATAAAGACCACTACTGCTAATTCCAGGTCATGGGTAGAATAGTTCTTCTAATTTTTTCTCAGTTTTCATAAACCATAAGAGATCATTTCTCACTACTGAATCAGGACACATACATTCCCAGTCTCTGATGCATCGCTGTATACTACATACCCAACTCCCTCTTCTAGAAGCTTCAATATGGGGGCACTCATCAGTCTCTACCTCAGATCCTGGATACTCTGTTGGCATCTCTCCTTCTATAGGACAGGTTTCCCCTTCTTTGGCAAAGCTGACAAGGGTGATGCAACTCTGGAAAAGTCAGGAATTAATCTACGGTTGTATCCATCCAACCCTAGGGAACTCCACACCTCCAGCACACTCCGGGGTAGCTCCCAAGATAGCACAAATTCAATATTTTCTAGATCCACTTCAACTCCATCCTCTAAGATAAAATTTCCCATAAAGTGTACCATTCAGATCCAGAACATTCACTTTGAGAGTTTACCATAAAGATGGTGATCTCATACTGTATCCAAAACTATCTGTAGATAATAGGCATACTCTTCCTCTATCTCCGTTTATATCAAGATTTCATTGATGAACACCACCACGAAGTGATCTAGGTATGGCTGAAAGATCGTATTCATGAGTCCCATAAACACTACTAGGGCGTTGGTCCGACCAAAAATCATAACCAAGAAATACCAATGGCCATACTAATATCTAAAGGCCCTCTTCTGCACGTCCTCATCTCGTATCCTGAGGTGATGATAGCCTGATCAGAGGTCTATCATCGAAAACTAGTGATCTCCCATTAGAAAATCAAAAAGATCATCAATCCTTGGGGGTGGATACTTGTTCTTAATGGTCACCTAGTTCAGGTGCCGATAGTCCAAACAGAGTCTCAAACTCCAATATACCTTCTTGGTGATCCAAACTGGGGATATCCATGGAAAAACACTGGGTCTTATGAACCCCTTTCCCTAAAATTCCTCCATCTATACATGTAACTCAAGAATCACCACAAGAGACATCCGATATGCCGGTTTAGATATCGGTGTTGTCCCGGTGTATAGGGAGATGTAAAAGTCTACTTCTCTGTGTGGGGGTAGTACCAAAACATTATCAGGAAAGACATAGACATACTGGTCCACCACTACAGGATAACTCAGACCATCAACATCAACTACTCTGAGGGTAATGCTATCCAACTGGTGATTAATCAGGTACACCCTCATCTAGGTAAGTCCATCCTATATGCAAAGGTTCCCTTCTCATAGCTGAAAGAAAACCTGGTCCCATCCATGAAGACACACCCCACTTTGCACCTAGAAAAGTCAATCTGAGCATGGATTGTGGATAACCAATCCATACCCATGATGATTTTGTAAGGCCTACGACCACGCGTTTACTGAACGTACCTGAAAAAAAGTTCAGAAATTAATTTTGGGCACACCGGGTATCGGAATCACACACCATCAATTTTTGCAGACTCATAATAATTACATATAATTAAGAACAATTACATAGAAGTCCAGGTATTTAAAATCATAAACTAAAATTGAACATCTACTTTTAAAAAATGAAACTAGAGTCATTCCTACCACATAATTTGTGGAATTGACATATGTTAAATTTCAAAATTTCAAAAAACATTATGGATCATTTTCTTAATTTTTGGAAATATACTAAGAAAGTTTCCCCAATTTTATCCATTTGATGAAACTTTTAATGTAAAATAAAATTTCTATATTGAGAAAACATACATTGAGTAATTCCAAACACATCATATTTTAGATTAACAAACAACTGATTACAATATACCAAAATAAATTATGGATTGTTATCCTAAAGTTTGGAAACATTTCAACTTTTTTTTATTTAGTTTTTGATATGAGAGTCATGTTTTAAACTTAAATGGAAATTATATATTAAAAAGATTAAATTTGAGCCATATATTCCAAATTTTATGTGCGGTTGATGTTTTGTCAATTCCTACATTTAAAAAATGATTTATGGATTATTTTACTAATGTATAAAAACAACCTGAATATGTTTGATTCTATTAGAGTATTTTATGTGTGTTTTGAACTAAATTTTCAATTTTTAAGTAAAAACACACATTTCATGTCTTATCAGTCACAATATGTATCAAATTGAAGTGAATATAATTCTAACATATCACAAATGACTTATGGTTTTTTTAAAGTATCTAGTCAATTTGAATGTATTTTCTTGGTTTTGAGTATGTTACATGTGTTTTGAACAAAAATATCAATTTTAAACTAAAAAATACACCTCAAGTGATTTCAAGAACCCCATTTATCAGATTTATATTTGGTTCACTCCTAAATGTCCAAAATGACTTATGAATGATTTTACTAAAATATATAAATAATGTTAATGGGTTTTACTACTTTTTAGTATGCAATGTGTGTATTCAACTAAAATATAAATTTTAAACTAAAAAGTTATTGTTAAATTCATTCTAAGTATACTGTATTTTAGATTGAGGCTTGGTTGATTCTTACATATAAGAAATAAATTTTAGATTGTTTTAAAAAATTATCAATGAAATATGGATGTGTTTACATGCTTTTTTAGTATATAGAACGTGTTTTGAACTAAATTTTCAATTTTGAACTAAAATCACATTCTTCGAGTCATATTGGGAACATTGTGTATCATATTAAAGAGTGATTGATTTAAAAAAAATTACACCCTTTCATATTATTCTCAAAAATATGTGATATAGAATTTACTAACTTCTATAGTGATAAGAAACTGTAACCACATATGTGAGCCAATTCAAGAGAACCCTATTTTGAGAATAATAAGCCTTCAACCACCACACAATTTATTTTTTCCCGTTTGAGAATTATCATTTTGGAAATTAACTAAACAAGTTGTATGGAGATACCTTTTATTGATTTGTGTATATATTATTTACCCATTTTTCCTATAGCTATTATCTTATTTATATACTAAAAGTGAGATCTCTCATAATCTTGGGAATGCTTCAGACATTTTACTAACATTTCCCTAATTCTTAGAGTGTAACCCATCATTATAATAAACCTTGATAAGTAGGTAAAAATAATATATAAGTATTAGGATTATATTTATTCACATCTCATATGTATCTCAAATTTCATAAATTGTACTTGATTACAAATATAATAAGTAATCACCTTAATTTGATACGAGAAACAATTCTTCCACAATATACTTTGCCAACTAATCTATAAAAAATTTTACTTTTAATTTTGTGTACATAGATTATTTTAATTCATGGTTTTACTGAGAAATTATATTCAAAAGAATTTCATAAAATATTTTTGTAGAAAAATTAAATACTTTTGAAAGTTAGTTGTTCGAGGAAGATATATAATAGCCCATGACATGCACTCCTATATATTATGCTAAAATAGTAAACATTATAGTTCCATATATGATGCTGATAATTGTGAACATTTTTTTCCAGAAAAAAATGTGAAAAAAATGAATACATGGATAAATTGCATTATGTATGACCTTTTAGGGTTTTAGTTTTAGATAACTAGTAAAAAATTATAAATAAGAAATTCAGAAGACGTCAAAGGAAAATTTCTCACACTTGACCCAGATTTTCTTATTCTACATTATTTCATAAACATAATCTTTTTTAAATACTTTATAGATTTGAAAAATCATTATTTATATCGTTATAACAGGAAAATATAAGAATGGTGAGCTCAAATTATAAGTAAGGGTAAAAATAAGTGTTAATAATTGAAGGTCATCAGTTATCATAAGAGTCCATAAGGGTATGATGAAATAATCCAATTGAATGAGTGAATCAACATAAATCATTCCAATTAATACATAGATCATAAAATATGAAAAAATGTAAATAAAAGAGACATTATAAACAATAATAATGATCTATGTAATATTAATCTCGATCATGAGAAGCATTATAAATAGATATAAAAATTAAAGAAATCATGTATGTAACTTGGAATAGATAATTCAATTCACTCTTACAATAACTTTTAAAAATAGAATAACCATATCACAAACATCCATAACCAATGAATTGGAGGGATACCACGGACCCACCTATCCTTCGTTTATCATCGAACCACCCATCATTGGTTTATCATGGATCCCCCAGTTATTGGATTGTTAAATATTAACATGTAATGTGTTTAATTACCAATACATAATCATGTCACATAATTTCTTTTAATTTCTTATTAAACTCATAGATAAAACCCTTATACATTCAATAACATTATTAAAACATGTAAAATAAAAAGGTTCTATATCTATCTCCCTAAAATAGGATTAACCCAAGGAAAAGAGAGAGATCCCATAAAAATATATTTTAAAAAATATTAATCCATCCATGAATGAATGAGGATGGTATAAATAAGAAATAACACTAATGGGGTATATTTAATAGAATGTTATTGAGATTTTTATGAATTTAAATACCATTGGAATATTATTAAATAATTTCTTGAGGATTTATGATCTAAATATAGATGTACATTTCTCAATCAAAAGAGGGGGTGATTTATAGGATTAAAAACATTCAATCTTATCCATAAAAAATCTATTTTTAACACTGTTAAACATGATAGATTCCCAAAACTTCTTTAGTTCCTAAAAAATATATCTTGCTTAAGATAAATAATCATAAGACATGTTTTATAAGGGAAATACTATACCTTAAGGTGGATAAAATCTTATTTGTATCAAAGTGTACAAGTATAAGAAACTGTAACAAAGTTAAACTTCCCAAATTTATAAAAATTCAGCATAAATTAAACTTGTATAAAAAAAAGTAAACAAGTTTAAGAAATATATTAACCCAAATATAAGGGTATAAAAATACCTTGGATAAATGTATCTTGATTTATACATTCAAGAGATTATTTCTTACCCACACCAGGGTAAGCCCTTGAAATGAAGATTGGTATCTGTCTTGATATCCCGGCAAGCCCTCAATCTCTATGGTGATTGGAACCTCTATATTCCAATCCCTGGAATCCCTTGATTGAAAAAAACAATTGGATTCTCACTACATAGGTTTAAGAAGTTTTTCTGAGCTTGAACAAGTTGTTCATATCATTAATACAAGGTAGATCCAGCAGAGCTCGCACAGTATGTTAGAGTTCCACACAGTCGTTATTTTTCAAGCATTGAAATGACTAGGTATTTATAGGTGAAAATACCAACAGTAAAATTCCTCCTCCAACATTCATATTTTTTTTAATTACAGAGGTACCAATACATGTGTCACTCATCTAATGGTTAGTTTAAAACAAATTGTATGACATCATTTCATGAATGAAAACATGGGAACATTATCAGGGTTAAGAAACAATAATATGTAAAAAAACAATTTAAGAAACATAAGCATAATAAGATCCAAAAAAATTGTAACCATATGTTAAAGAAGAAATTAAACATTAAATTATATAAATAAACAAATTCTAAAGATAATGAAAATCATAGTCTAGAAATATTAACAATTAGATTCTATAAAAACTGAGAATCAGAGTCTGAGTTTTGATGAATTTGGAATTTGATTTCTAAAGACATCAGAGTCATGTTTCAGATGAAATTGGAGACTTAGTGTATAAAAAATTAGAGCCTCATTTTAGATGAAATATGAGTCATATTTTAAGAGAAATTAGAGTCTAGTTTCAACACAAATTAAAGTATGATTTTAAGATAAATCGAATTCTTATATTAGGAGATATTGTTGGTCGGAGTGGATACTAAAGAGGGGGGTGAATTGAGTTCCAATTAAAAATTTCTGTTAAAAACTTTTAGGATTAAAATCCCCCAAATTAGAACAACCCAGACAATTAAGGCAATAGAGATATAAGTGAGTTATTGTTCAATAGGTTTCTCAACGTTTGATTACTCCTAAGTTGAATCAGTATGATAACTAATTCGACTTTTGAAACAAGTTTACTAAACAAATAAAATATACACACTAACCAGAACTAACTATCAGAGTGAATATAAAAACACATTTCTGTCTTTGAAAAGATAAACACAACGGATAGATGTTAAACAGAGTAAAGCAAAGATGAACACAACAAATTTAAACAAGAGTTTTAGTCTTAAGTCAAGACCCATTCCCCTCCACTTGGTGATCACCTGCCACCAAGAATTTAAATTAAAAAGTGATACACATCCTGTATTGGGATTTACAACATCTTTCACAAACTGTCCAGGTTTTACAACCTCTACCACAGTTCTACATGGGAAAGAAATAAACTACCAAGCCACACCAGGCTTCTTCCACAGTTATACATGGGAAACAAATGTAATGATTTTTTGGTATGGGGATTTTTAGTATCCCTCAGTTCAAGCACAAGAGTCAGTGTGTGTAACACATACACACTGCTCATAAATGTAAATTATTTAAACATAGTATAGATAATGATAGTAGGGATAAGTTTGGAATGCTCTATTGTGTTGGAAGATCAGCTCTAGACTCATTGGAATGAATGAAATAAAGCTTTGGTCCTTCTCTGCAAGTTGCCTCCAAAACAGAGTGTCGCAACTTCCAAACATCCAGATGTAAAGATGATCAGCTTCATGGGATTGATGATCCTTGCTGCAAAAAACTTCAGCTTGAAAATTTTCTATCAATAGATCTTTGTGAAGCTCTATGTTTTCTAAATGAGTGCTTGAAGGCACTTCTTCAGATTTTGTAAGAGTCTCTCTTATGAGTGTTCTGTGTATATTCAATATATCTACACTACTTTTCTTATTTATGTATTCATTCCATTTTCTTCTCTGAATGTCTCTCTCTTATATATATACTCTTTTCCAATTCATATTTATCTCATTTGGTTCAGTAGGGGCTGACAGAAAAAATGTTTCAACCACATGTGGTCTTCCTCATACATCGTACTGTTTCCTGATATACCTATAAGTATCATTAAATAATTTCAGATGTATAAATTCGTCAAGACATGACTTTTATAATAGTATTAATAAAAAATTAGTAAAGAAAAGAATGGAATATCATTAGACTGGTAGCAGATGCATGTCACACGGTATAATTTAACCTCTACAATTGTGGACTTCATCGGTAGACTATTCAGGTTTGAGCTCCAACAGTAGGTTCTTCAACTATAGGCTTGTAACGGTGGACTTTGTGTTAGTGGATGTCTTATAACGGTAGATTTTACTCTATATAATAGTATCTCCCCATCAGTAGACTTTGAGAAACAGTTGACTATCTCGACAGTAGGATTTGTCCAGCTATAGCCAACTACTAAACTTTTCCAACTGTAGGATTGAACAGAGAGGTTCTCAACAGAAGACTTGAGAAAGAGTCTGACAGTGGACTTCTAACAGAAGCCTTGTTAGAGCAGTGACCCTGTGACAGTAACTCTTTGTCTTTGAGCTTTGATAAGTAGATCATTAGAAGGTTTATGACTATAACCGTGTACCGATAGCTTCCAACAATGACTGTAAATCTTCAACAGTGATCTTATAGCATCAGTGACTTAAGGTGATAGTAAGCTATAACAGTGACTTTGAATAGAGGGATCTTAACCATAGCCTTTAACAGTGAGCTTATATTTAGATAAATATGGACTGTAAGCTGATGGAGCAAAGTCATGTGTCTTAAGAATATACATTGTTCAGAATAAGATAATTTTATATGTATATTAAAGTGATTAATGACTTACTTAATATATTATGATCAATATTTAAACATTATTTGGGATTATCAAAACAGGTGAGTCCAACAATCTCCCCCTTTTTGATAATCACAAATTATGTCAGTGTGTATTAAATATAGATGCCAAATATAACACGGTTACTAATACTAAGAAGAATTTTTTTTTCAAGTATCAGAGATTAATAAGAATTGTATTTTCATATTAGTTTCTCAATTAGCACAGTAAGAACAGTATGTCTCCCCCTTTGTGATTAGAAAAAAGAAATACAAATGAGAGAAAACTGAGAAGGCTTATATTAAAAACACAGTACATTACATAACCAAAAATAATACAGAGTCCCTATCAAAAGACATAAACAGACTCAGTCCACATCATCCTTAGGTAAGGGTTATTTCCCTTTGGAAGAAGAAGATGGAGATGGAGCTGGTGGATCAGCAGGTTTTGGAATGGCTATTAGAATGACTGGAGGGGCAGCAAGAGAAGCTCTTGTGGGTCTGTAGTGGGTATATTGCGGAGGGATCAATGTAGTAAGGCTTCTGATAGCTTTAGTAGGAGACATGATGAAATAAGAACCACTAGGTTAAGATGTTGGTAAGGCAGGAGGGATAATTACAGGGGTGCAGTCCACATAGAGAATGGGGAGAAGAAGGTTTCTGAAATCCATTATAATGCTTCCTCCTCTTTCCATGGAAGATAATAAATCATCTTTATTCTCCAAAAACTTATCCAAAGCAGGGGTCAATTATCTCAGCTTGTTGACCTTCTCCCTGAAGGCCTGAGTCACTAGAGGCAGCTTCATATTCTCTATCAGGAGATTGAAGTGGTTGGTCATTTTATTCTTGTTATAGACTTTATGAAAGTAAGAATCCACCTTGTTCTTAATGGCCTCTTGAGAAGAAGTAGTTGCCCGCAAGTGGTCACGAACAAAACTGCTGACTTCCCTAATGGTAGCATGTATCTGAGAATCAGAGGTTTCACTGGTACTAGCCTTAGAAAACTCTTCCTAGATCACAGTCCTGATCTGGTCAAAGTTTACAGAGGAACATGATGAGGGAAGGGGTTTTACCGAGAAGGCTACTGTCTCTTTGAAAGACTGAGTCAAGTTACTTATCACTCTCTGAACAAGTGCATCTTGAATATTTAAATGTTCTTTGACTAATATCTTAAAAGCCTCAAATACTTCCAAAAATTGCTTGACTACTTATTTGATATATCTAATATCTGCATTCACTTGGGTTTGAGAATTGTTCATGGCAGTCAATGAAGCAATCGATTGTCTAAGAGAAACCACAGCACATGTCCAACTCTCCATTTGAGTATGTCATACATTAACTTCATCCATAATTTCCTTCACTAGACTAGACATAGCATATCCCATAGATAGCTCCAGGGATTTCTCCACACTCCTCATCTCTTCAACCGTGATTTTTCTTCAAATCTACCACTGATTCTCTCAGTTCTTCTTTCATTTCAGCCTTTAAGGACTCAAGGTCCTCCTTGGTTGCCAAATTGTCATCCACAACAGGTAGGATAACAGAATCCCTCTGGGGCTGGTCTTCCTCATCAGGATCTCCATAATTGAGTCCAAGTACCATATATCCTAGATCTGATGACCAACCTTCGATGTCATACAACACAGAAACTGAACCAAGATGCCCCCCTCACTTAGAGCATTCTCCTGAGTAATCTCCTCTAGCTGTTCTACTCTAGGTAACTCCACAAAATCCTCTGCAACTTCATTAGATTCAATAACCATTTGCTCTGTTAGTTCAATAGTAGGGTGAGTCCTATCCTTTTCTGAGTCATTAATGACTCCCTCATCAATGGCAGTAGATGCCACTCCTGCTTCCTGATCAGACACTATATTGTCCGTATTATCAATCAGTGGGATCAAACTGATCTCTTCTTCTTCATTGTCCTCATAATCTTCTTCAGCAACAACCTCCTTTTCTTCATGAACAAAATGATTTGACTCGGTAGCCTCATCCTCTTCAGAGGTGTCCTTGAAAACATTTTGATATGCTTATTCTTCTTCTTCAATGGTATCAGTATCACTGTCCTTCAGAACAGTCTCTCTCCTTGGTAGTTCTTTTTAAGGGCTAACTGATCCAAAAGCTACTATACTTACAGGACTATGAGGTAAATCAGGATCACTCCCATCATCAATGGGGGTGTTCGCTCCTTGAGGGTCCACAGCTCCATCAGCCTCCTCTTCATCAGAATAAACCGGTTCTGGCTCATCAGGCTTCAGGCCTGGATCTCTTTTGTCTTTTAGCCTAGTTGGATGAGTAGTAGGGTCAAACTTTTCATACACCTTTCCCTCATCATTCACCCATTCCTTTTTCCAGGGATTCCAGCTAATTTTCATGAATTTTCAAATCACCTTGGAGATACAGACACTGTTCTTGGCCACTATCGTCTCTTCTTGATTTCCAGCCACACCCTTTACCTTTAGCATAACTGAAATAATCTTGGCATGGAATAGGGCATTGGATTTTGAGCTTTCCTTGGTCATATCCTCCAATTGTGCCATCAGTAACCTATATAGGTTAATATTCTTTCCATGCTTCAGTAAGTACATCAGTAATATGTCATGGTACTTCAGTACTGCAAAGTCCCCTCTCCTCGGACTAAGAACATGCTAAATGAATTTGATTAAGAGCCTTTCTTCTCCATTCATCTCAACTGCAATGATCCTTCTTGATTTTCCATCTCTTGTTAGTTCTTCCAGAGAAGTCTCATATTCAAAAACAGCACTGTCTGGAGGAGCTACTCCAGAGTAGTATTCAAATATTCATTCATGAGGAACTCTAAAATAGGCATCCCACTTAGCAGAAGAGAAGCTAACTTCATTTCCATTAACTTTGGACATTAGCTTATTCACATCCTCTTCCTCTTTGAACATCAGATATTCATAGAATTATTTCATATGCTTCGGGTAGAAAGGTCCATTTTTGTTGGCAAAGCATTCAGTCCATCCTTGGGCATCTAGTAATTTCAGTACTAATGACTTGCTTGATAGCAACCATTCTTCACTTAACTCCTTCTCAACAATGATTTGCCTCTTGGTCAGATGCGGGTTTACAGGTCCCGATGGGGTGTTGATGGTGCCACTAGATTCGGCTCGAGTTCTCTTAGGCCTTGGCCCATCCTCATTGACAATCGGGGGTCGCTTGGTTCTGGCCATAGAGATTAAGAGAGGTTCAAGGGCTCGGGAGAAGGGTTAGGGTTCAGGAATTGTGAGAGTAAGGTTCAAGATTGGGAGAGGAAGGTGGATTGAAATAAGTTCGTTGCCTTTGATTTTTTCATTTAGGGATTAAAATAAAATAAAATAGAAATAATAAAGAGGAATAAAAATGGTCCGAATTCCTGCAAAAATAAAAACAAACAGTGACGTATCCAATAGTGATATGTATCAGTGAGGTGCACCGGTGAGCTACAACAGTGAGGTATAACAGTAAGGTCCAACTGTGAGCTTTAACTGTGAGGTATCACTGTGAGTTCTAATTGTGAGGTTCGACTGTGAGTTCTAACTGTGAGGTTCGACTGTGAGGTATAACTGTGAGGTTCGACTGTGAGGTATCTTATACTGAAATTAATCATACCTAACTCATGTTTGATGTAATTTAACCTCTCAGAATTCAAAGTCTTTGTGAATATATCATCCAATTGTTGTTCAGTGCCAATGAATTCAAGAGTTATATGACCCTTTTGATAATGATCCCTCAAAAAGTGATGTCTCACATCAAAATGCTTTGTCCTAGCATGAGATACTGGATTTTTGGAAATTTTAATAGCACTTGTATTGTCACACTTTATAGAGACATGTTTGAATTGATATCCATAGTCCAGTAAAGTATGTTTCATCTACAGAATTTGAGCACAACAACTACCAGCCGCTATGTACGCAGCTTCAGTAGTAGATAATGTAACAGAATTCTTCTTCTTACTACACTAAGATACTAGTGACTTGCCTAAAATGTGACATGTCCCAGAGGTGCTATTACTATCTAACTTGAAACTGGAAAATCAGAATCAGAATAACTCAACAAATCAAATGATTGTCCTTTTGGATAGAATAATCCTAAGATGGGAGTATGTTTGAGGTATTTAAAAATTCTTTTAACAGCATTTAAATGAGACTCTTTTGGAATGGCTTGAAAGCGACCACACATGAATACACTACACATGATGTCAGGTATACTAGCTGTAAGATAGAGTAGACTCCCTATCATACCCTTGTAGTTGGTTTGATCCACTGGTTCTCCAGCTTCATCTGTATCCAACTTACAGGTGGCGCTCATTGGTGTGTCACTACCTTTACTACCATCCAAAGAAAAATGCCTTAAAATATCCTTAATATATTTACTTTGATTAAAAACAATGGCATTTTTATTTTGAAAGATCTGAAATCCAAGGAAAAAATTTTATTTCTCCCATTAAACTCATTTCAAACTCATTTTGCATCATTTTTCAAAAATCAACACATAATGAATTTTTATAAGATCCAAAAATAATATCATCCACATAAATTTGTACTACCAAAACATCTTTAGAAATCCATTTAATGAAAAGAGTAGGATCAGCTATCCCTTTGGTAAAACCTTTTGAAATAAGAAAAGAGCTGAGCCTATCATACCATGCTCTTGGAGCTTGTTTTAAGCCATACAAAGCTTTAGATAGTTTGAAAAAATGATTGGAAAAATGGGGATTTGTAAAACCAGGAGGTTGTTCAACAAACACATCCTCAACTATGTATCCATTTAAAAAATCACTTTTAACATCCATTTGATAAAGTTTGAAATTCAGATGAGCTGCATAGGCAAGTAGTATACTAATGGATTCTAGTCTAGATACAGGTGAAAAGGTCTCCTCATAATCTATTCCTTCCTCTTGGCTATATCCTTGTGAAACTAGCCTAGAATTATTTCTAACTATATTCCCAGACTTATCTACTTTGTTTCTAAACACCAATTTAGTGCATATGGTTAAGGTGTCCTTGGGTCTTTCCACTAATTCCCAAACTTTGTTTCTTTCAAACTAATTTAGTTCTTATTGAATAGGCATTACCCAAAATTCATCATTGATTGCAACATTAATATTTTTGGGTTCAAGCTGTGAAAGAAAAGCTTGATGTTAAACCTGGTTTCTTAGAGAAACTCTAGTTTGTATTCCTCTATTTAAATCCCCTACAACAACATCTAGAGGATGATTCTTGAGAGTACTAATACCTCTAGGAAGGGTTGAACTAGATTCTTCATTGTTGTCGATTGATTCAGAATCAACAAAAATAGATTCTGGAAAATTTCCAGAATTGGATACTTTTACAGGGGATTCATTATTTTTATCATTAAAGTTTAAATTTGATAAATATTCCTCACGATTTTCAAGAGAGGCTTTAGGATCATGTGGATCAGTCTCATTGAATTTGATATGAACTGATTCTTCCACACATTTGGTTTTTTTATTTAACACTCTATAGGATTTACTTGAAATAGAATAACCCATGAAAATTCCTTCATAACTTTTGGGAGGAAATTTCTCAAGATTATCTTTAGTATTAAGAATAATGACTTTGCAACCAAAAACTCTAAAGTAATTAACCTTAGGATTCCTATTATTCCAAATTTCATAAGGGGTCCTTTTCAGAATAGGTCTAATTAAAACTCTATTAATAATGTTGCAAGCTGTATTTACAGCTTCAACCCAAAAATAAATAGTTAAGTCATACTCATTAAGCATAGTCCTTGCAATTTCTTGAAGGGTCATATTTCTTCTTTCTACAACTCCATTTTTTTGGGGTGGCCTAGGGGCAGAAAAGTTGTGACTGTAGCCATTATGCGAGAAGAAGGATTCAAACTCATGATTCTAAAACTCACGACCATGATCACTTCTTAGGGTTTTAATCTTAAGTCCACTATGGTTTTCTACAGACTTGGAATATTTGAAAAATTAGGAACAAGATTCACTTTTGTGAGCTAGAAAGTATACCCAAGTATACCTAGAAAAGTCATTTACAAGAACATAAACATAGTGCTTCCCGTTTAAAATTGAAACTCTTGATGGTCTAAACAAATCCATCTGAACCATCTCAAGTGGTTGAGAAGTTGAAACTTCATTATTTGGTTTGAAAGAAACTTTGTGTTGTTTTCCATTTTGACAGGGATTACACACTTTATCAATTGGGAACTGTAATTTAGGTAAGTCTCTAACTAAAAATTTCTTAGATAGCTTCATAAGTGAGTTCACATTACAGTGTCCTAATATTATATGACACAACCAAGATTCTTTATGAAAATATTTTAAACAATAAACATTTGGTTTGTCTAAAGAGTTTAAATCAACAGTATATACATTCTCATTTCTACATACAGTAAAAACTAAATCATTTTTTGAATTAAAAAAATTGAATGAATCATTGTCAAATTTAACATTAATCCCATCATCACATAACTGAGATATGCTAAGTAAATTATATTTTAATCAATCAACAAAAAGTACTTTAGAAATTAATATTGTTTCGGGGTTACCAATCTAGCCTAAGCCGATGATTTTTCCTCTTGCATTGTCACGAAAGGTGACATGCCCACCATCAAATTTAATTATACTCTTAAAGAAAGAATAGTCTCCTGTCATATGTATTGAACATCCACTGTCCAAACACCATAGATTGTCACAGGAACTCTTTAAACAACTTCCCTACAAAACAGATTAAACATGGGATAATTTTAGTACCCAGATCTTCGTGGGTCCTGAAAGGTTAGCCAATAAAACTTTGGGAACCCATATTCTCTTTATAGAATTTCTGAAATCAACAAAATTATTTTGAGATATAAATACATTGTTCGGTCCTTTAGAAAATTGTTTCTCAAAATATTATCCAGAATTAGCAGTGAACTGTCCAGATTTTGGAACAAATTTAGTTTTGCTAATGTGTCTCTATCCAGGATGATATCCTAGACCAGTTGTATATTTTGGAGAAATATGTCTTCCTAGAAACTGTGTCAAGGTATCCCTACTTGTAGTGAACTTATCAATATCCTTTCTTAATTGTTCATTAGATAATTCGAGCTGGGTATTCTCTTTCAATAGTTTAGCATTCTTTTCTTTTTCTACAATTAGATCTGTTTTAATATTACTAGTCAAGGCATGTTGTTTCTTCAAATATTTGTATTTATCTTTTAGTTCATTGTAGGTATCTTCCATTAAATTTAAATATTAAAACAGTTCATCCTTAGATATATTTTCATCATTATCTGAGTCACTGTTATTTTCAGAATAATAATCATTTAGAATAGGGAAAATAGGTTCCTCAGATATGGTAGTCATGAAGCACATGTTGGCATGATTCTTTTGAGAATCAGATGCTTCTTATTCACTTATGCTATCTTCCAAAGCACTTCGAGTTTCTTTCATGGATTTTTTGTACTTCTTGTCCTTATAGTCATATTTCTTTTTGAGTTTTAACTTTGGACAATCAGCCTTGATGTGTCCTTTCCACTTGAATTCATAGCAGACTATATCATCTTCCTTATTAGATTTCTTCCAATCCTTCTTCCACTTACCTTGTTGATCATAATTACCCTTGTAGTTTGACTTTCTGAAAAACATTTTCTTCCTATAGAACTTCTTAAATCTACTGGCTATTTGAGCCATTTCTTCATCACTTTTTGAATCTGAATCTTCACTAGTTGAACTTTCTGTAGGTAAATGTATTTTCTCCTTGTCTTTTCACTTTAAAGCAGTAGACTTGAATGCTACGAATTTTCTTTTGGGTTCATCATCATCTTCTTTGTTCACCTTAAATTCCTCTTCATACATCATTAGTTTACCAATCAAATCCTTAACCGGCATCTTGCTGATGGGACATGACTCTCGGACAGACACAGAAGTGCCTATCCATCTGTCAGGAAAACATCTCAATATTCTCATGATCTGCTACTTTTCTGGAAAAAAATTTCTTAGTGAACTCATGGTGTTGACAATATCATTAAACCTAAGATACATGTCAGAAATAGGTTCATCAGGTCTCATCTTAAAATTATCATATTTAATAGTATAAGTATTTAATCTCATTTCCTTCACGTTAGTTGTTACTTCATGAGAAACAGCCAAGGAGTCCCAGATTTCATGAGCTGGTTTACGTGCAGAAATTCAGTTAAATTCCTCATCTCCTAAAGAGCAGTAAAGGGAATTCATATCTTTACAGTTATTATTATAGTCAGTCATTGTAGCATCATCCCCGGTAGATCTAGCAGTTTTGGGAATTTCATATTCTGATTCTATAGCAGACCAAATATCAAAACCAATACTTTTCAAATGAATTTTCATTTTAATTTTCCATTGAGCATAATTCACACCATTAAAGAAAGGTGGCATGTTAGTAGCAGCACCTTCTATTCTATTGTCCATAACTAGATTTTAGAAAATACATGAAAGTGAGAAAATTTAGAACTAAAAGAAATTTAAGATCTTTAAGTAAAACTAAAAAGACAGTTTAAAAAATAGAGGGTTTGAAAACATTTTATAAATAAGAATGTCACCTCTAATACCAAATGTTGGTCGGAGTGGATACTCAAGAGTGGGGTGAATTGAGTTCCAATTAAAAATTTTAGTTAAAAACTTTTCGGTTTAAAATCCCCCGAATTAGAACATCCTAGTCAATTAAGGTAGTAGAGATATAAGTGGGTTATTATTGAACAGGTTTCTCAAAGGTTGATTACTCCTTAGTTGAATCAGTATGAGAACTAATTCAACTTTTGAAACAAGTTTACTAAAAAAATAAAATATACACACTAACCAGAACTAACTATCATAGTGAATGTAAAAACATATTTCTGTCTTTGAAAATATAAACATAGCGGATAGATGTCAAACAGAGTAAATAAAAGATGAACACAACAAATTTAAACAATAGGTTCAGTCTTAAGTCAAGACCTAGTCCTCTCAACATGGTGATCACATGCCACCAAACAGTTATATTAAAAAGTGCTACATATCCTGTATCGAGCTTTACAAAAGATTTCACAAACTGTCCAGGTTCTGCAACCTCTACCACAGTTCTACGTGGGAAAGAAATAAACTACCAAGCCACATCAGGCTTCTTCCATAGTTATACATGGGAAACAAATGTAAAGATAGATTGGTATGGGGATTTTCAGTATCATTCAGTTCAAGCACGAGGGTCAATGTGTGTAACACATACACACTGCTCACAAATGTAAAGTATTTAAACAGAGTAGAGATAAAGATAGTAGGGATAAGTTTGGAATGCTCTATTATGTTGGAAGACCAACTCTGGACTCGTTGGAATGAATGAAATAAAGCTTTGGTCCTTCTCTGCAAGTTGCCTCCAAAATAGAGTGTCACAACTTCCAAACTTCCAGATGTAAAGTTGATCAACTTCTTGGGATTGAAGCTCCTTACATCACACCACTTCATCTTGAAAAGGTTCTTTCAATAGATCTTTGTGAAGCTCTATGTTTTCTGAATGAGTTCTTGAAGGCTCTTCTTTAGATTGTGTATGAGTATCTCTTATGAGTGTTTTGTGTATATTCAATATATCCACACTACTTTTCTTATTTCTGTATTCATTCCATTTTTTGATCTGAATGTCTCTCTCATATATATATACTCTTTTCCAGTTCATCTTTATCTCATTTGGTTCAACAGGGGCTGACAGAAAAAATGTTTCAACCACGTGTGGTCTTCCTTGTACATCGTACTATTTCCTGATATACCTACAAGTATCATTAAATAATTTCAGATTTATTTATTTGTCTAGACATGACCGTTATAATAGTATTAATAAAAAATTTCTAAAGAAAAGAATGTAATATCATTATACTGGTTGCAGATGCATGTCAGACGGTAGACATTAATCTCTACAACTATGGACTTCATCGGTAGACTATTCAGCTGTGAGCTCTAACGATAGGTTCTTCAACTGTAGGCTTGTAATGGTGGACTTTGTGTTAGTGGATGTCTTGTAATGGTAGCTTTCACTCTATATAATAGTAGCTCCTCATCATTAGACTTTGAGCAACAGTCGACTATATCGACAGTATGAGTTGTCCAGCAGTAGCCTTCTACTAAACTTGTCCAACTGTAGGCTTGAACAGAGAGGTTCTCAACAAAAGTCTTGAGAAAGAGTCTGACAGTGGACTTCTAACATAAGCCTTGTAACAACAGTGACCTTGTGACAATAACTCTTTGTCTGTGAGCTTTGATAATTAGATCATCAGTAGGTTTGGGACAGTTTCGGTGTACCGGTAGCTTCCAATAGTGACTGTAAATCTTCAACATTGATCTTCTAGCATCAGTGACATAAGGTGATAGTAAGCTATAATGGTGAATTTGAATAGAGGGCTCTTAACCGTATCCTTTAACAGTGAGCTTATATTTAGATAAATATGGACTGTAAGCTGATGCAGCAAAGTCATGAGTCTTAAGAATATACATTGTTGAGAATAAGATAATTGTATATGTAGATTAAAAATATTAACGACTGACTTAATATATTATGATCAATATTTAAACATGATTTGGGATTATCAAAATAGGTGAGTCCAACAGATATATAAGTATGATTTTAGGATAAATCAATGTCTGATTTCAAAAGAAACCAGAGTCTGATTTTATGATAAATCAGAGTCCCAATTCAGAGGAAATTGGAGTCTAATTTTAGATGAAATCGTAGTCAGATTTCTCGACCCAATATGTGTTTAAGGAACTATAAGGTTCTATGTTAGAAAAGGATCTGATTTGTTGGTTATGAAAAAATATTGTCACGAGCCATGTTATCCATGATAAATGAGAGATAATGACCACCCATGTCCCTATTTCAAAAGGCCCCGGAGTGGAGACTAACACCAAGGGTATAGAATATCACGTAATATGGTAGGAATTACCCATTTTATTGAATAATTTCGGGAGATAAGATGATGAATCACAAACAAATCCAAATTTAGAAAGTAAAATTAAATCCAATAATCAATTCCCATATTCATGTTCAAAATAATGTGATACAAATTACATTAAAAATCAATAGGAAAGTACTAAAATAAAGAAAGGCAGCAACAACAACTGTCCCAACGATGGAGCTAGTATGTTCCGTTATAGTCTTCAATTTCCTCATGGAAACCTAAAAGTAGTTTCATATACATAGGATGAGTATACATGTATACTTAGTAGGGAAACCAAAATATTTCATGCACATGTGGGAAGATAATCTAATTCCCTGTGAAAAAATAGAGGTAACCAAAACACATAGTAAGGAAAACGATCCACCTATCATCACCAAGGCACACTCCAAAAATAATGAACATTTGTTAAAATATAGTAATATCACATTGATATTTGGGAACCCCACACCGCATTCCCACTGGTTATTTAGAACATCCTATACATCAGAACTACCCCACAAGTCCTAATACAGTCCCACGGTCGCCCCCAACAAGAACCATATGGGTCATCCCAACCGCATAGTTATCCCACCCGAAAACAACTTGGCCAACAAAACCACACAAAACCACGCCCCTAGTAACCTAATCCATAATAGGCATGACCATCCCTGAAGACACCAGGGCCACATCCTGAATATACTTGGGAACCGAACATGCCCGCACACACCTGGTCTATCCCACCACAACACACCTTTCCTGAAAAGACGAGGGATATAATCAAACTCAAGATGTCCCTGCCTACCCGAAGAGTATTAGGCGACTTGGGAGAGGGATAATAAAAGAGATAATAACCTGCCACTCATAGGAATGTTGGGGAAAACACTCTCACCCATGAAATGGGGGTGTTCATCTTGAAGTGCTCAACATGGGTGGAGTGTGTATAAGAATCACAAGAACTAAAATTTATACATATTGGTAACTAAGAACTAATCCCAACCTAAGGGTCCCCAAATCAACAACTATCCCATGAAAAACCACTCTTATTGTTATCCCTTTATGAACAATTACACAAAAACCATATCCAGTGCACAACCCATTCTTAGAAAGAAGTTCCCCATTTTACTCGTTCTCGTTATCATGTTCAAGTGAATCCCCTTAAATATTTCTTCACTACTAAGAAACTAATAGGAATAACCACAAGACAGAAAAATTAAAAGAAAAAAATATGTGCAAGCATTTAAGAACTTACTCTCGATTATCTTCCAAGTAACAACATCAAATGGGATCTGTGAGATCCCTCGAAGTAATAGAACCAAACCAAGCGCCAACTTACTAAATCAAGAACATTTACCTAAATCTCCACACGACCCCAGATTCATAAACTAATAATCACTAAATGAGAGATTCTATTCCCATCTACATCACCCACAAGGAATCAAATAGAACAACCATTCATATCACTAGAACAGAGCAAGGAATTTTCAAATTTATCCAACACCATTCATTGGGTTCTATATTTTCTATTTGGTTAACAGGGGTGATCACACATGGATTTTTATCCTTTAGGAATCCATTTAAATCAACCATGTTTACATCATTAATTAGTTTTCATGTTACAGTCATTCAATCACCTGATTACAAAGACTTATTAGTGTCCAGGAAATGACCACCAATGGCCATGATTTTCATTTTACATGATCCCATACAACTTACAACATAAAAATGAGGGTAAAATGCAACAAAATTATCATCTTTTCCACCCCTTCAATCATAAAAAGTGTGTTTATTGTCTTATTTAATGTTTTTTTCATCTACATCTTAAGGGAACATCATCGTACCCACCGCACATGATGCACAGTAAAGAGAGATGAAGGAAAAACACCAACCTAGATGTTCAAGGATCGATGTTTTCTCCTTGCACCAAGAACTAGGGATGAAGATACTTGTAGGAGGAACTCTATGGCAGAGCAGGAAGGGCCCTAGCATGGTCACATGCTTGGTGTCGAGAGGATGTCTCAAGTCACACATAGATAAACAAAAATGAAGAAGGAAGATAGGATCTCAGCTAAAGAAGAGGACAGATCCTAAAATTAGCGAGACCATTTTGAGGTACATAAAAGTTGTATTGTATCTTGAACACGTGACTTGGTAGTTTCACATGATGTGATTAATTGAGATTTTATAATTCCCCTTTGAAACAGTTGAGATAGATCAATGGATGATTATGAGTTGATAGATTTCCTTTAAAAGGAGAAAAACATGTTACCATGGATAAAATGGGAAAACACAGGAGATATGAAAATGTTGAAAAGGGTGTGACACTGATAAAATGGATACAAATTTTGGTAATTCAAGGTTATCAAGACTCTTGAGGGGTTTAAAAAATATTTTATGGGTCTTAAATTACTTTTAAAAGTTTATTAAAACACCTTTACATCAAAAGAGGCATTACTGGAGTGAAAATGAAAAATCCCGGAGAAGCTAGGAATGACTCACTGATGGGTGAGTCACTAACACACTGGCACCGTCTCCATGTAAATAATTCCCTGGATCCTATGCTGATCAGTGACACTATTCGTTCAACATAAAATTTGGAAATATTCTTGAAGAGTCACCCATGGTCCCCATGACACTTCAAACATCATGATTTGGAAAAGTAAAGGACCGCGGGGGTCTAGGTTATTAAACCAGATGCCTCTCAATCTATTATATCCCTCAAGAATTCAAGAGTAAACCTAATGGAAAGAGTGTGTTCTGAACAACCACCTCGTAAGATACCTCTCAGGGACACCCCACCCTAGTGTTGTTCGAAAACAAGAATAAAACCTCGACATCCTGGGTCATCTCTCTCACATATATCTTCTGAACAACTGTAGAAACATTATAGCTCCTCTCCCCCCAAAAACCACATAAACAGAGAATGATCACATCTTCTAGACACAGGTATTAGGATGATCCTTCCTCCTTGTTAACATATTATTCGCTTGGGGTGGCACTGATTCACCCACACTGTAATGACCCAATTTTTTTAAGGAACATTTATCTTGTTCTAATTAAATGTCTTATTATGTAAAATGGTTATATAAAAAATATTCTCTTCATTGGTTTTATGTTTTTGGATTTTAAAATACCATTAATAATTTTTACCACTTCTAATATAGCCGTTGAATAGTGATAACATGATTAGTATAAATGTAGGCCTTTAAAAAATCAAATTTACTCAGAAAAAGGATGTGATGGACCCATCCAGTAGAATTTTTTTCTTACTAATCCCATTTTTTAGAGCTCAGAAAGGAGGTAGCATCACTGGGCTTCCCTCTTTACCAAGCCCAATCCAAGCTTCAACACGTTATGTTTGAACAGAACCGCATACAAGAAAAGTGGAAGTTAATAGAGATTACCACCCTAGCGATGTTATCTAAACTTACCCAAGAGTATATCACCATCGCACACCTAAACCTTAGGTCTTTTGTAGGTAGTATAAGGGGTTATGTAACAAGACCCTAACACTATGATAATCTGCATTATTTTTGTATAAGGAATATACATTTATTTTATTATTGTTCCTTTGTAAATAGTTTTTAAAGAAGAAAAAATAATTTTATATAATATTTAAATTAAATTATGAAATATAATTTGATGAATTATTAGATTTTTGAATTAAATAATATTTTTAAAAAATATTATTACAGAATTAATTTTTATTGAATATAAATGATCGTATAATTTTAATTAATAAAATTGTAATTATTATAATGGTTTGAAAGTTATTTTTGTCAAAACCCATGAATTTTCGAAAAATGTTAGTTTTTATTTTAAAAGAAAAAAATTCACATATTTAGAAAATTATTTAGATAAAATGAATATTATTTTTGGATTCAGGATGTCAAAATTATCTAAAGGTGAATATTTTATAATTTAATAAGATAGTCAAATTTTTGGGTAAAAAATAAATACCTTTTAAATATATAATGTGTTTTTTGACATCATAATGACCAAATAGTGATGTAATAAAATAATATAAAAGGGTTATTCAGTAAATATATTTTTCACCTTTAAAATAACATGATTATAGATTTGTTTGATCAATTTTCTGGTTCTTTAGTGGATCCTCCAATACATATAAAATACTTTAACTTTTAAAATTATTTCCTTGAGAGTTTGACTCACCTTCACATAAGAAAGCCTAATTTTTTAAAAAGATCAGTCATTGGACATATAAAACATTTTTACCTACTCCTCTATGTAAAAACCCATGGGAAAAATCCATGGGTTGATTTTTGGTTTCAAATTTTATTTATATAGATTCAAAAACCTATGTTTTTGAAACTTAAAAGAATTAACCTATCCTTCCCTATATAAACCCACTAAATCTCCCAGTACTCTTCACTAAAACCATTTTAATCTCGACCAACATCTGTTATCATCTCTCTAGAGTCATTCCAAGGCACCCCAAGCTCCTATAAAGCCTCTCTGAATCCTCTCCCAAGCCTTGGTGATCACACTTCCATGTAAGGGATCGTCTTCATCCTCTCTTCCTTTCAATTCAGGTAACTTGTTTGAAATTATACTTTTAAGTTTCAATTGGATGTATTTTAGTTATTTTTTAATAACTTACCGATAGTACATTTGATGTTGTGTTAATTATTGATCATTCATCCCCCCTCATTTGGGCCATTACCTAAGCTGTTACTATGCTGATATACCGTAAGGGCTTTCTTCCTTTCTCTTTTTTGTCCAAGTTTATTTATATTGTTATACCCTTTTATTTTCAATAAAAAATATTGTTATATGATTTCAAAATCCCCCATACTTCCCTTCTTATATTTTAATGATGATATACCTTTTTATCTCTCATTAATCCCTCCCATGTACGTCTGTTACCATACCGAAATTTCAGAAGAGTTATTTCATTTCTTCTCTTTTTTCAAGTTTCATTATTATGTTACGCCTTCTATTTCCAAATTCCATGTGTTAGGGAATGTATCTATATGACCAACATACTATCCATTTCATGTAAATATGATGATATACCCTTTTATCTATCATCAACCATTTTTATGAATTTTTATGTCACACCATTAGGCTACTAAAATTGCACCACAATTTTTCAATCCAAATTCATCATGTTGTAGATACCATACCCATTTATCAATCAAGTGTATTAAACTTTGGGCACATATACATATTTATTGGTACTTACATTTATGTATTACACATTCCCAAATCAAGTAATAACTTATAATTGTTAAATATTCAATGTTATAAGATCCATGTTGCAAACTTATGCATGATGTGAAATGATTATAAACAGTGTTCCCCAAGAGTGTTCAAATGCATTGGGAAATTTTTAGTATCATGATAATCCATGTGAAATGATGTTTTACTCAAAATAATTTAAGTGAAATGAAAGTTTAATCTGGATAATTCAAGTGAAATTAGGGTTTACTCATGCTAATTCAAGTGCAATGAGAGTTTACTCATGCTAATCCATGTGCAATGAGCCTTAGCTCCTGATAATATCATGTTATATATTATTTCTAAATCTCCATGTTATTATAATATTTCTATATCATGCCTAGATGTTCATGTTTTTCTAATGCTCCATTGATATGCATATTTCCTAACATGTATTTTATTGTTCATGTTATGCATCATTTAATCCCTTACTGGGCTTTATAGATCACCCTTTTCTTATGTATATCCTCAGGTAATACATGAAATGCTATGTATGAAAGAATATAGTGGTCATGTAAAAGATATTTTTAGAAAACATGTTGTATTTTATGTATTAATTTTTCATGTAATGTTCATAATTTCCCAATACACTATACCTCTAGATCCTCAGAGTTGTCTTAAGTGAAATTTTTTTAATGATTCATGTTTATCTGTGTGTAATAAAGAGAAGGGTTGTTACAGTTGATATCAAATGATAGGTTTAGTAATTGTTGGTATTAGGATTATAAAACTCTAGTTAAATCTTTATGGATGATACTAAGTATAATAAAAACATTCCAAAATTCTAGTGAATATAGATTAAGTGGTTTATCAAGGAAATACATCCCTGTCTAGATATGAACATGTAAAGGCAGCTCTGGCACAAATATATCTAGGGGTAAAACCTGAAAACACCTCTTTGAGTGAGACTCGAATGAGAACTGGTGAATGAGAACGGTCCTTGTTGCACTCTTGGTATGACACTCTCAGGGGATATGCTTTGATAAATTCATAAGCTTAGAATGAACCATTTTCAAGGGAATAAAAAATGCGCCTGGGAATATATATTGGGAATTTGATCATGAATAATATACATTGAAGAATATAAATTCATAAGATAACAAAATAAATGCAATTTATATGTTATCACTTTTTCATTGGATTTCCATTTATGTTTTTAATTGTTTAAATGTACTCATTTCTATGTATATATTTTCTAATGTAGAACCAGAATCCAAAAGTGTAAGGTAAGATTAACATCCATAGTTCTAGGAATTCTTCTACATAATGAATGTTTAGTGGAAGAATCCCAACACCACCACAAATCATGGAATTGGAGATGTTAGTGAGAATGAAACATGGGTCAATCATTGAATCCCATGAATATAACTCCTCCCATATCTTAATTTATGGATTGAACTTCCCAAAAAACCTCTTCATATTACCTCTAGTGGAATTTGAGTCAATTATTTATATGTATTAGAATTCCCTGTATAGATCCAACATAAATTTTCATGAGAGGGAAATCACCCACTTTATGGAGAATTGACCCCCGACTCTGTACAAGTGCAAAGAGGAGGAGGGATATTATTTATGAAAATCATCATAAGTGTGGATATTACTACCCTATGAGCACTCGTATCGTGCCCAGATGGATGAGTGTAAGGAAGAAACCATCCATGAAGACATGCCTAAAGTGATGGAATTCGCTGATGGGTTTCTCAAGGAATTTCATGGTCTTTCTCATAGAAGAGATGTTGAATTCTTGATTGATCATATACTTGAGGAATTTCCAATATCCAAGACTTTGTATATAATGGATATTGTGGATCTTGAGGAGCTAAAGAAACAACTAATGGATAATCTATATAAAGGTTTTATATTCCCAAGTGCTTCACCATGGGGTGAACCTGCCCTATTCATCAAGAAGAAGTATGGGTAAATGCATCTTTTCATTGATTATCGTGTACTCAACAAAATAACAATGACGAACAAATATCAACTACCTCGAATCGATGACTTGTTAGATCAGCTACGTGGAGAAAAATAATTCTCCAAGGTGGATCTAATTTCTGGTTATTACCATTTAAGGGTGAAGAAGGAGGAAATCCCTAAGACTACATTTTGTACAAGGTAAAATCACTAAGAATTCATATTAATGCATTTTAGACTAACTAATGATCCAGAAATTTTCATGGACATGATAAATAGAATCTTTAGTGATTACCTTGAAAATTTTGTGGTAGTCTTTATAGATGATATTCTAATATAATCGAAAACCAAGGAGGATCATGAGGAGCATCAAAGAAATGTACTTGAGACCTTTAGAAAAGATAAGATCTATGAAAAGTACAATAAGTGTGAGTTATGGTTGAAGGAGGTCTCATTCTTTGGTCATATCATCAAAATAAATGGTATATCTATGGATCCCTCCAAGAAAATTGAAATTGAGGGATGGTTGATGCCAAAATTTGTGACAAATATTTGTAGATTCCATGGGTTAGTAGGATATTATCATTGATTTGTGAGACATTTTACATGATTTTCAAACCCTCTTACCAACATAACTCAGAAGGGATTCAAGTTTTTATGGAGGGATGAATGTGAAGATATCTTCAAGGAGTTAAAAAGGAGGCTTATCACAACACCCATTCTCAAACTACCCAAAAGTTGAGAACTTTTCATGTTATTTATTGATTCTTAGATGAAGGGTCTAGGATATGTGTTGATGAAAAATGACAAAGCAATTGCTTATGCTTCAAGGAAATTTAATGTTCATGAGAAAAACTATCCAACACATGAAATTGAGTTGGGTGACGTAATATTTTATTTAAAAATATGGTAACATAACCTCTTTGGGGATAATGTTGAAATATATATGGATCACAAAAGCCTAAAGTATATATTCACACAGAAAGAGATGAATATGTACCAATGGAGATGGATAGATCTGATCAAAGACTTTGATTTCTCAATCAATTACCAACTTGGGAAAGTGAACAAAGTGGCAGATTCTCTAAATAGAAAGGTCTCAGTGATTGTATCATTAATGAGAATTGTAAAGAATCCAAACATTGTAGATTTGATGAAGATGAACATGGGAATCATAATGAAGGGAGCTTCATCCATCCTTTCACAAATTATTTCTCAACTATGTCTTTTAGAAAGGTTAAAGGTGCTCAAAAGGATGATGTGGGAATTCAATAGAAAGTGGAAACTACCTGAAAATGGAAATCCTCAGAGTTAAATGTTAATGAAGAAGGAATTCAGAGATTTGTGACGAGACTATGTTTTCTATGAAGTCCTGAGTTAATGAAAGAACATTTAGATGATGCACATAGTTTGAATTTCTCGATTCACCTAGGAAACACAAAGATGTATCAGGATCTCAAAGAGAATTATTTGTGGGATAACATGAAGAATGAGATTTCTGAGTATACATTAACATTCTTGGTATGTCAGCATGTGAAGGATGGGACTCAAATGTCTAAGGGGATGATGCAACCATTACCCATACGAACATGGAAATGGGAGAACATCACCATGGACATTGTAATCGGAAGTCTAAAGATATCCAAAGAAAATAATACTATATGGTTTGTTTTGGATCATCTTACAAAGACTGCACATATCATTTCAATTCAAAAGGATTCTACATTGGATAAAATCGAATGAATATACATCATAGAAGTGGTAAGGATTCATAGAGTACCACTACCAATTGTATCTGATCGAGATCGAAGATTCACCTCTAAGTTATGGAAGAGTCTCTAAAATGAGCTGAATACTAATCTAATCTTCAGTAAGGCTTATCATCCACAAAATGATGTCCAATATGATCAGACTATCCAAACACATGAGGAAATGTAGAGAGCTTTATCAACAGACATTAAAGGAGATTGGGATCATCACCTTCCTCTAGTTGAGTTCTCTTACAATAACATTTTCCACTCAAGCATCCAAATAGATACATATGAATCCCTTTATGGGAAGAGGTTCAGAACACCATAATGTTTGAATGATGTTGAGGATAAAAAACCCCCTAGGTCTAGGAATGGCTGAAGAAATGGTGGAGAAGGCTAAGACCATCTAGAAGCACATCAATGATGCTCATAGATGAAAAAATATCTATGCTAAAAATCGTTGATGAGAACTAGAGATTGAAATTGGATACATGGAATTCCCCACATATCTCCATGAAAGATACTTATGATATTTGGGAAGAAGGGAAAGCTTATCCCAAGGTACATCAGTAATTTTGAGATCCCTGATCGCACTAGAGTACTGTCCAATCGACTAGAACTCCCACCAAACCTGTCTCATGTACACGATGTATTCCATGTATCACTCTTCATGAAGTACATAACTGACCCATCACATGTACTTAATCTAGAGGTGGTACCACTGGAGAATGATCAATCCTATGTATAGAATTTAGTGACAATCTTATATCATGGGGAAAATTTCTACGAAATAAGAAAATACCCCTCAACATATTGTTTTAGAGAAACCAAAGGTTTGAAGAAGCAATGTGGGAATTAGAGGAAGTGATGAAGCACAATTACCCTCTTCTGTTTTAGTGTGGGAAAAGGAAATTACAAGGGAGAAATTTCATGGGGGGGGGGAAGATTGTAATGACCGAAGCTTTTATTAATAAAAATTCTTCTTAATCTAATTAAATGTATTATAAAGTAAATGGTTATATAAAACATATGCACATCCATGGTTTTATGTTTTTGGAATTTAAAATACTATTAAGAATTTTTATCATTGCAAATATAGTCGTCTAATAGTGATCACAAGGTTAGTATAAATATAGGTATTTAACCAATCCAATTTACTCCGAAAAAGGAAATGATGGCCTCATCCTATAGAATTTATCTATATGAGTCCCATTTGTCAGTGCTTAGGAAAGAGGTAGAGTTAGTGGGATTCGCTCTTGACCAATCCCAATCAATACTACAATACGTTAAACTTGAACGAAACCTTCTATGAGATAAGTGGAAGTAAATAGAGAATACCACCTGAGCAATGTTATCAAAACTGCCCCAAGAGTCTATCACAATCGCAAACCTTACCCTTAGGTCTTATGCAGGTGTTATAAAGGTTTATGTGAAAAGACCCTAGTACTATGATTATGTGAATTATTTTTTTATAAATACTATACATTTAATTTATTATTGTTACGTTGTAAATGGTATTTTTTTTAAAAATTGATTTTTAGATAATATTAAAATTCAATTAAGAAACCTATTTTGATGAATTAATGGATTTTTGAATTAAATAATATTTTAATAAAATATTATTAATAAAATACTTTTTATTAAATATAAATGAAATTATAATATTTATGAATACGATTGTAATTTTTATTTAGTTTTGAATGTTTTTTTGTAAAAACCCATGAATTTTCTATTAATGTTGGTTTTTATCTTAAAAGTAAAAATTCACATATTTATAAAATTATATTGATAGTCAAAATTATCTAACAGTGAATTTTTCATTATTTTTGGAGACAGTAGATTTTTTTTGTAAAAATTAAATACTATTTAAATATATAATGTTTTTTATGACAACATAATAACCCAATTTGGATGTAATAAAATACTATAAAAGGGTTATTCTTTCAATATATTTTTTAACTATAAAATAATGTGATTTTAGATTTTTTTTTGATTAATTTTATGGTGCCTTAGTGGACCCTCTAGGATATATAATACACTTTAACATTTTAAAATGTTTTCATTGAGAGTGTGACTCACCTCCACTTATGAAATCATAATATAATAACATGGTTGTCTATTGGCCCTATAAAATTATTTTTTCCACTCCCAATTAGAAAAAAAACAGGCTAAAAAACCATGGGATGGATTTGGGTTTTAAATATTTAATTATATAGTTTCCAAAACATAATTTTGTGATATATTAAAGAATACCCCTCACTTTTCCTATATAAACTCACCCAGTCTCCTATTCCACTTCAGTAAAACAATTTGATTCTCAACAAATCTATTCCCTCATCTCTCTTGAATCCTCGAATGTCACCCCAAGATCCCATGAAGCCTCTCTCAAAACACTCCCCAACCATTGGGATCACACTTCCACGTATGGGATCCTCTTCTTCCTCTCTTCCTTTCAATTCATGTACCTTGTTTGAAATTTTCCTTTTTAGTTTCAATTTTTTGTTTTGTAATTTTTTTAATAATTTATGGAATGTCCATTTTACGTTATGTGAATTAGGGATCACTTATCCTCCATTTTAACTATTACCCAATTCGTTACTATGGTGATATTCTGTAAGGGATTTCTTCCTTTCTTATTTTTTTCTATGTGTCTTTATATTGTTATACACTTTTATTTTCAATGAAAAATTCTGGGATATGATTTCTCACCTCCCCCATAATTTCATCCTTATTTTTTAAACGACTAGAGATGTAAAGACGTAAAATTTCCATGGACATTTTTTTCTTAAATACTTTGGAATTTTGCGAGTCCGTGAAAATTGACGGCGTGTGATTCGGAGGCCCGGTGTTCCCGGAATCAATTTATGAAGTGTTGTTATGGTACATTCAGTAAACGTACGAGTGTGTTTTCATATCTTTTGAACCTGTTCCAGGAATTGAAACATGAGGGCACCGTTTAACTCGTAGCGCCGGTATTCGTTTAGGAAGACTTTCACCTTGACATCAGATAGTTGGGAATAAAAGAGAGTTTTTTTTATTTTCATGAAAGAATTAAATAAAAATAAAGTTGTGTAACTTTATTTTTATTTTGTTGGTTAAAGCCTCCATGTGGATGTTCGAGGTGGGTACCCCCACACCTTAACCTCCCATGAGATGTTATGGTGGTGGGGCCACCCAAACCTAACCACCCACTTCATGTTATTTGTGGTGGGGACCACCCGGGTTTTAAACCCCCTTGAAACTCTCCATTAATGAGGAGAAACCCTAAAACTCCCATTATGTATAGAGGAGCCTCTTCAACTCCCTTAACATTTAATTCTTCCAAAACCACATCTTTGGTTAATTGTGCCAACCTTGAGAATTAATTAAGCGGATCCAACTTAATTAATTCACCCAATTTTTGAATTCTCATGCCAATGACATAATAGATATTATAATATATTATCCTTGGCTACCTACTATTTTGTTGGAAAAGGTGGAAGGTGATTTTGAGTGAAAATATCCCACCAATAAAGAACGAAGAACGCGTTCTCCCAACGAAGAATGCTCCACCGATGAAGAATGTTGACCCTGACATCGACATTCTTCCATGGAATTCTACCCATGTGGGACGTCTTCCACAACTAACATGCAATAATGGGATTAGAAGTGTGCGGCGGACATGATAAATGACAATAACTCCATCTTCTTCCCCATGAATCCATCGATGAACAACCATCAAGGTAGGGTATTAATTTCTTTTAAGTTATATGTTATTCCTTTCTTTCAAAATGAAGAACGAAGATGTTTTTCTTTTTTTAGGTGGGTTTTGTGCTTTGTACTTATAAACCTATTGCTATCACCCTAAAAGCAGAGGGTTCATGCCAAACTAACATGGCCCGAATCCTTCTGCCAGTCTCTTTTGTGATGTTCTTCAGCATGGTGATGAAACGACGATGAGACGAAGGCGACATGCAACAATCGCACTCCTTGCGGTCTACGCAACCCGCACCACCCCTCGAGGCACTTCGGTCGAACCAGATCTGCTGCCCTTGACCAAACCACAATGGCAGACACCTCCCGACTCCCAACCGCCCTCCGGCCTCCCATGTGCCCCATCCGAACCATGTCGGCCTGAGCTGCTCCACCGCGCCGGCATGCGCCTCCCGGCTGCCCGGCCTCCCGAACTCTAGGCCTCCCAGCAGCCAGGCCTCCTGACCTCCTTTCCTCCCGGCTGCCCGCGCCTCCCAAGCGTCGTGGCTGAACTGCGCCACCCGCCGGCCTGACCGTACTATGCCCTGGCCAAACCGGCCCCCGACCGACCCACAACCACTCGGCCAAACCAACCTCGGCCGTGCCGCATCGGCCTCTAAGACGAGCTGCCCAGAACCGCACCCTCATGGTGCCCTCTAGGCCGAGCCTCCACGACACCTAACGACGGCCGGTACGCGTCCTTGCGGCCGATCCGAGTCCTACTGGCCCTCCGCGGCCCCTCACGGCTAGCTGGGTGGGGCCCAGCAGGGGGGGCCGAACCCAACGGGCCAGCCCGCCAACAGGAATGGCTGGGTCCAACAGTTCAGTATAGTTCAACCCAAAATGGGTCAACACGAACTAAGATGGGCCGAGTCGGTCCAAACGGGTCAGACCATACTCAGGCCTACTACCGACCCTTTACTCTCTTTTGGCCATATCTTTGGCACCAAATGTCTATTTGATTACCTGTCAGTGGCGCTGGTAATATTGGAGCTTGAAGGTCCCTCATTGTATACCCCACTAGAGTTTGGGGTATAGTTGAGTTACGGTCAGGTTGGATCATGGACGAATCCAACCGGTCCCTTGAGACTAAAAAGCTAATATCTCACAGACCAGGAGTCCGATTGATGCGTCGATTGTTGCTTTGAGACCTCTATGACATTGAAGACCTTTTCAGTACTCCTTATTGGGACTTTATGGTAGTTGTTGTATCGAAACTTGGCTTGAGGAGTGGACCCTCCTGGAATCAAGCGTGCTTCGTGCGGAAACTATGTGTCTTGATGCTCTCTGACTACTGTTCCTGGATCCTACTTGGGTTCGACAGCTCTGACTACTGTTCCTGGATCCTATGTGGGTCCAACATCTCTGACTATTGTTCCTGGATCCTAAGTGGATTTGACAACCTTGACTAATCTTCCTGGATCCTATGTGGGTTCAACAACTCTTACTACTGTTCCTAGATCCTACGTGGGTTTGATAGTTCTGACTACTATTCATGGATCCTACATAGCTTCGATAGCTCTGACTACTGTTCCTAGATACTACGTGGGTTGTACAGCTCTGTCTACTATTCCTGGATCCTAGGTGGGTTCAACAGCTCTTACTACTATTCCTGTATCCTATGTGGGTTCGACAACTCTGATTTTTATTCCTGGATCCAACGTGGGTTCGACAGATCTGACTATAGTTCCTTGATCCTATGTGGGTTTGACAGCTCTGACTACTGTTCATGGATCCTACGTGGGTTTGATAGCTCTAACTACTATTCCTGGATCCTACGTGGGTCTGACAGCTCTGAATAATGTTCCTGGATCCTATGTGGGTTCAACAGAATAGATGATTTAGTGGCTACATCTAATCATCTCTAACTCTCTACATAAGTTGTATACCTGTGTCTACTGAGTAAGTAACTTTTGTTTTTACCTCATGACTGAGATGGATTATTTGATAACTTAGGTATATGTAGGGGTGTATACCTATGTGGGGTTATCTGTTGATTTCATACTTTGTGGTTTATCCTGGTGGGATTTTGTTTTACCCTGAGGGTCTCAGGGTTTCTACTGAGTATCATTATACTCATCGCTGCATAGGCTATGCCCACACCTTATTGTGTTGGATGTAGACGACGGATAGAGCTGACCGAGGCTAAGAGTACCAGGACTGTATGGTACCCAAATGTGGACCTTATGACATGTTAGTACATGGAGGAGATGGGTGGACATGGAGTGATGAATATGCGATCTGTAACTACCCTTGAAGTAAGAACTCCAGAGGATGACCCATTAGCTATTTTTCTTTTCATCAGTTGTACTTGCACTTACAGTTCCTTGTACTTTATAGATGGGATCATATTTCCACCCCCGTTACATTTCAGCACTATTTTGTTGTACAGTTTACCTAGTGCTTTGTATGTAGCTGTGTGCGTTTACAGGTAATAAAGGCAATTCCTTTCCTAGTTTTAGGGAATTACGCCTTTGGTTCTAGTCACCAACCCCTAGCCTATGGAAGGCGGGATTGGTGTAGTCACAGCACGTGCCCTGGGGGATGGGTCATGACAAATTGGTGTTAGAGGAGTCGGTTCTACTGTAGAACATATGAATCTAATGTTTTCTGTGAAGACATTGTGTTAAGTGTAGTGAGTACAGTTTTCAGTTCAGTGAGTCCAATGTTGGTCCGGCAGCTGACGTATCCATACACCAGAACCCAGGCTTTTGATTTCTGACTCAATACATGAAAACATATATTGTGTGTGTGTTTCAAGAGTTTTCTTTGTTATATCTTTGAGTCAGCCTTCCAGGTATAACTTATTGACCGTGGAACACCTGTTTCTTTTTAGGATGCCTCCACAAAGACAATCAGCTAGAGTTCTAGGCTTTGTACAAGATGGCAGCCCATCAAGCGACGAGACCTCGGTGTAGGTCCATATCACAACGGAGGCACCAGTGGTACCACTACCCGTTGGGAAACCGATACCACCATCCCCAGTAGAAAAGATTGGACGTTGCCTGAGCGCGTTGCATGAGTTCCAATGCCAAAGGCCGCCCAGGATCAGCGGTGAGACGGACCCGCAGGTAGCTGAGTATTAGCTGGAGGCTGTGGTGAGAGTCTTCAGATTGGTAGGGACACCATCATACATTATGCTGATCCTTGCCACGAGTCTCCTTCAGTCATTTGTAGACTGATGGTGAAGCTTGATACTCCATGTGCATGACGAGGCGACACTACTCTAGGAAGACATCGAGAGCATGTTTCAGGCGAAGATTATCCCTGCCACCCTATGTGCAGTGCGGATACAGAAGCTAATTCATCTATAGCAGGGTAGCATGTCGGTGGAACAGTACATGGAGAGGTTCACTGACCTATCTCTCTACTCCATAGATATGGTCTGGGACCCATTAATTAAGTCCTAGACCTTCCAGAAGGGTCTTAAGCGAGAGATCAGGGATTCGATGATCTCCCTCAGCATTCGGACGTAGGTGGGGTTGTTGGAGCGAGCCCTCTTAGTGGAGAGTTTCCTTGCTGAGCAGTCACCAGTAGCGAGACCCGCCACCGGGCGTCATGCAGAGGATTCTTCTATAGCTGGCATCAAACAGATGTCGCAGAGATTGAAGGGGATCAGAAAATCCATTGGACAACCTTAGGACACGGGTTCGGTTGTGAGAGCACACGAGAAAGAGACAATCATATGAAGAACATGTAGTGTTTCACATGTAGCAGGGAGGGTCACATGGCACATGACTGTCTGACCTGCCATTCAGATGATCAACCTACAGTCAAAGGACCACAAAGGCAGATAAAGAGATTCGATTGAGGCGGTTTGTAGGGTGTAGGCGGACATGGTAGAGGAGCTGGTCAAGCAGCTGGTGGTGGGAAAATTTTCGAGGTGTTACTACCACCACCACTGGGAGGTCCACCCCGACCACAAGGAGTAGGTGGACAGGGGAGAACTCAGCTCCAGTCAGCTGAGGATTATAATCATGGTGCTCCAGAGATGATTCAAGGTATGGTGTATGCCTACTCCACATTATCTATAGTTCTTATAGACACTGGTGCGAGTCGCTTTTTTATTGCCACTACCCTCGTTTAGATCTCGGAGATTCCCACGGAGTCGTTGGATCGATCCTTATGGCTAGAGACTCATACAGGATAAGATTCGACGATTACGCACTGGTGCCGGCAGTGTGATATTATTCTAGGAGGTGAGAGCTTCGGCAAGGATCACCTAGTAGCACCGTCGAGGCATTACGACGTCTTCTTGGGGATGGACTTGTTATCTACAGTCCATGCTAAGATTGACTGTATTAGGCACAAAGTGCAGTGTTTCCTCACGGATGGGACTGGGTTCACCTTCACCAGTGAGAAGGGAGCATTTGTAGCACAATATGGACTTTCCCATAGGAGAGTATAGACGATCACTCATCAGTTGTCTTTCCTTACCCTATGAGCAGTTGATGTGGAGAGTTCAACTTATCCTATAGTGGTGGACCAGTACAAGGATGTTTTCCATGATGATATCCCACGTCTACCTCCTCTTAGAGAGGTGAACTTTTATATTGACCTGTACCCTGGGAAGACAACAATATCTACACCAGTTTATCAGATGGATCTTGTGGAGATTCAAAAGCTACGAGTACAACTAGAGGACTTGCAGGGGAATTTATTCATCCGGCTTATTGTTTCTCCCTGGGTTGACCCAATTCATTTTTCCATGAATGTGGATGGTATCATGAGGCTTTGTATCGACTACCGGCACATGAACTAGGTGACCGTAAAGAACAAGTTCCCCCTCCCAAGGATTGACGACCTCTTTGATCAGCTGAAATGAGAAAGGTGGTTCTCGAAGATAGACCTCATATTAGGATATCACCAGTACAGATTTCATGATGAGGATGTGCAGACGATGGTCTTCATCAACAACATTATGATTTACTTTAATACAGAGGAGGAGCATGCCTACCATTTTCGGGTAGTACTGGAGACACTCTGAGAGTACCAACTTTATGGTAAGCTCTCGAAGTGCCAGTTCTAGATCCGAGAGGTTCACCGTTTGGGACATGTCATCTTGGAGGCTGGAGTTTCAGTACATTCAGCGATGATTGAGGTGGTACATGCTTGAGAGCCACCCAAGACTGTGATGGAAGTACGGATTTTCTTGGGTTTGGCTGTTTATTACCGGAGGTTCGTACCAGAATTTTCCAGATTTCCAGCACCACTATCAGCCTTGACAAAGAAGAGGCAACCCTTTTTGTGGTCAGAGAGATAGAAATAGAGATTTCAGGAGCTGAGGTAGAGGCTGACCAGTGCCCCCATCTTGAGGCTACTAGAGGAAGGCATTGGGTATGTATTCTACTGTGACACATCAGGGACCAGAATCAGATGTTTCCTGAGGAAAAAATAAGTAGTGATCACTTGCGCTTCTCGGAAGCTGAGACAACATGAGCTGAACTATGATACCCACGACCAAGATTTAGCAACAATTGTATTTTCCTTGAAGATGTGGTGGTACTATCTGATGGGTGAACATTTTACCGTGTACTTTAATCACAAGAGTCTCAGGTATATCATCTCCCAGAAGGATCTGAACCTTTAGACAGTGACATTGGCTTGAGTTTCTCCATGACTATGACTTCGAGATAGTCTATAATCCTAGGAAGGGGAAATTTTTTGTAGATGCACTCAACAGGAGGTCTGGTACACAAACGATAGGCGAGGCGACAGAGAAGTTGGCTGCTTTACAAATACCCTTTGTGGATAGAGATGGAGCAGTCTTCTTTCAGTCTCTTATAGTCACTCCACTACTTCTTCAGCGAGTCAGGGAGGCACAACATCGGGATGCTGACTGCAAGACATGACATGTTCAGATATCCACAGGGCAGGAACCTAATGGATTTTATGAAGGTGGGGAGCACGTCATCCTCTTCAGAGGATGTACTATGGTGCCAATGTAACTTCAAGAGGAAGTTTTGAGGGAGTTCCACACATCCCCACTATTGGTACATCCAGGAGTGGATATGATGTACCAGGATCTCCGATGACATCACTGGTGGCTGGAAATGAAGAAGGTAGTTGTATAGTTTGTCTCACGATGCCTCACTTGTCAGCAATTGAAGGTGGAGCATCAGGTACCAAAAGACATAATTCAGCCTTTAGAGGTCCTAGAGTTGATGTGGGATGGGATATCCATGGAATTCATGATAGGAAATCCACGAACATCCAGAGGTCATGACTCTATTTGGGTGAACATAGACCGACTCACCAAGTCAGCCAACTTCCTACCGATCAAAGAGCAGGGTTTAGTAGAGAGCATGGGATGCCTCTATGTGTAGAATATTGTGAGGCTACATTGAGTACCTTATGATATTGTCTCCGATCGTGACACACAATTTACTTCCTGGATATGGAAGGGGTTGCAGGAGGCTTTCGGGACAGATCTTCATCTGAGCACCGCCTTCCATCCTCAGATGGATGGTCAGACCGAGAAGACCATTCAGACCCTCGAGGACATGCTACACACTTTTTCCCATGACATTGGTCGTAGATGGTAGGATCACTTACCTTTGTTGGAGTTTTCATACAACAACAGTTATCACTCCACCATTTGGATGTCACCTTATGAGGCGTTGTATGGGTGACCTGGCAGATCACCTTTGTGTTGGATTGACCCATGGGATTCCACACTCGTGGGACCAGAGATGGTACAAGCTACTATAGAGAAGGTAAAAATCATCCAGGAGCGGATGAAGGCTGCACAGAGCAGGCATAAGTTGTATGCTGACAGGAGACAGAGACCTCTGGAGTTCGAGTATGGCAACCACGTCTTTCTATGTGTCTCACCTCGATGAGGTTTATAGAGATTTGGTCGAGGTGGAAAGTTATCTCCAGGATTCATCGGACCTTTTTAGATCCTCAAATGAGTTGGCATGGGGGAATACTTATTTACTCTTCCACCTCAGTTACACCAGGTGCGCGATGTCTTCCACTTATCCCAGCTGTAGAGATCTGTGCATGACATTTCTCACATCATCAACCATAGTGAGCTGGACGTCGACGATGGGGTGAATTTTATGAAGGTTCTATTGGAGATTGAGGATTGAGAGGAGTGGGTCCTTCGTGGATGGTCAATACCTCTGGTGCTTGTTCATTGGTACCATGGGAACCTGCAGTAGAGAACATGGGAGCAGGAAGCTCAGATGCACGCTCTGTACCCCCACTTGTTCCCTTAGTTCGAGTTGTAGCTTACGGGGATGTAAAGCCCTGAGGTGGTGAGAATGTAACGTCTTGGAATTTCTGGGGGATTTTTTTTCATAAATACATGGAAAATTTTCAAGTCAGTGAAAATTTACGGCACGTGATTATGGGGACCGGTGTGCCCAGAATCAATTTATGAAGTTTTTTTCAGGTACGCTCAGTAAACGTACGAGAAGGTTTTTATAAATTTAAAACAGGTGGCCGGAATTGAAATCTGAGGGCACCATTGAAATTGCAGTGCTGGTATTCAAATAATAAGACTTTCACCTCTATGACAGATAGTCGGGAATAAAAGATAGTTTTTGAGATTTTCGTGAATGAATTTAATAAAAAAAAGTTGGGCAGCTATATTTTTATTTTGTTGGTTAAAGCCTCCATGTGGAAGTTGGAGGTTTTTACCACCACACCTTAACCTCCCATGAGAGTTTATGGGGGTGGGTACCACCCAAAAATAACCCCCATCTTCATGTTATTTGTGGTGGGGACCACCCGGTGTTTAAACCCCCTTAAAACTCCCCATTAATGGGGAGAAACCCTCAAACTCGCATAAAGTATAGGGGAGCCTCTTCAACTCCCCTAACATTTAATTCTGCCAAATCCTCTTCTTTGGTTAATTATGCCAACCTTGTGAATTAATTAAGTGGATCCAACTTAATTAATTCACCCAAATTTTGAATTCTCATTCCAACGACTTAATGGTTTTTATAATCTATTATCCTTGGCTGCCTACTCTTTTGTTGGCAAAGGAGGAAGGATATTTTGAGAGAAATTCTCTCACCAATGAAGAAAGAAGAACACGTTCTCCCAACGAAGAATGCTCCACTGATGAAGAATGTCGACTCCTTCTTCGACCTTCTACCCGGACTTCTACTCACGTGGGACGTCTTTGACAACCAACATGTGATCTCGGGATTCGAAGTGTGCGACAGACACGATGAATGATGACAACTCCGTCTTTTTTCCTAAGACTCCATCGACGAACAATAATCAAGGTAGGGGTTAATTTATTTTATGGGCCATGTTATTCCTTTAATTCAAAACGAAGAACGAAGATTTTTTCCTTTTTGTGGTTGGGTTTTTTTTCTTAGTTCTTATGAACTGATTGCTATCACCCTGAAAGCGGAGGGTGCATGCCAAACTAACATTGCCCGACTCCCTCTCCCGATCACTTTTGTGATGTTCTTCGGTATGGCGACGAGACCATGAGGCGACGAAGGTGACAGGAAATGACCGTGCTCCCTGCGGTCTCCACAACCCGCGCTGCCCCTCACAGCGCTTCGCCCTAACCGACTCCGCCGCCCAGTGCCGAACTGTGTCGGCTCGTGCCTCCCAGCTCCTGACTGCCCACCGGTCTCTCATACACCCCGGACAAACCACCCTGGCACGAGACGCGCAACCATAACGACCCGCACCTCAGGGCCACCCAGCCTCCCCGCCTCCTCGCCGCCCGGCCTCCCGACCTCCTGATCGCCCGGCCTCCTGGCCTCCCGGCTGTCCGCGCCTCCCGAGCATCCCGAACGAACTACACCACCCGCCGGCCCAGCCACGCCGTACCCCGGCCAAACCATCCCCCAGCTGACCCGCTGCCACTTGGCCGAACCGGCCTCAGCCATGCCACCTCAGCCTCCAGGCCGAGCCACCTCGAACCGTACCCTAGCGGCCCTCCATGTCCCCTCATGTCCTACTGGTTTGGGCCCAGTAGGCGGGGCTGAACCAAATGGGTCGGCCCGCCCAACGGGCTAGGCCAGACCCAATGGGTCAGGAAGGATCAACCTAAAATGGGTCGGCCCAAACTAAGATGGGCCAAGTCGGTCCTACTGGGTCGGACCAGACCCGAGCCTACTACCAACCCTTTACTCTCTTTTGGCCATATCATTGGCACCAGACATCCATTTGAAAAACCTCCAGCGGCGCTGGTAATCTTGGATCTTGATGGTCCCTTAGGGTATACCCAACTTGAGTTTGGTGTATAGTTGAGATACGGTCAGGCTGGATCACGCACAAAGACAACCGGGCCCTCGGGACTAAAAAGCTAATAACTCACAGACCAGGCATCCGATTAACGCACCGTCTATTGCGTTGATACCTCTATGATGTGGCAGACCATTGAGATGATCATTCTTGGGACTTTGTAGAAGTTGATGTATCGACACTTGGCTTGAAGAGAGGATTCTCCCAGAATCAAGTGTTCTTCGGACAGAAACCCTGTGGATGTATGCTCTCTGACTACTGTTCCTGGATCCTAAGTGGGTTCGACAGCTCGGACTACTATTCCTAGATCCTACTTGGGTTCAACAGCTCTGAATACTGTTCCAAGATCCTACATGGGATCGACGGCTCTGACTACTGTTCCTGGATTCTACGTGGGTTCGACAACTCTAACTAATGTTCTTGGATCTTATGTGGGTTCGACAGTTCTGACTACTGTTCCTGGATCCTACATGGGTTCTACTGCTCTGACTGCTGTTCCTGGATCCTAGGTGGTTTCGACAGCTCTGACTACTGTTCCTTGATCCTACGTGGGTTCAACAAGATAAATTATTTAGTGGCTACATGTAATCATTTCTAACTCTCTACATTTGTTGTATACCTGTGTGAGCTGAGTTAGTAACTTTTGTGTTTACCTCATGATTGAGATGTATTACTTGATAACATTGGTATATGTATGGGAATATAACTAAGTGGGGTTATCTGTTGATTTCATACTTTGTGGTTTATCCTTGTCAGATTTTGTGAGACCCCGAGGGTCTCAGGGTCCCTTTTGATTATCGTTATACTCACCCCTTCACGGGTTATGCCCGCACCTCATTGTGTTGGATGCAGATGACAGACAACGCTGACCGAGTCTAAGAGTACCAGGACTGGATGGTACTCAGAGGTGGACCATACGGCATGTCAGTACATGGTGGAGACGGATAGAAGTGGAGTGCTGAGGAGGTGATCGGTACCTACCCTTCTGGTAGGTATCCCAGAGGACAACCCAGAATCTTTTCTTTTTTTTATTGAGTTGTAATTTCACTTCCAGTTCCTTGTACTTTACAATTAGAATTGTATTCCTGACACCTTTACTTTTCAGCACTCTTTTGTTATACAGTTTACCTAGTGTTTTGTATCTAGGTGTGTGTGTTTACAAGTTATAAAGTCAATTCCTTCCTAGTTTTAGGGAATTACACCTTTGGTGCTAGTCTCTAGCCCCTGGCCTATGGAAGGTGGGCTTCGGGTAGTCACGACATGATCCCTGGGGGACGGGTCGTAACAAGAGACTTCATTCTCAATCATTAATCTCTCTAATGTAAGACTGTTACCTTGCTGAAATTTCGTAAGAGTTATTCTATTTCTCAACATTCATCATGATTCTCTATTAGGTTACATCTTCGATTTCCAAATTTCCTATTCTAGGACATGTATATATATGACGCCCTACTGTCCATTTCATGTAAATATGATGTGATACCCCTATCTCTCTCATCAATCATTTTTATCAAATTTTTTCACACCGTTTGGCTGCCGAAATTTCACCACACTATTCCCAGCCCAAATCTTCATGAAGTGAATAACATACCCATTTATATATCAAGTGTATTCACCATTTAACATATAAATATTGAATTATACGTACATGTATGTATTCCACAATCCCTAATCATGGAAAAACATACACTATTTATAGATTACATATTATATGATTCATGCGGCACACTTACATGAAATGAATTGTTTGTAAATGGTGCGCCCTAATAGCTCTCCAATGAATTGGGTAATATTTAGTATCATGTTTCTCCATGTTCAATGTTGGTTTACTCATGATAATTCAAGTGCAGTGATGGTTTAATCATGCTAATTCATGTGAAATGAGGGTTTACTCATGCTAATTCAAGTGTAAAAAGGGTTTACACATACTAATCCATGTTCAATGAGCCTTGGCTCATGTTAATATCATGTTATATGTCGTTTCCACATCTCCATATAATGATATTCTTGATATATCATTACTTTATTTTAATGTTCCACTTATTCAACATTGATAATCCTATTTCTGAACATGTATTTTATTCTTCATGTTATGCCTTGTTTACTCCCTTACTGGGCTTTATAGCTCACCCTTTTTTATGTATATCTTTAGGAAATCCCATGAAATGATATGTATAAAAGAATTTTGTGGTCATTTAAAATTAGTTTTCAATAAATAAGTTTTATTTTATGCCTTATGTTGTCATATAATGTTTATAATTTTCCAAGACACTAGACCTATTGATAATCATAGTTGTCTTAAGTGAAAATTTATATAATGTATATTGTTTATGTGTGTGTAATAAAGAGAAAGAATATTATACGCGCAGGTTTAATCACATCTAAGTTATTATGTCCTCATTAGGTATCATGTCCTCCTCTCCCCATAGTTTAGACTCTTCACAGAAAATGGAGAACAAGGAAACAACTTATCATATAGTAATCAAGTACAAACATTACATAATAAGAAAGTAAAAAAAGAAAACAAAAGATCAAAAATTCACAATGCTCTAGGTACTGGGCATTCACATGTACCTCATATTCCCATGTACTCTCTTCAAGGACACCATGCCTCCACAACACAAGAACCAAGGGAATGGTCCATCCATGAAGCACCTTCTCACCATGATCCTCAATTACCATCGGTAACTCCATGAACGTCACGTCATCCATGGTATCCAATTCTCCCTATTCGTGGATATGGGAGTCATCATGTAGATACCAAAAAAGGTGAGATTCATGAAAGACATTTTGGATCCACACCAACCATACTGGTAATGCAAGCTAATACACTACCTCATAAAATCATCTGGACACCTAGAAGGGTCTGATGAACATTGGAAAAAGAACACTCCCCCTTCCAAACCCCCACTTTCCATGATAAGGGGAGACCTTCTGGAACACGTGGTCCCAAACATCGAACTCCGAGGGTCTACTCCAATGATCGACATATGACTTACGCCAATCCTGGGCTACCTTCATCCTTTCTCACACATGATGAACCTACTGTGTCATGCTCTGAACCACCTTAGGGCCATGAACACCAACCCCCCTGAACTCTATCCAAGAAATGAGTGAACGACATGGTCTTCTATAAAAGGATTCGAATGGTTCCATGCCAACGATGGAGTGATAGATATTGTTGAAGGAAAACTCTACCAGGGGAATGTGTCATACCCAAGACCCTCTGAATTCTTGAACACACAATCAAAGAATATCCTCCAATGTCTGGATGGTCCACTATGTCTGTTCATCCGTAAAAGGGTGGAAAATAGGTCTAAGGCATAGATGGTTTCCAAAATCATGCTGAAATCCCTTCCATACTATTGATGTAATGCATGTATCTTGATCTGAAATGATGGTTCTGGGAAATTGGTGTAGCCGCACAACTTCACCCACATACTTATGTGCTAAGGCATCCACTACACTCAAATCCTTGACAACAAATAAGTGAGATGACTTTTTCAATCGAGCCACCACAACCCGGATAGAATCACATCCTCCCTTATCCCTAAAATATACTTTGAAAAAAATCCATCTACACGTCATCCCACTTCCACTTTGGAACGTCTAAGGGTTGCAATAGACCACTAGGAACAAAATTCTTAGCCTTCACCTGCTGACACATGAGGCACTTTTCCACAGACTCTGCCACTACCCAATTCACTCCGAGCCACCAGAACTGAGCACTCATGACCCAGTACATCATAGAAACTCGTAGACGTACCACTAGAGGTGAGTATAGAAAACACCGAGAACTCCCCCATGCATCGCTACCAGGAAAAATAACTTCCCATAGAACAACATATGATTCGGACTATCCTCCAACCATCCTTCGGGTGCATCAACCTAGCTAAAAAAATCACGATTCACTTCAACATATGAGTCTCCCCACTGAGACTCGTCCACCTATCGTACCAAGGAAGAATGTACTATCATCTAAAATAGACATCCTCTAACTTCCTCCACTCTTATACCGTGATGTAAATCATATAAATCCTCTATTTCTTTCCAGTCATCTGCTGACTCCCAAGCCACATCCTTCTATGACTTCCTTCTCTAGGAATCAACCACCATGTTACCCTTTCCAGAGGTTTAAGAGATATCAATGTTGTATTCCTGGAGAAACTCTATCCACCTCCATTTTTGTATGTTTAAGTCTCTCTGGGAGAAGATATACCACAATAATTTGTGATATGTTAATACCATGAATCATTCAATGATGAGGTAATGCTGCCACATATTTAGTGTAAACACAACCTATGAAAGCTCTAGTAAATGGGTGGTATTGTAACATTCTTGTGGGAATATCTTCCTTGACCCAAAATATATCACACCAACTGCTGCATCAGCGAAAACCCTAATCCTAGAACAGAAGAATCACAGAACACTTCAAATGTTACCCCTTCCTATGGAAACCTCAGCACTGCGGCACCGACCAGCTAACCTTTTTGATAACTGAAGGCTTCCTGGATCTTCTCACTACATATAAAAGCCTTCCCCTTTTTGATCAAGTCATTCAATGGTGCTTTAACTTGAAAGAAGTCGAGAATGAACCTATGGTAGTAACCTTCTAGACCCAAGAAACTAAAAAACTCTGCCACGTTCTTTAGTGCTACCCATGAAACAACCAGATTGGCCTTCGACCTGTCCACTGATATTACATACAGGGACACCATGTGTCCAATGAATTTCACATATCATTTCCAAAACATTCACTTGGACAACTCCCATAGAGCTGGTGTTGTCGGAGGACCTAAAAACCATCCATAGATGCTCAGCATGATCCTCCCCAGACCTTGAGTAGATCAGGATGTCTTCAATGAACACGACTATGAACTAGTCCAGATACTTGTGAAAAATAGAGTTCATAAGGACCATGAATATAGATGGTGTGTTCGTAATGCTGAACAACATGAACATAAACTCAATGTTCTCATACCATAATATAAATACATTATTTTGGATTTCACCCTCTTCCTCCCTCAACTGGTGATATACAGATGGTAGATCTATCATAGTGAACAAAGATGCTCCTATTAACTTGTCAAAAAGGTCATCGATTATCATAAGGGGGTAATGGTTCTTGACCATCATGAAATTCAGTCTTCAGTAGTCTATACACATCCTAAGACCACCATATTCCTTCTTTGAGAACAAGACTAGAGCACCCTATGGTGATGAGCTTGGTCAGATTAAACCCTTCATCATCAGGTCATCAACCTAAATCTGCAACTCCCAAAATTCAGAAGGCTCCATCTGATAGGGATCAACCAAAATTGGATGGGCACCGGGTTGTAAGGATATCTTGAACTCAAAATCATGTCGTGGGGGTAGAGTCACAACCTCTTTGGGGAAGATGTCCAAGAACTCACAGACAATCCAGATATTCCACTATCTCTGAGTCTGTCTATTCCACTAACAACTCAACTTACAAGGAAGGAAGAGACTTCGTATGTTAGCTTATCTCCTGAAAAACCTGCTCAACAATGAAAGATACAAGTTGTCCACGCTTATCTGAGAACACGACTCTTTTCCGAAATATATCTATAACAGCATGTATGAAAAACAGCCAGTTGATGCACATGATGATAATGTATTGATTCATTTTTAGTAGAACGAGATCCCCACTAGATTGATGCGACCCCAACAACATTCTACATCCTCAGTAAACATTACATAGGCTGGTCTAACCTATTACTGGGATACTGAAAACCATGGGCATGGAAATTCTCTCTACATCTATACCCAATGCATTGGATAGATTGGGGAAAAAAGGAGTGTGAATATATTGAATCAAAAAAGGAATTTCCAAGAGACAAAAATAGACCGATCATACCTCGAATATCCTTTGGCCCTGCGGAAAATATTTCCTCCACAATGTGCAAGTTCCTTCACCAAGATCCTTTGCCCCTCGACTGTTGACCACCTCCCCGACCAATCCCTATTTGAGGTCCCTGAGGATCTCCAAGAGGTTAGCCTCCTCCGGCACCATCCACCCTCACTAGAGCTGGAGCTCGATGTCCCTTCCACTGCAGATGAAATGGTTTGGCCGACTGCCGGTGCTACTGAGTTGGATTCTAATCCTTCACACCCACACTATACAACACTCAGTCGTGACACCGATTATTAATATTACCACAAATACCACATGTAAAACACCTTGGACCAAGGCCTGTAATGAAAGGGTGAGGACTAGTAGATCAGAACTTGAACTGTTGAGGCCTTCTCCCCACCAACTGAAACCTCAAACGCCCTGATGCTAGATTCCTACTGCTAACAGCCTTCCCCTTTGACGAACTCAACTGAATCCCCTCTCACGGCACACCTCCCAAAATGTGAATCCAATCCACCAATTCATCTTTCTTCTGAATCTCTATGTTCATCGGTAGGGTGAAGGGAGTAACATCATATTGAATATAATGTCGGAGTGCCTCTTATAAGAATCTTGCTCATGACTCCTCATCCAAAAAGATTTCTAAAGAGAATCAAAATAGATCCTTGAACTTGATCCCCATCTCCCTTATCAACATACACTATTGTCAGAGGGAGAGCATCTCATACCTCTTTTTGGCCTTCATCATGTAAGAATGAAATTCTTCCCAGAACTCCTTCTCAATGTTAGCCCTTGAAACCTCAGTCTCCAGCCTCTCTATGAGGTAGAGCATCCACCACCGACACACTTCTCCCTGCATCTGTCTCATAACTAGAAGAACCCAATACTCTATCGGACCCCTAATCAAAGTAAAACCAGTCACCATCTCCTCAAGCCATCTCCCCATTCTATGTCTGTGACGCTGCACTCGTACCTTCTCAAAGTCTCCTTCTGGAAGTCATGAAGCAACTTCTTCCATTGTTTTTCCTCCTCCTCTCGATCAACCCTCCGCTGATCAACCGGATCAACCTGAAGGGCCATGAATTCCTACACTACTTGTGGACGACATCCAAGTTCCATAACTAAAAAATAGGAAGAAATAATTCCTAATCCTGAGTAGTGAATAAAATTCGTTTTAATTTTTTTAATGTTTTATTTATATGAAATTCCCAAAAAAACCCATGACACACATGAACCCAAGTTATTATGATGCATGTACTATTCCAAGGGTCTTTACCCTGTAATCAGTGAAGCCTCACTTGGTCGTTTAGTAGGTCTATATTCCTTGCATCGGATCACAGGGAGCCCAAAAATCCAATGTCCTAGCCTATCATCCCTATACCATTTCACACACCTTGATTGGCTAACATAGTTTCCCTACAATCCCGTGAGATCCTTAATGTGCCAACCCTCGAACTCCATCATATCTCTAAATCATCACCTATGAGACCATTCTGTCATGACCTGGCTTCTCTGAGGTAAAGTTGATATAATGACCCCTGAAGTCCCTCCATTAATAGGCCCCTGAGTGGTGACTAGCACCAAGGGTATAAAATCTCACGTAATATGGAAGGAATTACCCTTTTTAAAGAACAACATCATGAGTTATGATTGAGAATACAAAACAAATCCTAATACCAAATGTAAAAGTAAGTCCATGAATCCATTCCCACATGCATGTTCAAAATAATGTGACAAAAAGTAAAGGAAAACTATACTAGAATGTACAAAAAGAAAGAAAAGTAGCAATGACAACTGTCCCAACGCCCAAGCTTGTAAGGTCTGATAAGGTCCTCAAATTCCACCTAGAAAACTGAATGAATCATTATATACTTAGGTTGAGTATATGGGTATACTCATTAGGGAATCCAAAATTACTCATTCAAAAGTGGGGAGACATTCAAATGCCTTGTGAAAATAATAGAGGAAACCAAAAAACCTAGCAAGGAAAACTATCCACCCAGCCTCACCAAGGAATAGTCCCCAAATAATACACATTATGTAAAATATAGTAATATCACATCGATATTTGGGTACCCCGCAACGCTTTCCAACTAGTTATTTTGAACATCCTACGCATCAGTCCTCCCCCAGAAGTCCCACTGCAGTCTAACTTACGCCCCCAACATCAACCATATGGGACATCCCAACCGCACGTTTATCTTACCCGCAAACACCTGGTCCACTACAACCACACACAACCATGCCTGCATACACATGGGGCACAACAACCACCACCATAGCCGATGAAACCTGGGCCTCATCTCAACGATACTTGGGAAATGAACCTTCCTGCACACACCTGGTCCAACCCCCCACAACACACCTTGCCCGAAGAGTCTGTGGCTATAATGAACATCAATCCATCAAATCGTTCTTAAAGTGTCTTGGGATATCTGGGAGAGGGAGCCTAAAAGGATCTAATAACTAGCCACTCATTGGAATGTTTGAAAAAACACCCTATCCCTTGAAATGGTGGTGTTCCGCACGAAGTGATCAACATGGCTGGGGTGCATATAAGAAAAAAAATAAAGTTTATACGTATAGGTAAATAAGAAATCATCCTAAACTAAGGGTCCCCAAACCGACAACCATCCCGTACACAACCACTCTTACTGATTTCCCAACATGAATAAGTACACACCAACCACAAACAGAGCATAACCGATTCCTGTAAAATAGTTACCCATCGGACATGTTCTAATTATTATGTTCAAGTGATTCCATTTAAATATTCCATCAGTACCAGGAAACTAAGGGGAATAACCATATGCAAAAACAATAATTGAAATGAAAAACATAAATTTTGTTGTTTAATCACTTACTCCCATTCCTCTTACAAGTAACAACATCAAATGGGTTCTGTGAGATCCCTCTAAGTACTGGAACCAAACCAAGTCCCAAATTACAATGTCCAGAACATTTACCAATGGCTCCACACAGCCCCAGATTGACAAATTGAAAACCACTCAACTAGAGATACTATTTCCATCCATGTCACCCCACAAGGCATAAAAAAGAAAAACCATGCATATCACCAGAACAGAGCAATGTAGTTTTCAGATTTAGCAAACATAATTCCTTAATTTCCTTATTTTCAGTTTGGTTAACCAGGGCGATCACAATAGGGTTTTTATCCATCAGGAATCAATTTAAATCAACCATGTATGCATGATTAATTAGTCTCCATATTATATAAATTCAATCAATAAACTTTCCATAAAATTTAGCTTCATTAATGAGAAATATTGGACCACAAACTACCATAATTTTCAATGGACACGATCCCATACAATTGCCAACATAAAAAGAAGTGTAGAATGAATCAACATCACCATCATTCCCACCCCTTCATTCTTTATAAGACTATTTATTATCTTCATTATTTTTTTTATTTATGTCCCGAGGGAACATCATAGTACCTACCTTGCATAATGTAAAGTAAAGAGAGATGATGGAGAAATACCTACCTGGATGATCAAGGATCGATGTTTTCTCCTTACGCCAAGAACTGGGGAATGACGGTACTTGTAGGGAGAACTAAAAGGATCAGCGGGAATGGATCCATCATGGGAACAGGATTGGTCACAAGAGTAAGTCCTAAGACACAAATTGAGAAACTAAAAGGAAGAAGGAAGTTATTATCTTGGATGAAGAAGAGACCAGATCATAAAATTAGGGAGACCTTTTCAATGTACTTAAAATTCAGATCGTGGCTTAACCACATTTCTTGGTGGTTTCATATTTTGTGATTAATTTAGATTTAATAATTCCACTCTAAAAGAGTGGAGATAGACCAATGGATGACCATGAGTTTATAGATTTCCATTAAATGGAGTAAAACACGTAACACGGGTGAAGCTAGGAAAACAAAAGAGACTAGAAAATACTGCAAAGGATGGGAATATGATAAAAGGTCCACACATTTTGGTAATTATTGGGTCTCCTGACATTAAGGGGTTTAAAAAAAATCTTTTTCAGTTGTTAAATCACTTTAAAAAGGATATTAAAACACTTTTATGTCAAAAGATGTTTTACTGGAGGGAAATTCGAAAGTCCCAGAGATGCTAGGAATGACTCTCTGATGGGTGAGTCACTAACACACTGACACCATCTCCCTATCACTGATTCCCTAGCACCGATTCCCAATCCGTCCCACTATTTCCCGATTGGTGCCACCAATTCCCATCAGTGACATCGATGACGATCGGTGCCATAATTCGGTCAACCTGAAATTTGGAAAAATTCTTGATGAGTCACTGATAGACACCATGATACATCAAACATCAGGATTTAGAAAATTAATGGACCAGGAGGATCTGGAACATTACAAATATGGTTAAACATTGTTTAATAAAATGTTAAACAAGTTATTTTAGATCATAAGTAAAGCAAAAAATATCTTTAGAGAAAGAAAATTTTCCATAAAAATAATATTTTTAATAGAAATATAATTTACCTTAAGAAATTGGGTTTCTTATTTTCAAAACAAAAATAAAAGAAAAATTCATAAAGAAACTTATTGGCTCAACAATCTACCCCTTTTTGGAAAGCACAAACAACTTCTTATAAAAGAATATACGGATTAAAGTTTTCATTTTTAAGCTTAATAGAAATAATTATATCCCATTTTATTTATGGCCTGTGATTAATATGACTAACTCCCACTTAGGTTTTAAAATAATTAAATATATTATTCTTTAATTTCATTGAGAAATAACTATTCTGTACTTATGAATTTCATTTTTAAGTAATATCCCCTTACATAGACATTCTCTTCCTTTTATATAATATTGTTTTTGATCATTGTTTTCTCCCCCTTCGTGATTTTCAAAAATTAATGGAGGGAAGTCATGTACCTGAAAGGTTAGGGATATACAAAAAACCATAGAAAGATTAAAAATTTCATTAACATGAAAAAAATTGTTACAAAGAAAATCACAATAATAGATCAAAGTTTAAGAGAAAATAATTTATCCTTGATTTTCTCAGTTGGAATCATCTTTTTTCCAGGTATATTTCTTATCCTTCAATTCACTATAATGATCTTCAATATTTGGGATCAACTAATTCAGATTTGAATATTTCCATTCGAGATCTTTGATTTTTTTTCTTAAGACCTAATAATTTATCCTTGAAACTTTATAATGTTTTCCTAATCTTTATGTTTTTCAGTGAACTATTCCTTGAATTCCCTTTCTCTTTCCAGATTTATAGAAACTGAATTCATATTCCCATTCAGATATTTATCTTCCTGTTGACGAATAGCTTTCTCTTCCTTTAGTTTTTCTGAAAAACATATTGAAATGTTATTTATTTGGTCACTTGACTTATGAAAAATATCCTTGATCGAATCAGTGAAATAATAAAAAAAAATAGGATAATCTATCAATGACTTATACCACATAGTTATTTCATTGTATGATCTCCGATGACAGTCATACACGATTTGAAAAGACATGATATCTACTTCAAGTTTGATATAATTTTCCATATGAAAATTTGTTTAATAAGACTTCTGATAGATTGTTTAATGAAGAAGTCGACATCTGGAATCAATGCCTAGAAGGAAAGGAATTTAATTATCAATTTTTTGGAGTACTGAACCCCATAATCATTTCCAGAGGGGGATAAAGTCTCTAAGATAGATTCTTTTTTAGATAGGGAACATTATCTTGGTCATCTTATTTCCTCTTTGATGTTCTAATAACATCATTATTTTTATTTTTGGGAACATATTTCTTTGGTGAATCAACATCAACTTTCTTAACATTCTCAACATTAGATATTTCTTTCTTAACTTTATGAGTTTCATGATCACCATAAAAAACATAAACTATTTTATCATCATCAACATCATATTTTTTATCAACCTTATCATCAATGTGTTGAAAAATATCATTATTACTACTCTCATCATCTAAAGGAGCATTATTGACCTCATGATGACCATCAACTTATTTATGAAGAGATTGTCCTTTGGAAATGATCTTGGTGGATTCATATAGGGAATTTATTATAAATAGATTTTTATAAGGGCTCTCATTCTCTTGGAATTCTTCAAACATTTCTATCACATATTCACTATCTACTTCCTCTTATTCTTATTATCCTTCTTGTTGTTATTCAACTATGGGTTCTAGAATTGAAATATCTTTATTTTTTTATCTGTAACCAGATTCACATTTGGCACTGGTTCTTGGAAAAAATATTATGGTACCATAACTTGTTCAGAATCCTTCTAGGTATCTCTATACAGATTTTTAATTATATCACATTCATACTTTTTTCTTGAGCTCTCTCAATTTAGTAATAACGTCATCAGAGAAAGTATTTTTTTTATTTAGCTTCGATGGAGTAGATACTGACTCGGGTGCTAGTGTTTTTCCTTTTTGTTTGGCCCCTTTATCTTTTCTTTTCTTTGGAGTTTTCTTAGAGCTTTTTCCAGCTTCACCTTTTTTACTGGCAGATTGATCATCCTTTTCTGAAAGATTAGATAACACTCTTATATTAACCCCAAACCCAATATCTATTGTCATCATGGTATCATCACTTAACAACATTATCATGAAGACCTTGTAGTATGAGATGTAATGGATTTTGAAGGATTCTAAGAAGAAGAGAATGATCATGGACTATATTTTAGGGTACATAATGATTTGATACTTAATAATTGCATTCTTGATATTGTTGATAGTTAGAAAAATTTACATGATGATGTTAAACTTAAATATAGACACCAAAAAATACATCATGATGATATCATATATCTTAAGGGAATCCTTGTCACCCATCCTCGGAACCAAAAAACCTTACATCCAAAGATATATCGATCTATAATTTGTTGAAAGATGGGTAATCTGGAATTTCTTTAATCTGTTAAGTCCAAGGCACTCAACAACCTCAAACTTTTAAAATTAACCTTATTTAGCAGGTAATCTATGTGAGAAAAATATTTCTTCTGCATCATAAGGAATATCTATGATACTTTTTTCATTATTGAAAGATAAGGAATAGGTCTTTATATAAGTTTTGAATAAATATATTTCTCTCCTTCATTGTTCATAAAAATGAAATATATCATAGAATTATATAACAAGATTAGAATATACTAGATCCTAATTTTATCCTTGGCTACATAGAGACATTCACATCCATTCTTATTTATGATTTTTACAATCAAAGAATCATACTTGACAAATAAATTTGGGTCCGCAAACATTTCTTTGAAAATTAGGAAATCCTTGAGTTCATTTTTGGTGGCCATCAGATACTTTGAGGAAACATCAAGAGACATTAGATTCTGAAGAGAAGGTGATAAAATGAACTACACACTTGAAGGGTGGAAGATCTTCAGCAAAAATAACACCAAGAGAACCTATGTGGGACATGAATATGAGGGTCCTTTATATAGGCTTCACAATGACATTTCATATTCCCGAATCAATCCATCTGTTAATATTTTCTTTATCTAATATAACGGTTGAAATCAATGTCGAGGAAGAATTTTTGTCAAATATTTTGATGATTTAAGAGAAATTTCAAATTTTAGTAAAGTGAATCTGAAAAGGTTTTCATAAAACAAGATTCAAATACCAACAAACCAAAAAGTAAAATTCGATGATATATGTTAGAAAAAATACATTCTAGATTATTCATAATGATTTGTAATTATTGATAGTGTTCGTCATAAAGAACTTATGTTACAAAAATATTTATTATAGAAAGAAAAGGTTCCAAAAATTTTAGGTTCAGACATTTGTTTGTAAAATGAAATATAAAAGAGTAAACATATATGCTTCCCATATGAAAAGGATTATCTAAATGATAGGAGATGGATTCAATGAAAATTATACTGATGATTGTCTTATGGTTATCATTCTTATTTTTTTAACATATTCAAAACTATTAGAGGTTAATGGTTTTTTAAATGTGTCTGCAAGTTGATCTTGTAAACCAATAAGTTGATAAATGATATCACTTTTATGTGTGTTATACATAAGAAAGTGAATCCTAATGTCTATGTTCTTTGAAAAAGATTCATATGAAGGGATTTTTCTTAGGGAAATTACACTACAATTATCAAACTGTATTTTTCTTTTAGTAAAAATAATGACATAGTCTATGAGTGTGTGTTGTATCCACAACACTTGATCATAACAACTATAAGCTTCCAAATATTCAAATTTAGTAGTGGAATGTGCTACTGAGTGTCGTTTATTTCTTGAACAAGAAAATAATGAATCTCATAATAAATGACATGTTCTAGATGTACTTTCCTACCCATTCAGCAGCCACCATAATTAGCATCCAAAAATATTTATAAAATATAATCATTTTTATATGAATTGAAAAATACTTAATACAGGGTTCCCATTAAATTGAAAAAAATTAATTTCATTGATTTTAAATGGGGTTGTTTTGGATTAGATTGAGATATTTCACATAATCATATTGAAAACATTATGTTTGGATGACTAGATAGTAAGTATAAAAAACATTCTATCATACCCATTAAAGATTTCTAATGTATTGGTTTCCCAGCTTTATCAAGATCATGAGTGTTTGAAGTACCAATTGGAGTAATTAATCTTTTATTGTTGTCATATCCATACATCTTAAGATGATATTTAATATACTTATGTTGGGATATATAAGTTCCTTATGGTATTTTAAAAAAATTTGAATACCAATAAAAAATGTTAATTCACCCATCATACTCATTTCAAACTCTTATTTCATAAGATTCACAAATGAGTCAGTTAAGGATTGATTAATTGATCCAAATATTATGTCATCAACATTAGTTTGAAAAATAAAATCATTTTTTATCCATATTTATAAAAGGGATGGATCAACAATTTCCTTAACATAATTTTTTTGAAACAAAAATCATACAAGTTTGTCATACTAGGCTCTAGGGTCTTGTTTAAGTCCATATAATGCTTTGGTATGTTTGTAAACATGTTTTAGATGTTTTGTGTCTTCAAAGCCAGAAGGTTTTTCAACATAAACATCATCTTGAACATATAAATTAAGAAAATCACACATCATGTGTATTTGAAAATGTTTTGAAATTGAAAAATGCTACAAAGGGTAGACGAATATGAATAGATTCAAGTCTAGCTACTGGAGCGCATGCTTATTCATATTTTATTCCCATTTTGGATTATAGCCTTTAGCAATAAATCTTGATTTATTTATTAAAATGATTCCTTTTTCATCACATTTTTTTCTTAAGACCCATTTCTCATGAATTATAGAAGTTTCTTTATGTCATTAAACCAATTATTATACTTTATTCCTTTCAAATTCATTTAGTTTATCTTTCATAACTTTAATCCAATCATCATGACATAAAGTTTCATATGAGCTTCTAGGTTCTAATTGGAAAGAAAAGATAGATTCTATAATTCATTTCTATTATAACTTATAGTCCTTATAGGTTGATTTACAACACCGATGACACTGTCACTGAGCTGATTCTTAAGAAAGAACATATTTGGGTGTTTTATAACCTATTCATCAACATAAGGAAAAAAATCATCTCAGGTAAATACTTCTGAAAAATGTTCTTGGTTATTTTTCTTATTAGATGAATCTTCCATCAAAGGATGATAATCAGTTTTTTGAAAACACATCCAAGGATTTTGGTTGGGGTTTTTTTAAAAGAAGGATCAGATTCATCAAATTTAACAGTTATTGTTTCATCAATAATAGAAGAATTTTTTATAAAAACTCTATAATATTTATAAGTGGTAGAATAGTGTAAGAAAATCCATTTATCAGATTTGGGTTAAAATTTAATTAATTTATCTTTAGTATTCAAGATGAATATTTTCATCCAAATACATTTAAGTAAGAGATAATAGGTTTCTAGCCAGTCCATAACTCATACTGTGATTTCTTATGAAAAGGTGTAATTAAAACGTGATTTATATTATAACTATAAATACTAATAGCATCATACCAAAAAATTCATAGAAATAGAATACTCATTCAACAAGGTTCTAGTTATCTCTTGAAGAATATAATTTATTATTTCAAAAACACCATTTTGATGAGGAGTTCATGGAGCAAAGAATTAATGAGTAATTCCTTTATTACTACAAAAAGATTCAAAATATGAATTTTAAAATTCTCCCCAATGATCACTATAGATAGGTATCAATGGATGACTTTTATAATTTTTAACATTATCTAAAAAAAGATTTAAAATAAGAAAAGGAGTCATATTTATTTGCTAAAAAATAGACTCCATAAAAATCTAGTTTAATCGTCAACTAAAATAAATACATAGTATTTTCCTCTAACACTTCCAGATTCTGTTGGTCTGAAATGATCCATATGCACTAGTTGTAATTCATGAGAATTTGAGGCTTTAATAATTGATATAAAACATGAATTATATTCCAATCCATATTGACAAGGATCAAAAACTCATTAAGAATCAAATCTATGCTTTTTTAGATCCCAAAAAAGTATTTTATTTGATAGTTTTCTTAGATTGATAAGGATACAATGTCCTAGTCTTCTATTCCATAACCAAGATTGATCTTCCATTGAAATAAGCCAAGGTAGGTTTTATCTCTTATGGTCTTCTCTGTTGAGTGCATAAATATTCTCATGCATTTGGGAATAGATAATAAACACTTCCTTGGAATTACGTACTAGGAATTTATCGTTCTTAAAATTCATAGGGAACCCTTCATCACATAATTTTCTTATTCTTATAAGGTAGTTCTTAAGTCCTTTAAAAGATAGAATATTTGATATTAATGCTTTTACAATAAGAAAAATGTTACAAATACCACTAATTTCTCCGTGATAATTATTCCCAAATGTTACCATTCCACATTTCATCTTCATAACCGTTTTAATGATGTTTTTATTACCAGTCATGTTCTGGGAACATCCACTATCCATTTACCATGTATTGTTGGTGGTACATAACTATTTTCCTAAAAATAAAATAAGGTGACATTCAGAATCAAAACATCCTTGGATCTAGAAATGTTTGATATTAAAATATTTGGTATCAAAATTTTCATATAAAAGTAATATTTATTAAAACCTAAGGTTTTTATTTTTTAAAGAATAATTTTTCTCCTAGTTTCCACTACATTGATACATGGTGAAAAATTATAACGTTGGGGAAAAAGTAGTTGTGACTAATAACTATTTTTGAATGAGAATAACCATATCCATAACTTTTAATGGGATGACAATGTTGGGAATACATTTTATCAAAACCCTTAATTCCTTTAGTAAATATTGATAAATGTTTCTTTAAGGAAAATATTCTATATTTTAGTCCAATTACTAAATTCATATCCTCAAATTCATTAGTCTTAGAATTTGAGTTAGTCTCGAATTTTTTTTTGGAAATAAAATTTTCATGATCTTTAGAATGCTTATCCTTATTAGAATTTACATCTTTAAGGTTTGTAGAAAATTTTAAAAAGCATGAATTTTTTAATCAAGATATTTGTAATGATTTGATAGTTCTTTTGTTAATATTGATATTATAGAATTATACTTATCTAGATACATATTGATATTAATATTTTCATTTACATGTAACATGAAAAACCTAGATACTTCTTCAAATTAATGTAAATTATTATCTTCTAATGATGAATATTCTTCATTTTAAGATTCATAATATTTTTCATTAAAAATTAAAATATAAAGTAATAATGTTTAATGACTCTATAATATTTACCTTATCCATGAGACATTTATTTTTAATAGGAATTATAGTTATTAGACCAAAATTATTTTGTCAAGAAGATTTAATATCAAAATATTCATTTGAAATATATCCACCACTAGCCCTCTAGGTGTCATTACCTTTCAGTACTTTATCAAACATAGATATTTAGTAATTTATTATAGTTCATTCCTAATTCCAATCATTTCTTTCTTTTCTATTAATCATAGGATTGTCTGATATGATATGACTTTCCCTCTTACATTTATAACATGTTACTTCTGAATTTTTCTTATACTTCATATATTTTTTCTTGTATCTATATTACAAATTTTTATTTTCCAAAATTTTCTTAATTCTTCAAAAAATATTGGAAATTACATTCTTTGAATGATCACTATCACTTGATTTAGATATAATAGTAGCTTTCAAGTATTTTGATATTGTAAACCTTTACAGAGTCTTGGATTTCATATGATTTGAGGTTGTATGAATGAAACACTTCCATTACCATTCTTTTTCTTATTATTCTCAACATTCCTCATAGTTTTAGTTTTGTGAGGTAGAAGTGTCCTTAATAACTCATCATGATTAATGTATGAAACATTCATATTCTTATAAATATATGTTCATTTCAATACCCACCAATTGGGCATTATATCGATTATCTTATCCATAATACTTTCATAATGAAGTCCTTTCTCACCCATAGACTGAAGGTTGATGAAGTTAGTAATAAACCATTGGTGAAGTTTTCATTCAGTTTCACCATATGGAAACAAAAAACCATGATATTCAACAATAAGAATAGATCTTCTTGTTTTAATGACCTTGGATGTTCAAAAATGTGTAACTTCAAATCTCTTCTAGATACAATTAGAAGCTTCACAAGATGAAATTTGGTTATAGATATTTCTAGCCATATAACATAATAATGTATTGTGTACCTTAAAGTTAATATCATACCCATTATTTTCATGATTGTTGAATTCTAGGATTTCCTTCTCTAGAATCTTGTAGTCTCCAGTTAAAGTAAAAAAGTTATCCTCATTTGTGTTGATAATAAAAGTCTTCATCCTATTTCTATAGTATTCATGTTCATTTCCATTAATGATTGGTTGTCTCAAAGGATTTATATGATCTATTGATCCAATGTTAATTTTTTCATTCCTTAAGAAAAATACATAAGAACATTTCCAAAAAATAGGTTAATAGTAAAAGGTAATAAATAATGAAAATATTTAAGAACAAAAATGAACACGAAAAGTTAAGCAAGCGAAGTTGATAAAGAAAACTTATATGCATGAATCATTATTTTAGAGACCTCCTATGATACCAATTGTAGGATCTATATGTAGATGTAGATTTCTGAATTATAAGAGGGTGGTGGGTGAATTTTAGGTAAAAAACTTTTGTTTGTATCCATAAGAAAATCTATGTTTAGCTAATTTAAACAAGATGGATTCACAATAACTTGATTAAGATAAAGAAACATCAGACAAGATTGCATAGAAAATGATTCTACCTTTATGTATATATAATTATATTTATATCATAGTATACAAGTAAAAGAATGTGTACGAATGTTATACTTTCTAACTATAACAAAATGCATTGAAAATAAAACTTGTAACAAAAAAAAGTAAACACATATAAGAAATATTTTAACCCAAAGAAGAGGGTATTCAACAACCTTGGTTAAATGTATCTTTATTTATACATTCAAGAAATGTTATCATAATCCACACCAGGGTAAGACCTTGATATGAAGATCAGTATCTGTATTGTTATCCTTGAATTCCCTCGTTCTATAAGGTGATTGGAGCCTATGTCTTCTTATCCCTGGAATCCCTTGAAAAATCAAAATAAATCAGAATCACTCTAGGAAAGTTGATCATGATGTTCTCAGCTTGAATAATTTTTTCACAACATTCACAAAAGGAAGAAAGAGAAAATCTCTTGCAGTATATAAGAGTTCTACAAAATCATTATATTTTGACCATTTAAACGGCTGTGTATTTATAGGAGAAAATACCAATGGTCGACTTCCTCCTACAATGGACATATTTATCATTAAATTGGAGAGAGACATGTACATGTGTCACTTAGCCAATGGTTTGTTTAAAATAGATTGTACAAAAACCTTTTATTTAAGAAAAAATGGGAAACATCATCATGTGTAAGAAACAATAATATATAAGAAAAAAAATTTATGAAACATATGCATAATAGGATTCGATAAAATTGTAATAATATGTAAATGAAGAAATTTAACTTTAACCAATATGAATAATAATATTATATGGATAATGAAAATCGGAGTCTAGAAATATTAAAAATCAGATTCTAAGAAAATTGTGAATCATAGTCTGAGTTTTGATGAATTCATAATCTAATTTATTTAGAGATCAAAGACTAATTTCAGAAGAAATCATAGTCTATTTTGTGAAGAAATTGGAGTCTAATTTCAAAATAAATTGGAATTTTATTTTAGATGAAAGTATATTATTATTTCAAAAGAAATCAGAGTCTTATTTCAAGAGAAATTCGAGTTTGATTTCAGAATAATTAGAAGTCATATTTCTAGAAGAAATTAGATTTTAAGGAGCAATAAGGGTTTATGTTAGATAAGGATCTGTTTTTTGGTTAAAGAAAAATATGGTTAGACATGGTTCATGACAATATTATATGTGAAATTGAATATCATATGTTAATTAAAAAATATCTATAGAGAAAAAAAATTCCTTAAGAAATAATTTCTTATAGATCGATGATTTACTTTATGAAAATTTGTTTGTAATTTTCAAAAAAATAATAACGGAAAAATTCTTAAGGAAACCTATTGACTCAAGAGATAAAAATATCATTTTTATTTTAAAAAACAAATTATAAATTTTAATAAAATATCAAAAATCATTTTCAATGAAAAATTATTTTGAAACAATTTAAAGGAAATTATTAAAATTAATTTAAAACATTTATTGAGGAATATTACCATTGAAATTTAAAAAATACATTTTAATTTTTTTTTGAAAACATAATTTGAAAACATGTCTTTAGAAAAAAAATTGACCAAAAAATATAAATAAATTATTTTGAAATCTAGAGTATAAAAACATAGGAAATGATGGGAATTAATATATTCACATTAAATAACCATAGTATACGAACATTAATAATAATTATTTAAAGTTAAGTTATAATATTTCAATGTTGGTGACCTAATAACTAGAAATCCTAGTAATCAATGAGATCATAGTATAATACTGTTAACAATTTGGTAATAATGATTCTTAACCCCAATTAAAGTATTAAATTAAATAATACTAAAAACCATGAGAATAATATATTCATTATTTTACATCTCAATGGGGAAGTATATACACCTCATAAAATAATATAAGTGCATAATACAACATAATTAACAATGAAAAAAAATAGTGACAACAATCCATTACCACACTAGTAACTTGGAAATCATAAACCCAAAGAAAGTGAAATTCTCATATTTATATTTAAATCTATATAAATTACTTTATAAGAATTATAAAATACATTCATGTTAAGTATATAAACCACATGACAAAATTAAGTGTTTAATATTCCATATACCTCACCAAAATAAATTTTACATTAGAGAAACCATTACTAATTTAGTAACATTTGAATTATTAGATCTATGAAAGAATTACATCAATATAAAAATTTAATATCATGAAATAAATTAAATTAATTATATAAAAAGTCATAGATATGTATATAGTCTACAAAAAAGAAACATGTTGTGAATATAGAATATGTCTCTATGAAATAAATTTGGGACTAGAAATTTCCTTCCCTTGAGTCTGATTCATTATGATTTTCATCTATCTTAATGGATAATAAACTTATGTTAAAAATAGTATTTATTTAGAACCATTTTGTGGTTTATTTTTTATTTTATTTCAATTATAATAATTTATATATAATTACATAATAAATTAAATCTATATTGTATGTTTTGACCACATTTGGATTATGTGTCAAAAATGAATTTAGTAGGTTTACTATGGTCAAAAATCTCATTATATAAATATATCAAGATTAATAATTGTGAAAAATTTATCATATTATTTCTTTTATAATAATTATATATATCATTACTATTTTTGTGGTGATAAAGAAAATAAAAATCACATTAGATTGAGGAGGCGGTAGTCTACATGTTCGCAAAATCCTTTATCACATTTTCAATTTGTGAAAAGGTAAGAATGAAAGTGATATATTTTTTTTATAGAAAGGTAACTCTGTCTTTAATATCATATAAAAGTAATTTTTATCACATGTTTTTATTAATATTTTCCTTAATGTATTCCAAGTAAAGCATGAATGGATTACTATGCATTGAGGTGGTGGTAGTCCACACGTCCACAAATGATGTTATCATGTTCTCTAAAAAATGCATAAAGGCATGTGTCACATAAGGATTTTAGAAGAATAAATTAATCATAAATATCATATAATTCACATAAAAATATTCCCATCATTATTTCCAACCTTGATCATTGTTAATTTAAGAATGATCAACATCGGTTTTGCGAGGCAGTGGTCCACCATACACAGAAATGATGCTTGTGTACTCAATTTTATAGAACTGTGTATATTTGAATGTCATAACCTTAAAATAAAAAATAATTATATTTTAGAAATTATTTTTTTTAATCATGATATAAAAACAATATATGTGGTTAAAAAAATTAAAAACGTTCATTGATGAATATTACCTTCTCATGGGGTAACTCCTTTTAGTTTTCCCCAAATAACATCCGTTATTGACATTCTTTCCAACCAATACATTCTAGTATTAGAGGAGTGATGTTTTGATGTAATTTTGGAAGAGTTTGGAAGAGACAAATGGCTTTAGATTTTTTTAGATTGGGGGAGAGTGAATTCCCATTTATAGTGGAGGAGGTGTGTCATTCTTGTAGATACCAAAAATAAAACAATATTGGGAGGTCTTCCATAAATAATGTGTCTCAAATAATGAAATATTTTATATGAAAATTGTTATATTTCAGAAATACAGCTACATTATATGTTTTTTATAATTTTTTAGGTCATTTATCTCATTATGATTAATGTTTAACCACTATGTAAACTGATTTTTACATAAATTTTTGAAATTAATTTTAATTTTTTTCCACTAATCATTTTGGTAAAAAAAGTTCTCATTAATAGAAAATGAATATTACACTAATTCCTAATATGGGATAAATTTTTCCAAATCCATTTCAATGATATGTGCCAAATTAATTTAAAATTTATCCAACATATGGGATGAAACAATGAGTTTTTAATGTGATAATGTTCAGAAGTATGAAATGTTTTTATATCCAATTTCACTGTGATATTAGTTAAAATGAATAACTTTGTATTTATTTATGTATTTTTGAACTATTTATTCTTTAAAACAAATTTCATATTTTATTTAAAATTATTCCTTATATATATGAAAATTAAATTTTCAGTTTAACTTACTAATTTTAACTTTTCATCAAAATATTCTACTTATTTGAAAAATTCCAAAAAATAAACATAAATAAATTTTGACATTTATTGGTAAAATAAAATGATTATTTTTCCAATTTTTGTTTATAAAAGATTCAATTTTTTTAAAAACATGTTTTCCATTAAAATGAGGGAAATTTTCATTTTAGAAAAAATATAGCTTTTTATGTTAAAATTGGACATTTGTATATTTTATACCTGTAAAACATATTAGATGAATTGAAAAATATTAAATTGTACATATAACTAATAAATTTCATTAATATAATTCATGAAAATTTAATAATTTGATATATTAATAAAAAAACCTTTGTGGGTATAAAATAGGTCTTCATAGAAACGTATCTTTTATATTCATTTGGGATTCATTATTATATTAAATTATGTTTTCACCAAAGTATTAATTATATAAACATGTGTAAACCATATTTTAATGATTTATTTAATCATAGTAATTCCTTCCAATTCAATGACTAGGTGATAACTTTCACAATATCATCAGTATATTGTTTCCTGGTAAGACTCATCTTTTCCTGTAACACATGTTATAGAAGAAACATTATCTAAAATGAGACAAAAGATAAGATTTTTTTACAGTATAATTCCTTAAAAATAATCATTTTGTTAAAAGGAATATACCAAAGAATTTAAATTAATTTTAATGGATATATTTCAATAAATATCTTCTAGATACATCATACAAACCTTAAAATGAATTTCTACCTCAGCATTCATAATTGTTATCAAAAGGATTAACATTTTTGTATTTAATTTAATGAAACTTAAATCATTAAAATGAAATATAGATAACAGACCATGAAAATGGAATATAGGAATCATAATGGACACCTAAAGATATGCATAAATAAGAGTCCAAATTGGGAGAACATTGGTGGGAATGGAGGAAATGTATACATAATTATAGGAAGTGATTGAGGAAATAGATCATAAGTAAATGAATTATCAATGAATGGTTAAGGGTTTCAAATAAATAAATTATTTATTATAAGAAGGACCATAAATTCACAATAATTAATGGAACAAGGATAATACATTAATTTTTAGATCCTTTTCATAGAGTTTTGTAATTACCTTACAATATAAACTTATAAAATATAGACTTATACTTACATGATATGTAGTACTTCATATATTAATCAACTTACACCATATTTTAATATTTATCACCATATGATGAGTATTCAAGTTGTATTATTATTACTTGAAGCACTAAAATCAACTCATAATGACCAACTAACAATATAATGGGTAAAAGTATTTTTTTCATATCCAAAGTCAATAAAAAACAAGAAATATATTCAAATTATAAGATAATTCTAAAAATGAATAGTCCATCATGAATTAATATCAAAATTTCAAAAGAGATACACAATGCTCAAAAAATATAACTACATCTATAATTATTCTTAAAATTATTGAAATATTTCATGAATATGTTCGAAACTAGATGATTCGATTGATTTGATCATATATTTTTATAATATAAATAAACCATTAGTCCAAAAAATAAAATCCTATATTTTTGAAAAATTTAGATAATTTTTACCTATAAATATATCATACTAAAAATAACACCACATAGTCTAGTGGTAGGGGTGAAACCCTTATCATCTTTTGGTAACGGGTTCAAGCCCCACCACCTTGCTTGATGTGACAGGTTGTCCCCGTCACATGGTTTGTCATTTTTATTGAAAACATTTAATGTAATGCCTCCATAAATAATACCACATGCTCACTATAGGGGGTTACAAATATCCCAATCCAAAAAATGCATCCCAAAATAACATTAATCACTTTAAGACTTCGTTGAATGAAACATCATAGTGTTTTTAGGAAATTGAAGTTATAATCATTATTTATTATATAGACCAATGATAGTATCCATAACTCTTAATATAACCTCTCATGAAAAAATATTAATCTCTAAATTTATCTAAAAAACATTTTATAGTAACTATAATAACATAGGATCCTCCCTCATATATCCTATTCTAAAATTGTAAACTTTATATTTCTGGATATGATTATGATAGTTGTGACCCACTTTATTCCATAAGAAACTAAATAACTAAAATTAAATCATGGAACACATATAGTATAGAAGAATGTTTTGGTATAGGGTTTATTGGAATTAGAAAAAACACCTACCAAAATAATTCAAAATTCATTAAATGAACATTTTTTTAATATAACCTGACTTTTATTATTTAACATTATGAAATCAAAAACATCCTTTTGAAATTATTTATAGTCACAAATAAATTAATCTAGTAAATTATAACATGGTAAAAATTAAACACAATAAGGGTGATCTCAAATTCCCAGTAAGGGTAAACATAAGAATTAACAAATGAATGTATTCAATGGGAATAAGAGTGAAAAAGGGTATAATGACATAGTAAATGTGCTTGAATGAATCATAAAATAACACATAATCTTAAAAAATGGATCATTAAATTTGAAAACATGTAAAAGTAATGATCCATCATAATTAACTATTATGAGTTAATTAATAACAATATCGATCCTGAGAAGAATTTTAAACCGATAAAAACATAATTAAGACACAAGAATGACATGGGAAAAAAATTTACACTAAATTTTCAATCACCCTTAAAAATAAAATAGCCATAATGTAGTCTTCAAAAACCAATTCCTTAATGGTCTATCATAGACCCCATCATCATTGATTTAACCTGAAACCACCAATCATTAGTTTATCATGGAACCACCCATCATTGGTTTATAATGTAACCACCCATAAAATGACAAAGTTATATTACATAATCATAACACATAAAATATTTCATTTAATAAAAAACTCATACGAAAATTAATTACACCTTTAATTACATTATTAAATTATCGAAAATATACGAGTTCTATAACAATCAATTTGAACCATGATTAACTCTTTGAAATGAATGAGATTCCATAAAATATATTTAGAACAATATTAATCCATCTAGAATATAATGAGGATGGAATAAATAAAAAATAAACTAGGTGGAGGAAAAATATCAACATGAGTTGTTAATGTTTATTAATTTAAATTCCATTAAAAAATTATTAGATTCATTCTTTGGGAAAATATTCTATTCATTTAGGAAAACATTTTTTAAAACGTCAAAAAATTTCAAAAATTATTTTATTTTAACATTGATTTTATAAAATAAAAATAAATATTTTAAAATTAATTTAAAATGTATTTTGATTAAATTAGCCTTCTATGATTGAAGAAAACGTTAAAAAATTGATTTTTTTTAGAAAACAAGGTTTTTGTTCAGTTTTAGATCGAAGATATATTAAAGTTATTTTCAGCACATAAAAATAAAATTAGAACGAAATTATTAGAGATCATGTATTCTATTCAAATATAAAATTTAATATAAAATTGATAAAATTGATTATATTTATATCAGGAGATTTCAATTTTGGAGACTTAATCACAAAAAATCCTGATTTACAATGATATTGTAATAACAAACTCATAACAATGTGGAAACATTGATTTATAATCCCCTTGAAAGGATTAAATTAAATGACAAATAAAATAGAAATTGAATAAATATATTCTTGAGGTTAAATGTTAGTGGGTATTTATATAAACCTCAAAAAATAATATAGATTTATAATATTACATATGTCTCAAATAAAGTTTTTTTTGTAAAAAACCATTTTCTCTTTGATAACTATGAAATAGTAAACGCCGTGAAATTTATACCCTAAAATTTAAAAGTAAACCCCCTTAAATGTTTTTATAATAATTATAAATTACATTTAAGTGTAGTGTATAAACCACATATTAAAAAAATGTTTTGAATATGTCATATATCTCACGAAAATTATGGTGAGATGAGAAAATCCCTTACTACATGAGTACCTATTGAACCATGAGATCTATGAAATAATGTCATCAATTGAAAATTTTAATATCATTATATAAATTAAATTAATTATATATAATTTCATAGGTATGTATATAGACAACACATATTAAATAATTGGAAAATATAACAGAAGTCTCAAAAAAATAAAAGTTTACTAGAAATTCCTTTAGGTTGAGTATATTTCATCTTTCTAGAGCTCTATCATTGTAATGACCCGAAATTTTGAATAAATTTTGTTTCCTAATTTTGTGTGTTATTTTATTTTTTTACACTCAACAAAACTGTTTCATTTGATAACATGAGTATAATTAAAATGATACCGTTGCGTTTTGATTGTTATATGACCATTGGTCAATATGACCGCTGGAAACTGAACGTTTTGATTATTGTCTCTAAATACAAGTAATATTGGTTAATTAATATAGAAAGAAGAATCGATGGCCTCACCTAGTAGTCTTGGACCGATCGAAGCCCATCTAACAGAACTTGGGAAGGAGGTAGCACCACTGGGCTTTACTCTGGACCAAACCCAAGCCGAACTTCATCGTGTGAAGCTAGAATGGAATCGATTTCGCGAGAAGTTCAAACTGATAGAAATTACTACTCGTGCGATGTTGGCCGAGCCTCCCTCAGATTCTCTCACCTTAGCACAGCTTACACTTAGGTCCTATGCTGGTGTGATAAGGGGCTATGTAAGGAGACTGTAACTGCCTTCTGTAACCCTTTGTTTTAAATAAAAATTTTGATTTCTTCTTATGATGAATTTTATGAATTTTGAAATGTCCGGATAAATATAGTATGCATATTTTTGATGAATTTTAGAAAAAAGTATATTTTAAAAATGTTTATGTAAACCTTAAATAATTAAAAACGTGTAATGATATTCAAAAAATGGTCTTCTACAATTATGTCCAGTACAAAATTTAGGGTCTAATAAGATCAACTTGATTTTTGATGAATAGTAAATTATGAATAGTGATTTTATTATAAGGATTAGTAATGTGTCCAAATGGATTAGAAATCTCACTTAAATAATGTATTAAAATAATCTAGGCACCTTGATTAAGTAATATGATTCAATAAAATGGTTAAATAACTGTTTCATAAATTATTATTCAAGTATTAGTTTTTTTGGGAGAATAGTGTTTTTTAATTAAAAATTAATTTAATAATATTTAGAAAAATATTTTTATAAAATGGTTTTCATTTTTGAACTCAGAACATCGATATTATGTTAAGGTAATTTTTGGGGTTTTTTCTGAAAAAATGAATTTTCAGTGAATAGTTTATTTATTTAAAAATTAAATTAAAAATATTTAGAAAATTATTTTTATAAAATGGAGTTCAGTTTTGAAATCAGAGCATTGATATTTGGTTAATGTGAAATTTTGAGATTTTTCTGAGAAAGTTGAATTTTCAGTGAATAGTAAAAATACAGTTTTAGGGTTTCGGTATGTTTAATGACATCATAACTATTTCATGATGATGCCATGAGATATTTTAAGGGATGGTCGACTAAAGAGGATGAATTATTTTATGAGGTGTCCCAAGTGGCTAATACCATGGGAAAATACCATGGGAAAGCCCATGGTTTTGCCAAAACCACCAATGAGGTGTCCCTTGGCCATTAATGCCTTGTCCCCTCACTTTCCCTATAAATACCAAGCAATCCTCTCATCCATTCGACTCCCCACTCTCCCCCAAAGAATTTAGGATCTCATTACCTCTCAAGGAGTCCTCCCAAGGTGCCCCCAAGCCCTCAAGGTCCCAACCGTTGATTTTTAAGAGTTACGTTTTAAGGTAAGGGATCTGACCTCTCTCTTTCTTTTCAAGTAATCTCTTTTATGTCATTTCTTTTATGCTACATGTTCTTATGTTGGAGTATGTTCTTATATATTCATATTACTGAACTTTTCATGTTCATATGATGAGAGACCCCCTCTTTCTCTCATCAATTCGTTTTAAGAATGTTTAAGTGGCGCCGTTAGGCTGCCGAATTTTTAAGGGATTCTTTCACCCTTCTCATTTTTCAAAGTTCTACTTTCATGTCAAGTATTTCAAGTTCCTTTTTAATTATGTTGGGGGTATGATCTCTATATCTATCATACTGAACTCTTATGTTCATATGATGAGGTACCCTATTTTATCTTTTCAATTCATTTTTGTTGAAGTTTAAGTGACGTCGTTAGGCTGACGAATTTTCATAAGAGAAATCTTATTTTTGTCTTCCTTCCATGTTTTTCATTTCAAATGGTATGTCCTTAAAATTTAATTACCATGTTCATATATTATTCTTATTCGGTCCCTATACTATTGTATGGGTCATTTATGATTGTTTGACCCATGTCCCCTCTCTTTTCAATGTTTTCTAAAACCTCGTAACATAGCCGTTATGCTGCAGAATTTCCGTCTCAAAATGTCTCTCTCTTTTTCTAAAAGTTATTTTATTTTATTAAGTGAATAATCAAAGCTCTTTCTTCTAAAGGGGTATTCACATATATACCAAAATGTTCTATTTTAAATTCTGTGATTTACATACATGAGACCCACCTTCCTTTTCTGTGGGTTTTAAAGTGACATAAAGATCATGTCTTTAAAGCAGTTTTGAAATGTTATGATTATGAAATGAAACCCATTTCTTTTATGCTATATGGATTGTTTATGAAATGATTGATGATTATATATGTGGATCACATTATAATAAATACAAATTTAAGGGTGCGCCCAGATAGCGCTCCAAGGCGTTGGTTAATGATGTAACCACTAGAGATTACAATTTTCACGATATCTTGGTGAATAACCTTGGTAATTTTCAAATGAAACCTTGGGGATGGACCTTGGTGATATATTCATGATTTTCTATGTTAAATGATGTATCCACATATTAATGTTATGAAAAATGTTGTTATGATATGCCACATTATTTCTTTCTCATGCCATAAAGTTCTTTTTCATGACATAGTTGATGTATCTCATGTTCACATGTTAAATGTTTCTCTTGTTTCCCTTACTGGGCCTTCTTCTCACCCTTTCTTTTGATGTATGTCCCCAGGTTATGAGATACAGTAATGAACCTAGGATGAAATTAAGGACAAGACTTTTAAGTGTTTAAGAAGAATGTTTTATGTTGTTTTCATGTATTATGTTCCTGGTTTCCAAGACACTAAACCTTAAAGATCCTCAGTTTTGTGTAATGCAATGAAAGTTTATGTTATAAAAAGGTGGGATGCTATAATCATCCTATATAATAAAATTATATTAATTATTTAATTTAATTAAAACCATTCATATTTATATTATTACTTTTATTCTAATTATAAATAGGGTATATATTATTACATAAATAATTTGGTTTTAGATCAGATGTTTTTTCCATATTTGGATAATGTGTCAAAATCGAATTTGGTACGTTGTCTATAGTCAAAGGGTTCATTATATAAATATCAAAATAATAATAATAATTAAGTAATTATTATTCATAATTATATATATCTTTATTTTTTAAATGGTTCTGAAAAAAATAAGAAACACATCACTTTTGGCAGGCGGTAGTCCACACACCAACAAATGATAATATCAATTTTTCAGTGATATGAAATTGTCTGAAAAAGTGAAATATTTTACTAAAATAATTTTAATTATTTATCTAATATAATATTTACTTCATTAATATAACATATTTTTATTAAACCAATCCTTAATACATTTCATGTAAAATTTAATAAATCCTATCACTTTGAGGAGGCGGTAGTCAACATGTTGAGAGACGATGTTATCATATTCACTCAAAAGGGAAATAATGAATTTATTTTATATATAATTATCTTATAATTATAAATAATTCAATTATATCATATATATAATATTTAAAAATAATTCCCATCATTATTCCAAACCTTTAGAGGTGGTAATGGAAGAACGAACAACATCAGTTTGCAAGGAGTTAGTTCGTCGTACAGATGAATGATGATCGCATATCCCATTTGATGGATGTGTGTAGATTTTTAGGTCATAATATAAACATATAAAATATCATTATATTAATTATACTAAGGTATTTATACTGATATAAAAAATTTGTATGGGTTGATAGAGAAATAAAACAAAAGTCTTTGTTGATGAACGTTACCTCGTATTCTAGTAACTCCTTTTAGTTTATAGTAAAGGACATCCTGGGATGGATTTATGATCAAATTTAAAAATATAGGATTATATGTGGGATTTTTTGTAATTATTTTGATAGTGGTTGTACGAGGAAAATTTCTTGAGATGTGTGTATAATGGGAGAGAGTGTATTCCCATTTATAATAGAGGTGTGACAATATTATAAACACCAAAAAAATTTTATTGAGATGTATCACATAAATCATGAACATATAATAATGAATTTTTTATATAAAAGAGGGGATATTGTCTAATTATTTATTTAAAATTGGTTTTGGAAAAATATCTAGGTAATTTCCCCTTAATATTAATGTTTAACCCCCAAGTAAACTCATTCTTTACCTTAATAGCTCAAATTAATTTTAATTGGTCTAACCGATATTTTTCGTAAAAAACTATGATAACCTTACGGGAAATTATAAATTATCATGTTTCCAAATATATAATATATTTTTCAAAATTCAATTATTAGAATTGCAAGAAATTAATTTAAAATTATTCCTACAAATGGGATGAAACAACGAGTTTTTAAAGTGAAAATGTTAAAATGTTTGAAGGGTTTTTAAACAATATAAAAATAAAATAGATTAAAATGACCTAAATTGGATTTTTAGACATATAATTAAACTAATTATATTTTAAAAGAAATTTATAACATCATTTAAAATTAAATATTATTTTGATGAAAAGAATCGTTCAATTAAATTTATTATTTTCACTATTAATATATAAATGAAACTTCTGAAAAAATTCAAAAAATTCACCCTAATAATATTTTAACATTTCTATTTCAAAGAGATAGAAAATTTTATTTAAAAAAATTAATAAAATATTCATTTTTTAAAAAAAATATTCAGTTTAAAAGGAAAAAATTACCCTTTATAATTAATAAAACTTTTTATGCATAAAATTGTATTTTCCCTTAGTTTATGACTATATAACATATTAGATGAATTAAAAAATATTTTATTGAATATATAAAATATAAATTTCATTATTATTTTTTAAACATATTTATTAATTTAATTTAATAAATTTAAAATCCCTTATGGTTACAAAAATAGTTTTTCCTAAGAATACATCCATTACATTCGATAGATTTTTTATTTTAATTTATTGTTAATTTTCCACTAAAGGATTGATTACATATACATGTTTATACCATATATTCATAATTTAGTTAATCTTATTTCCAACCATTCCAATAGCTAGTTGATAACTATCATAATAGGAATAGTATATTATTCTCTAGTAAGACTCGACAATGCGTGTAACAGAGGTTATCAAAGAAACTCGATGTTATGTGATACAATAGATATACATTGTGTTCCATATAATTCATGGTCAACTATTTATTTCATGTTATATAAGAAATAAAATAATTTATATTATCTTTAAATAAGACATTTCATATAATTGTATGATGTCACATGTTAGTATTTTGATGGTATATGATATCATTCTTAAATTGGAACACATAATGCACACTATTATTTTCATTATTTTTTTCGCAAAATGAAGAAACACTGAACTAAATAAGAAAAGAAATTTCAATGAGTTTTTATAATTAATTATTACTATATATTCTATAATATTTCCACATATGAAAAAATCCACATGCTTCTTATGTTCACTCACACACCACATACCATGATTTGGAATATATTTATAGATCCAAATATCATAAAACAATTCCATTAAATAAAAAAACTGAAACATACAATTAAAATTTAGTCTATAAAATGTTGATTTTAGTTAATTAAAAATTCATAAAAGACATCATTTGAGGTTTGTTTGATTTAAATGCATGAATTGTATCCAAAGTGTGTATTTGGTGTATCAAAATTGGTTGAGATGACTGTCCATTTCTTCTTGAAAAAAATAAGTAATAAAAAAGCGAAAAATATATTTTAAATGATTATATTATAGAGTTTTATCCTTGAATTATAGGCATTAAGAAGTGTATGTCATCTATTGTTGTCTTCCCAAACTTCTAACATAGTGCATTTGTTTTATTTCCAATTTCATTAGATTATAATGAATGTTATTATATAGTAATGGTAGAGTTATTAATGTGTCTAAATAATTGTTTATATGGTATTCCCTGTATATATAATTAATATTTATTCCTATAGAAAAATAGGAAAAGTTATTTACAATAATGAACATATTAGATCATTTTTATAAAGGTTGATTAGAGAAATTTACCCCATATATGTGATCACAACTTATAATCCTTTCCATTTAAAGCTAATAATCTCATTTATACTCTCAAGACAGACCATGTCTATAATTATATACAGAGATATTTTATTTTCATATAGAATAAATGATATATTTCCATATTTAAATTTTTTGTCTGCTTGAACTTTTAATGTTAATATATGAGGTAGTGTAACTGGCATGGGGATGGTACTCCTTGAAAGTCCATTTTATTTCATAGTTTATTCAATGGAATTTCTTGATACGACCTTTAATTTACCCATAACGTTATCCATATGTAATACCATAACTCATTTCAAACCATTTTTTGTAAACTATTAATGGGTTTTCACATGAATTTTTAAATAAATTCCTCATTAATATTTATAAGAACAGATTTCTATGATATGAACGTTCAAAAACAATTATCGACCTTAGTAAATATTATATCATCAATAGAAAAAAAAACTCAAATCTCGGCACGTGATCAACTTAAATCCTCACTCTCATATGTGTTTTTGTTGTTTATATTATGGTAGAATATCATATGTGATATTATACACCATTCCACTCACAAATAAGAGATGTGTGGGTGTTGATATATATAAATCACATACAACTTCACCTTGATTAATTTTAACAATATAAAACTGTGAAAATTTGATTGAGACACATTTAAGATCGTGTATAATGAATGAAATTTTTTCTTCAGGTATGGTATGATGTTTATGGGAATGTATGACCTTGATGATTGAGTGGTTATTTGGTTCATCATATACTAATCATTATTCGCAAACCATTTTGATTTGATCCTTTAGCATATAGTGGTCCACCAAACTAAATTGGACAATAATATAATTACAAGAATATGTCCATTCCTATATTCCTTTCATCACCTCATATATATCTCTTTTAATTTTTGTATTCTTTAAATATATTTTTGGTAACACTGAAACACCTTGACCTATAACATGGTCATATTTTTCTTGCCTCTGCAATGATACATAATGTGGTTTTTCTATAAGTTGATTTGATTTCCATTCTTGTATCTAAGACAAATAATAAACAAATTAAAAAATATATATATTTTTATGCAATAGTGTTATAAATCATAATTTTTTTTCATAATTATAAATGATTCACCGAAAACATGTTCATTTTCATTAAATAATTTATCCTCTATATTTACATTGGAAGAATTTCCTATCACATGACATAGGATAAAATTGGATTTGGATTTTAATTAATCGAGATGAATATAAACAAAGGAATGAATGTTTTTTTATATACCATAAAAACGTATTTTATATTTAAAATAAATTCCATTTTCATTACAGTGAAGCATATCCCATCCTGTCTTGGAGGTTTTGGTAAATTTATTATTATACACATTATTACGTTTCTGTACAACATTAATGTTTCATAAATTGATTTTCTTTATAAAAAATTATAAAATAAATAAATTCAAAACAAATATTATCAACTACATTGAACGTAAAATTATTTTTCATCATGTTGAATCGTTACATCTTTCCATGTATACATTTTATAATATATTCATTTTTAACTTGAAGTTTGGGGTTTATGACTCCAATAATATCCTAGAGATGATGCTTTTTATGAAGCGTCCAGAAGACACTATGATCCTTTCCATGGATAGTAAATACTTAATTCATACAAAAATAAATTTATATAAATGATTTATGAAATATTTAATGAAATTTAAATCAAAATTTCATTAAATATTTTTTTGTTAAAATAGATCATGTATATTGTAACATTACTTTAAAATCTTCCCAAATGGTTTCCTTTTAATACAAGAAAATCATGCTATCATGAATCCATTTCAATTTTAACATGAACTCTAGTTATTATCCCAATATAAAATATTAACATTGAATTATTAATTTAAACATTTTTTCAGCATTAATTCTAACCAACCTCAAATTTTATACCCTTGATTCCTATATTGATAATATTTTTTAACCCAATGCTTCTACCTTGATATTTTTTATGAATGTGTTGATGATCCTATAATAATTATTCATTTATAGTATGAATAGTTTATTATTACTTAGGGCTATAAAATTAAACATGTGAATATGTCATTATTTGTATGAGTAGTCAAACATTTATTTTAAATGACATAAATACAACAAATAACACAAAATTTTATAATGAAAAAACTATTATATTAAAAAATGTATTAACATAGTCACAGAATAATTATTTTTCTACTTAATGGATAAATTAATGTGAATGCTCTATTTAGTATCCAAATCCCCTCATTGTGGTACTCTCTAATATATAAGTCATTGTCTATGTTGGAACTTATATGAAATTATTGTGATATCACAATGAAAGGGTCATCTTAAAATAAATTTTCTTCTGAATCTACAAATGTATTAGCCTCTAATAGGACAACTGATCAATTATTTTCTACTATTTTTATGATATAAAATATATACAATACTTTTGATTCTAATATGAACTATTCATAATTATACCCTTCCACATTGAAATTCAAATTCACAATGCAGAATTCCTTGAAATTCACTAAAATCATATTGTCAACCCATTTTCAATGGAAAACATTGACTTAAAATGTAGTAAAATATTAGTGGAATATCTATTTTTTATAAAAAATATAACATGTTAATATAATGTGAATTATATCATTGGAAAAATATTTGTGAATTTATTTTTAAAAATTAATAACTGCACTTTTTTGCATTATACTATGTTCATCTTGTTCCTTTATATTGAATTTATAACCATTAATTTTTAAACTACTTTTTCATATAAAATTTATATTTTGTCCCTAGGATATCCCTCAAAGTCGTTCAATAATTTAATTCAATTTTTAGATAAATCCTTATAAATATGATCTCAGAACCATCCTATAAAAAATTTATTATGATTATTTGATATCCATAATTCATTCCTTGATTAATTTAGAATTATATGATTTAAATTTTGGTATTAAAAAATGTGGAAACCACTATAATAAATGTAAAGGTGAGATATTTTCCATAGTTTGATGGTAATTTTAAAAACACTTTTGAAAATACTGTTAACTATAATAAATTTTCTATAATTTTAATTTCAGATACCGATGATGTCCACATCTGATAGGTAATCAGTATAGAATTGAACATATTTTTCAACAATATGTCATTATTTTATTAAATCTTCTCACTGACTTTGATTCTTAATGTACCCTTCAAAATATTTATATATTGTTTTGTGTGGTATATCTATATGTAACAGACAAGACCACATACATGAACCTCTCTAACAATCTGAACCATTTGGAATACAATTATATCAAATAATTTTGTAATTAATAAAATTTCTAATACATAACATTTTAATAAAATATAATTTGTTGGAATAATATATTATTTGGGCCTATAACATTACTGCATGTGGATTTAAAAATTAATAATATTTTGGTTAATTTATGTCATCAATTTATAGGATGAATTCACTGTAACGAGAAATTCATTAAATATTGACTCGAATCAATTAATTTATATGTTTTTATATTCTACAACATCAATGTAGACATTGACATTTATTATTTATATATTATGAAGACCCCATATAAACTATTATAATATTAATGAAATTGTTAATTAAAAAATTTTCTTATCTTGATGGAGTATATATTCTTGGAGGAATAAAATCCTTCCTCCCCACTGTTACCAATGACAAAATATCCCTTTTCCAAATATCAATCATGTTTAACCTAATTTGTTTCTCTATATTTTGTTTTAATATGAATATCTAGGAACATTATGACAACTCTATCAAATATTTTTCTTTTATTTAGGAATTACATCTAGAAAATTTCTGACAAACAAGAAATTCCATTATAATAATTCATTGAAAATTATCTCTTTTTATAACATGATTTTTTATGTTTTTTTAAAAAAAATTACAAAAAATATTGTCAATATATTTTAATATCTTGAAAAGTTTATCAATCACTAGTGGATACAGTACTATAACGTTTTCTATGTTCCAATAAAATAATTTCATACTGGATCAGAGGTAATTTCATTGAGGTAAATATTTATAATATCTTAAAAGTAGTGTCTTTAAGGAATGATTCAACTAAATAAGGTATGTGTATTATTAAAAAATGGAACACCCTGACATTACATTAATTCTATAGCATGTATATTTCAAATAAACTAAAATTCATTTTTCATCTATTACAAATTGTATGTTAGAGATAATTTTTATCTTCTATAAGAATCATAAATTCTAATAAATATATCCTAAATCGAATTTAGTTCATCAAAAAGTGGTGGTGAATAGGCATAATTATAATTTCGTTGTTTTGCAGTGTAGATATTTGGAGAGACAACATAACATATTTATGATTCATGCATAAACATGGTGGAATGTTACAATTTACCAATATAATTGTACATGTATTTTTAAGACTACCCTATACACAAAAAGTTTTTATTATATCAATATATAATTCAAGATAGATGTTTCATAACTCATTCCAAAATTTAGGATACTCATAATAAATTTTATAATATTATGGTGAGTTTATTGGGTGACATTGTTTCCCATTTTTAATTATTATATATGTTTTATGTTAATTATCTTACTATTTATTGAAATACATATTGTCTTCTAAACATTGGAGTGATAGAAAAGTACACAAATTTAGACACACATGATTCATCTTTATTGTATCGATTTTGACCACATTTTGAAAATTTAGTAAGTGATCCATGGCCATTGTGAATCAATATGAAATCATTTGGACCATCAACCATGTTTTTCTGAGATCATTATCTTTTAACCGAGAATTATATTATTATCATATATTAAACTTGGAATCCCATTTTATTCTGGTATATTGTCATTAAAGAGATCAAGTAATTAGGTAAAGTTGGGGATAATTCAACTACTAGCAGCTATAAAATTATATATCATCAATATAGGTGAAAATATTGTGAATTTTTTGCAACCAACATGTAATTATATATTCAAATGATCATTTAACTTCTCAAGATAATTATTCTAATCATGAATTTCATCTTAAATTACCATTTTCATAACATTAATACAATATACATCATAATTTATTCTAGTATTCATATTAGATGATCCATAAATTAATGTTTCATCCAGATCAGTATGTATATTTGTAATAAAAATTCATTTTACTCAAGGGTAACATGAAAAGAAACATACCTTGGTTAAAAGGTACTTATTGGACCATGTTTTGGATTTGTTGTTTTGGGAAAAAATGCAGTAATTCTTGGGTGGATTTTTTAACTTTTATAGAAGGGTTTCTAATAAGTTGTCTAATTTGATGTTTATTTAATTCTAAACATGATACATAGTGGGTAATATGGGTTTTCAATGGAATGATTATTAGGAACTTAATTTGATGATCTATTATTATGTGATGAAATAATCAACTTCACGAAAAGATGAAATAGTGTACCTGGTTGATCTACATAAAGGCTTATCTCAAACTACTGATTGGATTATATGTACAACGACTAGGGAAAAACTAAAAATAAAACTCACTCATTGTGGAACCACCATAAAGAATCAACCATGAAAAATATTCTAGAGCGGAAATTGGGAGTGATGTTTTTACAATAAGGATGAAAATATGGATGTTTTAAATGGGGTTAGTGTGGGTGGAAACTACTATGCGTGACAATTTATAAAATTGAGAACAATAAATGAAAAATAAAGTGAATTAACCTATATAATAATTACCCAAAACATCCAATTATTTTTTATCTATTTTTGTATCATTCATACAATAATGATTATTTTTACAAAACATGAGGTTAGATATTTCTGTTGTAAATAAACAATCATAGATGTTCATGAATATTAAAATATAAAAAGGATTAGGGAAATTATACCTATTAATGTAATAAATGTGATGAATCATTTTATTTTAATCAATGATAGATAGACGGATACATATAATATGGATTATTCTCCCACGTGTTTCAATTTTTATCGAAGACCTCACTCTAAAATTACCTATGGATGTGGAAGGATTGGGAATGTTTAGATGATCGAAACATATCAATCGAAAAATATCACATATTATTAATTTGAAGATACATCAAATGATTAGATAACCATGATCTATAAATAGTAGAAGACAATTGAAATTTGACACAACATTTTTTTACTATCACATATCAGTCCCTCAAACATGAAAACAAAAGAAAAAAGTGAGGACGATAAAGAATCGAGTGAATTAGATGAAGCATGATTTTAGTGTAATCCATGTGATATCCCATCATGGAAAGATTGTTTTTTAGAATGTATAAAGTACTTTGAGATGATGTTTCCATACCATGTATTTACGAGGAGTTGACATTAATTGAGGATAGTATCACCAAGATAACAATGCTAATAGAGGATAACAAGTGATATATACTAAATATTACAATTTTAAATAATTTATAGACATAAATATAAAACAATATAAAGGAAGTTATAATAAATATAATAATAAAATATTTATTAATTTAATTCCTATAAATTTATCTAAAATAAAATTTGTAAAAACTTTTTTGGCATGGGATATTTAAAAAATGAATTTAAATTATATTAACAAGATAAATATATATGTTAGAAATATTTAATAACATGAATAACATTATATATATTATTATATGATTTTGTAAATTTGTTTCCAAAATATATCAATAGTTAATATAAATAGGAACATAATAAATATACTAAAAAGTGGCTAATTTTATGGTTGATTAATAGAAATCAGTGGAATCGGGAGGGAGTGCATATGGGATTGTATAGAATGGATACATCATATAAAACATATGATAAAGAGAGAAAACATATTCTTAAGTCAAATACATATTTAAGTAACCTAATAAATGTTCATTAAACAAATTAGAAAACCATTTTATATGTTACATGATTAAGTCTAACTTCAAATGATAAATTCTGTGAAAATTTCATCTTGTAAGAATCTTAGAAAAAATGTTTGAATACTTTTTAAAATTTTAAATTTAATATAATCATATTAAAAAATTCCCAATTACACCCAATGAATCATTAATCGATAAATTTAAAATTTTAAATTAATAAATTTATTAGATAACAACACAACCATATCAATGTCTAGAATATGTTTAAACTTTTATAAAATCTACTATTAACATCAAATAATGTTAGGTTTATGAACATCTGAATTAGATTGATCAACACCATGTGTAGCAATGTATTTAAAAAAATTACCTCATTTTAGAATAACAGTTAATAAATGTGAGGATAATGGAGAGCACAAATAAATGTGTCTCATGGGGATTGAGATTGGGTGGATAATTAGGGAGGTAGTTCGAGGCATAATCTCTTACATATTCCATTCTCTATTAAAATTAAAAACTACTAAAGAATAACTTATAATTATGGAATAACAGATCATAAGTCATATATAATGGGACTTGAATGTATAGATATGTTCATAGAGAGCAATGGATAGTGAGGGAGGGCGACGATGTTGTTTCAGTTCTACATGATCTTGAATGGAAAAAGTGACAGAGGCCTTAATTAGGGTTCTATTTCAATGATAGTAAGGTATTTTTCATCAATTTTTAAAATGTACTGATAGCGGCCTTGATTTATCCGAGCTAAAATACATTGTACTGATAAAGATGATAATTATCAACACATTACAAAAATATCTAACAAATATTTTTTGTTTCTATTCTATTTTATTTTAACATAGAAAAAACATTTATTTATTAGTCAATAGAGAACTTTGGAAAGAGCTGATACTAACAAAATAAAATTAAATAAAAAAATTTAATCAAATATATATTCAAAATGAATAAATAATAAATAATAAATAATTATTTATCATTATTAATTAATAGATAATCATAAATGAATGAATGTTATAAATGATTTAAATTTGATAACACAAAGTAAATAAAGTTCAAAAATATTCAAAAATGATTATATTTTATTAATTATATAATTTTTTTAAAATATTGAAAATTAATATATTTTAAAATGAAATGAATACATATTAAATATTTAAATAAAAACAATACTAAAATACTCAAATGTAGATGAATAATATGTATTAAAAATGTATAAATAATAATTGTTAAAACATCATAAATTATAAGGAGAAGTAAAAAAATAACATTGTTAAGGAATAAATAATACTAAATAATAGTAAATGAATGAATTTTAAAAAAGATCTAAATATAAAATTTTTACAAAATCTGTAGATTGTTAATATATTTCAAAAATGAAAATGTATTATTAATTATATAGATTATTAAAAAATATAAAAATTAATATTTGTTAAAATTAAAATGAATATTTAATAATTATATAAATTATATCCATATTAGAAATAGTAAATGATAATTAATAAAAAAGTCTAAATATATATTAAAAATTGTTAAAATTACAAAAATATTAAACAATAAAAAATAAAAAATTAAATAAATTAAATAAATATTAAAAAATAATGTTATTAATGGATAAATAATTTTAAAAAGTAATAAATTTTGAATAGTAATAAAAATTAATAAATACAATATATTGAAGAAAATTATATATACAGATTCAAATTTACCTATTAGAAACTCATTATGTATTAACTATATTATGTTAATAAGTTTAATTGTAAAATTAAAATTAAAATTTTAATATCTTACAGAAATATTTTCAATGTGTGTTCTATATAAACATACATTAATTATGCATATCTATGCCTAAAATTAATATAACACACATATGATACATGTAAAATTGGAAAAATAAATTTTTTTTAAATAAATGTCTATTACTCGTTATAATTGTTCAACATTTTTAAATAAAATTAATTTTTAATTATAACCCATTTTTAATAAATATATGATTTATTTAATATCCATATACATATTTTGAATTATATAAATCATTTTTAAGGTAATATATATATATATTAAAATAATTACATATATTATTCTATAATTATGTATAAAAACAGAAAAAATGAATATATTGCATATATTTTAGACAAATAAATAATTAAAATCTAAAAATTATAATGAAATTAAAAAAAACCTAAATTTTATAATAAATAAGTAATATTAAATGAATGAATGTTATAAATGAGTGAAATTTAATTTGAAGTAAAAGTGATTGAAAAAATAATAAAAAACAACAAAATATTAATTATATAAACCTTTTAAAACTTTATATATATATAATAATTAAAATGAATATGTATTAATTATTTCAATTAATACTATATTACAACATTAAATGTTAATTAAGAAAATATAAATATATATTAAAAAATGAGTAAAATTAAAAAGAAACGAAAATAAAAAATGTCCGAATGTTTAAATTTTTTATTAATCAAATTTTTATTAATAAAAATGAATAAATTTAATATATACATATATATTAATTATAAATAGAAATAATTGTATATATTATAAAAAATATAAAAATTGAATAAAATTCTATAATTAAAAACATATTATATTACATATTAAATATAAATATTCATAAAAAATATAAAACAATAATATTATTAATTTATATTGTTTTGGTATGTTTAACAATATAAAAATGAATTAATTTCAGATATATTTTCATGTGAAATTATTTTATTCCATATTAAGTTTAACATATTTTTTCATTTTTTTAAATAATAATTAAATCATTAATATTTGATATATATATAGATATATCAAATTGAATAAACAATTGAGATTGATGAATTCCAATATCAAAATGAATAAATATTTTTTAATTGATTTTAACTATTTTTTGATAAATTTATAAACTTTTTTTCACTACATATATGAAATAAAAAAATACACATATTATAATACATATTTAATGATTTATGAAAAATATTTTGAGATATATATATATATATGTTTATAATTAAATTTTAACTAAATATATAATATATCAAGAGAAAATGTGTTATTAGTCATATATATCAACAATATTTAATAAAATATGTAATATTTTTATCAATTTAAATATATTTTTTTATTAATATATTATTTGTAGAGAAATGATTTTCTAATACAATAATCCTTTTATTTGTGATTTTTAGTGATGATTAGGGTACCCTTTATCGGTGAGATATAAAATTGATGATAAATGGTGGCCTTTATTAGTACTAAAAAAGTGGTGGTAATTGGTACCATAATCAATGATTTTATCTAGTGCCAATAAAATTTAACTCTATTTATTACATAATTTTTAGTAGTGGATAGAGGTTGAAAGTTATTTTGGTCAAATATTTTGGTATAAATTTGTGGTGGTCATCATATGTTTAGGTCTCCATTAGTGGTGGTGGTTTGTGTGTTGTTTTCTCTTTGGAATCCCAAGGATCGACCAAGTGATATTTATACATTGGAAATCCTTGGTGGTGGCATGGTTTTATCCTCATGTCACCACAAATATGATTATTTATATGATTTATGATATTTTGTGTTGTGTTTGTGCTATGGTTTGGTGGACATAGTGTATGCATGTATTTATTTAATTTTCACATTTGAATACAAATAAAATAATTTTTAGTTGGATTATTAATTCATAAATTATTTCTTGGTTTCGATTAAGGAATATGGTAAATATGAAAATGTTTTGGTGTTCGTTAATTTGATAACAAATAAGTAGTCATGATTCAAAGAACATCAAAAATATTATTCAGAGTTCCACAATGTGCTTTAGAAAATCATGATTTGCACTTGATAGAATTCAAAATAAATTAATATATAAATTTTAAAATTATTATTTTTTACTAGTTGTATACACACTTTCATATATGTTTAACTACAAACTGATCTTATACATTTGAATCTAACATAGAAAAATCCTACAAAATTTTGATAAATAGGACATTATATTTCACTATGTGATTCAATACTAAACTTTTAGGTAAACTATTCATAAAAATATAAAATAAAATGTTTGATAATTTATGAGAAATATATGATCACTATCTAACATTAATTAACAAGAAATTATTTCTTTATTATTAAATTTATAATTGGTGACAATTGGATAAATAATTATTTGGATGTAGGAATATGATAAATAGAATCTCATGTACCAGAGAAGAAGCCCTAACTATGACACTTCCATCCCCAGTTACTTACCTCATTTATATAATTTTTTATGTAGCCTTTTAATTTTTATATATTTTTAAATAATGGTAAAAATAAATTCCCTAAACTTTCATTAATTGGGATAATACTAGTGTCTAAAATTTTTTTCTGGTGGTTTGACTATAACCTCCACTTCTACAGTAGCTGGTAGATTATAAGTTCATAAATATTTCATCTCGTGACAGTCTGTACAAATTTCAATCAATGACATGTGGTGGCCCATGTAAGTATTAGATATATAATATTAATATGCAGGATTTATAATGATTTTTTTCATATAATTGAATATCATTCATATAATAGTATGAGGTACCCTTCTAATGTAATCTATAAAAATTTATTCTTTATTTGAAATAGATTCATCCCTTTAATTCATATATACATGAGTAGTAGATCTATTGGGTTTTCAAATGGATTTAATTTCTAATTCTATGAATACTAGTATGACCATGAGGATTATTTTTAATTGAGATGGAGAATATTAACCATTTCATTATAATGGAATGGTTAGTAAAATTTAATGCTCGTATTTATAGTAATGGAAATAGGGGTTTTTTTCATGATATGGAGGTGTTGAATGTTTATAAAGAGTGTGGGATGTTAATGAAAGTGGGGGGGGATAACTATTCATGAAATCATATATTTATATTTCTAATTAAATTTACTTTCTCTTGGTTCAATGTAATCATGATATCAACTTCAATTTTTGGTAGTGGTGATTGGTATCAAAATGTTATTATAGAATACTACAAGATGCTTCTCTAAATATGGGTGTAGAGTTATATATCGATGATTTCCCTAGGACAAGAATAATATTTTATTTCATTGTATGAATAATAAAAGTATTCAAGAGGTAAATTATTATTTAAATTATCCCGTATAGAGTTTGATTAATTAACAGAGTGTTTCACCATTGGTGTAACCACTTTTGTTTTTTAAAATGTTTATGGTAGTCTTTGGTTTGAAATTGACTATAAAAAGTTGAAATAATTGTTATGAATGAACAAAAAAATCCATATACTACACTGAATAATTTTATGATAGAAAAAGAGAATTGTTTTTATAGATTCAATTTAGATTTGAATATCATTAGTTGAGATTGAATTAAGAATAAATTCTATATTGTATTTTTGGAAATCATTTTGGGAATTATGATTTATTTGTAATATCCTTTTGGGTTTCTAATGATCATATAATATTAATTGATTTTATAAATCATATTTTTCATATATATATCCAATATTTTTTATTGTAATTTTGGAATATATATTCATTTATTCAACATTGGAATCATTCATCGAAAAAATCCATATGTTTTAAAATCTTTTTAGGAACAAATTTTGTAGTTGACGTTTTTTAAATTTAATTTTTTAATTCATAATCTTCTTTTATTGGGGAATGTTTTCATAGAATATGGAATATCTATATTTATAATTAAAATCTGGTCCATTATATTTTTTGGGAAAATCCCAAGTATATTTTTTAGGTTCTATGTTTTCTTAGGTTCAACGCATATTATCAATATTTTATCCAATTTTTCTCAATGTTCGATCCACTAATTATTGATTTTTCCCTGAACTGCATGCATTTCATGAGGGATTATAAGTATAAGTATGGTTTTTAAAAACTAAACATAAGTATTACATTCTATATTGTGTTAGTTCTATATTAATCTAGTAATATATTTCATGTGTATTTTAATTTTATGGGAGTTTTGTGTGTATATGTGCTTATATAAGGGAATAATGTAATGGAAATGTGTTGTTAAATTTATAACCACATGAAAATAATTATCCCATATATTAATATAATTTTGTTTTATTTTTTGATATCCTTATGATCTAATGAAATTAACTTTTGGCAAAAAAAATTTAATGTATTCTATTCACAAAAATTTGAAATTCATTTTATCAAAGAACAATTTTTCATGAGATAATGAAAATTGTTTGAATATATTATAGTTCTTTACTAAAAGTTTCCTTTTGAACTAGAAAATTTGATTATTTTAGGGGATTTTTTAATTAAAATGTTTCATACACTAGAGTGAAAGAAAAAAAATCAGTATTGAAAATTGACTAGATTATTGTAAAATCTTTATATAGGGGAGGATGAGGAGGAATATTCTATGGAATTGTCTCAGATTGATTTTGTTTAAATTATTATAGTTTTTATTAATAATGGAAAATTATTTGATTCTAAATATATTAGAACGTGTTTCATATTAAAATGGGAATAGACATAATATGAAAATTCCTTAACTTTTGAATCAATAATCATATTCAAAAAATAGAATACTTTCCCCCTAGAGTTCAGATGAAGTGGTTTGGAAAGACTTTCTTAATTGTGGGTGGGATGTTTATCCTAGATCCATTTTTAGCCCTAAATGCGGATAATATTAATTTTTTATATTATAATTTCAATTGTTTAGTTTTTCACAAAACATGTATTAATGAATTTATCAAATTGATCTTAATTTAACATAATGCTTGTAATTGTTCCTCAAATGAACAAGTAATTGTTATATTTTCTCATTATATTTTAAAATAACCTATGATAATAATTTTTATTTTATATTTCGGGATAATTTTACCATTTCTCTGTGGAACATTTTATATATCAATAATAATATATTATTTTTCATGACCAGGACATCCCTCGACCATGAAGCTAGTCATCCAACCACATAGTTCCACTATAATACCGTTGTTTCCTTCCCATCACACCATTGGACATTACATATCTTGATCACTTATGAGAAGAAATTATTATTCCCATAGGCCAACAAATTTTCATTTAGTTTGGGTTTTCTCACTCATACACACCCTGGTAAATATCCAAGGAGGTCACTAATTTGAAATACAACTCTAGGACATGAATGCATAATTATGGAATTCTAATCAGGTAGGCTTTTTTTAATAACGCTGGAACAAATTTATTTTTTTTATAAAAATTTAATATTTTAATCCCCAATTTTCCTGCGGTGTTAAAATATCCAACCATTTAAATAACCAAACCCTCATTGTAGACCTCATACCTTAAACCAAGGCAGGATGTCCACACTTCTGGCGAGTATTTTCCTCGATACCATTTTTTAGGACCAGACTAACCTTAGTCCTTGAATAAGGCCATCTTTCCCTATGGTTTGCCTTTAATATCGTGTTTCCCTTCCCAGTTCATCATATTAAATTACATATTTAGGTTAATTATCCTATTAATATCTATTCATACAGACTATCACTTTTTTTCTATGTGTTTTTTCCTAACTCACGGACACCCTGAGGAACATCTCATGAGGCCACCCATCCTCACCACTATTCTAGACCACGCTTTCTTAAAAATGGGGTTATAATTATGTAGTTTCTCAACAAAAAATGAGCTCCATGTTTTCATGGGTAGTAAATTTTTTATATTATACCCCACATTTCTCAAAGAGTTACAAGAATAGCCAATATCCATATCATATTCTATTAATTTGTAAATGAAACTGTTAATTTTGTGCAAAGTAGACTACCACCTCGGAAACTGATGGTATCCATTTTCTATCCCCACATCCCATGGATGAATTAAATGATGTATTAAATGTTTACATATTATATTTATGATTTTATTATTCCTATTTAATTATAATAACACATATATCTTTTTACTTCCAATCTCGTTGGAAAACAATAATGTTGCTCGTGTGTATGACGAACTATGGCCTCAAGAACTAATGTGATGTGTTTTAATTTATTTTTTACATGGATGATAATTAGGATAGATAAATGGAATATATACTATATTAATATCATAATTATATTTTTACAATTTTTATAAAACCTATACCATATTACCTTATATTCTGTTGGGTATACGATAATGTCGTTCATGTGTATGAGAGACTACCACCACACGAAGCTATGTGAACCATTTTCCCTAAAGATTCTAATAGAAGGTAATAAGGTAACATTTAATGAATAATTATGATATATATGATATAAATGTTTTTCTGATAAAGTATTATATTATTTACATTTATTTAATTTCATCAGCCAAAAAATTGAAATAGTACTCTTGCGTATATATGACATGCCATCTCCATGAACGTTGTATCAAATTTTATATCTCTAAATTTTATGGGTTAATATAAATATATGTATACTGAATATATATAATATTTATATCATGGATACCATTATTTAAATTATGGGACCCTTATCAATGTAATAGGATTGAAAATACCAATTCAAAACATACATGAAAAACAAAGCATTTATGACCTGAAATATGATTTTAAAAAGGAATTGTTAATAACAAGATAATAAGGTATTTTAATTAAATAATATTTTATATTATATATATAAATATAATTCTATAATATATTTATAATATACCTATATTTTTTTATACATGAGGTTCAAATTCATATGAAGGAAGTCAAGACTTAATGAAAGTGATTTTTTCCTCCATTTTCTTTCTCTGAGACATATATTCTGATATGCACCTACCATCTTTTTTTTATATATTGGAAATTGAAATTATATAACCTGAATTTCCTTCTATTAATTGATATTTATGTTTCATTTTTATGTAATTATTTAATGGTTATTGCGATTCAAAAGTTACTAAGTTTTATGGGATTGATGTATATGAATAGTGGAGTGATCAAAACATGGATAACTTATGGATATTGAAAAATAATATATTTAGGTTAAAAATGAATTAAAAAAGCCCATAGTATTTATGTTTCCTTCAATATTTCAGTTTTTCCTATCTCTATCACTTTTTTATATTCATCAACTTCATACAGTAGGATAATGGACTTAATGGATAATCTTGTAGGAATATCTGTGAATTTGAATCATAAATGGTTGATCATAGGGGATTATAAAACATTCCTAATGTTGGGAGAAAATTTTTATCCATCTTCAAAAAAATGTATCCATGGAATTATCATCTTCCAATTATCATCCCAAAATTTTTGAAAATCCAAATGTAGGAGATAATTTTATATGGATCATATATACCTTGAATGTATGGTAAGAAAGTAAGATGAATAACTTTTTTAGAAAAATGGATGATAGGAGTGATACTAATTTATTTTTAGGATTCAAACTTCCAAAATATCACTATTATCACAACCGTATCATTATGGAATTATTTACTCATCTGACATGGTTACTTCATCTACCCTTTCATTTAAACACTGAATGGGATGTTTTTCTTTGTTGTAGAGAGATAATTTTAATGGAATGGATGATGGAACCAATTGATAGTCCATTTCAATGGTTAATTGGAAAATATAAAACAATATGAAAATTATAAAGTAATTGGGGCTGAAATATTTCCCTAAGAATTATATGGAGATCAAGGCTACTGAAGACCAACATTCATGTAGGAAAATGAGAAATAAGTTTCCAAATACTCATTATAGAGAGGATATTCATGATCAATACAAGTTATATAATATCATAATAATAAAATAAATGTTAGATAAAAGTATTTTTATTCTCCAATGGTCAAAGGATGACGATAGGAATTTACAAGTGATTCATAGAATATGTAAGGTGAAGATAATAAAAACAGGGAACAATGCGATATGATTTAATGGATGTTTACACACATATGAAAATGAAATTTAGAGGGCTATAGTGGAGTACATTAATGAGATACATACTGATTATGGTATTTTAACTCACAATTTTTTTAAAAATATTAACTCTTGTATTAGTCCCATCAAAAAGGTGCTCTTGTCATGACACCTACTACGGATGTAGTAAAAGAAGATATTTTCCCTCTTAATATTGAATGGTCCATCACTCTAGATGGATTAAATTACTTGTTATTAAAGATTTAATTGGATATAAAAAATGATTATATGATTATTTCTATCATGTAATTATTCACTCATTATTATATTTACCATAAGATTAATTCAAACATTATTACATTAATACCCAAGATGAAAAGTGAAATTGAAATTATTGATTTTATATTAGTTTCCATTGAGAACATTGTACCTAAAACCATTAGTATGGTAATTGTGAATAGAATTGGAGGAATAATTACAGATCACATTACCCAAAGTCAGTTTTCCTTTTTTTCCTGATAGAAGCAATCATGATTTATTATTTACATCCATATAAAGTGTTAATCCATTGAAGAGGGAAAAACTAAGTCCACATTTCTATTAAAATTGATATTTATGAGGAATATTAAATCTTCCAATGTAACTTCTAATTTCCCTTGTTAAAGAGATATGGATTCTCTAATGCCATTATTAATTTAGTTTACATAACCCTTAATTATCCAAGGCTTCCTATTTGAATTAATGTGTCCCAAAGGGGGTTTTCAAACATACGAGGGGTGTTATATAAGAATATTCACTCTCAATTATTCATTTCACAATTTAAGAGAATTATTTGGGTAGATTCATTAATGAAATTTCTAAAATCTTCATATATAATCCAATCGAATAAGATAGGGTTATCTTTATAAAAATATATCTTTTATATGTTGATGTTATAATACCTCTTAGATAGTCCTCAAATAAAAATATTTCTTCTATATAATGTCTCCTTTCTCACTATAAAGAGGTGTAAAGACATACCATTATCTTTTATAAGTCATTTATTTTTTATGGTGATGGAAATTTGGTTAGAAAAAAATAGTATGCCAAAAAGACTTGGTGTGAAGAGGTGGATCACATACTTTCAACTATCTTGGTGTCCCATTGTTTGGGAAAAATTATGGAGACACTTTTTACAAGTTTTATTTTCACTCATAATTAATAAATTAGTCTAGTGGATAGGAAAATTCATTTATGATGCTCGAAGGGTATTCCATTTCCACTCAGTTATAAAATCTAAATTTCTATACTTCTTCTCACTTTATAGATAGCTATTAAGGCTCATTAGTTACCTTAAATGCATCTTGATGAATTTTATATGGCTTGGGTTAGTAATTGAATATAAATTCATTACTGTTTCATGGAAGGAATTCATAAAATCTATTAGAATGGGGGGAATCAGTGTGATAGATCATAGTCTCTTTAATGATAGTCCTATTGGGAAATTTACATGGAATATTTTATCTTATAATAAATATTCTTGATATTTTGTATCAAGTTGATTTTAAATGAAATTTTTAGATGGTTATCCATATTACATTGTCTTATATGTTTGGACTCTATCAAATAGTCTTCTAATGACATTATGAAAAATGAAATGTAGCTTGTTAGCATGGAATCCACTCTAAGTTTCAAGATTAACCCTTAGCCAGAAAAAAAATATAATTGATAATGTGAATGTCCCTTCTAACAGATAAAATATTACTATTTATGGTTCAAAAAAAAATTCAAAAAAATCATGATTTTATTACAACATAGGTTTTAATGGAAATGTAGAATTACTCTTTCATTGATAGTGTTTAATTTTTATGGAACCCTATGAAAAATTGGCAGTTTAATGTGAAAGACCATTATAAGTTTTATTTTGAACGATCAATTATAACAACCACATAGTTCATTTATTTTAATCAATACTCCATACAAACTACATGGTATCTACTACTCTGGAAAATCTAGAAGGACATGTATCCTACACATGACTAGATTAAAAGATCTGGTCATTACATTGTGTTAGCATGATACCTCTGTCTAAAAGATGAATATAATATATATCATCTCTTTGTAAGATATTATTCTGATCAATCTCTTTGGAATTTTACATCTAGAATGTTTAGAAATAATTTAAATGTTGTCAAGTACTTAATGAAACACATGGCCTTCTTCTATAAAACTGGGCATAGCGACCTAGTCTAGTAGCTCCTTCTAATTGAAGATGCCTCGATTAATACTCATATCGGCATAGAATGGAATGAAAAATTATTTTATGGTAAAATGACATATTCTTATAGAGGTGTACTTTTACAGAACAAAATGTTATGTGTGAATTCTTTGGTAAAAATAAGCCCTATGCATAATACTACTAGTGACCTACATATTCTATAAAGGATTATGGTATTGGGTTGTACCCAAAATTCCCATATTTTCAATTAAATGCACTATATTTATTTAATTAATATGTTTATTGAGGTAAATGTTTATGGTACAACCTATGGCCTGTTGGGACCCTCCTTTTTTTGAGGTATCTTCAGAACCCACCACAACATTGTTAAAGGTTTTTCATTATATTATAATTTGATCAATGTATAAAAAAAAGTTGTGGGATATGATTTATGCTATTAAATATGTTTTATGTAATGGTTGGTCCTCCCTTTTGGTTGAATCTGATTTTGAAACTACTATTATGGATCTAAAGGAGAGAATAAGGAATGTCCCTTGAAAGCTCCTGCCTCATTGGATTTATTGTATCTATCGTGCATGTCAAGTTAACATTTCAATTTCACATGTCTACTGAGAAGCTAACGAGGTGGAGAATTCTATTTTGAAGAGGTATATCATGGAAATGGGAACCATGTGGAACATTAGAGAAACATATTTTCGTGCACCAATGGTGGTTGAAGACCTACAAGGAGTGAGTGACTCCTATTTATCTAAAACCCTAAGTAATGCTTGAATTTTTAGGTCTATTTTGTTTTATAAATTTTTATAACCAGGTTGTTTGAGTCATAGATCTTTTTTCCAATACAATTATCTATTTATCAACAACATCATGCATTTTCTACTTCTATTTCAATTAAAAAAATATATTTCCTCTTTATTATCCTCTCTTTATACACTCAATATTTAAAAATAATGTTATTAAAGAAAACTAACATTATTTCTCTATTTAGTAGAAAAACCTTTATCTTTCATATTCACGACTACAAAAAATGATTTAGTAAATTTTATACTATTATAAAACAATTATCTAATGTGATTTGTACATCATTTTTACTTTTTTTATTTTTTTTAAATGGTTCTTCATATCATATTCCAAAAAAGGTCTCTTTGGATTTTAAATATACCATATGTATTATACCATTGGATTGTTTATATTTATTATTACATTATATTTATGAAACCCGTTCAATTTCCATGGGTGATACAGTGAAGAAATATTTATGAAACCCACTTAATTTCATGATTTCTAATACGATGGAAGTTTTCTAATCATGTGGAACACATATGTATATCTTTAATTGAGTGATGGTGGTTGAAATTATATCCGACTAGGGTGGTTATGTTATATCCAAGGACAGTGGTTGTGGTATGACCCATGATGGTGGTCATTTTATAATCATGAATGAGTGGGACCTAAATAAAAATCCAATACATTGGGTAACAAAATGTTACGTGTGAATATAATTTTATGTTAAAAATGTTATGTATAGACCTTATTTCATGTTCTTAGAATTATGTGAGGGCCTGATTTAATTTTCTTAACAAAATGAGTGAGCATGATTCTATTTATAGATGTTTGTAGTGTTGTAATATTATGTGTATGAGAAAAATTCATTTCTTATTCCAAGTATATAATCTTGTGGATATTTTTTAGATTGAATCATTTACGATTCATGTCTTATGAACCTCTATGATTTATTCCATGAATCAATGTGGTGATCTATGACATATTGGGTATGATTTTAAAAAGTTAGGGTCACATTTTCATACCCTTATGACCTTGTTGTTCTTATGTGATCATTGATATCTTCCATGATTACCCTTACCAAGTACTTGATACCAGCCTTTTGTTATGTTTTCTTCAAAATTTTATAATGAATGGTTTTATGTATGATAAGTATAAGAAGATTTATAGATATGATGAACTTGGTGGGAGAATATGTATTTCAATTATGATCCAATACGTTAATTTTATAATTGTAAAAAATGCACTAGCCATATAAGAAGATAACATGGATCATTATGTGATTTAATGAATATTCACCTATTAATATGTGATATCTATTTATGAAAAGTTGAGGGGTCTATAGTTAGTATTAGATCATGGTTTATGAGACCATTGAAAACTAGGATTAGAAAACATTATTAAGAACCCTAAGGATTATAGTAAGTAAAAGATATGATTATAATGATTTTGGTAAGGAATAAAATATGTGTATTACATAGAAATACATCCCTATCAGGATATTAGAAGTGTGCATGTTTATGGAATAGATTTATATAGGGGTGATAAAAATGAAAAATGTGTGTTTGAATTTACTCGAGCTTTACATTGTGCCCGACAATGGGCCTTACTACACAACAAAATTTAAACTCCGGGGTTTTTTTATTAGTTAGTTAACATATTCCACATGAACCATGCTGAATAATTTTAACAAAATATTATGGTGAATAACCATTTTTATACCTAAGGTTTTATATATTGGAAAATAGGTATCATGATATAAACATCCAATAAATTATTTTTCATGATTTTGTGGTTTTCCCATGATTACTCGTGTTTCTAAAACTGTGATTTTTTTTTCTAGTCAGTAGATTGAACTGAAATGAATCATGTTAATGATCAATGAGATAGAAAATTAAATTAATTTCCCCCCTAAAACCATATTTTTTTGGAGATGAAAAGAAAAATCTCATTTCTACACTAAGATAATATTATATATCTATGAGTCGGGATATAATAATAAATAAGAAATAGAGGGAACAGTATTTTATTTAAATAAAAAGTAAATATCCAACTTTGATTATTGATAACACTAATCAACTTGTTTCTATGAAATGAATAATTACTATTGAAAAGTTATTTTTTGTCCTCCAATGTTTACAGCATGAAAAAGTAATGTTTTACCATATGGAAGGTGATGATGATCAAAGATGTACATTTATTAAGAATATGATTTTGGACAAAGAAATAGAATCAATGGGATCAGATGAGATTTAGATAATATTTTTCAATATGTATTCCGTATGATTTTCTGTATAATTATGGAGAAACAATTTAATGAACTCAAGAATAAGTATGGTCATTCTATTAGTGACTATGAAAGAAAATTTTCAAGACATGGAATGTCATGACCCACATTCTTCAGGATGAGGTATGAGATAAAAATATTATGAGAACTTACCTTCTCAAGATGATGGAGAGATAATGACCCCCCCTGAGTCCCACCTCCAATAGTTCCTAGGGAGGATACTAACACCAATGTTATACAAATCTAAAAAAATGTGTGGGGTTAACCTTTTTATAGATTCCATGATCGAGAGATAAGATGTTTCAACCACCAAATACTACATGATAGATATAGTTAGAAAATCGAAAATCCCTCCCACATGAAATTTTAAAGTAGAACTTCTAGAAATAAAAAGAAACCCCCAATGTAAGTACTAAAATAAAAATATGAAGGGACACGATAATAGTCCAGTATAGTCTACGTAATCTCCCTGGAAACCATAAAAAATTTAATGTACATAGGTTTATCATATAAGTAAACTCAGAAGGGAAAACCCAAAGCCACCAATTCACAAGTGGGAGAAGCATACTAATTCCCCTATGAGAAAACAAATGAATCTCATAAGTACCTAACATGGTATACTAACCACCCCAACCTCATGAAGGCACACTCACCAAATAATTAAATAAAATAAAAGTAAAATTATAATAACATTGATATTTGGGTACCCAGCACCACTCCACACTATTTAATAGCTCATCCCTAATGGCGACCATCTCGATGATACCAATCTTCCACAAGCCCCACTACCGCAAACCTACCCACACACAATTTTGCAACAAACAATTTCCCAGTCACATAAACATGTTCTATAACCACACTGTATCCTCCCAGCAGACACCACAGCCGAATCCCGAATACAACTGGGAAAGAATCCACCCCACGCCATACTAGAACCATGAATATGTTAATATACCTCAATACGTTACATCGTACCCGAAAAACCATGGGTGATCAATTCCTATAAGATGGAGTAGGAGAGCCAATCACAAGAGATCTATCCTCCCATTGGGATATTGGGAAAGACACCCTCCCTGATAATGATGGGGGTGTTCGACACGTAGTTATTAACAAGAGTATGGTACATATATAATCAGAAGAAAGTACAGTTTCTATATAGGGGAATACAAGCACTCAGTCCATCCAATGGTTTCCCAAACAATCAACCAACCCACACAAACAACCCTTACTGCCACCCCTATATGAATATCCATGAAAAAAACTATAATAATAACATAAACCCACCCCCAATCATTTATCATTTTATCAGTATTTATTAATATTTTCACTTATTTCATTTAAACACTACATGGGAAACTACCAACCACACCCAACACATTTAGCAACACAATAGGATTGCAGTCTCACTCCAAAACACCATTCAACAACCATATCACAACCCATATGCAGTGATAATACTTTACATGTTGATACATTACACAATCAATCAATATTTGAACTTGAGTTTCAATCAGACCTCCTGTACCACCTCGTACACAAATCCCACATTAACCATCACCAAAACTGCAGCCTCACTGCACATACATACCACACCCTACTCACAGAGACAACCCCTCTATACACCATGGTATCCCAAACCATGATACCTATAAAATCACTATCAAACCCACACAAGGCGCAAAATAGATAAGAAGCCACATGACACACAGGTACACATTCAATTCATGTGTATTCATATTTATCCAACAAGGGTACTATAACTCTACTATGAATACCATGGGTGATCACCAAACAAGATTGATCTAGTGGAATCCTTTTAATTTAATAGGGTATACGTGATTATTGAGATTTATATTTACAAAAAAATCACAATCTATTTATACTGAGAAAATAATGACCACTAACAACCATGATTTTCAGAAGCCATGCACGTAGAACAAACAATAATTAGAAATCAAGGATAACTCATAAACAAACAATTAACATCATCATCTTCCATGCCCCCTTTATCACTATGGTAACAAACATGTTATATCATATAACCCTAAATAATTGGTTTCTATTGTAGTCAAGAGGTGAAACGAGTATATCCACCCCGCATGATACACAAACAATTGCGAGACCCGGGAAACTCCATACCTGGAACAAAATTTGACCAACAATTCTTCCATATTACAAAATATAGGGTAATGTGAGTAGAAGGAAGAATACAAGGAAATAATCAATGTTCTTATATAGAATAGGGGAAGGACTCCTTTGGGAAGAAAAACTCTAGGTGCACTGAGAGAAAAATGGAAACATACAGGGAACAGAATATCTCGTCTTAGAAGAGATAGATCCTATATCAATGGAAGGAAATAGATCCAAGTACCATTAATGTTGGAAAATGTTCAAGACCACACCGGTTTCAAATTTCATGGTCACTAGGGAGTCGTGATGTTAGGAAATAATTAATGTCCTTCATAATGCAATTATAAACACTCAAACAATGTTTTAAACATGGTTTATTTCAAATAAAATGTAACAGGGGTGAAACTGCAAAAAATTGGAAAGAACTCCCTACTGGGTGATCACCATTGAGTTAGTCACCATTTAGTGAGTCAAAATTTGGTGAGATACCATTCGGTGAGTCACCATTTAGTGAGCTACCATTTGGTGAGGCAAAGTTTGGTGAGCCACCATTTGGCGAGTCATCGTTTAGTGAGCCACCATTCAGTTAGTCACTGTTCAGAGAGCCACTATTAAGTGATTCACCATTCTATATGTCAGCATTTGGTGATATATCATTTGATGTGTCATCATTCAGTGAGTCACCATTGGGTGAGTCCCATTTAGTGAGATACCATTTGATGAGTCACCATTCGGTGAGCTACTATTTGGTGGGTCATTATTTCGAGAGCTACCGTTAGGTGAGTCACTATTTGAAAACTAAAAACTGGTGAACTCTTGGGATTAGTCACTGTGACTCTTGAAAAAACATGAAACAAAAGATTTCAAATATGCAATGGAACAGAGAGGTCCAGACTATTACATCAGATTCCACTCAAAATGTTCTCACCACTAAGAATTTAAAACCTAACCTTTATGAAACAGGGGTCCAAACAACCACCCTCTAAGATACCTGTCAAGGATAAACCAGTTTCCATTGTTCAAAAGCTAAAGTGAAACCTCATCATCCAAGGAAATATATCCCTATATCTACTACCCCATACAATAACTTAAACACCTAAGTTCACATTATTCTGACACATGGATAAGAAATGACATTCCTCCTTCTGATGATATTATCTATGTTGGGGGGCACTGACTCACACACATGGGTTCAATCACATCCATATTAATGAATCTTGATTAGGGACTGTGTCCTATAATTACTACATGTAAAGAATTTTTCACACATTAGAGAAGAGGGAAAATATCCCATTTATAGAAAACATGTTTCATGAAATACATCAAACTGTAAATAACTCAATCAAAACATAGTACAACTTTAGGTATTGGGCAGGAATATGCACCTTTTTCTCCCATGTACTCTCCTCGATGCCACAATTAATCTAAAACACATGGACCTAGGGAATGTTCCACATACACAACAACTTATAATGAAAATCATGTATCTCTATTAGACATTACCCAAAATTTCCATCCTCCTCGATATCCAAACCTCTATAGTCAATAATGTGGGAGTAATTATGTGGATACCAATGAAGCACGGGGATATGGAAGACATCATGGATCCTCTGTAATTGTGGTGGAAATGCTAATTGGTATTCCACCTCACCAAATTGTCCAAACACCTTTAGGGGTCCGACAAAATTGGGAGAAATATTTCTCACCATACCCAACCTCTACTGCCCCCATAGAGGGGAAACATTCAAGAACACATGATCTATAACCATGAAAATCAAGGGCCTTCTTCTATGATATACATACAAATTCTTTCGGTCCTGTGATGCCTTCATCATCTAATGGACAAGATTCAACTTCTCGATCGCACTCTACAACTTGTATGGGCCAAGAATATTTTCCTTCCCAACTACTTTCCAGCACAAATTTGAATAACATGGACTCTCATACAAGGCCTCTAATGGAGACATACAATTGGAAGAGTGATAGATATTGTTTTTTGTAAACTCTACCAATGTAAAATGTCTCACCCAAGACCTAGAAAAGTAAAATATGCAAGCTCACAACACATCCTCCAATGTTTGGATGGTTCTCTTTGTGTTCCTGTCTATCCAAGGGATGAAAGTAGTGCTAAAGCGTAACTAAGTTCCAAAAGAAAAATAAAACACCCTATATACTCGCATGGTAAAAAAACATATCCTGATCATAGAAAATTGATCTTGTAACCCCATTAATACACACCACTACATCTACATACCTCTATAAAAAGGAATCCATTGTGATTGACTCCTTGGTCACTAAGAAGTGATCCGATTTTGTTGGCTAATAAAATACTACCCAGATTTTATCGTAGCCTCTCTGAGCCCTGGGTAATATTCTGATGAAATCTATTAGGATGTCATTCCACTTTCACATGGGGATATCTAATGGATGCAATAGACAACGAGTAATATGGTGCTATACATAAACTATTGGAACACTAGGCACTTTTCCAAGAACTCCTCCACTTCCTACTCCATCCCGAGCCACCTGAATTATTATCTCAATCCCCGGTAAAACATGGAATGTCCCAAGTGTAAAGATGGATGTGAGATATGAAAGTCATGGAGAACTTCATCACAAATTTCCACAATAAAAAATAACTTCCCATGGAACATCATCTGATTCTAACCATCCCCCAACCATCCAACTAGAGCATCATCCTAGTCAATGCAATCATACTTCACCTCAGGCTACGAGTCTCCCCACTAAGACTACTTCACTTGATGAATCAGATATGATTCCACCATCATGGGAAACAGACATCTTATTTCACAATCCATTACTGAATCTATGTGAAAGGTATACAACTCCATCATTCCTCTCTAAGAGTATACAGATTCCCAAACCACCTTTTTCTGTGACTTCCTACTTGACACATTAGATACAACATTCCCCATTCCTGAGGTGTAGGAGGAGTAAAAATTTTAATCCTAAAGAGAGTTCATCAACATCAACTATCAGATGTTCAGATACCACTGCTAAAAGATATACCATAAGAGCTTGTGATCTGTGAATACCACAAAGCACTCCCCAATAAGGTAAGGTATCCATAAATTTAGTGGATACATGACTAATGAAATATCTAGATCATTTGTGTAATATTTATGTTTAAGGGGAAAAATATTCCAAGACACATAAAAGATCAATCCCGAATGCTACATCAGCACACACCCCAAACCTAGCAAGGAAGCCTCACAAAACAACTTGAACATCCCCCTTCCTCTAACAACCTGAGCACTAGGGCACTGAAAAAATTCCATTATCGGTACCTAAAAGTTTCCTGACACTACATTCTCTATACAGATCCCTGGTCCTTTGTTTTCAAAGTGGTCAATGAAGCTGCTACTCAAGATAAATCTACAGCGAATATATACTAATATTCTGAAAGACTAAGAAAACTACAAAACATTTTCCAAATTCTTGGGTGATTCCCAAGAAACAACAACCTCTACCATTGAGGGTCCACATCTAGACCCTACTGATAAAGCATATTTCCAAGGAAGCGGAACCCCTGTGTACAAAACATTCAATAGGAAAACATTCCATAGATTTGGTTTCATATAATGACTTCTAGGACAGTCATGATATACTAAGCGTGATCATCCTATGACTACGAGAAGATTATAATATCTTCAATAAAAATGATGAAGAACTGGTCTAGGAACTCAAGAAAGATAGATTTCATGATCCCCATGAACACAACTCGTGTGTTCGTAACATAGAACTTCATGACCACAAAATCAATGTTCCCATATCTTTACCTGAAAGTAGTCTTCGGTATATCACCCTCCTTCACCCATGACCGGTGATACCCAGACCACAAATCAATCTTGGAAAACCAAATATCTCCCCTCCAAAGGATGAAAATATCATATATCCTCAAGAAACAATGGTAATAACACCATCTCAGCAACCACTGATTCTACTGACCACTAGAGAAAATTGTAAATAAGAGGATCCACACACAGACTTCCAATCTGACAACTCTGCTCTCTAATAAAAGCTACATGATGTCCATCTACATCAAAAAACTAGATTATCCTTCAGAATCAGTCATTAATAGCATACAATAAAAAACAAACAGCCAATTCAAAGGATAAAATCGTACAGATTCATAGATAGTAGAAAGAGGTCCTCACTAGACTGATGTGGCCCCATCATCATTATACATCCCAGAAAAATATAATTGAAGCTAGTTTGACAACCAATTGTCATACACTACACCAGGGGTAGGGAAAGCCTCTCAATGTATAGATTAATGTGTAGGCCATACTGGGTTCAATAAAAGAGTGTGAATCTCTTGAATCAAACAAATCACGAGAATGAGTTCTAAAAAAATTGATTATAAATGAGACAATATCTATCCATGCTAGAAATGATTCCTCTTAGGTGTTTAACAACCCACACCCATCTCCCCTACCCCTCATTTATCGTCCTCCTCCCCAACCACCCCCTGGTCAAGGTCCCTAAGGAGAACCCTAAGGTTGGCCCCCACCTCCACCATCTCCCCTCGGTGGATTGGGAGCCTATGATCCCTATTGCAAGAAGGTCATAGATAGAAACTACTGATGAGGTGGGTGTTGATCCTACCCATATCCACCATACTGAGGTCTAACTTTGAACCGACTATAAAGGTGTCCAAGACCTCCAAAAGGGTAACACCACTGTCACGACCCGTCCTTGGGACTCATGTCGTGACTACCCCAAGCCCGCCTTCTATAGGCTAGGGGCTGGCGACTAGCACCAAAGGTGTAAATCCCTAAGATGGGAAGGCATTTCATGTTTAAGAAGTAGTTACACACAATCAGAGTACACAACTGGAAGCAAAACACTATGTAAAATGGAATAAAAAGGTAGTGTTGAAAGTAAGTGGGCCAGTATACAAACCCAACTGAACAACAAGAACAAGTACAAGTAAAAAGGGAAAACATCTCCTGGATCATCCACTGGGGAATCCTACCTAAATGGTAGGTACATAACTCAAACAAATCATCCCTGAGGTATGTCCTGTCTAGTCCAGCTCTGAGAAGCCTCTCATCCGTCACCCTCAGCCTCGATCACTGCTGACCGTCATCTGCACAGAACACAACAAGGTGTGGGCGAAGCCCGTAAAATGGCGAGTATAAAAAAACTCAGTAGGGGACACCAAGACCTCCCAAAGTTCTCCTAGAATCCACTATGGATAAACCAAAGTAGTAATATACAATTATAAAGTATCAACCAACCTTACTTAAGTATATGCCCATACATATACCTCAGTTACCAATCACAAACATGCTCCATCTCTTAAGCCCAACCACATACCGTTTCACAAGAATAGAAAAAAAATCCACAAATAAAGTACAAAAAAATTTTATCCCATAGGTATAACTCATAGAATAAAGCCACGTGGGATTCACCACAACACATCCATGAAGAAACATCACGAAGAAACATCCACCCTTACATAGGGATATTCCCATACATTTACCTAAGTCGTTAAGAGTACACATCTCATACATGAGGTAAACATGAAGGTAAGGAATTAGCTCACACCAGGTATACACAAATTAAAAGAGAGTAAGAGATGGTTAATTTTATCTACTGAATCATCTTTCACTGCCGAACAAAAGATATCCGTAGAAACCTAGAACAACAGTCTGTCAAAGCTGTCGATCCTACGTGGGATCTCGGTACAAAAGTCATTGCTGTCGAACCCACGGATGATCCAGGTCCAGTCTCATCACTGTCTAACCCACGGAGGTTCCATGTCTAGTCTCATCACTATCAATCCCACGGAGGATCTAGGACCAGTCTCTTAACAGTAGAACCCAAGGAGGATCCAGGTCCAGTCTCGTTGCTGCCAGCCATGGGGTTCCCGTACACAACACACTTGATTCCAGGAGGGTCATCTCCTAGATCCAAGTGTCGATGCATCAACTACCTCATAGTCTTGAGTTGATGTATCCTGTAGATTCTTCTCATCATAAAGAACCCAACGCGACAGACGGTGCGTCAATCGGACGCCCAGTCTATGAGTTATTGGCATTTTCGTTCTAGGGGCCCGGTTGGTTTATTGGTTCAAACCAACCAGGTCATACCCCACCTACGTCCAACCCTCAAGTGGGGAACTACAAAAGAACTATCCTGCTCTAATACTTTCATCGCCGTAGACGGTTCGTCGTTCAGACACCTGTAGCCCAAAATGCGGGCTAAAAGGTGTAATCGGGCCATAGTGGGTCAGGGTCCAGTCCGACCTAGCCCAACGCGGTCCGAAATGGGGTCTGACCCAGTCCGTTCGCCGAACCCTGTCCAAGGGGTGGTCGGCCCGACCCGAGTGGTTGGCTCGAAGCGAGCGAGTGGCCCCACCCGAGGGCATCTCGGCCCGAGGTGGCCCGGCCCCTAGCGGCCCGGCCCGTGGCGGCCCGGCTGGGCGGCCTGTGTGGCCTGGCTGGCCACGCGTGGGAGGGGGTGTCATGCCCCTTGTTTCTGATCATAAGGGACCAGCGCTAGGCGCCGGTTTTGTTGAGCCGTGGGACCCTGGTGGTCCCGCATTGTCAGGCTGGCTGAGTGGCCAGCCGGTCTCATGTTGCCAGCGGTGGTCCAATGCCAGCCTCTTCCGGTCCCTCCACCATGGCACGACGATGCTGTGGTTCTCCTCCACTGCCGCATCCCGCCCTGGTCGTGGCCCCCTGTATCCCCGTGTGGCGCGTCGGCGCTGCACCACCTCCACCGCGGTCCGGCCTTGCCGCGACCCAATGCTTTCCCACACGGTGCGACGACACAGTGCTCCTTACGCCGCGGCGCACCCCAGTCATGGCTCTTCTTCTCCATGGGGCGCGATGGTGCCGCACCCCTGTGGTGACCTGGTGGCCTTGCGTCACCGGTTTCATCACGGTCTGCTTCCGTCGTCAACAAACAAGAACAACCAAAGGAGAGGGTCAGGCCGTGTTTGTGCAGTCTGATCCCTCCTCATCATGGCGATAACAATTGGAATTTCATAATCCAAAAATTGAATGACAGAGGTTATAACCCATAAATAAAATTACTCAAATCCCCCCTACGTCGATCATCTATGATCATTGATGGAGTCGCGGGGAAAAGGCGGGCATCGATTCATCATTCGCTGTGTTCGTCACGCACTCCCAATTCTCAAGCTTGTGCGTGGAAAGTGTTCAGAGGAGACAAGGTCAAGATCGACATCGGCATTCTTCATGGGAGATGCCTTCTCTTCTGCCATGGTTGAAGATCAAATATAGTGTTCCTTGTTGAAGAGGGGAGTTCTTCATTGGAAGAATGATGTTCTCCAAGAGTCTTCCAAAAAAAGTTTGAATCCTTCCAACCAAATGAAATAATAAACTATCTATTATTTTAATGGTTTGAAAGAATTGAAAATAATTCAAAAGGATTCCAATTAATTAAGTTATAGAGTTCAGTTAATCAATTGTGTGGGTTGGCACACTTAATTGATGGGGGAAGGTGGAGAGTTTCACCACCTAAATGTGGTGTTAAAAGGGGTTAGATGCTCGGGTGGCCCCCACCTTAATTATCCACCCAAGGGAGGTTTTTCTAGGGTGGGAACCACCACCATAACCTCCCATGAGATGTTAGGGTGTGGTGGACCCCACCTCCAACCTCCCCTTGGAGGTTTCAACCACCAAAATTAAAAAAAGTTAACACCTTATTTTTATTCAATTTAATTAAAAACACCAAAAATCTAACATCCATTCTCGATAGAACGCAATTGCAGTGAAGGTCTCACTAAGAAATCACTGATGCTGCGAGTTCAATGGTGCCCTTAGATTTTAATTCCGAGCACCGTTTTAAAAGATATAAAATTCCATTCGCACATTTACTGAATGTTCCAGCAAAAATGTTCGGAAAATTAATATCATCTATCCTCTACCTGCGCCGGTTGAGGTTAGGCTCTGCCTTGGTGAGTCACATCCCAAAGAACCCAGTGGTACCCTTGGATTTCCAATCCTATTTAATGTTTAAAAGTTATGAATTTTACAATAAAATAATTGTCACTTAATTATTTTATTTGCGGCCAAAAACTATATTTCTCTGGTGGCCCTCGCCGACCCAAGTTAGTATCTTCTTAAAGGAAGCCTACCCTCACGAGTTCATCGGTGGTCTCATATTTTTAATCTGAGTTACCGTTTTTGAGTTTTAAAAATTCGAAAAATAAAATAACTTTATTTAATTATTTTATTTATGGTTATGCCATTTTCGGGTTTTCTCACAGGAGGCCCGTGCTGACTAACTTAAGTCTCACCTAGGGTAAACCCACCATCCTGAGCATAACGGTGGCTTCAGATTTTTTATCTGAGTAACCGTTTAAGAGTTATTCCACTTTTATAGGAAAACTACTTATGTGCGTTAATTTAAGCTTATCAAAACTTCTACATATCATACCGGGCACTCCGGGCCTCAGAATCACGCACCGTCAGAAACTACGGACTCGTAAAATTCCCATGAATTGTTTTTAAAAAATTACAACGGATTTCCAGGTCTTTAAAACCACAGTATAAATGTTGTGGGAAAAGGATGAGGACCAGATGGTCAGAACTGAAACTGATGTGGTCGGATCCTCGTTGGTCAAAACCTAGAAGGCCCTGATGCTGGAGACTTGATGTTGTCAACCTTTCCATTTGATGAATTCAGCTGGCTCCCCTATCATGGAAAACATTTTCATGATTGGATCCTTTCCACAACCTTATCCTTATTTTGAACATGTAATTATGCCGATAGGGTGAAGGGAGTAACCACATTATAAAGAGAGAGAGAGACAAAGGGCCTCACATAAGCATATTTCCTGAGATTCATCATCTGAAAGAGATCCTGATAAAATCAAAGGGGATCCTTGAACTCGATCCCCAGCTCCCTCACCAAAATACTCCCCTACTATAGGGAGCGTAGGTCCTGACTCTTCTAATCTTTCATCATTGAGGAACAGAATTCCTCCCATAACTCCTTCTAAAATTCATCCCATGAAACCTAGGACTTCTTACTCTCTCTGAGGTAAACCTTCCACCAATAGTGCACTACTCCCATCATCTGGCTCACAGCCAGAGGAACTTAGTACTCCATCGGAGCCCTAATCCAACTAAAAGTAATCAAAATATTCTCAATTAAACTTCCTATATCAATATTTGAAGCGATGACTTCATACATTCCCAATTTTTAAAACTAGAAATCACGAAGAATATTCTTCAATTGGTTTCCCTCCTCCTCTAGATAAAGCCCTGCTAATCTGCTAGATTGGCCTGTTGAGCCTCCACTTCTCGTATCACACGTGGAAAATGACCTAGTTCCATAGTTGAAAAATAAAGAAGTAACTACTAAGCCCAAGGATTATTAAATTTTATTTACAATTTATTTTAAATCGTTATTTATTTTAGTTTCCCCAAAACACCCAAAAATGTACAAGAACACAACTCATTATAATTCATGTAACTTCCCTATGGTATCTACCCAATAAGTGGATTATCCTCACTTGGTCATTTGGTAAGCTCAGAGTCCTTGAATTTGATCATGTCCCCCCTAAATTCTCATTTCCTAGCTGGTTATCCCTAGACCTTGTCATCCACTAAGATCTCCTAATAGCACTTCCCTACCATCCCATGCATTCCCCAACATGCCTAACTCCAAAATCCATCCAATATATCAACCATAACCTCTGATACCATTCTATCACAATTCGCCTTCTCCATGATGATAGAAGGGATAAAAAGAAGTTGATACCTTTCTTCCTCATGATGAATGAGAGATAATGACCCCCGGGTCCCACCTCTAATAGGCCATGGGGTGGTGACCAACACCAAGGGTAAAAATCCCACAAAAATGGTAGGAATTTTCATTATTATAGTAGCCAAGATCGAAAGGTAAGATTTATCAACCAAAAAAACTCCAAGACACACATATATATATAATGAAACAAAAATCCATCCCACATGAATGTTTAATGTAAAACTACTAGAAATAAAAAAAAACTCCAAAGTATGTACCAAAATTAAATAAGTAGTTACATAGAAACTGTCACCAATATATGAGCTTATAAGGGAAAAAATGGTCTGCATAATCTCCTTGGAAACCTAAAAAAATTATTGAATACGTAGGGTGAGAATAAATGTATACTCAGTTGGGAAAACCAAATTCACTCATACACAAGTTGGAGAATCATACTAATTCCCCTGTGAGAAAACAACATGAACTCAAAAGTACCTAAAAAGGTATAATATCCAGCCAAACCTAACCAAGGAATTCTAACCAAATAACACAAGTCAATTAAAGTAAAGTATTGTTAGGTCCACTAGGCTAGATACCATAAGAGAGGGGGTGAATCAGGGTATGACAGACTAAAATGACTACCCCTTTTGATATTGATTTTCTATTTGACAAAACCCTCTTCTCTCTCCTTCCCAATGTAGAGTATGAACTAATCTTAAAGCATGCACATGACACATCGTTTTTTTCTTGGTTCACCGTCATTGGGCTATGTCAAAGGAAAATACACCAGTAGTGTGCCGATGTAACAAAAATACTATAAGCAGAGTACTATTTACTAGTTCGAAGTGGACTCACTGTCCCTCATGGTTTACAACCACTCAAAATTTGAGAACTCATTACTCTCTCAACTGTAGTGAGCTCACTACTTCTTCAGAAGATCCAATCACAGTTAATAGACTTGTAGGCCTCTTCATTTTCATGAATAAATTCATCCTCAACTGTTGATAGATGAACTGTTGAGATCCAATATTCATCCATAGAAGAATACCACATTGCCTCTAAACACTAGTCAATTACTTTGGAAATACCATTGAAAAGAACCCTACTTCACGAGGCTCCCAATTTCACGAAGCTCAAACATGACTTCATGATGCTCCTGAATTTTCGTGAAGCACTCTCATAGAGAACTCTCACGAAGCTCAAGTTGTTATAGAGAGACTTCCCTCGCAAAGCTCACTGAGCCAACAAGAAGCTTGCAACTTTCATGGATCTAGATTAGCCGCCTCAAAGCACTTCTTTAATGAAGCACACTGCCTTCACGAACCACCTTTGTGAACTGAGAGCCTATGAATTTCTTTGAAAATCTCTATCCTTCTCTCTTATTTTCTTGTGGGGGTTGAGGTCAATTTATAGACGATTCCACTGACCCTCGAACTTTTCGCACGAAGTCAACTTCACATCATCCCAAATCGCGAAGCTCCAAAGTTCCCGCTGAAATTCTCTCAAAATCATGAAGCACCATGACAATTTTCTGATCGTGAAGCTCGTAATAATAATGGAGAATCACTATAAATTCCTTTTCTCCTTCACCCCAAAGCTCCACTCACAATACCCTTCGCTGACGCAATGCTCTTCAACTCTTCCATTCGCGAATCTCGTCATAATCGCGAAGCATCAACGTCAACATTCTTGTGGTCATCAAAAAACCCAAACCATGAATTATATCTTTGAAAAACTCATGAATTTGCCATATTTTGATGAGATCTTCAAGGATATCAACTTTTTGTGATGCTCACCAAACTCCATATTTTGGACCCCAAACAATTGGAAAACACCAGAGAACGGTGCCACCTTGTATCTGTTCTTTTTGTACAGCCTCCAGATAGTCCATTCCTTTGTCATGGTTCTTTGTCAACATTGATTGTCAAAAACATCTCTGGAACTCGACAATTTACCATGGAAACCTGCTTTGTCAACAAAAACAATCAACCCACAAAGTCTGTATTGTTACCTTGAGGGATGTTTTCCCATCAATCTCCCCCTTTGGTATTTTTGAAAACTCTTCTCATAATGATTCTATGCACTTTGATACCTCTCTGAAGCTCCTTCCATCATCAACAATATTTTGCCTCTTGCGATTCAAATAGCGACCAGAGATTCACTCACCACATACTCTATGCCAACATGATCAATGCTCTCCATGAGAAACAAGATTAAATGAAAATATCATCAATGAATCACTTCATTTCTTCCCCCAACTATTGTCACCAAACTGATACCAATTGTTGATACCGCATTGATACTAATTGGTGATAGATGGAAACCTTCTCACACCTTTCCAACATCACTGTTATGCTTTTATCACGATCCTCAACTGTCATGATATCTTTGTTTTCATTGATCACTTCTAGCATTTTCAGATTTAAAAACTAAAAACTCTCCCCTATCTCATTGCTCTCCCCCTATCTCGCTGCTCCACCTGTCAGCTTCTCCTAGTGTCTTTTACTAACACATTTCTCCCTTCCATAGCCATAGTATCACCCCCTTGAAGAGTTACTATTTCTCCCCCTTTGTCAACAAACCCAAAGGTCACTCCTCTGTGATCTAAGACATTGGAAAGAAAACATATGAGAACAGTAGAGAAAAACATACCATATCTCGAGGAGGGGGGGGGGTTACACACCTACACTATTTCAAGTGTGGGGAGTCGACTGAAGTCCCAGAGCCAGTTTTTTCCTTTCAAACAATTCCTTATGTAAGGCCACTGTCAGAATGTCTGCAACCTGTATCTCTGTAGGCACATAACTCAACTTCACGATTTCCTGATCAACCATATCCTTGATAAAATGACACTTTATCACAATGTTCTTTGTCATGGACTGATGGATGATATTTTTTCTATGATTTATAGCACTGGATTTATCGCATTGGATTCTGATAAAATACTTCACTTCAACGCCCATATCATCAAGCTGCAGTTTCATCCACAAGAACTATGTGCAAGCTTGAGTGGCGGAAATACATTAAGCTTATGCAGTGCTCAATGAAATAAAATCTTGGTTCTTTCTTATCCAAGAAATACATAATCCACCAAGATAGAAAGCACCTCCTGAAGTTTATTTCCTTTCATCTGCTGAATCGGACCAGTCTACATCAATATATCCCAATAATTATGACTGAGATTTGTCACTATATAACAACCTAAAATCAACCGTGCCCTTGATATACCAAAAATTCATTTCCCTACAAGAATGTGGATTTCCATGGGATTACTTTTAAATCGTGCTGCTTAGCAGGTGGAAAAAACAATATCAGGTCTCATCAATGTCAGGTACTATAAACTCCCAATAATTTTCCTGTATTTTGTGATTTTAACTACCTTGCCATTATCATCATTTGAGAATTTCATCCGTGTAGTAGCCGGAGTCTTCATGTCCTTGTAATTTTCCATTCCAAATCATTTAAAACCCTCATTGAAATATTTGTATTGAGAAATGAATGTTTCATTCCTTCCTTGTGTCACTTATAGATCGAGAAAAAATGTTAGCTCTCCAATCATTGACATTTCGAATGCACTTTCCATGAATTCGCAGAACTGTCTGCACTGAGCTTCATCTGATCCACCAAATATTATGATATCGGCATAAACCAATACCATCATACTTTGATTACTGTTTTTGTTGAAATAGAGATTGTAATCAAATCCCATGTGTTGGAAACCAAGCTTCTTCAAGTACTGATCAATCCTTGAGTACCATGCTATTAGTGATTGTTTTAGCCCATACAATGCCTTCTCTAGTTGGAAAAACTTGTTCTCATCCTCATGAATGAGAAAACTATCTGGCTACTCAATATAAAACTCTTCCTCCACAAACCCATTCAAAAATGTAGATTTTACATCCATATGGAAAAATTTGATCTTCCGTTGCACTGTAATAGATTGAAATAATATGATTGTCTCTAGTCTCGCAACCGGTGAAAATGTATCATCAACATCTATTCCCTCTATTTGGGAGTATCCCTTTCACACTAGTCATTCTTTGTTCTGAATCACTATACCATTTTCATTAATCTTGTTGCGATAGACCAATTTAGTCCCGATGAAATTCTTATCTGCTAGCCTCGAAACAATATCCAACGTTTGATTCTTCTCAATCTGATCTAGATCTTCATTCATGGCCAGAACCCAATTTTCATCTTCAACTTCATCAGAAAAACATTTAGGCTCTACCTGAGATATGAAAGATATCTTCTGTAGTGAATTCATTCTTCTTGTCTGAACAGGAGCTGATTGATCACCAATGATATTTTTTTGGTCAATTTTAGCTCAAATCCTTGGATTTTGTGAAGATACAAATTTTTATTCTTCATGCTCATCATCAGTAGCTTCTTCTGAATCAACATCATCAACTTATGCTCCTCCTGTGTTACTTTACTCATCATCACATTCATTTGGAAATTGTTGACTGTTCTGTTGAATACTCTCTTCATTCTCTACAATAGTGGCATCATTTCTCTCAACAACTTTTCCTGAACTTTTTTTAAAGCATTTGCATGATTTTATTTTCCCTGAATAGCCAAGTAATATCCCCTCATCTCCATGCGACTCAAATTTCCTATGTTTCTCCTTGTTGAGGATGATGCACATAATTCCAAAAATCTGAAAGTATTTCACTTTTGGCTTCATTCCATACCACATCTCATACAGAGTCTTTCTTTCCTATGGACACAATAGTGCCCTGTAATAAATGTAGACCAATGTCAAAACTACTTCCTTCCAAAATTTTTCTGGTAAGTCTTTTTCCAGGAGCATCGTTTTGGACATGTTTTTGATGATTCAATTTCTCCTTTCAACCACTCCATTCTATTGTGTATTTCTCAGTGAGGAAACTCGATGCGTTATCTCGTGTTTCTTGAGATAGTATTCCACCTGATTGTTTTTGAATTCGGTATCGTTATCAGTATGAAACATCGGAATTTTCTGCTAAAGTATCCTTTCTCTCTCCCTCCAGTACAGTTTTATGCAGTTAAACACATTGGACTTATGGGAAATAACAAATAACCATGCCATTCTACTATAGTCATCAATTAAAAGAACATAGTACCTCTTTCGATCAATTTCTCTTGGTGTTATAGGCCCACATACATCATCATGCACCAATTCAATCACTCATGTTGACTTCTTTTCCTTTGCTTAATACATATTTCTAATGTTCATACCTTGTTGGCATGCATCACAAGTGTGAGTATGATCACGTGATAGCTTTGGGAGGTCTCTTGCGGCATCACACTTTACCTGATCTTCTAGGGATAGTTAGAAAAGATGACCAAGTTTTTTATGCCATAATGTGTTTTCTTCCTCTTTGGACAGAAAGCACATATCTTCTACTCCACTTACCAGGTAGAGATTTACCTTTGTTCTTTTTCCATGTAGAACCATTGAACTGTCTCTTCCTTTGATGATACACACCTTCTTAGTAAACCATATAGAATGTCCTGAGTCACATAGTTGACTGACATAGAGTAAATTGTGACTAACTCTTTCTACTACTAAGACATCAGTAGGTCTCCTATATTTCCCCCCAAAAATGGCCGTTCCTAAGCCAATTATCATCAGGCCTTAAACGTTTCCAAACGTGACAACTCCTTCTTGGTCATATTTTATTCCTATAAAAAATCCTTATAACCTGTCATGTGAGATGTGGAACCGCTATCAAGGATCCACACACCAGAGTGATTTGATGCTTTATGGGAAATTTATACCACCACTACCTTCTCATCCTTTTACTTATTGGACCACATTTTTTCCTTCATACAAGATATGGATTGAGATTTAGGAACTTACTCAGAGTATGATGGTCCATCTTTACCTTGCAAATCTGAAAATCGTTTTTGCATTTTCAACTCACTTGTTGGTTCATTGATCTGCTCCATGAGATCATTTTTGTTCTCCTTTGTCACATTCCTCTATATGGTCTACGTACAATAACAAGCCATGTTCCCAAATCCTCCTCACCAAAAACAGTTTCCTTCAAAATATTTTCTAGAGAATCGTTCTCTGTTTGGATTCCTCTTTTGTTATAGTGCCCTTCATTATCTCTTGGAAATAGAACACACATACTGTGAATGTCCCATATTTCTACAACAATAACACCTGATATGAGGTGCCTTTCTTTTTGTGACTTATGCACTTTGAGTTTCCCCTTGGTATCTTTGAATATTCTGATTCTGCCTTGTGCCCAAATCAACCTTCAATCTCGGAGTGGGTGCTTGCGGTCTAACATCAATTTTAACAGCTTTTTTTTCTATCAAGCCACTCATCGGTCTTAGAATCTAAACATAGTTAATGGTTCTTTTCTGCTGAACCACTATTCTCCACTTTCAACTTCTTGGTTTTCTGAGTGATCTGCTTTACTGATGACCCAACATGAGTCAAGAGTTTGTCTTGATCTTTAACCTTTTTCCACAAACCGAAAACTTCTCCTTCAAGTTCTTAAATACTCAAAATTTGATCTTTCCTTTTGTTATTAAAGCTATCGATATCCTCTTTATGTTCTTAAATTTTCAACCTCCTCAACCTCAGACTCCTCTAAACTGTCATATTCTTTCGATATAAGGTTTTTCTTCTTAATGAAATTTCTCTTGAACAGTTTTGTGCCTTTCTCATAGGCTGGAGGCTTCTTCTTGGTAATTTCTATTTCATCGATATCATCATCCTCTTGGTACATTTTGGGGCACCTTGCCACAAGATGTCCAACCTTTCCCCATCGAAAACATGCAAGTGGAAGCTTCCATTTAAACTTTCATTTTCCTCTTTGAAGGTTTGAGGATAAGAATGACATCACCTCATCTGTCTCTTATTCTCCTTGAGAGTCTTTAGTGGTGAGCTTATTCATGGTCTATAATGCCACCTCTTTGTATTTACCCTTTTCTACATCATCGTTATCATCTTTTCACATTTCATATGCAATAAGGGTGTTGTGCAGGTTATCCAATGTCAGCTCTTTTAGGTCTTTATCTTACAAAACTAAAACTTTCGGATTGAACTGAGGTGGAAGTTTCTTCAAGATACGCTTCAAAATATTTATGTGTTCTATAAATTCACCAAGACCTCTCATGTCATCCACTACAAAATTTAACCTGTCAAAGAATGCATCAATAGACTCATTCAGGTTCATTCTCAGATCTTCATACTTGTTCCACAACATTTTCAGATTTTCCTCTATAACCTTTGTATCTCTTTCATATATATTCAATAGCTTTTCCCACATGGAATGTGATGTTTTTCATGACATCGCCTATTTATAGATAAAATTGGATAGGTCTTCCCCTACAGGATTAATTCCTTTGGAATCAACATCCAACTCTCTATGCTCAGCTTCTAATAGAGCACCACAATTAATATCAGCTATTATTCCATACACTACTGCTGTGAACACATCCATTCATAATGATCTAAAGTAGTGTTGAATCTGATTCTTCCATAGATGGAAATTGTTCCTGTTGATGATCGGAATCCCTTTGTTATTGGTGACCTCCATTTGAGAGAGAAACACTAATATCAACCTTTTTCTCTGATACCAATTGTTAGGTTCACTAGGCTAGATACCCTGAGAGGGGGGGGGGGGTGTATCAGGGTATGACAGATTAAAATGACTACCCCTTTTGATCTTGTTTTTCTATTAGAAAAAACCCTCTTATCTCTTCTTCCTAATGCAGAGTATGAACAAACCTTAAAGAATGCACAAGACACATCCCTTTTTACATGGTTCACCCTCACTGGGCTACATCCAAGAAGCATACACCCGAAGTGTGCCGATGTACCAATTCCACTATAAGCGCACTGCTATTTAGAAGTTCGAAGCGGACTCACTACCCCCATGGTTTACAACCACTCCCAATTTTAAAACTCACTGCTCTCTCAACTAAATTGTGCTCACTACATTTTCAGAAGATCCACTCAGAGTTTATAGACCTGTAGGTCTCTTCATTTGCATGAATAAATGCATCCTCAACTGTTGATAGATGCTCTATTGATGTCTAACTTTCATCCAAAGATGAATACCACATTTCTTCTCAACACTGGGCAATTCCTTTGTCAATACCTTCGAAAATCACCCTACTTCACGAGGCTCCCAATTTCGTGAAGCTCAAACAAGCCTTCTCAAAGGTCATGCCTTTTTTCAAAACACTCTCCCGAAGAAATCTCATGAATCACTCTTCGGAAACACTCTCACGAAGCTCATGTCATCGTAGTGCAACTTCCCTCAAAAAGATAACTGAGCCAACGTGGAGTTTCCAACTTTCGCAGAGCTAGATTGGCCACCACAAAGATCTTCTTTCGTGAAGCACAAAACCTTCGCGAACTGAGAGCCAATTATTTTCTTTGAAAACCCTATCTCCTTCTCTATTCTTCGCTTGAAAGGGGCATGGTCTATTTATAGTCGATTCCACCAACCCTCAAACCTTATGCGCGTAGTCAATGTCACGTCTTCACAAATCACGAACCTCCGATGTTCTTTCCGAAATTATCTCAAAATCGCAAATCACCATGAAAATTTTCCGATCGCAAAGCTCATCGTAATCATGGAGCATCACTATTATTTGCATCGATCCTTCACCGCGAAGCCCCTCTCACAATGACCTATGCTTCCACAATGCTCTTCAACGCTTCCATTCGTGTAGCTCATCATAATTGCGAAGTATCACAGTCAACATTATTCTGGTCTTCACGAAACCCAAACCATGAAGTCTATCATCAGGAAACTCTTTCATTTTCCATATTTTGATGGGATATTAAAAAATATCCACTTGTATCAATGCTCACCAAACTCCATATTTTAAACCCCAAAATATTTGGCAAACACTGGAAAACTGTGCCACCTTGTATCTGTTATTTTTGTACTGCCTCCAGATCATCCATTCTATTGTCATGGTTCTTTGTTAGCATTGATTGTCATCAACATCTCTGGAACTCGACAATTCACCATTGAAACATGCTTTGTCAACAAACACAATCAACCCAAAAATGATGTAATGTTACCTTAAGGGATTTTTTCCCAACAATCTCCCCCCTTGGGTTTGTTGACAACTCTTCTCGTAAAGATTCTTTACACCTTGATTCCTTTCTGAGTCTCCTTCAATCATAAACCATCCTTCACCTCTTGTGATTCAAATAGCGACCATAGATTTTCTCACCACATACTCTATGCCCAAATGAGCAATGCTCGTCATGAGAAACAAGAGTAAATGAAAATATCATTAATGAATCACTTCATTTATGCCACCAACTGTTGACACCCAACTCATACCAATTGTTGATACCATATTGATACCAATTTTTGATAGTTGGAAACCTTCTCAAACCTTTCCAACGTCACTGTTCTGCTTTTATAGTTATCCTCAACTGTAGTGATATATTTTCATTGATTGATCACTTCTAGAATCTTCATATTTAAAAACTAAAAACACTCCCCCTATCTCATTCCTCTCCCCCTATCTCGCTGCTCCACCTGTCAGCTTCTCCCCATGTCTTTTACTAAGACATTTTCTCCCTTTTGTAGCCACAATTTCTCCCCCTAGAGGAGTTACTATTTCTTCCCCTTTGTCAACGGACCCAAAGGTCACTCCTATGTGGTATTGGACATTGGAAAGAACACATATGAGCACAGAAGAGAAAAAAAACATCATACCTCGAGGAGGGGGGGGGGGTTACACATCCACACTATTTCGAGTGCGGGGAGTCTACTGAACTCCTAGAGCCAGTCGATGCCTTTCAAACTATTCATTGGGTAAGGACTTTGTTAGAATGTCTGTAACCTGTAGCTCTATTGGCATATACTCCAATATCACGATTCCCTGCTCAACCATTTCCTTGATAAAATGATAATTTATATCAATGTTCTTTGTCCTAGAGTGATGAAAAAAATATTCTATCATTTATATAAATTGAGTTATGGAACTGGATTCTTATCGGAGACTTCACTTCAATGCCCATATCATCAAGAAACTGTTTCATCCACAATAACTGTGTGCAATCTTGAGTGGCTGCAATATATTTAGCTTTTGTGGTGCTCAATGAAAGAAAATATTGATTCTTGCTTAGAAAAGCAATAAACAATCCACCAAGATAGAAAGAACCTCCTGACGTTGATTTATTATCATCCTCTGAACCAACCCAGTCTTCATCATTATATCCCAATAATTCTGACTGGGATTTGTCAATATATATCAAGCCAAAATCAAATGTTCCCTTGATATAATGAAGTATTATTTTCACAGAAAGCATGTGGCTTTCCTTGAGAATGATTTAATATTATGCTACTTGGCAGGGGGAGAAAACAATATCAGGTCTTTTCGCTGCCAGGTACATAAAACTCCAAACAATCTGCCTATATTTTGTGATATTAACTGCCTTTCCATTATCATATTTCAATAATTTCATCTGTGTAGCAACCAGAGTCTTTATCTCCTTGTAATGTTCCATAAAGATCTTTTTAAAACCTCCTTGAAATATTTTTATTGAGAAATTAATGTTCCATTCCGTCCTTGTGTCACCTGTAGACCAAGGAAAATTTTTATCTCTCCAATCATTGATATTTCGAACTCACATTTCATGAATTCGGAAAACTGTCTGCACTGAGATTCATCTAATCCACCAAATATTATGTCGTTGACATAAATCAAGACTATCATCTTTCGAGTACTATTGTTTCCGAAATAGAGATCATAATCAACTCCCCCACACTAGAAACCAAGCATTGTAAAGTACTGATCAACCCTTGAGTACCATGCTCTTGGTGCTTGTTTCAGCCCATATAATGCCTTCTTTAGTCTTCAAACCTTGTTCTCATCCTCATTAATGAGAAAACCATATGGCTGCTCAATATACACATCTTCCTCTATAACTCCATTCAAAAATGCTGATTTGACGTCCATCTAGAAAACATTTAACTTTCATTACACAGCAATGGCTAGAAATAATCTGATTGTCCCTAGTCTCACAACCGGTGAAAACATCTCATCAACATCTATTCCCTCTATCTAGGAGTATCCATTGCACAATAGTCGTGCTTTGTTCCAAATCATGGTGCCATCTTCATTCATCCTGTTGCGATAGACCCATTTAGTCCCGATGACATTCTTATCTGCTGGCCTTGAAAAAATCTCCCACATCTGATTCTTCTCAATCTGATATAGCTCTTCATTCATGCCCTGAACCCAGTTTTCATCTTCAATTGTAGCAGCAAATCATTTTGGATCTTTGTGAGATAGGAAAGATCTCTAACGTGGTGACTTCATTCTTTTTGTCTGAACTGAAGCTGATTGATCGCCAATGATATTTTTTCTGTCAATTTCAGCTCGTCTCCTTGGCTTCTGTGCCGATACAGATTTTTCTTATTCATTCTCATCATCAGTATCTTCTTTTGAATCAGTATTAACCACTTCTTCTCCTCCTACATTAATTTCCTCCTCATCGCTTTCATCTAGAAATTGTTCATTGTGCTATTGAATAATCTCTTCATTCTCTACAATAGTGACATCATTGCTCTCAACTAATTTTCTCATCCTTTTTTTAATGTTTTATTCTTTTCTTTTCCCGGAATAGCCAAGGAATATCCCCTCATCTCTACACGACTCGAATTTCCAATGTTACTCCTTGGTGAGGATGAAGCACTTACTTCCAAATATGCGAAAGTATTTCACTAGTGTCTTCTTTCCATAAAACATATCATAAAGAGCCTTTCCTTTCTTCGGACACAATAGAGCCTTGTTAGAAATGTAGACCGATGTCAAAACTGCTTCCTTAGAAAATTTCTCTGGTAGGTCTTTCTCTATGCGCATCATTCTGGCCATGTTGTTGATGATCTGATTTCTCCTTTCAACCACTCCATTCTATTGTGGAGTTCTCACTGAGAAAACTTGATGCCTTATCCTATGTTTCTCGATATATTCTTCCACCTGGCTGTTTTTGAATTTCAAATTGTTATCAGTACGAAACCCTAGAATTTTCTGTCCAAGAATCCTTTCTCTCTCCCTCTAGTACTATTTTAAGAAGCTAAACACAACGTAATTATTGGAAATAACAAATACCCATTCCATTCTAATATAGTAATCAATGAAATGAATATAGTACCTCTTTCCGTAAATCAGTCTTGGTGTGATAGGCCCACATACATCAGCATGCACCAATTCGAGCACTCTTGTTGACTTCTTTTCCTTTTCTTTATATGTATTTCTGATGAGCTTCCCTTATTGGCACAGATTGAAAGTGTGAGTACGATCACGTGATAGATTAGGGAGGTCTTTTGCTGCATCCCACAATACCAGATCTTCTAGGGATGGTTGGTATAGATGACCAAGTCGTTTATGCCATAACTTATTTTCTTCCTCTTTGGACAGAAAGCACATATCTTCTTCTCCACTTACCAGGTAGAGATTTCCCTTTTTCCTTTTTCCTTGTAGAACCACTACCCCGTCTCTTCCTTTGATGACACACACCTTCTTAGTAAACCTTATAGAATGTCCCGAGTCACATAGTTGACTAACACTAATTAAATTGTGACTGAGGCCTCCTAATACAAAGACATCACCATGTCTCATCTCTTTTCCCTCCAACATGGCCTTTCATGAGCCAATTATCTTCAGGACATCAACATTTCCAAACTTGAAAACTCCTTCTTTGTCATATTTTATGCATGTTACAAGATCCTTATTACCTGTCTTGTGAGATGTGCAACCACTATCAAGGATCCACGCATGAGAGTGATCTGATGCTTTAAGGGAAATTTCTTCCACTACTACCTGCTCATCCTTTTTCTTCTTGGTCCATATTTTCGTTTTCATACATGATATGTATTGATACTTTTGATCTTTCTCATAGTATGAGGGACCATATTCATCTTTCAAAGCTACAAATTTGTTTTTCATTTTCAACTCACCTATTGGTTCATTGATCTGCTGCTTGAGAACATTTTGATTCTCCTTTGGCACATTCCTTTTTATGGTCGAAGTACAATACCTCTCCATGTGTCCAAATCCTCCACACCAAAAACAGTGTCCTTATAAATATGACTTGGAGAACCGTTCTCTGTTTGGCTTCCACCTTTGTTGTTTTGCCCTTCGATATATCTTGGTTATGGAATGCATATTCTATGAATGTCCCATCTTTCCACAACAATAAAACCTGATATGAGGTTCATTTCATTTTGTGACTTCTACACTATGAGTTTCCCCATGGGATATATAAATATTCTGATTCTACTTTTTGCCCAAATCAACCTTCAATATCGGAGTGGGTGCTTGTAGTCTGACCTCAATTTTCACTGCTTTTTGTTTTTGATCAACCCTCTCATTGGTCTTAGCATCTGAACATAGTTGATGCTTCTTTTCTGGTGAACCACTATTCTCCACTTTTAGCTTCTTGGTTTTCTGGGTGATCAAATTTGGTGATGACCCAGTAGGAGTTAGGAGTTTTTCTTGATATTTAACCTTTTTCGGAAAACTGACAACTCCTCCTTCAATTTCTTCAATACGCTTGATTTGATCTTTCCTTGTGCTATTAAAGATACTGATAACCCTTTTCTATTCTTCAATTTTCAACCTCCTCAACCTTAGACTCATCTGAACTGTCATATTCTTTTGAAAGAAGGTTCTTCTTCTTATAGAAATTTTTCTTGAACTGTTTCTTGCCTTTCCCATAGGCTGGAGACTTATTCTTGGGAATTTAGATTTCATCGACATCATCATCCTCTTGGAACTTTTTGGGGAACATTTCCGCAAGACGTCCAACCTTTCCACATCGAAAACAAGCAAGTGGAATCTTCCCTTTAAACATTCCTTTTCCACTTTGAAGGTTTGAGGAGAGGAATGACATCACCTCATTTGTCTCTTCTTCTTCCCGAGAGTCTTCAATGGTGAGATTATTCATGGCCTTCAATGCCACCTCTTCAGATTTCCCCTTTTCCACAGCATCATTATCATCATTTCTCATTTCATATGCAACAAGGGTGTTGTGCAAGTTATCCAATGTAAGTTCTTTTGATTCTTTATCGTCCAAAAAATAAATTTTCACATTGAACCAAGGTGTAAGTTTCCTCAAGATTATTTTCACAATATTTATGTCTTCAATAACTTCTCCAAGACCACTCATGTCTTCCACTACAACATTTATCCTGTCAAAGAATATATAAACATACTCTTTTGGGTTCATTCTTAGATCTTCGTACTTGTTCCACAACACTTTCAGCTTTGCCTCTCTAACCTTTGTATCTAATTCATATATATTAAATAGATTTTTCCACATGGAATGTGATTTTTTTCACGAAATCACCTTTTTATAGATAGAATTGCATAGGGCTCTCCCTATGGAAATAATCCCTTTGGCATCAGCATCCAATTCTCTACACTCAGCTTCTGATAGAGAACCACTATTAACATCAGCTATTATGTAATGCATTGCTGGTGTGAACACATCCATTCCTAATGATAGAAAGTAGTGTTGAATCTGATTCTTCCATTGTTGGAAATTGTTCCCCTCGAAGATCAGAATCCCTTTGTGATTAGTGACTTCCATTTGAGAGAGAAACACTGCTATCAACCATTCACTCGGATAACAATTGTTAGGTCCACTAGGCTAGATACCCTAAGAGAGGGGGGGGGGGTGAATCAGGGTATGACAGATTAAAATGACTGCCCCTTTCGATCTTGTTTTTCTGTTAGACAAAACCCTCTTCTCTATCCTTCCCAATGTAGAGTATGAACAAACCTTAAAGAATGCACATGACACAATGTTTTTTTAGTTGGTTCACCTTCACCGGGCTACTTCCAGGGAGCACTCTCCGGCAGTGTGCCGATGTACCAATTACACTATAAGTGCACTATTGTTTACATGTTTGAAGAGGAATCACTATCCCTCCAGGTTTACAACCACTCACAATTTGAGAACTCACTCCTCTCTAAACTGATGTGAGCTCACTGCTTCTTCAGAAGATCCACTAACAGTTTATAGACATTTAGGTCTCTTCATTTGCATGAATACATGCATCCTCAACTATTGATAGATGCTCTATTGATGTCAAACTTTCATCCATAGTTGAATACCTCTTTTCTTCTGAACACTTGGCAATTAATTTGGAAATACCTTCGTAGAGCACCCTACTTAGCGAGCCTCCCAATTTTGTGAAGCTCAGCCTTCACGAATCTCCTGCCTTTTCACAAATCACTCTCGTGAAGCACTCTCACGATGCTCAAGTCATTGCAGAGCGACTTCCCTCATGAATCTCACTGAGCCAATGAGGATCTCTTAACTTTCATGGAGCTATATTATCCTCCCAAAATATCTTCATCTGCGAATCACACTACCTTCACGAACCACCTTTGTGAACCGATAGCCAATGATTTTATTTGAAAACTTTCTCTTCTTCTCTTTACTTCACTTGAGGGGGTCGAGGTCTATTTATAGACGATTCCACCAACCCTCAAACTTTCCACGTGAATTCAACGCCACATCATCACAAATCGCGAAGCTCCGAAGTTCCTGCAAAAATTCTATAAAAATCTTGAAGCACCACAATTATTTTTCAATCACAAATCTCATCATAATCCTGAAGAATCACCATCAATTCCTTCTCTCCTTCATCATGAAGCTCCAATCGCAATGCCCTTCTCCACCACAATTCTCTTCAATGCTTCTATTTGCGAAGCTTGTCATAATCATGAAACATCACTGTCAACATTCTTCTGGTGATCGTGAAACCCAAAACATGAACCCTATCTTCACGAAACTCATGCCTTTGCCATATTTTGAGTAGATTTTTAAGGATATCCCCTTTCCGTGATGCTCACCAGACTCCAAATTTTGGACCCCAAACATTTGGAAAACCCAAGAATACGACGCCACCTTGTATCTGTTATTCTTGTACCACCTCCATATCATCCATTCCTTTGTCATGGTTCTTTTTCAACATTTATTGTCAACAAAATCTATGGAACTTGACTATTAACCATGGAAACCTGCTTTGTCAACAAACACAATCAACCAAAAAATGCTACAATGTTACCTTGAGGGATTTTTTCCCAAAAAGTAATAAACCCATTGATATTTTTGTACCCCGCACCACTCCTCACTGGTTAACTTTTCATCCCTAATTGTAAGCATCCTATTGTGACCACTCTTACAGAAGACCCTCTATCACAAAACTACCTGAACACTCCTCAGCAACAAACCAATTCTTTACAACAGACACCTGGGCCACAACCACACTGCATAATGCCCGTTGAAACTTGGGAGTCATCCCGAGGGCACCTAAGAAACAAACCACCACACACAAAACAAGTACAATAAATCTTTTAGTATACCTCAATCCATTGTATCCTGTCCAAAAAACCATGGGCGTTCAATGCCTAGAAGAGGGAGAAGGGGAGCCAATAATCCCCATCCATACTCCCAGTAGGATGTTGGGAAAGACACCCTCCCCTAGAATGATGGGGGTGTTTTGCACATAGTTCTTAGCATGGGTGTGGTGCGTGTATAAATCCTAGGGAACAATACTTTATACATATAGGTAAAATAAATACTCAGTCTAACCTATGAGTTTCATAACAAACAACAAGCCCAATCAAAAAACCCTTATTGTCACCCATACATGCTTAAACATAGAAACATCCACAAACAAAAGATAAAACCATCAATATCATTTTACATTATGTAATTATTTATTAAGAATATCACTTACTTGATTTCATCACTACTTGGGAAACTACCAACCACAACCATACCCATCAAATTCAGAATCAAATACAGATTGTTGCCCTACTGAACAAAAAAAATCAAAAAACATAACACAACCAAGATATAATCCAACTCCTCTAAAAGTTCATCCATTACACAATCAATCAATCGTTCAACATAAGTTTCTGTCACATCTCCTACACCACCTCTTATAGAAATACTGCATCAACAACAACCAAAACTATAACCCCACTGCACACAAACACCACACCCAACTCAAAGAGGAAACCCCTCTATCCACCCCTATATCCAAAACCATTCTACCAAAAACAGGACCATACAACCCAAAAAGGGAACAAAACACAAAAAAAACTACACAGCACACAACCACATCAAAAATTAAAGTGTATTCAGATTTATAAAAAATGTATTGTTTAATTCCATTTTAAATAATCGGGGTGATTAAAAAAAGTTTGATCCTTGGTCACCCTTTTCATTTAACTAGGAATAAATTCATAATCAAAATTTATATTCATAGAAATTATTCACAATAAATTTAGGATTCACAAAGAAGGACCATCAACGACCCTCATTTTTAGAAGGCATGTAGCTTGAACAAACTATAATAGGAAATCAAGGATAACATATAAATAAACCATAAACACCATCACGATGTCTTCAATAATTTATATCTTAGGTAATAAGTAGATTATATTGTAACACCCTTAATACTTGGATTCAATGTTGATTAAGTGGTGAAATGAGTATAACCACCACACACGAAACCCATAATAAGAGATATGAAGGAAAATACCTACTTGGAACAAAAGGTGACCAACGATTCTTCTTTGTCCAGAAACAAAGGGTCATGTGAGAAGAAGGAAGGACTCCAAGAAAAAAATGAATGGCCTACTACATTACAAGGGTGTGACTCTTTGGGGAAAAAAATTTGTTGGAACTTGAAGATAAAAAAACATACATGGAAGAGAAGACCATGGCTTAAAAGAGCCAGATCATCTATCAATGGAAGGAATTGGTTCCAAGGGCCACTGATGTTGGACCTTAGTCAAGACCACACGACATAACTATTTCAAGGTCATATGGCGTTAGGATACTATTATATAAATAATTTCCTTTGAAACACACATATAAATAGTCAATGATGGTTTTTAATGTGGTTTAATTCAAATAAATTGCAATAGGGGAGAAAGTGTAAAAAAAATTGGAATTCACTCACTGTTGGGTGAGTCACCATTGGACGAGTCACCATTGGGTGAGTAACCATTGAGTGAGTCACCATTTAGTGAGTCAATATTCATTGAGTCACCATTCAGTGAGAAACTATATGTTGAGTCATCGTTTGGTGAGTCATCGTTTGGTGAGTCACCATTCAATGTTGTATTGTTCGTTGAGTCACCATTCAGTGAGCTGCCATTTGGTGAGTCACCGTTAGGTGAGGTACCATTCGGCGAGTCATAATTCGGTGTGTCAGAAGTTTAAATCAGAAAACTAGAAAACTCTTGGAATGATTCGTTGTGACTCCCCAAAACACACCCAACACAAGATTTCAGAAATGAATAGAATAGAGAGGTCTGAGCCATTACATGAAAGGTATCATTAATTCTTGGACGCCATCCCTAAAAGTAAAATTTATGAATACTTTAGTGTCTTAAAACAGATTATAAAAAACTTATTTGATGTAAGAGACATTAGTAACTATAAATAAATCATTCTCTATTCGCTAAAGGTAGAAATAGATGTTAGATATTGACACCACCCCCATGGATTTGACATGAAAATGATGATTGAGTCTCATGATAAATCAAATAAATCACTACGTGGAATGAAATTACATCTACCTATATGAAATAGATTTGGGATGAAACATCATGGAAATATCTTGAGATGTAATTAGAGGTTTTTTAAATGTGTGATGACTATTAATAGAGATTGAAATTTTCAAAAGGAAATTAGTGGACTGAATAACATAGTGGATGAAAAGAAGAGTCCCACAAACACACCACCCATGATCAAATGATTCTATTTAAAGGATTATGAGAATTATTATAACCAATTCTCAAATATAAAAACTAATACTGATGATTGATTTTATCAAACTCTTAAGTCGAGGAAAAAACTAAAATCTCATACATTTGAAATTTATGATGAGGGATATGATAATGATGCAGTGAAATCTAAACTTACCATTCACTATATAATAGCGAATGTATTATTTTATTCTATATATATCATGTCATTTATATCTTGGTAATTTCTTAAGGGAATCGATGTACCACCTCAATGATTAGATGTTAAATTAGTAATATTCACCCCTAATGGAATTATAATCTCGTCTCAGTTCCATTATTCTTGTCCAGTTGAATACTTCAATAGTATTCTTCCAATAAATATTGATATTATCACACTAGTTTAATTTTATATTATATTATTAATGGATTGAATTTATCAAAAAAATCCCATAGAAACTACCCTGTATGGGACGTCACGTTTTATATCCCTTTCCACCATTTGATCATCTATATATGATATGATATATATAAACTTCTGATGGATATCACATCCATTTTATCAATATTTATTCCAATTAAAAATGGGTGATTTTCTTAGATGAATTGGAAAAACTCCACATCGATGATATGCAGATTATGTAGGAGTTTGTTGATGAATTTATGGATGAGTTACCTAGTCTCATAATGATTCATGATGTTAAATTTTAAATAGATCATATAACTTGTACCAAATTTATTTTAAAGAATCCCCATACAATGTCCATGATTGATTTGCTGGAATTGGAGAAAAACATTAAGAGAACATTGAAAAATGATTTTGTGGGAAAAGAGTGTCACCATAGGATGTATTGGTTTTTTTAACGATGAACAATGGATCATTGTGAATATGAATTTATTATATGGGATTTAGAAATAACATAATCAAGATATGTAACCCCAATCACATATTCATGACTTCATTGATTAACTACATGGTGCAAAATACTTTTCCAAGATTGAAATTCTTTCTGGATATCAACAATTGAGTGTCTATTAGGGGGATATACCCATGAAATAATTTTGTACTGGGTATAAAAAGTATGATTATAAAGTAATTCCATTTTTCCTAATTAATTATCCCACTATCATCACAAATTTAATGAATATAGTCTTTATAGATTACCATGGTATTTTTATGGTAGTTTTATAGGTGATTTCAATATATATTAAAAAATAAAGGAATAGAATAAAGATACCTTGAGTATTATGTTTAAGACCCTAAGGGAGGCTAAAATTTATGAAATTTTTAAAAGATGTTACTTATGGATAAAAATAGATTCATTTTTGGGTCATATTATCATATGAAATGTTATATTAGTGAATCCATAACACCCAAAAGTTATCGAAAATTTTTAAAGACCAAAAAAATTGACTGAGATCTAATGTTTTTATGGTCTAGCTGGATATTATTAATTTTTTTCATCAATTGATCACGAAAATCTAATCCCATCAGTAAGTTAACATTGAAGGGATATATATTCCTCAAGACGAATGAATGTGAGGAACATTCAAGGAACAAATGATAAGAATGGTTAGTGCACCTATGATCGCATTAAACTTCTATGGAGATTGGTTTGTAAAACCAAAGTGATTCATCCAAGAATGTATTGGGATGTGTTATCATGAATAGTGACATGTATGTAGATTATGCCACATTAAAATAAAAGGTTAATGAAAAAAATTTCTGAACTCATGATATGGGGTTAGAAGAGGAAATGTTTTCATTAAGTACATGGAGGCATTATATTTAAAGAGTAAAGTGTGATATATTTACTGAAAAAAGATAAATTTATATATTGAAATAGAAGGGAAGAAATATAAAAAATATTATATGTTTAGAACTGATTCAGGAATAAGGATTCTCAGTACATTACCTACCTTGTAAAGAAAACATGATTGCCAATTCTTTGAGATGATAATATCATAATATTTTATCCTTGATGAGGATCACATGTGATCCAATATTCCTAGATTTAAAAAAGGTTAGAATTCGAAAACTTTAAGGAAGGAGGAAAATATTATCTTTCTCAAATAATTGTTCATCCAACCATATGTGTGAAGATTAATGAGGTGAAATATGAATAGATAGAGATTCATATGAAATAAAGAAATGTTTCTAATATTAAACTTGATTTTGAGGAATAAATAAGGTTCATGAACCGTGAATATGTTCCATATATTCCATATTTTATGAATGAGAAATTTGAGGAGGATCATAGTTCATCATTCTACGTTCAACCAATAATTATTAATATATATGGGTATTTGAAAGAGTATATTTGGTGTGATGGATTGAAGATAGATATTTCTTATTTTATATTTTGGTGCATGGAATGTACTAAATTTAATGATAAGAGGAAAAATTATATTGAGGTGTTACACCCATTAGCCATACCAGAATAGAAATAAGAATACAACACCAATGATTTTTTCATCAGATTCAAAAAAGAACTAAATGGATATAACAACCCATGATTATTTTTATATAATTTTTTACATGATAAAATGTGTGTTATATAATATTATACATTACAAAACCATATCTATTTTTTAATGAAGTACGTACAAAGTGAAATGTGACCATTATGATTTGACCGTTATATGAACATTGGGAATATAGGATTGTTGGGTAACATGACCATTGAAATTATAACATTGGTAATGATTTTAATGTTATAAAAAGAGTTCAAAAGTATAATTTACAAAGAATAATTAATGCCGAAATGAGAAGTGATGTCCATAAATAGTAGATTTCTATCATTTTTAGCCTAAATATAGGAAAATGGGAGAGAGGTAGCATCATTATGGTTTTCCCTTGACCATGACCAATTATAGATTCGACTAGAGAAGCTAGAATGAAATTCCCTATGATATTATATCATGTTATTGGAATTCACCACTCATTCGATGTTGGACGAGCTTACAAATGAATGTATCACCGTCGTACACCTTAACCTTTTGTCATAAGTGGGAATTAGAAGGGGAAAAATACCTCAAACAAATTTACATAAAGTGTAAAACCATTTTATAAATAATTTTTTTATTCTAATAATTTTATTTTAAGAATATTTTTTCTTAAAAAATAATATTTTTAATTGACATGGATTTGGAAAAGTAATTTTTTCAGACACAAATTAAAAATTTTAGAAAATATATACATTTTTATAATAAGATAATGTTTTTGAATAATATTTCTATTAATATATTTTTATGAAAAAAATAAATTTTATTTTATATAAGTGAAAATATTATTTTATCATGTCCTAGAACATTTTTAATTGCATGAAATTTCACAATGCATTTTCAACCTGCTATTTTTTAATAAATAAGGATTTTTATACTTAAATGTTAAAATTATCAAATTTAGATAATTATTATGATAAAATAAAAAATATTTTTTCAATAATCACCTACAAACAATGTTCGAGTCAATTAATGAGAAATTTATACAATAAATTATTTTTACGTAAAGAGTAAAAATATAGTTTTGGGTTTTCAATATGTTTAATGGCATCATTATTATGGCATAATAATGTAATAATTAATTAAACCCAATAAATGACTCAAAATATTATATTTTATTATTTTATATTATTTTATAAGATTTGAATCAATTTACAAACCTATAATTTACATTCCAAAATCAATATTGGAAACATTGAATTTTAAAACCTTATTTTGTAGAAAATTATCTCTTCCATTACAAAAGATGTAGTATATAATTTGTCTCAGATATTTTGTTATAAAATAACATAAATTATGACCCAAATTTTCAAAACCGTGGGAAAATATATTATCAACCCAATGGTTTTAATTTTTACACAACCTCAATTTCTAAGGCATATATTTGGAAATTATTGAACAATTGCAACACTTTTTCTATAAATTCCCACTAAATTCTCCATATCATTTCACTAAAAATCCATCCTACATGATTATGTGTTTTGTTTTCCTCCAAATTGGTCCTCCCATGGTGTACTCAATACCCAATGGTTCAATTACTAATGATTTAGGAGTAAAATTTCACGGTAAGGGAGTTATCCTTATTTTCTCTTCAATTCAAGAACCTCATTTTGTACATGTCATAGAAATGATTTGATTAATTTATTTTCATACCCTTCTGTGGATACCCTTACTAAAAAATAATGTTTTATCAATGGAATTCCCTTTTCCCACTAATTGTAACCGTTTCTATATCCATATTTAAAACTGGTTATGCTACAAAATTTATTTCTCAAATCTTCTATCTTCTCCTTAGGAAATTATCTTTTATTTTATTTGGGTAAATACCCAAACCCTATTATTTTCCAATGGTAATAAAATTGTTGTGAAGAATATTTATTTTAATTTTGGATTTACTCATAAGATACTTGCACTACATTTTCATGGGCTAGAAATGGGATAAGGATCATGTATTTAAGAACATTTGAAACACAATGATTTTGATAAGGACACTATCATTTATTCTCTACAGGTTATTTATGAAATATTTTATTGTAATATATGTGGAAAAAATCATTTATAAATATTAAATTTAATCCCTAATAGGGCTCTAATGCATTAATTAATGAATTTAATCTTTACGTATGATATGTGTTATGATACATTTGTGAATAACCTTCAAAATTTTTCATTTACAACACCAAGATGATTACTATTGGTGATACGATAATCAAATTATAAATTGAATGTTTTAACCGCATTACCATGTTTTTATTCATGTTATATTTATTATGATATCATTTATTTTATCTTATCATTCCTTAATGACCATCCCCATTTTCTTATTGATATCCCTCCTAATATCATGTAAAAAACACCCTTTAATTGGACTCATGCTAACAACGTTACTTTTATATATTTCCATAGGATTTGGGACGCAGTAAATGGAAAAATGATGAACCCAATAGGATTTATACAACTTTATTTATATGAATTTATTTTGATTTCAGGGATTATTTACCTTAATTCCAGGAAACTAAACTTTAAAAGATCCTTTGTATGTACCATGTAATGAATTGTTATGTAACAAAAAGGCGGGATTCCATAAGTGTAAAATGTTATATGGGTTTCAACAGATCACCTTAAAAGTTAGTAAACATAATCTCTATTAATGAAAATTTAAATTGAGAACATATTTTCATTATATACATTATATAATTTTCAAGCTTTTAGGGAGTCCAACATTCTATTCTATTTGATCGAGATTCAAGGTTTACCTCAATGTTCTGATGAATTATTCAGTAGTATGTAGATTTAGAGTTGTGTTTTATCATTATGTATCATCCTAAAAACTATTTAACATAATAATGAAAAATTAAATCCTTATAGGATTTTTGGAGATCTTATTCTTTGTTTTTAAAATGTGGTTGGGGTATATACCTTCATCTGGTGGAGTTTTCACACACAAATAGCTTTTACTCAAGCATTCCGATTGAACATTATGAAACAATCTAGTGAAATAATTATATATGTCAAACATACATGGATGAAATTATAGAATGAAATATGTCAAGACCAAACCTATCTATACTAATGTTAAATAATGTTAGATCCATTCAAGAACACAAAAGGGTAGCATAAAGTTGTAAAAATGATATGCTTATAATCACTAGTGTGATATATAATTGGATGTTTGTGAAATGGTTTTTCTAAGAATTTATCCATGGAAGACTGTATTGATAATTTTAATGAAGATAAAACTTATAACTAGTCATATCATATCCTTTTATATTCTAAATCATAAAAATATGGTAGCTTATTGACCGGTGCTTCAACCAAACCACTCTCAAGTCTATAGTGTGTTTAATATATCTGTCTAGAGTGAGTACAAACCTGATATATAACACGTAATAAAATCATGGTTTACACTAATAGATAATTATTATTATCATAAAGAAAAAAGTTAGGTATTCTGGATCAAATATAGAATTTCCTATGAAACCATGCCACTCACCAAGGGAATTTTTTCGGGTGAAACCACAAAATTGAAAAAGATACATGGGAACATGATGATATGATGAGGAAGAAATATACCAATTTTTATACCATAGTGGTATTTTTTACATGTATATTCATTATAAGGGTGTTATAATGTAACAACTTGACTTTTATGAAATATTTTTTTTCTAATAATTTAATTTCATCAAAAGGTTTGATTACACACAACATCGAGCATCAACAGAAAACAATATACATGTTATATTATTATTTATACATAGCCATTTGAAACATAACATTACAATTTCGGGTAAGAATATGAATAAATATATTGTAAATATTATGAATAATTTATTTTGGTGATTAAATAATATCAATAAAAAAGTATATAATTTCTATTAAGGACTTTTTATGTCTCAAAAATATTATCTTCTCAAAAAATGATTTTATTACTTTTTGTGAAAAAATATTACATGTTTTTTTTCCATATTTATGAAATTTATTTCTGAAAATTATCATCATTTTCTATATATAATTTTGGAATTTATTATGGTGATTTTTTTAAATTTTCATAAATGATTATATTGTGTATAAATAGTGAAAATACATGTTTTTATTGAGAACTCCCATTTCTTTTAATGAATAAATAAAGAAAATTTTTATTAAAAATAATTTTTAATGTAAAATTAGCCTAAAAGTTTTATAATTAACCCAATTTTGGTTGTGTAAATAACATTTACATTGAATATTTATTTGAAAATATTTTAAACTTTTCAATATATTCACTTTTTAAATCAACTGTTTCATCATGTCTGTTGGTTTAATTTTAATTTAAAAGTTTTAACTTATCATATTGGAACATGGAAATCAACTATTAATTATTTTAAATTTAAATAAGTAATATAATTTGAAATAATTTCAACATAATTATTGAACATAATGAATATTAAAAAGATTAAAAATTAATTAATATGGTTAAAATTGAAACGCATTTACTATGGGGTTAATCAAGATAGAAAAGGGTTAAAATAGTCTATAAACTTATAAAAAACCCACATTATTACTCTATATAAACCATATAACCTTCAAGGATCTATAAGTTCCAATTTATTAGCCTTATATAATTTGAAAATTTTTGGTATGCTTCATTTAATTACAAAAATCCATGTGTGTCATCTCTCCATATTAAAAAAGGCCACCCCACTCCTCTCCTCTTCATGCTTCCAAAACATATTATTCTTCCAATACCTAGCCAAATATATTATATATTTCTTTATTAACTTTTTATATCCATTTTATTACTATGAAACCATCCTAATAAGGATTTAGGTATAACCCTAAATAGTTTCTCTAAAGAAGAGGTAAAATTACAACCCATGCATTTTTTTTCTCCACAAAATTTAAATATTATTTAATTGTGATGATATAATAAAAAAACTATATCTCATATAATGAGATAATTTTTTAATATATTTAAATATACCGGTCTCCACTTTCATCAATGGGGAAATAAAACCATCGATTCTGTGTTTAGTGGAATACCACATCTCGAACAGATGTTATCATTTTCCATGACCACCACTCACAACTAGATATAATAATGGGTTTAATGGTTATATATTATATTTATGATATTATAATTCCTATAAAATTTAATACTACATATACATTCTTACAAATCAAACTATTGAAAAATAATAATGTCGCTCATATGTACGGTATTCCACCATCTTCTGAATCGATGTAATGTATTTTATCACCAAAAAATGTTATATTAAATAGGAATGGTTAAAAAAGGGATAATACAAGGTCATCAGAAAAATTTGGATGTTAATATATATAAATATGGTTCTATAATTCATTTAAAATAAACCTATATTTATTATAAAATTGTTTTTAATATTTATGATAGAATTCAATACATATGGTCATATATTTTTTTCTCAATTTTCCTTCTTTGACATATATGTTGTTATATGAAAATTTCTTAATTATGAGGTATATGTAATAGAAAAATTGACATTAATACAATGAACATTCATCTATTAATGATATTTAATTTTTATTTTTATGTTATTCTTTAATGTATCATATGATTCATATTTTACCAATATAGTAAGAGTTTGATTTTACAATAACATTTTATATTAGGATTCTTTAGTTTTATGCTTTAGATGATGAGATATTATGATCTATTTCTCAATATAATCATTAATTTTCTTATATATGGTTTTTTATTATCACGAACCACATTCACCAAGATGAGGGAAGGGATGGAAAGGTGCCCTGCCCTTCCTTCCTCATGGTCAAGGAGATATAATTACCTCTGAGTCCAGCCTTTAGTAAGCCCCAGATTGGTGACTAGAAATAAGGGTATATAATATCACATAAAGGGAAGGAATTACCATTTTTATAGAACATTATCGGGAGATAAGATGGTATGTCCCAACAACACCAAAGTCAACAGGTAAAAGTATAGCCAAGAATCCATTCCCACATGCATGTTAAAAAGAAAAACTGATTCTAAGTAAGAAAAATACCCTAAATAATGTTCCAAAGAACAAAACGAAACAACAACATCAATTATCCATTTCCTGCACTATTAAGGTCCATCACAGTCTTCAATGTCCTCATATAAACCTGAAAACCATTATACATACATAGGGTGATCAAACATGTATACTCAAAAGGGAAAACTAATGCTACTTGTGCACAAGTGAGGGAAAATACTAATGGTTATGTGAGAAAATAGTTGAACCTCAAACACGTTCCAAGGAACACTAACCAGTCTAACCTCACTAACGAACACTCGCCCAAGTAACCCAAATCAAGTAAAGTAATAGTATAGGTATAATGACATTTGGGTACCCTAAAATCCAATTTCTAACTTGTTAATTTCTAATTCTAAATGATATGACGTCTTGAAACTTCCAAACTTCCCAAATGCAATCCCACTACCACAACCATCCCACACATACTTGGGCCTCAAACTACACACAATAATGATTGTAAACATCAGGTCCATGACATTAAACACCCCTAATAAAAACACAGAGGCCTAAAAAACCAAACACCACACCAAAAGACATATGGGCCTCGTCCCAAAGGTACTTGGTAAAACACACTTGGCCCACAAACACTTGATACCCTCATACAATACACACATTCACCTGATGAATCTTGGAATATTGTAAGCCTCAAGCCATTACATCCTACCTAGATATGCATGAGAGGAATGATCCAGAAGAGTATATAAGGAATAAAATTAGTAACCGACCATCCATCTTTCCACCGAGATGTTGGGAAAGACACCCTCCCCCATGATATAGAGGTCTTCAAAACATAGTTCTCAATATGGGTGGGTGCGTATAGAAATCCCAAATAAATATAATATATATATATATAGGTAAACGAACACTCAGTCCCAACATATGGGTTTTACATGAACAGACAATAATCCCAAACCATCACTTCTTTTTCTACTAATCCTATATGCACAACTGTACAAAAACTACTACAAAAGCATAACCCATCATCCTTTTCATTCAATTCCGATTTATGTATTTATTTAAGGGGATTTAAATTTAAATATTTCCTACACTACTGCTCAACTAACAGCTGAAACCAACCATGATACGAATAAAGACCAAATTGTAGTCCCATTATTCAACAACACAAAACAACAACCCAAAAGTAGACTAGCATTCCCACTACACATCCCGTTCAACTACTGTCAACTATAATTATTCAAATTAATACCGCCCATTTATTATCTCACAATCCAACCTTTTAGCCCAACTACATAAACAATCCATATATTTTGTCCCACTATATAACAAGTCCAAAACCACACCGCAGTCCCACTGCTCGATTTCATTTCACAACCACAACACAACATAAAGGCAGTTCAGCTGCCTATAAGTTCATTCATTCCACAATCAGTCAATCTCTTAGAATGAGACACCAAAAAACCCCCCATGTACCTTTTATTTACTGATCCCACAGAACCCATACCGCAACAAACAAAACATAATCACAACCATCAAACCAAACATATTCAAAATTAACCAACAAGGGTTCTTTAATTTCCACTCTAATATAACCAAGGTTATCGTAGAACATGATTGATCCTGTGGAATCTCTTTATTTAACTGTGTGTACATGATTAAATAGTTCTCATGTTATAAATGTATATCAAATCATCAAAACAAATCACCGATAGTGCAGATGTAAAGACCACCTACAGTCGTGATTTTCAAAAGGAATATAACCACAATATCCATAAAAGAATCAAAGATAACAAAAATAAATAATATACAACATCAACCACATTCTATCCATCATGTGATGTATCTTTTGATCTAGTTAGATTATGTTTTTATTATAGTTTCAAGAAGAGTATTTAGCCATTCCATTCAAGGAACCATTAATATACCCTCCCCACATAATGCACAATAAAAGAAAAGAAAAAGAAAAATCCTTACATGGATGATCAAAGATCGAAGATCCTTATTGTTCCAAGAATATAAGATGGCATGAATTTTAGGAAGAACTCCAGGGATGATTGGGAAGGGTTCCATCATGGGCTCAAGACTTGTTTCGGGTGTAAGTATCTAGGAACACCAAGAGAAAACGAATGGAAAAAAGTAAGATAAGATCTCATATTATGAAAAGGCCAGATCCTAAAATCAGGGAGACTATTTCAAAGTAATAAAAAGTAAAATCCTATCTCGACCATGCATCATGGTGGTTTTACACATTGGAGTTAACTGAGATTTAATAATTCCACTCTGAAACAGTGGAGATAGACCAGCGGATGGGGGTGAGTTGATAAAGTAAATTTAAATGGGGAAAAAACTGAATAGGGAAAACTAGAAAAACTGGGAAAAACTAGAAATGGGTCACTGATGTGTTAGTCACTGATGCTAAGCCACTGTAGATGAGCCACTGATGTTTATCCATTGACGGGCGAGCTACCGACACGACCTACTGACACCTCGACATAAAGACACCCTAACCTACCAAAATTGTTGTAACGACCTAAATCTGGAGCCACATAACTGGTTCCCCATACCCGGTTCTCCACATGACCTCAAGTGAATTTCCCCAAACGCCAGAGGCTGCTGACTAACAGCGAGGGCCTTGGTGAGTAAGTGGGGAAACGATGCCCTCATTTTGTAAAGTATACAACAGAAGAATAAACATAAACAATAATGGAAGCAGTAAACAACATACAACAACTGAACTAAGCGTCGAAGCAATGCCTGATATAATAATGATGCTAAATGGTACTTGTATCTATGGAAAGCAGTAAACAAAAAAACGTGCTGAGATCCAAGTGAAGCCAAAGTACTAAAGATAAACAGCAACTCCAGTAGCATTGTGTGCCAAAGCCCGGTCCCTTGCTCTCTAGATCCAACCAGCAATCAAGTACCTGAGGTAGAAGGACCACAATCCCTATCTACACCGGAAACCATACAATCTATTTGGGATGAAAAGTAGGTCCCAAAAATGGTGTGATACTAATCCCAGTAGGCAATCACTACATGATTTGTGCCCTACTGTCAGTGAGTAATATATCAAAATTAACGGAAAATAATTATAGTAATGGACTAAGAGTATAGTGGTAAATAATCCTACCAATTACCATTCACATTCATTTAATTAAACAACCATTAAAAACTAGCGAAGCATTCTATTCCAAGGTAAAGTAAGTAACACAATAGGTATCTCAAAAGACTACCTAAACACAAGTAGTTCAAAACCCAAGCTTGTTCTTTGGCTTGGTGGACTCGTCACAACCAACCATCAAAATTCACACTGACCCTCTGGGTGGCTCAAACTAGCAGAACCCTATAGTCCAGTAATCAAACAAGGCACAGAGACTCTGGGAATCTCTCACGTCAATTTCCCCATGGTCTTGCAACGATAGCTACAGACTCTCTGAGGAAGCACTTACGTCTAATTCTTCATGTGGTATCGATGCGTGTGTAAACTAAGAACACTCTTGTTAAGAATAAAGCCCTATTCCCGTAGGTCCTGCGTATGAAACTAAAACCAACAAACACACTAGGGAAGCACTTAATCGTCTATTCCCTCTTTGATCTCCCGCACCAGGTTCTCACAACCCTAAGCAGTCCAGTCATGTGTAATCGACTGTCAGCAGCCCTAAGTAAGTTCAACAACTACTTGGATAAAAGTTACCATCCATCAAAAGAATTTAAACAGTAGTAAACACATGCAAACAGTTATAACAAGTAAACTAGAAGTTGCAATAGGGTTTGCCTCACAGGAAAACAGTACTGAACGACAATAAACAGCCAAACAGGGAGAAAAAACCCATGGGGTGATCCTCAAACATGCAACCAAGCATACATTAGCCTTAATTAATCATAAGATAACAATACATCTAGGGAAAATAAACAATATGATCAAAATCCTCAACCTGGGATACCCGATACATGGGTATCCGACACTTTTGCAACCAAAAATCAAAGAACTTCATCGTAGAGAAACAAACTACCTACCTCGATCCTCAAAGATCGATATACTTGAACCTCGATCGATGAATCATCCTAGAAAGGAGTATATCATAAAAAATGTCTGAAACTTTTAACCTCAGATAACTCACATGAGAGGAAGCATCAGGAAACGAGGCCAAAGAAGAACCAAGAACTCACCGTTGTGATTCTTCTACAATCAACAGAGTTCGATTCAGACAACCGGTGACAGATCTATGGATCGGAGAAGAATCAGCCTCCTCAGATGCTCTGGACGGAATTAGGCAGAGAAGAAGACGTTTATGAGCATTAGGCGCGACCGCAGTCTGATTAATGAAATAAAAAGAAAGTACACGACATGTACATTTAAAGTACACGGCGTGTAGTGGGTTTTTCCGTACTCTACCAAAATCGGCCTCCACGTCACCCCTACACACTGTTTGTGTGTCCCGGACACAGCCAGTACACGACTTCGAGCGGGAGAAGAGTACACATCATGTACTCAGAAATTACACGGTGTGTACTTTAAAAAATTTCAGAAACTCCATTTTTCTCTAAAACTCCAGAAAAAGGAAAAATATACCTAAAACGAAGATATGGGTTCTTACAAACATCCCCCCTAAAAGAAATTTTTCTTCAAATTTTCCTAACGAGTTGTAGAAGAAGAAACCTCGATCAACTCTGGCCACTGTGATCGCATATTAGCCTCCCTCTCCCAAGTCTCGTCCTGTATACGGTCGTGCTGCCATTGCACCCGTATCAGAGGAACAAACCGGCCACGAAGTACCTTTGCACTATGATCAAAAATCATGATAGGATTATCCTCTAATGATTCATTATGATCCAACTCAACCTCCTCAGGTTGAAAAACATGAGACAGGTCTGAGAAATACCGTCAAAGCTGGGAAACATGAATGTCGTCATGCATGGCCTGGTACCTCTGAGGTAACTGTAACCTGTAAGCAACCAGCCCGACATTCTATAGAATCTCAAACGGCTCGACGTATCTCGGTGAGTGTTTCCCCTGTCTCCTAATCCACTTATGTCCCAACATCGGGGTAACACGCAGGAAAACCTTGTCTCTAACCTTGAACTCCAAAGGTCATCTCCACTGATCAGTTTAAGACTTCTACCAAGACTGTGCAGTCACCATTCTATTTCAAATCAACTCTACCTGCTCTGTGGTCTCCTGAATGAGATGAGGTCCCAACAAAGATGCCTCTCCTGCCTCCAGCCATCATAAGGGAGATCGGCATGGCCTACCGTACAAATCCTCATAAGGTTCCATCTGAATAGTTGACGAAAAACTGTTGTTGTAGGAAAAATCCACCAGAGGGATATGCTTCTCCCAAGTACCGCCAAAGTCTAGAATGCAAGATCAGATCATATCCTCAAGCACTTAAATGGTATGCTCGGACATGCCATCAGTCTAGTGATGGTATGCTGTACTCAGAAGTACCTGTGTACCCAATGCCCTCTATAGACCCTGCCAGAAGTGAGAAGTAAAATGCGCATCTCTGTCTAAAATAATGGAGTGTGGAACTCCATAAAGACATACAATCTCTCGGATGTACAACTGTCCCAGATCATCAACACTGAAGGGCTCCTTGATCAGAAAGAAGTGTTCAACCTTCGAGAGCCTGTCCACTACAACCCGAATCACATCATTTCCTCGAGGAGATCTCAGTAATCCTATCACAAAGTCCATTGCGACATCATTCCATTTCCACTGAAAAATGGGTAAATGCTGTAAAAGCCCTGCTATTCGCTGATGCTCTATTTTCACCTGCTGACAGGTGGAACACCGTATAATAAAACCAGCCACATCCTTCTTCATACCTGGCCACCAATACTGACGGTGTAAGTCTCGGTACATCGTGGTGACACCAGGATGAACTGCCCAAGCTGAAGCATGAAACTCCCGCATCAGATCCTCACGTATGTCCACTGAAACCCATACGCGACCATGAAAACATAGCACCTAATCATCACCCACTGTCCACCCCAGAGTAGGGTCTCCTTATGACACACCTTCCCATAGGAATAGGCCTTCTGGGTCTAATAGCTTCCTCATTCGAACTCAATCTAAAAGAGTAGAGGTAATAGCTACAGAAGAAAGAACTGTCTACCCCTGTCTGTCATGCACCTCCAAATGCATCTCATAGAATAGAGCCATAAGATTCCACTCGCTGCTGGCCTTCTGAACTGCCTGCAACTGAGTCCTCTTGTTCAGTGTGTCAGCCACAACATTTCCTTTCCCAAGCATATAAGCAAGCTCGAAGTTGAAAGACTGTAGGTTCTCGACCCACCTCTGTGGTCTCAGATTCAATTCACACTGCGTGAATGTATACCTGAGGCTCTTTTGGCAATATATAACACAAAAATTATCTCTCATGAGATAGTGCCTCCAACAACGCAAAGCATGAACAACCGTAGCCAACTCCGGGTCGTGCATAGGATATTTCCTCTCATGGGGCCTCAACTGCTGAGATTCGTACGCAACAACACGATCCTCTTGCATAACCACTGCTCTATGCTCGATGCCGGATGTGTCATAGAAAACTGTATAACTCTTTCTCGGCTCTGGAAGAACCTGAATCATTGTGGAAGTCAATCTCCCCTTCAGCTCCTAGAAGGCTGAATCACAAGCTTCGGACCAAACGTACTTCACACCCTTCTTAGTCAAGCCTGTCAACAGTGCTGCTAAGCATGAGAATTCTTGTATAAATCACCTGTAATAACCAGCTAGTCCCAAGAAACATTGTACCTCAAAGACATTCTTTGGATTCTCCCAGGTAACTACTACTCTCACCTTCTCTAGGTCAACTGATACTCTTTTCTCTGAGATGACATGGCCCAGGAAGTAAATCTCGTCCATCTAGAAGTGGCACTTTGAGAGCTTAGCATATAACTGATGCTCTCTAAGTGTAATCAATACGATCTCAAGATGGGTATCATGGTCGTGTCGAGTGTGAGAGTACACCAATATATCATCCAAAAAGACAATGACTAAAGAGTACGAGTAAGGATGGAGAACTATGTTCATCGGCACCATGAATACTACCGGCGCGTTCGTGGAACCGAACAGCATAACCAGATACTTGTACAGACCATACCTGCTTCGAAAAGCTGTGAGAGGTATATCATATGGTCTGACCCTCAATTGATGATATCCAGATATCAAGTCGATCTTCAAGAATACCCTAGCTCCCTGAAGGTGATCAGAACGATCAACAATCCTCGGAAATGGATATCATTTCTTAACCGTCAACTAGTTCAGCATTCTATAGTCCACACAAATCCGTAAGGTACCATCTGCCTTCTTCGCAAACAACATAGGTGAACCCCAAGGGGAAATATTGGTTCAGATAAAACCCTTCACCTGAAACTCCTCCATCTTCTTCTCGAGTTCTTACAACTCAGGCGTAGCCATCCTATAAGGAGGTATGGATATCGGTGTTGGTCCTAGAACAAGCTCAATAGAGAAGTCTACCTCACGCTCCAGAGGCAACCCAGAAAATTCTTCTGGAAAGTCATCCGGAAAACAGTCAACTACTGGAGGGAAGTACATATGTGAAGTCCCCTGATCATCTACATATAAAATAGCAATCTGGGCTATAGCACTATCCAACCCATGATACTCTGGTCCAGCTCTGCCTTCCTGGACATCCCATTCGCCCTTGTGAAGAATAGACCCACCCTCTGCTAACGTAAAATTCACCCCGAGGCGATAACAATCGACAAAGGCATGGAAAGGAACTAGCCAGTCCATTCTGAGAATGACATCATAACCCATCATCTCAAGGACATAAAGATCCCACAAGAAGTGACATCCACCACTCTCAAGGGGGAACTCCTTGCACTGACACACACTAGTAGTTCTATGTCCCAAGGGAGTGTCTAGTGCCAAAGTATCCTCAGAAGTAAAGACAGCAAGTCTAAGTCTCTTCACAGTGTGGACAAAAATAAATCTATGAGAAGATCCAGTATCAAAAAGTGAAGAAGATAAAATTGAGGCTACTATGATCGTACCTCAAACTGTGGAAGGTGCAGGATCCTACTCCCAATGAATCTGCTCTACCTCAAACGTCTGGCTAGTACCACAACCCTATGTAGCAGCCCGATATCCCTGAGATGATACTCCCTGAGCCTAACCACCACATCCGTGACCTCTACCCTGGCCTGAATGACCTGAAGAAATCCAGCCCCCAGTCTACTGTGGAACTGGCAATCCTTCTCCTATATGAGGAGTAGAAACCGATCCTCCTTCATGGGCTGCTGGAAGAAGAACCCTGCAAAAACGCTGCAGATGACCCATCTTGTCCCAAGCTCGACACTCCACTGGATCTCTCAGGCACTGAGGCTTCTTATGATCACTCTTTTCACACTAATATCACACCACATGATTTTCATAAGGAAGACCCCGTCTTCTAGAAGAAATACCCCGCTTCCTCAAGTCACCTCGAGTAGACTCTCGGTGGCGCTTCTTGCTGTCAGTATGAAATGAACCAGCCTTGGGTGCTGAACCACCATGGTCAACGACTCCAGCGTCCCTCAGATTATGTTCAGTGATCAGTTCCTAGTTGACTATTAGGGTAATAGAAGTCAACTGGAAAAAGTTCACCTACGATCTGATCTCTGGTTTGAGGCCTTCCTCAAACTTCCTTTGTAAAAACATCTTTTCATTTCCCAGAACGGGGGAAAACACTGTAAATCAGTGAAACGAGAGGAATACTCCATAACCGAAAGAGTACCTTGCTGTAGGTTCATGAACTCTCTGGCTCTGTCGGCCCTCACCATCGCCGGATATAAGTAGTCGTAGAACGCACGATGAAATTTGTCCAAATCCATAGTCCGCTGGTGCTCTGCCTGCGAGACAACATCCCACCATCTCTTGGTAGAATCTCGCAGCATGTAGGTCATGAGCTTCACCCTTCTGTCTTGGGGTGTCTCCAGATGTTCAAAGATGGAAAGCATGGTTTCTATCCAAGACTCTACAGCCTGAGGTCCTCCATCCCTGGTGAAAGTTGGAGGATTCTAATACTGGAGGACTCACGTCAGCTCTGCCATAGACGGGGCAGGATGCTGAGCTCCCTGTAAGGTCTGCATGGACCTCATGAAATCCTCTCTGAACTGAGCATCAGCACCAGTGTCTAGAATCGCTACAGGTGCCATGTTCGGAATGATCGGCGGAACTACTGGTAGTCCCTGGTCTGCCATATCAGGAGTACGGTCATTGCTTGGTTCCTGATGTTCAACGGGAGGACGTCTTGGTGCCATAGCTCTGAAAGATCAAAACACATCTTTATTAACGATGAACACAGTTGCATAAAGAGAGTAAAATAGAACAGGAGGGAAAAAACCTTTGAAAATTGGGGAAAACATGACTACATGGCGTGTAATATGGCTACATGGCGTGTTCCCATAAATTTCACCCTGGGCGTGTACCTTGTCCATACATGGCTGTGTGAACATCCTGACTACATGGGGTGTTCTCAAACTACACGGCATGTACTAAACCTTTTCTCCCTGCCCGGTTACTCCTATACGACTAAGTCACATGGACTATCCCAACCGAAGACTACACGGCGTGTTGTCCCAAAACACCGTGTGTACTTGAACTCCACTCCCCTGCCTGAGTCTCTTTACATGGATAACCTACATGGTCCTCCTAATACTAAACTACACGGCGTGTTCACTAAATACATGACGCGAACTAGACAGGTTTCGGTGACCCATTTAGAGATTACACGACCGGCTACACTGGTGACCCCTACACGGCGTGTTCCGAACAAACACGGCGTGTATAAGAATAGATAACACCGAACCGTGTTGTTCGTGACACAACCGGGTACCTAGAAGAAAACTACATGGAATGTTAGTACAAAACAAAGCGTATACTACCTGAGTTTCCCTGACCTGTGTTGTTAGTGACACGGCCAGGTACACGGTTGACCACTACACGACGTGTTCCCCAGAGACTTTCCGACACCCCATGTCTCTGTTCACAAAGTTAGTAAAATGGTTTAAAAAACTACACGGCTTGTATGAATAAAGTACCCGCCGTGTATTCTGCGTTTTTCCGGGCTGTAGCTCAGAAACTGCACTGAATAATAGAAACACTGAAAAAAACATCTATGTGCCAAATTCAGACCCATGGGGACCCATACTCCCCGCGAATCAAAGCATGGATTAATAACAATGCATATAAAAAATAAAACAGCATAACAAGTATGTATATCACAACAACTATCACAACAACATGCATAATTTATCACGACATCTATCAAAACAACATGAAATTATAATGCACCTTAGATGGAATGGTAAAATGCATGACATGTGATTTCCTACCCAGTGCCTACATGATGCATGAAATGGCACACCCTCATCTAATTGGTTTGCAACAAAATAGAACCACAATCATATAAATTGTAACAGCACAAAACATGTGCGTCACCCAATGGTGAAATATAATAAACTGTAACGCTTGCAAAAACTGAAAATTGAAATTACGTGGTAATATATATTTTCCCTATACACGGGTTAATTACTCCCAGGCACAGTTAAGTACTAACTACCCATTTCTTACTATCCCAGTCTATTGTTGCAAAATAGTAAGGTAATAGAAAAGAAAGAAAACCTCATTTGATACCACTTTGTAACGACCCGAATCCGGAGCCACATAACTGGTGCCCCGTACCTGGTTCGCCACATGACTTCAAGCGTGTTTCCATAAATTCCAGAGGCTACCAACTAGCTGCGAGGGCCTTGGTGAGTTAGTGGGGAATGTATTCCCTCATTTGGTAAAGTATACCGCAGAAGAATAAATATAAACAACAGCGGAAGCAGTAAAAAGCATACAACAACTAAACTAAGAGTTGAAGCAATGCCTGATATAATAATGATGCAGAATTGTACATGTATCTATGGAATGCAGTAAACAAAAGAACATGCTGAGATAAAACTGAAACCAAAGTACTAAATGTAAACAGCAACTTCAACAGCATCGCGATCCAAAGCCCGGTCACGTGCTCCCCATCTCCAACTAGCAATCAAGTACCTGGGGTAGAAGGAACACAATCCCTATCTACACCTACAACCATATAATCTGTTTGGGCCAAAAAGAAGGACCCAAACAGGGTGTGAGACTAATCCTAGTAGGAAATCACCACACGATTTGTGCCCTACTGTCAGTGTGTAATATAACAAAAGTAAAGGAAAATAAGTACAGTAATGGACTAAGAGTACACCAATAAATAATCCTACCAATTAACATTCACATTAATTTTATTAAACAATTAGGAAAAACTTGAAAATATTTCTATTCCAAGGTAAAGAAAGTAACACAACAGGTATCTCAAAAGACCACCTAAACACAAGCAGTGCAAAACCCAAGCTTGTTCTTTGGCTTGGTGGACTCGTCACAACCAACCATCACAATTCACACTGACCCTCTGGGTGGATCAAACTAGAAGAACCCTATATTCTAGTAATCAAACAAGGCACAGACAGTCTGGGAAGCTCTCATGTTAATTACCCTATGGTCTTGCAACAATAGCTATAGACTAGATGAGGAAGCACTTACGTCTAATTCCTCCTATGGTCTCGATGCGTGTGTAAACGAAGAACACTCTTGGGAAGCACAAAGTCCTATTCTCATAGGTCCTGCGTACGAAACTAAAACCAAAAGACCCTCTAGGGGAGCACTTAATCATCTATTCCCTCTTTGATCTCCCTCACAAGGTTCTCACAGCCCTGAGTAGTCCAATCGTGCGTAATCGACTGTCAGCAGCCCTAAGTAAGTTAAACAACTACTTGGATAAAAGCTACCATGCATCAAAATAATTTAAACAGTAGGAAACACATGAAAACAACTATAACATGTAAACTAGAAATTTCAATAGGGTTTGTCTCACAGGAAAATGGTGCCGAACGATGATAAACATCCAAAGAGAGAGAAACTACCCATGGGGTGATCCTCCAACATGCAACCAAGCATATATTAGCAGCAATTAATCATAAGCTAACAGGAAATCTTGGGAAAATAAACAATAGGATCAAAATCCTCAACCCGGGATACGCGATACGTGGGTATCTGACACTTTTGCAACCAAAACTCAAAGAACTTCAATGTAGGGCATCAATCCACCTACCTTGATCCTCGAAGATCAATATACTTGAACCTCGTCCCGTGAATCGGACTAGAACGGAGTAGATCTGCAAAAAATTCTAAAACGTTCAACCTCAGATAACTCACAAGAGATGGAGAATCCGGAAACGAGGCCAAAGAATAACCAAGAACTCACCGTTGTGATTTTTCTACAATCGACGGAGTTCGATTCGGACAACCGGTGACAGATCGGTGGCCCGGAGAAAAATCATCCTCCTTGGACGCTTTCGATGAAATTAGGCAGAGAAGAAGACGTTTATAAGCATTAGGCGTGACCCCGGTCCGATTAATGAAATAAAAATAAAGTACATGGAGTGTAGTGGGTTTTTCCGTACTCCGCCAAAATCAGCTTCCACGTCACCCCTACACACCGTGTGTGTGGCCTGGACACGGCCAGCACACTGCTTCGAGTGGGAGAAGAGTACACGGATTGTACGTAGAAAGTACACGGAATGTACTTCAAAAATTTCCTGAAACTCCATTTTTCTCTAAAACTCCAGAAAAAGGAAAAATATACCTGAAACAAAGATCCTGGTTCTTACAATTGTGCTATTGATTCCTCGACCTACCGACGCTGAGCTACCAAGGCCTCGACCTACCAACGCCATAACCTACCAACACTGACGCCCTCAACTCATCGATGTTGATGCCCCTTAAATCATCAATGTTGAATCCCATTGACTCACACAAAACAACACCCCTTGACTCTTTGATTTCTATGCACCTTGACTAACTGATTAAATATCATGCCGAAACACTGACAAGCCGAAAGGAAAACTATAAATTTGGAAAACTCTTTAAATGTTCCACCGACAGCTCCCAGAACACTTCACCACTGGGTTTTCACAAAGGAAGGGCCTATAAAAAATCCATTTTATTACATCTATGGATAATAAATGTTTATTTATCTTGATACCTAGTTTTAGTTGTTATTACAAATTGATTTGAATATCCAATGATTATATATCATTACGGGTTATTTTTGGTGTTTTTTTGCAGAATTTGTTGAAGGTTTCTTAGCCTATGTAGGGTTTATGAATGTTTTAACATTGTTAGAAAAATAATGAAACATATATAGAAGGGGTTTTAATGATTTGGGGACGTTTAAAGAAACCATGTATCCAAACTGTTCAATAATTCTAGGGGCTCTGACTAGGGCACATTTTTTGGCACGTAGTTTGTACTAACTAAACAACCTCACTTAGGAAACCATGAGAATAATAATTTATTATTTGAAAATTGTAATAAAAATCCCAAAAAACAATTATTTAAAAACAAACTCCACTTACTCAAACCTAAATCAATCCTTTTTTGGGATCCTTATTGAGACATATTGGCTCTCTAAGCCTCATCTCTTGTCGGATGAAGAGCCAATAAAAGAGAGGATTATCTCTTTATGTAATTGTCTCCATTATGGGAATTAAATCTATCAAATTATCATAGACCATTCATCCTATAGAATATAGGATGATATTGGTTTATTGAATCATGGTTGATCGAAGTTGAATTGTGGATCTAGGGTCCATTCTCTATTCACTCTTCATTTCCCTTCCAAGATCTAGTGATCGACATCAGAGGAAAAACATCTCAAATTCATTGCAATTGGATTACAAATATTCCTTGAATATGTTTTAAAACATTTTTGTTATATTTTAATGCATTATTTCTTAGAATCTCATAGATACATGTTTCTTAATTTTGATTCATTTTCTATGAAATTTGTTCTTGAAATTCCATTTGAATGATTTCTTAACCCTATTCTCATTAAATAGAACATGGTGAAATTCCAATAACAATTGTACTTCTCTTTAACAATATTTTAGAAATTTTTTAAATTCAATATTTTTTTGGGATTTATATTAAAAAATATTTACTGTTATTATAATTAAATTTAGGGAATTATATTTTTTTATTCAAAAAATGAATTCTGTTGATTCAAATGAATTTTTTTTGAACAATTTGATGTTTTATAAACAATTTCCAAATTATTTAATTTGTGAAATGAAAAAGATCCCATATTAATTATTTTACCTTTGAATTGAAAAAGGTTCTCTTGGGTTATTTTAAATAAATTATTTATTCTCAAGGAAAGGGGGTGTAGACACATGTTTTGAAATGTATTCATACATTTTTAAATTACAATTATTCCATTTAATACATTAGTATTTAATTGAAATAAAAAATTATTTTAAATTAATTTTTGGAATTTTTATGATTTCTTGTGAAAGAAAGAGGGTATGATAACCCTTTTAAATGTTTGATTGTATTAAAATGATTTGAATTGAATTGATGACAGTGGATATCCAAATTGGAACTTTATGATGATAATCTCTAGAAACAATCTGTCATTGTAAATTGTTTATTGTTATACTTCAAAATGATGAGTGTTGAAAAAGAGATTATTAATTTTGAGGGATCTTGGGTGTGAGAGTGTGATGTAATTTGTTTTGGCATGAGCCCCTGATTGATATTGATAAGGACCCCCATGTGATTCATCTTCCTTAATTATCTAACTTACCATTGCTGAATAGTCATGATTACCTAGATACCGAGATGAGATGATATATTAGTTGACTAACACTCCATTAAGTGAATCTGAATAAAAAATGACAATTTCAAGCTGTGAACATGTGACCTAAAAAGCTGGTGTGTGACAAACAGGTATGCTAAAAACTTGTGAGGATTGATATACGACAAATAATTATTCATGTCGTAATTTGTTTATATATTATATGGTGTACTCACTATTTTAACTAGTTTCGAAACATGAAATCCATATACTTGATATTAGATTGATGAAATCATTCAATGTAATAATATGGCACCAAATTTTACTTCATTGATTGATCAATTTTCATGAAGAATATATTTATTATAATTATCAACATTAACTACACTGTAGTTAATATTGTACATCATTTGATATAAGGTGATAATTCTTATGTTTTTTTATTATGTGAATTTACCTTCTATAATGGTTATGAAATATTTTTATGAAATTTTTTATTTTATAAATAATGAAAAGTCATGTTATACATGTTCATTTTTAAAAATTGTTTTTAATGTTTAATACACAAAAGTTTAATGCAAGCTTTGTAATATCTTTTTTTCACTACGTTTTTTTCATATTTGACTTATATTTTAAGTATATTAATAGAATATTTTATGGAAACCTAGTAGGTTCTATAACTGACACCCTGCAAGTACCTTTTAGTGTTTTCATCTCTTTATGATATTATAGATGGTTCTCATTCATTCATTTACCTCAGTGGGTCCGTGATTGGCTGACCAAGGGTGGGTAACATGGGACATGGTGGGTGGTTTTGGAGTGCTAGGAGTAAGGTTTTGTTTTTGGTATTCCACATTTTGTTTTCTTAGTATCTCTTTGTACATTGATATGTTTTTATTTATTCATATATGTAATGATGTTTCTATAGGGTTATATATTATTTTAAAATTTTGATCGTGAACTCATTAATAATGGATATTTTTTAATGCAATGTTTCTAATCATTGGACTGTGGATATCAATAATTCTATTTGGATTAGCATAGAATCGACTTATATATATATTTAGATTGTATTCGATGTTGGTTTGTTACAAATGGTATTAGATAATTTCATTACATAATGGTAAGTAATTTAATTTTAATTACATTATGTTATTTGGTAAGTGTCATGGTAGAATGATCATTAATAATATGTTGGATCTCAAGAGGTAGTTTAAGAGTGGGTACCTAATCTCCCCTCCTCACGATGAGACTAGAGTTAGCATAAATTTTTGGAATTGAGCTTTTATTTTTAGTTACTAGTTTTTTTTATGAAAAATTATATTTATATTTCTAATGATACTATCTTAGATTTGGGGAACATCATATGAGTTTTGGAACCAGAAATGAATGATGACAACAATCGTACTACGTTTCAATGGTCTAGCTAACTGTGAATAATTTATGTGACTAATTTGGACGTTTATCCAAGATAAACAATGTGTTTGATGTGTGGTATAATAGCCTATAAGACCAATAATTTCATTTTTATAACCTAGTTCTAAAAAAATACTTGTCCATTTCTTTGGATGTGACTTCACATCTTTGATTTTTGCTCACAGGGTAATGAATTTGGTTTGTCTCCTTCCCTTGAAAGGCTATTTGGACATTATTATTTATTTATGATTTTATCTCTATTTTTTAAATCTATATTTTTGGTAGAAAATATGTTTAGTGGTGTTCTTTGATAAATTTTATCTTTTACCAAATGTTTTGTTGTTATGTAATATTTTGAATTGAAATATAATAATCAATGGTTCATTGATTATGTGAAAAAATAATCCTTTAAGAATAATTTTATAGAATGTAAAGGATTTGAATAGAATTTTTTCTAAAAAAATTATAAACATGATTAATGTTTTTGAAACCAAGGAATAACTTTCCTAAGCTACTAATAAATTTATGATAATTATTATGGATTTGTAAAATGATTTAACATTTTGATTATAGTGTGTAATGTTTCAAAAATGTTGTAATCTTGTGTGTTATGAAATTAATTATTTGTCTATAATATATGGTCCGGACCTTTCATTTTTTTATGTTTGAGTGTTATTTAATGAATGAGTTGATAATATTATGTTTTTATGTATTTAAATGTACCCTATAAAGCATTACATGAATTATAAATTGTTCATTCATCGATTCAATTCCTAGTGTGGTAATTTATATTTTTCATTAGTGGAATCTCTTTTTATGACTTTACACATGCTTCATATCATGATGTGGATCTAGAGACCAGACATCCTATGAAACCCATCCTTAAGTTCTTTCATTTTCATCCAACTTCTTATAAATGTAAATAAGGTTATCATAGGGTAGTAACTTGGATACAAGAAGTTGAAGGAATATTAAATTCTCTCAATACTATAGATTTTATAAAGGAAATGACTAACAAGACTTTATTAGAGATACCTCACCAAGAGTGGTTGGAATTTATGGTTCCCTATAGTCTATATAAATGAATGTATATGTAATCCTTTAAGTATGTATTCATTGAATGGAATTATTTAGAGAATTTAAATAAGGATAAGGTATCCAAGTTCATTGGGTTTTTCCAATATGATCTTTCAGTTGTGGAGAATTCCATGTAATTAACACATTATGTATATTTTATACATGGTCTTATAATATACGAATTTAATAATTCTATCTATTATAGGAAATTAATTCACCCATACCCATTAACCAATGTTTTCATGGTTGAGTTGATCTCTTATTTGGAGATTCTATATAAGGATTTGTAGTTAATGTAGGGGTAGAAAAGAGAAATGAAGGGGTGGAGTCTTGTTTAATGTTTTCAAACAGAAATCTTCTTTAGGAAAATAATAGGCCAACCATGGGTTTCTTGTGTGGATAACCTTGTGATTCGAAGAGGTTTGTCTAAAATCATCAAGAGTGTGTAAATTGTGTATCCTTTTTTAGGTCACCTTATAACTTATTATATGTTGAAAGACCAGAAATGGATGATTCAGTTGGGGCCATCAACTCCAAACTAAGAGTTAGTGGATTATTGAAGATAATGGGCTTTCAAAAATATTCCTTGGCGTGGTGATTTTTGCATAAGGGTGGAGCTTCTAGTTTTCATTTTTTAGTTACCGAAGGTGGGATATTTTCATACGACATGTCATTTTTAATGAAGGAGTGGGAACTGGTTTAGTTTTTACATATTAAATATTGTCTATTTTGTTAACCCTTTGATTTGGGATAATGTAGATTGATATCTTGGTGACCATAGTTTGGATCATTTTTGGATGAATAATGTGATAATGGTTTTTTATGACATCTTGGGTTTTTCCTTGTGCATGTGCACACATTATGGTTAACCTTATTTCCAAATGACTTTATTTCTTTGATGTTTGATGTGATCATGGTAATTAAGTGGAATCTTGTGATGCTAAGCCTCTTGATGTTTATGTGTTTTATTAATTGATGTCATCAAGTTTTATCTTGGTGGTTAGAGCTCAATTTAGATGCGATGGATGATATTCTAAATGAGAATATAATTCCCGATTTTTAATTGAACATGATTTTTGAGACCTTTTTGGTTAGATATGGATCTACCTAAGGAATGTAATCATGTAACTAGGATGTTGAGTAATTTTGATAGACAAGGAAGTTGGTGGTTCTGGGGATTGATCTTATATGCAAATTGAGTGGTGAGGCTCCCATTTTAAAATCCCATGTAACAAATGAGTACATACCTATGTTAGAAATCCATGTAAGCTCAATGAATTTCTTATGGATATTTGATAATAGTTATTTCTCTATGGTGAGTGTTTGAGGTCTCTTTTTTTTTGTTCGATGGGACATGATTTCCTTATGTAAATTTTTTTTGATGAATCTTTAAATTGTAGTGATTCCTATAATCGTTCTCTCATAATTCATTGTTTTGGGGATGTGTGATGATATTTGTTTTTGATCTTGTGGTTTTATGTGTATTGTTAACCTTTGGGTGAGTCTAACTTCTAAACTATAGACCATCCCCCTCAAAATCTATGCGAGGGAGTTCTTTTTCTTTCATCATGTAATATTTTTTAGACTCAAATCAATCATGGCTAAAAAATTATTATGTGTGGGAGGCTGTAACATCATGTTATCTGTTACTAGGAGGTTTTACCCATTAATTTGAATATTCAATGATTGGATATGTTTGAGGTATGTTTATAATGTTTTTCCATACTTTTTAAAGGTGTATAGGCATTTTCACAATTTCCAAAAGTTTAGACAAACCACACGTCCTGGAAAGTAGTGTGTTCCTTGGTTTGAAGTTTGTTAAACTGATTGTACATCCCATCCCTACAACCCTTATAGGGGCTCTCTTTGGGGTGCATAGTGAGGTTCATGGTTTGTAATAACCCTATGACCTGACCTAATAAACCATGTGAATATAATTAACGCTTTTAAAATTGTAATTAAAATAATAAAACTCCTATAAATAAAACTAAACAAATCCCACTCAAACCTAAAATGATCATTTGGATTTTTAGACCCTCTATATCCATTATGGATATCCAAATATCTTTTATTAATGGATCAAAGAGAAAATATATGTGAGTATCTTTTCTCTTGGTTATTTTCTCTTCCCTCTGAATTATTTCCCTCATCTTCTCTTGATGTTTTCTACTTAGAGACTATGTATGAATTGTGACTCACTGGATCAAGGTTCATTGATGTGGAATTTTTGATTTAGGGTCTATTCTCACTTATATTGAGATCTACCTTCTTAGATTCATGGATCCACATCAAAGGATATAAATATTGGATACATTCTATTTGGATTAAAAATAATTCCAAGAAGGTGTATCTATATTTTTCCTTCATCTTTTGATACATTTTTTATTAAGAACTCAAAGATATTTTTATCTTAATTTTAAATTCATGTTCTATGAAAATTTTCCATGGAATTTCTTATGAAATCTTATTTGACCTTATTCTATTTTAATTTAACATGGTAGAATATAAATCACCATGATCTTGATCACTAAGTTTTTTTTATAAATTTTTTAAATTCCATGTTTGTTTGGTTTTATCTGAAATTAAATTTTTATAGATGTTTGAGTTAAATTTAGGGATTTGTCTTGGGTTTTTATTCCAATAAAAAAATATGGAAAATTTAAATAAAAAAGGTTGACTATTTGATGTTTTAAAAATATTTCCAAATGGTTAAAATTTTTTAATGACCATGATCCCACTTTGAATGATTTTACATTTGAATTGAACTCAGTTCTCTTATGTAATTTGAAATGAAATATTTACACACATGGAATGTGGGTGTTAACCCACATTTTGAAATGTATTCAATCCTTTTAAAAATATAAGGCTTCCATTGAATTATTTACGGTTTCTATGAAATTAATGATTTTTATAAAGGCCCATTTTTAAATTTTATGATGATTTATAAATGAAAGTGGGTATTATTACCATTATGAATGTTTAATGGTATTAAACTATTTAAATTAAATTAGTGATGACTGTTTGCCCGATTTTCACTTTATGAATATCCTATCTTCAAATAATTAAATATAGTAATTTTTTATTCATTTATTTCCACATTATGGGTGTTAAAAAGGGGACTATTTACTTTTTGGGAGCATCGAGGTGAGAGTGAGATGCGATTTAGGGGAATGATCCCCTGATTGATATTACTATGTATTTTCATGTGATCCTCTTAACATGAATATCTCACTACCCTATTTTGACTAGTAATGGGAACATGGATAGTATGATGGGTTGAAACATATATATTCTTCATTAGAAAACACAGCCTGAATCTTGTGGATCCACAGAGAACATGATTGTTTAAAGCAATGGATGTGTGGTTAGGAAAGAAGGTGTGTGTGGAACTATTTTTCTTAAGACTCGTGAGGCTAGCTGTAATCATATAAATTAGTCATGTTGTAATTTTATTACATATTCTATGATGGACTCACTATCATTCCTAGGTTTTAACCATGACATTAATATACTTGATATTCGATAAATTACATCATTTGTTTTCACTAATTGGATTCAACAATTCCTTGATTTGTTCATTACTATTATTGATTGATCTTTTAAATGTTATAATGAACTATGAATCTATTTTAATGAATCATTTACATACATTGATATTAGGTTCATATTATCTTATTGTTTTTTGACTATATTAGTATATATTATTAAATGTTTTTGAAAAAAATTTCTAGAAAATGTTTTATTTTTGAAATTTTGAAAATGAATTTTATCCGGGCTAAATTTGATAAATGTTTTTCAAATGTATAAAACATTAATTTATAAAAAAAACATGCAATCACTTTATTATAAACCTATATTAAAAAAATTTATTTACCATTTCATGTAACTTCACATAATCCTTCATTGATTCCTATTGGGATCTATTCCTCACAAATTCTCTATTCCATTTTGTGTTTTCATATCATTATTATCTTATTCCAAGTTCTTGATCTTTCATCATAATTTATGGGTTCATTCTTGGGTGACTAGTGGTGGTTGACATGGTAAATGGTTAGTGGTCATATACGACATAAATGTGGGTTTCTATTTTAATGGTCTACATTCAGTTTTATTAATGTCTCTTTATACATTGATATTGAGGTTCTAATTGATACATCTGATGATGAGTCTATGATGTACTATGTTACTATAATATTTTAAGGCAAACATTATTCTGAATTGTTATTTATTTATTCCTAAAAGCTTATCACTAACATTTGGATATCGGGAATGATCTTCATAATAGTGGTGAATCAGCTCAGATAATGATTTAGATGTTGCTCTCGGTTTTCTCATTACACATTATTTCCCTTTAATTACATCTCTTTATAAAGTTAATATTCTAAAATATTTTATAAAAAGATAACCAAATTTATTTCTCTATTTGGTTGATTTTTTTAAACGTCTATGTTGTTTGAAAATTATTTAAATAATGTCTTAGTATTTTCCTAATGTTTCTTAAATTTATTTTTACCCATATATAATTTTTTTTGTATTTTTTGAAATGAATCATCTTGTTGTTTTCCATACATAGCTCGTTTATCTTTTATAAAAAATGTTAAATGAATCTTTTTTAATGTGTAATACATTAATAGAATATTCTAAGAACATTCCCACTAAATGTTTCAAAAGGTTACCTTACAGGTTTCAATGATTATTTCCAATGAAAATAATTTCCAAAATATTTTATGAATTTTTTGTTTTAAAACATCATTTTGAATGAAAGGATATTTTATTCCAGAAATGATTGATGTTATCTTTAAAAACTAATTTTCCATGTAAAATGAATGAACTTTAATTCCTCTATGACATTCATGTTCTGTAATGTCACAAATCCTGCACTCAATGTACGGGTTCCCCTTCAACCCTTCAATGAGAGATTATCAAAAATGAATAAAAGTTGAAGGCCACCGGGCCATTCTAGTTTATGATCAAATAATATTTATTAGAAATTTTACTTTTCCACGAGTTATAATATTGCACGATTTTTATGAAAATTATATATTTCTATGGGTTCTTATATGATAAATGATATATTATCTCATGGAACACATATTTATAGTTTTCATTAATTGATGGTGGTCAGTTTTTATCAATGGATGGTGGTTACGTAATAACCAATGATGGTTGTTACTTTATAACAAAGGGTTGTGGTTACATTATATCATAGGATGAGTGAGACAAATATCTACCTAAAAGGAATTAGGTAATGGTATGTTATTTATGATGATGATATCATGTTCACAATTTTATGTGTGGACTTTCTTTTCTATCAGTAAGATTATACATGGGCTTGATTTCATGAACACAGGGAAGGGAGTGAAATTTTTTCTATTCATACATGTTTATAATGCTATAATCTTATGTGCATCCCAATAATTTAAGTCCTATTCTAATTTTATGATCTCATGACTTATGTGCTTTTGTTAATTTTTCATTTTTTTATTATGATCTACCATTATTAAAAACATGACTTGTATTAATGACATATTATATGAAGGGTATGGTTTTTAAATGTTATGATCAAGTTATCATACACTTCCCCTCATGTAATTATTATGTGACAATTTATATCTTCCTTTTTCTACCCTTTTTGTCTATGTATGGTCACCCTTTATTAGGTTTTGTTTCTCTGGTTGTGAATAATTTTTTTAAATGATAATTATATAAATGTTTCATGATATGAATAATGTAGTTTGAGAAAATTAAGTTCATCTATGAAACAATTTTTTACCATTCCCAGTTTCAAAAAGCACTAGACCTGTATTGTTTTAGCATGAATTTTTATGTTATGTAATAAATATTCATCTATTATGATGTGATATTTAGGTATGAAAATTTTATATCACTATACATTGTTAAATCTAGATCACTATAAACAGGAAAAAAATTTAGTTCCCCATAAATTGAGTTAATGAATATTTAATCAATCATATTGATTTTTTAATATATTTTTCATTGGATTGGGATTCATTTGATACTTTTTTCAAAATAATTTTAAAAATATGTTTTAATGATAAATAAAACTAATTTTTTTCTCATTTTATTCCATTGACTATACACCACTCAATTAATCAACATATGAATCCCATCCAACACCCATATATGCAACATGAGTGGAAAAAATGAATCATAGTGAAAAATATTAAATAATAATTAAACGATTTTTTATTTGTTCCTGATATGCCATTCATTGATAACTATGTGATAAAATAGGGTTATTTTAAAGGGTAGGTTTAAGGGTAATGTTGATATCCAAATAAGTGCGAGAATAATTTAATAAAAATTATGTAAAAACCATACATCGAAAATTAATTATTTTATGAATTATTTAAAAAAAATACGATTTTCTCTCAATAAATTTAGGGAATAAAAAATAAAATGTAAAAAAATCATTGAAATATCTTAGGACTGGGAGAAGAGGTGGATTTATGCTCATTGGTATGTATTTAAAAAATTAGTTAAACACAAATAAAAGATCTAATATGTTCAAATAATGATTATTTATATAAAAATTCATTAGGCATACATTTCATCTAAAATTAAAGAAATGTCCTAAAAATCAACTAATCAGTAAAAAGTGAATTAGATGATCAATTAAAATCCATGTAAAAAATATCCAAAAATAAAATACTAAAAAATATACAATATATATACAAGTTTATCACCATAATCATTACATAATTATGAGTTTTATTCAGGAATTTAGGATATTTCACATTGGGAATCTATTTAGGTTTAGGGTTTTAGTGAATTATTCCATCACTCTTACATAAAGAAACTATAAAATAAAAATTGGAAAATTATGATTAGTATCCATTTTTCCATGTTGGAAATCATTAAAAATTATGAGTGGATGTTTTTCATGGAAAATATCCATGACTTTTAACATTACTTATTTTTTTCCCTTATATATCCTTACACCTTGTGAATGGATTTTAAAAACATGGTATAATCACAAAATCTCAATAAGGGATATAAAAAATAAAGGAAGTCGTCGGTTTAGTAAAAAATAATAATTCACACAACATTTACCATTATCTTCAAACATATTTTGGATTATTAAATAAAATATTTTGAAATGAAAACAACTAGAAATTTTTCTAAAATAATATCTTCAAAACCCATAACAGTCAATTAAAAATTCTTCAAGTGAATTACAACATCTTATTCATAGACCCCTTTCAAAAACCATTCAAACCCCTTAGAGAACTTGTTCAGTTAGAATAACCATATATCTGAATTCCAATATTATAATTACCTAATGAATTGGAGATATATAATTTTCTCACCTAGTGATATATGGGACATCCCATGTTAATCTATAATGGGATTTCCTAACACTCTCTAGGCCTACCCATGTTAAGAAATAATGCGCTCTTCTGGCACTTTCTAGTCCACCCACGGTAAGTCATAATGGGAATTCCTAGTGCTATTTGGGCCACCCAATTTTGAAATGATCATGTTCCACTTCATGCATATAAATCATTCCTCATAAAACCCTTTTAAAAAACTATTTTAAATTCATATTAAAAATTATTCAGATTAAAAATACCATTTCTTCATTTAAAATCTATTTTCAAAACAAAATAAAATTTTCTATTGAAAACTGTTTTCAATACCACTATTAAAAAACCTAAAGATGGATTTTGATATAATTAAACATGAAATATTATAATGGAAGTAAAAAATAAAATAATTTCCACAATAGTGAAAAGGTCATTCTGAATTTGTATGTTAAAAATGGAGCATTCCATTACTTGTTTTCCAAAACCTTCCATATAAAATATTAAAAAAGATTCTTTTTGGAAACCCTTAGAATGAAATTATGAATATGCATAAAATTCAATTAATTTTTCTTATCTATATATACGTATCATAGAGGAAATTAATTTTAAATCAAATCCTTAATCATTTAAAATGTTATTATGATGTCAAAGTGTCCCATACCAAATTGAAATATTTGAATGAAAGTCCCCAAGGAAGAATAAAATTTAACAAAACATTTAATAAAAAATATATAAATTAATTAATTATATGTTTTGTCAAAGGGGATTCAAATACACCACATAATAGAAGGTATGTGCATCACATCAAAAAATCTTTCAGTGAAAGAAGATTTAGATGAAATCCCTTACCCTAAGTCAGACTTGCCCTATGTGTCTTTATTGTCCAAGGTAATAAAAATATGTTAATTATTTTCTTTCTTAAAATTTTTTTGAATGTTGATATTTTATTTTATATCAATAATACTATAAAATAACTGCTTAATTAATTATATTTAATGTAGATATTTTGACCATATTAAGTTATTGTGTAAGAATGACTTTCATAACTCAACTAAGGTCAAAGGGGTCATTATTTAAAACATAACCAGAATAATTATTATTATAAAATTATCATATTTATACAATTATTATACATTTAAAAGCAATCATCAAGTATGGTCATTAAAAATGAACCATAGTTACAATCATCGAGACGGTGGGTCGTATGTACGTATGAGTAACATTAAAATTTTTCAATGATCATTATAAAAAAAGGTAAGTAACATTTTATCGTTAAGAATTATATTTATTTACTAAAAATAATATTATTTAGTAATATATTATTATATATATAATTTTTCTAATGTAAAACAAATCAAATAACATCGAGGAGGCAGTACTCCATATATCCATGAACAACATTACCACTTTCTTAATGTGTGAAAAGATAAAAATGAAAATGATATATTATATTTAAAAAGTTTATTTACGCCATTAATTTCATATATATTTCATATATATCACATATTTATATTAAACACATATTTAATTCATTCTATGTTACGTGAGAACGAATCACATTACTTTGAGGAGGCGGTAGTCTAAATGTCTATAAATGATGTTATCATATTCCCAAAAAAATAGAGAGAATGAAGGTATATGTTAAATAAAAATTAAGCAATTTTTAAGACATAATAAATATAATAAATTTCATATAAAAATATTTTATTCATCCTAATTACCATCCATGAGTATTGGTAAAGGAAAAATTAAGGACACTGTTTCCCAAGGCGATAATCCTCTGTACACACTAATGGCAAATTATTTACCAATTTGACATAACTGTGTATAGGTGTAGGTAAATAACTAAACATAAAAAAATATAATTATATTGAGTATAATTATTTTATTATACAATAATTTAATTATAGTAATATAAGGTTTGGATAAATAAATAAACCAAAAGTTCTCATTGAAGAATGTTACCACTTCTTCGGGTAAATTATTTTAGTTAGCACCGAAGGACATATTTGGAAAGAGGTCATCCCATTGCGATGCTTATAGGATTATTATAGCATTTTTGGATCTTATTTGGTCAGTTTTTGAATGATACAATGGTATTTTTATGTGTAATGTTGTTGGGGGGGTGTGAGCTCCCTTATATAGTAGTGGAAGAGTGGAATTATTATAAATACAAAACAGTAAACAATATTGGAAATTATCCCTTAAATGATTATCCACGTATAATGATCATGATTATATAAAAGATTTTATATAGTCAAATAATGGCCATAAAATGGGGTTTTTTTACAAATTTCTAGGTCATTTAACCCCTTGAGATTAATGGTAAACCACTAAGTAACCTAGTTGTTACATTAATTGCTATAATTAATTTTAATTGATTTCAATAATATATTTGGTAAAAAATAATTTTAATGTAATATTTATTATAAATTATTATTATCCACAAATAAGAATCCATATTTACAACTTTTAATCACATAATTAGAATAATTTGATTTAAAGTTAATCATGAAGACAGAATGGGAATGCATGTCTTTAAAGTAAAAAGATTAACAGTTTGAAATGTTTTTATATAAAATTTTATCAGGAATTGTATTAAAGTTCTTTACATAGTATTAAATGATATAAAAGTTATATATTTATTATTTAAAATCATTTAAAAATATAATTTCACTATACAAATTATTTAGACCAAAAACCAGTTTACAATTAAAATCAATTATTTTTTAGTATTAATCAAAACAACTAACTTCTCCTTAAAATACCAAATATTCACCCAATTTAAATTTTGATATAAATAATTTTGAGAATTTTTTTTATAAAATAATTTTTTTAAATTATTCATCATTTATTTTCAAAAAAATTCATCCATTAAAATGCGGTTAAATAAGATTTTGAAAATATTCAACTATTTATGCTTAATAAGGTATTTATTCCTATTTTAAAACATTTATAATTATTGGGTGAAATTAAAAATATTTTCTTAAATATATTAAATATGAATTTAATAAATATGTTTAATTATTAGTGATTAATTTAAAATTTTTAATACAAAATGACAATATGTTCATAAAAATAGTTTTTTCATAATTATACATACTTTATATTAAAATAGTCTTTATTTTAATTTTTAATTAATTAGTAACAAATGAATTCATTATCTTTTCATTAGAAAAATATAAATCTATACATAAGATAATCTCATGCATCCCCACTATTCCAAAGTCTATTTGACAAATATCTTGATAATAATAGTGTTATATTGTAATGATGTAAGACTCAGGATTATGTGTAATATAAGTCATCAAATGAAATCAATGTTAAATGAAATAAGAGATAATAATGGTGTTGTGGGTAACACAAGCTTAACAATGTAATATGTGTAACATAATATATAAAGAATTTAAATAAATTTTAAATAATTTATGTCATAAAATCATAGGATGTTACAACCAATATCCCTTAAAATGAATTTATCCCTTGAAATATGTCAGGGTTATCAATTGATTGAAATTCCATGAATTCATTTATTGAAATGAACATAGTATAGAGGGATAATAAAACATAATATTAATAAAGGAAATTGTATGATCCTAGCCTTTCATGGAGTCTTCTCGGATGCATTTTCAAGTACTTTTTGATGTTTTAAGCACCTTTATATTGGATTAGTCACTGAGGTGAATTTGGGTGAATTTTTATGGAAAACTAAAGGACATGGGGATCCACAAGGTTTGCACACGGTTTGAAAAATAGTGCGACCAAATCATGCCAATCGTGCAAAATTGGACAGAGTGGTCTACACAGTTGATGAACGGCTTTCCTAACTACCATTCCTGGAGTCATCTCAGGCACATTTTCAGTTACAGTTTGATGTTTTTAAGTACCTTTGTTTTAGATTAGTGGCATGGGGTGAATTTGGGTGAATGTGTAAGGGAAACTAATTTATAGTGGGATCCTTATGGTTTGCGCACGGTTTGAAACATTGTGCAATCAAATAGTGCCAAGTGTGCGAAACTAAATAGAGATGTCCACATAGTTAGCACAAGGTTTTCCTAATCGTGCGACCAAACTATGCCATCTTTGAAAATCTGGATAGAGAGGTCCGCACAGTTGGTGCAAAATTTCCCTAATCATGCTCATCTTCCCAAGAAAACATGCATGTACAATTTAATACCCAATAATCCTTTTTTAAAACCAACCAAACACTTAGGAATCCCATATTTCAACCTTGGACTAGACTTGATAAATTATATGTGTTCTCAAAGCCTTCAGAGGGATTCCAAGATGATTCAAACATCGTTCTTTGAGATAAGAAGCGCGTATTGAAGATCTGTTCTCTTCATAGTATGTGGATTTCATCACACCGCTTCTCCAGTTCTATCCTCTACATTTCCTTGATCTTTTCACAAAAAATCTCCACCATAGTCATGGATATAAACCTATGAGTTGAAATATATACCTATTATTATATATCTAGATCTATATTTTCCAGATCTTAATCCCTTTAATCATAATTTTTATTTAGGGATTTAGATCTGAAAGTTGATCAATGACGTTGTGAAACTTGAATTTTGTGGATTTTTATTGGTCTAACATCCGTCAATAAACCGAGGTATGTCATCTAAATCGAACTCCCATAGTCGTGATATGGATATTTGTATTTGAGTTTATGATTTTCTAGATTCCCTTGATAATTAATTTTTTAATTTGAGTAATTAAGAATGTGGAATTGAATTGAATTTCCTTGGTGATTAATTAATAATTGAATCACAGAACAAACAAAGGGGGTTTACCAAATAGATAATTTTTATATTTTTATGGGTTATGATATTTTAATTGAGATATTTAATTAGTTGTTCTATGATAATTAATTTGGGCGAATTAATTATGAAATTATTATTTTTCTATGTATGATAATTAATTGTGAGAATTAATTATATGCCATAATGTTTATCAAAGATAATTAATTGTGATAATTAATTATGAAAAGTTGATATTTCATATGGATAATTAATTGTGAAGAATAAAATATTGAATGATAACTGTGTATATTTTTAATTAATTGATGAATTACATACAGGGTTATGTACTTAGTTAATTGTTGAGTTAACAAATGGCCTTTGAAATGTTTAACTAATCATTTGATTAGTAATGGAAAGATGTGTAAAGTTCTAGTGAATTAATGAATGATTAAATGGAGAGATTTTTGTGGTGATAAACTTGGCGTTCTAGACCAATTAGAAGATGGGACGTGGAAATGGTGTTCCTCGTCCATAGTTATCCAAGCTTGAGATATGGGGTTCTAATCATGCCAACCTAAAGTAAATGTGATATATAACGATATGCACATTGACCTACACATCAAGAGAATTGGGGTGATATGCATGAAGACCTACACCGAATGAATGATAATAATGAATGATGATTCAAATGAGATTGTGGTTCTTGATATGATGCTCAATACCAAATGAATGATGATTCAATTTGAAATCATTAGTTGAAAATGGACCTAATGTGATTATTAATGATTTAATGACAATGTGATGATTGTTTATTTGTTCATTATATTTATTGCCTCATAGAACTCCATTCACTTTCATTTGACTGGACTCGTTTTAGACATTGTCGGTGGAGGCCTATTGAGTTTTTATCACATACTATCGATGTTACGTAATCGACACTTGAGCATACTTTTTTGTTGCATGACAAAATAAGGGAAAGGACCTTGGATAGGTTTCTCTTTGAGATTGGAGCATGGGAGAGGGAACTGGACTTGTTTTGGGACCCATTGTGGAGTCTTTTTATCATTACATTTAGTTTCATTGAATTCACTTGACACTTGCATCATCATATCATGTTTTAACATTCAGTTGATTATTGTATTTTAGGTTTTTGATTATTATATTCCATGGTATTGTTTTTTTGATTTACATTATTCTAAACTTGTTTACTATTTTTTTCATCCATTGGTGTTTTATTATGATAATACATGGTATAGCCTCTCCAAGACTGATAGAAAATACCATCACTGGTAGTCGGCACCCTCTAGCATACGAGGAGGAGCGCTTGAGGGCATGTGTCCAACCGGATAGGGGCACTGTTTAGCGGCACCTGGGTCGGGACATCACAATGTGGTATCAGAGGAGTTTTCTTTTATTTCTTCTTATTTTATATTACTGTATTGGGAAAGGTATATAGAATACTAAAAATATTTGAGGCTTTGTAAGGAACTCGTGCTTGGGAGTTGCTAACCCATTTACGGAAAATCCGAGTGCTCATGGTGGGAATGTTGTGATTATTGTTTGTTGTTACAATTGGATATTATTTCACCTTGGGTGACACACAAGTGGTGTGATGTGATATTTGTTTTTAATGTTTTTGAATTTTTATTTTATGCCTAAAGAGGCACGATTCAGGATTTTTCATGTATCAATCTAGGCAGTCAAGGTTGTGGTGACATGCATCATTCTAGGCACTGAAGGGAAATCTGTTTATGTGAATGTTGTTGAACATGATCTGTTTTTTCTTTTTGTGAGATTGAAATAATGATGAAAAAATGAGGATAAATAGATGTCTAATGAGAACCTTGATTTTTGAAGTAAGTGTGATTAATCAATTAATTTTTAAATTAATTAATTTTCAATAATGTGATTAATTAATCATTGAATTAATTAGTGAAAATAAATGTACCCTTGTTAACCAAGACCTAGGAGCAGGATGGTTAAAGGCAGTGATAAAGCCTCTGTGTTGACCATGTGGCAAGAAAATGGGGAAAAGGACATACTGAATCTTGTTTTATTATTTTCTCCTCTTATGTAAATGTTTTAAGGTTGCATTATAACACCAAATATGTGTGTTTTCATTTGTAGAGATATGCATCCAAAATGCTTGTTGAGGGAAATACTGAGGGGTATGGCCCATAACGAACTTCTAGAAAGGGAATATAAAGAACCATTGGTATATGATAATGAGGAAGGGAATAAGTTTCAAGAGAAATTTTATAAATTCATGTAGTTTACAGAGAGAGACCCATGGAGTGTTTAAAAAAATATATCTGAGTTGACAGGGGATTTTTAGCTACAACACCCTCCTAATTTTACTGTATAGGGTGAACCTGAGGGAGATGAATTCTGGATTGAATCCAAAGAGACGATACATGACCATTTGGAGACTCTGGATGGGAGTATGGTCATGTTGGATGCTTATATGCTATGAGGTTTAGTGAAGAGTTGGTGGGAAATAGAGGTATGATCATGACCGACTGGGGATAGGTTATGTATGGACTTTCTGGAGATGTTCTTAGAGTACTTCTATCCAAAGATTCATAAAAAAGGAAAGGATTCAATGTTTATGCATTTTACCTAAGGAATCATGTCCATAATGGAATATGATGTACTGTTCACGGATTTATAGTGTTTTGCACTAGCTTTGGTGGAGGATGATGCTTCTTCGGAAAAATGATTTCAGGACAGACTTATGTGTGAAATTAAGTCCACAGTGAATATCTTTCAGCTGAAGAAATTCTTAGATGTGGTGAATTCAGATATAATTTAAGAGGGGAACCTAAAAGTGGCTTCCAGTACTAGAAATTTATCTACCATGGGATGATTAGAGAGTGTGCCTTTCGAGAGGAATAAGCGCTGTAATGAGAATCTTAGTTTTGACAGTGTAAAAAAAGGTGGAAAGTTAGGAGAGATAATTACATTGGATCTTATGGATGTGATTTTCCACTAGTGCAGTAGTCAAGGACACTATCATACATATTTTCCTTGACCACCAGTGGAGTGTGGGTTTTGTGGCATGATGGGATACCAACAGAAGGTATGTAAGAAGTAGCAACAATCTAGTGCTAAGGGACAAGCTGGTCAAAGTTAGAGTGTGGGAAGGATGTCTTCTACACCATATAAGTATGTAATGTGGTGTTCTATTGGAATAGGAAGTATAGGGAGTGTGTGTGGTTCTTCAGGTTTTGATCATCCATATCAGTAAAGTGGTGATACTCAGGGGAGTTAGAAGACAACATAAGGAAGAGGGTAGGACAGTTACAATCAATGCATCCTACACTTGTGTAGATAGAGGCCGGTCAATTGACATTGAGAGGTACTATTATAGTTTCTTTTACATTAGATACTTTCTTTTTTAATACAGGTGCCTCGCATTTCTCTATATCATCAAGTCTTGTTAATGGATTGATCCTGGAGGTTTTGTTCAGAACCAGGGTGATGAATATTGATAAAACATTGGGATCGTGGTCTAGGGATATCCATTTTTGTGTAGGATGTTCACTAAATATTGGAGATTATTTTTTCTTTGGTATATCTATGTCCATGATAAAATTGGATTCATCCTAACTGTGGTTATGGACTGGCTAGTCACATACAAAGCCCACATAGATTGCTACCGCAAGATAGTGGCCTTTGTTTCTCCTAAGGGTGACCAGTATGTTCCTCATGGATAGTGGGATATCCATGCAATCCGTGTTGTGCCAATTACTCAGCAATTGGGAGTGCTCACAACTCATTTTTCTAGTCTTCTGATGGATGATGGGAGTGGTAGGCAAGATGTTTATCCACTAGTAGTAGAACTATTTCAGGATGACATTCTTGAATACCTTTTAGGGTTTCCATCTAAGAGAGATGTTGAATTCATGATTAAGATCATGTTAGGGGTTATCCTCTATCTATTCCACCTTATAGAATGAAACTGAATGAGCTTTAAGAGCACAAAACACAGTTTTAGGAGTTGGAGGATAACATGTTTATCCATCCAAGTACATTTCCTTGGAAGTCACATTTTTTTCAAAAAAGGACAAAGAGAGATTACTATTGTGTGTCGATTACATAAAGTTGAATAAAATTATTGTGGAGAACTGATATCCACTTCCATGCATCGATGATATTATTGACCAACTAAAGTTTGTTGTGTGTTCTCAAAGATCGATCTGAGATCAGGGTATAATCGGGTGATAGTTCGGACCTCTGATATACCATGAACTGATTTCATGAGTAGGTATAGACTTTATGATTTTTTTGTAATGTCATTTTGTTTGACAAATTCTACAACAGTGTTTATGGCCATGATGAACAAGATCCAACATCTGTACTTGGATTAGTTTTTTGTGAGTTTATGGAAGACATCTTGGTGTACTCTAAGACTCATGACGATCATGCACAACATCTTAAAATCATCCAGGGTAAACATACAGAGAATCATGTATATTCCTAGTTCTCTAAAAGTATGTTTTGTATTGACATGGTACACTTTTGGGGGTAAATTATCTTAGAAGAAGGTGTGGCAGTGGACCATGAATAATTTAAGGATGTTGATTTTTGGGAGCATCCCAAGAATGTTTTTTATATCCAATGATTTTTGGGATTAGTTGGATATTACATGAGTTTTATATAGAAATTTTATAGATTGGAATCACTGCTATCATGTTTGAAAAACAATAGGATAATGTTTTATTGGATAAAGGCTTGTGATAATTCTTTTCAAGATTGGAAGAACCTCATGACATCGACACCAATTTTGACCGTACCTAAGTCAAGTGAGGAGTAAAAAGTGAATTGTGACGTTTCTGGGAATGGAATCAGAGTTTTTTTTATTCCATGGGACAGAGTCAATTCTTATGGGTCTCGGAATCTAAGGCTACATGAATGGAATTACCCTACACACAACATTGAGTTGGTATAAGTGGTTTATGATCTTAAGTGTTGGTGACACTATATTTTGGGTGATAAGTTTACTGTTTTTACAAATCACAAGAGCTTGATGTATAACTTTTGACATTGCATCATGAATCTTCAGCAGCAATGATAGTTGTAGTATTTTACTTCATTAATTTTAACTAGTATATACACCCAGAATAGAGAATTGTGTGGATAATTCCATGAAAAAAACTCAAACTCAGTTGGCACATGAGTCAAGTGTAGAGTGGAAGATGATAACCTTGCTGGTGAAAATGCATGTGGTAGTTCAGGAGAGTCAGGAAAGGATGACTCTAGTTCATGTAGTAATGGATTCTATAATCTTGAGATTGATTAAGGATATGTAATATGAGGATATGGAGTGGTTATCCTTCAGGGAAAGCCTTGATGGAGAGGAGACACCATAAGACTGGATAATAGATGAGGATAAGCCCATATATGTGAAAAGTAGATTCATTTTAACTATGAGTATACAAGAGGAAGTCATGCTATAATTTCATTCTTCAATTTGGGTGGTACATCAGGGGGTGAAAAAATTTACATTGACTTATGACAACAGTTTTAGTGGCCAAGAATGAAAAAGGATATAGTAGAGTTCTTAATGAGATGTTTCACCTATCAATAGTTTAAAGAAGAGAATCAAAGACCTAGAGGCCTATTACAGTTGTTGCTTATTCTGGAATGGAATAGAGATTACATGACAATGCATTTCATTGTAGAAAATACAATGACTATTAGGAAAAATGATTCTATTTGAGTTGTTGTGGAACGACTAAAGAAGGTATCACATTTCATGAAGATCCGGGAAACCTCTACAGTAGAATATTTGGGAGAACTTTATATAAGAGAGATAGTTTGTTGGCATGGGGTTACCAAGAATATTGTTTTAGATTGCAATTCATGCTTTAATTCAGGATTCTGTAAGGGGATACAGAAGGCTATTGGTACATAGATTCTATTAAGTATGACATTCCACCCACAGATATATGGGATGTTGGAGCGTACCATACATGTGTTAGAAGATATGATGCGGGAATGTGTGCTGCACTTTGGAGGTTCTTGGTAGAATCACATGGTAGTAGTGGATTTCACCTATAACAATAGTTATCAGGAAACTATACAAATGGAACCATATGAGGTACTTTAAGGTAGACCATGTTCATCACCGCTATGTTGGCTAGAGGTGGGTGAGTCAAATATTCTGGGACTGAGTCTCGTTCTGGATACATCAAATCAAGTACAGTTGATTCAAAAATGTATGTGTATGGATTAGAGTAGGCAGAATTAGTATGATGATAGACGGAGTTGACCCCAAGAGTTTATAGAGGATGATTGTGTATTTCATTGGGTGTCACCATGATTGGGACACCACATGATATGGAGACTGGGAAAGTTAGCTTCCAGGTTTGTAAGACTATTTGAGGTGCTATAATTAATTGGGTCGGTGGCCTACTGATTAGCCATTACATTGAAATTCAGTGATGTGAATGATTTTTTCCATGTGTCACAACTACGGTGGTATAATCCTGATCCTTATCATGATATTAATGTGGAAGAGGATGACCTCAAGATAGATGTGTATTTGAAGAGAATCTTATCATTGTGTTGGGCCATATTCAGAATGATTTACAAGGAAATACTATGCCATTATTCACGTATCATGGAAACATGGAGGTGTTCAAGAGAAATCATGGGAGTGGGAAGCAGACATGAGGGCTCAATGACCCAATCTTGTTGGATCATAATCATAGAGATTTTCAAGAGTGCATCTCGAGGGAGAGTTGTTATAAGGTGGGGAGACTGTAACATATCCGCCTTTTCTAGAGTCATCATGGGTGCATTTTTAGGTACATTTTGAGGTTTTTATCTACCTTTGACTAGTAGTTATGACTTGGAGTGTATTTGGGTGAACTTTTATGGAACTAGTGGAAAGTGGTATCTGAATGGTTGGCCCATGGTTTGACCAACCGTGAGACCAAACTGTGCAAAGCATGCAAAATTGGATAGAGAGGTCTGCACAGTTGGCACATAGTTTGGCCAACCATAGACCAAAGCATGCCAATCGCGCAAACCTAGACTGGGAGGTCCCATTTTTTGAGCACTGTTTTCTTAATCGTGTGCCTCTTCCCAGGAGACTATGCACTCATAAGTTAATATCCAAATATCATTTTTTAATAATACCCAACCCCCCGAGACTCCCATATTTTGACATTGGAAAGGTCATTAGAAATTCTATGTGGTCCCAAAACCTATCAGAAGGATTCCAAGGTAATATGAACATAATTATTAGAGATTGAAAGCCCATACTGAAGAACCGATCTCTTCTTAGAAAGTGAAATTCATCCTGTTTCTTCTCCCATTCATTCATGTATCTTTCATTAATCTTTTTGTGGATGATCTCTATTGATTTCATGGACTTAATCCTATGAGTTTTAATCTAGATCTATGATTGTAGATATAGATCTATATTTTTATGATCTTGATGCCTTCATTATTAATTTTTGTTTAGGTATTTAGATCAGAAGCTTGATCGATGATGTTGTACCACTCATATTTTGAGGATTTACATTGGGCTAAATTCTGTCAAAAAATTGAGGCAGGTGGTCTAAATCGAACCCCCAAAGTAGTTATTTTGATATGTGTATGTGATTTTATGATTTTCTAGATTCCCATCATAATTGATTTCCTAAATTGAAGTAATTAGGAAAGTGGAATTTAATTGACATTCTTTGGTGATTAATTGATAATTGAATGATGGTTTAAATGAATGCGGGTTTCCCAAATATATATTTTTAAGATTTTTATGGGTTGAGATATTGTAATTGAGTTATTGAATTGGTTTTGTTAATATAATTAACTTGGGGGAATTAATTATGAAATAATGTTTTTGCTATATATGATAACCAATTTTGAAAATTAATTATGGTCCATGATATTGGTCAAAGATAATTAATTGTGAGAATTAATTATGAAACTTTGAGATTCGATATGGATAATTAATTAAGAATATTTAATTATGGAAAGATAATTGTGTTAATTGATTAAATAATGATGATTTAATTAATGGGTTATATTCTTAGTTAATTGTTGAGTTATCTAATAGCCTTTTAAATGTTTAACTAATCATTGGATTTTGAATGGAATGATGTGGAAAATTCTTGTGAATTAATTTATGAGTAAATGGATGATATATTTTTGGTGATATACATGGCATTCTCGACCAATTAGATGTTGGGACAAGGACAGAGTGTTTATAAAAAGCCTTCTCTTTATTACTAACTTAAATATGATTTATTAAATAATCTTTTCCCTTGATACAATATGAATGATCGAGAGGTCTAGTGTCTTTGGGGATTAGAAAAATTAAATAAAAACCTAAAACATGAAACACAACATCTTTATTGAATACTTCCTTTACATGACCACTACATTCCCGCATACTTAGCATTGCATGGGAAAACCTGAGGGCATTCATAAGATAAGGGTGAGATATAAAGACCAGTAAGGGAATAACCATCGAATAAAATGAGGAATACAACACATGTTAAACAATAGGAATATAAATGGATCACAAGAGAAACATGAACAGAAAGGCATGATAAAGCATGATAATCAAAACATGGAAATGTGGAAAAAACAGTTAACATGGAATTTAGCATGAGCCAAAGCTCAATTCACATGAAGCATGAGTAAACCCTCATTTCACATAAAGCACATGTAAACCCTCATTGTAATTGAATTATAATGAGTCAACACTCATTGCACATGACTTATCCAGATACTATACTTTACACAATGTATTGGATCGCTATCAGGGTGCACCCTTCATAATCATTTCATTTCATGCATAAGTGTTCCACATGGATCATATAACATGGAATCAATAAACATCATAAGTTATTACACGATAATGTAATCTTTAATAAATACATGAAAGTACTATTCAATATGTATATGTTTATAAAGGTTAATACCCTTGACAGAAACATGGGTCTGGTATTCACTACACAAAGATCATGGCCTGGAAAAATGTGGTGCAATTTAGGCAGCATAACGGCATGACATAAAGATTCATGAGAATGGTTGATTATAGAGAAAAGTGTGTCTCATCATATGAACATTAAATGGACAACAAGGGGTCAAATAGATACATCTCCCATCAAACTTAAAGTAATTTAGATGCATAATACAAAATAATTACATGGATGTAAAAGAGGAGAAAGAAATCCCTCACATAATTTCAGCTTGGTAATGGGTGTACATGGGAGGAATTAATAAGAGAAAAATGGTTCACCCATAATCCAAACATAAATATGTCAGTATGGGGGATGTGAGAAATCATTCCACAATATTTTTAATTTAAAGAAAAGTGCATAACAACTTAAAAAAATTGGACAAAAATGAGAAAGGAAGAAATCCCATACTTGGAAGTCTGATCCCAAAGGATTCGGAGTGTCTTGAGAGAGGATTCTTGGGAGATTTGGGAACCATGGGAGGATTTTAGAGAGAGAAGGGAAGTTTTTTGTTGAACTACAATGGCTTTGAGTGAATATGAAGTGGGAGCTTGGGTGGGTTTATATAGGAAAGGAGAGGGAATTCTTTATTATTTTGGTTTGGGACACCTCACATTAAGCTAATCAAAACCACAAACCAGACCATGATTATTGCCCATGGTTTTTTAAAAATAAGAGTGGAAAAAAAATATTTTATATGGCCAATGGCCAAATTTTTTAAAATAATAGGGTTGGTTATGTGGAGGTGAGTTACACTCTCAAGGAAAACAATTTAAAAAGACAATATGTTTTATAAGCCTTGAAAGGCCCACTAAAGCTTTGTAAAATAAATAAAGAAAATCCAAATTCACATTATTTTAATGGTAAAACAAATATAGGCCGAAAATAATGTTTATATTATTTTATTAAATCACTATTGGGTCATTATGATGTCATAAAACACATTATATAATTAAACATTATTTAATTTTTTCCCAAAAATTCGACAGTCTCCGAATATTATAAAACATTCACTATTGGATGATTTTGACATCCTGACTTCAAAAATAAGATTAATTATATCTAAATAGATTAGTAAATATTTTAATTTTTTACTTTAGAATAAAAACTGACATTTATTGAAAATTCATCTGTTTTGAAGAAATTTCTCTCAAACCTTAAAAAAAATTACTATTACATTTATAAAATTTTATAATTATTTATATTTACTAAATTGTAATTTAATATTAATAATATGTTATTAATATATTATATAATTCAAAAATCCATTAATTCCTCAAAATATATTTCTTAGTTCAAAATTAACTAAAATACTATTTGTTCTTTAAAAACTATTAACAAAGATACAATAATAAAATGAATGCACATTATTTATACAAAAATAATTTACATAGTCATAGTGCTAGGGTATTGTTACATAACCCCTTATAACACCCACATAAGTCCGAAGGGTAAGGTGTTCGATGGTCACAGACTCTTGGGGTGGCTCGGATGACATCGCTCGGGTGGTAATCTCTATTGACTTCTAATCCTACTGTAGTCGGTTCTGCTCATGCCTAATGCGTTCAAGCTAGGCTTGGATTTGGTCTAGAGTGAATCCCAATTACACCACCTCCTTTTCGAGATCATACAAACAGACTTCATATGGGGCAAGTCTACTAGATGAGGCCATCACATCCTTTTTCATAGTAAATTGGATTTGTTAAAGCCCTATATTTATACTAATCATGTGGTCACTGTTCAATGTATATATTAGAAACTGTACCAATACTTAATGATATTTTAAAATCAAGAAACATAAAACAAATGAAGTTCACATTTTATATAACCATAATAAGACATTTAATTAGATCAATATAAATTTCCATTAATGAATTTTTGGGTCATTACAATCTTCAACCCTTACGAAATTTTGCCCGCGAAATTTTCCTTTTGCCCACTAAAACAGGTGATGGTAACACTGCTTCATTATTTCCTCTGATTCCCACACTGCTTCATCAAACATGTGGTTTTTTCACAACACCTTGATGAGGGGAAATATCTTATTTCATAGAACATTTTCTCTATGATCTAAGATCATCACAAGTTTCTCCTCTTAAGAAATATCATCCTCTTGCTTTACTACCTCTGAAGAGAGTACATGAGAAGATCATGGTATGTGCTTATATAGGTGGGATACATGAAAGACACCATGTACTTTGGCAATGGTAGGTGGATGTGCTAGTCGATAATCCAAAACCCCAACACGATCAAGAATCTTGAAGGGGATGATGTACCTAAGACTTTACTTACCTTTATTTCTAAACCTCATAACCTTTATCCATGGAGATATGCGTAGAAATACCATGTCTCCAACTTTAAATTCAATGTCTCGTTGATGTTTATCTGCATAACTCTTCTATCAGCTCAAGGAATCCTTGATATGCTACTGAATTATTTTCACCTTCTCCACCATTTCTTCGACCATTTATGGTCCTAGAAGCATATGCTCACCGAATTCATCCCAACATGCTGGTATTATACACCTCTTCCCATGCAGGGCTTCACAAGGTGCCATTCGGATGCTCGGGTGGAAATTATTATTATAAGAGAATTCAACCGGTGCAAGATGTTTTTTCCACTCTCCTTTGAAGTCCATAGAACATGATCATAACAAGTCCTCCAGAATCTGAATAGTTCGCTTAGATTGGCCATCAGTTTGAGGATGATAGGCCATACTAAAGTTCAGTTCAGTATCCGGAGCATGTTGAAGACTCTTCCAAAACATAGAGGGGAATCATGTATCTCGATCGGATACAATAGATAGTGGTACTCCATACAGCCTTACCACATCCCTGATATATATATGTGCTAGTTTATCCATTTAGAAATCCTCTTGAATTTCATTAAAGTGTGGAAACTTTTTAAGACGATCCAAAAAAACCTAGATTGTGTTGTTTCCTTTGGATGTCTTCAGTAGTCTAGTGAAATTGTCCCTGGTAATGTTCTCCCATTTCAATGATCTTATGGGAAATGGTCTCATCATCTCCTTAGACTTCTTCCTCTCTTCCTTCACTTTCTAAAACACCAGGAACTTTGATGTATACATAGTGATATACTTATTCATAATATTCCACTGGATACTCTTGGAGATCTCGATACATCTTTCTGTTTCCTGGGTGAATAGAGGAATTTTAACTCTGTGCATCATCCAAAAGTTCCTTATTTAGCTCTAAAATTGATGGAACACATAGTCATTTCCCAAATGTCATAATTCCTTCTTCAATAACATTGAACTCCGAGGATTTCTCTTTTCTGATAGCTCTTAGTTTCTTCTAAATTCCCACATCATCCTTTTGAGCATCCTTCAACCTTTATAAAAGAGACGGTTAAGCAACCATTTGTGAAAGGATTGATGATGTTCCATTCTTTAGGATTCCTATGTTCATCTTGATCAGGTCTAAGAGGATTGGATACTTATCAATTCTCATCAATGATATAATTGTTGGGTTATTTCGACTTAGAGAATATGCCACCATGTTCTCTTTCCCAAGGTGGTAATGGATTGGGAAGTAATAGTATTTGATCATCTCTAACCATCTTTGTTGGTGCATGTTCAACTATTTCTATGTGAATATGTACTTGATGCTTTTGTGGTTCGTATATATTTCACACTTCTCCCCAAAGAGATAATGATGACAAATTTTTAAAGTGATGATCACCACAGCCAACTCCAGATCATTTGATGGATAATTTTTCTTATGAACATTCAATTCCCTTGAAGCATAGGCAATGACTTTGACTTTTTTGCATCAACGCACAACCCATGTCCTTCTTCGAAGCATCACTAAATACAACAAAAAGTTCTACACTTGTGGGTAAAGTGAGCACAGATGCAGTGATTAGCCACTTTTTTAACTCCTTAATTCTTTATTCTCATTCCTTACTCCATGAAAACCTTACTCCCTTATGAGTTAGCTTGGTAAGAGGGTTGGACAATCTTGTGAACTTTCTCACAAATCGTCGAAAATATCCAACTAACCCCAATAAGCTACAGATATCCATTACCTATGTTGGCCTTGGCTATCCCTCAATTGCAGTTGTCTTGGAGGGATCCACAGATATCCCATTACTTGTGATGATATATCCCAATAATGTGACCTCTTTCCACTAGAACTCTAACTTGTGGTGATTTTCATAGAGCTTATCCTTTAGCAAGGTCTCTAGTACAATTTTTAGATTCTCGTCATGATCCTCGTGGTTTTGGAGTATATTAGAATATCATATATAAAGAAAACAAAACATTTGTTGAGGTAATACCTAAATACACTATTCATCATGTCCATGAAGATTCCTAGAGAATTAGTGAGTCCTAAGGGAATTTCTATGAATTCATAGTAACCGTATCTTGTACGAAAACCAGTCTTGATGATATCTTCCTTCTTCACCCTTACATGATAATATTTCGAGTGCATATCCACAATGGAGGAGTATTGTGCTCCACGTAGCTGATCGAACAAGTAATCAATTTGTGGGAGAGGATACTTGTTCTTTATCATGATTTTTTTAAGCTCATGATAATCGATGCAAAGGCGCATTGACCCATCTTTCTTTTTGATGAAGATGACAGGTGCACCCCAAGGTGAAGCACGTGGGCGTATAAACCCTTTATCCAGATTCTACTGTAGTTTTTTTTCAGCTCCTCAAGATCGACAACTTCCGTTCCATAAGGAGTCTTGGATATTTTCAATTCCCTAGGTATAAGATCAATTGTGAATTCAATATATCTTATAGGAGGAAGACCCGGAAATTTCTCGAGAAACACTTCAGAAAGTTCCCTCACAATAACCAGGTCTTCAAGGATGGTTGCCTCCTCTGACTCAATCATCTGAGCCAGATATTATTTCTCATAGGTCAGTAATATCCACGCATGAGATGATTGAGCTAAAGAAGATTCATCTTCCTCCTTGCACTTGTATAGAATCGGGGGTCGATTCTACACATGGAGAGTGATTTCCCTCTCACGGCAATTTTGTTGGACATATATAATGAATGCCAATCTATGCCAATAACTGCATCAAATTCCACCAGAAGGAGTACAATGAGGTTTATCGAGAATTTCAATCCACATATTATGATAGAATTTATATTCATGGGATGCAATGATTTATCCTTTTGTCGTACTCACTGACATCTTTACTTCCATGATTTTTGGTGGTGTTAGGATTGTTCTACTAAACTTTTGGGATATAAAAGAATGCATAGAACCTAAATCAAAAATAATGTTCGCTATTATTGAATGAATAACTTGTGTACCTTTCACCACTATGTTGTCAGGGTTCACTTTAGTAGTAGTGATGGAAGAAGCTCTCCCTTACTGCCTTGGAGGTTGTTGGTTGCCTCTGAAAACCGTTGGCTTAGGGCTCTAATTTTCAAGATTCACTGGTTCTTTGCAGTTGTAGAAATAAAAAATCCATTGTGGTTTGAATGGATCATTTCTATCCTCTGTTATAGTTGCGGGTTTTTATTTTCGGAATTTAATAGCTAGGCGCCCTTCTCTTCCACACCTAATTCTTTTCCTTGTCCCCTTCAAGAAATTTCTGGGGTGCTTCATTCCACACCTTTGGTAAGTGGGGTGTTGTATCTTCTTAGTATCATTGGATTTATACATCAAACCACCAGTATTGAATTCCACCTTATGCTTCTTATCCCCATGATACCCATGAGATTATATGATCTCCATTTCGACCTTGAGGACACATCGGAAAATTTCCTCATAGCTGTCAAAGTCAAGGATCACCATCAATTTCTGCAGGCTAGGTTTTTTCCCACCAAAGAAGAGATCAACCTTGCATTCAGGGGTAAGGACAATTCCATAGGTAGATCATGTAGGCCTTCTGATTTTTTCCTCGTATGCTCCGAATGATTCGTCATCTTTTGACTTTAGGGAAAGGAAGTCCATTTCCATCTTATGTCAGAGGGTACATATAAAATTTTTATCGAAAAAAATCTTCCAGAAATCATTTCATTCTAATGATTCGATCTCCTCCTCAGGATTCGTATTTTTGATCAATGTCCACCATTGATAAGCTTCACCCTCCATATGAGAAGCTACAATGATAACCTTATCTTGTTCATAAAATTTAAAGATGGAGAAGATCATTTTAGTGGAGTTGATCCATTGTTCAGTGATTGAGGGATCAGATGATCCGCTAAAAGTAGGAGGCCTTTGTCTTTTGAAGCCCTCAATAGAGACTTGTTCATTCTTAGGGGGGGGGGGGTTGAAAGTTCCTCTTGACCCATGTTTTTATACAGATCTTGAGTTACTTGAGATAGAAGCATGACAAAGTTCGTGATTCCTGATCCCATTGGATTGGGAATCTCATTAGCACAATCATCACATTGATCTTCACATCGGTTGTTAGCCTGAGTCCTCCTATTACCAGCCATTGGCTGGAATAAAAGGACATATAGGGGTAACACATAAAGGGTAATCCAAGGAAAAACTGATGACTTATAAATAACTTTTATTTTCTTAACATATGAATCCATAGGATTCAATCTATGCAATTCATGATCTACTTTCTAACATATATTTTAGGGGCAATTTTTTTAATTCCCTAAATAAGTGTTAATACTAAGCTTGTGAAGTTTTCAAAGCATATCCCATAAGAGTGTTGTAACAATGAGTGAATCAAGGTTTGTTGCCATGCACCAGTTCCCGTTTGAGTCTATCACAAAGCGGTGTTTTCGGGTTTAACCCCTAAGATACATCTGTGCCAGAGCAACCTTTACCGGCTCATATCCAAACATGGATGTATTTGCTTGATAAACCACTACCTCAATACTCACCAAAACATAAATATATTTTTATTATACTTATCATTGTCTATAATTATTCACTGGGGTTTTATAATCCTAATCCCAAAAATAACTAAACATATCCTTTGATACAAACTATAACAACCCTTCACTTTTTTACACACATAATCATAATTTATTACATTTTCCTTTCACTTTATACAACATGGAAGATCGAGAGCTATAGTGTATTTGGGTCTTAGGAACATTAAATAACAACTTAAAAAATGAAACACAACATCATTATTGAAAATATCCTTTACATTACCACTACATTCCCTCGTACTTAGCATTGCATGGGATAACCTGAGGACATGCATAAGAAAAGGGAGAGATATAATGACCAATAAGGTAATAAACATTAAATAACATGAGGAATAAAATTAATGTTAGAAAATATGAATATCAATGGAGCACAAGAGAAACATTAACATAAAGGCATGATAAAATATGATAATCAAAACATGGAAATGTGGCGAAAATACTTAACATGGAATTTAGCATGAGCTAAGTATCACTACACATGGAGCATGAGTAAACCCTCATTGCACATGAAGCATGAGTAAACCCTCATTGAAATTTAATTATAATGATTCCATACTCATTTCATAGGATGTATCGCGATACAACAATTTACCCAATGCATTGGAGTGCTATCAGGGCGCACCCTTCTCAAAACATTTCTTTTTATGCATAAGTGTGCCACATGGATCATATAATATGGAATCAATAAACATCATAAGTTATTCCATGATTAACTAATTTAGAATAAATAAATGAAAGTACCATTCAATATGTATATGTTCATAAAGGTGAATATCCTTGATAGAGATTTGGGTATGGTATTCTCTACACAATGATCTTGACTTGGAAAAATGCGCTGCAATTTCGGCAGCATAACAACATGACATAATGATTCATGAAAATTGTTGATGAGAGTGAAATTGGTGTCTCATCATATGAACATGAAGTGTAATGTATTTTTGTCCTATTGATACATGTTCCAACAAAATTAATGGGATTTAGATGAATAATACAAAATAATTACTTGGATGTAAAAAGGGAGAGAGAAATCCATCACAGAATTTCGGTATGGTAACAGGTGTACACGGGAGTAATTAATGAGAGAGAAATGGGTCTCCCATCATCCAAAAATAATGAGGGAAGTATGGGGGGTGAAAAATCAAACCCCAACATTTTTAATTGAAAACAAAAGGGCATGACAACTTAAAGAAAATTGGAGTAAAATGAGAATGGAAGAAATCTCTTACTTGGAAATGTGATTTCAACGGCTTGGGAGAGGCTTGAGAGAGGCTTCTTGGGATTTTGGGAAACCTTGGGAGGATTCTATATAGAGAAGGGAAGGGGTTTTTCAAACTCCGAAGGCTTTTTTTGAAGAGGAAGTTGGATCTTTGGTGGGTTTATATAGGAAAGGAGAGGGAATTCTTTATTATTTAGGTTTGGGACACATCACATTAAAGTAATCAAAACCACAAATCTACCCATGGTTTTTGCCCATGGTTTTTTCCAAATGGGATTGGAAAACAATATTTTTTAGTTCCAAAGTCTAATCTTCTTAAAATAATAGGGTTGCTTCTGGGGAGGCGAGTCACACTCTCAAGGAAAATAATTTAAAAAGAAAAAATGATTTATAAGCCTTGATGTGTCCACTAAAACTTTGTAAAATAAATCAAAAAAAACAAAAAAATAACATTATTTTAATGGTATAACATATTTTATCCGAACATAATGTTTATATTAATTTATTACATCACTATTGAGTCAATATGATGTCATAAAACACATTATATGTTTAGATAGTATTTAATTTGTAACCCAAAATTCAACTGTCTCTGAAAATTATGAAAAATTCATTGTTTGATAATTTTTATGTACTTATTCCAAATATAATAATTATTTTATCTGTATAATTTTATAAATATGTGAATTTTTTCTTTTAAAATATTAATCGAAATTTATCGAATATTCATGGGGTTTGACAAAAATAGTTTTCAAACCTTAATAAAAATTAAAATATCATTCATAAAATTATATGATAATATATATTTATTAAGAATAATTTAAAAATAATAATAATTTATTAAAATATTATTTAATTTCAAAATCCATTAATTCATAAAAATATTTTTCTAAGTTGAATATTAACTAAAAATACTATTTGTTCTTTAAAAAATATTTACAAAGAAACAATAATAAAATGAATGCACATTATTTATAAAATAATAATGTACATAGTCATAGTTCTAGGGTCTTGTTACAAAACCCCTTATAAAACCCACAAAAGACCGAAGGGTAAGGGGTGCAATGGTGACGGACTCTTGGGGTGGCTCTAATAACATCACTCATGTAGTAATCTCTATTAACTTCCATTTCTCTCGTAGTCGGTTCCACTCAAGCTTAAATTGTTCAAGATCATCTTGGGTTTCATCAAGAGTGAATCCCAATGACGCCACCTCCTTTCCAAGATCCAAAAAATGGGTTTTGTATGGGGTACGTCTACTGGATGAGGCCATCGCTTCCTTTTTATGAGTAAATCAGATTTTTTAAAACCCAATATTTATACTAATAATGTGATAACAATTAAATAACTATATTAGCAACGTTCACAATTCTTAATGGTATTTTAAAATCCTGAAACATAAAACCAATGAAGTTCACATTTTAGATAACCATAATAATACATTTAATTAGATCAAGAGGAATTTACATTAATGAATGTTTGGGTCTCTATAGTGTTCATCGCCAATATTTTTCTATGCTTGAGAGATGAGGTTTTAGGTATGAAGAACTACACCAAATGAGATATATAGTTATAGTCACGACGACTTATACTTAATGATATTTTGGGTTCCAGGCATGAAAACCTAGACCCAATGAATGATAATAATGAATGATGATTCAAATGAGATTGTGGTTTTTGGCATGATTCCCAATACAATATGAATGATAATAATGAATGATGATTCAATTAGAAAACAATAATTTAAAATATACATTATGTTATGATTAATTATTAAATCACAATGTGATGATTGTTTAATTATGAATTGTATTTATTACTTCATAGAACTCCATGAACTATCTTCTGACTAGTCTCATTTTAGACACCGCTGGTGGTGGCCTATTGAGTTGTACTCACACACTATTCGGGATACCTGATCGGCACTCAATGAGACTTTATTATTAAAGTAAATGATAAGGGAAAGGCCCCGAGAAAGGTTTCTATATGGTATTAGAGCATGGGAGAGGGAACAAGCCGTGGTTTGGGACATGTTGTGGAGTCTTTTTGTATTTACTTTTAGTTGTATTGTATACACATGGAACATGAATCATCATAGCATAGTTTACCTTTTAGTTGAGTATTCTATTTTCTGTTGTTTAAAATTATGTGACATAGTATTGTTCTGGTGATTTACACGCTTCACAGTTAGTTATTGTTGTTTGATCCCTTTGATGTTTTATTATGATAAAAGGGGGTATAGTATTTCCAAGACTGACTTATTAGACTCTTGTTGCTAGTCGGAACCCTCTGGTGTATGAGGAGGCATGATTGAGGGCATGTGGGAAACCAGCTCGAGGAACCATTTAGTATCCCCTGGATCAGGACGTCATTGGTATGAAAAAAATATAAAGGTTACTAGAATTAACACATGACAAGGATTCCACGTAGGAAGAACATTGCTGGGAAATTAAAACATGGATTCAGAAGGGAAAGCTAATTCACATAGACTAATATATTATGATAGATAGAATGGCCAAGAAGAGGTTAATGATGAAAAAACCATAAGAAGAATCGGTGGGGATATAGTCCTTGATATCATCAGTAAATATGGAAATAAAATAAAATATTATTTCAATATCCTCTTTATAGTATAAAATGATTCCTTCATCGTCTACAATATGATCATAAGGAAAAAATACTTAATTGTAGAGAAAAATTCTATCCTTTAATAAATTTCCTCCAAAATCTCATTTTTCACTAAAAAATGTGTAATCAAGATTAATTTTCATGCTCAAAGAACTATATTCGGATTCTATTAGATAAAAAAAATCCTCAAAATGATAAAAATAAATTCTTAATACAATTAAATATTAACAAAACACAAAATGGTTAGAACATAATAATATAATTCAAATATTTAAGTGATTATATAATATTTTAATCTCTATTGTTCATATGTAAAGGAAAATCTCTCATTAAATTCAATCCTTACATAAAATTAAACCCAATTAAAAATATTTTAGAAATTCCTTAATCACATTATGATCACATCATGTAATACCTTAGAAGGAGTTCATAAATCCATGAATATAAAGATAACATTTGATATATACCGAGATCATTAGAGAAAACATAACTTCACCAGAAGGCCCAATATTAACATTAGTAGTAGAAAACTATTTCCCGCTCATTTTTGTTTTACATTAGCATGAATTCCATCCTAAGTAAAAATATTCTAGAAATCATTAGCATAATGAACCAACTCATTTAAACTAAAATACCTTATTATTATATGGCTATTCATTACCCCATCCTTTGGTTATTCTAGGTTCTTTTATTTATAGTCGTGAATCCTATGACCAAACTGACCATATCATAAACACTTCCTATATTCTCTCAAACAATCATTGAAATTATTTCTTAACATATTGGACATTTTGATAGATTAAATCAAGATATATTTTTAGGTTGTATCTCCATTTCCAATGATATTTACTACTTCTTGCCATTTTCATCTCATGGAACATAAATGTTAGAAAACTCTATCTCAAATTTCTCAGTAGAAGGATCTAATTTCTCATAATATTTAAATTCAAGTTATTCCATATATTATTTCTTAGTTCGTTTTAACCGTAGGTAAAATCTATTAATTTCACTTAATATTTCTTGAATAAAACCCCACACCAACCTAGAAATTCTATTGAAGTTTCCATTATACAACACAACTGGATCGTCGTCCTTTTTCTTTAATTCAAATAATTGTTTCTCCATCTAAAAAAATAACATAGGGAAATATTTATCAAGGGAAAGATACTCGAATGCTTCCCATTACATAGAATTAATATCATCTTTATTTATGGTATTCATAATGAAAGTCCAACATCGAGAAATGTCACATTATGAACAATATATTGAAAGACTTACCTTATGACATTCCATACATAACATGACTTCAAATATCTTATGAAAGTCATTGATCGACCCAGGTAATACCATTTATTACCTGCGTCAACTGATCCATCAGTTAAATAAACTATAATTTTCTAATTCCAACATTTTCTAAATGGTAATTATGAGAGAAACTTTCTTCTGTTTTAGTTACCATTCTATCATCCTTATTTACTTTGTGGAAAATAATTTTAAATAAACATAACATAAATGAATTTCCATGAATTCATAAAATAAAATGTCATCTCAACATTTCCATAATTGAATTTCTTCTATAGGAATTCTATTAAAAATATCCAAACCACTAATTTTTTAAACATTTCCATAGATAGCAAATAAAATTCCATAACCATTAAAATGAAATAATCTTGGGATTTATTAAAAAATGAACTATATTTTAAATTTAAAATAATTTCAGGATTATAGTTTCAGAGAATTAGGCCACAATTCAAACATAAAAATACCAAGAAATTCAATGTGGACACTTCAGATCAGAATCAATTGTTTGGGTAATAAAAAATTGTTAAATGAAAGCATGAATTTTTTTCATAGTAAATATTAAGGACATTCATAATGAATTATTTCTTTTCACTTAACCATCCATAAAAACTTCGAATTTGTTTAAAAACATGGTATAAACATAAAATCTAATTAAGGGATATAAAAATAAAAGAAATTATTTGTTTCGTAATAACATTAAAAATAATTTAATGTTTACCATTATATTAAATGTTCATTGAGAATAAGAAATAAAAAAATAACTTGAAAAATATAATGATTTTCGGGAAAAGAAATAATTAAATCCCATATCATGTAATTAAAACTCCTTTATGTTTCTTAGAAAATCTTATTCATAACTCTAATTCAAAACTGTTTCAATTGGAATAACCAAATGATCGACATCCAATATTATAATTACCTAATTAATTATAATGTTATAAACGGATCAACCAATGCTATCTAGGTCACCCCATGAATATATGTAATGGTCTTTTCTAGAACTATATGTCTAAACCCATGTTAAGATATAACAATATTTCCTAGAACTCTCTGGACCACCCCATGATAAAAATTAACGGGCTTTCCTGGTGCTATATAGGGAACCCTATTTTAATCTATTACATGATTTACTAGTGCTATCTATTCCACCCCATCATGTAATTCTCAAGTACCACTTCATTAATAAACCTATTTACCCATGAATCAAATTAATAGACCATTTTTCACTCATATGAAAAATATTTTAGAAAAAAATACAATTTTTTGTTATTAAATAACATTTTCAAAACAAAATAACCTTTATCTAATGAAGAAAATTTAAATACAATAATACAAGAAATGATAAAAATAATTTTGATATAAGGAAAAATACAAACCTAAACATGAGTCCAAAAATAAAAAAAACTTCCAGGATTGGGGATAATTAATTGTTCCCGTGTATGTAATGAATAAAACACCCCATTTTTCATTTGACAAATGAATATATATAAAACACAGAAAAAGGTTAATATTTGGAAAAATATTAATTTATTTCATAATAGAAATAAATTTTACTTAATATTAATTATATATAAATTAATAAATATAAAACAGTATCATGGATGAAAATATTTTTAAATTTATGTTATTAATATATAAAAATATATTTTTAAATCAATGTGTCCAATACAAATTGATATATTTGAGTAAAAGACCCTTAAAAGAAAAAACATTAACAAAACATTTAATAAAATTAGTATAAACATATTTACAATATTACATATTAGTGTTGTCTCATAAAAACCCCATACAAATTGGTGGGTGTGTACAATTAAAAATTTCCTCAATGAAAGGAGAGTGAGTGGAAATCCCTCAACTTTACTTCGACTTGTCAAAAGTGTCTTTATATTCCTAAGTAATAAGGTTCTGTAAAATAATTACATACATCAAAATCATATTCCTGTTTATCATGAATTTTATTTCAAATATTACAATGTTGTGAACAACGTCTTTAATCAATTAATTTTAGGTTGGGTGTTTTAAAAATAATAAGCTTATCTATAAAAAACCACATTGGTAGGTCAACTAAGGTAAAATGGTTCATTATTTAAAACATATCTATGACAATAATCATGAAAAAATAATCATATTTATACTTAAAAAATACTCTTGAAATCAATTTTTAAATACATTTATGAACAATGAACCAACATTATAATCATGGAGATGGTAAGTTGTACATACACATGACTGACGTTACGATTTTTCAATGAACAATGTGAAAAATGTTAAAAAAAATTATATATAATTAATGATTATTATATCACTAATAACATATTAATTAATTATATAAACATATATATAATTCTTGTGATGTAAAATTAATCACATCACATCGAATATTCATTAGATGACACATCCACAAAAGACATTATAACATTTTCAGTGTGTGAAAATGTAATAAAAAAAGATATATTATATTGAAACGTAATTATGTCATGAATATCATATATATTTATAATATCACATATTTCTATATACCCCATCCATAATTATTTCCATTTGAACTATGAATGAATCATATTGATTTGAAAAGTAGTTAGTCCAAAAGTCCACAAAATGATGTTATCGTATTCTCAAAATGGAAATCCTAAAATATTTTTTTATATAAAATTAAATAATGAATAAAACATTTTATATAGAATATAAATCCTATAAAAATAGTATAACCATCATAATTCTCAACCATAAAAGTTGGTAAAGGATAAAATGGCATCGTTTTATGAGAAGTTAGTCTCTCATACACATGAATGATGATTTCATTACCCATTCGCTATATGTTTTTTAGTTATAGGTAGAACCCACATCAAAATAACATAAATTTATATATAGGATATTTATGTTATTATATATTCATGTAATAAAAAAATGATGGGTCAGAGAAAGAAATAAAAAAATCTATTGAAGAACGTTACATCTTCTTTAGGTAACTCATTTTGGTCTGCACCAAAGGAGTTCCATGGATTTCATTTTTAAAAATTTGAGTCTTCCAAGATTATGGGAGGGTTTTTTGGTGACTATATGGATTGTTATTGGACTATAAAAAGGTCATGAGAATTGTGATGTATTGAGGGGGTGAGTGCCCTTTTATAATGAAGGAGGTCTGACATTCTTGTAAATACAAATGGAAAACACTATTGAGAGGACTCCCTAACATCATGTATCACGAATAATGATAATACATATAAATGAGTGGGTAAATGGTCTAATAATATCCATAAAATGTATTTTTTACAAGTTTCTAGGTCATTCAGACTCGTGTGATTAAAGTGTATACAATATGAAACTTGTTTTTACCTTAGTCATTGTATTTAATTTTAATTTCTTTCAGTACAATTTTTGATAAAAAAACTATGTTGAACAAAATATAAAGTATAAAATATTTTTATTCAATTATAAAATCCATTTTTTCAAATTTAAATCATATAACTGGAATAATTAAATTTCAAATTATTCATGTAGATGGAATAAGAACATGAGTTTTTAATATAAGATGATCAAAATTTAGAAGGGTTCTTATATCCAATTGCAACGATAATTTTATTCAAATTAATTAAAATATAATAAAATTTATATAATAAATCAAATTATAAATTTTAAATAAATAAAAAATATAATTTAACACAATATAGTATTTAGATGAAAAATCAGTTTACAATTAAAATCAAATAATATTAACTCTTATCCAAAACATGAATCATCGTAAAAAATTAAAATGATTTTACCCAATGTAAAATTATATATTATATTTTAAAAATTTATTTTAATTTTTACCAATAAAAAATAAAAAATTGTGAAACATTATTTTAAAAAAATACTTTCATTAAAATATGATAAATGATCCTTTAAAAATATACAAATATTTACGCTTAAAATTATATTTATTCTTATCTTAAGCATATCAAAGTTATTGGATGAATTTTTTAAACAATTAAATATATAACATATAATTTTAATTATTATATTTCTCTAATAGTGATTAATTTAAATTACAATGATAAAAATCCACGCTGGTAATAAAAATAGTTATTAATTAATACACATCTTTTATATTCAATTTAACTATATTTAAAATTAAAATTAATTTTAATCCAATGAACTAATTTTATAAACTTATGTAAACTATAATTTCATAATTTAGTTAATATCATTCATTTACTCCATTCCAATAGCAAGGTGATATATATCATAATAATAATTATAGTATATTATTTTTCGATAAGACACGACCTTCTATGTTTCAATAGTCATCAAAAGAACCTGATGATGCATCAATGAAAGATATATATAGTATTAGTTACGATGAAAGAATATATATATATTTTGTGTAACACAATCTATTAATGAATTTTAAAAAAATTATCTAAGAATACATTTCATAAAATCGTGGGATGTTACAATTATTTTCTTTTAAACTCACATTATATAGAAGGATTTTATCACATGAAGCATAAAATATCAATTAGTCATGAAATAATAGATGAACATTATTAATAAAATTTTAAAATAAAAAAAATATTGTAAATAAAAATATTTAAATAAATTATAAATTCTTATGAAATTTTATTATGAAAAATTAATGTTTTCAAAGGGATATATTCAATAAAAGTACTTTTTCATTATTTGTTTCCATTTAAAAAATAATATTATAACTATAATAAATTTAATTTTATAAAGTGAAATTAATATTTTAATTGAGTATTTAAAATTATATTATGTTTAATGTTTTATATATTTTTTAAAACAATTGATTTTTAGGTGAATAATGAAAAATTGCCGATTTTAGTAATATCATCGCTTTTTTGAATTATTTTTCACTATTTTTCTATGTAAAAATAAGTATTCATAAAGCAATAAAATTCATTAAAAATAAAAAATTATAGTTTTAGTACTGATCTTTAATGTTATTTAAATATAATCAATATTTTACACTAACATATCTTTTTATTTTATCATATTTTAATTTTATTTTCATCACTTGTAGAAATTTAATACAAAAATATTTATTTAATATTTTAGATAAAACGTTTCATGATATTTAATATTTTTAATTTAATTTTAAGGCATACAAATAATTTTTTTTAGATTAATTATTTTTATCATGATATTTATTAAATTGATATTTTCAATTATCTGATTTATTAACATTTTGTAATTATTATTTAATAAAATAAATTAATATCTTATCAAAAAAATTATTGAAATATAATTTTTTAAAACTATATATAAATATATTAACAACTATTAAATTTTTTATCAATAATAAATAATACTATGAACAATTAATGGTAAAATAATTCTAAACAATTGATTTCTATATATTAAATGTTTCAATTTTAATGTTATTTATTCATTATTTAGAAATTAAATTCAATTTTATGGGGGATAAATGTTACATATTAAAATTACAATATGAATATGGGGTTACAATATATTTTTATAAAAAAAGACTAATTTTTTTAAAAAACTAGTTACAAAGGTGAAAACCAAAATTGTGAAACTCAAGAATCACTTCCACCAATTCATTATACACATATCATTTGATCAATGAATAGTGAAATATCACTAACGAAGTGTTTTAGATATTTCAAAAATTATCCCTCGTCCCTTACAAAAAGGGATGACTTTTACCAATTCATGATACACATATCCCTTTGATCATTATCCCAAAATTATATATTTTATCAATATATAACCCTCTATCATTTTAGAAATCATAATATATGAGGTTGATTTCTTAAGGACTCTATTCGCAAGGAGATTTTCGAGTTAAATATTATTTTCTCAAATTGAGTTTTTTTACTCGTTGAAACTTAGTCTCAATCTTTCTATAACAATCTTCTTCTAGACACCCTAAATATTAGGAATTGTTTTATTAGTATAATATAATTTTGAATAATAATTGGGTAATAATTATTCAATATTTTTTTCCACTAAGAAATAAATAACCTTAATCGTGCGTAGGTGTGGACTACCGCATCCACAAAACAATGTGGTTAATGTTTCATCATCTGCTCTCATGTATCATAAAACGGTTATAATTTATATTTTAATATGTTATCTATGATAAAATTAATATTCTAAAATGATAATTGATCATATATCTCTATTCCACCACATTCATTAAGAAATTGAATCATTAATAGTGCACACATGAAAATTACCACCTCTATGAATGGTGAATTTTAATTATAATCACTACATGAGATGGATGGTTCTATGAAACAATTAAATATTGGTAAATTATATTCATTAAAATATTAATCTTTTTTAAAGTTTATATTAACATTATATAAATAAATTTTATTACATAATAAATCGGTATAACACGCTCCCATTTGGGGCAGTTTTACCACCTACATAGAGGATTCTATGATATTTATATTACAAATGATTAAGGAATATTATATAATAATAATACCATTTCATAATAATGTACTTTATATATTTTAATTATTATGAGAATGTGTTATTCATATTTATCATACTGATTAATATATCACCTTTTAACCGTTAAACACATTGAAACTGGTTCTTAAAATTTTAGATTTCCCAAATCATACATTTATATTTATCCAAATTAAAAAGTTATATTATGAATCATTGAAAAACACGAATCTATTATATTTACTAATCATTTAATGATTAATTTTTTAACATACAAGAATTTACCAGACCATTTAAAAACTTGTATGAAACAATTATTCTGAGTTTCTATCACCCATTAATGAAATTATACTACAACAAAATAAAATATTTATAATGAATAGTTATAAATTCCAATTAAAAATATAAATATTTTTTAACATGGTTCTTAAAAATTTTATTATGATAGTTTTTTATACAATTGGTTAGAGTGAATTTTGTCTAAATAAAAATTGAGGAAAGGATTATGTAACATCCCAAAAATTTATCAATTGAATTTATCCCTTTTTATAGTAATTTCATATATTATACATCACATATAACAACTTATATTAAGTAATAAGAACATAATAGATGAATTATTAGTGAATAATATGTATTTTTACATGTTAAAGAACAAATACCAATTGAATTGTAACATGACCATAGGAATGGTAATATGACCCTTATGTATAGTAATCCTGAAAAATTAATATTAAAATCATCCATGAATGTATAAATAAAATTTAGGCATATTATAAAAGAAATAATGGTAATATTATATCATGGTATATATAAAATAATTTCTTAAAAATTATTAATTATGTTTTGGTATTCTTGCAAGAAATACATATTTTATAACAATTTTATGAATAATTTTATAATTTAAAAGAAAATTTATTGTCATAAAATATATTAATAAATTAATATTTTAATGTATTATGAATTTAATATAATTGTATGAGATGTTATGTAATTTTTCAATGTGTTATAGAAGTAGTTATAATTTTAAAATATATATTTCCAAAGTGAAAGAAGATTATAAAAAAAATTCTTATATTTAGAAAATTATTTTAATAAAATGGAGTTCATTATTTAAATCCACATTTCAAAAGATGTTTTGGGAAATATTTTTTTATTTTTCTAAAATAATTGATTTTTTGATGAATAGTAAAATATGTTAATTTTAGATAAAAGCTAAATACATTAATTATGGATCCATAAACGATGTAAGGCTAATGAAATAAAAAAACTTGAACATGAATTCATTAGTTTAATATAATTAGAGATAATTCTCAAACCACTCATATTATTGAGCCAAAATAATAAACTTATGAATATAATAATGAGACAACACTCCTCTCCTCCAATATTAATACAACCCCTCTCCCCATCTCCTCACACCTCTCAATCTTTAAGCCTTTCCAAAAATTTTCACATTAGCCTTATCAAGACCCTATTCCATGTATATGAGACATTGTTGTCATCAAAATACTAATCATTTTCCCTTTTGACGAACATAAGGAGGATAAATTCAAGTGGTAAAATCCTCTTCCTTTGCTTTTAATTTCTTCTAAATTTCATTATTCTTATCTTATACTAAAAGTATATAATCTAAATTGAATGATAACTCTAATATGATTTATAATATCTTCTTATATCATGTTATCAGAATATCTATCCTTAAAATACTCCCCCTCTACTTTATTAAAAAAATAAAATTGTCACATGTGATGTGTAAATCTACCGATGTCATGGGTGATGCACATTGATTTTCCCTTAAATCTAGCAAGAATATTAATAAAACAACTATGATGGATGAAACATGTTGTAAAATTTATTTTACAACCCTATTTATGTATAATAAAATCCACATATATATATAATACTAAAGGAAAAAACAAAATTAATTTTTTTGTGATCGAAAACTGCAAACATTAACCTAAAAAGATCATCATTAACTCTTATATAATAATTTATTTTCATAGAATTTAGCCAAATATTTATAATATCAATTAATATTTTTTTAAAATATTAATTACATATAATATCAATTATGTATATTTATCCACATTTTACATGAACTTCCATTCTAGTATACAAGTAAACCGAACATGAAAACTACAGAAACAAATTCTCATAAATGATGAAATTAAACACTACAACTCATCTAAAAGTGCATAAATGAACATAATAAAACCATAATGAATCAAATTAATGTATAATTATTTTGAATTGATAATTATTGAATCGAATGGGATTATACAAAACATTAAAGTGAAGAAATAATCCATACACAATGTAAGGGGAATTCTTGAATCCGACTCTCCTTATTTGGGTATTCCCTCCTTCACCACGTTTTTTGTATAAATATTCCATTAAAATCATTGAATCATATTTATATTACCTTTTATAGGATATAAATCTTTTCTTGCATGAATTTTGGAAATAACATAATGTCTCTAAAACAACTCTTCTTATAAAAAACACCCTTTACTTCTCAAGATTGTTTCTTCTTCAATAGAGGTTGATGATTCCTATATTAATAATGTTATTTTGTATTTAATTTTGGAACCTATAGATTATGAATGTAAACATTACAAAATGGAACCCCATAATTTACAAGGTTTTTATGTTAATTAATGATATACATTCTCTGTGGCATGCATGATAATGTAAATGTTCTGATGTGACGGGTGCAATAGGATTTATAAAGAAAAATATAAATTTCATGATGTGATGGGTGCACCTAGAATTAGATAGCGCTCTAATTCATTGGTTAATGTGATTTATATAATAAAAAATGTGACATATTCATGAATATTTTTTTATCATTGATCAAAAATATGTGTGGTTGTTAACCACTAAGACATGACATAACATTTTTATGTGATTCCAGATTTCAAAGATTTTCATAATGATTCCTCTCATGATTATAATCATATGAATATATCCTTATGATAATGATTATTTTTATCCCATGTTATATTGTTTTATGTTCTTATCTACCATCTTACCGGGCTTCCATCTCACCTATTTCTTTAATGTATATCCTCAGATGATTACTTATACATGGGAGAATGTGAAGACCTCTAAGAATTTAGAGGAGAAGGAATTAAATAAATTTTTATTATATATTTTTTAAATGTTATATATTGTCAAAATTTTCCCAGGACCCTAAAACTTATTATATTGGGAATGTAATTATTTTATGTTGTTTATCATTAAAATTCCATAACAGTAATGTATGAAAAAGTTGCGTTGTTATAGCTTATTTGTCTTTATTTTCAATTACATGAGAAATTTTTTATGTTACTCATTATCAATTATTTTATATGGTGTATTAAAATTCCTAAAACCCCTAATTTAATATTAATATATTCCATTTCATGATATTTTTATGTCCATTTCTTGGTGACCCTCTTATGTTCCCTAGAATCTTACATTTATATTACCACAACAGTTTTTCATCTCAAATTACCTTCCTTGTGACTTGTTTCATCCTATACACCTAATTCCATATTAAGGGTGTATATACAACATATTTTTATATCATATAATTAATTATCTTTCATTAACTAAAATTTTAGTTCAATTTCACTATATATATATTTATCTCCTTCTCTTAGAGTGGGTTTGATTAAATTCTTTCGTTATCCTTAATGGTTTATTTTTCAATATAAATTTCAATATTCATATTTCCTTTTAATGATAATATATTTTTGGAATTTTAATTATATTTATTTCTAAAAACAACTTAATTTTCTTCTCATGTAGTTATATTTTAGGTTTTAAAATACTTTTCACTATTTATTTTTCCCTCTTAATTCTATATTTACATAATATAATGCAACCAACCCTAAAAATTCTTTTGGGATGTGAATTATTATATTCAATGATGTATTCATTGTATTATTTTATAAATTTTCTTATCTATTCCTTCAATTGTCTATTATCTTCATGTCCTTATATGTTTTCTGTAATTAATGAAATTTAATTCAAATCACTATAAGATAAATGACCCATCACTTTTTTCTATTTCCTAACCATCCTCTATTACAGGGATGATTTTTATTTCAATACCTATCCTTTATGATTACCTTATTTTTCATTATATTTTTGGAATGGAATTAATCTAGATATTCATGAAAAAAATTATTTTGGAAAACTATTCAATTTACCATATAAGATTAGTATATGCAGTGTTAGTTTTAGGATAATTTCATAGAATGTTATTCTACTAATTAATAAGGGATGTATAGAAAATGGATATAATTTTTATTTTGATACATATATTTTTATATTACCTATGAAAGTTGATTATGTGTTTTTTAACCATCTAGAATATTTCTCTTTCTTGATTATATTTCTTTGTTTGTTGTAAAATATTTATAATTCCAAATTTTTATCTATCAATAAAGATGATTATTTATTTCGAAGGAAATTGGATTATGTAATGAATTTGCATTAATATTATTGACTTGGTGACTGTATTTGGCTTAAAAACGAGATGAGTTTGGATCAGTATTATATTGACCCTAGATGCATCTGTTGGCCTCATAAGAAAAAATAATAATTTATTTGGTGTAGTGATACCTAGTACATGAAAAATATTTTTGTTAATACCATTATAGTATGTATTAAATTATGCTTTTAACCTAGATGGAGTAAATGATTTCTTTAATTTTGTCTTGATGGTATTAATAATGTATTGAATATTTCATTGATGGTAAAAGATGTCAAATATTGTCCATTTCATTACAATGAATTCAGTTATTGTTATCCAGTGGTTGTTTAAATTTTTATGCCATACATGAATTCATTTCAAGCTCACATGTTAAGTTAAAAGGCCTTATTTGACACTTATTTATTTCAATCACATTAATCATTACATGATTGATTCTAATATATGTTATCCCATTGTGATCATTGGTGCTCACCCTTGTTAAGTTTATATTTATCTAGGATATAAAGAAATGCAATACACCAGATAATTCTAGTAGAATAGTACGTGTGGAGAATTCTTGCTATTTGTTAAATATATATTACAGATTAATTAGTTTTTCATTATTATGGGGAAAGTGGTTATTATATTAGAAAATCATGGGATTTTTTTAAATAATAATTTATTAAAATTCACTAGAACATTAATACTAATATTTTTTTAATATATGGAATGAAATATTCTATATAAATAATTTAACATATTGTGTTTACATCTATTCAAAACAAGTTGGTATTACATAATGGTTTAGAAAAAATTAGAGTTTAGAATATTTTCCATTGTGGATAATTTATGAAAAAATATTATCATTAAGTGTTTATAAGTAAATTTTTATCATAATTTCAAGCTTATATGTATCCTTTCACATTATTCAAGGTAATGTTTATTATTTTAGGGATTATTATTAGAGGTCATTAGTGAAACCTATATGGATAAATCTATGGGATATACCTAGATGTTAGATAATATTATGTTGTTTTAGTAAAATATTAAATGTGTGGTTCTCGTACAAATTTTATCTATTTATAGAAACTAATTGGTGGGTGTGGATGTGGAAAAAAATGAACATATTGGTAATCAATATGAAAAGGAATTGTCTAGTATCAACTTAGTCTTCACCCTAGAGTATGATGAGTGGGCCTAAGACTGTACACATGGATATAGAATCATGTGGTTTTTATTGTGTTTATCAAATTAACTTCAAAATACATTATGAAAGATTTATTATGTTGTCAAATTATATTACTAAATATGATATTACCAAATATAAGGAAATAAATATTGAATAGAGAGTGATTTAGGCTAAACAGAAAAATAATGTATTAATTTTGAAGGGTAGAAAATTATGAGATTGAATTTGTCATGTAATTATCATATAATAAATCTTTTATAGTGTAATTTTTCATCACTAACAATTTACACATTTTGGGATTAATAATGGATGAATCCAAATGGAATCATTCTAACGATGTATTCCATGGACTATGTGGAGATAGTCCAAACAAGTACCCAAACAAGATAAGAGTATGAGGATAAATTATTTAATTGTGAATGACTAGTTAACATTAAATTTGATTAAGAATATGAAATATTTTGACTATCAAACAACACCAATGAAGATAATTAAAATATATCAACAAAATTTTAGGTGATTATGATGGTGAAGGAAATAATATTAATTTTTCATTACGTTAAAAATGTTATTACATTCACCAAGGGGAATGTCTTAAAGGAACTAGAAAATGTTTTCATTATGGAAAAAACGAATAAATAAACTAATTATTGAGGGAATTTCATTACAAAATAGGTAATGTTGATATTTTTTCATATATTCATTAGTAAATTTTTATAGAGTTATATTTGTTATAATAATGTAAATTTTTTTGATCAAAATGAAAAAATCATTACTTCTGACCAAATTGGGATTTTTACATTATATTGTTTAATTTAATATAATTATTTAAAAATTATAGAATTTTAAATTGATGAAATTAAATTCTTTTTTAATTCATAATGTTAAAATTATCTTTGTAAGATTTCTCCAAAAAGTTTCTAAAAATATTGATTTTCAATGAATAGTAAACAATATTAATATAATTGGAAATTTAAACAATTTTTTTTACCATGTCAAACTATATTGTGGAGTAGTTTTAAAATTCAAATATATTTTTTAATCATAATCCAATTATGGATTTCATACTAAATTTTATACTTTAATTTTACAGATATTTTTTATAGAAATGTATTTTCGTGAAAAATATTTTTTATTGTGTTTTTTAAGTTTAATAAAGCATAAACTTCCACTACATATAGGTTTTGAATGTTAGTAAATGGATTAAATATTTGGTACCATGGGTTATAAATTTTATAAATAGGAAATTCTATTTTTTTTACATTATGAATACTAAACTTATTAATTTTATTAAATAGGTAGGGGACCCCCTATTTTTTTTGAAACAAATCCCCATAGAGTTTTACTATATTAGATGGATCCAATTATTTAGTATTTGGTAAGACTGCTAGTTTTTGATTCCCTATTTCAATGGCCATGGACCACTAAACCAAAGGTCTACACTTGTCAGGCCCTGCCTGTTTAGGTGCCTTATCCGAGATGAAACACTTCACCAGGCCCACCAACCAAATGGCATATTATGCTAATGTTTTCCACTATACAATAGAGGACTTTGCCTCACATGTTTGAAGATGACACCGTCTCTCCCACAGACAAACAATACCACCCCCATCCAAGCCAGAACCAAAATCAACGATCCCTCCCTCTTGAAAAATTCCATGCCATAACCTATTCCCCCTCTCTAAATCAAACTCTCACCCTACCTCCACGGACTTATTCATCTCAAACCATTCTATACTATCATCGAGATATGTGCCTTCAAAACCTCCTCAACATGTCAAGTTTCCACTGGTGTTTTCTAATTCTCCCATGGCCAATGTTGATCCCATAAATCCATAAATTTTTAGGATCCGTGGTCTTATCCCTTTAATGATTCATGATTATGGGGATGCTGAAATATTATGGAAATACACTAAATAGAGTAACCATAGTAGTTATTATCACCCTGGAAAATGGAAATTAGGTCATTAATGGAAAAAAATGATACAGAGTATATAGTGAACGTAAAACTTACCTTAATTTTATTAGATAATTCCATTTTTTCCATACTCATAAGATATTTACTTATTGACCTTTTTTTCATTCGGATGTGATTATGACCTTTTAAATAGTTATGTAATTAAAAGTAAAAAATGTCACTATTTTTTTAGTGATTATAATATTTTTTAACATGTGGATAAAAATATAAAATGTACAAATATAAATATTATTCTGAGATCTAATAATTTATCTTCATCATGTAAAATTAACATTAACATTTTTATAATTAATAATTACCTTAATTTCTTACCCAAGGCGTGCATGTTATTTATTAAAGTAATTAGAAAAATAAATGATATTAAAAATATTTATAAAATTATAATGTTAAATAATTAATGAGATCCATTATTTATTTAAGAAAATATATTATTTTTCGGACATATTAAAATATTTTATTGGATTCATTTTTTTTGTTGATGTTACTAATGTGAAAGAAAATGAGTTGTAATAAAGTAGTCATTATTGATATTTGAAATATAATACTTTATTTATTTATTTTAAATTCATTAAAATCATATGATTATATAATTTACTAGCATATGGTTTAAAATATCATTCATAGTCTATTTATGGGAATATTTTTCCATTTATAGTCGCTATCGGGACCATGAAACAGTAAAAAACCTTGTTTTCATGGTACGTTTGAAAAGGGTTAACGGAGTTATAATATAAAGATATAAGATTAAAAAAAATTTAAAAAAAATTTGAAAAAATATTATTGGAGGAGAGTATTTAAACTCGTTATTATGATATCTGGACATATTATAAAAACACGGAGCCACTTGGGCTTCAATATTAATTTATTTTAATTTATTATTTTGAGAAATTCATTGTTTTCCCTTCCCCTCTCTTATAATTGGGAAACTATTATTCAAATTTCATAAAATCAATATAACCATTTAGATCATCCATGACCAAAAAAAATACATTAATAGAATCCCTTCCAAAAATATAGTGTTCCTAGTATAGACAAAATACCATCCTTGAGGGCTTATGTTATTTATTAAATGTGACATTCCAAGGAAGTGGAATAATTTTTTACTACATGTTTTTGTTTTATTTCACCTTTGACCTCCATAGAATCATATTAAATCATTATAATGAAAATAAGTATCCTACATAATATTATATTTTATTATTTAAATATTATAACTTATATCTATCTCCATCCTCCAATAAATGGGAGGGAAATTTTTCATTTTTGTGTACAGAAGACTACCTCCAAAATAACTGATGTAATTTATTTCCATCACTACCTCTCACAGATGGTTATAATGATAGATTTAATGTTTATAAATTATATTCATAAAATTTATATCATTATTCAAGGTCAAAACATTTTATTCTTCCTTTCTTTTCCATTTATATAAATATGAAAACGTCGTTCATGTGTATGTGTGGACTACCACCACCTAAAATGATTAGAATCATTTTTATTACCCCATCACATGGATGAAATATATATGTAGGAATAAAAAATATTTTAATATTAATGAATTTTTAATTATTATATAAAGATAAAATGAGACCTTTTTTCCTTCCATAATGATCTTCAAAAATGGAAGAATTATGCTTCCATACGAACGACCTACAATCTCTATGTCTATAGCATAGTTTATTTTTCATAATCTTATATTATGATTTATATCAGAACTATAATTGATTTTTAAAAATTACAAATATATCCTGACTATTATTCTAGAGATTATGGAATAATTACCTCTTTGACCCTAGATAACATATCAATCCTTTTTTGGACTTTTGAATTGAACATTGTCAAAATATCTAACATGATATTAATTGCTTAAAAATTATAGATACGATAATAAGAAATATAATAAATAAAATAATAATCGATAAAGAATTAATAACATTTTAAATAATTTATATATGTATATTACTCGTAAATATAAATATCATATGTTACATGATAGGCTAATGTTAGGAGACATTAATTAAAACAAACCCCTTTTAACGTTTCGCTTCAAACTCGTTTTCTTCTATGTATATATTTTGAAAATATATTATTATTGTTTTCAAATAAGATTTGTTGAATTATAAAAAGAATTTTTTTCTTTATTATTAATTTTTTAAAAGGTAATAAAATGGAATCTATTTATGAAATGTTTTTTCTTTATTTACAAAAAATTAATGACCAATTTCATCCTATAAGATGAAAATACATTTTCCTACCCCTATAACTACTATTTTATTATTTTCCCCCAATATAGTATTTCATGTTTTCATAAAATAAAATCTATACTTCAATATTTTATTATTATATTCAATATGAGTTTTATATTGTATTAAATAATTCACTAAACAAAAAATATTTTTTTATGAGTGTAGAGAATATTTTTATGACTATAATGGTGAAAATGAAAGATTTAATATATTTAAATTTTGTTATGGTTCATCAGAATTATTTTTGATTATGGGTTGTTCTATTATAATCCAAGGTTACGTGATATTGTTATATCCCCATAATTATTTAGGAAAAGTCATGGTGCTAACTGATTAAGTTTATCATAAGATATTAATAAAATACACTATGATGGTCACTCAAATTGTAACTTTGATTGTTATTTTATGTGAATCCATTAAATTTATTCTCTATCTAATGATAAATGTTATCCAATTTTAAAAAGTGATATTAATATGATTCCCCAAGTTACATACATGATTTATCAAGGCATTCTATGGTATATTTTCCATAAATATTTTGATTTCATTGGGTAATAGAATGTATATGATAGTTCATAAGGATGAAAAGTATAAATTTGTATAAAAATCATGACTTTTTCATTATAAAAAGATTTATCTATGAGTTTTTTTCCTTGAAGTTATATTATGATATTTTTTATATATTTTCATTATAATATAAATTGATTTCTTGGGTAAGAAAATATTTATTTCAAACCTAAATGCCTATTTTAAAAGGGTAAAACTTTTATAAGTATTCATTGGTTATTTTTTTATTTCATTTTTTTTATACCCATCACATTTTTTTCCTATTACGATATTTAATTTTTTTTAGAATATTTGTACAGTCAAGGGTGTGGTAAAGTTAAAATTTAAAAGATGATTCATGAAAATAAAATATTTATCTTTCAAAATGTTTTATTTTATTGAAAAATGTATTTTAAATAGATATGCCCAAATTAAAATATATGAATATATTAATTAATATTTATGTTCGAAATCACAAAAAAATTAAATTAATATAACTTTGTGTATTGTAATAATGTGAATTATTATTTAATGTCACTAGAATAAGTATTGTATGCGGCCATGTATTTATAGTTGTTATCATAAAAATTGTTGACAAAATAATAATTATTATCATAATATTAATAAAATAACATTAAATAATTTTTTTTAAGTTTAAGTTAAAATTAAATATCATTTGAATAATAGCATATTTCATCATCTATAATAATTATTTTCAGAATGGTTTTCCATATGGTATTCATGGAAGCTAAATTAGGAAGGCATGAAGGGGAAGATATCCTTCTGAATTAGAAACCTACAATGGAATGGATTTGAATTAAATATTTTTTTATATTGATTGAATAGGTGACCTGGGATATATATGGTTGTGTTATCCATTATATAGAGAAAATAGATCCATAATAGAGAAATATTATATTAGTAGAGAACTTTATAAGACAATACCCTACTGCATTCAATGGATCTTCTTACCCAGTAGTAGCTTAAGGATACATTGATGCCCTCAAAATGATATTTGATGTCATGGGATGTTTTTATAATCAAAATTTAAGTATTTATATTTACCCTTTTATAAGTGAATCTGAACAGTATTAGTCAATTTTCATGAATATTAGAGAAATAGGGTAGATTAATGGCTTGTTATGGGATGGAATCAGTAATTTCATCCTTGAGAAATATTTTCTTAAAGATTTTAGATATAGAATGTAAAATAAATTATTTAAATTGAATAAATTGGAGGAATACTAAGTGGAAATATATGAAGAAATTTTCACCCAATTGGAAATGTACACAACACATCTTAATATAAATCATAATCTTTTTAAAATAAGATTAAATCACAGATATCAAAGGGAATTGGAATTCTAGGAATTGAAAATTTAGGGGAAACCTATGTGAATTTATGAGAAGGTAGAAATTTAGTTTTCAATGATAATTTCTACATTAAAAAATAGTATAAAAAGATTCCATATTGTAGGTAGAGGAAGAATGGATCGAAGAAATGTGATTGAAGGAAAATAGTGATATATTTTTGTGAGTGTTTTGGTGAGATGAACAATGGTGAAGAAATTATGATCTTTGTTAATTTTTTTAATATGGTTTTTTTTTTGGAAAATGGTTGATGATTACGAGGAAATTTTTTTTCTGTGTTAATAAAAATTGTGATAGATATACAGTGGTTTGTTTTAAATATAACGAGGTTGGTCATTATGCATGTAGAGACCCGAAGCTTATCGTACATGGACATTACATTACTTTTGCGGAATACTTAGTACATAACAAAAACACACACACAAGGATCGTAATAGTTTAGTGTCTTTGGAAACTCGGAACGTAATCTTCTAATCGTGGTGGAAGATCTTCAACATCTCCCATAAAGATCTTCCTTTTTTATACCTAAAACCTTTCTTTATATCCTGGGGAAAAGAAAACATAAAAGGGTGAGCTCAAATGCTCAGTAAGGGTAAACAAAAGAAAAAATCAATCACATCATATTCATAAGAACATAACTTTTGGAAATATTAACCTCCAAAAGAGAGCATAATTTCATAACATGGGATAAATCATAGTAGTGAAAATGAGATCCCCATAATCATAACATAAAACTTGAAACTTTGTGGCATGCACACATAATCATGGAAAATCAATTCTTGTTAGTCAAGACTCATTGCCAAGACTATCTTAGTGGACAAAGTCCCTTTCTGAATCGAGTAACCCTCGTTTCAGTCCTGTTTCACTGAACCGGTATAACCTACCGTTCCAGCCCTGTCTATCTCATGAGATATAAAATCTTTACCCAATGCATTGGAGGGAGATATAGGTCCCACCCATCTTATAATGAATCCTTTCTTATGTGTGCCACATAATCATAAACCATACATCAAAGCGTAACCCATGTAATAAAAATGGGATTCTTAAACAACATGACATCATAAAACAATTCATATAAGATAAAGGAATTCATAAAAATGTTTCCATCACGACATAATCAAATCCATGTAATAATAGGGATAAAAACAGAATCCTTTTATTATCTTATATGGAAAATAATTTTGATAAAATACTTGAACTCCATTCTTGAACAAAATATCCTTTCTTCTTCAAAAACATTTTTCATTTCATAAAATGTCATATGACTTTAAAATAAAAGAAGTTGATTAAAAATAAACTTGAAAACTTGTAAAGGAAGCTTCTTGGAAATAATATTTTTAAAAATCCATTCATGCCGTATAAGTTAAAAAAACATTCTTCGTACTTTTGTCGGAAAAGTCAAAAAGTACCTCGTACGAAAAAACGAAAAAAGATTCCTTTCATATTCTTTACTGAAAACTCACCGAAGGGTAAAAATGGATTTAAACTATTGTAATTGGATGGAAATAATATTACATATTGAGGGAACATGCATGTGGATGATAAAATACACCCCAGTAAATTTCAAAGTATAAACAATCTCGGATAAAAATGAGATTGTGATATTTTCCCTTACCTTAGGTCCGACTTGCTTTGTAAGTGTCCGAACCTCCTTTATAATGATTTAAATCATGTTATTGACTTATTACAGAATCATATTCATTGTTATGATATCATATATGGTTCACTTATGACATTATATTACCCATTCTTTTGTAAATTCCATGTTAAAGAAGCGTTTTGGGTAAAATCGTTTCATTTATCGTAGGTGTTTTGACTTGTTGTTCTTGACATCATTATTACTTATATCATGATTTACTCACTTCCAGAATATAAAATATGGTTTATATATCATATATATTCAGTATATATATACATATAATGGGTAGATAAATAAAATGAAAAACACCGTTCATGGAGACGGTAGTCCGTACGTACGCATGAACGCTGTTTTCCTTTCCTTATTGTCTTGAAATGGAAGTAAGTAGATGAAATACATATGTATATATATATACATAAATCCAGTAGCTTTATAATGTCATATATTTCATTATTATTTCTTATATATACATTATAATCATTCTTAAATGGTTAACATGGAGAATGAATCTCATCGCGTCGTGGAGACGGTAGTCCGTACGTACGCACGAGCGATGATATCATTTCTATAAATATTGAATTGAATTGGAGTGGATAATACAATATATAAGAATCAATATGATGTTGTAATAACTACGTATAGTTATTCTTTACACCATTATACCCATCCATGTAAGGTGGTGGTGGAAAATAGATTACACCACGGCGTGGAGACGGTATTCCGTACGTACGCACGCGCGGTGATTTCTTTTTCCGTAGGATGGATAGATGGTGAAATAGGGTTGTTTCATACTTATAATAACATATCAGTATATTAGTGATACTGATGTTATTACTTCATAATGAAACAACCTAAGAAGAAGAAGTGGAAGAAGAAATAAAGATGAAAGAATTGGTAACGGTAATTACCTGTTCTTTGAAGTGCCTCTTTGAGACCTCCTCTTAGGGCACTAAAATTGGTCTTTGAGGAAGACCAGAACCTCTAGGATGTTTTTAGGGAAGTGGAGAATAGATTTTGGCAGGGTTTGGCCGATCTTGAGTGCTCAAATTGGTGTGAGGAGGAGGGAGAGGAGGTGTCCTTTTATAAGGGAGGAGAGGGGCACCTTAGGAATACCTCAAAATATTATTTTATTTTAAAGTCAAAATCGGTTTATAATGGTTCCAAAGGGACTTATTTCGAAGATAAAGTGGGGATGGGTCGAAATCCTATCAACCAATAGGATTTAGACAAGTTTAGGTTATTATTTTAACCTTATCAATTAGATTTAACTCTAAGTTAAATAATTTAACTTTTACCGTGTCTTTTTGTTTTCTTTCACTATATGGTTAATACACTTACTATAACATGCCAAAAGAACCCCAAATTGTTTATTATTAAACTATATATCCTTATCTAAGTCATTTGGCCGAACCTTAGATTTTTAGGAATAAAATAACAATTAATAATATAATATTTGATTTAAAAACTATTTTGTGTCAATTTTGACACTATTTGATATATGATTTTTGTGAAAGTCATAACAGAATTATATGTTCGAACCAAGTTGATTAAAACAACACTAATATATCATAGTAACCTTGAAAATTAGTTTAATTCATAAAAAGTCACAAATTACATTTATTTTGGTGTTTATAACATCAATTATGTCAATATTTCATAAATAAGATAAAAACTGCATCATAATTGTGTCATAAATAAATTAAATTATTTGATGTCTAAAAATTACAAATAAAATACCATCATGTAGTATATCTTTTTACCTTTCTAATGAATATTTACAATCGAATTTATCTTATGTATAACCCCATATTAAAAATGATTTACTTATAAAACTTTGATTTTAACTATTTTAACCCTTCTTTAAATAAATTAATAATAAATGTCCTAATCTAATCCAAGTGGGCCTAAATGGTCATATTTTATTCCTAAGTTTGTTTTTGGTCGAATTACACTTGTCCAATAGAATTAGGACATGTGTTAGGGTAATATTAATATCATATTTACACTTAGTTACCCTATTTACTATTAACCGCGGTAAAAAAAAAGTTACTATTCACCAAAAATTATTTTCATCTCATTGAACCACATTTTACTTACTGACATCAACCGTGTCTCTCGGATTTTTGAAATTCCATTCACAGAAGCGGTAAAATTAAGTTTTATGAAAAATTCAGTTTTTTAACTACCACTTAGTAGTTTCACTATTCATCAAAAATTGATGTTTTTCAGAACAGTGCCAAAATTTCATCCCAAGCTATATTTCATATTCCGAATTCAAAAATGAAGTCTATTTTACCAAATTAATTACATAAAATTTGCATTAATTAATTTTATAATTAAATCCCGTTGTTAAAACAAATAGCGTGTTTTTAAGAAACAATATCTATCAAAAGATTGACACTTGTTTACGTCTAGTTTAAATGTGAAATTACATCCAATGACCAACATTGTATTAAATTGTAAAAATATATTCTAAATATACTTTAAAACCACTCAAATTAATGATTTATCACTATTAATTATTTCGATTAAAAAAGTTGTTTTTAATTATAATTTAGTAATTTTCACTATTCATCAGAATATGAAAGTTATCCGAAAAGTACCAAAATTTCACCTTAGGCTAAATTCGATACTCCGAATCCAAAAATGAAGTCCATTTTAAAATTTCTAAAATTTAAAAAGTGGTTATTACTATTCATAACGGCTAGTTTTAATAATATTTTAATAGCATATCATTGTTTCGTGAAACTCAGTATTACGTACCACACACGCTATCGAGGAAGGTTGTGATTGCGTGTAATGCAAGGCAAGTCAAGGATGCGTGTTGTGCAAGCTCCTTTTGGTGTAGCGTACAACACAAGACATTAATAAAAAAGAATATTTTTCATAAAATCTCGGGCTGTTACATTCTACCCCCCTTAAAATGAATTTCGCCCTCGAAATTCGTCGGGGGTTATAAATGGTTTACTATTCGAAAGTTTCTATAATAGAAACCCACATCGTAAAAAGGAATACCAAAACTTGGCTTTAAAAACTAAAGTATGAAATGTAACGATTACCCAAATAAACTAATCACTGGGTTTCCACATAGGTGAAAATATGGATATGGAAGAGAAATCTAACCATCATGTTCTGATGGAGAGTGGTAGAGAACATGGCTATGGAAAAGCCAGTAATCACAAATCCATAAATTTGTGACGATCTAAGGTACCATTTGATTCATCAGGTATAAGAGAACTAGGACAACATTTTTGGTTTTCAAGATCATTTCCCTAAAGTTAAAGAATTTGAATTAGAATAAATACCTACTTTATTTTGGTACAATCACACTGTTGTTTGTGCCTTTAACAATTTCCACTTCATCTCTTAAATAAATGAAGTTGAATTTGTTATTCGTGAAGTGTTACCAGATCATGTGATAGAATTACGGGTCATTCCATCTGTCTCAAAAGGTTAGCAAAATTTATATACATAAGTCGATCTATAGTGGGATTAATCATATATGGTTCCTAAAATGGGCTTATACTTCATATATCATACTGCTTAATATAATAACACTAGTTTCTACTAAACAGGGACTTCATGTAGGTCAGTGGTAGGTGATAAAGGCCAGTCGCACTTCGGTTGTGGGTTCGATTCCTATAGCCTTGTCTGAAGCGATGGGCTGTCGCCCGTCCTGCAGGTTGTCCTTTTTCTAAAACTACGTTACTATAACATCCCATCAATAATATCGAAAATCTTCTATCCTTAAACAATACTAACTTATGTCCAACATAATCCAGTCTAATCTTTAGGCTTATACATAATACTGCAGTCCACTCTCATAATATAGTGACAACGATTACCAGAGATTTAATACTGTCATTGATCCCCACATATCATAAGATATGTCTTGTTGGTCACATTCCAAACATTCAAAGTCCTTAATCGTGTATTCTCTTGAATACCTTAGTGAAAACATGAGTGCAGTTAAAAGTTAACACTTTCCACATACCAAAATCCTCAAAATTCTATATACTCAAACCATGATATCACTTAGTCCTTATATCAATCATGAGCTCATGAATACTATTAAACATTTCATTTTCTCATCTTCATTATGCGCATATCATCTTATTTCCAAAAAATATCTCAATCACTTTGAATACCACATCAATAAATATTGCAATACTCAATGATACAACATTATTTTGGAATCCCATTACATAAACACTTAATCATTCCACCACATCGTTGTCATATTCAACATTGCCAATAGTGATCGCATGTGATTTCCCTTTGTCCTTTGCCTTCAGTGGTTGCTCATGTTGATCATCACTAACCCTTGGATTAGGGCAATTATTAGCATAATGCCCCATTTCCTTGCACTTGAAGCATTGAAGTGTTGGCGGTGCGTTCTCTGCAGTGTTTGCTTTATTCACATCATTAGAAACCCTTTTTCCATTACTTCGACACTCAGCTGCTCGATGACCTTCTTTTCCACACTTAAAACATTTTCTAGTCCCTTTAAGACAATCTCCACCATGATTCTTTCCACACTTTGTGCATAAGGAAACATTCATCTTCTTTTCACCATTATTCTGAGATTTCTCCTTGAACTTCATCTTTCATTTCTTGTCAAAACCATGAGATGGATATGTAACACCAACTTCCATTTCTACCTTGATAGCACAACGCACAATTTCTTCATAGCTACTGAAGTCTCTTATAGCTAATTCCCTTCGAAGACTTGGTTTTAAGCCACTGAAAAATCGATCAACTTTACTTTCAGGTTGGATGATAATTCCAGAAGCATACCTTGCAAGTGTTGTAAAATTTGCTTCATAGGTACCAACAGATTCATCGTCCCTTTGCTTCAGTTCAAGAAACTCTTTCTCCATCTTTGTTCGAAGAATACGAGGGAAGTACTTACTGAAAAACAAGTTCTTGAACTCGTCCCATTCCATGGACTCAATTTCATCTCTTGGCCTCGTATTCTTGATAAGATTCCACCATTGATCAGCTTCACCTTCCAAACGATATACTGCTAAGATGACTTTATCATGTTCAGAACATTGAAGAACTGAAAATATCTTTTCAGTAGTACTGATCCATTGTTCAGCCACAAGTGGATTAGAAGACCCACTGAAAGAAGGTGGGCGTTGCCTCATAAAGGACTCAATAGAATATTGTTCCCTTCTCTGCTCATTTAGAATTCCATAATGATTCATAGCTTGTGTAAGTATAGCAATAAGATTTTGCACTCCATTTCCCATAACATTTATTTGTTCAGGAGGGAAATCATTGCATTGTCCATTGCATTGATCAACACGGTTCCTTCGGGTTCCAGCCATCGTCTAAAACCCAAAAAGAATAGTGTGAGAGGCAAAAATCATGCTAGGGAAAACAACATAATAAAGGGGGAGTACCTTCAATATCCAACATCTTAGGTTTAATTCTATGATCGTTAGCGTAATTCTATTACTATAACCTATACGTATACTTATCCCTAGGGACATCCCTAGACATACCTTAGAAATATCTCTAGGGGTCTCACTAACATTTTCGCATCCTAGTTTCCAAAGGTTGACTAAACCTCCCTCTGATACCAACTGTAGAGACCCTAAGCTTATCGTACATGGACATTACATTACTTTTGCGGAATACTTAGTACATAACAAAAACACACACACAAGGATCGTAATAGTTTAGTGTCTTTGGAAACTCGGAATGTAATCTTCTAATCGTGGTGGAAGATCTTCAACATCTCCCATAAAGATCTTCCTTTTTTATACCTAAAACCTTTCTTTATATCCTGGGGAAAACAAAACATAAAAGGGTGAGCTCAAATGCTCAGTAAGGGTAAACAAAAGAAAAATCAATCACATCATATTCATAAGAACATAACTTTTGGAAATCTTAACCTGCAAAAGAGAGCATAATTTCATAACATGGGATAAATCATAGTAGTGAAAATGAGATCCCCATAATCATAACATAAAACTTGAAACTTTGTGGCATGCACACATAATCATGGAAAATCATTTCTTGTTAGTCAAGACTCATTGCCAAGACTATCTTAGTGGACACAGTCCCTTTCTGAATCGAGTATCCCTCGTTTCAGTCCTGTTTCACTGAACCGGTATAACCTACCGTTCCAGCCCTGTCTATCTCATGAGATATAAAATCTTTACCCAATGCATTGGAGGGAGATATAGGTCCCACCCATCTTATAATGAATCCTTTCTTATGTGTGCCACATAATCATAAACAATACATCAAAGCGTAACCCATGTAATAAAAATGGGATTCTTAAACAACATGACATCATAAAACAATTCATATAAGATAAAGGAATTCATTAAAATGTTTCCATCACGACATAATCAAATCCATGTAATAATAGGGATAAAAACAGAATCATTTTATTATCTTATATGGAAAATAATTTTGATAAAATACTTGAACTCCATTCTTGAGGAAAATACCCTTTCTTCTTCAAAAACATTTTTCCTTTCATAACATGTCATATGACTTTAAAATAAAATAAGTTGATTAAAAATAAACTTGAAAACTTGTAAAGGAAGCTTCTTGGAAATAATATTTTTAAAAATCCATTCATGCCGTATAAGTTAAAAAAACATTCTTCGTACTTTTGTCGGAAAAGTCAAAAAGTACCTCGTACGAAAAAACGAAAAAAGATTCCTTTCATATTCTTTACTAAAAACTCACCGAAGGGTAAAAATGGATTTAAACTATTGTAATTGGATGGAAATAATATTACATATTGAGGGAACATGGATGTGGATGATAAAATACACCCCAGTAAATTTCAAAGTATAAACAATCTCGGATAAAAATGAGATTGTGATATTTTCCCTTACCTTAGGTCCGACTTGCTTTGTAAGTGTCCGAAACTCCTGTATAATGATTTAAATCATGTTATTGACTTATTACAGAATCATATTCATTGTTATGATATCATATATGGTTCACTTATGACATTATATTACCCGTTCTTTTGTAAATTCCATGTTAAAGAAGCGTTTTGGGTAAAATCGTTTCATTTATCGTAGGTGTTTTGACTTGTTGTTCTTGACATCATTATTACTTATATCATGATTTACTCACTTCCAGAATATAAAATATGGTTTATATATCATATATATTCAGTATATATATATATATATAATAGGTAGATAAATAAAATGAAAAACACCGTTCATGGAGACGGTAGTCCGTACGTACGCATGAACGCTGTTTTCCTTTCCTTATTGTCTTGAAATGGAAGTAAGTAGATGACATATATATGTATATATATACATAAATCCAGTATATTTATAATGTCATATATTTCATTATTATTTCTTATATATACATTATAATCATTCTTAAATGGTTAACATGGAGAATGAATCTCATCGCGTCGTGGAGACGGTAGTCCGTACGTACGCATGAGCGATGATATCATTTATATAAATATTGAATTGAATTGGAGTGGATCATACAATATATCATAATCAATATGATTTTGTAATAACTATGTATAGTTATTCTTTACACCATTATACCCATCCATTTAAGGTGGTGGTGGAAAATAGATTACACCACGGCGTGGAGACGGTATTCCGTACGTACGCACGCGCGGTGATTTATTTTTCCGTAGGATGGATAGATGGTGAAATAGGGTTGTTTCATACTTATAATAACATATCAGTATATGAGTGATACTGATGTTATTACTTCATAATGAAACAACCTAAGAAGAAGAAGTGGAAGAATAAATAAAGATGAAAGAATTGGTAACGGTAATTACCTCTTCTTTGAAGTGCCTCTTTGAGACCTCCTCTTAGGGCACTAAAATTGGTCTTTGAGGAAGACCAGAACCTCTAGGATTTTTTTAGGGAAGTGGAGAAGAGATTTTGGCAGGGGTTGGCCGAGCTTGAGTGCTCAAATTGGTGTGAGGAGGATGGAGAGGAGGTGTCCTTTTATAAGGGAGGAGAGGGGCACCTTAGGAATACCTCAAAATATTATTTTATTTTAAAGTCAAAATCGGTTTATAATGGTTCCAAAGGGACTTATTTCGATGATAAAGTGGGGATGGGTCTAAATACTATAATCCAATAGGATTTAGACAAGTTTAGGTTATTATTTTAACCTTATCAATTAGATTTAACTCTAAGTTAAATAATTTAACTTTTACCGTGTCTTTTTGTTTTCTTTCACTATATGGTTAATACACTTACTATAACATGCCAAACGAACCCCAAATTGTTTATTATTAAAATATATATCCTTATATAAGTCATTTGGCGGAACCTTAGATTTTTAGGAATAAAATAACAATTAATAATATAATATTTGATTTAAAAACTATTTTGTGTCAATTTTGACACTATTCGATATATGATTTTTGTGAAAGTCATAACAGAATTATATGTTCAAAACAAGTTGATTCAATCAACACTAATATATCATAGTAACCTTGAAAATTAGTGTAATTCATAAAAAGTCTCAAATTACATTTATTTTGGTGTTTATAACATCAATTATGTCAATATTTCATAAATAAGATACAAACTGCATCATAATTGTGTCATAAATAAATTAAATTATTTGATGTCTAAAAATTACAAATAAAATACCATCATGTAGTAAATCTTTTTAGATTTCTAATGAATATTTACAATCGAATTTATCTTATGTATAACCCCATATTAAAAATTATTTACTTATTAAACTTTGATTTTAACTATTTTAACCCTTCTTTAAATAAATTAATAATAAATGTCCTAATCTAATCCATGTGGGCCTAAATGGTCATATTTTATTCATATGTTTGTTTTTGGTCGAATTACACATGTCCAATAGAATTAGGACATGTGTTAGGGTAATATTAATATCATATTTACCCTTAGTTACCCTATTTACTATTAACCGCGGTAAAAAAAAGTTACTATTCACCAAAAATTATTTTCATCTCATTGAACCACATTTTACTTACTGACATCAACCGTGTCTCTCGGATTTTTGAAATTCCATTCACAGAAGCGGTAAAATTAAGTTTTATGAAAAATTCAGTTTTTTAACTACCACTTAGTAGTTTCACTATTCATCAAAAATTGATGTTTTTCAGAACAGTGCCAAAATTTCATCCCAAGCTATATTTCATATTCCGAATTCAAAAATGAAGTCTATTTTACCAAATTCATTACATAAAAGTTGCATTAATTAATTTTATAATTAAATCCCGCTGTTAAAACAAATAGCGTGTTTTTAAGAAACAATATCTATCAAAAGATTGACACTTGTTTACGTCTAGTTTAAATGTGAAATTACATCCAATGACCAACATTGTATTAAATTGTAAAAATATATTCTAAATATACTTTAAAACCACTCAAATTAATGATTTATCACTATTAATTATTTCGATTAAAAAGTTGTTTTTAATTATAATTTAGTAATTTTCCCTATTCATCAGAATATGAAAGTTATCCGAAAAGTACCAAAATTTCACCTTAGGCTAAATTCGATACTCCGAATCCAAAAATGAAGTCCATTTTAAAATTTCTAAAATTTAAAAAGTGGTTATTACTATTCATAACGGCTAGTTTTAATAATATTTTAATACCATATCATTGTTTCGTGAAACTCAGTATTACGTACCACACACGCTATCGAGGAAGGTTGCGATTGCGTGTAATGCAAGGCAAGTCAAGGATGCGTGTTGTGTAAGCTCCTTTTGGTGTAGCGTACAACACAAGACATTAATAAAAAAGAATATTTTTCATAAAATCTCGGACTGTTACAATGCACATGCATGTTTTAATAAGAACTCGAATAATTAGACGCATAAATACTCAAAGTAGAATAATGTGGTGAAATAATTTGAAAAAAAATAGAAGACGTGGGTCTATTCAATGATGTAATATTATATAAATTTCTTATTTACTCAGATTATGATAATGTATTGTTTGATTCAGAGTCTACAGATTCGTTCATTTATAATAATGTTTCTGGTAAATTGGAAATTCCACCTCAAGAAATGAATATATAAAATATAGTCAATGCACCTTGAAGGACCATTATTGTAAAAAGAAACTCTATGTATCTTTTTGTCATTATCTATTTAAATAAATTACTTAAAAACCATGTTTTCTTTCCCCTAGTAGAGTTTGATGATATAATTGGAATGGATTTTCTCTCCATTTACGATGACATGATAAATTTTGGAGCTAAAGAAGTTGGGTTTCATAAATAATTATAGTTTTTATAAAATAATGACCCCATACATTTTATAACATATCAATAAGTATAGAAACTATTAAAATATGTAAATTAAATATATCCTTCACATATTGTTCAAAATAATCAAAATGTTCAGATTTATGATGTTTTAGTGTTAGAAAAATACCTAGATTTTATTATATGAGTTTCATAATGATACACTTTATTAGGAAGTGGAATTTACTGTTAAATTTGTTCTTGATTCTATGTAAATTTCATGAATAAATAATCAAAACGCTCAATCAGAACCTATGGAATTGAAAATTAGTTTCAGATGTTTATTGATAATATTTTCATTAATACTATCAATTCACCATGGGGTTGACCAAAATTTATTATAAAAAATAATGATAGTTATATGAGGATTTTTAGTAATTATAGATATTTGAATAACATTATTATTAGGAATAATTATATGTTGACTCATATAAACGAATTTTTTCATTATATCCAAGGAGGATAAAATATTTTGATGGTTAACATATGGTTCGGTTACTATCATCACTAGGTGAAAGATATTGAAATTCAAAAAACAGATTTTTGGACTAGATAAATAAATTATGAGCTTGTGGTTATTCTTTCTGTGATGTAAAATTCCATATCTGTATATATAGAAATAGTTAATAGAGTATTCCAAGAAAATTTGGAAAATATTTTGGTTATTTTTATTTATGATATCTTTCTTTATTTAATAATTTATTAGGATCAGGAAACAATTTTAGTGGTTTATTCTATAAACCTATAAATAAATTATGTTATATAGAAAACATAGAAAATATAATTTTTTAAAAATATTTCATTCCATGGAAGCCTAATAATTATGTATGGTAAAATATTTGATCCCATTAAAATGAAGTATTTGATGAATTCAATTGACATACAAATGTTACTAATAATCTAGTTGTTTTTGTGTTAGTTGGCTATTACTTGTAGGTTATTACAAAAATTGCATGATTATCTGACCCATTGACTATATTATCTTAGAAAGATTTACATTCATATAGATAAAACAATCCAATGAATAATTCATGTATATTAAAATATGATTGCTGAATCTAATAATTTGTTTTATATTCCCTCTAAAAATTATGAATTTTTAATCTACAATGATTATTCAATAAAATAATTGGTTATTTTCAAGCATATAAATATCTTATAATTTATTATGGTCAACATCAATTAAAACTACATGAGAAATTTTATTATACACAAGAACATGATTTGGAAAGATTATTGTGTTCTTTAAACAACTTAAGACATATTTATTATAGATCGTTGTATTAAATATATAATGATAAAAAATTATTGTAGTATATATTAACTCTGAAAGAGTTGAATATGAAATAGAGAATATGGGTTGAACTGATTATGTATTATGAATTCATAATTTAGTATAATACTGGAAAAAAAAACAATGTAGTAATTTCATTGAGTTGGAAATGTAATACAACATTGACCATGTTATGTTCAGAACATGACCCTTCATGTAATGATTTGATGAGTTTTGGACTAGAATTTATACATGTAGTGTTTTCATATATTCTATTTTAGGTTTCAATATGATATTATATGTAAAAAAATAATCCATATTATAATAAATATATGATGTAAGACAAAAATTTAGACTTGATAAATATGGGTATGTTTCGTCAATCAAACATTGATAGTGAATTTGTTTCGATATTTTCAAATATATTATGTATTCTATGGGGATTCCAATTAATGTGAGAAATATTTAGTAGAGATCAAAGTTCCCTATTTTTGGTTCACCATGGATTCACTAATATATAATGATTCCTTCAGAATTATTACTGATTGGATGGAATGAAATGAATGATTTTCTATTTTTGGATAAAATGTTTTACCTACTAATAGGTTAAATAAGAACAATATGATTCATTATAATACATTACCATAGTGGAGATAAAATTTTATACTTGTATTTTATAGTAGGATTTCCAAAGTCATATTAAGATAAAACTTTTATTTGAGTTATCATTGATTGATAAAGTAAATATAAAAATATCCTATGCATTCATGAAATATCATTTTAGATTAATATTCATGAAAATATCTTAAGAAAATATCCATGTTACATGATATTCTCTCTCCATTGAATCTGACCATGATATTAGGTTAAAATGAATATTAATGGAAATGCCTTCAGTGGTCATTATGAAATAAATTAAATTTTAGTGTAAATTTTATCCTCAATATTTTGTATAGTCATGGTGAATTAGACAGTATTAGAATACATGCTTCAAGATTCTTCAATGGATTACCATGGGTGTTTTTTATCAATATCGTTTTTCAGTTTAGATTTCTTATAATAACAGTTTCATTCAATTATAGAGATGTAACCATTAGAATCATTATATAGAGAGATATGTCAGAATACATATTTTTGTGAAGAATTAGGAGAAAGGATGTTGATGGGATAATAAATGTTTGAGAATATGAAGGTAATTTAGAAACACATTGGAATGGATTAGAGAAACCAGAAATGTTATGTAGATAAGCGTAGGAAATATCATCATTTCAATGTAGGTGATATATTTTTTATAATTAATCAATATGGAAAGGTGTTCTGAATTCGGAAAAAATGTGGTGTTTATGTCCACAGTTCAATAAAATATCTGAAATCCTAGTTAAGGTTGGTTCAATTCCATTCTGAGTATCCTTAGATTTGATATTATTCCATGTACACATCATTTTTCATGTATTGATGTTATGAAAATATGTTTCTGAATCATATCATATTTTCTATCACTCTGATTGGTAATTTTGATAACATGATAATTAACTAGGTTATTTTTTAACTGAAAATTAATTTTAATTAAAAATTGAAAAAGCAAAAATCATACAACCAAAGTCATCAAGGAGGGAGAAAGTAATGGAGATCAAAAGAATCATTTCTGACAAATACTTTGCAATCATCGGTAAGAGATCCCAAGCTAGTGTAGGTCATCAGTCTCTCTCCTGGTGTTCCATTACTAGCTAGAAAGTCGAACATAATGATCCCTTCACACAATGTATCCCTGATAATAATATTATGGTTGGAAGGGGTTTTAAATAATCAGTCCATAAAAACCACATCCCAGGGAATGGCCTCGTTGCATTGAAGAAAATTGACCATCATTGAAGAATCTATCTCTACTTCATTGATATGGATGTCAAACAACCTACATTAGAATTTACCTATGACCAATGCTTTAGACTCTACACCCAATGATTCACTATCACCAATGTATGAACTAAATCCCAATATCATGGAGCCCCAACTATCACGAACCATCCCTCCCCCTCTAATTTTCCCTTTTTAAGCAAGATCCATCCACATTTAGTTTTATTCTTGTATAGGGAGGGACCTATCGAACCCATCAGCTCTGGTTGAGTTGGATGGAAACCATACCCATGCAAAGACCAGGAAGAAATATTCTCAATGCCATAGAGTTCCATGAATTTTTAATTAGATCCCCCAACTCCGTCATAATAAACCTCACCCGCATCTATAAAACTTAGAACAAAATATTGGTTCCACACATGGAATTTTTCATAGATTCCCACAAAACACAACAAGAAGTAGAAAAAAACATCTTTTGAATCTTATCCATTGTCCCAAATTCCTCTGACCCCTGGAACCATCTCAATATTACCCACTGTATGGGACCAGATACGGACGATAGATTTAACCCATGTTGTAGAAAGGTCCATATTCCATTAGCCAAATCACTATGGATGAACAGATGCTCCGACGTTTCATTTTGCGGCCTACTACAACATTGCCACTAGGAAGCCAAATTTTGTCCTATTTTTTCACATTCTCCTTTGTTAGTATGGCATAGTTACTTTGACAGAAAACCATGAAGTTCATATTCCCTGTAATATCTTTTCACCAAAGATTTGAACCCCATATGACTGTGCCCCTACTGGAGTGGATCATGTTCCTGAAATCAGGACAATAAAATCAACCAGAAGAGGATCCTAGAAAATTACACTGGTATGGCTCGTCCAGCAAGATGATGCTATAAAAAACCTCCCTTTGAACGCTATTCAAAATCAAATCAATGAAGTTCAGCTGTATACATTCCTCTTTAAAAAAAAGGTCAAAGATGGGCATCATCGAATGTGAAGAGTTGTTCCAGACCAATTTGAGTTCCAAATGATTATATCACAGAAACCAACAGTGCAGTAGACAATTCCTCCCATTTCCTCCAAGTGACAAGAATTCATCGAGCAAGGCCTGATTATTTTATGGTATTCAAAGAACAGCTCATCCAAACCTCCCCATATCAATTAGTGATGAATTTTGACCAAACAGAGTTCCCTTCCAAAATATCCCAAGCCATCATTGCCTGAATATCTTGCAGGGACTTCTCCACATCATGAAGACCAATATCCCCTTCATCGACAGGTCTAGCCAATCTTTTCCAAGAGGACCAATGACTACACCCCACATGGTTTGCATCCCATAGAAACGAATTCATAACATTTTCCATTATTCTAAAAGTTCCCTTCGGTAGCCTAATAATGGATAACACATGAATTAGAATTTAGGTGAAAACATTATTGATCCAAGTGATTCTACCTTTAAAGGAATCGAATTGATTTTTCAAATTGAAAATTATCCATGTGATCTGGTTAATAATGTCATTAAAAGAACACCTTTTGAGTCATCCATTGAAAATGGGGCCACTAAGATACACCATGATAAATTGGTGGCATTAAATGCCCAACATGGGTTGGATGAAATATATGAGTCTTACAAGGTAATTATTAGAGATGAAAACACAACTCTTATGTAAATTAATTGTTTGGCTACTCATCCTGGTAAAGGTAGAAATAACATTGGAGAACCTAGATATAGTTTTTTTTGAACCATTAATGAAGAATAACATATCATCATCAAACATGAAATGTGAGACCATGCCATTACCAAACCTATTACCACAATAAAGGATCTTCCCATCCACAAGGCTTTGCCGAATGTTCCTAGTGAGTGCCTCTTGAGCAATAATAGAAAATGTATGAGACAAGGGACCACCTTTCTTAACACCAGGAGACGATTTAAAGAAGCCAATGGCCTTTCCCATAAGAGAAATAGTGATCGATGGAGAAGCATAACATCTAAAACACAAGTCACACACCCAGTCTTAGAAGCCAAAGGTCCTCATAACCCTGTTAATAAATTGACACTCCAATTTATCATGGGCCTTGTTCAAATACACCTTAATCAGAATTTTGGAACCAAATTTTATTTATTTATGTCGTCAAACATTTTTTGGGAAATTCCAATGTCCCCCTAAATTCTTCTTACTTGCAGAAAACCAAGATGCTTCTCGATTATGATTTTCGGAATAACACTATAAATCTTTTTATAGATAAGAATGGATAAGATTTTATAAGTGATGTTAGAGAGGCATATAGGTCTAAACTGATTCCCAGTAGATTGGTCTTTCACTTTAGGGATGAGAACCACTTTATAAGCACAAGAATCTCTAACCACCAGGACACCTATGAAGATATCATGCATGGCCTCCACCACATTTTTTTTACAATATACTAAGAAAAAACAAAGATGGAACTTGGAAAACCATATTTCTAAGGAGCGCTTTCTTTATTCATACCAAACACTGTTCTTTTAACCTCTTCCTCCTCAGGAATCTTCATTAATATATCATTCTTCCTGTTTTCCACCAGCCATAGAATAAAATTCAAAAAAGGCTCCTCTCCAGCCATAAAACTTAACATGTCTTCTTTGAAACTATTCAGTCGAGCCAAGATATCTTCAAAATAATCCAAGGCCCTTTTCCCAACTAGTTCAGAATCCGAACTAAAGGGGTTTTCTTCTAACCGGAGGTTAATTATTCTTCTCAACCATTTTCATTCAAATATTCCAAGAAGTAGGCAGTGTTTTTATATCCCTGTTTGAGACACAAATCTCTAGATCATTGTCTACACTCCCTTTTAGCCACAAGAAGTTTCTTAGCAAGCACATTCTGCTTCTTCACCATCAAAGTAAAGCGATTATCATCCCTAGAGTCAAGAAGGCCACTATCAAGATCCTAAATATCTCTATTTATATCTTCCATACTATTGTCAACATATTTTATTATTAAAATGCCAAGCCTAAATATCCATTCTCATTCACTAAATCTAGTTTATGAGGCCATTCCAGGTCGTGCCCCACTGAGGTATTTCACATGATTTCTTAACAAGATTAAGGAATAAATCCCACTGGTGCCAAGTAGAAGAGTAGAAAAAGTTTCAAGAACCTACATCCCCTTCTTTTAGAGTCACCCACCGACATAGGGGCATGGTCAGACACTGATCTGGAAATATTTGTGACTAATGGCTGAGAAAAAGAATCCAACCCTTCAATGTTGGCAAGGAATTGATCGAGTCAAAATAAAATCCTCTTGATTACTTGGTGGTTGTTAAACCACATATATTTTCTTCCTAAAAATCCCATATCAACAAGTTCAATCGTAGATAGAATGTTCCTGATGTCCCAAGTCGGATTATTCAATGTATCATTCCCTCCTCATTTTTCCTACCCATCAACAGTAGTGTTGATGTCGACTCTAATGAACCAAGTTTGACTACTAGGTTGAAACATAAGGAGTTACTAGCAAAGGATACTCTGCTCACAAGCCTCATTACTAGAATAAACAAAGGAGAAAAGAAAAACCTTGTCCCAGACCTCAATCATGGTAGTTATATAATACGATTAAGACTCTACGATATCCAACACTATCCATGATTTAAAGAAGAGCCATATATTCGGGTTACTCGTACCTGTATGCATGATGTTGGTGAATCCCGTATTTCTAGCGAAGGAAGAAATATGAGAAACATATTGTTTTGTTTCCAGAATAACAACAACAGAGGCATGAATGCAACGAAATTATGAAGATAGGAAATCACACTTAACTCACTCAACCAGGCCCCAAACATTACAAATGATAGAAGAGATCATTTAATAAAGGATGAAGGTACCTTCGTTCAAGATATAGAAGACTTTGATAAGGATCCTAGATTTTTTGAAGCCTGAGACCTAGATCTGGTGGTAGGTCCCCCACAGGAGCAGGAGAGCACACCGTCGAGATAGAGCATTTCCTAGTATATTTTGAGGACTGCTCTTTGTTAGTAACAACTGGTTCCTCTAATAGAGATAACCTATTAGAAGAGATAACCAACTAGGATTTTGGCATTAGAGTCACCTCCTCTAGAAAAAGAGAGACTACCATCTTCCTCTCTTGTGGACACTTGGGAGAATAAAGCTCCGCCAACACGTCCTCCAGAATAAAATTATTCCCCAAGACTTCAGGCCAACTGGAAGAACATACAGAACGATCATTGAAAATGCACAGAACCGGCGGTGCTGGAGAAAGAGAAGGGGTCTGAAAAAAATTCGAATTTAAGTATTGATTATCAATAACCAATGGAACCGAACCAGAAGCCAAAATGAATAGAAATTTAGTTACTAAATTCAAGGAACGGCCACCAAACGAGGAGGGAGGAACCTAGGACATTGAGAAGCGATCTGAAACAGAAAATTTTACATGCACCAGGGTTACCAGATTCAAAAGAAGAATGTTACCTGCCGAAGAAAACACTTTACCACTAACCATCCCAGAAACAGAGGAAAAATCCCCTGAATCCATACAACTGGCTCCTCAACTGTGGTATAGCCCACAAACACATTAGCAGAAGCACACAAAGAGGTATAAAATAATATGAGATATCTATTGGATTGACCTCTTTTGAGTGATAGTGTTGTTTCCTACAAACAGACTACAAATGTCCCTGAAGGCAACATTTAATGCAGAAATAAGGAAGAGACTAAAACCATAAGAGTTTCCACCATGAAAACCAGTCACCAGCTCTTTTCAGCACCTTGGAAAGGAGAGGCTCCACAATATCCAATTCCACAAAAACACATGGGAACGACGCAGCTTGAAGGAACCAAATATCTTCATATAAGCATAAAAATATCCCCATGTCATTTACAATGGATTCCAAAATAGAAGTATTATGGAGAGGCAATGAAAGACCAGGAAACCAATCCCACACCTCCACCTCACTCAACTCATTTCCAAAATGTGAATCCCATGACCAGTGAGTTAGAGTAAAATTCCATGAACCACATCGCCCCTCTTTCCAGGACTAATCATTCACAAAGTCCTCCTTATTGTTCAGATTAATGGAAAAAAACATTTGAACACACCGAGACAAACGCTAGCTGGGAGACCCCCCACAAAACCATGATGTTCATGAAGAAGGATAAGGAGGGCTCATCCTGCCTGAACTATGAAACCGTGGAAAAAGCATGGAAGGTCAATGCCTCAGAGTGTTCTTGCTTAGAAAGATCAATCATAGGATAAACACCCACCCTATCTAATCAGAGAGACACCAGTTGGATAGCCATAATATAAGAAAGATGAGGTTGAAAAGTCATAGCTGGTGGCCCTGAAAGAGCATATTTATAGGATTTGAAACTCCAAGCATCTGTAAGGGCGCCGAGCTCACACGTCGGACGAAGCTTCTCTACTCTAAACTAATCTGGATTAAGTGGCAGAAGATCGGGGACAAAGATAGCCAGAGAGAGCGCCACTGTCAATAGGGGCCAAGACTAAGCTGACCTAACAGTCGGATGATTCAAAACATTAGGAAGCACGCGCGATGCATTCAAGAGAGGAGAAGAATCCATCAACCAACATATTTTTTGACTAGGTTATTATTTTGTGTAGAAATAATTCAATTAATGAAGTATTATGGTAATCTAGAAAAGCTATGAGAGAATGATGCCCCCTACATATTTAATATGTAATTAATATTATAAGGAAGAAATTTCAAAAAACGGGGGAAGGACGCATAAGCCAATTAATATTGATATAATAAATTTTCATTTATTCATTAGTTAGATTATATAGGTTTATATTCAATATATAAATAATAAACATTTTTTCATTCAATAGGGAAAAAATAACTTTTTTTTCTAACCAAATTGGGTTCTATTCATTATATACTAATTTCGAAACTATATAATTTTAATTGGGGAATTTTCTTGAATTCATCATGAAAAATTTATCTTATAATGAATTTTGAGAATTTATTGAAAATATTTATTCTTTCAATGATGAACAAAAAAAGATATATTTAATTAAAACTTTAATTTTTAATGGAATATTTCTAAAATAAAATTCTATTTTCTATTATTATAAAAACATCATTAGTTTAATTTTTTATCTTAATCCAATTACAATCTTTGGAATAATTTATTTTATTGGAGTTTTGTATAACATTATTTGTTTATAAAAAATGAATCTTCTGAAAAAAAAATTCATAAAATTTTTCATTTTAATATTAAATTAAACTATGCTACTTTGGTGTTATGAATTTTTAAAAATAAATTCCATATTTGGAATCATTGGGTACATATTTTTTAAATAGGACTATTTTATTTTTGATAAATATGAATAGTAAACTTAGTAATATTTTTTACCAGGGTTAAGGGTAAATCAAAAATTATGGTTAAAAAAAGGATGAGGACTAGAAAACCTACCGTAACACCTTCCTCAATTTTATTAGATGAGTTCATTTCATCTATATTCATCCAATGTTTGACTATATAGAATTTATTTCTCTTTTAATGTTATTATAAAATTTACTATACATTATGTAATGAAAAATAAAAAATATCGCACTCATGTTTTTAATAATCAAAATATTATATGTTTGTGATAAATAGATAATATTTATACATATAAATAATTTTTTAAAATATTAAATATTCATATTTATCATGATATTTTATTTTTAATTTTTAGTGAATGTGAAATTAACTAAAATGATAACACAATTTTGTCGAAATAATTATTCAATTAATAGAAACATTAAATAAATGATATTAAAAACATTAAAAGTAATATAATTTGAATTAAGTAAGAGGACCCGTGCATTTTATAGATAAATATTACATTTTTGGGATGTATTAAAAGATGTTTTTTAAATTTAATTATTTTCCTTCCACTTATTAATGTCATAGTAGATGAGTAGTTCTCAAATGGATATTATTTATATTTTATGAAATCAACATTTTATTAAATGATTTAAAAATTATAAATAATCTGTAAATATAAAAGAATTCGATATTTATTAAAATATCAATGGTAATCATTATTTGGGATGTTTTTCTATACTTTTAAATATATTCACCCTCAATGTGTAAAATAAATATTTTTCATGGTTAGTGTAAATAAGGTTAATGATGGGTTAAAAACAATAATGTAAGAAATATATAAACAAATAATTTTTTTGGATGGGATTATTTGAAATAAAACTCAACATATCAATGAATATAATTTTTTTTAATACATTCGGACATAAAAATTAATTTATACTAATTTAATATTTGGAAAAATTCATGGAGTGTCCCCCCTCTCTTATAAAATTTCACATATTCATTTCATTTTCTCATAATGAAAGAACCATTTTTAATGGAAAATAAAATCCCAAGTACCTTCCTATAAACCATAAAATAATTTTCATGGAATTTTTGAGGGATAATAACAACCTTAGGGGGAATAATGTAATAAGAAAAGGAGACCTTCAAATGAATAGATATAGTTTTTACCCTAGGTTTTATTTTTATTTATTCTCCCACTTTCATAAAATATTTTGGAACCATTATAAAATAAAAACAACAATATAATCCATATATGTAGGCTATATTATGTTAATTTATTAATCCTTATATATCTCTATCCTCTATCAAAATAGAGAAATATTAATCATTCATGTGAATGGAGGACTACCACCTCACAAACTGATGAAATAAATTTTCATCACTATCTATCACAAATTCCTGTAAAGTAAGAATTAATGTGTGTATTAATTTTATTCATGAAATAAATAAAATTATTAATGGATATAATAGTATATGAATTATTTCATTCCAATTCAATGGAAAAGGATATTTATGTTCTTACGTATATGTGGACCACAACAACCACCAAGTGATGTTATAAATTTTTGATCAACATATAAATTGGATGATATATATATACATATATTAGTATAATTAATGAATTAATATGAAATTTATAATTTGAGAGTCATTATGTAATGTTAAAATGATACTTACTTTATTTAGATGATTATCATTGAAAAATGGAAACATTACTAATATGTATTTACAACCTATCATCTCCTTGATTGTAATGTAGTTTAGTTTTTTTATCAAATTTCATTATGGGCCCCAAAAGTATAATTTATTTTAAAAAAAGTTAAATATTTCTTTTTTATTATCGTTTAAATGATTTAATAAGGACTAATTTGACAATATCCATCCTACCAATTCTAGTTTGGACATATGAAATATATATCATTAAAACAACATATTTGAATGTAACTGATTAAATAATTTACCATAGAATAGTTAGAGAAAAATAAAATGAATAGTAAACTAGTAAAAGGTTCTTAATAAAATAACTAATTACTATATTTTTATTATTCTAGAAGAAAAATTACATACATGATGTGTGAAACACAAGCTAACAAACTACTTTTTGAGATCATATTTTAAATTTTCCGTTCCAAATCTTTTTCTACATTGTAGATATTTGAGAAAATATATTATTAATATATTTATTTATGATAAAGTTAATTATATATAAAATATTATGTTTATTTTTAGTTTTTATAAAAAAAATTTCAAAAAAATCATTTTTATGAAATTTTTTGACTTTCCTAACAAATGAAGAAATGAATGTCTTATTTTAATGTATATATTGAAAAGTAATTTTCTATTATTCAAAATCATTATTTGATATTTTATTCATTTGAATGAATTTATATATTCTTAAAATAAAAACTCACCTACCCCGTGTTTTCAGTGTTTTCAAAAGGATATTTTAAAATAGAATGGATATTTTAATATCCATTTTTTCCTTTAGGGGTGGAATGAATATATTTATGAGTGTAATGAGGAAAATAAAATATTTTATATATAATGGTAATTTTAGTTTTCATGGGAGTTTTTTGTGATGAAATGTGGTTCCATTTTATACTAAGGGTGGGTAAGACCGTTATAGCTATCCAATACATTGGTTAAACGTTAAGAGTAAACCATCTATATTTATATTATGATATTAAGGGAATATTCTTTGGATAGGGAATTTGATTTCATGAGTAATAAAATTACTATTTTGAAATAGAAAAAATAATTTAAATAGGTATACATTTTTAATTATTAACAAAATATAAGATTAATTACCTTTTTTAATGTCCCAACTAAGATTTTTGTTTATATACCATGTTTTAAAATGTATTTAATGTCTTTTTAAGGACATATATGATGCAAAGATGAAAATTATGAATTGTTTTTATGGTATTAAACATGTTTCTTTTTAAAGGAAAAGCCTAATGGGAAGTGGGATTTTGAATGATAGTTCCCAAATTTTAATTTATCTGTTTTTATATAAGATTTATGTCCAAATTCTCTAAGAATCAAATCATAAAATGAATTTTTAGAAAACTAAGGAGCTCCGTTGAAATGGTGATAGGATATAGTGTTCATTTTGGAGTACCACAAATAGTTTAGTGCCACAAATGTGGGGAACTTGGTAATTTCCCATGTAAATTACATAATCGAATGGATAATAAGAATGATATGCACCCTAAAAATTTAAGATAAGAAAAATAATTTACCAAAAAAACTATAAAAGTGGGTTCCAAAAATGATTTGGAATAATGAATAATGATCACCAACATAAGAACTATTACTGGTAAATTCATATATTATTAAACCCATTGCACTATACCTAGAATTTTTTATAAAATTAAAAAATTACATCCCTAGTGACTAGAATTTATGTTATTAATAAAAACATATGGGGGTATGATTATTGTATCCCAAGTGTATAACTACACCTTAATTTATGTTTTTAATTATTTTCCTCCTAAAAGTCCTATAATAAATCCCTTATTAATATTTTATGGAATAAAATACATGGTTTGGATTTATTAATATAAAGGCCATGATAATTTCTAATATCAAAAAATATTATATAAAAATCCACACACAACCTCCTTTTAATTCAAGGCTCATTATAAAATCCCTATGAAAAATTTATCCCCTTATATTGGGGAATTCAACAAAAATGGTTAATGGAAAAACTCAAAATTTATTGTACTCCTATTATGATAGAAAATATGAGTTCACTTGTCATTACAAGGATAATTAGAAACAAACCACAATAGAGATTAAATTTAGAGTCATGTTTATTTTATATACCCTCTTACATTTATTAATATTAATAATAAATGAAATATAAAATATTTAATTTATATAAGGGGGAGAATGTAAGTCTCCAATATTTTACTATATAATTATCCAATAAATAAGCATTGTATCGAATGATTTTTTCACATGCCACCCCAAAATAATATGAATCAAGATATATTATATGAATATTATAAAAAATAATTATTAATAATAAATCATCTATAAAATAAAAAACTATAATGATTTATAAATTCATATGAAATTTGATTAACAACACTGAAAGTTTTAAAAATGTATTTTCCAAAAAATAAATATTTTCATTATATATTTTATTTTCATATAAAATATAAAATTTTTAATATTGTAATTTTAATTTTTTATAATCAACATAATTTTATAATTCATCATGTCAAACTTAGTTTTGGGTTATGTTCTAAGATTTTTAACAAATAAATTATTTTTAGGTGAATAAAAAACAGATATTATGTAATTTAATACCATTAGTCAGGTGAATTAAATGTTTTTAAAAAAAATTTATGTAAAAAGATTTATTTTTCTGAATCAAATAAATCATTTAATGATACGGTATTGACCTTTTATAACCCATGTTTATCTTTTTTTTGACACATAATTGATACTTTACTATAAAAATTATTTTTATTTGGTAACCATAAATATTTGTTTAAGAGTTATAGAAATTAAATCTAATAAATGGATTTAAAATTTCATATAAAATTATTATTTTATAAAATTATGTTAACATAATTTTTATGAATAAAAATTATATTACCAGGATTAATGTTATTTTCGGTTCACGTGATAAAATTCGTATTTTAAAAAACATATTTTATTCACATTTGGAATATTTTATGTAATCACACAAATTTTCCCATTATGAGAAAATGAATATATTATATTTTTTAAACTATATATATATATATTAAAATTGATTTAGTAGGAATTTAGTAATAAATAATATTTATAACACTTAATTGTAAAAAAATATATTTTTTAGAAAAATAGTTTTTCTATATTTTTAAGTTATAATATAAATGTTAATATTATATTTTTTAGAAATTGAATTAAATCATATCCATTATAGATAAAGATTAATTATTCCCAAAATATTAGGTAATGTTTTCATTATCTTTCTAATATAATATTGAATACTTGGTTAAAATCTAGTTACAAAGATGAAGAAAAATATGGTAAAATATAAAAATATAAGCATAAAACGATTCAAAAATGATTCAATGTACATAAAAATGTGAACTAGAGTGTCGATAGACCATATCTCACCAAAAACGCCATTATTTTACACTTTTGGAACCTTTGACCATTGAATAGTGACATAGATTGACTGAAATGTAATGGGAATATACAAAATCACCCCTCTCTTGAAAAATAAAAAGGGATGTCTTCCACCACTTCTTTTTACACATATCCCTTAAAATTTCATCTCGAATATCCTTAATTTTTCCCATTATATAATTCTATATCAATTTCATAATCTTCAGTTCTTAATTATATATCCTACAGAATCCATTTCAATGTATATTGTCAAAAAAAATATTAAGTTCTCAATATTTATATTCCTTACTCCATTGTATTTTCTTCATGTAATTTCTATTCAAAATATATTATAGATACACCAATATAACTAATAAACTACCATTTATATAATATAATTTTATTATAATAATTTCACAAGATCTATTGAAACATTTCAATCCACTATGTAAAATAAAAAAATCGATCATGTTTAAGTTTAGACTAATACCTCTATAGAATGTTTTGATTCAATTTTCATCACCGCCTCTTAGGGATAGTGAAAAGGATGGATTTGATTAATTAATATGTATTCTTTATAAACAAATTATTCTTAAATTATAGTTTATTTTTTACATAATCATTCTTCTACATTCATTGAGAAATGGAAACGTGAATCATGTACACAAGTGGACTACCTCCAACATGAATGTAGAATATCATTTTACATCACCACAACATATTGATGGTTATGTGATTGGATTTAATGAAGCTAAATGATATTTAATATATTTTAAATCATATTTCAGGTTTATAGTAACATTATATACAAGCATTTTCTTAGTTAATAATTAATAATAACACACTCCCATTTTCCGAGGTTTTACCATCTACACTAATGATGTTGTAAAATATATAATATGAATGATTAACAAACATATTATTATTATAATATCATGTAAAAAGAATTTATGTAGGATGTTTTAATAATTATTTTATTTTATTTTTTGATATTTAATATATTTATTAAAACATCACAATTCTTTCTTCAGTCATTCAAAAACTAGTTCCTCATAATTTCATTGGTCATAGACAGTACCATTATTATTCACCAAGTGGATGTGGGATATGATGAATCATTAAAAAAATTGATATTATTATTATGGAAAATTTGAGAGTAATGAGAATTATGTTAAACAATAATAATTGAAATCGTCATCACTGAATATGTATAAAATAAGGAATTATAGTTTCTAACACGCGATGATTAAAATAAATTATAACCGACAAATATAATTTCAATAAATGATTATAAATGATGTTCTTAATGTGTAATATATATGAATAATGTTCTAAAACAGTCTACAAGGATAGTTATTTTTGTTAAACGTGATGTTATTTTTTATTTTGACTATTAAGGAATTATGGTAATTATTATTTGTCTCTAATTTAAATTCCATGAGACATGTTTGATATTGTGCACCATTAATTTTTTAATATATTAAATTGTCATCCAAAATTTCAAAAAAAAAGTATTATCAATATATTTCATTTCATATATTTTAACTTCCATTTAATTGTAACAATATTTTGTTCTCTTGATTAATAATTTACCTTTACTGCAATAGTTTTACTCTCAAATTAATTTCATTGAGAAATTATTTCCCAATACACATAGTTTAAATTAAATGTTTTTAATTATACTTACATTTTATATAATATAATTAATTATCATTAATTCATTACATCTTAACTTTAAATTCAATATCTCTCTCTCTTAGATATTTTTATTAAAATGTTACAGTAGTCATAATGGTTTCTTCTCAAATCAAAATTTCAAAAATAATATCTTCTTTCAATGATAATACATATAGACAATTTAAATTATCATTTTCTTATAATCCTATATCATTTTATTCTACCCTATTTTTAATGGTTTTAAATGTATTCTAAATATTTCATTTTCACACTTGAATCAATATATTCTCATTGTAAGGAAACCAACAAGATCTATTATTTTTGGTTAATAATCATTATCTTATGTAGGGATATTCATTTGTTTGTTTTACGAATAACGTTATCTATGATTTTAATAATTGATAAAGTTAATTTACTAATACATTTTTGTAAATATAAAATATTTAAATAAAATATCTATAAGATAAAATATTTATCACTGCCTTTGTCTTTCCAAATCATACTTTATTATAGGATTTATTTTTCTTCTAATGATTTTTTTTGTAAATACCCTATGATTCAATAATTCATATGTGGAATTAAACCTGGTACACATGAATTAATTTAATTTGGAGAACTTGTTAATTAACCATATTTATTACTCTATATAATGTTAGTTTAAGGATTATTACATAAAAATTTATTCCACCAATTTATATGGGGGAAATATTAATAAACAAAATTCTTTTTATTTTGATACGGATGTTTAATCATTACATAGGAAAGATTATTAAATATTTTATAACCATAAACTATATTTTTATAGATGTACTATGTTAATTTATTTATATTCAAAGTGTTAACATTATTTATATTGGTATCTCAAAATATATTTTTGTTGTTTACTAAGGAATTATGACTATGAATTGAATAAATATTCATATAATTTACATGTTTAATGCATGGTACATAAATAAATGAAGTGTGGTGCAAAATTTTATATAGCTACTTGATATATAATATGGTCCCATGAGAAATAATACTTTAATATTTAGTGTATTCCTACCTAATGAAATAATTTTTTGATGGTTGTGTCCATGAAAAAAATAATGTTGTGTTGGTATCAAACCTGATGTGAAGAATGTGGTATTGGATATATCTTTTAAGAAAAGAAGTTTTTCTTGGAAATTTACTTTAAAGTAAATGGTTTCCAACATTATTCATTCCATAACTATTAATTTAGACATTATTATCCATGTGATTATTTATATTTTTATATCATAAATGGATTTATATAATGTTCAGTTGTTCAGTTATATGGATTTATTTTACCTTTTTTTAAGGTTTGGGATGAAGATTCATTTTATTATTGAATCAAAGAAAAGACTTATTTTAACTGGTTATAGGGTGACCCATTACATAGCCCGATGGCCCAGTGGGAATGTATCCCATTTCAATCCCTTGTATGCCCATATTTTTTGGCCCAAAGACAATTCTGTGAATAGTTCTACCAAAGTACCCACCTGCTATAGTACATGAACACTACCTACCACTGCTACAGTGTCCTACTGCCACTATAGTGCCCTTCCATAACTATTGTGCTCACCATTTCTACAGTACCTCTGCTGTTACAGTCCCTACTCCCAATGGGTTTGGAACCCGCATTTTTCATCTATGATTACGTGGAGATTACCACTAAGCCAAACCCTAACTACAAAAAATGTATAATGGATTTTCAGTCCCAAGGGTTTAAACGGTATAGGTGGGTTGTCACCCTCCACCGAGTGCCTTTATGTACTCCCCTAGCCAGAATCCCTGGTGTAACGTCACACGAGCTTTCAATCCAGTTCCACACGGAGTTGGGGGCCCATGATAGGTGATAATGGCCTATAGTGCATGTTTCCTTGTGAGGAATCGAACCCGGAACCATAGTGTCAAGATTCCACATGTTTTGTCATTAATAATAGACTGTGTCATGAATTTTTCAGATACATTGATACAATATTATTTATTTATTAGTTTAAAATTATTATAGGAAAAAAATTTACCTTATATATGGAATTCATGAAATTTTATATTTAATGAGTTGTATTAAATTTTCAAATTAGTAACCCGAAAATGGAATGGAAATTCATGAAATGGAATATTTTTTTATCACACACGTTATTATGGGTATATTAGGTCCAAAACATCATAAAAACCTTAAAAACAACTAAGTAAAATTCATCATACAAATATTTTAATACCCTTTAAAAAATTTCATGTAATCATATAGATTAGAAATCCAAAATAATTGTATAGGAAATATATGATCTAATTATCATTTAATGTTATGAGTCATAGCCTAACATCTATAAAAGACAAGATAAAAAAGATAAAAAAATATATTTAAAAGAAAAAAATGAATGTGGGAAAGAGGTGGAGTGACAGAAGTCTTGGGTTATCTTGATAGATTTATATTATTTAAAATCTCTATATCCAGGATGTTTCAACTTATTAACCACAATCCAATGGTATTACAACCCGTCTAGGGATGAAATAAATAATAAATTTGTCAAATTTTTAACATAATGTATCTCATAAATAGTTACACAACCCAAGGACATAATGGTTTACCATATTAGAGATTTTATATATATAGATATTAATAGATAGTTGTTTCTCATTGACCAAACACCTCTTGAATCCCTTATAATATCTAATAAAGGTATAGTTATCATCATAACCAAGGGAAATGAAAAATATATGGAAGGGGAGAAACTTCATATATAGTAAGGGGAAATATGTAAACATTTCCTAAAGTGATATATCATCAGAATATCATAAAACATGGACATGGGAGAAATTTCTTATATAAACGAACATTGAATAATAAGCAATTTCCACAATTAAATATAAAAAGATATGTTATCCTATATGTTGGGAATCATGATATATTTGACACGAGTCATAGAAAATAATTATAGTCACACAATTAGAAAATAATAAAATGGTATAATCAAAATCATAGAAACCATATATCAATACTACCAAATATGACATTCCTCAAATATTTGGTTTGTAAAAAACACATATGTACTTTATTAGTCTTGTAGAAGTTCTTATTTATTCCCTTGGGATTGGGAAAAAACCACATATTTTTTATTGTATATTTGAAAAAAATCATTTTTTATACCCTATAGATTTCTAAAAATCGGTTTATATACACTTTTAATAGGGATAGATCCTCTCACTCACCCTTTGGCTTTGGGAAAATCCTCCCCTCCACTTTTTGTCCTGAGGTAAATCCACTTTTCTAACCGTATGAGATCAAAACATATATAAATAAACCATTTAATAAGATGAAAAAATTGGAATGCACCCATCATCATCCATACATATCTTTGATACTTAAAATAAATCATAAACATTTTATAATGAACTTATAGAAAAACAATGAGTTTATTAAATAATCTAAGAAACATCACATAACACTAACTTAAAGGATAAATAGACATCAAAATATAATATTCCAATGGTAATGATATCATAATAAAATATATAGGATGATCGAAACATCACATCTGGATAGATAATCATTGGAGGAAAAATAGAAGTGAGAATAAAAAAGATTCCACAAAACATTCTAAAATTGTTATAAAAGGTGATGTTTAAAATACATTCAAAATATTTTTAGAGTTGAATGACATGAATTATTAGAAAATATTAGAAATTGTTAAAAATAAAATATTGTTTAAAGGAAACAAATTGTATCATTTTGTATTGTGGGGAAGATGTGAAATTTTATTTTGAAAGGAGGAAAAAGGTTTTATATGTTTTTTTAAAAAATAATTTCAAATATGATTCATAAAACAACGAACTAAACGATTAATCTAAAAATAATAAATTTTATTAAAAGGTAAATTTTCATAATTTTTTTTGTGTTTTTACAAGGTAAATGATTACATTGGTGGGAAGTAATAAAAATTGTATGGAGGGAAAAAAATTAAAATTTATGGGAATTAATCATAACAATATTTCATTTTCATAAATTAATAGATTCATCCAATACTTATTTTATAGTTTGAGAATTGTTGTCCCTAGGAATGGAAATTTAAATAAAATATAGATTTATAAAATGTTAGTTCAGATAGATATTTAATATTAATATTCAAATAGGAGGGAATATGATGCTAGGAAATGATTTAAGTCAAAAAAAACCCTTACCAACATTGTCACTTAATAAACCGAGATCCATGATATGTATAACAGTACATAAAACATTGTACCTCAAAAAAATTAACATAATATTTTAAAAAATCAAAATGGGTAATTATTTCCACCATTTAAAAAACATGGTCTATAACATAAACATGTGTCACTGAACTCAAATTTGAGAAAAAAGAAACCCATGAAAATTTAGGAACACTTTAATAAAAACATATAAAAATAGAGATATTCAAATTTAATTTTAATTACCAAAAATACATTTCATTTAATGATACAATATATCAAATACATAGTATATACATAATATAAATTGGATTAGTGGAATAATTCAAAACAAGTCTCAATGCGAGGGATTTTGAGATGAAAACACTTACCTTTAGTCCCGCATTGTCGAATGCACTCTATCCAATATAAAAACAAAACTATTTAAACATACTATTGAAAAAATATTAATTTTCTTTTAAATTTTATATAATTCATTTATTATCAATTTTTTAATATATTAGTCAGTTATCAATTATTTTTAACATTGGGTACTAAAACTTTCAGTTGTTAATTTCATAACAAATTCATGAAGAAGAGATTGATTCTCACCTGGTTATTTGAAGTTAATAAATCCATTATAATAAATGTTAGCATAATAGTTGTTTTTAAATGATAATTAATTCTATTTTATATAATGTGAATGAATTGAATGCGACTTCTAGAAATGAAATCATGATAAACTAGTTTCTTATGTGTTCAATGTTAAAAAACAGATATGTTAATAAATATCTTTTATATTAAATGATCATTAATAGAATAATTAAAATACATATAAATATCATTATTACAGGGTATAAACATTATATGACAACCAATTATCATTTATAATATTATCATTATAACATCATTTCTGTAATATGTTAAATCGACCCAATTGGTAATACGTTATAACGATTTAATGATTAATCAGATGTTTTTTGGTAACAAATATGTTAAATATAAATAATATTAAAAATTTCATGAACTTAATATATACTAATTAAATATATTCTAATAACAATCAATTTTTTTGGGTGATAAAAAATGAAATTTGAGGATTGTGGAGGTGGTAGTATGCACTTACGTACAAATGATGATTTCTTATTTCTTGATGGTTTGGTTAGATGAATAGATAATCATAATACCATTAATAATATATATATATATATATATATATTACTAATATCATTATATCTATGAGGATATAATAAATTTTAATGATTATAATTAAGAATAATATTATGTACTTGATAATACTCAATTCGGGGACTTGAATTTTCATGGGAATATTTTTTTCGAAATGAAGATTTTGTGACACTAATAGTGAAAAGAATATTTTTAATGTGATATACGGTCATATTAGGATTCAATTAGATGAATTTTATGATGAAATTATTCAATGTCGTATGTATTTATGTGTTGTATGTGTTACCTATTAATAAGTAAAAGAAGGGTAGTTTTTGATGTGGCCATTAATGTTTCAGTAATATAATGTTAATATTGAAATTAAAATGGCCTCGACATGTAAAATATTATAGGGGTTGTGTGTTTGGGAATATATTATCACCAAACACTCTTTTTAGGAACATATATTAGAGTTTTATGGATTTTAATATTATCATTATATCTTATAACCTAATTTAAAATTAACTTGGTAACTAAATTTTAACATTAGTAATGTATATTAATGAAAATTTTTATGATAAAACTTTTTTTCCCAATTTGACCATTATGATTACAGTTTTTTAAATTATTTTACCTACTAAAATATTTATTTCTTTCACATGTGAATCATTTTATAAACCCACATAATGTCTAAAAACAGACTTTTTGGAAAAGAGCATTATTACTTTCCAAAAATAATGTACTATATAAAATGATTATAGATATTTATTTTTAAGACCTAAATTGGTTTAAAGTTAAAGATAAAATTTAGGGAGATTTTAAAACAATACAGAATCTAATTTCACTATAAAAACACTTAATTAGAATAAAAGTCATAATGGATTTTTTATTAAATAAATATGTTAATTTACTTCTAAAAATGTTGTACATAGGATTTATAAATATAAATAAAATTTAAAAATAAATTATTTCAAAATATTAATATATAATTTGTTACCTAACATGATTTTTATTCTTCTATGACACACCTATATAATGAAAAATTCATAAAAAATTTATGATTTTATAGAAAATGAAATTTTTAACTAAAAATATAACTTATCAGAATAAATCTAAAAATATATAGTCACATAATTTTGAATTTATAAGTATAAAAAAGAGTTTTGTTTTAACCTATTATGGTTCTAAAATATGTAAATTAATTTTTAAAAAAACATAAAAAATACAATTAAAAATTAATTTTGTTGAACAATGGAACTTCTAAACATTATGTTTTCATAAAATTATTTCATACATATTTATAATTTAAGGGATAATAGTATAATATTTCATATATAAAAATAATTTCATAGAGATTAATTTCATAAACTAAAATAATTTATACAACACTTATTTGAATTTTTCATTAAAAAAAGTATCACATTTACACAAAATATGATTTAACAGATACTATTTAATTTAATTTTTATATAATAAAATATTATTTTACTAATCTATTAATTTCAAAACATTTATTATAATTTTATATAAATTTGAATATATTTTAATCATAATTATACTTATATTTATATATTACATATAAGAACATTTATTTTTAATATTTTAATTTCTTATTATTATTTCACTGCGAGTTATATTATTTTAATTTTAGTCCATAATAATATAAGATTTCATTATACCTATTGTATATATTACCACTATCCATATGTAGAATAACAATATATAAAGTTAATATATTTTCAAAATCAATATTCCATTCCATTTTATATAAAAATACAATAATAATTCATTTCACACTTCCCATTTCCATAGTTTCTATTCTAGATCTCACAAAATGCTTTCTCATTTCATTGTTTTCATTGTTTTCATTATCATTATAGGTTTTTTATACAAAACATTATTCTAAAAAGAATAAATGGACAATTTAATTTTCTATTTCAAGTGATATTATTCTTTTAAAAATAGTTACCTATTTGAATATTTAATGTTTTAATGGTTGGAATCATTCTTGATGTGTAATAATTAATTTAATGTGATACATGATTTAATTAACATTTGTTGTAATATTACACTATAATTGAACATTGTATTCTTAGCATTGATCTAATACTGTATATCACAATATGTAATAATTTATTAATTATTATGAAATAATGGAAACACATTATTGATACATATAAAAAAATAAAGGGCACCCAAAATATAGGGTTTTAGATTTCACCATTTAATTAAATTGAATCCTCCAAATTTTAATTATAAAATACTAATAAAAATAGTTATGGACATGTATATTTTTTCATGTATCATGGTAGAATGTTTTTTGAAATGAAAACCCTAAAAATATAGTAATTTATTTTTCCTTTTAGTAGTATTATCTGTAAAATTTTGTTTTTATATAGCTTTTTGAGGTAAGAGCCTACATTTATTATTTATCATAACCCAAGTTATATAATTTTATTATAGAGGGATTCTATTATGATTCATTCCTTGATATAATATAATAGATAAATATGAATTGAGTTTTCTGTACCCTAGATAATTTTTCCTCAAAGTGTATTTATATATTTTATAACTAAAATTATATTAGATTAATATAAATGAAGGTTAATAATTCTTCCATAAGACATATCACTATAAAATTAAACATGGAATATAATATTAATCCCACTAAAATAATTCCTTAAAAAAATAATTACTAGTGTGGTGTAATGATTATACAAAACAATTTATAAGTAGAAGATTTATTTTAATCAAATTCTAAAAGGTCCTCTAAAACACTGGATTGGAGGGAAGATGTTATGTAATCATTACAATACTATTTAGGATTAGTGCAATAATATATATTAAATTTTTTATTTAGTATTTCTGGATGGTGATTCTCATCATATTGGTTATATCTTGTATTGTGGTTTTTTACATGGATAATCCCCATGTTACACACCCATGGGTCATTGAATTATTAATGGTAAAATACAATCGACTATGTTTCATTAAATTTTATTAATAAAACTCTTAATTTTTTTCATGTTAGTTTTATTCTTCATCATCCCATCTTCTACAAGTTATGAATATTCCAATCCCCTAAATACAATTACATTGGTGCTTCTTTCCATGTTTTTGATGTATATGAAATTTAATAATTTTACTTTCATAATCTTCCCTAAAAGAACAATCATGATAAAATATACTTATGTTCATTGTGTTTTGGCACATTGATTATGTTCACATAAGTAATCATATAGAAAAAAATATATCCAAATCAATAGGTCCATGACAGTGTCACATGACTTTAATAACACCTCCCTATAAAGAATGAGGGTACAAGTATTGTCAACAGTCTCTGGCATATGAGGAGTGCTTGGTGTCTTGTGGTACTCCAGATTAGACTTATTTATTCAGGACGGGATGTTTGAAAATGGTCCTAAAGGTGAAATTTTTTATTTTTTTTATTTCGAAGATACTATACATAAAGAAATGTACCAACACATGTGATAAAAGACAATCTGGGGTGTCATGAACACTATTCTTGAGGGAAGTCAATGATACTAGGTAATGGTATAGATTTTCATGTTTTTATTTGTTGTTATTTTATGATTTTACCTCATATAAAACACATGAAATATGAGACTCATGATTTCATATGGATTTTAATTTTGGTTGTATCAGTAAGAGGTGTCACATGAATCATATAAATCTGGTTGTTCTATCATGACACATATGATGCTTTTAAGTGATAATAATAACAACATAAAACTAAACTTCTTTACTTTCAAAACACATGTAATGTATTTTCACATCTATGTTCTTAGTTACATTCTATTTGGATTACCCGATATACATTTATATATATGAGAGTAAGACATGTGAGACTTTGATTTAGTGAACCTAGGTGATGATTAGGTGAACAATGACGATGGAAATGATGACTCAACACCTCTATGAATAGTCAGCCTTGTTTACATTTGTTTGATCATTGTCAGAAATTATTTTAATTAGTAAATAAACTTTTGTAAATAGCAAAAAAATATGTAATGTTAATTATGGTTCTAACTATATCTTATATGTAGTTTTCCATCATGAACGATGTGACATTCAGTTAAAACAAAAATATGCATCTATAACCACTATATGTAGTTAATATATGTGTGAATAAATCATGATATATATTTATAGATATGTATCTAGATGATATTCCATGGATTTGTGACCTTTTCTAACACTTGTGTGGGTTTTTTGTAAGGGACTGTTGCCTCAGAAATTCGAATATAGTTATTAGGGATCTATTGAATAATTCTACATAAAGGTATCCTCTTTGAGGATATTCTATGTAAAGGGATAGTCAAGGAAAATGCCACAAGGGTGGTTTTTATTGTAAAAATACAGATTCAAGTGACTAACCATTATAAGGATTAATTAATGGTCTTGAATGTTTCCTTACAAAATGGGAGTATAGAGAACCTTAAGTGTTAGTGATTTTTATAAAGTGGTTGGTATAGAGTGATTAAACCCTTGTGTAGTCGAGAGCAGGAACATGGGTTTCCTAAAATATTACTTTGATGTTCTTATCTCATTGGTTATTGAGTGGCAATCATAGGCAATTGAATCTTTGAGGGTTATAGAATGGGTGTATGGTCATAGGATTGAAATAAAATTCAAGTTAATTCATGACCCCTCTCTCCAAAGATACCCCTCTTGGGGTGGAAATGTATAAAACGTGATAATGAACCTCGAGTCCCTCCTCCAGTAGGCCCTGGGTTGGAGACCAACACCAACCATGTAGAAATCTCAGAATATTGGAGGCATTAACAATTACATGAAACAAGTTTGGGGGAAAATATTCTATGTACAAAAAGAATTCCAATATATTTATATAATTAAAAAAAATATCCCAAATGTATGATTACAATAGAGTTGGTATAAATACAATAATCTCTAAATTAAATACCCAAAAGTAAAGCTAAAAAGCGACACAACAACTGTCATGATCTGAGAATGTAAGGTACAACATGGTCTGTGAAATCCACCTGAAAACCTAAAATAATAATTAATACATTACATGAGTATACATGTATAATCAGAAAGAAAAAAAATGTATCTCATGCACATTTTAGGGAAGAATGCTAATGCTCCCATGAGAAAAATGCAAAACCAAACAAAAACTAATAGGTAAAATACCTATACCAACCTCCCCATTGCATGATCACCTAATAATGGAAGTCATGTAATGTAATATATGTAATTATAATCTATGTTAAGGTACCATATTCCACATTCACACTGATCAACCGCTCAAACATGAGAATTAAAAATGTCTTGTTGCTCCCTCATATTACGAACATACCTCGTCTCATACCACCCTCACAAACATGGTCCTTATAACACATCCTTCTCGCACACACCTAGGAATAACAACATATCCCACACACACACACTTGGGCCTCATGAAACATCTTATCTTCACACACCTGGGCCTCAAAAGACATCACATCTCATTACAAAGACACCTGGAAAAGAACATCACAACTTATCTCAAAGACACCTTAGAAAGAACATCACAACTCATCCCAACGAATCCTAGGAAAAAAATCCTCCATAGAAACATAGGATACAATATCTCACCACATCCTACCCAATGAAAATTGGTACATCACCTCCTCGGATAGGGACAATGAAATATAGGGTGACCAGCTAGGCATCCTCCCTTAGGGATGTTGGGAAAGACACCCCCTTGTGACTGTGTGGGTGTTCAAATATTAGTTCTCATAATGAGTGGGGTGCATATTGAAATAAAAAAGAAAAAAAGATTATACATACATGATATCATATACTCATGAAAAATGAATGGGTTCTCAATCAAACAACCAACACACAACCCTGCCCCCATTGTTGCTACATCTAAATGACAACACCAAACAATAATTCCTCAAACATTTTCCACATTCCCATAAAAATTATTTAACTATTTATATTCCATTGACTAAGCCAACAAAACAATTAAAAGCTTTTATAATCAATTATTTATTCATTCCATCACTATCTTGGGAACCAACAAGTAGAATTTATAAAATGAAACACAGTAAAAGTCATTTAAGAAGGTGAAGAGCCTGCTAAATTAGGACGACTCCACATTATATATACATCATTCCATGACCTCCACATTTAACACCCATTTGAGATATATCATATATCAATATCTAGTTATGGGGTAAATATTTCCACATGATAGTAATGGATATTCACCCATACCAAAACTACCGTATAACTAGTTCCACTGACCTGTTGAACAACGCATCTCATCAATCCCACATTCAAAAAATAAATCAACCAAAAAATCCATTACAATACCCAATCCACCACACAAAACAAAAAAGTGAACACAAATATACTAAAACACAAACGAAAACAATCCCACACATTACTTCACACCTTGTATCATGAAAAAAATAATTCCAAATTTAACATGGAATTAATTAATTAATTCCACTTATTGATTATAGGGTTATAAAAAACATTATGACACTAAGGCATCCATTCATTATGAAAATTTGTTTGATTAACCAATTTCAATATATATGTGTGCAAAAAAAAGGAAAAACATGTATTCAATGAATCATATATTCTGAAAACAAGGGCGCACAACGGTAATGATTTTTAGTGGGGATTCAAGCATTTATAATTCACAATATCACAATACTAATATCAAAAATGAAATGGAATGAAAAACGAATCCCTTACCCTTTTCAATTTAATTTAATTGATTATTTTCCTTGATTCACCTGTCACAACCATGATCCATAATAGAAAAACATTGATCCCTCCCACATGATTCAGAATGAAGAGAAACAAAAGAAATCTTACTTCTAAAGGTTGGTATTGAACTTTCCACATGAATAGGACACATAACAAATCATTAATCAAATCCCCCCCGAGATCATCATCCATACAAGGATTTCATGACACCCTAACACAAAAAACAACCAATAATAAAAACATTTATAACCATGGGAGATCATCTTTCATTACAAGGAAAGAATAAACATTGGGGGGAAACCAAACCAGATAAAACCACAAGAAAAGTTGAACATGTCAAATTATATCAAATATGGATCACTACAGATCTAAGGAGGAAAGATAAGAATCAAAAATCAGTGTAGGAATCTTCAAAATAGAGAATATTAGTCATCTGGTAACATAGGATCGAGGAAAGGTAACTAAAGTCATAGGGTTTGACAAATCAGGAAGCTGGAAAACAAATTAAAATATAAAACCACAAGGGATTACATAATGTTTAATCCCATTTCACTTCGTGTAATTCCTCAAATCTTGATTTCTCCATAAAACTCATTTCCTCTCAATTTATTTTATTTTCCAAACCCGAAACATTACACACAATGAACTGCCCATGAGGATTCATGAAACCAAATTTCATGTCGTGTAATCTACTTACACAACGTGTAACACATGTAGTAACTTTATTGAACTCACAACTCCTTCAAAACTCCTACAACCTCCTTTTAACTCCTTCAAAGCCCAAAATTGTCAAATTAACCCCAGAAATATCTTCGATGCACCCCAACTCCTAAAAACACCCATGAAACCTTTTCTAAACACCTTAAATTACCAAAATGGAAAACGTAACATAACATGAGTAGACGAGTCGTTAAATTAGTTACCACCCAAATGATTCTCACCGTCAGAAATATAAAATTAACCCCAAAAGGAAAAAGGGGTCTTAACCACCACCATGTGCGATACATCTCATGAGTCCCACCACTCCTCATGAACTACCACCAATCAAATATTCCATTCCTAATTAACAAAAACAATCTTCTACACAAACCACGCATAACCATATCAACCTCTTTATAACACTAACCGACAACCTCTAAATTCAAAAAATGACATCGTCTCAATAACAAGAATCTGAGAATTCAGTATTCTATGACAAGATACAGTCCGCTCTAGATGACACTGACTCACCCACATAGGTTTAATTGCATCACAACTAATGTAACTTGATTATGAATTTGTTCCTCCCCTATTCACATGTTAGTAATTCATTAGTCATCACACCTTACATATATAAATCCAGTGTAAATAGATCATTTCATAAAACAAGGTTTGAAATAATATTAAAAAATCCCCATAAATAAAAAACTCAAAAAACCTCTGGGTAATAGGCCCACATTTGTTTTTCTCACTCCCATGTACCCTCATCCTAACAACCATGCCTCCATAAAACAAGATCTAGGTGAATGGTCCACCCACACAACACCTTATCTTTATGATCCTAGATATCTAATCAATGAACCATGAACATCATCTTATCCATGATATCAACCTCTCACTGGTGACTGACCTGAGAGTCATCATATAGAAACTGATGAAGATGACGTATGCGTTAGACATCATGGATCCTCTAAAACCATGGTAGAAATGAAAACATGCACACCTCCTTTCCAACTCGCCCCAACACCTCAAAGGGTCCAATTTTTTTTTGGAGAATTCTTACTCCCTCTACAAAACCTCCACTACCCACGTGAATGGGAAACCATCCCTAAAAAGTAGTCTCCAACATAGAAATCAAGGGGACTACTTCTAAAATCATCATTTGTTTTCGGTTTTTCATTCATCTCTTTCATCCTCTCATGAAAAAGATAAAATATTCCTGACATGGGTTGGACCACATCGGCACTAAGAACTGATGTCTCCCCAAACACTATCAAGAAAAATGTTGAATAAAAAAGTCTTCTATACAAGGATTCAAATGGATTAATACCAATGGAAGAGTTATAGATATTATAATAATATAACTCTACCAAATATAGATTTACTCTTTAAGATCCACCAAATTCAAAACAATGTGTCTTTAATGTAGAGTTGTCTTAACATATCAGGCTCCTTACCTTATAAAATTATTTTTTCTTTGTATCATGTTGTGTTTTGTGCATAGTGTTTGACTCATTAGTGATATAATGGTTATATAATAGATTATTAATGCTTGTAATGGATTTGGTTGGATTGGTTAATTTAAGGGATATGGTTAAATAAATTGGTTGTGTTTATGGAACATTTTTTATGAATTTTTGTGTGGGTTGTGCAATTAGAGGTAGAACCCATGGTGGTAGCATTGTGATTTGGTTCATTATTTAAGAAAACATAGGTTGGGAATGCATGTTTTATACCATATATTTATATTATTGTATATATTTTGATTTCTATATAAACCAACCCACTTTGAGAACTATGTGCCAATAACTCCCATAGTAACGTGAGGGTGTCCTTCTCAACATCCAGATGGTATGATAGACGGTAGTCCACCCACTCTTACCTACCCCCACATCCTTGAGGAGATGATATTAGTTTCATCAGGTAATATTTGGTGATATGCGATATCCTAGGTGTCTATGGTTGAGGTTGTTTGTTTCCCAGGTGTCTTTAATATGAGTTGTGATGTGCTTTCTCTTGTATCCTTAAGAAGTGTTTTGATATAATTTCCCAAGTTTATTCAGGAATATATGTGATGTGTTGTGAGGACCCGGTGTGTGTGGGAAGGAACTGTGGTTAGGACTAGGTGTGTGCGTGTAGGATGTGTTGGGAGGCCCATGTATGTGTGGGTGGGATGTTATATGGTATGCTCAGAAGAGGTGGGAGCACTAGGATATTTGTTATTAGGGTATAAGAGTTGATATTCAGTGGAAAAGTGGCCTAAGGTACCCTAAACACGATGTTATTTACTTTTTTTCTTTACTTTAGTTTCTTTATTTGTTGACCACGCTTTGTTAAGGATAGGATGGTTAGTATACATATTTGGTGTTGTCTGTTTCCATTATTTTTCATGGGATTATTAGCATGAGTCCCTCAAATATGCATGAGAGACCTAATTTTTTCTACTGAGTATACATTTATGCACACCCTTCTTATATAAAAACTTTTTCGATTTTATGGAGGTTTTTGTGGACCGTGATGGACTATACTTGCTCGTATCTTGAAAGTTTTTGTTTTGGTTCTTATCTTTTCATTTGGTTGTTTACTTTGGATATTTTTGTATTTGTAACAGTTCTATTTTAAAATTAAAAGGGGGTTCATTTTTTTCTTTATAATATATATATATATATATATATATATATCATGGATGATTTTGGGGATATACCATCTTATATACCGATCTTGATTATTGTAATGTGTAATGCATCCCATATTGTGAGATTTGTACAGCCATGGTGCTAGTCGATAACCTAAGGACTACTAGGGGAGGGACTCTGGTTTCATTAACTCCCATTATTCATTTCCATCCCAAGGGGGAACTTTTGGAGGGAGGGGTCCTATATTATGGTTTCAAAGGTGATGGTTGATATATAAGATAGAGTTTGGAGTTAGACATAATGATGATTTCATGAGACGGTCTTTCAACAGTTCCAATTAACCTCAGTACATGACATAGGCTAGAGAGACTGGCTTGGACATGTGATTTTCCCCCCATCTATGATCTATTGCATGGACTCTGTGCTTATTTAATGACATCGTCAGATGGAAATTCTTTTAGGGTACAGACCTAGGAGAGGTAAATGCATCATAATTACTACTGTTCTTATTTTAATTAAGTTTTTTTGGTAGGGTTAGAATAGATAAAATTAATTACATGAATTAAATATTTTTTAAATAAATTTCCATACTATTATAGAGTATGAAACCATGTTTTACATTTAATCTATGGCTCCTAGTCATTTTACACATATCTCTTAGGTAGTAGTGGGTTTGCATTTTTTTCTGGTTGATCGTCGTAGGGTTAATCTGGATAATGAGAATTATCAGTGGTATAGGGATTTTTCTTTATCATAGGAGAAGGTTCTGGTAAATTATGGGAGAATTTTTTCACATGTGGAGATAGAGAGTTTGTTGGAGTAGCTCGAGAACAAATATGATTTTATCTAGGCCCTGACAGATAACTGAGTAACTTTGGTTATTATTAAGATGTGGGGAACTACGCGTCAGTGGTGAACATTATATCTGGGATAGAAAAATGAGGTATATATTCTGTGGCTTGAATTCTAGAAGGAGTTTTAGGAAGAGTTTCTTTTATTGACCATGAATGAGGAAAAGAGGAAGATGATACTCTTCCTCCCCTAGGGGAGTATGTCGGTGCATAAAAATTAGTTAAAATTCATGTAACTTCTTCATTCTGCCCCATATTAATTCTAGATGAGGAGTCTCATGTAAGATGTCTTGAGGAGTTACTGCATCTTTCTATCAAGTATTTTGTTACTCCTATTACTTTTCAAACATATCTGGGGGTTTTGAAAATTGTAGAGGTGATTGAGAGGAAGAATTCATGAGGAGGTCTAGAGAGAGAGGGGAATGATTATAGTTTTTAGATAGGAAAGGTTTGTAGTGGAAGATCTCAGGTGCCAAGATCATCGAGGTTTTGACTGGTGGGAAGACGGCCTCCGCAACATCATTTCAAGCTTTCTAATGCAAAATACCTACATGTATTTCCTATGGACTTGGGGATGTTGTGTTTATTATGTGGCATTTACAGCTTTCTTCAAAATCATCTCGTAATGGCTGTTCGATCTCAGTGTGGTGGAGGTGGACATGTTCAACATCATGATCAGAAGTAGTTACTGTTAAGACAATATCATTAGTAGGGATAATGCACCTTTTCTCTACTGAGGGGAGATGGATCATGTAGAGGTTGGCCCTAGGTTGTCCCTAATCGTTAGGGACCGTGACCCGAGCAAGGTCGTGGAGGTGATCGTCATAATAGAAGAAGAGGAGCCTGGTGTGGTCAGTTGGACGCAGTGGAGGCAGTAGTTCTAGCAGGGCTATAGATAGTTTGAGGTATGATCAGTTTGGTTAGTAACCAATATTGTTCCTTGATTGATTTATGTACTTTTTACTCCTTTATTTTACCCTCTCTATTCCATTCTATGGGTCAAGAAATAGAGAGACATCCCATGCCCATGTTGTTGATAATTCCATCCTGGGGATAGAATAGTTTGTTCGATGTGTGAATGGCATATAGGATGATGATAAGACTACATCATTCTCATGGGGATCTCTTCTTGATAAAGATTTAGTAATAATCTATCATCCATGGCATTGACTAGTTGTAGTTTTATACATGCTGTTATTGAATTATTCTAAAGGAGAGTGATGTTTTTTGATTTTGATGGCCAGTGTGTGGTCTTCACTCATGAGTGGGGTTGTTAGGTGGGTCGTCGTCATGTGGAGCCCCTTCTCTGGTTGTTGAATGAACCTTCAGTGGAGTTAGTGGAAATTGAAATGGAAGACATTCCTTGGATATCTGGGGAGTTCCATGATATTTTCCCCAAGTATTTTTTGATGTTACCCCCTTGATGTAATGTTTATTTCAGTATTGAAATTTTTCTCAATACATATCTAATTTTAGTGGATCCTTATCAGATAAAACCTAATGAGTTATGGGTGTTAAGGATTTAGATAGATGAACTGATGTAGAAGGGTTTATTGGTCTATTGTGTCACCATGTGGTTCTCCAATATTGTTCACCTAAAAGGTAGACGGTGGTATGAGGTTGTGTGTAGACTATGGGAGGTTAAATTAGGTGACAGCCTAGAAAAATTACCTCATCCAAGTATAGATGGTCTTTTTGAACATATGATAGTATAGATTTGGTTTTATAATATCTATCATCGATCTGTATATGACCAGTTAAGGGTTAAGAATGAGATATCCCGAAGACTACTTTTAGATGTAGGTTTGAGAACTACTTTTTTGTAGTAATTCCATTTAGTGTTAATAATGCACAAGACATGTTCCTGGGGAATATGATCTTCATGTTCCATGAGTTCCTAGATCTGTTTATCTCCATATTCAACTTTGATATATTAAAATACCTGATGTTAGTGGAGGAGCACACCAAGCATCATAGAACTCTATTGTAGGTTCTTTGACACCACCATCTCTATGTAATGTTATCCATGTGTATCTTTTAGACACCATAGGTATATTTACATAGTCATGTGGTGTCTCAATAGGGTGTGTTGGTAGACCCATTTATATTTGAATGAGTTTTTTTCCTGGGAATCACCCAAGAATAGGGAAGAGTTTTACACTTTTCTTGGTCGTATAGGCTATCATTGGAGGTTGTACCTGATGTATCATGGTTTTCATAACCTATGACACCATTGACTAGGATGTATCAATATTTTATGTGGGTTTATTAGATTCAAGAACTGTTTGACTCTCTAATGGGGAATTTGGTTAGTGTTCCATAGCTCTGATTACCTATGTAAGGGGTGATGTTTGAGGTATTTTTTGCACATCCTATTCGGGTTTGGTATGCATGCTGATGCATCAGCAAGATGTGATCTATTATGGGTCTAGGGAGTTATGTCCTCATGATATTAACTATTCCACCAATGATCTGTAGATAGTATTAGTGGTTTCCATACTGATGTTATAGAAGAATAACCAACTTAGGGAGGGCTTTTTGGACTTCACAAATCAAAATAGTTTGATGTATGTATTTTACCAGTGTGTTCTGAATCTAAGACAACAGATTTGGATGTAATTTAATTTGGATTATGATTTTGAGATAACCTACACAATAAGAAATAGAAATGTCGTGTTCGAATATTTGAACATAAATTTATAGAATGAGGTTTTTTTAGGAATTAGAAAATTTGTGGAAAGTGATGGAGGAGTTGGTAGACAAGAACGTAGATGCAAGAGTGGATGAGGTGGTGTAGCTTCATGGAGATCTGAGTTCCATTTTCTTGGTTTGGGATGCAGGATTTACCTATTGATTCTAGAGGAGATTACAACATGATTTTTGGACATAGTTTCACCTCGGCACTATTTTCCACCCTTAGAAAGATGGGAAGATGAAACAGACTAACCCGATATTGTAGGATATATTGAAGAAATTCATATTGGACTTTTTTAGATCTTGCATACGACACAAATAATTGGTAGAGTTTTCTAATGACAACAACTATTATTATTTCATTGGCATGACCCTGTATGAAGGCTTCTATGAAATATCTTTTTCTTCACAATTGTGATGGGAAGAGGTTGGGGAGACATTAGCTCTTGTTCTAGATGTGGTGTAGGGGATGAGAGAAAAGGATCACATAGTTCATGAGAGTATAAAATTAGCACATTACTGACAGAAGTATTATGTAGATCATGGAAGGAGGACCTTGGAGTTTGAGGTTAGAGACCACATGTTCTTGAAGGTTTTACCTTGACTAGGGAAGAATATGTATGACATAGGGATTAATCATTATTTGAGGTTATTTGGACCCACTGAGGTGTTGGGTAATGTTTTCATGGTGGTATACCAGTTGGCATTGCCACCATGGATAGAGTGCACCACTATGTCTTCCAAACCTCTCCTATTATTCGTTACGTACATGATGACTCCTAATTCATTGACTGGGGAGAGATGGATTCTCGGGATGATGTGACGTTCATGGAGTAGCTAGTAGATATCCAGAATCACCAGGACAAGGTTTTTCATGGAGAGACCATTTACTTGGTTCTTTTGCTGTGGAGGATTGCTGGTCAGGATACTGGTACTTGAGAGAGAGAAATGTATATGTGTTCCTAGTACATAGTTTTGTTTTGTGTTATTTATTTTCACAATTTTGTTCTAAAATGTGATGATTGAACTGTGTTTTATGAAATGATCTATTTTCCCATGGTTTCTTATAAGTGTGGTTTGATTTGTAAAGAATTCATGATATGTAAAAATGGAAGGACCAAATTACTAATTAATATTCATTAACTGCAATGTGATTAAACCCATGAATGTGAGTTAGTACTGCAAAGAATGGATAGTATCATCACATGTAAGATAGAATTCTTGGATTCTTGTGTTCAGGATGGTGATGTTCATTATTGGTGTGGTGGATTCTCATAAATTTTTATTGGTGAAGAGGTGTCATGACATCCTCATATGGATACAAAATCTTACAGCATAAGTGATCATAGATTCTTTTCATGGCCCGTTATTCTGCAAAAAAAAATTGACACCCTTTTGAGGTACGATTTATTTTGTTTCTCCTTATTGTGAATAATGTATGAGGGATATAGTTATTTCACCATTGGATCATTTTTGTTCCAGGATAATCAATGATAACAATCAATTACATGAAATTGATAGTGTCAGGTGGAATCTATTTACAATCCTTTGACATTGTGATATTATGATTTTGATCTTTTAAATTATATGGGCTTGATGCCCTACTGAAAATCAAGGCCATTGGTGGACCGTGTTTTTGTACTAAATGATTTATGGAATGAAATTTGTTCTTTTGTTGGAAACATATATATGGAAATTTTTTAATGAAATATATTTTACTAATTAATGGATTCCCTGGTATCATATAGTTTCAGTGATTACCCCTGAATTAATAAGTGGAATTAAATTAACGATGCCTTGTTAAATCTAGAATTGTGTTTTTTAAACATGGGGTGACATGATGTGTGGATTTTTTTTGGTTTGTGTTGTGGTTTTTTGGGTGCATTTCTTTGTGTTGTAAGATATATTTGGTGGTGTGATGGAATATCAGGTAGAGATATTATTTCATTGAGGGATGGATGAGAAGAATTATGTAGCGGGGCTGTAGAACTGTTGTTACAGTAGTATTGGTATGGGTACTTCTCTATTAATAACATGTGGAATGATTCAACACATATCTATAGATTTATATATGATATATCATGAAAGGGTGTTAAAGTTATTGGTCATGGAATGGCATGTCTTTAAATAGAAACTTTCTTAATTTATCAGGATCATCTCCTTCAAAAATGTCTTTTACTATGATTCCTTTTGTGTGTTGTGCTTAGGGGATTCCCAAGTAGTGATGGAATTGATAACTAATAGATAATTTAAGACTAGAAGGCCTTGGGTTTTCATGGTTAATGTAATAGAAATAAATATATAAATTTTCTTGGAATGTGGGATGTGTTTTATGAGTTATTGTGTGGTGTTGCGAATTTTGATGTAGCAGCAATGGTGGAAGTTATTTGAGTTTGTTGTTTTTTTTGAAAACCCATTTGCTGGGAATGAGTGTATAATATCATATATTTATAAAATTGTATTCCTTTTGATTTACATACACACACCACCCACTTTTATCACCATGTGTTGATCACTAGTATAGTTATGCTTGTGTGTCTTTTCAAACAGCCCCATGAGAAGATTGATGGATGGACACCCACTCATCCCTGATCCCTCCTCTAGGAAATGAAAACCCGAGTTTACACAGGAAGGACTTGTGGATGTGTGATATCCCATGTGTTTTCAGGAAAGGTTCTTAATTTCCCATGTGTCTTCGGGATTAGTTGTAAATTTATTTTCATAGTTTCTTCGGGTTGATTTGTGATGTTCCTTCCAATGTATATTCGAGATAAGATGTGATGTGTTGTAAGGCCTAGGTGTGTGTGGGAAGGATGTGTGAGGATACCTAGCTGTGTACTGGCAAGATGTGTTGTTAGGCCCTGGAGTCTATGGGTGGGATGTGTTGTGGGGCACATGTGTGTGAGGGTGGGATGTGATGTGTTATGTTTTAAAGATGTGGGAGTACCATGACATTTTCTATTAGGTTTTGAGAGAGGAAAATTTGTGATAACATGGTGTGGGGTACCCTATAATCGATATTCATTACTTATATTACTTTAAATGACATGAATTATTTGTTTAGGATGTCTCGGTGAGGTTTGGATGGTTAGTATAACAACTAGGTGTTGTTTGGTTCTGATATTTTCACATCGGAGCATTAGTATTATTCCCTCACATGTGAATGATAATCTTTTGTTCTCCAAATAAGTATAACTATATTCTCACCAAAATAATATAAATATATTTTTAGTTTTATTGGAGGATTTTGCGTACCATTTTGGACCTTACTAGCTTAGATCATAATAGTTGTTGTATCACAGTTTCGCTTTACTTTTGGGTATTTACATTGGATATTTTTATATTTTTACAAGTATTATTTTAAATATGCATGTGGGATGTTTTTTTGATTTCAAATATATATATATATCATAGAGTTTATTTAGATATGGACCATCTTATTGCCCGATCTTTTTTCTAGTAAAGGGTAATACCTCCCATATTGTGAAATTTGTACACCCCTAGATCTAGTCTCCAACCCAAGGCCTACTGGAGTTGGGACTAAGGGTTATTATATCCCTTTTTCATCTCCAACCCTGTATGGATATCTTTGGTGTGAGGGGCTCGTGAGGTGTGATTGGAGTTACATTATAAATCTAGTAAATTATAGGATTCCAAATTTTAAGACAATCACTGAGAGTGATTATGTTTGGTATAGTTCGCACCTTTTTATGTGGAAAAAAATAGAGGCATGTGAGTCATATCATAGAGGTCCATAACTCGATGTAAAATCATTTTTTGGAGTAAGAGTTGTGTTATACTTTATCTCAAGAAAAATACACTATTCATGATCACTCATGAAGTGGTTTTGTTGGGTTGGATGAACAGGTGAAGCTGGGTGGTGAGAAGACAACTAATTTTTTTGATCTATTAATAAAACCAAAACAGATAGTGGTGTTAGGTCCCTAGAATTTTTGGATTGTTGCCAGCCTTTCAATTACCTACCATTGTGGTTGGCATGATGCTCACAAGGCATGGAATCCTAGAGGATGATTTTAAAGTAGATGTCTCTATTTTAATAGATGATAACAATAATATATTGGGGTATTATTGTGAATTAAATGTGAAATTTTATTTTTGTGGGGATATCAGGTTTTGGTGCAACTAATTGAACAATATGAAATTCTCTTACGCTTCATAATTCGTAACACATGCCTATGAAAAAAAATGTTACGAATGTTATTAATTTTCATCTAATGTATTGAACTACATTTTTTTTATTAATATGTGTGCAGTTTTTGGCGATTTCTTGGATAAATAGTATGAATGGATAGTCATGTTTAGTAATTTAATTAAGTGATGGAAATGTTAGGTTCTAGAAATATCAATATTCATGAAATTATATGACAATATGGATACTCATATTGTGGGAATAATCGATCTTTTCCCATGTGAAATGGCGTCTCTTGTTGGAAGGTTCATGTTATTATGTATGACCGACAATTGAACAAACACATGGTCAAAAAAACCTATGTATAACATATCTAACAGTATCTAGTTCCAAACTGGATAAATGTGTATTCATTAATATGTATTATTGGATAGAGACAAGATGTAGGCTATAAACATCAGAATAATTCGCAAGATCTGGGAGGGAGTATGACAGTTTGTTCATTGGCGAATGTCTGGGATCCTTGTTCTTGGTGCGAGAGGTTAATGAATCAACAATGGAAAAAAAATCAAATTAGATACACAAATTAATAAGGATGATTTAACATTTTAATGGACATTATGAGGATTTGTTCATCCAAATTAGTGGTTTTCTGGATTGTTGATCAAATTTTGGTGATCTACCGTTGTTGTTAGCCATCTAGAAGTGTAAGGAAATGAGGTTCCATGTGAACCGAAAGGTAGTGGGTTGGAACCACATCAAGATTCTCATATCACAAATTATTAAGGTGTTTTGTAATCATATATTGACCATTTATATAAATTGTAGTGTATTTGGGTTGTGTTGGTTGGTAGAGAATAGTTAGTTATGTTTGGAAGTAGGCATGAGGTTTGGAATCGGCTTTTAGAATGTGTCTTGTAATGAATCAAGAAATTGGTAATGTACTATATTGAGCAGGTATTTAGACTATTAGAATCATGTAACATATGGTGATTCATATGTTGTGGACTATATTTTAGTTTTATAATGATGTATTTAAGGTAAACATGATGTGTTAATTTTAATTGTAATACTGACCAAGGTCACATATTTGATGGCAATGACCTCATTGGATTAACATCTATTGTTTGTGGTTTGATTCATGTTGTGGGATCATTATTGGAGTTATAAAATGAGAATTAACATGAGGTGGTCTAATATTTTTTAGGGATAGAGTTTATATACCATGTGAATATTAATCAAGGAATATTTGGAGGCATGATTCACGTTATTCCAAAACCTCTCGTGGATGAGAAGCGGTATAGTTGGGGATTGTATTGACTCATATCACAACGTGTTGAAATCAGCAAGTAAAGTTTGAATAATTTCATCTTTTTTTGGAAATGTGGTAGTTTGGATGACGTTTTGGGTTAAATCTGAGTGTATAGGAGAATTTCATAGGCCATTTTAAATGTTTTATGGGTTTTATCCTCATTATAAGAAATAGTGGGGTTTCCTATAGAAAATTATCTACGTTATGGAGGATCCTAACATTTGGCAGAAAAATATAATGAATGGATTAAAAATCCATGTTTCCTTATCTAATAAATCATGTGGAACCCTCTAGTGTCCAACATCATGACTAGAAAACTATATGAATGGTTATGTTCCCAAACTATGCATGTTCATAAGAGAGGAAGAATGCCTCATAGGATTAGATCATGGTTATCTAAATTGTTAACCCAACCCATGTGGGCCTAAATTTAATTATGTAAAAGCATAATTTTTGGACATAATAATTATAAATTAATATATTATTATTACTATCGAGTGATCTATATAAACTAAACTCTCTATAATAATTACATTGAAATTTACAATTCATTCGAATTTGATTCCAATGGATCCATGTGAGTTGATGGACTAGAATTAAGAAATGTGTTGAAAAACATCCTTTATTCATTTTTCCCAGATGGAACTTTTATCACATGAAACAAATATTATATATTTTGAATTTCATTTCCCAATATATGGACTCTAATTCCATTTAAAAATGAATTCTTTGAGTATTGATAGAATGGTGTTGGAATTGACATGTCAAAGACATACCATTGAAGAGAGCATGGTATTTAAGGAATAGTGGATATTTCCATGTATGTTATCATATATTGATCATCATTAAACATTATTATCATCAATTCCATTTTCCATTAATGATCTTGGTCGATGTTATATTCTATGTGATATCGTTATTAGATAATTGGATGATAGTTCTATCAAGACAAGATGGAATTGCACAAGAATATCTGGTATTTGGATCGTCATGGATAAATGATGTATTTTGATGATGAGTGTGTATATTTTTTGGGAAATTTTTGATTGTATGTATCATCATGATGTTGTTTTTTTCAATTTTAGTTGAAAATAAAATTGATTTTGAAAAGAGTGCACAAACACTATCGGACGACGTTGTGGGTAAGATACATTTGTTCGGTTGGTTTCTTATAATGGTTTTAATTTAATAATATAAAATTTTTATTTATTTTATTTTCACGTGATATATATTTTTCATAGAATACTGTTATAAGTGTGAAAAATAACCTTCAGGGGTGGTCAGTCATGTTTCTAGCTAGGTAGTGTTATCTGGTAAATCATTCTGAATGTATTAATTTTTCCATTGAATGTGAGTTTACTTATAAATGATAAATCAAATATCATTTAGTTATAATTAATTAATATATAATTATTGGAAATGATTATGATATTAGGATGATCAATGGATGTAGAATGGTCTTGGATAACTCATAGAAGTTGTTGGGCTTGCTTGATTGGGAGATGACTCCATCTTAGGTTGGTGATCCAATTTTCTCTACCCAATAGTATTAATCATGGTTTATTGTCATGTGATATGAGGTTCACCACCTTGGGAGAAGGAACCTTAAATCCCTAATTAGTAGTGAACGACATGTAATTCTCAATCAATTAATGACCCTTTAGAATTAATTAGTTAATGGAACTATGCCAAATGTAATTGAAAAATCACCATGGGCCATGATTGAGCCTTGTATTGTGGATTAATATCATTCATTGGTGGGAAAGACATGATAAAAAATTAGTGCCTTAAATAACATGATATTCCTTCTGTTTTGGTTTTTGTTACATGATACCTATATCCTATGAGACTATGGTTGACAATTTATCACATATTTTTTCATACATAGCCTATAAAACCAATGTCCATTTTTATCCCTTATCTCTATATATGTGTGTTAATAGCCTCTAAAAATCATGCATGATGTGATATCGTATGTCTATGTCTGTTATTACTTATAGGGTTAGGATATATTCCAAATTTTAAATATATAAACATAAATATAAAAGACACATGTGATGAGGAATTCCATGAGTGTTCTTAGATAGCATAATAGACCATGTTTGACTTGTTGATCACATTTGTGTACTTATAGATACAATGAATCATGAAGATAATATATAATTTTTAAATATATATAAACATTACAATTATATGATAAATCATATTTCCTTTGAAGGTATTATTATTGTTATGATGATTGGTGGACTATTTTGTTATGATAACTCGTTAGAGTTGGAGTATGCATGACATTAAATGATGATTATGGAACATGACTTAGGGTAAAGGCACAATGGTGTTGAGTCCAGAAAAATTACAATAGTTGTGGAACATGATTTTCTTTATGGCTTGAACTAGAACATGATTCGTTGAGGATATGATATATAATGTCCACCAGTCATCGTTATTACTAGACATGAAACATGATTCGTTGAGGATGTCGAGTGACATGTTCATCAACCTTCTGGCTAGTCTTGATTGTTACTAATATCCATTATTTATACATTTATATATATATATATATATTATGAAAGTAAAACTTTGGTTCATAGAGGAATAGAAGGTTCATGTCACCTCTTTAAATGAGTATTAATTAAAAATATTTTCGTTCGTGATTATATGCATTGTTCTGGTATTTATGTATTTCCTAATTTAGATATACAGATCTTATCAGATTCATAGACATTTAATTTTTCTAGATAGGTACTACAATGGTTTTTTTTGTCTCATACTTTTTTAATTATAAATTTATCCTGTCTTTATGACACTTGGGTCCCTGATCAACCCTAATGAGTTACACTTATAGGTTGGGATGATACTCGAGTTTGATCATGTAGGGAGATAGGTCACTATGATTTTGGAGACTAGGTTGAGGTGTGGCTTGAAGGTGGGTATATAGCCTCTTGTGAATTGTTATTTTCCCTATTTTTATACATAATAAAATTAGTGGGAAATTATATTTTATGTGTTTAATTAAAAAAATTTAGGCATTTATTTTTCCACATTAAACCATTACTGAGGTAATGTTATTTTTTCTCTATACTCTAATTATAAACTACATACATGATTTTTTGTTTATTTTCAATTGTGTACTGTGATTGAGGGTATAATATCCTTATTACCTTACATAGAGCATCATTGATAGTCATTAGACTTTAGGGTATGGAGAGAAAAACATGAGGTTATGTGACGCTCTATCTCATACCCAGTTATACAGTTTTGGATGTTACACATATTCTATGACAGAAGGTTTGGAATAATCACAAGGTTTCTCACTTCATCTTCCATTATGATGGGTTGTTTTTTTGATAACCTTAACATTTTTCCTTTTACCAATAGTTCCTTCTAGTTCCAACCATTACTAATACCAAAATAGTTTACATAATTGGAGAAAAATAATTATAATTATTAATGATCATAATCATGAAAATAACTCAACCTAAAATATATTTTCATTTTCCATTGTCACATTGGTCTACAATTCCTTTAATTTATCACATATTGGTCTCAGTTTGATTGAATTTTGTTTATGTTGGATTATTTTATTCATATCAACCTAATCCATTAACGTGTCTAGGAAATAAATTATTTATAGTAGTTATAAAGAGAAAATGATCTACCAATTAATATCACATGGGAGTTTCATACCTTGAGTAAATTTAGGACCCTTTATTGTGCACTAGTAATAATTTATTTAATATCCAAAAAAACCATTTTCACGGTTATTATCCATTATGTACATTTGATCTAGATCCATTATCCACTTGTAGTATCTTGAAAGGGATGTATTGTAATAGAAGACAATATACTTAATGTATTACCAATATTTAATGTTATCATCCACTATTTGTAATCATATTAAAGGAATTCACCAAGGTTCTGTAAACTACTACAAAAAATAAGTAAGCTATATTCCAAAAAACCCAACACTTAATCATACAACAACCATTGATACCCCTTAAGACCATGAATTAAATAATACAATAAACTCATGATTCAAATAACACATTTCACAAGTAGTTTCTTAGAACAATGACATAATAGATTATTTTTTAGATATTAGAATTATAAAAATTCTAATCTATAATTATTTCTCAATTATAATACTCACATAGACTCTATTACAGGATATTTACAAGTTATACATATCTACATAACATGGGGAAATGAAAAAACATAAGAAATGAGAGAGAAATAATTCTTAATAAAGAAAGACATATACGCATGTCTTAAAGGGAAATATCAATGTAATGTGAGAAGATAGGGAAATTGGATTTAATAAATATAAAAAAACATGTAATAATAACAATTGTCTATAAGTCATGATAAAAAAACATGTTATCTCAAATGAAGAAAATTATACCATGAATGATGTGTGTGGAATCCTGATATATCAAATATTAATCTAGGAGAATAGTTATAGGAAAATGATTATGATATAACAATACAACAAAATCATAATCATATAAATCATATTTGTAGTCTACTCACAAATATATTCATTACATATGCGTCTTGGGATAAATAACCATTTACCTAATTGTTATTGGGATAACCCTCATGTGTATCATTGGGATTGGGATAAAACATCCCATGTTCTATTCAAATTTTTTAAAAATCTTCCCATGAACAATTTGGATAGGATAAATCCTACATTATTCCCTTTCAATTTGGATAAAATATTTTATGTACACAATTAATCCCATGATACATAAAAATTAAAAAATATATTTGAATATTATATTGTACAACACCCATCATCATCCATATATATGTCTTCCACTCAAAGTCAACCATAAACATATCTAAATGAGCCCATTAAAAAAGAATAGGTTTATTAAACATTAAAAAAATCACAAAAGATAACCTAAAATGAAAAAATATTATGAAAAATAAAATTATCATTTATTAAATATATTCTAATAATTTTTTTAGGATTATCAAAATATCACATCATAAGACACAAACCTCAAAGTAAAAATATATGTGAAAATAAGAATGTTTTCCCCAATGTTTCTGAAATTGTTATAAAATGTGAATTGAAAATTACATTCAAAACATTTTTGAGAAGGGAAATGTAATAAATTAATAAATATAAAAAAATAGTTCCCAATAAAAATTCTTTGAATGTATAAAAATTATATAAAAATATGTGTGGTGGAGGAAAAAACACTTGATTCTTAATGAATGTAAACTCATTTTTCTCTTTTTCTTGAAATACCATAGTCTGGAAACCCACATAATAAATTATAATAATAAAAAAATTATTATAAAGTGAATAATTTGGAATAAAAGTAATATTTTAGTTCTAAATATTATGATTTTCCATTAAGTAATTTTTAAAATTTTAGAGAAGTAAACAAATAGGTATGTATAATAAATACATTTAAAGAGGTGAGAAATACTATTGATGAAATTTCATTTCCACAAAACAATAATATCCTAAATAAAAAATAATTTGGTGTGAAGCATGATTTACCTAGAGAAGAAGGTTGAAATATTACATAGCATCATCATAAGATAGAATAGATAATTCTCTAAATATAATTTTAATTAAGGAGTTATTATGACCCAAGGAATGTGTTTGAGTCATGAAACTCCCTTAATGTCATTATAACCTAGGAATAAACACACCATGAGAATAAAATAATTAAATATAACATTTAATATCAAAATAAATTACATAATAAAAATAAAAAATAATAAATAGATAATATTTATATTGTTTAAAAATATTTCCTGGTGTATAGAATAAATATGTCTTATATAATTACAATTTGAAACAAATTAAACCTTAAAAATTAGGACTCATTTGAATACATACCTATAGAGAGAGATAGATTACATTAGACTTATATTACATTAATAAATGGTATTTCATGAAAACATATCACATATAATAACAATATAGACCACATATAAAATTACCTGCATAATATAAAATATATCTAAAAGACAGGAATTTTAATACAAAAAACCCTAACATTTAATAACAAATAGTATGGTGAAACCTAACCTCTTAAAAACATAACTCACCTAATAAATTATTTTACAACCATATTTATAAAAAGTACCCTTTCATATAATTCCATTTTTATAATTTATTATGAATATATTAGTTAGTAATTGGTTTTTACAATCAAGTGTTAAAACGCTTAGTTGTCTAATTATTATTAACTCCATTAAGATGATATTTATTATCAATAAGTGGTTCCAAGGTAATAAATACCATATAATTAAGGATATATTATTTAATTTTTTAAATTAATTAATTAAATAACATTCTCATTAGGGTAAATACATTAATATATTTTATGTAAATAGAAATTATAATGAACTAGTTATTGATGTGTTTAATGATCGAAATGTTAGATAATAATATATATATTAAATTTTTAGAAAACCCTTCATTTTTTTTAATTATAACATTATTAAATTATATTAACATTATAATACATACCATTATATGTTAAGACATAATAGTTCTAACATCATTTATGTAGGCAGTAACATCAACACAAATGATAACAAATTATAATGATTTAATGAGTATTGTATTATATTTAGATAATGTTAAAATGAAATATAAATATGCTTAATCATGTCATAAGCATCATATATAATCATAAAATCAATTTTTTGAACCTTCAATGATGGTTGGTTGTGAAAAATGAATTTTCATTCTCATATAGGTGGTATTCCCAACATATGTATAAATGATAGTTTTGTTCTTCAATAAGGATGGGATAGATGAATAGAAAATTTCAATAAAAATATTGTAGTAATATTAATCTATGTTAGGTATACCAATATAACTATATTATTGTGTCAAGAATAAATTTTAATGAATATAATTGATAAGAAATGGAATGTAATTGATAATACTTGTAAGAACCCATATCTTCTTTTCAGGTATGAATCTTGTTATCTGGTTGTTTTTTGAGAAAAAGTGGAGTTTATGGACATTTCAAGAGTTCACGCTATGTACTCATTTTCCACGGGTGAGAATGTACTAGCTGTGTAATGGATGATTACATGGATGTGTGTGGTGACCTGGAGACCGCCTAATGCAGAGGTCGGAAAAGGAAAGTACACACCATGTACTTTTAAAGAACACGCCTTGTACTTTTTTTCATTAAATGGACCGGTGTCACATTTGAAAGACCGAACACACATCTTCTAGACCTATCTCATCAAGGACCATCTGAATGGATGTAGATCTTCTCAGAGCCCCCGACTCACCGTCTGTTCTTTTAATCGACTGTCATTGATTGCTTTCGAATCGCATCAGTGATCTACCCCTTTTTCCTGAACATCATCTCTTGATTTTTCCTATCTCATGAGATATCCTCAGTTGAACGTTTTTAATTTTTTTGTTGTTCTATGATGCTCTAGTGTGATTCAAGGCATGAGATTCATGTATATCGATATCACGATGCTGAGGTTGGTGGTTTGTGCCTATTTGTAGATAGTCTTTGAATTTTATGAGAAAAAGTGCTCAATACCCAAGAACAACATTTTGAGTGTTTATGGATTTTTGCCCTGTTTTTCATGATATGCCTTGTTTTTTTTGATAGATGTTGTTTTTTTATGAATAGTGTTAAATTTTTCATGCGATAGAGGTTTTTCCCATGTTTTCTTATTTGAATGTTTTGTCTAGCTTGCATGTTAGGCTTGTTTGCTTTCCATGCCAAGGATTGTTAGGATGGAATCATTATTATCTAACATGTTGTGATAGGTTGTAGATTGTTTATCCAATTTATTCCTGAGGTTTATATTGGATTCCACATAACATTTGTGCATAACTGTCTTACACAGGGCCTTGAGAACCTTGGGTAGTATACCATAGGGAGAATGGACGTTGAGGGATTCTCCAGAGTGTTTGTTTTACTGTTACGTTGCGAGACCATAGGGGGGATGGACACAAGTGCTCTCTCAGACTGTCTATAGTTCCACGATGCGGGCACATGGTAATTGGACATTGAGTGCTTCCTCAGAGTGACTATAAGTTACTGTTATGAAGCCACATGGGGGATTTACGGTGACTGCTTCCTTAGAGTGTCTTTTCTAAAGATGAACTGGAGGGGTTTGATTGTGAGTACTTCCTAGATGGTTGCATTTTATTATTATTGAACTAGAGCTGTTAGTTTGTGTGTACTTCCCAAAGGGTTTCCTTCTATTGATTAGCTACATACTTGATATATTAATTGATTTCAATTGAATTTGTAGGATTGTAACTATTATTACTTCCTTATTTCCTGCTTTATTTTGTTTATTGTCTTCCAAATATATTCCCTGACTGTTAGGCACATATCATTGTTTAGTTGCCTACTGAGATTCTTCTCGCACTCTATTTGGGTCTTGCTTTTGGGCCCAAACAGATTATATTGTTTCAGGTCTAGATAAGGTCTGGAATCCTTCTACATCAGGTACTTGATTACTGCGGAGCTGGGGAGCATGGGGAAAAGATGAGGCTTGCGATGATGTGAAGATTTTTTACTTACTTTCCTTTTGTACTTTGGTTTAGTATTGTATTCAAGAATTGTGATTTGTTTGGATTCTTTTTTATACATATGTATCATTCATCATTATATATATATGTTCTCTAGTTGTTTATTTCTTTAGTCTTCAATTGTTAACTTATTACAAGTTTTACGTCTTCCGCTATTGTTATCTGTTTTACTTCCATTGTTTTACTCTTCCAATGAGGGAATAGTTTCCCCATTATCACACCTAATACCCTCGTTGCTAGTCGGCAGCCCCTGGCATTTGGGGAAATGCATTTGAGTCCATGTGACCAACTATGTATGGGGCACCTCTAGGCGGATCGTGGAATTGGGATGTTATGAACTGGTATCAATGGGGTACTCATTTCTTCTTGAATTACTATTTGGAGCCTATTGGATGGTCTTTTTAACGAATGGATGTTTTCACTATTCCAAATTATATTAACCCTTACATGTACAGTACCACTAAGGGGTCGATCCATAAGGAACAATGAGGTTATTTTATCTTTATGTAATTTAATTTGTATTTTTGTTTTTAGTGAGGTATGCTGAATTTAAAAATCCACTTTGGTTGGTTGTTTGGGCACAAAATGTACACTTGGTTTCTAATCTTCTTTTAACAAATTTATTAATAAAATGAATGTAAAGAAAGGAAATCTATTTTTAATGAAAATAGTGATAGAAATGCATTGGGGTTATGGATTTGTGATAAGTTGATAATTAAATCATGTTTCTTATGAGGTTGTGTTGTTCATGATAACCCAACTCTATGGGTTTAATTTCTAATAAAGTTTCCTTGGTCCGGTAAACTATAGATTTTGAACTAAGGAGACTAACTCCTTGGTCCGGTAGTTAGTGTTTGACATATCTTTATTTGGATTAGTCCATTTTGAGAGGATGTATACTTCCAATTTTCATGAAGTTGTTTGTTGTTATTATTCTTTTGAATCCATGAAAACTCTTCCCTTGGTCTGGTACAAAATTTCTAGTGATATTAAAAAGTGATTTAAGAAGAATAAGAAGAGATTATTAGAGAAAACACATTCAGAGCAACTAAATTCAAATTAAAACTCATCAGATTCCACAACCCCAACACACCGGGTGTTTAGTTGCACATATTAAAAATGATAAGCGAAAAACTATTGATACCTGATGAAATCATCCTTGGAACATTGAAAAATGAAATGGATATTCGGTAGACCAAATCACGGTAGTACGGTGACAGAGAGTCTTTCCTTCGGAACCTCAACACTTTCCTCTAAAAAATACTACACACACCACCACCACTGGTCTAAAGGCCAAGGCCTCCTTTTATAGAAAGTTAAAATACATGGAGTGTAAGAAAATACACACAGTGTAATTAATTTCAATGAGTTTTTGCCCCATTTTCCCCGCTGGTGGGAAGCCTAACACACCATATTTGGCATGGAACACCACGCCGCCAGGTTGGTGAATCTACAAGGTGTGTAGTGCCGCCATACATTGTGAGTAGTATCAAAATTTCGGCCACCATCCCCGTGTAGAAATGCAAACACGGCGTGTAGAGATGTCAGACGGCGTGTCCCATTTAGCCAGCCACATGGGCATGTAGACTCTTCTCGACCACCAACTACTTCTAGAATGTCTTACACATTGTGTATCAATATGAACACGGCGTGTACATCCTTTTGGTTACATGGGAATGTGTTTTTCATGGTCATCCCATGTCTGAGTTTGAAATTACGCAGTGTGTATATAAGTACACACCGTGTAGTTGGAAATTTTTGCTTGGTTTTCCTCCTTGTGCATTTGGCCAAAAACCTTCTGAATATGAAAAAGATCACCAAAATCAATGTATTTTTTCTTTAAGAAGTAGGTAAATGCTGAAAACTTGTTCTTATTTTTCAATAAAATATATGAAAATGTATACACAAATTGGGTGTATCACCTATATCTAGGGATTAGAAGAAATATGTACTTAATAATAATCTATGCCCAGGGGTATCTAACTCGTGTACAGGGAAAAGAAAATCTTCTTCGTTATTCCAATTTTTCCAAGTTTTTCAATTTTACAGTTGATTTGATTTCACCAATGGGGGATTCACGTCTTTGTTGTTGTTATCATTGATATTATTAAGGTTCTATTTTTGTTGCAAACTGATGAGATGGGGGTATACTATCTCATGCATCATATCGACACTTCCTAGAGAACACATTTCATGCATTCTTATCATGACATTTAAGGTGAATTAGTGATTGCATCTTGTTGTGATAGATTTTGTGCAATATATACATGTTGTTGTGATAGATTCTATTATAGAATAACTACTTTTGATAGGGAATTGAATTTTGTAATGTTTCATTTGAATGGACTCCAAACATTGGTTCCTGAGCTTTTATGGGCCCTCATGGACCGAAATGTTGTGGATCATTACTCTATTATGATTATATATAACATTTATAATATGTGATGCTTTGATTCGTGGGGAGTATGGGCCCTCACAGACAAGAATTTCACTCTTTAATGTTCATTTCTGTGTTTTTATGGGCTTCCGGAGTAGTTCCTTAGGCTTACTGTCTAGAAAAACCTAGAATATGTGGCGTGTAATGAAGAATACACAAAATGGGTCCTTCTTCTTGAGAAGGAACTATTTTTTTAAGTACACGTTGTGTACTGTCTGTATATACTGTGTAGTCTCTAGCCAAGTCACTGGTTGTGTGGGAAGAGACATGCGGTTGGGAAATCTCGGAGGGACACACCGTGAACCAGATGTACACGCCGTATTGTGGAGATCATGTGTCCCCATTGTGACTAACGACACAAATGGATAAAAACATAGGTTATACATGTCATGTCAAGTTTGAACACTCCATGTAGTGTGAGACATGTAATCAGCTGTGTAACTAATAATAACGGTCAGTGAAGTTCATCTAGTACATGTCGTTTCTGGAACTAACAAGCCATTTAGTCTAGTTCTAGTAGAACCGTGTGGATTATCCATGTAGAAAAACTCGGACAGGGGAAGATAATTCAAGTACACATCGTGTGTTTGGACAACACACCATGTGTATAGGGTGTTACACGACCCTGGTTGGCAGAAGTACACACCTATGTGAAGGCCTAAGGGAACACAACCTGTAGGCATTATACACGACATGTAACCATGTTTTGAATAAAAAACTTGAATGAATTATTTCTTTTGTTCATTTAATACACTTATAAGCATCATTCCCTGTTAATATTGATCTATGGTGTGTGCTTGGCCTTGCAAAGTCATGCCACCGAGACATCCTTCGGTTGTACACTTGTTGCAGGGCAGTGATTAGACAACTGATATGGATGATCTGGGACTACCAATAGATCCTCCAGTGGTTCAAGTCTTGGCCCCAGCCATCCATCCAGACACAAGTGCTGATGAATAGTTCTGAGAGGGATTTATGAGTTTTATCTATACCTTCTGAGGAGTACCATTTTCTGCCCCTTCTATGGCAGTGTTGACGTGGGATTTCCACCAGCAGCATCCTCCCACCTTCATAGGGAAAAGAGGACCTCATGCTACACAGTCATTATTAGAAGCCTTGCTTTCTATCTTCGACCATCTGGAGATGCCTCTATAGAGGAGGGTGAAGCTCGCTACGTATATGTTTAATTAAAACTCCAATAGATGGTGGGATGTGATATCACAGGCAGGACACCAGAAGGTTATGTCGTGGGATGAGTTCCAGCATTCCTTCTACACCTACTTCTACCTGGAGACATTGAGGGTCGATTGATCCCAGGAGTTCATGAGTCTAGAGCAGGGTACTCTTTCTATAATGTATTATTATTCTCACTTCACAAAGCTACTTCGACTCACGCATATTCCATGAGGTGATGAGTTATTTCTAGCAAGGAAGTTTGAGTGTGGGCTTAGGAAAGACATCTGATCTCAGGTGAACATCTTCATGTTGAAATCCATCACTTCTATAGTCAACTAGGCACTGATCACATCACACATTATAAGGGATTTTGGAGTGGTAAGCCAAGGCAGTTCGACATCCAGAGTTGGTGTCCCACGTATTGATTGTAGGAAGCACTACATGGAGTCTATACATGGAGATCTGAGGAGACAAGACACTTCTTATGCTGGCTAGGTGGTGTTCTACCAGTTTGGAATGAGTGGGAATACGAGACCACATTGCCCGAGAAACATAGTGGAATGCCGATCATGCAGCATGATGGGCCATCTTCCACATTTCTATTAGTTTTTCTCCCCAGAAGCTGGTGACATGTGTTATTCTATGACTCCGTGTTCAGGAGTAGCCCCAATATTATCTCATCAGTTAGGAAACTAGAGCTCTTCCAGCCATTCATGCCGAGTTGGAAGTCATGTTCATGGTAGTCAGTCACCAGGCCTTCAGCGATAGCATGGTGGACCAACTCAGGGTGGTCAGGTCAAGTCGCGGGGCCACCATACAGGTCATACTTTTTCAGTGGAGCAGACCTAGTAGGATCAGGATCCCGGACCCTCTATATTTCGAGGCACGATCATAGTTTCCTTATTCTTAGCTTCTACACTTTTTGATATAGGGGATTCCCATAGTTTCATATCTATTTATATTGTGGAATGCCTTGGTCTCTGTAACTTTTATTCTTCTGATATCTTGAAACTAGACACACTATTGGGGACATGAATGGCTAGTTTACATCTGTGCAAGGAGTTCCCTCTCAAGGTTTGTGGGCATCACTTCGTATGTGACCTTTATTTTTTAGAGATGACAGGTTGTGATGTCATTTTTAGAATGGAATGGTTAGTTCCCTTCCAAGTAGTTGTCAACTGTTATCATCATAGGGAGGATCATTTCATCATAAGGGTGAGTGGGATGTCTAGTCAAGCATAGCAGAAACCGAGAATCATGGGTTGGGATAATTCATAGCCACGATTGTTAGTTTGTACCTAGATGACTAGGGGAATTCATAGATGGACATTCCACCAGTGGTGGTACTTTTTAGGGACGTCTTTCCATAGGACATTTCAAGTTTTCCTCTAGAGAAAGAGGTATACGTTTCTATTGAGCTTTTTCCAATAGTAGTACTGGTGTCCATTCCTCCTTATATGATAGTTACACTAGTGTTAAAAGAGCTCAAGATGTAGTTGGAGGTGTTATAGAAAAAGGGTTTCATCTGACCCAGTACTTCTCCTTGGGGTTCACATGTCCTGTTTGTGAAGAAGGAAGATGGTAACCTCCGAAATTTTGTGGATTATCAAATTTTTAACCAGTTGATGGTCATGAACTGATATCCCTTGATGAGGAGTGATGATATCTTTGATCAGATTTGAGGAGCCCAGGTGTTCTTGAATATTGACATGAGGTCTGGATACCATTTGTTGCATGTTAGACCATCTGATATACCTCTTATATCCTTTCGTAGCAGTTATGGTCCATATGAGTATGTTTTTTTTCGTCTGGTCACACGAATGCGCCTATAGGTTTCGTGGAAATAATTAACCGAGTGTTCCATCGATACATGGATTCTTTCGTGTTAGTCTTCGTGGATGATATATTAGTGTACTCTAACATTTGATAAGACCATTCTACCCATATTGATATCATTTTTATTACACATAGAGAACATTAGTTATATGCTATTCTCTCAAAATGCCACTTTTGGATGGATCAAATTCACTTCTTGGGTTATGTTATCTCAGAGACAGAAGTATCAGTAGACCTAGAGAATGTGAGAGTACTAGTTTCCTGGGAGAAGTTGAAGAATTTATTTGAGGTACGAAGTTTTCTAGGGATGGATGGTTACTACATGAATTTTAGAAATGACTTTTCATACTTAGCAGCGCCACTGACGGTCCTGAATATGAAGGGTGAAAGGTACATGTGGTCAGAATCATGTGAGTCAGCCTTTCATGAGCTGAAAGGAATGTTGACTTCAGTACGGATACTATCTTTTCAAGAGAATAGAAAATGCTATAATTTGTAATGTGATGAATCTAGTATCAGGCGTGGAGCCATGATTATACAGGGGAAAGGAGTCATTGCGTATGACTCTCGGCATATGAGGCCACCTGAGAGGAAATTCCAGAAGCATGATCTCGAGTTGGCTAATGTTGTTCATGCTTGATGTTGTTGGAGACACTACCTATTGGGAGTGAATTTTGTGGTTTTCACAGACCAAAAAATTCTCAAGTATACCTTCACTCATCGTAACCTGAACCTGAGACAGCAAAGGTGGGTTGAGTACGTTCAGTCTTTTAACTTCCAGATTTCCTACACACCTGGGAAAGGAAACACTGTGGCCGATGCATTGAGCAGGGGGACTCAGATACATATAGTTCAGGAGGCTAGTAGTGAGTGTATTTTTATGGCTCTATTATCTAAAATGCATTTGGAGGTGCACGACAGTCAGGGGAAAACATTTCTTTCTTCTGTGGTTGTTACCTCTACTCTACTTGATCGAGTGAGAATTAGGCATCTAACAGATTATGAAGGCTTAGTCCTACATGAGAGTCTTTTATGAGAGGACCATATTCCTGGATGGACAGTAGGAGAGAATGATATCTTGTGTTTCCATGGGCCCGTATGGGTTCCAGCAGAAATATGCGAGGAGCTGATGTGCGATTTTCATCCCTCAGTTTGGGAAGTTCATCCAGGTGTCATGAAGGTGTATCGTGATCTACACCATCAGTTTTGGTGGCCAGGTATGAAGGGCGATGTTGGTTGTTTTGTCTTTTGATGATCCACCTATCCGCAGGTGAGGGCGGAGCATCAGCTACCAGCAGGGCTTCTACATAAGTTACCCATTCATGAGTGCAAATGAAATGATGTTTTCGATGGACTTTGTGATGGGTTTTTCGAGGTCTTCTCGATGGAATGATGTAGTATGGGTTGTCAGTGACAAACTCACGAAGGATGATCACTTCTTGACGATCAATGAGACCTTCAGTGTTTATGATATTGGAAGGTTTTACATCTAAGAGATTGTATATCTACATGGGGTTCCACACTCCATTGTTTCATATAGGAATGCACGTTTTACTTCCGAGTTTGTCATGGACTTTAGAATGATTTGGGCACACAGGTACTTCTGAGTACATCCTACCACCCCCTGACAGATAGCTAGTCCGAGAGTACGATTCAGGTTCATTAGGACATGCTTTGAGAATGCATCTGAGATTTTGTATGTTCTTGGGTGAAGTACTTACCTCATGTGGAGTTTTCCTTCAATAATATTTTTCAAGGAACTATTCAGAAGGATCTTTGTGAGGTATTGGGTAGTAGGACATACTAATCACCCTTATGCTGGCTGGATATAGGAGAGGAATCTTTTCTAGGACCTTGTCTCGTCCAGGAGAGCACAGAGCAGAGAGTTGATTCAGAAGAGAATGGATATTACATAGTCATGAAAGAAGTCTAATGTTGATCGACAGAGACAACCTCTAGATTTTGAGGTCAGAAATCAAGTTTTCCTACATGCCACACTGAGGTTGGGATAAAGGAGGATTAGGAGGCATGGAAAGCATTCACTGAGGTATGTCGAACCATTTGATGTGTTGGAGAGAGTCGGGACGATTTCCAATCGGTTGTTGTTACCTTGGAGGTACTGGACTATGCAAGATGTCTTTCACGTTTCTCAACATCGACGTTACTTCTCAAACCCAACTCATGTTTTCAACCCGAAGAGGTTGATCTCGAGGTGGATGCCTCTTTCGAGGAGCTTCCTATCTAGATTGTTGATCATAGTACGATGGTTCTCCATGTATGGTTAGATCCTTTGGTACAAGTGCTATGGCAGCACGAGCGAGTACAGGACGAGACTTGGGATAGGGAGGCTGATTTACAATCGCAGTGGCCAGTGATATTTGATATTTCTTCTTCTATGCCAACAGTAAAGGGAAATTAAGGGAAAAATTTATTTAAACAGTGAAGTATGTAAGAACTCAGATCTTCTTTTCATGTATGAATCATTCTTTCTGGTTGTTTTTGAGAAAAAGTGGAGTTTGTGGAAATTTCAGGAGTACACGTCGTGTATCCAGTTGCCGCGGGAGACCATGTACTGGCCGTGTAATGGTCGTGTACATGGAAGTGTGAGGGGACCTGGAGACCACCTAAATAGGAGGCTAGAAAAGACAAGTACACCCTATGTACTTTTAAAGAACACATCGTGTACTTTATTTTTTTCATTAAACAGGCCGGGGTCACGTCTGACAGAAGGAACACACTTATTCTTGACCTATCTCACCCAGGAGCATCCGTACGGCCACAGATCTTTTCCGACCCCTCGACTCACCATCCATTCTCTGAAATGAATTTCTTTGATTGCATTGTAATTCCATTAGTGATCTCTCCCTTCTTCTTGAACATCATCTCCTGATTTCTACTCTCATGCTAGGTATCCTCTATTGAAAATTTTTAACGTTATTGTAGATCTATAGAGTTATAGGGAGTTTCAAGGCGTAATAATTACATATATCGATCTCACGATGCCAACATAGGTGGTTTGTTCCATTCTACAGATAGTCTTGGAATTTTATGTTCAAAAGTGCCCAATACCCCAGAATGGGGTATTGCGTGTACATGGGTTTTAGCCCTATTTTTTATCCAATGACTTGTTTGTTTGGATAGAAGTTGTTTATTTAAGAATAGGGTTGATTTTTCCTCAATAAGAAAGTTTTTTCCACGTTTTCATGATTGACCATTTGGTCTAGCTTTCCTGTTAGGCTGCTTTTATTTCCGTGCCAAGGATTGTTATGATGGAGTGATTATTATCTAACATGCTATGATATGATATAGATTGTTTATCCAAGTAGTTATTGAGGTTTAATTTTTCATCGTTTTTGTACGACTGTCTGACACATGTCTGTGGGAACCTAGTGTAGTAGACCATAGGGAGAATGGACGTTGAGGGCTTCTATAGAGTGTCTATTTTACCGTAATGTTGTGAGACCTAATGGGAGATGGGCCACATGGGGAATTGGATGTTGAATGCTTCCTCAGAGTTCCTATTAGTTATCGATATGAGACCACATGGGGAATTAATAGTGACTGCTTCATCAGAGTGTCTTTTCTAAAGCTGAACTAGAGGGGTTAGACTGTGAGTACATCCCAGAGGGTTGCTTGTGTTTTTTTGGTTGAACCAGAGAGGTTAGGCTGCGAGTACTTCCCAAAAGGATACCTTCTTTTTATAAGATTCATACTTGATATATGAAATGAATTCAATTGAATTTGTAGGATAGTTACTATGTTTACTTCTTTTTTTACAGATTAATTTTGTTTATTTTGTACCATATATATTCACTGACTGTTAGGCATATATAATTGGGTGGTTGCCTACTGGGATTTATCTCACACCATTTTTGGGTCATGCTTTTGGTCCCAAATAGATTTTATTGCTGCAGGTCTTGATAACAGCAAGTTCCCTTCTACTTCAGCTACTTGATTGATATGGAGCTGGGGAGCATGAGACAAACCAGAGGATTGCGATGCTGTGGAGTTGTTTACTTTCTTGTCTTTTGTACTTTTTTTAGTACTATATTCCAGCATTTTGTTTTTTTGGCTTCTTTCCTAGACATATGTATCATGCATCATTATATATATATATATATATATATGATCTCCAGTTGTTTATTTGTTCATTCTTCCGCTTTTTACTTATTGAATGTTTTGCTTCTTCCGCTTTTGTTATCTATTTTACTTCCACTGTGTTAGTCTTCCAATGAGGGTATAGTTTTCCCACTATCACACCCAAGTACCTCGCTGCTAGTCCGCAACCTCTTGCATTTGGGGAAATGTGCAAGAGGCCATGTGACCAACCAGGTACGAGGCACCTCTGTGCGGATCCTAGAACTGGGACGTCACAATACCCACATTAGTTACTTGAACTTTCCATTTAATTCTCCTTAGAAATGATGGAATTGTGATAAATGAGGAAGAAAATATAATTTTAATGTGGGATATTGTTCTTAGAGTATTAATGTGCATATTTTCAAGAAAAGGTAAGTCTAAAAGGGGAGGATGTGTTTCCCATTTATAAGTGATGTGAAGAGTAGTTTTGGAAGAAACCATTTCATTTTCAATAATATAATTTCATTATTCCATGTTAAATGGATCCAAAATTGAAAAAGATGTTGGATAAGTTGTTTTGGGTCGATATTTTGATCACACATACATTATGGAGAAAATATAACGGGTTTTTGTGTGTGTTTTATTCTTGAATATTACCTTTTACCCTAATTTACTTTTACTATAAAATGAATTTTTGACATTTGTTAATTATATTAATGAAAAAAATACCATCATACCTATTAAACAATATAAACATTGTAATTTTAAATTTTTAAACCATTTTACTAAATATAACATCTATAGGGTATAAGGATAATTTTTAAATAAATGCACATTACACATAAAAAGATTTTTAATGAAAAGTGAATTATTATGTTTCAAAATTTTGATAGAATATATAATTACCAAATATTAAAATTTTAATAACAGAAATTGGATTATTAAAAATTAATCAAAGATAGGTAGATCTAAAATAAATTAAAAATTTATTTTTTTTATCAAAATAAATCATTAGAATAAATGATCTAAAACAATTTTTATTAATATGAAATTATAATTTAGTTCTAAAAAGATAGATATCAGACTTATAGGATTAAATGATTTTTAAAAATGGATAATTTTATTCCTCAAATATATATTTATTTATTTAAAATAATTTTTTACTATTCGATGATTTATTAAAAAATATAATTTCGTTTTAATTTTTTTATAAGAAAAATATGTTAGAATTAAAAATAACAATTTTCAAAAAATAATAAAGATTTCATAATATGAAAAATGTAAATAATATGTCTCAATAATGAATTTATTTCATTCTAATTTATGATTAAAAAATTATCAACTTATGGTTTAAATGAGAAAACAATAATTTTAAGTAAAAATCTTTATATTGAAAAATTTTATTTTTAAACTTTAAGTGTTATTAATATTTATTTATATGAATTTATAGTTTAAAAGATTATAATAATTTTTTTCATGTATAAAAATTATTTAAAATTTTCCAATTTAATCTATTATTATAAAATATGATGTAATTAACAAAATTGTTCTTTTAACGAAATATTACTTTTGTACCAAACATTCTTTAATAAATAACATAGGAATTAATTTTTATGTTTTTTAAATTTAATTATACTTCTATATTGATATTATAATATTTATATGATTATTATATAAATTATATAATTGTTTAATAATAATAATTTCAATAACTATTAATAACATGAAATTATATATATATTTGTAACAACCCACGTAATGATAGAATAATTGTTTTTCATATTTTTTATATTTATGAATTATATTGTAATATTACCTTAATAGTGATGATGGTTCCAACAGCATACCCAATACGCAACAATGTGTCCTTCGAAATATTGTGTTGTATATAAGATTAAGTTTAACTGAACAATAATATATTATTAATATAATTATTTTTTGTATTAGATATATCATTAGAATTATATTTTAGGGTCTGAATAGAACTAACTATATTATCTTTATAAAATATTGTTTATGTTTTGAAATTCATCTAATAAATTTTATAGGCATAAAATTTAAATAAAAACAGTTTTACGCTAAAATGCCCATTTTTTCTAAAGGGAGGTTTTACCACATTTTAGTATAGCATCATTTTTTTAAAAAATGAAAACTTTTTTTAATATTTTATGAAAAATAAACATTATTTTTGAAATTAGAATATCGATATTAAGTTTGTATGTATTTTTTTCATTTTTATGTGAACCTTATTATTTTATTGAATAGTAAGTAATTCTAAATTTTAATTGAAAAATGATTTTAAAATCTAAAAAACACATATAGTTATACAATGATATAAATTGGATATAAAGTATAATTATATAAATTTCGTACCATTTAAATCAATATATGTTACTGAAAAAATTTCACATTGATTTTTGAGATAAAAATACAATAAACATTGGAACAGTTTAACATTAAAAACCAACTTTGTCTTCCCGTATTTAAGATTTATTTTAAATTAATTTCTAAAACTTTTTGTGATTTTAATTTAAAAAGATAGAATCATTATATTTAATAATAATAATTTATAATTTTTTATATGTATAAAATGTTTTTTACCAAAAAAATAGTGAATGTAATTAATATTAATTATGAACATTATGGGAAAACTGTGTTAACTTATTTGTTAAACATTAATCTTATGAGTCCATATGACCTATACACATGTAAGAAAACTATTTTAGGTATGTTATTCATCCACATACACAATTTTAACAAATTGGGATTATTATTTATGTCACATGATATATAGTAGACCAACAAATTGTTTTTACATTTATATATATATAAGAACTCTACACTTCCTCTACTATAATATAGAACTCACCCCCTACCTTATTAAAACATATAAAACAAATTTTATCTGCTAAACCCTTAAAAATAATCTCCCAAAATCCCTACAATAATCCCAGAGTCCAATCTTTTGATGGAAATCTAACCAATAAATTTTTTGTTTCAAACCAAATGATGTTACCTGAAGAAGATGTAACATTCATCAATATGAATTTTTTACTTTGTTTCTTTCTGTACTACAACCATTTCACATTATATCAAGATTATATAATTAGACATGTATATTAAATATACTTATATTATTTTATGTTATTGTTTATACCAAAAACTACACACAAATCCAATTAATGGGTAACAGATATTGAATTCATGTGTTCGATGAACTACCGACTCGCGAAACAATGTCATTCATATTTTTCTTTTACCACCTTTACTAGTTGGGAATTTTGGTAAAATAATTGTTTTTATATTATCTATATGATCTATATTATGTATTTATACATCTATATTAGTTATATAACACATTACTCCATTATTATCATTTTGTGGGATTAAGATAACATCATTTTTAGACTTGTCGACTGCCTTCTACTCAATGTAATGTGATGCGCTTACAGATTAAATGATATGTATAAAGTTTTACTTTAATTAAAAATAGGTTAAATAAATTACATCTATGTCATATTCTGGACATAAATAAATTTCTTAAAATATAATATCTCATTTTCTTTGACACCCACTCACAAACCAAAAAATTGATATTGTCGTTCGTGGATGTGTGGACTAACGGCTCTTTAACACAACATGATTCCTTTTACATAAAAACAGTTATATATAAATTATATATTATTAAATAAACTTTTAAATATTATAAAATTATCATTATGTAATTATATATGTTACTTAGCATATTCCTGAAATTATTGTTTTAAAATGGGAACATTACTCACACATACGTACGACCTAACATCTTCATCATTATAATGTAGGTTAATGTTTAATGACCATATTACATAACTAGTTTAAAAAATAAACATTATGTATAAATATGATAATTATATCATAATAATTTTTTTATATGTTTATATAATAACCCTTTTAACCATAGTAGACCTACAAAAGTAATTTTGATGCATAAAATGAATATGGTCAAAACAAATAATATATACGTAATTGTTTATGTAGTTTTTTTCATGATTGTAATAACTAAATTAAAATTAAGGATAAACATTAAAAAGGATCTAAAAAATCTAGATAATTAACATATTTTCATTAGTGAGGATGATAAAGACACATGATACAAATCATACTCATGGTAAGGGACCTCGTCTCAATCTATATTCATTAAAGAATATCTTGATGTTATACAAATTTAATAATTTAATAGTATATATAAAGTACATTTTACATTTTATAACAAGAATTTTCTATATTATCAGGATATATAATTTTTTATTATTTTTTATGATTCATGTATTTCAAAGTGGTATGGATAACTTAGATTAAAAAAAATCTTTTAAATATTCTAAGATTTAATTTCAAAATAATTTCTACTAGTTAAATATTTTCCTATTATATTATATATTTATTTATGTAAATGGATTCTACAAAAAAATTATATATATATTTTTTATCTATTTAAAATTTTCTCAACATAGAATCTTTCTAGGTATTTTATATAGAACGTGTTGAAAAAGGAAAAATGGAATGATAATTCTTAAAATTTACGATGAAAATGAATTATCCAACACCATGGACATTATATTTTTTTCTATTCCTTTAAAAGATTTATTATTTTCTTAAATAAATATCCTTCATTCATTTTTTATTTTGGAATTGAAAATGGGTTAACAAAGGAAATGTGTATTCTATATTCAGAAGGTATTTTTGAATTAAAATGGGTTTTCAATATCTATAAGTGATTTTCATTTATGTTTAAAATATTTTATCAAATAATAACCTTGTTTTATTACATGTTTTAGTTATTTAACATTATAAATATTTGGTGCTCCCTAGTAGCTCAGTTGTGTCCGTTATAGAAAAAACTATGTGTGGACCCAGATAGTGCGCCAATGCATTAGATAATTATTATATTAACTAGAGAATTATAAAGGATGATGATTGTATGGTAATTAAAATATGTAATTATAAGGCCCCAGCCTTAAACTTTACTTAATCTTGAGTTACTTCAAGAATACACGTTGAGGATCTTTTCAGGTTTAGAGTTTTGGAGAATTAGATCATAATACATGCATTACATTCCACATTTAAAAAAAGTGGTTACATAAAAGACAATACTCATTTTTTCCATCAATGGAATAATATTTAAAATAAAACATGGATTCTTTCTTGACACTTCCTTGACACTATCATCACATCATGTACCTTTCCCTTGACCTGTGAAAAACATTTCAAAAACTTGGGATGATCATAAAAAGCTCAGTAAGGGATATAAAAGTATGAAACGAAAACATTAGTCCATGCATGGAATCATAATTTACTCATAAAACATAATCACATACCTCATCAAATCATGAATAAATCATAGAAATCAGAAGACATAAAGGTAACTTGAGGCATTCATAACATTCTTACGTAGGGAGTAACCCTCATGGTTACGTTTGGAATACCCATCACAGTATATTCCCTAAATCTCTTCGGAAAAACCTTAACGTTTAACTCCATCGCGTTACCCAATTCATTGGAGAGCTATATCGGGCTCACCCGCCCTTAGATTATCACGGAAACACCTGTCTTCATAACAATTCCCAAGAACCATAACATAATCATGTCACATAAAACATGCATAAAGGAAACATAACATTTCCACTTTTCAATCACAAGATATCAATACAACACATTGATATAAAAACATTATGAAAACCATTTTCAATACCAAAATAAAAGAAAAGTAAAACATGTTATTTATTTTTAATTCAAAAAAATTTATGGCTTGTAGAGGAAGCCGAAACTCAAATAATGGTCACAGCGGTGGAGAAGTCGTTGTCACCGCATACCTACAACAAAAAAACATTCCTTTTGTCGTTTAGTAAAACTCTTCGTATAAAAAAAGATTCCTTTTGAATAAGCTTAAAATTCAAAGGGTTTTATACACCATATAAAATAAAGTTGTGTATAAAACAAAATATGCCTCAATAAATGGAGATTGAGACGAAGTCTCTTACCTCGTATCCGACATGACTCGATCATTCTTTAACGTCCTGAATAATAAACTTGAGTTAATTTCTACTTGATTAAGAACCTTTTTCAAGTTCATTATTCCTTTTATATCACTTATTACCATGTTATGAACACTATGTAATTATTTATGTTAATAATGGTTGTTTTGTCTATATTTGGTACTTGAGTCAAAAGTGACCTTCTTATATTTACAAGTTGTTCGCGTAGTCAAATATCCATTATCTCAAGAATGATATTCATGATGCAGATGTCATATATATCTTATATATCCAGTATATACCTGCATTTATAATATTAAATAATCATTTAGAGGTAAGAAATGAAATGCACCATTCATGGAGACGGTAAGCCGTACGTACGCATGAACGCTGCTTTCATTTCTATGTCATATTAATGTAATTAAAACTAAATGAGAGATATGTATATTTTAATTCCAGAATTATATTCATCATTTAGATGTAACATACATAATATATATCCATTATATAGATGTACTTATAATAGTACATTACATTTGGGGACAAGAAATGAAATGCACCGTTCATGGAGACGGTAAGCCGTACGTACGCATGAACGCTACTTTCATTTCTATCTCATAATTTAATGGAAAGAAATAATAATGATATAAAGGTATATTATAATTACATTATAACATCATATATAATAACTTTAACTCCATCTTTAATAAGTCCCATATATGGCATTAACGAATCAAATCACTTTGAGGGGGCGGTAGTCCGTACTTCCTAAAATGAAGATATCGCGTTTACCCATAATGGAAACCATAAAGGTATGCCATAAATGAAAAATACAGAAGCATAAGGAAAACATGAACATAATATATATCATATATAAATAGAGTTACATCTTAATGGCCACCATGAAAGGTGTTAAAAAAAGATTGAACAATTATCATTTTGTGAGGTAGAAAATCACCATGCACAGAAACAGTATGTTCTTTAACCATTAGACGAAGGTGTGTGTAAGTGTAGCTCTAATACTTCTCATAAAAATATCCAATTATATTGAAGATACTGGTTTTCTTACAAAATAAATGAATAAAAATATTTTAGGGGGTTGTAGAATCAAAATAAAATATAAGAACACAAGAGAAGACACTACCTTTAAAATGGGTTACTCTTTTTGATTTGAGCTCAAAGGCTTCCTTGGGAAGTCTTCTGCCCAAAGTGGGGCTTCTAGGAGTAGAAAAGGGATGTGGAGATACAAAATGGGCATAGTTTGGCCAAGGATATGGTGATAAGGGTTTTAAATACACCCATCCAATAGGTTTTTGACAAGTGTAGGTCTTAGATTTTACATTATCTTTTCACTTTATTTTAAATCATTAAATAATGAGGTAATCACTGCATCATCATGGTGTCATAAATAATTTAATTTATTTAATGTCTAAAAATTATAAAAAAATTATCATGATTTAGGAAATCATTTTAGCTTTCCAATGAATATTTATAGTCAAAATTATGACTTGTATAACCCCATCTAAAGTATTTTTAGCAAAACAATACATGTTTGTGAAATTTTTATTTTAACTTTAAATAAAAAGTTATTAATGTAATTTTCCAACCAAAGTGGCTCCATGGGGTCCCCATGTTGACCCATGGATTTTCTTGGTTGGCCATGACACATCCAATATGGGTAGGACATGTGTCTAGGTCATTTCATATTATTAAAACATCATTTTTACCTTAAATTACACTAATTACCTCTAATCGCGATTAAAAACATAAAAGTTACTATTCACCAAAAATTTATTTTAATCCCATTGAACCACATTTTACTTCCTAATGAAAACCATGTATGTCGTATTTTTTAAATTCAAAACACAGAGGTGGTAAAATTTCATTTAAACGAAAAATCAGTTTTTTTAAGTACCACTTAGTGGTTTCACTATTCATCAAAAATTGAAGTTTTTCAGAAAAATACCAAAACATTACCCTAAGCTATTTTTGATATTACAAATTCAAAATTTATTTCTATTTTAAAAAATTCATAACATATAAGTTTCATTAATTAATTTAATAATTAATTACCGCTGTCAAAACAAAAAGCGTGTTTTTATGAAACAATATGTATCAATAGATTGACACTAGTTTAAGTCCAATTTCAAAGTGAAATTAATTCCAATGACCAGAATTGGATTAAATGGTAAAACTATATTCTAATTGTAATTTAAAACCAATTCAAAATATAATATAATCATATAAATAAATTAGATTAAAAATAGGTTTTGAATTAAAATACAACATTTTCCACTATTCATTAAAAATGAACTTTATCGAAAAAATACCAAAAATTTACACAAAGTAAATTTTGATGTCCTGATTATATAGAAGAGTTTTATTTGGTCCAATAGAATGTATAGAAGTGACCAAAACTATATTTAAAGAGGGTTCTCCATCAAAAGGCGATAGTTCGACCTTTTAGTGAATATTGAGTATCTATGCCAAAAATTGAATTCTTTTATTATTTTAAGACTTTATATTTTATTGGATAAATGTAAAAACATTTAAAAAACATATATAATCATATTTTAGTTATTTATATTAATTCCTGCCAATACAACGAATACGTGTTAACTACCATTTTAAAAAAAATATTATTATATTACTAGTGTGCAACGTAAGATTTCAAAGAAACTCGTTGTTGTGTATCGGGCATGCTATCGAACATAGCAACCCATTTAAAATAAAATTAATATTTAATTCGAAAATATTAATAAATATGAAAATTTATTATTCTTTATTTACCTGGGATGTTACATCCTTCCCCCCTTTTGGAAATTGCGTCCTCGCAATTTTATTCACTTATCAAAATAAGTGGGGGTATTTATCCCTCATAGCATTTTCAGATTCCCATGATGCCTCTTCAACCTTATGGTTTTTCCACAAAACCTTTACCTGGTGAATTACCTTATTCTGCAACACTTTCTCTCTACGGTCAAGAATCTGGACTGGTGGTTCTTTATAAGAGAGATTCTCTTCCAACAGAACTACCTCTGGGCTCAAAACATGAGATGGATTTGGCATGTACTTCCATTACATTGAAACATGAAAAACATTGTGTACTGAGATAAATTCAGAGGTAATGCCACTCTGTATGCAACTAATCCAACCTTCTCTAGAATTTCATATGGTTCAATGAACAATGCACCCAGCTTTCCTTTCTTACCAAATCGCATCACACTTTTCCATGGTGAAACTTTGAGAAAAACATGATCACCTACCTCGAAAGATAGATCCTTCCTCTAGTTATCCGTATAACTTTTCTGTCTGCTCTGAGTTGTTTTCATGTGTTTATGAATCAACCAAACCTTTTCTGTTATCTCTTCTACCAATTCTGTTCCCATCAGCTTCCTTTCACCTAATTCATCCCAAAAAGCTGGAGTTCGACACTGTTTTCTATATAATGCTTCAAACGGAGCCATCTGTATACTGGAATGAAAACTGTTATTATATGAAAATTCAACCAAAGAATGATGTTGGTCCCAACTTCCCTGATAATCAATCGAACAAGCACGTATCATATCTTCCAAATTTTAAATTATTCGTTCTGTCTTCCCATATGATTGCGGATGAAAAGCTGTACTAAAATTTAATTCAGTACCCAATGACATCTAAATGCCTTTCCAAAAGTTATAAGTGAACCTGGGATCACGGTCAGATACAATGGAGAGAGGAACTCCATGTAACCTGACTATCTCTTTAATATACAAACGGGAAAGTTGATCTAGGGAAAAAGTATCTCATATAGCAAGGAAATGAGCAGACTTAGTCAAGCGATCAATAATAACCCAGATTGCATTATTACCTCGAGGTGTCTTCAGCAATCCCACAACGAAGACCATGGATATATTCTCCCAATTCCACTCTGGTACTGGTAAAGGCTGAAGAATCCCTTTCGGTAACTGCCGCTCTGCTTTAACCTGTTGACAAGTCAAACACTGCAAAGTAAAATTAGCAATGTCTCTTTTCATTCCATCACACCAGTAATACTTTCAAAGATCTCTATACATCTTAGTACTTCCTGGATGAACTGAAAACGGAGAACTATGAGCTTCACATAACAACTCTCTCTTCAACTGTGAATCACAATGCACACGCCATCTCTTCCCAAATCTCAAAACACAATCATTATCAATGTTGAATTCAGGCAACTTACCCTTCTGAACCAGCTCTACCTCTTTCTGCAACTCGTTTTCTTGCTTTTGTGCTTGCTTAATTCTGTCTGATAGAGATGATCTCACTGATACCTGAAACAAAACAAAAGAAATTCCTGTACCAACCACTTCTATGCCAAAGTTCATCAAATCCTTAACCAAAGGATCACGTTCCAAACACAACATTGTTAATAAAGCATTACTTTTTCGACTCAAAGCATCAGCCACTTTATTTACTTTTCCCAGATGGTAATGAATTGTATAATCATAATATTTGATTAATTCTAGTCATATCCTCTGTCTCATGTTCAATTCTTTTTTAGTGAATATATACTTTAAACATTTTTGATTGGTATATATTTCATACTTTACTCTATACAAATGATGCCTCCAAATTTTTAATGCGAAAACAACAACAATTAATTCCAAATCATGTGTAGGGTAATTTACCTCATTAGTTTTCAACTGTCGTGAAGAAAAAGCAATTACCTGATAATTCTACATTAGGACTCAACCATGTTCATTCAATGAAGCATCACTGCAGATAACAAACTCACCATTCCTGGAAGGTAGTTCAAAAATCGGAGCATTCACCAATCTTCTTTTCAGTTACTGAAAACAATCATCAAATTCTTTTGTCCAGATGAACTTAACACCCTACCAAGTTAGCTTAGTCATTGGACTAGATAACCATGAAAAATTTCTAACAAACCTTTGGTAATAGCATTCCAAACCAAGGAAGCTATGAATCTCAGTTACATTTGTGGGTCTTGTCAATTCTTCAACAACCTTTGTTTTTGCAGGATCCACAGTTATTCCATCTTTAGAAACAATGTGACCAAGGAAAAAAATTTGTTGCAACCAAAACTCACACTTGCTGAATTTACCATACAATTTATTTTTTTAAGGTTTTCAAAATAACCCTTAAATGTCTTTCATGCTCCTATTTACTTTTAGAAAACACCAAAATATCATCAATGCAAACAACCACAAACTTATCCAAGAACTCATGGAAAATTCTATTCATAAGGTCCATGAATAGAGCAGGTGCATTGGTTAGCCCAAAAGGCATTACTACAGATTCATAATGGCCATATCTTGTTCGAAACGCGATCTTCAGAATATCTGCTCCCTTTACCTTCAACTGATGGTACCCCGATCTCAGGACAATCTTTTAAAAAAACTGAGCTCCGTGGAGCTGATCAAACAAATCATCGATATGAGGCAAAGGATACTTGTTCTTAACAGTGATATTATTCAAGGCTCTATAATCAATGCAAAGTCTCATAGAACCATATTTCTTTTTAACAAATAAAACAGGATCACCCCATGGTGATGTGATAGGTCGAATGCAACCTTTCTATAATAAATCTTGAAATTGCTCCTTCAACTCTAAAAGTACAGTTTGAGCCATTTGATAAGGGGGTTTTGAAATTGCCTTAGCATCAGGAACTAAGTAGAAAGTAAACTCAACTTCCCGATCTGGTATTATTCCAGGAAACTCATTAGGAAAAACATCAGGACACTCATTTACCACTGGCACATCATTAATCTTAACAGTTCCTTTGTTTTCAACAATATGTGCAAGGTAACATTAATTTCCATATTTTACAAGTTCCTCAGCCTCTTGATATGTTATCAATAGTAAGGGTTCATTCTTGTACACAAACTGAAAGTCTTTCTGAAAAGAAACTTATTTATCTCTAAAGTCAATCTTAGCATGGTAAATAGAGAGCCCGTCCATACCCAGGATAACATCAAACTCTACTAGAGGTAAAATAATAAGGTTTTCAAGTAGGTTCTTTCCACGGATAAGGATAGGAAGATTCTTATAAATTCTTTTTGCCTCAACATTTCCCCCAGGTGTTTTTACCACAAGTTCATGAGTCATTTCTTGAGATGGTATTCCCATTTTACAAGAAAATTTTTCATAGATGAAAGAATGTGTAGACCTCGAATCAAACAACACACTGACATAATCTGAAAAAAACAAACAAAGTACCTGATACAACTTCATTTGATGGCCCAACATCTGCTGAATTAGTTGAAAAGGATTTTACCACCCCTTTCTGCTTGTAGTCTAACTGCTTCCCATCACTCGAGCTCTTTGTCGGACACTCATTTGCATAGTGACCCATCTCATTGCACTTAAAACATTTCACTAACTATAAATCAAATTTGGTCTTACCATCACCCTGATCTTTTTCAGTGCAATCACGAGACTTATGTCCCATCTTACCGCATCGGTAGCACTTTCCATAATTCAAAAGACATTCCCCAGCATGCCTTTTACCACATTTATCACAAACTGAAAACATGTTTTTCTTACCATCAGACCTTTTTGAAGAATTCTTTCCTTTCTCCTGCCACCTCGGTCTCTTCTTCTTCTGGTTGTTATAGAACACTTCATCATCGGAAAACTCCATTTCCACCTTCTCAGCACATCGAACAAGCTTTTCATAACTATTGAATTCGTGAGAAGCTAAAGCCCTTCGATATTTTGGCTTTAATCCTGAGTAAAAACAATTGATTTTACTATCAAGGTATCAGATAAAATTTGGGGCATACCTTCCAAATAGAGTGAACCTTTCTTCATAGGAATCCACTGAGTCTTCCTCTTGACTCAATTCTAGGAATTGTTTTTCCATCCTAAGTCGAACAGCCTTAGGAAAATTCTTCTCAAGAAACATACCTTTGAATTCATCCCAGTCGACAGCATCAATCTCATCATCATCCCTGATATTTTTAACCATCGACCACCACTGATCTACCTCACCCTCCAAACGGTAAATAGAAAGACTAACCTTTTGATTGTTTGAACACCCCATGACATCAAAAATATTCTCCAGTGCTTTAATCCACCCTTCATCTAGCACAGGGTCAGATGATCCTTCGAATGATGGGGGATGTTGCCTCATGAAATGTTCCACCACTGACATGTTCCTCTGCGGTTGATCTGGCTAATCTCGTGCATGGATACCACCACCATTTATCGCTTGAGTCAACTGCGCCATTACTGCAACAAACTGTTCAGTTCCAATTCCAACCATCTCAGGATGCAGATTCGGAAGGTTATTTCCTTCTGTATGCCTTCCTAGCACTGCTTCCCTGTTTCCTTTGCGGAAAAACATTCTGAACAAACATGTCTTAGATGAATCAACATGGTAATCTTCAAATGCTATATCATTTAAATTTTACCATAAAAAAAATATTTTTGGATAATCATGTAATAGAATTCTAACTCTTAAAGTTATCAAAACCGACCTCTGATACCAACTATAAGGCCCCAGCCTTAAACATTACTTAATCTTGAGTTAATTCAAGTGTACACGTTGAGGATCTTTTCAGGTTTAGAGTTTTAGAGAATTATATCATAAAACATGCATTGCATTCCACATTTAAAGAAAGTGGTTACATAAAATATAGTAGTCATTTTTCCCATCAACAGAATCATATTTAAAATAAAACATGGATTCTTTCTTGACACTTCCTTGACACTATCATCACATCATGTACCTTTCCCTTGACCTGTGAAAAACATGTCAAAAACTTGGGATGAGCATAAAAAGCTCAGTAAGGGATATAAAAGTACGAAATGAAAACATTAGTCCATGCATGGAATCATACTTTACTCATAAAACATAATCACATACCTCATTAAATCATGAATAAATCATAGAAATCATAAGACATAAAGGTAACTTGAGACATTCATAACATTCGTACGTAGGGAGTAACCCTCATGGTTACGTTTGGAATACCCATCACAGTATATTCCCTAAATCTCTTTGGAGAAACCTTAAAGTTTAACTCCTTCGCGTTACCCAATGCATTAGAGAGCTATATCGGGCTCACCCGCCCTTAGTTTATCACGGAACCACCCGTCTTCATAACAATGCCCAAGAACCATAACATAATCGTATCACATAAAACATGCATAGAGGAAACATAAAATTTAAACTTTTCAATCACAAGATATCAATACAACACATTGATATAAAAACATTATGAAAACCATTTTCAATACCAAAATAAAAGAAAAGTAAAAAATGGTATTTATTTTTCATTCAAAAAAACTTATGGCTTGTAGAGGAAGCCGAAACTCAAATAATGGTCACGGCGGCGGAGAAGTCATTGTTGCTGCATACGTACGACAAAAAAACATTCCTTTTTTCCTTTAGTAAAACGATTCGTATAAAAAAATTCCTTTTGAATAAGAGTAAAAGTAAAATGGGTTTATACACCATATAACAAAAAGTTGTTTATAAAACAAAATATTCCTCAATGAATGGAGATTGAGACGAAGTCCCTTACCTCATATCCGACTTGACTCGATCGTTCTTTAACGTCCCGAATAATATACTTGAGTTGATATCTACTTGATTAAGAACCTTTTTCAAGTTCATTATTCCTTTTATATCACTTATTACCATGTTATTAACACTATGTAATTATTTAAGTTAATAATGGTCATTTTGTCGATATTTGGTACTTGAGTCAAAAGTGAACTTCTTATATTTACAAGTTGTTCACGTAGTCAAATATCCATTATCTCAAGAATGATATTCATGATGTAGATGTCATATATACTATATATATCCAGTATATACCTGCATTTATAATATTACATAATCATTTAGAGGTAAGAAATGAAATGCGCCATTCATGGAGACGGTAAGCCGTACGTACGCATGAACGCTACTTTCATTTCTATGTCATATTAATGGAATTAAAACTAAATGAGAGATATGTATATTTTAATTACAGAATTATATTCATCATTTAGATGTAACATACATCATATATATCCATTATATATATGTACTTATAAGATTACATTATATTTGGGGATAAGAAATGAAATGCACCATTCATGGAGACGGTAAGCCGTACGTACACATGAACGCTACTTTCATTTCTATCTCATACTTTAATGGAAACAAATAATAATTATATAAAGGTATATTATAATACCATTATATCTTCATATATAATAACTTTAACTCTATCCTTTATATGTCTCACATATGGCATTAACGAATCAAATCACTTTGAGGGGGCGGTAGTCCGCACTTCCTAAAATTAAGATATCACGTTTACCCATAATGGAAACCATAAAGGTATTCCATAAATGAAAAATAAAGAAGAATAAGAAAAACATGAACATAAAATATATCATATATAAATATATTTACGTCTTAGTGGCCACCATGAAAGGTGTTAAAAGAAGATTGAACAATCATCGTTTCATGAGGCAGAAAATCGCCATCCACAGAAACAGTATGTTCTTTAACCATTAGACGAAGTTGTGTTTAGGTGTAGCTCTAATCCTTCTCATAACAACATCCTAGTATATTGAAGATACTATTGTTGTTACAAAATAAAGGAATAAAACGAGTTTAGGGGGTTGGAGAAGCAAAATAAAACATAAGAACGCAAGAGAAGATACTACCTCTAAAACGGGTAACTCTTTTTGATTTGAGCTCAAAGGCTTACTTGGGAAGACTTCTGCCCAAAGTTAGGCTTTTAGGGGTAAGAGAGGTATGTGGAGAGACGAAATTGGCAGGGGTTGGCCGAGCCAAAGGCTTGAGAGGTGTTGGTAAGGTGGTAGAGGTGGGGGCCTTTTATAAGAGGAGAGGAGGGGCACTCTTGGAAAGTTATAAAAGGTTACTTTATTATAAAATGATTTTCGGATAACAAAGGTCCCATAATTTTAAATTTCTAGGATAAGGAGATTAGGGTTATAAATCCACCAATACAATAGGTTTTTGACAAGTTTATGTCTTATATTTTACATTATCGTTTCATTTTATTTAAATCGTTAAATAATGAGGTAATTGCTGCATCATCATGGTGTCGTAAATAATTTAATTTATTTAATGTCTAAAAATTATAAAAAAACTATCATGATGTAGGAAATCTTTTTATATTTCCAATTAATATTTATGTTAAAAATTATGACTTGTATAACCCCATGTAAAATATTTTTTAGCAAAACAATACATGTTTGTGACATTTTTATTTTAACTTTAAATAAATAGTTATTAATGTCATTTTCCTACCAAAGTGGCTCCATGGGGTCCCCAAGTTGACCCATGGATTTTCTTGGTCGGCCATGAAATATCCAATAAGGGTAGGACATATGTCTAGATCATTTAATATTATTAAAACATTATTTTTACCATAAATTACACTATTAACCTCTAATCGCGATTAAAAACTTAAAAGTTACTATTCACCAAAAAATTATTTTAATCACATTGAACCACATTTTACTTCCTAATGAAAACCATGTATGTCGGATTTTTGAAATTCAAAACACAGAGGTAGTAAAATTTCATTTAAACGAAAAATCGGTTTTTTTAAGTACCACTTAGTGGTTTCACTATTCATCAAAAATTGAAGTTTTTCAGAAAAATACCAAAACTTCACCCTAAGCTATATTTGATAATCCGAATTCAAAATTGATCTCTATTTTACAAAATTCATAAAATATATGTTGCATTAATTAATTTAATAATTAATTCCCACTGTTAAAACAAAAAGCTTGCTTTTATGAAACAATATGTATCAAAAGTTTGACACTAGTTTAAGTCCAATTTTAAAGTGAAGTTAATTGAAATGACCAAAATTGGATAAAATGGTAAAAATATATTCTAACTGTACTTTAAAACTAATTCAAAATATAATCTAATCATATAAATAAATTTTATTAAAAAGAGGTTTTTATTAAAATACAACATTTTCCACTATTCATTAAAAATGAACTTTATTAGAAAAATACCAAAAATTTACACAACGTAAATTTTGATGTCCCGATTCTAAAGAAGATTTTTATTTGGTCCAATCTAATGTATAAGAGTGACCAAAACTATATTTATAAAGGGTTCGCCATCAAAAGGCGATAGTTCGACCTTTTAGTGAATATTAGAGTATCTATGCCAAAAATTGAATTCTTTTCTTATTTTAAGACTTTATCTTTTATTGGATAAATGTAAAAACATTTAAAAAACATATATAATCATATTTTAGTTATTTCTATTCATTCCCGCCAATACAACGGCTATGTGTTAACTACCATTTAAAAAATATATTATAATATTACTAGTGTGCAACATAAGATTTCAAAGAAACTCATTGTTGCGTATCGGGCACACTATCGAACATAGCAACCCCCTTAAAGTAAAATTCATATTTAATTCGAAAATATTAATAAATATGAAAATGTTTTATTCTTTATTTACCTGGATGTTATAGTAATGGTTCATAAAGTGTTCAATGCGATTGTGTCTCAAGGTATATATAATAATTTTTTACATTTTAAATATTTTTCATGGAAATCCTTTTTTTAAATGGTAAAATAAAATATATTAACTAATGAACAGTATTTACGTTTTTTAGTAAAATGAAATGTTTTCATGAAAGGGTTTTTCATGATAATGAATTTATGTTAAAAGAAAATTGGTTTCCTTCTTTTTATGTCTTATACTGAACTTCTTAGGCTCATCCCAGAATTTTAAATAATTTTCATGGGACTTAGTGTTGATTATGGGGATGGAAGAGGTTATGATGAATTCCATAAAGCGTTTTTGTAAAATAGGTCATGATTTATTTGTTTTTAAAAAAATTTATAAGGTTGGAACAATGGTTACTACTTGGATGTTTCAAATTTGTATTATATGGTTCTTTAGTATTTGATATGGCCTAATTTTCAAAAACACTGAACCAGAAGTGTTACACAATGTAAATTAATATATATAATTGACTAAAAATCAAGAGTATGTAATGATTGAGACCATGGAATTATAGTTTATATCATAGTTATATTTAAATAACTATGGAGGTTAGGGTATTACTAATGACATGAACATAAGAGATTACACCTTATGGTCATGTTAAAATGTTATTGAATTTGAACACTACAATATTTCATCGTTTTAAATATGGTCGTTGTGAATAGGCTTCCATAGTTGAAAATGGGAACTAGTAGTGGGATGGAACTGAGAGGATGATATACATCTAAATTAACCACTTGATATGTTTAAAATTGGAATAAAATAGTTTTTTTTGCAGTAATGGCTCTGTTGACTTAGATGATAAATAATTGTTGTATCCATGATAAAATGGAATCTAATCTACAAACAAGAATGATTTATTTTTGGAATAATTTCATGAGGAAAAATCCATGATGATTCAATAGACCATGTATCCCAGTTGTATAATAATGTTGATTTAATGCTCTAGAAAACATATTTGATGTCCTGGGATTTTTTGAAACATCAAAAGGTAACCATTGTCAAATATTTCCCTATGGTTTTCCAACTATGAATGGTTAAAAATTATTATATTTTAGGAAAAAAGATGAATATTATGTTACTTCATATGAAATATACATCACAATATTATACTAGAATGTGTAAGGTTTTCTTTAGGATACTCATAGAAACATTACTCAGTTTAACGAAAGATTGAAACAATGTTTATGAATAGTTATTCCCATGAATGAATTTGAAAGCTATGATAATGTATTTCATTATGATGAAAACGTTGATATGGGGTTTTTGACTCTTATGTGCCTCATGAAGATGAATGTAAGGAGTGGTCAACTTGGTAGGTAAAGGGGAAACATGACACAATGAAATATAAAAGTATGAAAATAGGGATCCAATCTTGTAGTATGTATACTAAAAAATCACACTCGAGAATGTTTTATAAGGACTAGGAATTGTTACCGATGTGGATAGTTTTTTCACATGGCTTGAAAATTCATGTAAAATAATATTTATGAATCAAATATTGTGGTAAGTGAGACACATCTGATAGTAATATGTTTTGTTTGTAATGAGATGGGTCATTTTGCCAATTGGTGTCCGTATTTGGTTTTAAAGTATATAAATCTTCAAGATCGTACAATAAAAGTTGTTTTGTGCATGTTTTCTACAACTACAGTTCATGTTGGACTATAAAACGAAGTGGTGATACATGTGTTACTTATGAATATATGTTATTCCAATACCATTTTTGATTATGGATTTTAAAGATCTCTCATTTATCATAAATTGTAATTTATGGTGGGAATATTACCTAATGAATGTAAGAAACATCTATTGGTAAATAATTTTGTGGATGAATTAGAGAAACCAAGATTTATTAGATTCATCCATCTGTCATCAGTGGGATGGTCTTTCCTATAAATAATATTTAAATGACCATTATATAATTTTATATAATTCTTGGTACAGATTTAATTTCATATTATCATGCTAATATATAATATATTTTTAAGAATGTTTTGTTCAATGATTTCATGCCTTTAATAAATTACCATGAAGCTCAGAAATGTTTTATAGATGGAAATGAATGTTTCCTAAATCATATTATAGAAAATAAATAAGATGTCCAAATTAGTGACATTCCAGTAGAAAATGAATACATGGATGTATTTCTGGATGATTTGGAAGATGTTATTTATGAAAGAGAGGTAGAGTTTCATGTTATCTTAGTACCTAATACTAAACTTATTTCTGAACACCTTATTGAATTTTTCAAGTTGAAATTTTAGTGATAAAAAATAAATTCCAAGAGTAACTAAATAAAAATTTAATCTAAGCTTTCACTTCACCATGGGGGGATCCTATCATGTTAAAAAAAATGAATATCTGTAAATGAGAACCTGAATTGATTATAAAGGCCTAAATAACATCACTATTAAGAAAAATTAAAATTTTAATAATATCAAAGAATTATTTGATCATATTCATGGAGAAAAATATTATTTAATGGGTGACCTGAGGTCAGGGTGACATCAATTGAAAGTGAAGGTAGATGACATTATGAAGACTTGGTTTTCAACTATTTATGTCCACTATGAATTGTTTTATGCTATATGTGTTATATAATTCAATTAATATACTCATGGATCATATGAATATATATTTTCATGATTTGTTGGATATGTTTGTTGGTTTATTGATTAAATTTTAGTATTTTTTAATGCTCAAGAAAAACATGTATGGAATCAAGTGTTTTATTCAAACATGTAAAGAAAATAATATATATGATAAATTTTGAATGTGTGAATTTTGGTTGCAAAAAATTTAATTTCTCAGTCATATTAATTCTAAAGATGAAATAACTTACGATCCTAGTAAAATGAATGTTGTTAAAGAATGATGAATACTATGAAATATCACCAAGATTCAAAGTCTTCCTAGATTATCGGGTTACAACTATAGGTTCACCCAATGCATTGCTTGATTGTCTTTACAACTTTCCATGTTATCAAAAAATAGGTTATGTTCATCTGAACAAATGAATGATGTGATTGTTTCAAGAACTGAAAATAATATTGGTGAATGATCCGTTTTTGGTATCACCATCCATAAATGGTAAATTTATCATCTACAATTATGATTCATTTAAATGATTTTTTTAATAATGCATATTTTTTATTCAATTATATGTTTTTCACTTAATTTGAAATGTCGTGAGTCAAATTACCGTACACATAATTTTGAAGTAGATACTACTGTTTTTTATTTAATAATTTATAGGAATTTTTAATGGTGTAAAGTGTGAAATATAATCTAAACACAATAGTTTCATGTTTATAGTCACTTAGAAAAAATTAAATAGGATACATAGAATATGGATGATAGTAAACAAGGAATATGATAGAATGATTCATTATCATTATTGAAGAGAAAATAATGTGGCCGATGCTTTAAGTCAAACATGTAATTCTATATTAACCATGTTAAATTTCTAACATGAACCTTTGGTTAATGATAATATTAATTTAATTATATATGTTTTGTATGTAGGGATATACCCTACATTTTAATGTTTCAGTGAAATATACATTGTGAGAAAGAATTAAGAGGTATAAGAAGGTGGATTAATCCTTATAAGAAAGGGAATAATCCATTAATAATATTATCTTTCTAGATGTTAATATTGATGAAGAATGTATTTTATAATTTTGAAAATTAATAAATGTTACTTGTGATTCAAATTTTAGAAATGATTTTTTGACTACAACACATAGTGCTTATTTTTTTCATTTATATTGGAATAACAAATATCTTCCATTACCTCTAGGAGTATCATTGGTGGGATGGAATAAAAATAGTCATTTACACCTTTTTAGTGAAAATATTTACATGTCAAAAGGTCAAAGTTGATAGATAGTTACCAAAGGGGATTATTCAACCATTTTCCATATCGAAGTGGAAATGTGAGATACGTAAATGGATTTCAATGTAGTATTGAAAAATACTTATCATGATAATAATGAAATATGTGTTATTTTTTATTGATTGACTAAATATATATATTTTATTACCATTCGAGATATGATATCTTTAGGGAATATTTATATTATATCTGAAATAGAATTTTAGGTTACATGGGGTTCCTCTATCCATTATAGAAGATTGTGATCCCTGGTTCAAATCCAATTTTATAAATCACTTTTGAAGTTGTTTGGTACTGAATTTAATTTCCATACAACTTTTCATTCTAAATCTGTTGGAAAATATGAGTGGACAATTCAGAACATGGAAGACACAGTCAATTAATTCCCAAAGGACAACTTGGGAAGTTGAGACCATTATATTTTATTGGTCAAGTATTCTTATAATAACAATTTTCATTAGATTATATAGATGACACCATATGAGTTATTATATAGAAAGTTGTTTAGGACATTATATTTTTATGATTTTGTAGGAGAATTGATGTTTATGGGACCATAATTAGTAGAGAAAATTATAAAAAAATATAGACGGTTGAGTGACATATTAGTGCAGCATAGAGTAAAAATAAAAATGATCTAGATAACTGGAGGAAAATAATTTCTTTCTAAGTATGTGATCATGTCATTCTTAGTGTTTCTCAAGGGAAAATTGTGTTGTGTTTTGAATGAAGGGGAAGCTGAGTCTATGGTTCATTAGACTGTATGAAATCCTAGAGAAAGTTCAAATAATTTCCATCCAAGTATATTTACTTCCTAGAGTATCCCAGGTACACAATTTATGTCATGTTTCAATGTTATTGAAGTATATAATAGATTTATATCATGTTTTGAGCCACAAAATAGTTCAGCTGGAAGAGAATAATTATTATATGGAACAACCCGTTCGGGTTCATGACTATATAGAGTAAGTGTTGTGGAATAAAGTGATACATAAGGTTAAGGTTTTATGAAAAAACTATATGGTTGAAGTGGAAACATGGGAATCTGAAAATTCTATGAGGGAAAAATATCCCCACTTATTTGGTATGTCAATAAAATTGTGATGACCAATTTCTAAAAGGAGGAAGGATGTAATAGCCTTGGTATTGATAGAATAGGTCTTTTTTAATATTGTTTTTTTTAATTTAGGAATTAGGTAGAATATTTTCATTAAAATTGACTCTAATTTAGATAGCATACCCTAAAATAAAAAATGGGTACATCAAAATCCCCCATTTCATGCAAGACGATGTTATACCAAACAGTAATAATATATTAATATTTTTTGTCTTATGGGGTAGTTATTTCCAAAATATTTCATTGGAGGGTGTGAAAATAACTTACTATTTTATGATTAAAACTTTATATAATTTTTTTGACATTAGTTCAATTAATTTTGTCCGCATAAGACGATAATAAACCCATCTTCACGATTAAAAAAAATTCCTTTTAAAAAACATTTTTACCACCTTTTTATGGCACACTAATTTTAAAGTTAATATTTGAAACGATAATAATTTATATATGATAAATTAAACATCATTTGTAAAATGGCGATATAAAAATTAGCTTTGATATTATTTTTGTTTTTTTATAATAATTGTCATATTTTGATGAATTCTAAATAATACTTAATTTTAATTGAAAACCACTTTTCCATATATATAATTTTGATAATTAAGAAATGTTTGTAATTGGTTATATAATATAATTAGAAAGATTTTATATAAGTTAAATTAATATAGGTCATTGGAAAAAATTTCACATTCTATTTATATATAATAACATAGAAAATGTTTAAATAATTTTACTTTTAAGACACGCTTTGTTGTCCCATATGGATGATTCATTATAAGTTAATTTATACCACTTATATGATTGAAATTTGAAAAAACAAATTCCATATTTTCAATATTAATAATTTATTATTTAAAATAATGTAAACAATATTTTATAAAAAAATATTAGTGAATGTAATGAAAATAAATTAATGGAATTAAGGTAAAAATGTGTTAAATTAGTGGTAATACATTTATATTAAGAGTCCAAGGACATAAAAACATTTATAAAACAAAAATTTTAGAAATTATTTTATTATATACTCACATGGATTGAATTTGTTTCATTATTGGAATCACATTATGTAAGGGATACCTCCCAAATTTGTTTACCTATTTATTTGATAGGAATGCCACTACCACTCTATTATAAAAAGGCACTCAACCCCGTCACTTATTCTAACATATCAAGACCCTTTTGATCATCCAAAACTGACCCAAATAATATCCCAATATCTATACCCTTACCGAATCTACCTCACTGTGGCCCTAATTCCTATAAATAATTTATTTGGTGCAAACCAAAAGCTGTTACCCAAAGAAGAGGTAACTTTCATCAACATGAATTTTTTACATTGTTTCATTATCCGCTACATTAATTTCAATTTATATAATTATTATAGAATATCATATGCATATTAAACATAAATATATTTTTTATTTTAAGTTTTATACCAAAACCTATAAACACGACTAAAAAATTGGCAATAAACTTAGTGTTCATCTGTACGATGAACTACCACCATGCAAAATAATGGCGTTTTTTTTACTTCACCACCTCTCATTATTAATATTTATGATAGAAACACTATTTTTATATATATAAATATAATTTATATTTATTAATTATTAATACCTCTTTAATTTTTATTTAACACATGCCTTTATGCTTTACATTTATTTGGAATATAATAACATCATTGGCGGAATTATTGGCTACCACCTCTTAAAAGCGACGTGATACATTTACACATTAAATTAAAGGTATTGAAAATGGATTTAATTAAAAATATGATACATAAACGAATTTATAGTTATATTAATTTCATAATTACCTTTTTGGAAATATATGATAACATTTTATTTATCACCATTTCACTTACTAAAACAATTGTGACGTCATTCATGGATGTGTGGACTATCGCCTCCTCACCATGAAGGGATTATATTTACATAATAATATTGATATATATTTTTAAATATGATTAAATAAAATTTTATTTATGATATAATCTATATTCTTTAAGAAAAATGTTACTGAAATACTTTTCAGAATGATTGTTAAAAATGGTAACGTTTTCATGTGTACGTACGACCTACCGTCTCAATGATTGTGACATTGAATCATTTTTCATAACCATATTTTATTAATTTTTTAAAATATTATTGTTATAAAAAATTGATAATCATTTCATGATTTTTATTATAAATATTGTTATTTAATTTCCCCACTACCCTGGGTTTCCATACTAAAGACTTTTTTGTCATATAAACAAAATATGATAAAAAACCAGATCTAAACACAATTGTTTAATTTTTTTTTTAATTATAAAAAGTGAAACAAAATTATTGACAATCATGAAAATGATATTGAAATAATTATATAACAAACAGATTTTTATTATTCAGGAAGATAAAGACAAACATGACAAGTTCGAACAATGGTATGTTATTTCATCTCAATGTCTTTTCATTGAGACTTATCTTGATGTTATACACATTTATTCCTTTCTAAGATGTATATACATACCATTTGACATGTTATACAATGGATTTTTTATATTATAATGATAATTAATTTTTAAAATTTTATTATATAATTATTTTTATCATTCTAATATTTCAATATTTTATGGGAAACAATGAATTAAAAAAAGCAATTTAAAAGATTTAAGAGTTAATTTTAAAATTTTTCCCCCATATCAATATTATTAATACTACATTATATGTTTATTAATTTAAATGGGTTTTAAATTAATTTATATTTATATTTTTAATTCAATTAAATTTTATTAGAAAAAAATATTTTAATGGTTTTTATGAAAATGTTTTGACAAACGATGAAAGGATTTTTTTATTCCAAATATTGATAAAAACAATGGATTTTATATGATTATTTCCATTGTTTTAGGTTTTTATTCCATTAGAAAATATTATGTATTTTAAATGAAAAACCTCCTTTCATTTTTTGGTTATTTTGTTATTGAAAATGGGATTTCAAATGAATGGTTTTTTTTGTATTGAAATGAATTTTTTGAAATGAAATTATATTATAGTATTAAAAAGTTATTTTCATACATGTTAAAATAAGTTTTTCAAATTATGAAATGTTTAATTTCATATTGTTGTTCATAGAAATTATAAATGATGGGTGAAACCTGATAATGATGGGTTAGCCCAATATATATTAAACGATTGGTGCACATATATAGCACTCCAACACATTGGTTAATGATTATATTAACTAGATAATTATATTTTAAGGTGTTCATATATTAATTCAAATATATTTTGGTTTTTCAAGGATTCCATGTGATAATTTCCCAAGAATCATATTTGATTTTTTGATGTTATTTAATGAGTTTTCATGGAAATAATTTGTTTTCAAAAGGTGAAATAAATGATATGTATTAAAAAATATCTCTTTTTTTGGGAAAAATGTTATCTTTTCAAGAAAGAGGATTTCATGAGTATTAATATTTATTAATAGACTATGATTTTCCTTCTATTTATATCCGGTTATGATATCTTATGATCATCCCATGTTTTTAATTTTTTTCATAGTATTTATTTATGAAAATGGATTTAAAGTTGTCAAGTTGAAATGTGTAAAGAATTTTAATTAAAGAGAATGTGCTTTATTTTATAACATTTTTATATTCTTGAAAAAATTATTCAATTGGATGTTTCCACTTAGTATTATACAATTTTTTATGCATTACATATGAAATAATTAACTACAAAACTAAATATGAAATGATCATCAATGTGAATGAATTTTTATTCTAGACTAAAACTCAAGATTATGTAATTCATAAGGTCGGGGAATTGTAATATATACATATACATATATATATATATAATTACAATACATTAATATAATTTTTTTATTTTATTCTGAGATATATCATTTTAATTTTACTACATAAAAAAAATTAATTCTTTATATATATCATATATATGCCCAGTGACCATAACTGTAATGACTATATTTGAAATGAACATATTCAGAATGACCATAGTTCCAACCACCATATTTTTAATGGATAGTTTTTTTCACATATATGAATAATCTTAAGAAACATATTCCATTCACACTTCCCATTTATATATCCTCAATTATATATCTCAAAACATGAATTATCCTTTTTTTCAATATTTTTATTTTTTAAAATAAATGGGAACTCTTAAAGGTGATAGTGTTATATGAGTGTTTTTAGTTATAATGATATTACATTTTACAACTATTATCAACCATTAATTTTTACATTTTTATGGGATATATTCATCCATTTTGTAAAAATACATTGTATGTGATATGTGGTATCATGTAACATCATTTTAATATAATATTATAATTCAATAAATTTTCAACAATTCAGTTCATATCACTCGTGGAACAATCAATAATAATTTAGTAATTTTTTTTTAAAAAAATAGAATCATTACTTTGAATTATAGATCTAAAATAAATGTTCTCTAAAACCTATAGTGTTATATAATGGGTATGTGAATTTAATATTAAGAATAACAAAATTAAATTTCTCCAAATGCACATGGGTATACATTGGGAGTGGAAAACCCAAATAAAACCCACCTACCCTAAAAGTAAATAAAGAGAGGTAAGTAAATCGGTGGGGAAAATTAAGAACGTGTGCTCACCGTGTGTTGGTGTATCTACCTCAAAATGATAATTAGTTTTTCTAAGGGAGTTGTTGATTCAATATACGTCCTAGGTTATATATTAGAAGACCCAACCATTATTCCATAGTGGAATCATTTTTATTCTTTTAATAATCTATGTCTAGGGGTGAATCAAACCTATATAAAATTTCATCCCAAAGTGAGTTATAATGACATTCATGAATTGAAAAAAATAAAATTATATTGAATGTAATGAATTTTTTACTTCCTATATTGATTCAAAAAGTATATTCCAATCTTCTCATATTAATTATGTAATTAAATATAAGGGTTTATGGAGATTTTTTTTAATGTAGAGTGTTCTCATCATGGGTATCAATACAAGAAAAATACCATTATAGGTGATTTCTAATTATATTATTTTGTGGTTATTTATCTTCCAATGCCTGGATGATTATGTAAATTCTTTCAATCATTTCCTTCAACTATTTTATCAGATTTTTTTATTTGAACTTTATCTCAAACTAAATAGAACTCTTGGAGATCATTTTTAAATTATCATGTACTGATTCCTATTCATCTAGGTGGAGTGGGGGAATATGATTTTAATGTTAATTGAGTTCATTTATTTAGTGATAATACACACTTGAGATTAGTGAAATCATTGAGAGGATTGGTGATTCATTTTTTTACACAGTTTTTGTTTTTTATATTAAAAAACCTTCATCATAGATTAATTTTTTATGATTTAACTATTAAACACAGACATTAAAAAACATGACATGGAAAGAAACATACATTGTTCACCTCTAAAAATGATATGGATAATCCATGGAATGATTCAAAATCTCTCATGGTCGCAACAACTTCTAGTATCAACTTTTGTATTATTAGATATAATTTTGGTCCTTGAAATCATTTTAAACATATGACCAAACTATAGGTGCATCCCACATGGATATAGTAATTTTTAAAAATTTCAATTATTAAAGGATCTTAAACTACCTAATGATTCAACCATTATTTAAACATGATACCTTCTTTTCCTAACATCTAATAATAAAATTCTATTCTTATAATTCTTCACTTCATTACACAGTAATAATAAATATCTTCTTCTACATTTTTCTCTTTATTTATATAAATTGAATAAAATTGATAATTATTTATTATGATACTGTATCAAAAAATAAAATTCTCTATTTTTTGATGAATCCCTGAAACAATTTCTCATTCAATTTTTATCATTTATATTAATTTAATTTAATTGAATATAATTTAAATATTATAATTTTTAAAACTAAAATGAATATATCTATCTTTTATAACATTGGTTTATAGTCATGAATTCATATATTGTTTTTTCCTCACTGAAATTAAAATATTTTTATTTGTAAATCCCTTTAATATTTGGAAAATTATTTACCCTATAGTTCTTCACAAAATTTAAGAACATTAATATATCAAATATATTTAATTAAACCATTATAGAAAATTATTATAAAACGATCCTCCACTCATTCACAATAATATATTAAAATAATGATGTGGCACTCCTCCTTCATTTATTGTATATTCAATAACTAGATTGAATCACAACTACTTTTTATGATACTTGATTCAAGGAATAACATATCACAAATCATCACTAGAGTGTTATATTAAAAATTTGTTATTCTATATCTTCTTCATTAATAAATGATACAATAATATTTTTCAATGTGTAAAAAACTATTCATATACCAACCCCAAAATATCAAATATAAAAATTATATGAAATTCTAAGGAGTTAATAACTATACACATTCAAAACCTTATGAATTATTAGAAGATCCTTAGAGTGGGTTTTCAAACTATGATGTCTAGGGAACATCATCTCTATCCTTTATAACATTTATACAATACATGACCTCTATGATTCATTAATTTTCCCATAGAGTTAAACTCTATGAAGTATATGTAATAATTCATGTAATATGTGAACCCTTTTAATTTGAACATTATATAGTTTGTAGGTTTCATGTTTCTTTCCTGTTTATCTATTTATTAGTTAAAATTCAAGACATATTGAGAACTACAAAAATACTTCCATTTAAAATTTAATCATTTCAATATCAACTCCAAATATCATAAAACATACCAATAACCATGAGCTCCCACAATATAACTTCTATTATGTAATTTGAATATGATTTTCTTATTTATTTTATACTCTAACAGAATAATATTATTCATCCATATATATTCAATTCATCCTTTCATGATAAACAACATTTTATATGGGATCTATTTATTAACATAAAATTAATACATCCTCTTTGAGGTATCAATATATTCTGGTCTCATTAATCGTACACATTGTAAATTTTTTATAAAAAAGTAACATAAATAAATTTCAAAATAAATACATATAACAATGAGTAATTATCTAATAGTTCTATGTATATATGAGAAAACAATGTGTCGAAAACAACATTCACCAAAATTTTTGTGTTGTCTCTTAAATTAGGGATTTACATTCAATTTATCACATTTATCAATTCTTTTAGGATACCTAAAAGTATTCAATTTTCCCAATATGTGATACCATATGCGATGAAATATGAGAAAATATATTCTTTCACTTAATCCAACTCTTCTTCTACTTTTCACTAATATTCATAGAACTTGTTAATAACTAATTGTAGAATCTATATTAAAAATGTTTTTGTAATGGTAAACATATTATTTAAAAACACACACAACATGATGAAATAACACCTTACCACAAATATAAAAATCCCAAAAATATATTCTCCCTTATAGTAATTAAAAAATTACCTTTGGAAAATACTAATATAGTTGTCCTCCCACTTTTTGAATATAATAATGGATTAATCCTATAGGTATTTATGTTATATTTTTTCCCCTTTGAAATAAATGTCCAAATAATATGATGATATATGTAATCAAGATACCATAATTTATCCTCAATTGTAATGAGGTTGAACACTCATTTCAAAAATTAATCATTGATATGCATCCATTTGATTAGTTTTTCTGAACATATATATGATCTTATATAAAGTGGGAAAAATAATGATTCTTCACAATTATCTCAAAAATATCTTTATTGATTTGATATTCAATATCAATGTTCATTAAACATGAATATCAAATAAGATTCATTGAATATTTAATAATAATTTGATCATCATGGACAAATAGAATGTGAATATCTACTTAAAACTTTTGGTAATACAATTGGTTCTTTATCCATATAAATTAGGTAAAGGATTCCATTTCATCCACAGAGTAATCTTCAGTAGTTTCCTATGGTATTATAATTTTACATTGTGTTCCAACACACCCATGTTTTACCTAGAAAGAAAAATATACTAAATGTGAATCTTCTATCATTAACAAAACCAAACCAATATATATCTATATAATTAAAAATATCAAGTATTCAAATATTTTTATATTTCACAGTAAAATATATAGTACCCTTTTATTTCTGTGAATTATTTTCCCATTTATTTGATTATACAACATTTCCACACCTTTAAACCAAATGAGAATGGTTAAAAAAATTAAATATTCAATATAGAATCACTCCAGTAATGAATGCATCTAATTATCTTCAAAAAAAAATTATCACCATCCATACCTTATACATAAATTTCAATTATTTCACAATATTATGGGTGTAGAAATAGGATTATAATCCTCTAATCCAAATATCATTTAAAATTCCTATGTAAAGTTCTAATGAGAACGAATGATATCATATTCCTCTATGGAAATTAGTAATCCTATTAATTTTCATCATTTACAAAGAATATTAATTTTAAAAAACATCAACATATACATATAAAATTATTCAGATACACCATCGTGATTTCTAAACCTATATTTCATATATATAAATAATAATATTGATAGAAACATTTATCATCTTTAATGTATATATTTTTATCCACTGTTCTTTTTTTGATCCAAAATTATAAAATAGGAATATAAAATGGAGTCTCAATATCGATTGTTTTTTATAAAACATTTGGAGACTTTATTCACCTATCAAAAACACTTAGATTTATCAAGGAATAACCCATAATGATATTCAATATAATTTTATCCTTTATAACTCCACTCAAAAAGATGGATTTAACATTGATTTGGAACCTTTATATTTCTATTGTACTATAGTGGTAAGATATAACTTAACGGTTTCTAGTCTAAAAATTTATGAAAATTTCTCATTAAAATTAATTCCCCCTTCTGTAGAATATCCATTATAAAAATTCTAGCTATATTTCCTAAAACATCTTCTACCATTCAACATATATTAGAACACCAATTTTTTATCTAAAAGAATATGTTTCTCCAGGATTGGGTATCAGTTCATATGTATCATTATTACCTATCAATTCCAAATATAAATTCATGGAATTAACATAGTATTGATCCAATGGATCTTCATTAAAACCAGAAGGATCAATTTATTGAATAAGGTAGGTTTGAATTGATATCCATAATGTTCACTTAGTTTGAATAAGGTTTCCTTATTGAATAGTTATCCCATAGGATTCCTCATATTTTTTAAAACTTATATAAGATGTGGAAGAATACTATTTTTTATTATAATTATTTGAATAATAAAATTTCATTGAATATTTTTGGAATGTCCATCATTCCCGAAAACATGATCATATTGTTTAACAAAACATTACTCATCTTCAACAGTTTTTTATCTTTATTATCATGTGTATTTATTTTATTGGATTATTATAGAAATATTACATCACTATTATTAGTGTTCTTTCTTGTAAACTTGTTTCAATATATGTATTCTCTTTTAGTTGAAGGTTTACCATGAAATATATCATCAAAATCTTTCGTATCAACTTCCCAAAATTTTCCTCTATGATTTTGACAATAAATAGCCTTCTAATACCCATAAATATTTCAATCTTATGTTGTTCTTATCTGGAAACTCTTATAGTGACATATCAAAATATTTTCAATGTAGGTACATATTTTGAATTTTATTTACTATGAAAAAAACCCAACTTTAAACACATAAAGAAGTATAAAAATCTATCAACATTGTTTAAGAAATTTTGATCAAAAATATATATTTTCATATCATACAATTTTTTTATTATGGTGTGTATGGCACACTATATTGATGGTGAATACCATGATTCTCAATAAAAAATTAAAATATCCCTTTTTTGTACTCCACACTACTATTTATCCTAATATTCCTTAATTAGTAACCACAATTATTTTCTCCCATATCCTAAAACACCTGATAATCATAAGAGCCTGTTATTTGTATTTCACTAGCATAACAAAATTAATGCATGTGATTTAATGAATAAATTATAAAAAATTTATTCATTTGTTGATTGTGGTATAAATGGCGCAATGAAGTTATAATTAATAATCTCTAATGGATGATATGTATAAACAAATATATTTTTTATGAGGAATATAGAATATTACCTTGTTATAAATTATATAATATATTTTTACTTCCAATTATTATTTTAGTAATATATCCAAAATATTCTCTCTAGGTAACATTTCTCATATAATTTTTTTATGATGGAAAGAAAATCTACACTATAGTTTATTTTATTATTCCAAAATCAGTTATAATTAATTTTATACATCAATTTCTTGAAAATGATTACCTTTATTTTTTTGTTTTAATATAACAATTGTTAAATCTTCTATAATCTTATATTGAAATACATATTTTCATAAAATAACATCAGTTAATTCATCTGAATTTTTTTAAAAAAATATATTTTTTAGTACTTCTAATCAACATACATGATGTTCATAGAAATTATCTTACCTTTTCCAATTAATGAAGAGACATTGCCCATGATCTTAAGTGAACAATCATTTCCAAATTCCGCATAACCATATTTATAGATTTACTTACTTTTTAATAATATTAATTATCCTCTAATGTGTGGAGAATTTACACTATAAAATATATATGGATATTCACTATTTTATGCTTTAATTGAAACTTATGCAATGAGGGAGTTTTCTTTATTTTCTATTTTTTATATTAATTATTATACAAATTTGTATTGGTACTCAAGTTGGATGGAAGAATAATGAGGAAAACATCACTAAATTTACAAGGATATTTATATCTCTAACACACATACTTTAAATATTTAAATATATTTCTATTATTTAGTCCAAATTATATTTTTTTTCCTATGAGCGTTTCAGGTTTTAGTGGGAGGGCTCCACCTAAATATTTTTAACATGAAAATTCCATATTAATAAGAATTTTTTTTACCAACATATTCCTTATATACACTTAAATCCAATATAGTTAAAAAATTATCTATATATTGAATAATTCTAACTATAAATAATTTTCTATCTTGAATTAGTAACTTTTATTTCATCCATTGTTTAACCAAATATCACGGCCTCTTTCTGAGAACATTAAAATTTGATCTTATAAAATAATATTATTTATTCTTGAATTATATAAAATATTTTATTAATCAATATTTATAATAGTTTTTGACAATATGGTTATCGTTTTATAAGTTCTAAATTTCCGAAAATCAATTTTCTAATTGAATACTTGGTATTATTCACTTATTTTATCCATTCAGACATACTTATAACATATCAATGATGATTTCCATTATTTGGTATTGAATTTAATAGTCTTATTGATTATAATTCTTATTATATAGTCCTATAACTTCATAAGATATGTTCTGGAAGATTTATATGTTCATGCCTAGTTCATTTTCATCATCAAACAGTTTCATTTGAATTGTTTCTTACTCCTTATTTTACTTTAATCTTAATTTTATCTTAATATTTTGAGTATATCATCATTAAGAATCTTCTTTAAATAATTATACTCTTCTAGTAACATATATTTTTATTTTATGTTAATAATTTTTTCTAATTCAAGTGATGGTTATATAATTAAATTTTATGACATAATCTTGTTTGATGATCCTTAAAAGACACTTTTATACCTCTATATACGTCAAAATATCCATTTTATTTTATTATTCCCACCATAGATCCCACATTTCATCACTAGTGTGATTTTATTCTTTAACATTAGTAAAAAAAGTTTCTAATCGATAAAACTATAATTTTAAAATTCTTTATCTTAATTTTTTATTTATTTTTCTTCACACATTGAGAAGATATTTCTCTCCTTTTATTTGAATTAATCATTACTAGTTACTCTAAAACATATTTTAATTGGTTTATTTCTTCATCAAGGACCCTCATTTCCATTCATCATCATCATCAATTGATTATTATTCTATTAATTTCTAAAATATAACTATTGTTTGTCAAATAGTTCAAAACTGGAAAAATTTTATTAGATTATTTTTTTTTATTTTTTATTTCATCATTAAATATTTCTTAAGGTAAGAGAAAAATAATGTATAACCATTCACCCAATTATTTTTAGATTTAGAACTAATACATTTATCATCTTAACCACTCTTCTTTCCATTATCCTTCATCAAGGATTTAAGATAGATTTGTTTTTTTTCTTAAAACTAATCTTAATATAATTTTCCTTCCACATTTAATAGTTGATGAGAATACCATATTAATCATCCATTTGAAGGGTATTTGGAGCCATATCTTCAATAATAAAGGAATTATAATAATAAAATCTATGAAATATGAATAGAATATTCGTAAACACAATTTAATTGAAACAATTTTTCACTAAATATTCTTAGAGTGATCACCATTTCATTATCAATTGGGAAAAAACTATTTTGAGATTCATTATATTTTAATAATATGTCTTCAAATTTTAATATTAAAATATTTACTTTTTATATTTCATCATGATATAACATTTATGAATATTTTATAATTTATTTTATTCTCCTTTATCTATCATTATTCCTTTTATGTTCATAAAATCCTTCATTGATAAAGAAGAATGTATAACATTTCATGAATTCTCAACATTTTCAAAATATAAATTATCTTTTTCAGTCATGATATGTCCTTTAATACAATGAATAAATCTATATTTTATAGCATTGTAAGAATCCAATATTATTTATAAGTGATAATGAAATATGTAACCATTATAGATGAGTATTATATTTCCCTTCCCATATTTTTTGTATAATATTTTTATACGCACTACCATTGTGTGATTTGAAAAAAAATCAGATATAAAAATGATATCTGGGATAATGTTTAAATTTTGAAGTTTTAATATTTTTTGGAGGGTAATTTAAATTTAACACCATGATGTTTGTAAAATGAATCTATGGATGATAGCATATATTAGAGGAAAAAATGAGGCAAACCAAACCAGGGAACGCTATCCTACTATGAATGGTATAGCCTAGCCATGTAATTGGAATGTAAAAATAGGATTAATTAATTTACTAATATATATTTTTTATATGGAATGTAAATGTAATGAAAAATTAATAGTAATTGATAACTGAGTTTTTTATTAATTTAAAATAACTCTTCAGAAATACATTTTCTCAAAATATATTTTTATTAACTTTTTTAAGAAAATATTAAATATATTTTCTGGAAATTAATGAAATTTAATTTATAAAATTAAAATAATTTTCAAAATATAATATCAAAATTATCATAGGGTGAAATTTCATGATTTTTCATAAATGGTTGCTTTTCCCATGAATAGTTGGAATTTCAAATTTTTTAGATATTATCAGTTCATTCCATTTAATAAGATGATTTAAATGTCATATTAAAATTCTTAATTTGTATTAATGTTACACATGATACTTTCGATTTTTAATAATATAATAATTTTAATTTTTACTATAAAGTTTTATTAATTTGTTCTAAGTTAATATTATTGGTTAAAAAAATTATGACAACTAAATTTAATTGCATAATTTATTTTCATTTTAATAAATTAAAAAAATATTTAATAAGGGAAAATTGAAATAAAATTTTTATATCATTGGTTTATTTATATTACATGGAATTCATATAATTTTAATTTCTTTTTATAGAATAAATATATGATAATATATTTCTTGAAGAATGCATTTTCTTTAAAAATATTGTTTTTCATTATTTACGAGATACTTATAAAATTTATAGAGATTTAATTTTTTAAAAGGAATTCAATATTATTTTCATAATAATCAATATTATTTAATAAGGTGAAATTATGTTTTGCTTATAATGAATAGTAAGAATAATAAATAATTTCTTCCAAGGTAAAGGTAAATCATGGTAGTTAAGGGAAAAAATAATTTGATAAGAATAAAAAGTAAACCTAACTATAATGAAGCCATGAAAAACAAGATAGAGTTGTAGGTTGATTTTTTACCTTTGATCTAGATAGAAGTGATCACATCTCAATTGACCAAATAAATTAGTTGTTTTAGTAAACCACATACATTAATGATTTCTATATTTCATTTTAACAAACAAATTACAAAATACTTGTTTTTTAGAATATAATTTTTCATTATATAATATATATATATACATATAATTCTTAGAACGATTCCTAGATTCGTAGTAAATTAAACAAATAAAGGTGAGCTTAAATGGTCAGTATGGGTTTAGTATAGTGAAGTCTATCTTGAATCAATAATAATAATCAACATCGAAAAATAAATAATTGTACACTCATTAGATTTAAATGAAATTATAATCATTAATAAATAATGATTAATCAATATATAAATATATATAAGTGAATACACATTTAATTTCATCAATAAACTAATAATGATAATCATCGAGAGATAATATCAATTGAAATGTATCATAGATAAAAACAATAACTAAATTATCCATGAATAAAATGATAAATTGTTTGACATCATGATCATAGAAATCATGATACTAACACATATTCCATCAAGATAGTTTACATTATTGTTTAATACATTGGGCTGGTGTAAACTAAATAACACTTCAAAATAAGTCTAGCCAACTAATTTTCCTCATGAGACTACTAATTCATCGAGGGGATATCGATAACCAAGCCCGAACCATCACTACGTGTCCAAATAATTCATCATATGAGTATTTATCGATTTAATTCATATGAAATATAAAATTCCAATAAATATCTATATTGAATGAAGCATAAAAATTATTTATATTTCCCAGTTAATCAAATATGCATCATTGTAAAACACCATAAGTATAAATGATATACGATTTAATAGATAAACATATCCATGATAAACAATATGTATAATTAGTGGAAATATAATGTATAATGGTTACAGGGAAGTGAATATTTCAAGGTTATATAAATGACTAAAAACGAAAAAAAAAGTGAATGTAAATAATTTCCTTGGTGAAAATGGCCATAAAACATCCTTATAATGAATAAATAAGGTCAAAAGACAACATGTCCCCAATGAAGTACATGTTAAATAAACTTCTATTGTTATTAATAAATAAAAATACCATAAAAAGTTCATCAAAAACATCTTGATGAAAATGTAATTTTCAATTTGAAAACATTATTTTAAAAAACATACGATATATTAGGGAAAATAGTTAATTTAAAAATTAAATTTTAAAAAATTGAAGGGATTATTCATGGATTTTAGAGTTAATGAAGGAATTATTTTACATAAATGTAGTATAAGTTCAAAAAAACATTCCTTTCAAACTGTTTTCAAATGGGTAAAAAGCGTCACTTTTGGAAATTGATAAATAGATTCATTTCTAAACATTTTTAGAAGATAAAACATGGTTAAAATTTTCCTTAATTATTATTTTAGAAAATGTTAATACATTTATGATTTTTTTTTAAAAAAGGTATGAAAAAATGGATTTTCACTAGATGAGGGAAAAAAATTATGATTTTTTTAAAACATATATAAACTTATAATAACATTTTACCACCTCTTTGTTAATATTATTTTGTTATATTAAATATTTTTGGTGTTAATGTCCTTGTTTAATCATGTGACTTTTAATATTAATGTAGAATCTACTATGTATTAGATATATATCCATTATATAAAGATTAATAATAATTCTATAAATATCATATATACTCAATAGATATATTTTTTGAATCATTCTTGAAGGCTGGACATGGAAAATAAACCACCTCACATCATTGAGATGGTAGGCTATACACGCACATAAACAAAAATATCATTCCCTTATCAAGTGAAAGGGTAAAAAGTAGATGGAATATTAATTCTAAATAGTAAATTTCCTGAATTATATTTATATAAAATATATTTATTAAATTTACCCTTATTACCATACAAATAATGCATATGGGAAAAATGAATCACATTGCTTCATAAGGCAATAGTCCGCTATACAAAATAGTCTATTATTTTATTTAAAGAAGAATGGAATATAAGAATTAATATTTAGATATTATTACATAATAATAAAAATATCATAAATACTAAATATATTAATAAAATTAATCTTTACATTCAATCATGATATCTGTTGACGAAAAATGAGTTAAATTTAGTCTTCAGACCATAGTCAGTTGTGCACATGGTCTGTGATTTTGATTTACATTTGATGGGGGGAGAGGGATACATATTATTAAATAAACATAATAAAATATCTATATATTTTATATAATAGTATTAATGTATTTTTTTATAAATAATTTAATGTGGAAAAAACAAAAATGAAATCAAAAGATCTTTATTAGGATAATTATCCTCTCTTAGAGAATCCTCCCTTAGATATCCTCTAAAAACCCTAGGGGTGGTTATATGTTTAATATATAAGATCTAAAAGGTATCTATGGTTATTAGGGAGATAATATTTCAGTTTTTGTTCAATCCAAATGGCTAGAAATGTCTGAATAGGTGAACGGAGGGAGTGACCTTTTATAAGTGTGGGGTTAGAACATACATTGAATTTTTTCAGAAGAATAATGTGTACCCACATTTTCAAAAGAAAAAATGATAATGAATATGAAATTATCTGACCTTATAAGTGATAATATGTAAATATGTATGTGAAATGAGGGTTTTATAAGTTTTGGGTTAATTTCATCCCTTATCTTCTTAGTTTAATAGCATGATAAACCAATTTTTTTACCATAACCATGATAATTATTTTTTACTATTTTCACTATTCATTATGGTAAAAAAAATTGACCGTATTAGATAATATAAATTATTTTTATTAAAAATATAGAATCTATATTTCTTATTACAAATCATAGATATTGGAGAATTCGTTTAAAAATTAAAACCATAAACATGATGAAATTGTGGTTTTCTAATCTAATGACATTGAAAAGATAAAAAGTTTTCATTTTAAAAATTCAACACAGTATTAATTCTAATTACATAATTTTGATTAATAAATATATAAATAAAATAATATAAATTTTAAAAATATATTTCAATAAAATGGTTCTATAAAATCTTTAAATTTAAAAATAGTTTTTTAAATAATGATTCTTTTTAATATTCATTGGAAAAATAAAATGTTCATAAAAATACCAAAACATTAACCCTATGATAATTTTTAAATTATGTATTAGAAAAATAATTTCATACAAGAAAAGGTATTTTATTAATGTTGAGAAATTTTCATTTAACAAAATATCTAAAAATGTTATGGAATTGTTTACATTGAAAAATACAGGTTTGTAGAAAACATTTCTTTTTTATTTGAACTGAATCTTATTTTAATTTTTATAACTAGATAGAAAATTAATTTTTATAAATTCATAAAATAAAAATTTTAATAAATTATTTATTCTAATTTATACCCTAAAAATTCTTGACTAGGACATAATGACAACATTTGAAACATAATATTGTAATAGAGTATTAGGTTTTGATTAAAGTCATTGTTGTGTGCATCAAAAGATATCAAATAGATTAAATTTATTAAAAAAATATCATAAACATAAGGGTTGTTAAATTCTAACCTATTCATGGTGTCACATTTCAAATGTTATTTTTAAAACAATTTTTTTCTATTAAAACAACAGGGTGTTACACTCTATCCCATTAAATAAAATGAATCCTCAAAATTTACTATTGATCTCAGTAATCAAGGGTATGAAATTTGAAGATATTATTGTTGTAAACTCACACATTAAAAGGGATTAACCAAAAACACTCTTAATAATAGATAATAGGATATACAGGGGTTATATGTAATAACACATACTGGGTTTTCTTATTAGTGAAATATCATGGTAGTTGATGATATAGACATAGAAGGAAATAATAAATAATTATAGGGAGTGATGTAGATCAATTATGAAATTATGCTTTATGATAAATATAATGTCAAGGACTTAAAAACATAAAACCCAGATGATTTAAAAGAACATGTTATTCATTTCATATAAAAGTAATTTTATAATTTTTTGTTTCAAAATAAATTTTAATAAATTTGAGGAATTTTGTTACAATATTGACTATCAACATAAGGAAATAAAATTACTTGAAATATTTCTATTTAAAAATTAAACTTTCATACTTTGGTTGTGAATTGATGAATTTCAACATCATATCTTACTCCATGAAATTAATATCTAAAAACCAAATTTTTATTTCTAAAGTACTAAGTTTAACATCTAATAAATAAAAAATATAAAAAGATTGAGAAGCACTTATGTCTATCCCTAAATATTTTCCAAATCCATTATGGTCCGCACATGTTCTTAAATTAATAAACTAATACATAAACCCCAATAGTATCACAACATATTCAAAATTAATATTTATCCATTAAACTGATAATGTAAAAACAATGATATATTAATAAGACCATCACATAGTCAAGTGGTAGGAACCCCACCCTTGTCACCCTTCTATTATGGGTTGAATCCCGGAAGCCTTACCGAATGTGATGGGGTTTCACCCAACACATGAGTTGCTCATTTACTAAAACCACATTAATGTAATTTCTTTAATATTTCAATATATTAATATCTCTTAACTGACTCAACATCAATGATATGATAAAATCTAAAATTTACCTCTAAAATTAAACTAATTAGATAAAAATATGGTAATTATTCGTTAAATTACATCTTTAATAAAACATACACCAAAAAAATTGTTTTTATTTCCAAAAATGTCACTGAAAATATCAATAATAATTTTTAATCCCATCACTTAAAACTGAATCATGGAATTTTATGATATCAAACATATCATAAATCATAAAAATATTTACACATTATGGTGTCCATAACTCTTATATTAATTAATACATATATTCTTCTAAAATTAACACAATAGATAGATGTTTCGCGGTTATTATAACCAAAATAATATTTGAAAATAATACTTAAAAAATATATTTATATAATCACAAAACATAAATACATCATATATTTTATTTCCACAATGGTCCTTTATGAGTCTAGGGGTTAACCATTACAAGTTGTTATTTACAAAGATAATGAACAGGGTCCCCATATTAAAGATAAAAAACTATAAACGGTTCCCTATGATGAATTTTTTTCCTTCCATCACACTATTAATTTTTCCTCATGAATTTATTATCTACATTCTTATCATCTACACATAAAACATTTTACCATTCATTGCGTACACATTATTAGGTATTCTATTCCACATTTCAAAAATTAAGTAAATTATTCATTTATTCCTACATGGTCTCTACCACTTGATCTCTTAGTGAACACCATCATTCTCTTATTTAGTGAGACTGAGATGTGGTTATGATATTTATTTTTATCACATATTAGGATAACTAATTAGGAATATTCATGACATATTTCAATCAATTCATTATCCCATATGGTTTCTCTTATTCACCACATTTTACATCATATTCAATGTTAAAATGTTTCATTCAGGTTCCAACCATTCAAAAAAAAAGCATAGTGTTATAAAAAACATAAGGGGAAGAAACCTAAAAATAAAGAATCCCAAAAGTTGTTTCAAATATTAAAACATACTTTTAAATCCATGAAATATTTTTCTTAACCTTGGTAATTATTTGTTTTCATGTAGTTGAACAATTTAGAATATTTTTTAAAGAAAACTTGGACTAACCATAGTACATCACCATGAGTGTCAAACCTAGTGCATAGTAAGAACCATTACATTATACCAAACAACTATTGATTCAATCCTAATAATAATTATTTGAGGTTTATACCCATTGGTACATCTTTGTTATAACCATGCCCACATGTACTATCAAAAAAGGGATGTATTGAAATGAAAACCACATAATATATTCCTTACAATTATATTAGAATGTTCTTATAAACAAATCATAATATTGAATCATAGGATTATGTTCTATAATATATTTTTTCATGAATTTTGTTTACAATTTATATATTAAACTACCTCTAATAAAAACTATGAATACCTCCACCTCAATAGCCATGAGTTAGTGGTTATATAAATATAGGGGCACTTGATACAAGGGATGAAATCTGAAAGGACTGAATTGATATGTAGCCTTGGAAAACGTGATACATATATGTTTCACACATTATATTTTAATATATAAAGTATAGAATAATTTTTATTGATAATATCATTATTCCATATACTATATCCTTATAATTCATTCACAGTATACATGATGAATTGTTAGGAAAAGACGAAAATAACGGTGAGCTAAAATGATTAGTAAGGGTTAAGCGTAATAGAATATATCTTAAATCAATATTAATAATTAAAAAGGAATCATTAAAATAACCACCAATAGAATATGAATAACATTACTATCATTAATTAAAAAGGAATAATTACTATTGAAATCTAAATAATTGTATAAACATTCCATTTAACCAATATTCATAGAATAAAAAAATACATAGATAATATAAATGAAAAAATATCATCGATAATAATAATAACTGAATTCTCAATGAAGTAAATTCATACCAAATGGTCATCATGATCATAGGAATCATGAAACCTATTTTATCAAGACCTTTTGTAAGACAGTATAAAACAATGGGTATATATACAACAACAAAAACCCTTTAGATATGGTTATCCTACTAATTGAAATTATTGGACTTCTCGTGTATCTTGGATCTATCAATAGCATGGCCCCACCTAATACTACAGGTAAAAAATATTCAACATTTATAGAATGATCTTCTTAATTCAGGAATAATATTCATTAACAATAAATATCTTCTTTAAATAAATAATTAGAATCATTTATATTTCTACAGTAAATTGATAAAAATTAAAAATTAAATAAATTAAATAGAATTGTTATATGATTTAGAAAATTATTATATCCATGATAAAATTAAATGGATATTCCGAGGAAATTTAATGACTAATAATCACAAGAATGTGAATATTTCGAGTTATTGTTAGTGATAATAAAAATGAACGATTAATGTGTATTTCAGTAAATTACTTGGTAAAAACGATCATAAACCAATAATATAAGGAATAAGGATGGTATCAATACAACATATCACTTTTCAAACATATGTAAAAAGTTTTTCTATCATTTAATAATAAAAATAAAATATATTGATCATAAAAAATATTTTATACAAAAATAAAATGTTGACATTAAAATTAATTTATAAATATAAAAAGTTATAAAATATTATGATTTTTTTTAAAATATATTTTTTTAATCATGAAGATTATGTTTTTGGAGAATTATGTGTCATAATAGTTAGATAATTCCAAACATAATGTCTATGTTAAAAAATTCCTTTTACACATTTGTAAAAATATTGAAAATAACATCATTTTGAAGGGGTCAAGATGAATACTTTCAATAAAAAAATTCAAAAGTCAAACATTGGAAACAATTTCATTAAAAATGATTATGATATATTAAAGAAAATTTTAAAAAAATATTCATAAAATTGGATATTGAAGAAAAATAAATTTCATTGGACGTTATAAATGCAATAACATTTTTCTTAAATAAATCTCATAGTCATTTCATGAACCAAAGAGTAAAAAATAAGATGTATTGTATCTGATTTTTGGACAGGTACAAAATATTATGATACTATTCAAAACAACTATTGTTTTTGAAAATAATGTAATATAATGTTTAGGTTGTTGTTTGAGAGGGTTTTGAGCTTGTTTAAAGCTCGGAGCTCCTAAATTTGGGAAGGAAAACTAAGATGTGTGGTTAGCGAATGATTGGGGCTAATTGTGTGAGTAAACCGTGTGAGGCACCCAATGAAAAAGGGAGAAGGCATCATTTTTCTACAATCATGAGGTATATGAAATACAAATATGTTTTCTTATACATTTATGATAGGTTCAATTTTCATGGGTTGGGTAAGGTAAGCCAAACCATGCATTGTTCCCATGCGAGGGGGTTCCATGTACATAGTAAGTCACACACTACATTCATGGTTTGGCCAAGAATACAAAAAAAAACTACTTGGCCACTTGTTTAATGGGGAATTTATTGTATCTTTCCTAAAGTGTTTGTAACCAATTATTTAATCTTTTATTTACTCTCTAGTGGAGAACCTGTTATTCTTTCTCTATGAACTCTCCCTCCCCTATAGTTAGGTATTATGATACATATCTCATCTGATCTTTATTTTTTCACCATTTGATGCATAGGATAATTCTTGGTAAGATATCGACCATGATTACTTTTATTATTTGTTTACCTTCATTAATTATATTCTATTTTTCTATGATTTCTTTTTCTGTATTTTGTGGGATTTTATCTATTCTTATAATTTATCATTTTTCTTGATTGATTCAAGAGATATAAATTCAAAAGGAGTTCAATACGGTACTATATACGGTGTTCTAATTACATTCACATATGTTTGGTTGTATTTATGTCATTGTACATTGTTCCATAGATTTAAATTTTTGGATAACTTTTCTAAAAGTTATTACAAGTTAAATGTAATGGTTTCTAGGACCTTTACGGTCCTCGATATGAGGGATAAACACATTGGGTTTCCACCATGAAATGAGAAAACCCAATGGGTGTTACTTGCCTAAAAATCCATGTTTCTAATACCCAAAATTTCAAAAATAACCTTTCAGATGTTTTTAACATGTAACAATTACAAAGGGATGTAGATTGAACTAATGATAAATTATAGCTCATATGTTTAGTTCCTTAGGAAATATTTTATTTGTTATAATTGATTTACCTGAATTAAATGTTTTTGGAAAACATAATTAAAATGTTATAAAAGAAATTCCCTGATAAATGGTACAAATTTTGATAGATTTTTCATATATCATCTCTTACATAGAGGAAAATATCGGGGTCCCAACATATGGATTCCTTTTATGAGATTGTTTTTCTATACGATTAAAACTTTAAATGGATTTAGAATAAGCCAGGATTGATACATGAGATCTTATGGTTTTCCCCAGTTAGTCTCACCAAAAATACTACATATAGACCCATGAGTGATAATAGTTCCATAGGGAAGTCACCGTGGATTGGATCAGTGATGAGATGGTTATACAAAGCCAAGACTGAGACATGGTCCCCTTTGTGTGATACATATGTTAGGATTATAGGGTCTGGATTACATTATTCCATGAGTGATAAATAGGGTTCCCTATTTTGGGTCACCATGGATAAACTATGGGGGGAGGGGTGTTTATAGGGAATCTAGATCAATATATGGGATTCCTATTATGGATCACTTTGGAAGAGATCAAGATTCTGGTTATTATTTTTTTCAGATGGATCATATTTAAAATTTTTTAAATGCATAATTGATACCCTAGGGATACAACCACCAATACAAATCACATTCTTCAGATTAGTCCACTATTGATGATTATTTTTGTATTACACTTTTTATATAATATCATACTCATATAGGTTCACATGGGGTAGTGACAGCCATCTTTGAAAAAAGAAGGTAGTTTTGATCAAGTATCCATGAGGAACCTATTCTGATGTATTTATTTATAAATAACCATTCATTTATTATTATTAGTATAGTTTTCAATTTATATTCATGGGTTAGATTCTTCTAGACTCCATTAGGGGTGAACCAATGAGTATTTCATACAACATTATTGGGAATCCCTTGGTACTCAAGTTGTTTTTATGATTATAGGTGTTGAGAAAGGTAAGATTCAAAAATTTTATGTTTGATTCTTTTTACTAAGATGGGTCATGTGGGGTGAGTACTGAGCCTAAACTCATGATTATAATTATGACATCTTTTGGTATTTTTCTATTATTGCATAGAATGTGGTATATGCATGCTTCCCCTGAATCTCGAGTACCATATATCCCATAGATATATTGTATCATCATAATTATTTTGGATATATTTTTTATTCTAATCCTTCTTATATATATTGGGTGATTTTTAATTCTTATTCCATTATTGATTTGTTATTTTTTATTTTAGCTGCTTATCTATATTGATTCCCACTATACTAAAATCCAACACAAAAGTTAATAGTGTCCACAAATAAAAAACCATGGACCCTACTACTAGTTAGTAGCCTATAGAATATGGGGTGGCATTCTTGAGGTCTTGTGGCCAACAGTTTCATGGAACTGTTTTGTGGATTTTAGGTTGGAACATTACAAAGTGGTATCCATGCCTTTTTCCCTTCTGTCATACAATCTGTGTATTAGAGAGTATAATATGATGTAACAAAATTTGTTAATTAATTTTCACTAGGATTAGCTAACCCACATATAGGGGAAACACAAATTTTATGGGATGTGTTATTGCTATTTAGGTTTTTGGTTGTTATAGTTGCACTGATTTCACTATTGGGTGATGTACATGTCTTAGGAAAAAATTATTATTGTTATTATTGTTGTTTTTTTTTGTGAAATTGGTATTAAGGGTTTCATTTTCATATCCTTATGTGGATATTTGGTAGCATCTCAGGCATCATACTATACACCATGTAATTAAATAGGCATGCATTATTCCATTCCTTATTTTTTTTCTTACATGAATTTCACGTATTTCATGTGATTGATGTGAGTTTCATGATTTTTTTATTGAAATTTAATATGGTTCATATAATGATAACATAATTCGATTATTTAAATTTTCACCTTTAATATAAATGGTGTTTTCCAACATATATTGATTATGTCACCTTAATGAACCAATTATGTGATGTTTGATCGATGAACAACTTGTTCTATGAAATGATACATTAATTGATTTTTAATGAATATTTTAATTTATAAAGAATGTACTTATAAAAATTGGGATTGGTGTTTCATTCAATAAAATCAATATATATGACATGTTGCATCCTGATTCTGAAACTAATGGTTAGGTCTTAGTTACATGAAGTACTAATTAAAATTTAGAATGAGTATGGGTATTTATAAATTCCGAATGGTGACACATTTAAGAATATAGGGATATATATATATATATATATATACAAAAATAAGATTTATCTTCAATAAATTTATGTTTCTAAATGTAATGGTCATAGCTAAATTGGGATTCTAATTGAAATGTAAAGGGTTTCTTCTTCTGTAAATTACAATTGAATCTTCATGCACATGTACCTATACTAAATTGTATTAGACATTGACCTTGACTTGACTGTATTAGTGGGGTGTATTATGTGTTTATGGTTGTATATTGTGATCCTCTTGTTATTCATACCTATCTTCAGGAGTGGGTAGGGAGGCGTGACCTATTCACAAGAAGGACTTTTTCATGTCCCTTCATCTAATCTCTTTTTATATCGCCCATTAAATATTATATGAATTTTGGAATCAGAAATCATAGAGATATTCCACAATTAAATCATAGAGTAATACACCATGAAAGATTCGATGATCATTCATTTTAGGTGGTGGGACCTAATTCACCATTATTACCTCCTTTAGTCCCACATGGAGAACCCCTATTGATCCTCCAATATGAGTTAATTCTCAGTTCTGAGAAAGAATCTTCTTATTTATGCAGTCTTTATAGGGATATCTATGACCTAGCCCCACTATGGAGGAATTGAATTAATAATTTTAGTATTATAATCCTCCTACCTTCTTAGGGGAGGTAATTCTTCAGGAAACAAATTATTGTTTAGAGTCCATATTTTTTAACATAAAGTATATGGATACACGTATTGGGTGGAGGGTAAATATATACAAATATATTTTATTAGAATCCACTTTGAATTGGTGTGATGTGACAACTATGGTCAGTCTACATAAGGGTATGATCTAGGTGGATTTCCAGACATCCTTATGTGATTATTTATTTTTGGTGACATTGAGATTGGACCATTAAAACGAGTATATATACCTATTTTAGGGATCTATTTCAGTCATGGTGTACTCTCACTTGACTATGGTTCGACAGTTTTCACTTAGTTTTACTAGTGACAAGATGATGATTGGGAGTTGGTTCGAGGATGGGATCATGTACAATATCCAACAATATGTGAAAATTTTATGACATACTATTGTTTTTGAGATATTGAATGATAAACAAATCAAAAATTAGAACCTAAGGGAAGAAGGAAATGTAATCTAGAGACATTCATCTTTAAGTCAAGGATATTGTCTAGTGGTATGACACATAATTTTTATGGTGCTTGTAGGGGGTAGTGAAATCCAAATGACACATATAGATAGAAATGTGGTGTGTCACCAGTGTGGTAAAATAGGACACAAATAGCCATCATATATGAGGAACATGATCAAATTAAATGTTAGGGGCCAGATGGGTCACCTATAGTGTTTCTAGTGAACATTCCTTATAGTGTCTAATGGGAAGGGATTTATAACGACAAAAAATTTAGGTACATGACCATCCACTCCATTTTATTCTATGATATGGTTTATTACAGTTCGAACAAGACATGGAGATGATCATGGATGAGGTAGTTAGGCTTTAGAGGTTCATTTCCAAAATAGTGGTCATTATAAGGTTAGTTAGGCATCATTTTTGGGACATGGATCAGGCGATTTGTTTCCAGTTCATCATATTATAAAGGACATGTTCTTAGGTCCTTATATAGTATGATTTACTATTTTAGTAGATTCAATTTTTATTACTTATTTGATAATGTTTCATAACACTACTTTATATTTTTAGTGATAATGGAAGGAATTTTAATAGAGATGGAGTTTTTGGTGAGTTTAGGACTCTCGAAACCCCATTAAGGGTTTGATTAGATAGTGTACGATAGTGCATGGGGTCTCTATTGAGATTGGTGGGTACAGATTATTTTGGAATTTCATTTTCCATGAGATTACTGGCATCAAATTCATTCTCGGTATGGACTAGATGTTGCCTTATCATGCCAATGTTTATTTTTCTCACTGATTAATGTCTTTTACATTTCTAAAGGGAAATAAATATATTAGAAATATTATATGGGATATCTAGGAAAGATGAGATGGACCAGAGTTTCATGGGATGAACAGGGAGAAAAACTAGATGGATGGTATCTTTGTGAGAGATTAGGGGATTCATATTGTGGAATTATTTCTTGTATAGGTCAATTCAATTATACCATTCATGACTATTTATCTAGATTACAACATATAAAATAGGTGGATTTCACCATTGGTCTAGTTCCAGATGTAGATCCAAGGTCCAGTCCTTCCTATAGGATGGTACCTATAGAGCTCAAATAACTCAAGAAGTAGTTGGAGTACTTGAAAACGATGTGCTTTATACTACCCAGTACTTATCCATGAGGTTTCCCAATCATATTAAGTAATTAGAATGGTACCCTCAGGTAGTGCATTGATTATCTATGGTGAAAAAAATATTATAGTTATGAACTGGTATCCACTTCATCATATTGACATCATTTTTTGGCCAGCTCCGAGGAGTGACAGTTTTATGTATGACCGATTTGGGTTCAGCATGTAATCAGTTGCATATGAGACCATCACACATAGAACATAATCCATTATGAAGAATTTATGTATTCTAAAAATATTTTTTTATGTTATTCAGCCTTACAAATGAACTGATATTTTTATATTAGTGATGAATCAGATAATCCAATATTTTGGGATTCATTTATAGTAGAAATCATAGATGATATGATGGGGTATTACCACATATGAAATGACAATTCCAAACATCTTGAGATCATATTAAATACCCTAAGATATAACCAGATATATGTGAAGATCAAAAAATACCACTTTTGGATCGATATGGTTCACTTGATGGGTTATATTATTTGAAAGAAAGGTATATCTTTAGACCCAATGATTCTAATAACTATCGTTTCTAGGGATAAATATAATAATGTATTTAAACTACATAGTTATATTGGGATGGTTTTCTATTATTAGGATTATATTCATTAAATTTATTTCCTAGATACATATCTAAAGGGCTTGAATAAAAATGGTGTGAATTTTTTCTTTTCCTATGATTGTGAGACAAAATTTTAGATATTGAATGTGAGACTGAATTTACATCCACTTACGATTCTTCTAATGCTAGGATGATGATGTACCATTTACTACAATGCTTTAGGGATTGATCTAGGAGAAATTTTTATAGTGAATGATTGGGTTCTAGTGTATGGGACCCACAAACTGAGACCTCCATAGTAGAATTACCTTGTCCATGACCTCAAGAAAGAATCTCTGATTTATGCCTTTCGATGTGGGAAAAATTAAAATTAAGTTGAGTGGATCATAGATTACATGTATCATAAAAGTATAAAATATATGTCTACACAATGAGACTATAATATTAGCAATTTTAGGTGTGTAATGTACTTTATGTCCATTAAATTTGTTATTTCTTATACACTCTATAAGGGGAGTGCTATGGATTAATACATGATCCAAAAGATTTAGCCCCATGCCATATAGGAGTTTTAATGTTCTAGTTTGTTAATGTAATTGTTTTATGAGATTTAATTGGATATTTGGGATTGTATGGGTTAACCTATTCTAGAAGATTAAATTTGTGACATCCTATCTTGTATGACGGGTGAAAATGAGTCATATTTATGATCATGGAGACCTAGTTCAATGTGAAAGTTTCTTAAGGTGAGAACCCACCTCCTAATTGGATTGTTGATGATAATGAGATACCACTATTATGAGGGAATGGGTGGGTTCCTACTAACATACATGAATAATTAATGTGGTAATATCAAGTCTCTTTTTGAAAATTTTACACGAGTATTTCTTTGATTTATTGAGGCATACATCGTCAGAGTTGGTGTCCATGTATAAAGATGAGGATTATAGGTTTTATCACACAGTTATCTACCTGATATTAGGTGAAGGTTGAGAACCAATGAAACACTATAATATTTTATACTCTATCAATTCATTATTAGAAAAGGAATTAAATATCATGTATTTTTAGGGGATTTATGAGACCCCATTAAAGAAATTATATGGTATGGGTGATCATCGATAGGTTGAAAAAAGTCATACACTTATTAACTATCTGATATAAATTATTATTTGATTTAATAAAGAAACTTTATATTCAGGAGATGGAGAGCCTTCATGGTGTTCCCCATTATATCATATGGAAACAAGATTCCTATTTTACATTATTATTTGGGAAGGGGTTATAGAAATCATTGGATTCATAATTATTCCTGAGTAAATTATATCACACTCATGCTGAGGAGAAGTCTATGTAGATGATACGTGTGTTGGAGGACATGATCTGGGAACCTATCCTTGATATTTTAGGAAAATATTTAGATGGCTCTACATGATGTACCTTTATAGAAGGTCATTCTATTCACCCATGTTCTTGTTAGAGGAATATTATGAAGAACTACTATGTCATCATCTCATTCGTGATAATTCAATAAAAGTACAACTGATTTACGAATGTAATGACATATTTAATCTATGAAGAATTATATAAGATATCAACATTGTTGACCCCTATAGTTTGAGATGGGACATCAAGAATTGATATTGGTTTCTTCTTAAATTGGGTCATAGACAGATTCTATGATTGATCAGGTTATCACATCACTATGTCGGGCATTTTGAGATTATTGATAATGTTAGATTGCTAACTAATCGGTAGTAGTTACCTCATATGTACCATGTTGTAAACAACTTCTTATATGAATCACAACATCAGTAGCATATGTATTAAATTTCCCATTAATATGATTCAAATGATATTGATATGGAGGATGATGCATCCATTAAGGAGAATCCAATGTGTATCATTGAATGGAGAATGATGTCCTTCTGAGGTATGATAGTTCCATTGACCCTAGTGTTATGGCAGTATGACCATGTACATGATGATAACTGGGAGTGGGACCCAGGTATTCATTCTTAGTTCCTAGAAAATTTTTTATATATTTATTTACATTGTTGAAAGTAAAAAAATGGGATGAATTATTTCATAGAGTGGAGTTTGTAACATCTCAAATTTTTGGGGAGGTAAATACTATTATGATACTGTTCAAAATGACTTTTTTAGGAAAATATTTTACCCTAAATGATATGAAGTGTTAGAGAGATCTAGGGGTCCATTTAGAGCATATGGAAATTAATTTATGGAAGGGAAACCAAGTTACATAGTTAGCACACTATTAGTGATAACCGTTATACTCAACCATTCATGTAACCCCATACACATGGGAAGTCTCAAGCTTTTTCTACAACTCTACAAGCTAGAAAGTAGAACATGTAATGTTGTAGACATATTTGACATTGTTATTTAAAATAATCTACACATAGTTAATCAATATGTTGGTCTATCCCGTGGCTGGGGTTCTACGGATAGTGGATATCTCACAGTTGCCTTATGGTTTGGCCAACTATTTGGTGAAGCTGTGTGAAAACTTATTAAAGGTGGAATTTTTTTTGTGCCCCGGAAATATTTTTATCCAGATATTGTTCATATGATATAGTTTCATCATATTCAGAATATAGAAAATATTATGAATATATATTTTTATCTATATATAAATATATATAAATATTCTTTATGGTTGAGAATGTTAAATGAATCATATCACATTGAGGAGATTGTAGGCCTTAAAAACACATGAGCAATGATATAATTCCCAAATGAGTGAAACAATAAAGAAGATAATTATATATTAATTTTACTAAATCAATATCATTTCATATATATCACGTACATAAGTTAAATTCATCATTATTACCTTCCATGTAATGTGTATGTGAAAAATGTATCACATTCCTTCATGAGGCGATAGTCCTCCACACGCATGGGCAATATAATCGTATTTTAATTGAGAAGGGAAGTAAGAATTTAAATATGATATTATAACTAATTAATAATAATATCATTAAAATTATATACATAAATTAATATTTTTATTATATATAATTGTGAGGTCCTTTGATGGAAAATGATTTACATTAGTTCTCATGGTGATAGCCCGGTGTACAAAAGGTCGATGATTTCATTTCCAATTTCATGGAGGAGGGGATATAGAAATATTAATAAAAAAATAACATCTAATTATATCATAGATAATTTTTTTATTACATTATATGCATTAAGATATAATTTAAGGTTTAAAAAAAAGAAAAAAAATATATCGTCATTAAGACAATTAAATGATCTTAGAGAAACCTCAGTTTGAAATCCTCTTATTGACCGTAAGGTTTTTATTTTGGAAAGAAAATTATTTATAGGAAGTTGAAAAATATTTTAGGGGATATATTTTGATAATTTTTCAGCCATACAAATGTTTTGATAGGTGTTAATATATGGAGGGAGGGAGTTCCCTTTTTTGTGTGGGGGAGGGGACACACATGAAATTATTGAAAAGAATAAACTATAACAATGTTTTTCACATTATAATATACTAAATAATGGTCCAATAACATAAAATAGAGTTTATAAGTTCTGAATGTTCTACAAATGGTGTTTTATAAATGTTTTAGGTCATTTTTACACATTATCATTTTAGTGTAACCCTGATAAACATGTTTTACCCTAACCTTTTTATTTAATTATTAATATTATCACTATTTGTTATGTTGAAAAATTTATATGAACTTAATATGTTATATAAATTATATTTATTCCGAATATGGAATCCATTTTTTCATATTCATATTACATAATAGGATAAATTAAATTTAAAATTGAACTAGAGATAGGATGAAAAAATGTTTTTCCAATGTAAAAACATTTAAAAGTATCTAAAATTTTTATATAAATTTCCAATATAGAATTTATAAAAATGAAAGAACCTGGATAAATATAAATAATTTATGTAATTTTATTATAAACCCACATTAACATAAAATTTGGCTTGTATAATCTTTAAACAGAATGAGAGATAAAAAATTATTTTTTGACTATTCATCAATATATGAAACTATTCATAAAAATACCAAAAAATCAGGATATGATAATTTTAATACTATTATTTACAAATTCAGGATTATTTTTTAAAATGCACTTTTAAACGTGTAAAAATTAATCCTAACAGAAGTGCTCAAGGCCTATAGATTCTTCAGGGCTACTAGAGGTCTTCGTCAGGGAGACCCTATTTCTCCAAGCCTCTTTATCAATGCCCATAATTTCCTCAGTCTTCTCATCCACAGGATCTTGGGAAATAGAGACACCCTTCTATATTGTCACAGATTGGGATCACCTCTAGTGTCCCACATGATGTCCACGGATGATACTATTATTTTTATGAATGATGCTAGTAGATCTTTGCGGATCTTGATCAGGATATTGGAAGACTACTGTCATTGGAGTGGAGAGAGTGTTAACAAAAGAAAAAGTAGTTTTACATTCAATGAAACTGTCCTTCGCTCCGTATTTCTACTGTGAGCCACATATTGGACATGTAAAGAGGGGAGTTTCCCATGGAGTACTTGGGGGGCCCTTTATCTCCAAGAAGGCTCCGTATTCGTGATTTCGGTCCTCTGCTTACCAGAATCACTAACCGGGTCCTTAATTGGAAAAATATTGTCCTTTCTTTCGGTGGTAGAGTAACGCTGTTTAATAGTGTTCTATTGGCCACCCCGACGCACGCTCTCTCTTAGGTCAAGGTTCCTAAAGGTGTCATTAAAAACATTGATAGAATTCTTGCCAACTTCATTTGCGACCCCAAAGAGGAGGGAAAAAGGCACTGGGTTTCATGGAAGAATATGGCCCGACCAGTTATTAAGGGGGGGATTAAAGTTAGAAGTCTTGAGGACACCATCCTTTGCATGCACGCTAAGCTAGCATGGGAGGTGTTGGAGAACCGTACCTTATGGGGGCGCACCATGTACAGTAATTCTACAGGCAACCAGGTTTCTATGCAAGGTCGTGTTTCCCCATTTTGGACTAAGATTAAGCTCATCATAGGTGTTATCAGGCTCCATTATCATTGGATCATTGGTAAAGGCGAAGTCTCGTTCTGGCATCAAAACTGGAGTGGGGAGATCTTTGGTTACCCGTTCTTCCCAGCCACAAATATTTATTTTAAGGATGACCGCCAGTACCCAGTGTTTATCAAGGCTTTCCTAAACAGTGCCCAATATGATCTTTGTAACCTCATAGAGCTTTCCCCGAAATCGGATAGGTGTGTCTTCACTCCTTCCTCATCTGGCCGATTCACGAAGCGGGACTATCGTCGTAACATCTTTATACAGGACCACGGGGAGGCATAGAATATTACCCTTTGGGGCAAGAGTATACCCACCAAGTTTAATTTCCTTGTATGGAGAATCAGTAATAGAGAGCTTCCCACAGATGATAATGTTATGCATTGTGGTATTTTATTGTTTTCTAGATGTGTTTGTTGTAAGCAGCGTAAGGTGGATAGTTTGAGCCACCTGTTTTTTTGAAATCGAGTGGGCACGTGATGTTTGGGGTTTTTTCGGTGAATTTACTACTATATCTAATCCGATAATGGTGGATCATCCCTTCCTCGATCGATGGTACCATGGTTCAGGTGATGGCGGCCTGGAGAGTTCTGCCCATACTATTATCTTGCAAGCAGGGTGTTGGTGCATGTGGCAAGCGCACAATTAGAGGATCCACGAGGGGGTTGTATCGGCTGGTCACTTGATCATCTTCAAGGTTAAAAGTCTTCTCATCAACTTGGTCAAGGACTTGGATAACCGGAGAGAGGCTCCCTCCTTGCAGTACTTCTAGTCTGGTCCTCGCCGCTCCCCTCAGGAGAACATCCACCAACTGGGCAACTGGGTATGCTGGCGCCCCCCTTCATCGGGCTTGAAACTCAATAGTGACGGGTCCTATGTATCAGGATACATTGGTGGTGGTGGGGTTGTGTGTGATGATAGAAGATCAGTCATTCTGGCCTTCTCCATTTGTCTTGGTTAGGGTTCGGTCCTTCAGGCAGAATCCATTTCCATGTTCAACGGTCTGAAAATTTGTAGGGAGAGAGGCTTGGACATCAAGGAAGGAGAAACAGACTTTATGCTTCTTCACAACACCCTTATCAGTATGGTGAGGATTCCTTGGTCTATTCATTATACCATTAGAATATGACATGTATTTATGGGGGATAATATCAAGGTCTCTCATACCTGGCGGGAGTGGAACAAGGTGGCGGACTATTTAGCCTTGGTGGATATTCTTGGTCTGGAATGCTTAGTCTTTCATGATCTTCTTAGTTTGAAGGCTGAAGGGGTGAATATTATCAGAGGTGATGCCCTAGGTCTTCACTATTTTAGACCCCCTTAGTCTCTTCCCTTTATTTGGCCTACTTTATTTTCAGCCTTGGCCACCTTGTGTCTTCTTTTTTTCTTTGAATAAAAATTTACATTATGATGATAGAAGTGCTCAAAACGTGATGAAACTATTTTTAATATGAGTTTTTAGAAAAAATATATTTTTGTTATATCAATTGAATTTTATGTTATTTGTATTCACTAGTTATCAATTGAATATTTTAATAAATTAGTAAAAATACTTTAAAAATTATAGTTACTTCTATTCATACCTACCAACTTAACTGTTATGTTATAGTGGTCAGTTTTGAATAATAATATTCTAAGAGATTAGTTTTTCATCTAAACATAAATTTTAAAGAATAAAAATATATAAATGCGATTGAGTATATTTATATAATAAATATAAAATTAAATTCAAGTGAACTTACATTCACATCTAGGATCAGTGTTGCTTTTCATACACACTATCACTCCCAATTTTCCTCTTTTAAAATCTCATGAAGTTACACAAAAACATGCATTAATTTTATTGGATTTGTACATGTCATACATAATAATCCATGATTGTAATATATGACATTTTTTTATATGTCCGTGATTACATTCTTTATAATAATTTAAGAAATGATAAGGGAAAAATGTCATTCTATTACTTTAAAATATATATTACAAGTTCAAAAAGCGATAATATATTATTATGTGTAGTTATAAAAGGGTATTTTATGACTACTAAACTCATTTTCAGGATTATATTTTATTTCTCAATCTTAGTAGTAATATAATTTCATTAAATTAATATTAACTTCCAACCCAATAATTATTTATTTAATTTGGAAATAAAATAATTTATTTTAAAAATATGAAAATAAATATAAATTGAAGGAATTCTTGTGTTCCATGATATTTTTATACATGTATTTCATGTTATAAAATTTTCAAAGGCATTCATTTTAAATAAATCTTTTTCATTATGTTTTTAATATCAAATATAATGATTGTGTTAGAATTGACAGTAATGATATTTTATAAGAAATATTATTTCACTAAAAGATTTAGAATTTCATAAAATATTGTATTCATCCACATGAATAGTAAATGTTGATATTATACCACATTTACTATTTATGTCCTATTTTATTTTTAAATAATTTTTCTTGGCCCCTAATATTTTTTTATTACCACAGAAATTGTTAACCATTTTTATAATAGGTCAAAACAAAACGATAAGCATGAAAAATACCCTAAAATTTTCTAATCTTATTGGATTAGTGAACAAAGATTAAAATTCATCTCATCCAATAAAATATTCAATTATAACTCATTTGAATGTTAAAATTAATTTTTATTAATTTAACCCATTAATAGATTCGAAGAGTCCTCCTCAACTCACTTATATACGGGAAAATCATCTTCTATATTCACTAAACATTAATATCCTTATGTTTTGGAAAATTATGATCACAATACCTTATATACATCCCAAATTATTTCATATATGTCTATATTTTATAAAATGATATATTATTAATGATGTCAGTTTAAATCATTAAATTTCTTTTGAAAAAGATGTATAATTACGAACGAATATTTTTAATATTGTTCCTTTTGAGAAATTTTTGAAATTTTCCGCAACCATGATAAAATAATTACTCCATTTTGTACAGTATATTTATATTTTATTATGTTAATGTTTCAAATTATACACATAACCTCTTCTAAAAAATCATGAATCCAACAATCATTAATGGGTACATGCAGACTATCATGTCCTACATAGATGTAAATCATTTTCCATCACAACTAATTATATTTGTTTATAATGATACATTTATTGAATATATATATATATATATATTTTATCCGTGAAGTATATTTATTTTTATAAATATTATTTATGCTTTAATTTATTACCTTTCCACTAAATGAATATAGATAACATTCTTCGGCGTATGTGTGGACTACCACATCCATAATTTAATGTGATTAAGTCTTCATCACCGTATCACATGGATGATATATATTAGTATATTTAAATAAATTATTTTTATTAATGATATAAATAAAATTTTATAAATATATGATAACAGGTAATTTCATTCCTTTATCATTGTTTAAAAACCGAAATATTACTCATTTGTACGTATGACTTACTATCTCAAAGATTGTAAAATATCACATTTCTTATAAAAAATTATAATTGTTTTTATAGTACATTTTTTTGTTAAAAATTTTAATTATGTGGTTATTATTGAATTATAGATTATATATAAATTTTCTCATTGGACATAGTCAACAATCCAATGTGTTTTGAATATTTGAATTAAATATCATCAAAACATGTGATATGAGATTAATTTATTATGTAATTGATTATAATGTGTTAAAAAAATAATAAATAGGAAAATTGTTCTTATGATAGTAAATTAGTAAAATATTTTTATTATTTTGGAAGATAAAAATGTACATGATGTTTAAAACTCAATGAAATAGGCATTCTATTAAAAATCAATGTTTAAAATTTCCCTTACTAAAATTTTTCTTTTATGTGAATATTTTTTAAAAATATCTATTTAATCTTTTTATATGGAAATAAAAGAATTATAAATGAAATATTATTTCTATTTTTAGTTTGTTTCATAATATTACTAATTTAATAGTTGTATGTGTTGTTTTGAATTTCATTACTAAAGAAAAATGAATGTTCTATTTTAACATATAAATTGACATAAAAATTTCCCACTATGGTAAATATTAAATTATTTTAGGAATCATCTACAAGATATAATTTTTTCTTCATATAAAACAAATCATTACATTCATTCATGGATTACTTTTAATAATGGGGTTTTAAAAGGAATGTGTATTTCAATATATGGAAAAAAATATGTGTTCAAAATTGTTTTTTCAATGGATTTATGATGAACATTATCCATCATAAACTGATTTATTCATGACATAGTGTATATATGCGAAATAAGTGAGACTGATATAACTTATATCATGGTTTGGGTCCCATTATAGTCTATGAATATGGGTGATCCCGATATAGATTATACATGGGGTGAGCACCATTACGACACTTTAAGCTATTGGGTAACGATTATGATATGTAGATAATTATATTGCATGTCATCTATATTGTCAATTCCTGTGTAAGGGTTATTATAAGTGAACAGTTAATATGGTTTCCCAATACACTCACATGATTTTTGTATGTTTTCTAATATGTATTTGTGGAAATATATATATTTTCACAATCTATGAAAATAATTTTTTAAGTAAATAATATTCCATTTATTGTAAAATATATATTTAAAAAAAATATGTTACATGGATTCTCATAGAAACTAAGAAACCTTGATGTCTATGATTTATATATTATGTTTTATTATAATGTGTTTTATGAAAAACATTGGGAATTAATGCTGATTTCATTAAGCTGAACAATTAATGTAAAACCCTTTTTATGATATCATGCTTCAAAAATAGAATAAGGAGTTTCTTTAATTTGCATTTTATGTGTCTTATTCAATTTTTTTTTTGTTTTCATCCATCATTTTAAAAAAATTTCCATAAGGATTATGTCTAGGATTGGGAAACAAGCAAATCAATTTTAATTTCTTTTAGAATTTTCATAAAAGGAAAACATGGTTGACATTAAAATTTGTATATTATATAACAAATACATACAGACTATAAGTTTACAGTTTTTAATATATGGTTTCCATATGTATGATATATAAACAAATTACCTAAAACTGTAGTTATTTAAACAACATCAAAATAGATGAAATAAAATTCTTGTATAAAGAAACTCGATTATGTAATGTTTAAGGCCATGGAATTATAACAATGATTATGATTATTTAATACAATGACACCATAGTAAGTAGACAAATGTTTCTGGTGCACTGATTTAGAAGGCCCATTATATATTTTCCATGTTTAGAATTTAATGATATCAAACACTTATGTATTTACAAGATATATATCTCTATATATCCATTAATTAATAAATTCAATATCTTTCTCAATTAAATGATCAACAAACTATTTATGTGAGGATTTGAGAGGCACATTGGGAAGTTGTGGAGTAAAAATAATTAAGGAATGTTATCATGTTAAATCATGATAGTGATGGAAAGATTAGGTTCAGGAAAAGAGTATGTTTCATTTCAAATCCTAAATTGATGAAGTTTCTATTAGATGAATATCAGAGTTCATCATTCTCAAATTATTCTAGAAGTATGGATATTTATAGATATATAAAATAATATCTCTAAAATATGAAAAGAGATATTACCTATAATATATGTCAATGCCCTATATTTTATAAAGTTATGTATGAGAGACAAAATTATAAAGTGATGTCCAACCATTACCCATATCTAAAATGAAATGGTAAATCATCCCCTGTGGATTAATTCATGGGACTCAAAATTACATCTAAACTAAAAAATATTTTGTTCGTTATAATCATTCAAAATATGAAATTGGCATATTTTATTTCATTTATATAAGTTATATATCTTTTTCATATTTCTAGGATATACAATAAAAATTTGGTGTAGTTTCATTGAGTACCACAATTTATTTTTTATTGAGATCCAAGGTTTACCTCAATGATCTAGAGAATTATTCACTAAGATTTGGAAATAGAGATGAAATTTTGAACATACTATCTTACTTAGATTTATGGTAAATGTTTGAAAATAAATAATACCCTAGAAGATATATTTATATATTTCAATATGGATTTAAAAGGAATTTGGGTTTAAAACATTCTTATGGTCAATGTTTTTAACTACTACATCTTTCACTTGAGAATTCATTAGGATCCTTATGAAGCACTCTATGGAAAAAATTATAGAACTTTAACATGATAGGATGATTATGTATAAATAATGGTATTTTAATATGATCTATTTGAGGATAAGGGTGGTATATTTAGATCTATTCAACATCTCATATGGTTATCTCATAGATAATAGATAAGTGATATTGTTAATAAATGGTGAGATACATAGTTTGAATTTTGTGATATGTTATTCCATTAAATATTTTATTGGAAGAATATTATAATATTTTCATTGAAGGGAACATTATTCAATAAATATATAATTATATAAGAGATTCTTGATAGCATAAGGATGATATCTTATATATTGGAACATACTCTAAACCACTATCATGTTCATGATGGGTTCCATGTATTTCATTTGATAATGTATAAACACGATACTGAACATGTACACAAATAGATGTTATACTTCTAGAGTATGATATTTCTTATGATAATAATCAATTTAAGATCATGGATTAAGTAGATAATGTTATACATATGATGAAATCTCACCTGATCAATGCTTTGGGATGAAACCATATATTCGAGGAAGCTACATGGGAACCCGAGGATGTGATGTAGTATATGTATCCACAGTTGTTTGTATTAGAGTGATGGAAATTCAATATTAAAATTATTTGATGGGGCTTAAATGAATCACCCTATAATATTATGTTATAATTCTATTTATATAAGTATTATGTCATTTAATGATTTATTTCCTCACAATAGTAGGTTAAAACAAACATTGATATAATAATGAAATATTGTTATCAAATGTGTCTAATATCACATACTTGTCAAATTAGAGGGTATGAATAGGGAAAACTAAATTATGAAAAAATATATTTTATACCTTTATAAATGTAATTCATCTGTTATTAATTTTTTATAAATTAAAATGTAATAATTTTAATATAACAAATTGATTTTGTTTTTCAGAAAAATAGATTTTTAGAATTAATTATTTTTTCCACAAAAAATTATATAAATTAATGTTAATAAATTATATTAAATAAATTTTTAGATAATATATTAAATAGAAATATTTTCAAATTGATTTAATTATTATTAGTTGGTATTGAATGAGAATAAATTCAATTATTTTATTTTTTTCAAATAGAATTTTAATTATGTTTTCCAAGCTTTTAAAAAAAATATTTTTGTAACTATTATAAATTTAATTTGGTAAACAGGTTTCTATTTTTGGAATCATGATTTTATAGTTATTTTAATGTTTCCAATTTTATTTTTGACCAATATAAAAATTATTTGATAGAAAATATCATTAATAAAAAAATCTAGAAAATGTTTAGTGAGGGGTTAATATAAAAATATAATGATTAAATGAACTAAAAATTTGATTAATAAAAATTTCATAATATAATTTCACTGTATATCATCATATTTGTTTAACATATACCAGTTTTTATTGACCATACCCTAAAAGAGAACAAATAATATTATAATATTCTTAATAATTTCATGTGTGTCACTCCTCTCACCTATAAAAGGGTAGCACATCTACTCTCTTCTCCACAAAAATATAGACTTTTATCTCAACCAAAATTATGATTAACTAGACCTGGGTACCACATAATGGGTGCCCCAAGCCTAGTGGGCCACATGTCCTTAAGCGCATATTCCTGAATGCCAGAGGCTACCGACTATCATTGAGGGCCTATGGTGTGTCTGTTGGAATACTATGCCCTCATTAGTAGAGAGTTGTGCATCAGGAAGAATATAATGTAATAGTAAATAGTGGAAGAAAAATGATGCACTAGATAAATGAGAATAATAATAACTATATCATCCAGAATGATGATGATGTAATGTCATGTAACTAGAATACTAGAAAACATGCATACAAGAAATCAATAATAACATGTTCCACAAGGTAAAAGAAAAAAAAAGACTACTCCAAGAATCCTGTGATCTAACTCACTCATCTACTATCAAGCTCCATCCTAAACAACAATCTATTAAGTTATTGAAGCTATATTATTCCCATTTTCCATATTTTTAACCATTTAATCTACTCTATGTAACAAATGGTGCCCGGAGAGGCTATTAGATAAAGCTCAGTGGGCCACCACCAAAAGAGTCTATAACATTCGTCCCATGTAATAGAATATAGGAGTGTGCAGGAATGCATATATAATGTAAATAAAGTAGTACAATATAACTATATATCAAAGTACCTACTTCAACCCTCAGTGTGTGTCTGAACATGTAACCAGTTCGTTGATTAAGTAATAATCATTTAATGTTAATAGGCCACGTGAGGCATATCATGCACTGAAATCAACTTGTGGTAGTATAAGTATTGAAGGTCCCAAGACGTTACACGGAAACCTGGTAAAGATATCTAGTGAGTGAGTTCCAGGGTAAAATCCAAGGTTCTATAAATCACACATAATTATAACTCAGTAGTATATCAGTCTAGTTAAGGGTTAAGAGCGTAATCCAAGGAGCATAATCCAAGGAATTACACAATAAGGTGACTACTGATTCTATGGTGATCGACCATGGTAAAATGGGGCTAAGCAAAGACAAGGCCCTATAGCTTTCACCGTGGATCCTACTAGCCAATTCTAGATCCAAGGAGTGTATCAGAGGTATCCTGTAATATTGAAATGAACTATACATTAGTATACTGAGCATCCAAGGAATATTCAAGAACCACAGTCTATGTGGGTATCAACCTATGAAAACTACAGCCTTGAATCGAAATGGGGTTCCTGAGGCTCAAGAAATTCTCATCTCTGAATCCAAGGTGAACTCGTGCCAGTCCATTCCTATTTGATATTGTAATTATTTAGTAATTAATTTGATTCAATCATTTCCTTCCATTAGTTTTGATAGGCCATCTTGACAAGAAACCATTTATTTATTAGTTCAATCCTTGTCTTCCATTAGTATAGATAGGCCATGTATCATTGAAACCACTTAATCAAGTCTTAATTAACCATTAAGGCATGTCAATTATAGAGGTTCAAACTGCTACCATACATTATCATGAAAAGGGGATATACAAACATGTAACCATAATTTAAGATCATTTGTTAAGGACAAGATATATACTTAGTATACTTGCAATTCCACATTTCAAATTTAACAATAAATTTTAAAGCACGTACCCAAGGCGGTTCAAGTGGTGAGAATACATGGTACAATCTAATATGTAATTCCCATCAATAATGAGTCATTTATCATGAAAAGGCTCACCTTTAGGAAACAAGGGCACATCTGAACGTTGGCTCAAATGTGTAAAAAACACTAAAAACCCATTTATGGAATGACCTTTGATATGAGGCAGATTGAGTTGTGGGTGTAACCATTAACAACATGTCACATATTTGTAAACAGAATAACCATACAATTCTATCAAGTGTAATCATTGAATGTATATTTAATAAACTCCTTACAATGAATCTGGTTGGCCCCACACGAACATTCCAAAAACAACAAACATTAAGGATGAGTTATAGACCACCCACCTAAGGTTTGTATGATACTTATCCTCTCGTATTGACACATGATTTGACTAGGACCATAGTTGATATTTGGAAAGGTGAAAAAGAACACATTGTGATATCTAGGTCGAGAGGAAGAGAGCGGAAGAACAAATAGAGAGGACTTGAGTACTTATTGTTGTGCATCCAATGTGACTAACAGAATCTCGATCAGGTGCCAGATGAAGGAGATCTCTTGATTCCAATTTAAGATCTTCACAAATCCCCAAATTGAGAGATAAATAGGTCAATTCTACATAAACTCGAATTAGGGGGGAAGGGGTGGCTTAATATACCATTATGGGAAAAACTAGATATTTACCCATAAATTTAGACTGCACATGGTTTTTCTATACGGTTTGTCCAAATGTGAAAAAACCATGCGGGACGGATCTGCCTGAACAGTTTGTTCCTCATGATTTGTTAAACCATGCGCAATCCATGCACATGTACCTAGAAAAAAGGGTTGTTCACATGGTTTGTCTGCATGACCATGCACCAACTATGGGATATGGCTCCATCTGAAATAACATGATCTTCACATTTTTTTAATGTTGTGCGGAATTACTACACGAATTTCTCTAACCATGTGCCAAACCTATTTTTTCAAAAAGGTTGGATCAGAGCTCCGAACAAGCCCTTGACACCCTCAAATCCATCACTAACTTGTTAGGCTTCCAAATTACTTTGAGGGTAATGATTTGGTAAAAATATTAAAGCATCCATACCTAAGTGAAAAATAGGGTTCTTGTAGTCTTCCAACCTTAAAAGAACTCACCCCCCGATTTTCGCTTATAAGGGTAAGGAAACACTATCTGAGAATAAATCTTACCACTGATCATGTAAATCAGCTTCCCTATCCCATATTTCATCCTTTAAATGGTTATTCTACCACAGAACCCTACGATAGGGACATACTTGCCTCATAGATACTTGCTTCTTCGGTAAACAATGCATATTGGATACTCCAAAAATCTAGCATCAAAATCTAACTCAACATCCTTGGGATTAAAGGCATGAGACGGGTCGACATGACATTAAAGAACTTGTGAGAGATGAAAGACTTCGTGTGTGGAATAGTACCTATGAGGTAGGATCCCCCGATAGGCTATCGACCCGAATCTCTCTAGAATTTCAAATGGCCCGACGTTATGAGGCGAAAAATTTCCCTACATCCTTAACCATATATCCCCTATCCAAGGCAATACTCGAAGGAAAACATGATCCCTAACCATGATCTCAAGAGGTCATTATGATTGTAACAATGCACCATGATTTCTCCCACAAATACCATGAAAAATGAGTCCAAATATGGGTGGAAACCCAAATTTGTCAGATCCATAAAAATAGAAGGAATGTTAGTGAGATCGAAAGACTTAAGTAGATACGCATACATACCATGCCTACTACAGAATGTTGTCCGAGGTATGTATGATGGTCTAAATCGCACAGGATGATAACCCAAAATCCGGTTTATTATAGAGAACATCGTCACTCCTCAGAGCTGGTTAAAGAGATCATCTATTTAAAGAAGTGGATATAGATACTTTTTTAAGCTGTTCAACATTTTGTAATCCAAGAATAGACAAAGTGCTCAATCTGACATATTAGAAAAAATCCCAGTTAAGCACCAAGAAGATGTACTAAGACATATGATGCCTTTGTCATGTAGATCCTCAACCTGCCTCTTAATCTCTTGAAGCTCAGTAGGTTCCAACATGTAATGTGGAATAGACACCGGAGCTACTCCTAGAATAAGCTCAATTGTAGAAACTACCTCTCTCTTAGAAGTTAAGACAAAAAATCAATCAATAATGACTTCCCTAGAATAATAAACTAATAGAGGGAAATCATTTGGAAAGAAACCCTGATCCTCCCGGAAATGATTTGTAACCTGGTTAGTAACTCTACCTAGACCACAATACTTTGTTCAAGCTCTCCCATCATAGATATCCCACTCACCTTTGAAAAGATAACTGCTACCTTCTAGTGATATATAATTGACCCCTTGGTGATTTTAGTCTACAAAGTTATGATAGTGGTCTAACTATTCCATCCCAAGAATGAAATCAAATCCCATAATCTTGAGTAGAAAGAGATTCCACAAGAAAGGGAAGCTTCCAACCATAATGGGATAGTCCCTACACTACTGTATTCCCTCAGTCCGTATTCCCAACGGTGTATTGAGGGTCATTACACCATACTGATAATTTTTCTCAAGTTCAATACTTTACAAGATATATACAAAAATAAAATATTTTGATCAATTTGTATCAAAAAAATTAGAGACAATAGTGGAGTCTACTAGAATAGTACCTCGTAATGTAGATAGTCATGCGGTATGATCTTCGGGTATCAGTTCTAAATCATGAAACTGACCAGATCTTTGGACATGTGAAATAAATGGACTACCATGATCATAACTGCTCTGCCAGTGCTACTAGTTATCAGGGGTCAAACTACCACAACCATGGCCTCTTTATCAGCCAAACCTGTCGGTGTCATTCCAACCTCCCTCCTAACACACCAAAAAATAACTCACTCCTATAGTTGAAGTATTTGTTGATCCTTTACTACTCGAAGCTGGTGGAAAGTTCTTGTAAAAGCCTTGAGATGACTGATATGTCTTCAAGCATGTCTCTCTAAAGGCTCTCTATCACATTGGGGTATCTTGATCCTTGGTCTTGGAAAAAGATAACACACATAGATCTATCAAACTAGATAAATTGGCTTCCACTGCCCTGACGAAGTAACTCAAGGGAACGTTTCTTTCCACCGGAAGAACTAAATGCTTGATACGACACTGATCCATTAAACCTAGTACTTTTTCCATCCCCCGGGTTGTATTCAATGATAATGGTCTGATCATCTATTTCTAAAAATATAGTAATGCGAAATACATTCACCTGAGTTCGGATGATGTACTACAACACATCCTCAAAACTTCTAACACGTGAAAGCTCATCACTGGCTAGAAAGGGTGAAAATCAGTGTAAATCCATGAAACATGCTGAATATTTTATAACTAACATATATTCCTTCTAAATATGCATGAACTATCTGAATCTTTTTTCTCTCAGTGCCTGAGGGAAGAACTAATCAAAGAAGGAAGTCTATAAGTCAAGCCATAACATGTCGTGATGACGACCGGCCATGGTGACCACATTGTAATAACGCCTGGACGAATCTTGAAGCATGTATATTGAAATCATGAAACTCTATTATGGGGGAATTTCTAGATACTCAATGTTATATTTCATTACCTCTAGCTATGACTCATTATCTTGTTAACCACCATCCCCTGAAATAGTAGGAGGATGCTATTGCTGGAAATCGTGGGTCAGATATTCCATAATAGGTGAAAAGAGTGGAGCACATTTCATAGATGTAATCATACATTAGAAACTATCAAGGGCATGAGAAATAGTTCTCGGATAACATACAGCAGGCAGTGGACCATGTAACACTCTTAGTAGCAAGGCTGGTAGCTGAAGGCCCACCCTGTCTAGAGCGTGGTCGTCACAATCCTCCTGGAGAATGATGCCAGGAATTCGAGGTGGCATTGGTGAAAAAATTACAAGTAACCACCTTATAACAAGAATAGAATGAAGAAGATAGAATCACTAATAGAATACGTACGTTTGAAAACTCACAACCAAAGGCATACTACCCCAAATACCTGCTTAGAGGACCAAGTATTGGTAAGTTATCATGTATAAGTTTCATTTAATTTTGTAGTAAATTTTATAGCTTAAATCCTTTAACATTCATGACCATGAAAAGGAAGGATAAAGATTTGAAAAAAAAAATCAATTTTTTTCATAGGATTCACTTTATAATGGATATCAATTTTTGACGAATCAGTTCCCAAACACTTATCACCAGAAACGATACACATATTTTTATAGTATGTTGGATTTACTCGATAAATTACTCATACCAACCCATGAGGGCCCATACAAGTCATGAATTGAGACATGAAATCACTTAATCATATCCAATGTAAAACAATTACAAGAAACTATCACAACATCACTCAGAAATTACAGGTATATCAAGTAATTCAATGTATTAAAATGCACCTATATGGCATGAAAATATGAAGGGAATACAAATTATAGGTTTATATAAGGTTCTATATTAAAATGATCCTTTACCTCATATCATTGGGCCATGTATGAAAGGAATTCCCAAACAGTGTAATAACCATCAACACCACACAACATGTGCATCACCCAATGGTAAAATAATATCACATGCAATAGGAAAAAAAGAACAACAATATCATTTTTGGGTAACTTGGATTTTTCCCAGGACATGGGTTTGCGATGCCCAAGGACGGCTTATGACCAAGCCCCAAGAATTCATATTCTTCAATCTATTTTCTCCCATGAGTAATGTAAGAAACGAAATCACATCTGATTCCATTTTGTGACGATCTAGTCCCGAATGCAACTTAATGTGTTCCCCAAGCCTGGTGGGCCATATTGCTTCAATCACATCTTCTTGAATGCCAGAGGCTGCCGACTAGCTGCGAGGGACTAGGGTGTGTCTTTGGGAAGACTATTCCCTCATTAGAAGAGTGTAGCATATCAGAAGGAATATAAAGAAATTGTAAATATCATGAGAAATATAAATAAAATAAATAAACAGCGGAAGAAAACTGATGCACTAGATAAAAGACAATAATAATAACTCCATAAACTAGAACGATGATGATGTAATGTATTTTCACTAGAAAACTGGAAAAAATGGATAAACTACAGTAGGCCAGACATGTTTCACAATGTAAAATAAAAAAAGGAAAATTCAAAGAATCCTGATATCTAACTCTGTCATCTTCTATAAAGCTCCTTCATAATCATCAAGAAATCAAGTGTTTGAAGTTGTATGCTTCCCTATGTCAATACCTACAACCATGTAATCTACCTCGAGTACCAAATGGAACCCGGAGAGGGTGTGAGATAATTCTTAGCAGGCCACCACTAATAGTTTCTATAACACCTGGCCTGTGTAATGTAATATTGGAGTGTCTAGGAATGCATATATGAAGTAAAGAAAGCAGTACAATATAACTAAATACCCAAGCACCAAGTTCATCCCTTGGATGGAGTCCAAATATGTAACCAGTTCATTGATTAAGTAATCACCATTTAATGTTAATAGGTCATTTTAGGCATAGCTAGAATAGACATCATCTCATGATAGTATAAGTAGTAAAGGTCCGAAGATGTAATAAGGCTACCTAACAAAGATATCCAGTGAGGGATTTCCATGGTAATAACCAAGGTAACGTAAATCTCTTGGGAATCTAACTATGTTGTTTCTGATTCTAGCTAAGGGTTAATAGTGTAATCTAAGGAGTGTAATCTAAGGGATTCCATAATATGGTTTCTAACGATTACATGGTCATCGACCAAGGTAAAATTGGGATAAAAAAAAGATAGGGCCCTATGGGATATAACCATGACACATACTATCCAATGCTGGATCCAAAAAGTGCATTTGAGGTATCATGTAATAATGAAAAGGACCCTACTATAGTATACCGGGCACTGAGGTATAGACAAGAACATGAGTCTAGGGGGTATCAAACTATGAAAACTGCATCCTTGAATCGGAATGGGGTCCCCTAGACCCAAGGGTTTTCCTCATAGAATCCTAGGAAATCTTGAGTAAATCCTATCCTATTTGACATTGTAATCTAGTAGTAATTCATTTGGTTCATGTCTTTCCTTACATTAGTGTGGATAGGTCTGGTAGAGTTGAAACCGTTTATTTATTGGTCCAAACCATGGCTTCCATTAGTGTGGGTAGGCCAAGTTGTTTTGCAACAATTTAATCAAGTCTTAATTAACTAGTAAGGCATTTAAATTAGATATGATTGCTCTATTACATTCAATTAACATGGAATTTGGTGCTACAGACATGTAACATTAATTCAAAATAATTTGTTATGGAAAAGATATATACATTGTATACATTCCATTCCACAATTCTCATTTAATAATAAATTTGAATAAACTTACCTTAGGCCGGTCAAGTGGTGATAATACATGGTATGTGCCATTATGAAATTCCAATAAAAAACAATCCATTTTTAATCAAAAGGCTTAACTTAATGAATTTCAATCAAGGGAACACCTGAATGGTGGCTCAAACATGTCAAAAAAAATAAAATACCATTTAGGTCATAACCTTCGACATGAGGAGGATTGAGTTTTGGGTGTAAACACTAACAACAAATCACATTTTTTGAAAGATAATAACCATAAGATTATATGAATATAATCATGGGATGTAAATTTATGAAACATAATCCAAAGAAAATGGTGGACCCCACACGAACATTCCAAAAACAACGAACTTTAGGGATGAGTTAGAGACCACCAACATTAGGGTTGTACGATCTGTCCCTTACACTATCGACACATGATTTTCCTTAGATCGAAGTAGATCAATGAAATGGTGAAAATATCTCACATGGAGATATATATCTTGAAAGAAAGAGTTAATAAGAATGGATATTGTTGGATTGAGTACTTACTATTGCACATCCAACATGATGAACGGATTCTCGATCGGAAGGTAGACGAAGGAGATATCTTGATTCCCAATATAGATCTTAAAAATGCCCCAAATTGAGAGTGAAATATGTAAATACAACATAACCTTAAATTATGGAGGAATGGGGGATTAATTGATAATTATGGGAAAAATGGGAATTTATGAAAAAATTTAGCATGCACATAGTTTCTCCTCACAGTTTGTGAAACCATTCACAAATCATGTGGGATGACTATAAATGAATGGTTTGGTGTGCATAGTTTGTTAAAATATGTGCAAGAAATGCACAGGTACCTGGGAAAAGGGTCATTCGATGGTTGCACAACCCTACGCCAACTATGCGATGTGGATCTATCTGAAAAAACATGATCCACCCAGTTTTCCAAACCTTGCGGAATTCCTCCACAGTTTTCTCTAAATCATGCACCATGCTGGTTTTCCCCAAAAATATGGCTTACATGCTCCAAACAAACCCAAGACTCCCCCTAGCCTCAATAACGTTTTAGGAATCCATATTTGGTCCAAGGAAATGATTTAGACTGAAAATTTAAGTATCCATACCTAAGTGATAAATTGGGTTCTAATAAAAATATACCTGAATTTTCTCCTAACATCCATAGACACAAACTTGATGTTGTATTCTAAATATTAACGAATCTACATAACAATTTATTTTCATGAAAACCCCATTGATTTAACCCATTTTGGAGGGACCATTGTGTTTTGGACTGTCATAAGAGTTTTTAAGAATAGAATAAGGACACTATGGAATGATTTCCAAGGACTAAAATTCAACCATAATTATAGAGGAATATAGTGTACTTTGTCAGCCATTGGAATATACAATTGCAATCTAGTGAGACCAACCTTCAAGTAGATGGGGCACGACTGGGTTTTTATGAAAAGGGGAGAGGTGGGAAATTCTCCCATTTACCCCATTTTAGTATTTAACATTTATTTTTTCCATATTTCTGGTACTGGATAATTATGATAAGAACTCCACTCTAATTTTATTAAATTTTTGGGATATCAATCTTGTGAACTCTTATTTCTTAATTATTAGTCATTTTGGATGTCTCTAAAAAAAATTTACACTCATCCCATATTATTTGGTTTTATTTTTGGTATTTAGTGTTATCTCTATGAGAGCTAAAATACAATATTTTTTGGGAGTTTTTTTTCTTCATTTTCTCTAATTTCATCTCAAATATATGGTTCATATTGAATTATGAATCATACAAAATCCCTAGGTAATTTTTATATATGTCATTCCATAAAAGCCTCACCATTTATAAAAAAGTATAATTTATCTACACATCTTGATTTCTGATAATTGACCATATAATTTATATTTATTTCATTTCTCCTCTAAATTATGAAGTTTATATACTATTTGAGTCTTAATTATAGATGTAATTTGTAAAAATCCACCAAAACCACCCCATAGGGTGTGTTTGGTTTAATTCCTATGAAAACTATATTTAAATTGTAACCAAAACACCTATATGGTATTTTGGTGGGAATTTAAGAAAATCCCAATTTTTGAAATTTAATATTTACACCATTTATAGTGTGTTGGGTATATCACTTAAAAGAGAATATCCTTGAAATTGGTATTTACATATGACTTGGATATCTTAAATATAATTAAATTAATTTGGCTATAATGGATAAATGTTCAATCCCAAACATTTTTTTATTTAATTAGATGAAGATTGGAGCAATTATACTCTTAGATAAAGTTAGTAAATATATGGTTATAGTATATTCTTGATAAAATACATGACATTAGTTTATTAATTGTATATTATTATTATTGACATATATTCCTTAGTTATTTATTATAGATATTTATCACACCAAAAATTTATTGGATTTCCTTCCATAAGCCTTAGAACCCATATTTGAAATACCTTGAGCGGACTCATAGGATATCAGCTGATTCATTTATGTGAATACCAAGTGGTAATATTAGGTTGGATTTTTTTTAATTGACTAACTCTCATGAACACCAAGACTAGTCATCACAGATTCATTTGGAATTCTGGAAGTTTTAAAATTCTTGGTGTAATCTCATATATTCAGTTCGATTTTCTTGGACTAGGAATGCACTAGATCAACACAATGGGGTTTAATACAGGACATACCCAAAATGAAAAGATAAATTTTCTTTGATCACATTGAAACTCCTAGTATTATAATTTCAAACGTTAATCCATTATAATTCACTCATTCCCAAAGAGATATACATTGAGGAATTATCATTACATGTTGTCATGAAAACCATGAATATTGAATGATTTGGGATTAACTGGATTCAAAATGTGTTCATTATTAAGTAATTTCTGGTCTATTTTCATGGATTCTTTGACATTATTTAATGTCATATTTGATTGATATATTTCAAATTTATACTAACCAATCAGAAGGTCACATGATCAGAGACATATAGATTAGGGAAACGTAGGTAGGTTATGTTGTGTATCCAATGAGGAGCTCGGTCATGCTGAGGTTATCATTTATTTACTAAAATTGGTTTATCTTCACAAAATGTCATCATATATTCACTTACAATATTTGAATTAGAATCCATTAAAGGTGGCATATAGAATTTTACTCACGTCCTATTCAAGATGCTACTTGGTACCCAACCATAGTTCATTAATGCTAGAAAGGAAAATAGGAATGCTACCTCTCATGGATCTTTGAATTACACCATTGGATATATATTGGGATCCGAGGATTGAGATAGGAATATGGAGGATCATGGAGTTTTATTAGTTCTTAGGTCTTCAATTTTGTTCTGTTATCCTAGAACTACATGTACGACTACATCCATAACACATATTTATTATATTTTTGAACAACCATGATATCATATACATATTATTTTATTTTAATTCTCCATGTAATGTTTATTTATTATCTAGTTGAATGGTGATGACTTTATTATTATTTTTTGTTCCCCTTTGATAAATAGATTATGTGTCCTGAACAGTCCCCTAGGGCTCATTCCGTGACTACCTCAAACCCACATCCTGAATTCCAGGGGAATGTGACTAGCACTGAATGTATTGATCTACATGTGGGAGGCATTATCCAGAGTACCTATACACACACATTCACAACCAAGTCCTACACACTAAAAAGAAAACAAGTATCATTAAATGAAATATGAATACAAGTACAACAAATACAAGTGGTCTAGAATACATATCCAACAAAACAATTGAAAATAGAAACGATACAAAAAGGAAACACTAATGGCCATTTGCGGGACACCCCACCTGATCGTGAGAGTAGTGTAGCTACTTGAATCCAAGGTAGAATGTCTTTTCCACCCAATCCTACCGAGGACCGCATGGTCCTTGTCCTCTAAGTCCACCATCATAGAGTTTTTCAATCATATCACCTTGAGTACCTCTGGAACCCAGTCCACCAAAATCAGTATCCAAATGTTAATCACCAACATGGGAAATGTCACGAGTGGGTGGAGCCTATGTAGTGGTGAGTAACGTGATACTTAGTAGGGAACCTAAAAAAAAGAAATACAACACATCAATCCTCATGGTAATGCATGAAGCCCAAGACATCTCATTCCAAGTATACATTTAGTGTAGTGATTGAAGAACCATCTGTCACATCATCGAACACCATAGCTACTGAAGAAATTCTCCCCTATTGAGTACATTGGACTTTCCAAGTCACAAAAATTATTTCCCCACAATACTTATAAGTCATAGGTACACCTCCTTGTCGAGTACTATGGGACTACAAAGTCACGTTGAAGTGCTTCCCACTAATCATGGCCAACTGAGGTACTCCTCCTCATCATGTACCATGGGCTAGAAAAGTCACATTGATGTTATTTGCACTCTAGGATTTCAAATTCACACAGATGTTCTTCTCGCTAGGTCATAGTTGAGTCATAAAGAGTTGAAAGTCAAGAGTCTTTAGGTCTCAGCCAACCGTACGGTTCCATGCCTAGCGCACCTAGGATAACTGCTCCTTAAGTCATTCATCATATATAAACTTCCATGAGATGCCTCCATATGGGATTCAAAAATATCCTCCATGTCAAAAGGGTCCCCATTCTGTAAATGTCTTGTCAATTGGATGCACAATTTGTAAGATATTATCATTTAATAAACAATGGACGGTTGTGAATGGCTTTGGTCTGACCCAGTCAGACCAACCCGAATAACCTGAAACGGGGGCCCTCTATACCCCGGATTAATTATGACTAACTCGACCTATCTCGGTTCAAGTCTAGGTCAGTCCGGTCTACTATGGCCAGTGGGCCATGCCTAAAGGGATTCGTTTGGCCCGACCTAGATTAGCCAAGGGTCCATCCCGCCAGGTCTCCCGGTGATAGGATCTCATCCATCCCAACCCTAAGGGAGCATATCTCTCCTACTGGGTGTCGGTCAGTCCCACTAGGTTGTGTGTCCAGCCTGTCCGCACGGGTCCAACACACCGGGCACAGTAACGGCCCGACCCGGTGGCTACGGTGTAGCCCGCTGGATGGGGGTGCGACCCAACATCCCGAAGTCCGACTGCTTGAGGGGTCAGTGGGGTGTTCCTAGCACACTGCAGCAAGGCACATCTGTCCTCCCGCCTACCCCATGGACGTACAGGGCTCCTCCTACTGTGGTTGAGTGACAGTAGCTCGCTGGCCACCTAGGTGACCTGGACACAGGCCACCCCTGTTCACAGCGCCTGTATGGCACTGAGTCATCCTGCTTCCCCATCCATTCAGTTCTTATCCTCCACCCACGTCTGCCTCCGTGGGCCCCCTCTATCCCCCTACGACTGCTTCCCCTGGAACTAGCACAATGTCAGTCCCTACTATGGGCTAATTGAATTGCTTCGGTGGTGAGTTTTCAGATCTGTCTGCGCATATGGGTCTTCTGGGTCGCCGCCATCCCTACCTTATATGTGAATTTATCTTACCACCACATTGAAGATACAACAAGAATGAACACAGAAGACAAAGGTTCTCAAGCAGTGTACATGTTGGCTCATGACCTTTGCATAATTGGTTTAAAACATGGGAGATTTTGGGGATTTTATATCAATCAACCAATGATAATTCTAATTATCGGATAACAAAAATTCCCAAAAAAATTACCATCATGAATAAACATACTATTTGAAGATCAACATGTTCATGGTTTGATTCACGTTCTTTGTTTCCAGAATAATAATAAGGAAGATCTTTCACAAATTAAACCCCTACCTTTATGACATTCATTGCCGCATCGTTACATCCTCGAGGTTTGAAGCCATCAAAATCGTTCGTCGTATCTGAATCTGTTCATCGAGGTGCATCAAATACATTTTCTATTCATCTAATTTTCTTTTATTCATTGGAGAGGATGTTAGTCTGAAGTTTTTCATAAAATCCTCACTTTTAAATACCTACTTCCACCAAAATGCTAGTTTTAATAAAATGAAAACCATCACAGTGTCTTTGTTACTCTGTGATGTTGCTTCATTACACAATTTCATTTATGAAACAATGTTGCGGTTATACTTGCACAACAAGCCATTAAGGGGCTTCCTTAATTGTGAATCGTCTTTGTCTAGTCGTCGCACCACAACGTCGATGTCTGCTGCTCAACGGTGTGAATGAAAAATAAAGTAACTTTTTAATTTTGTGTTTTTATCTTCCCAAAAAGTCCTAAAAATTAACATTTTTGTCCGACCATTGCCAGTCAAAGTTAAGTATTTTATAGAAGAATATTGGCGTTATAACTCCAATGGTGTCCTTGGATTTTTTATATAAGAATTTATTCAAAATTTAGAAAATCTTTTTGGCACACTCACTGAATTTACCATAAAACGTTCAAAAATCCATTCCGTGCTCACTGGTCCTCGGAATCATGTGCCGTCAAAGCGTGTGGTCTCGAAATAATTCCATATAATTAAAAAAATACATGGAATTTATAAGAAATTAAATGCTACATAAAACATGGACTTATGTCCCCAAAATCTAAAAGAAAACCTAAAAAATAGATGGGGTAATTATCATGAATCTGAACATCCTGTTCCCATGTGCTCTCCTAGAGATTCTCGTGTTTCTATTGTAATCCCACTAGAGGAATTGACTACCCACATAAGATCAGGTCCTTTAAACCCTCTATCTCTACTAGGAACTCCGAAAATATCTCCCCACTGTCAATGTCCAGCTCATCTCAGTCAATGACGTGTGATGGATCATGCACTTACCTCTTCAACTACGACAAATAGAGAACATCATGCACTCGGTGCATCTGTGGGGGAATATCTAGGCAATATGCGTCCTCGCCGACATTGCTCAGGATCTGAAAAGGATTGATGAAGCTCATTGATAGCTTGTCGCCCGACCAAGACTTCGTAATCCTCATTAGATTGAGACCCAATTCAATACATGATCACCCTCCCCAAAATCCAAGGGTCTATGTGTCCTGTTTACATAAGACTTATACCTACTCTATCCCATTATTATCTACTCCTGGGTGATCTCAAACATTTCAGTGGTAGCCTATACAAATTTCGGACCCATGAGTGTTGACTCCCATGTGTCTGTCCAGCATAGGGGTGATCTGCAAGGCCTCTCGTACAAGGCCTCAAATGGTGCTATTCTAATGGTATAGTGATAGCTATTTTTGTATGAAAACATCACCAGTTGAAGGTTTTCCTCCCAACTATGACCAAAATCTAGGATAAAATCCTGGAAAATTCCCTCTATAGTCAGTATGGTCCGCCCCATATGACCATTTGTTAGGGGATGAAAATTTGTGCTCAAGTGAATATACGACCCGAACACCTCCTGTAATACCCTCCCCAATCAAGATTTATAGAGAGTGACACGATCTATGCACATCTTCTAAGGAACCCCATGAATCTTCTCTATCTCCTGGACATAGATGTTCCCCAATCCCTCTACCGGTCCCTGCTCCCGGATGGGTATGAAGTGAGACGACATGGTGAGTCGGTCAACAATCACCCATATATAGTCGTGGCCCTCGATGTAAGTGGTATCCTCGTCACAAATTCAAATGATATACCATCCCATTTTTATTCCGGTGCCTCGAGTGGTAGGGCCAAGCCAGCTAGAACCTAATTCTTGGCCACCACTTGCTGAGAAGTGAGGTATCATGAATCGAACACGGTCACCACTTTCTTCATTCCTGGCCATGAGTCATGACGTCAAAGGTCTTGGTACATATTCTGCACTCCAGCATGTACCTCCAAAGGGGATTTATAGAACTTCCTCAACAACTCTTCCCGAAACATCAATGGTAGTACGGTGGGCCCTATGAAAAGGATTACATGATCCCAACCTATCCAAAATCTATGAGGATCCCATTCTGAGGATAACTGAGCACGTAAGTCCTCACAGTCAACATCCACCAGCCATACCTCCCTAACTCTCTATAAGAGTGGGGGAGTAACAATCATCAACTGAAGGTATAAACTTCACCTTCAACCATGAAGGATATCTGCATCACGACCAACTGCCCTGTCGCCTCCCTCAATAGGTGAAAATCAGTCCTCCAGCTAATCACGTCTGCCACCACATTCCCCGTTCTAAGAGTGTAGACTATATCAAATTCATAGTTCTTGAGGAACATTATCTATACCCACAGTATCAGTTTCAGTTCCTTCTAGGATAAGATATACCTAAGACTCATGTGGTCAGGGTAGAGACCTAAAGATTGATGTACATAGACATTACATTACTTTTTATGAATACTTAATACATAACAAAAACTAACATCCAAGGACCATAATAGTTTTGTGTCTTTGAAAACATGGACCATAGACTTCTAATCATGTTGAAAGATATTCATCATCTCCCATAAATATCTTCCCCTTTTATTTTCTTACATAAAACCTTTATTTATATCCTGGGGAAAAGAAAAAATAAAAAGGGTTGACCTCAAATGCTCAGTATGGGTAAACATGGAGAACATAAATCAATCCATAAACATTTGAGCGTAAAAACATGAGCATAAAATCTAAACATCAAAATCTTGAGCAATGACATAAAACATTGCAGTACATAAGGCATAGATCATAAAGGAACATTAATCATAATAAAATAGCATGGGAATAAAACATTTAATTGTGTCAAACCATTAAGAACATGATAAGATTTCTATAGTATCCAAGGCATTGCTGCCAAGACCATCATAGTGGACAAAGTCCATTACTGAATCAGATTTACCTATAGTTTTAGCCCTGTATTACTATACCAGATTTACTTTTCGTTACAGCCATGTGTATATCATGAGACATAAATCATTACCCAATGCATTGGAGAGAGATATAGGTCCCACCCATCACATAGTGAAATCATTCTTTATGCGTGCCACAAAACAATCATAAATCATTCATCATAACCCAAAGAATAAAATGGGTTTTATAAACATCATCTCATCCTAACATTATCCATATAAAACAAATGGATATCTTTTCATAATAAGAAAAATAAAACCATGTAAATAATTGGGACATTATACTTGAAACATAATCATACAATATAATATCATCTTAGATGGAAAATAGTTTTTCCAAAATACTTGAAATGGATTCTTAAAGAAAATATCCTTTCTTCTTCAGAATTGTTTTCTTTTAAAAAAATGCCACACAATTTTAAAATAAAAAGATTTTACGGAAAATAATCATGAAATATTGTAGAGGAAGATTAATTAAAATAAGGCGTTAGGAAACCATAAAAATATTTTCATGCTGTATAAGGTAAAAAACATTCTCCTCATACTTCTGCCAGAAAATTCAAAAAGTACCACATATGGTAAAAAAAAGAATGATTCCTTCCATAACACAAAGAAAAAGTTAAAGAGGGATAAACATGACTTTAAACATACATGGAAGAATATTAAACAATTTATGAAAAATATTTTTATGGACATAGATGAAAAATATAACTCCAGTAAGTACTTACGTATAAGAAATCTCGGATAAAAATGAGATTGCAAAATTATCCGTTATATAATGTCCAATTTCTTCCACATGTGTCCGAGACTCCGGTATAGTGGGTTTAAATATTTTATTAACTTGTAACATAACCATAATAATATTTATGATATCATATATTATTCACTTATGACTTTATATTACTCGCTCTTTTGTAAATTCCATGTTAAATTAGCGTTTTGGGTAAAATCGTTTAATTTATTGTTGGGAAAAAATACCTCAAGGTATCATTGAAGCATTTTGAGGTGATTGTGCTTATTGAAAAAGTGGACAATTCAGTGGTGATTGTTGACAAAGCAAAACAATGACATACGAATTTGTTAACAAAGAGGATTTCATGATGGAATGTCGAGTTCAAGAGCTGAGGTCAATGATCCTTGTTTGATTCAAGAACATTGACAAAAGGAATGGATGATCTGGAGGCAGTACAAAAGAACAGATACAAGGTGGTGCCGTTTTCCAGTGTTTTCCAAATTTTTGGGCCTGAAAATCGTCAAATGAAGAAAAGTGGTTTTTGGCAAAGGGACTTGGGTGTCGTGTACTTGAAGACTTGTAAACATGCGTGCCATATGTTTTTCAAGATCAGATCATCAAAATATGGCAAAGGGACAAGTGTCGCGCAAGTATTGGTGGTGTCGCGCAAGTGACTTGCGCGCTGTGAAAGAGGCTTGCACGTTGATGCCTTGGAAGCTTGAGAAATTGCGCGCCTATGGTTTTTCAAGATCAAAGATCAAAATATGGAAAAGGAAAGAGGTTTGGGTATGTTTGGAATTAGGTCGCGCAAGTGACTTGCAAGAGATGAGATCTGCGCGCCGAGACTTGGGTGCTGAGGTGAAACTTGCACGCTGTCACATAGGGGTGACCAAATGCCTATAAATACTGGACCACCCTTCTTCATTTTTCACCAGAGTTCTACACTTTGAAAAATCAGAGCTCCCGTCGTGCAGGTGTGGTGGTCGCGCAAGTGGTGTGTGGTCGCGCAGGTGGAGTTGTGTGCCAGTGTGATGAGTTGCACGCTGGTTGGTAGTTGCACACCAATGTTGGTTTGGGGGTAAAAGGATGTGAGTCGCGCAAGTTTGGAGTTAAGGAATCTTGTGTCTCTCAAGTGTGTGAGGTGTATTTGTGCGCCAGTTGTGACTTGCGTGCCGATACTTGCACACCGAGATAGACTTGCGCGCCAAGTAAGGTTTATTTTCGGCAGTTATTTTCGGGCTGCGTGGAATCTAGAAGTTTTCCTGATACCTTCGGTGAAAATTGAGAGTCATCTATGCGAGAAATTTGGGCTTCAGCAGAGCATCTACATAAAGAGAAATATGCATTCCTTCATGCAAATGAAGAGACCTACAAGTCTATAAACTGTGAGTGGATCCTTTCTAGAGCAGTGAGAAAAGGAAGAGGAAGAAGGTGATCCTCTCCACCGGCAGTGAGCCATAGAGAGAGAAACAGGGAGTGACCCTTGGTAAAGTAGTGTGCTGACCCTAAACTTTGTAAAGGCAGTGAGCCTGGGCATAGAAGTGATATAGCCTGAACATTGTAATCCACATCCAGTGAAGAATAGTGGAATTTGGTACGACCGAAAACTTATCGACATATGCTCCATGGACGTAGCCCTTAGTGGTGAACCAAGTAAAAAATTGTTGTGTCCTGTGCATGCTTTACCTTTTGTTTATATTGTGCAACTGGAAAGTGAGAGAAGAGTGTTTTTCTTAACAGAGAAATAGGATCAGAATGGGCTTTATTTTTAAATTAGTCATACCCTCATTCACCCCCCCCCCCCTCTCAGTGTACTCAGCCTAGTGGACCTAAAAATTGGTATCAGAGGGAAAGGTTGTTATTAGGTCTTCTCTCAATGGAGGTCACTAATCATAAAGGGATTCTGATCTTCGACGGATGTAATTTTCAGATATGGAAGAATCGTATGCAACACTATTTATGATCCTTGGGAATGGATGTTTTTTCAGCAGCTATGCTTGGTATCACAACAGATATTAATAGTGGTTCATTATCAGAAGCTGAGCATAGAGTGTTGGATGTTGATTCCAAAGCATTCAATGCCTTATGGGGAGCCCTTTCCAATCCCATCAACACGAAGGTAATGTCAACAAAAATGTCACATGCCATGTGGGAAAAGCTTTTGAATATATATGAAGGGGATACAAAGGCCAGAGAGGCAAAGTTGCTGGTGTTGTGGAACAAATATGAAGATCTAAAAATCAACCCGAATGAGTGTGTTGACGCATTATTTGACAGGGTAAACATTGTTGTGGAATATATGCTAGGTCTTGTAGAAGTCATTGAAGACATAAAGATCGTAAAGTGCATCTTGAGGAAACATTCACCTCGGTTCAATCCGAAAGTTTCAGTACTAGAAGATAAAGATCCAAAAGAGCTAACACTGGACAATTTTCACAGTACCTTGGTTTCATATGAAATGAGGAATGATGATAATGAGGCTATGGAAAAGGGGAAGTCCAAAGAGGAGGCATTTAAGGCCATGAAGAAGCCTACCACTGAAGATTATCAGGAAGAAGAAGAGACATATGAGGTAATGTCATTCCTCTCCTCAAATCTTCAAAGAGGAAAAGTAAAGTTCAAAGGGAATCTTCCACTTGCTTTCATTAGATGTGGAAAAGTTGGTCATCTTGCTGTAAGGTGTCCCAGAAAGTTTCAAGAAGAAAACGATGAAGATGAAGTTGAAATTATGAAGAAAAAATCTTCAACCTATGTGAAAGGGAAGAAGAAGTTCACGATAAATTTCATCAAGAAGAAGAATCTTCTTTCACAAGAAATAGACAGTTCAGATGAGTCTGAGGGTGAAGAAATTTAAGAGATAGAAAACTGCAAAGATCATGGACAAAATTCAATGGTGGCTGTTGTCAGTAGTTCTCATGAAAAGAAAGAAACTGAAACTGATGAGGAAGTAGAAGAAATTGAAGGGATAGTTAACATGGAAGCTGAATTAGAATAATATCTTGAAGATATAGATTTTTGGAGAGAAAAAACAAATAAATCCAAAAAGGTGGTACATGATTCCAAACTCTACATGTAACAGCAAGAAGAAGAGATGTCTGAGCTAGTGAAAGAAATTGAAAATCTTAAGTCTTCTAGGCCAGAACGCACAGAAAAGGTTGATCAGAATAAGCTCAATATTGAAGAACAGAAAAGGGAGATCGATTACTTGAATTGAAAATTGAAATATCACGTCAAGCGTTTCAAAGAGCTTGAAGAAGAAGTTGTCAGTCTGTGGAGAAAAGTTAAGGACCAAGAAAAACCTTTGAATCCCAACACATTCTTGGGAAAGAAGGTCATTAAGAAGACTGAAAAGAATAAATGAGAGCCTAGTAGTTCTGTAGGAAAGAAGCAGTAATTGAGCACAAAAGTTAAGGATGATTCAAGGATTAATCAGAAACAAATATCAGTGGCAGTTGAAGTCAGACCGTAAGCACCCGTCCCGATATTGAAGGTGGATTTGGGCACAATTCAGAATCAGAATATTTAGAGATCCTAAGGGGAAACTCATAGTGTTGTAGCAAGACGAAGGAATGAACCTTATATCAGCTGTTATTGTTGTGGAAAGATGGGACATTCACAATATGTGTGTTCCATAGCCAAAAGATACCGAAGGGAATAAGAACAGAGGTGGAAGCCAAACAGAGTACAGTTTTCCAGAACATATTTCGAAGGACACTGTTTTTGGTGTGGAGGATTTTGGCACATGGCTATGTACTGCACTTAGACCATTCAGAGAAATGTGCCAAAGCAGAATCAAAATGTTATCAAGCAGCAGATCGATAAACCGACAAGTGAGTTAAAAATTCAGAATAGATTTGCGGCTTTGCAAGATGAAGCTGGTCCATCACACTCTGAGAAAGAAAAGAATCCTCAATCTGTAACACCCGAGACTTTTATGTTATATAAATCATCAAAGGAATCTTTTTCTACACAACACTTGCTTGGCTTGCTTTACACGCAATCGCGACCTTCCTCGATAGCTTGCGTCGTACGCAATACCGAGTTTCACTAAACAACAATATGCTATTAAAACTAGCCGTTATGAATAGTAATAACCATTTTTTGAAATTTTATAAATTTTATTTTTCAAAATGGACTACATTTTTGGACTCAGAATATCGAAATTATCCTAGGGTGAAATTTTGGTATTTTTCTGAAAACTTTCAATTTTTGATGAATAGTGAAACCACTAAGTGGTAGGTTAAAAACTGAATTTTGCATAAAACTTAATTTTACCGCTTCTGTGAATGGAATTTCAAAAATCCGAGAGACACGGTTAATATCAAGGACTAAAATGTGGTTCAATGAGATGAAAATAATTTTTTGGTGAATAGTAACTTTTTACTATTTTTACCGCGGTTAATAGTAAATAGGGTAACTAAGGGTAAATATGATATTAATATTACCCTAACACATGTCCTAATTCTATTGGACAAGTGTAATTCGACCAAAAACAAACTTAGGAATAAAATATGACCATTTAGGCCCACTTGGATTAGATTAGGACATTTATTATTAATTTATTTAAAGAAGGGTTAAAATAGTTAAAATCAAAGTTTAATAAGTAAATCATTTTTAATATAGGGTTATACATAAGATAAATTCGATTGTAAATATTCATTAGAAAGCTAAAACGATTTCCTACATGATGGTATTTTATTTGTAATTTTTAGACATCAAATAATTTAATTTATTTATGACACAAAGATGATGCAGTAATTATCTTATTAATGAAATATTGACAAAATTGATAATATAAATACCAAAATAAATGTAATTTGAGACTTTTTATGAATTACACTAATTTTCTAGGTTACTATGATATATTAGTATTGATTTAATCAACTTTGTTCGAACATATAATTCTGTTATGACTTTCACAAAAATCATATATCAAATAGTGTCAAAGTTGACACAAAATAGTTTTTAAATCAAATATTATATTATTAATTGTCATTTTATTCCTAAAAATCTAAGGTTCGGCCAAATGACTTAGATAAGGATATATATATTAATAATAAACAATTTGTGGTTCGTTTGGCATGTTATAGTAAGTGTATTAACCATATAGTGAAAGAAAACAAAAAGACACGGTAAGAGTTAAATTAATTAACTTAGAGTTAAATCTAATTGATAAGGTTAAAATAATACCCTAAACTTGTCTAAATCCTATTGGTTGATAGGATTTCGACCCATCCCCACTTTAGCTTCGAAATAAGACCCTTTGGAACCATTATAAACCGATTTTGACTTTAATATAAAATAATAGTTTGAGATATTCCTAAGGTGCCCCTCTCCTCCCTTATAAAAGGGCACCTCCTCCCCCTCCTCCTCACACCAATTTGAGCACTAAAGCTCGGCCAACCCCTGCCATTTTCCCTTCTCCACTTCCCTAGAATAATCCTAGAGGTCCGGGTCTTCTCCAAAGACCAATCTTAGTTCCATAGGTGGAGGATTCAAAGAAGCGTTCCAAAGAAGAGGTAATATCCATTACCGATCTTTTCAATTTATTTCTTCTTCAACTTCTTCTTCTTTAGTTGTTTCATGATAAAGTAATAACACCAGTATTACTTACATACTGATATGTTATTATAAATATGAAACAACCCTAATTCACCTTCTATCCATCCTACGGAAAAATGAAATCACCACGCGTGCGTACGTACGGAATACCGTCTCCACGCCGTGGTGTAATCTATTTTCCACCGTCACCTTACAAGGATGGGTATAATGGTGTAATGAGTAACTACATATGATTATTATGAAGTAATATTAATACTGAAATAATATATATATACTCTAATACAATTCCACGATCATAGGAACGATATCATCACTCGTGCGTACGTACGGAATACCGTCTCCACGATGTGATGCGACTCGTTCTACATGATCTTCATTTCATAATGATTTTATAAATGAATTGAATGAATTAATATGGTATATACTACATTAATACCATTCTGGAAATGAATTATCTATAACCTAAAGATAAGAATAAGAATTTATTCGACAAAACACGCATAAGAACAAAAAGTTATAAAGACCCGAGTAACAAGTAACAATGAAATATTACTAACAAGAAGCTAATAATATGACCATATATGATCTCATATCAATATGTATGATTCTGGAATAAGTCAATAACATTATTTAAACCATTATACAGGAGCTTCGGACACGAACAAAGCAAATCGGACCTAAGGTAAGGGAAATATCACAATCTCATTTTTATCCGAGATTGTTTATTCGTAAGTATTTACTGGGGTGTATTTTATCATCCACATCCATGTTCCCTCAATATGTAATATTGTTTCCATCCACTTGAAATAGTTTAAATCCAATTTTACCCTTAGGTGAGTTTTTAGTAAAGAATATGAAAGGAATCTTTTGTCGTTTTTCCGTACGAGGTACTTTTTGACTTTTCCGACAAAAGTACGAAGAATGTTTTTTTAACTTATACGGCATGAATGGATTTTTAAAACATTACTTCAAAGAAGCTTACTTTACAAGTTTTCAAGTTTATTTTTAATCAACTTATTTTATTTTAAAGTTGTATGACATGTTTTTAAAGGAAAAATGTTTTTGAAGAAGAAAGGATATTTTCCTCAAGAATTCAATTCAAGTGTTTTATCAAAATTATTTTCCATCTAAGATAATAAAGGGTTCTGTTTCTATCCATATTTTTACATTGGTTTGACTATGTTGTGATGGAATTATGTTTATGAATTCCTTTATCATATATGAATTGATTTATGATGTCATGATGTTTCAAGAATCCCATTTTTGTTATATGTGTTATGCGATGATGTATGTTTTATGATTATGTGGCACACATAAGAAAGGATTCATTATAAGATGGGTGGGACCTATATCTCCCTCCAATGCATTGGGTAATGATTTTATATCTCATGAGATAGACATGGCTAGAACGGAAGGTTATTTCGGTTCAGTGATACAGGACTGAAACGAGGAGTGAACTCGGTTCAGAAAGGGACTTTGTCCACTAAGATAGTCTTGGCAATGAGTCATGACTAACAAGAAATGATTTTCCATGATTATGTGTGCATGCCACAAAGATTCAAGTTTTATGTTATGATTATGGGGATCTCATTTTCACTTCTATGATTTATTCCATGTTAAGATATTATGATCTCTTTTGCAGGTTTTAATTTTCAAAAAGATATGATATGATTTTTATTTCCTTTATTTGCCCTTGCTGAGCATTTGAGCTCACCCTTTTATGTTTTCTTTTCCCCAGGCCAGGAAGATGGATATTAAGTAGAATATGCTAAAAGGGACCCTAGATATGATGAAATAAATGGGAGACACTGTAGAAGATTTATGAACCAGTTGTTTATGTTTCCCAGTTTCTAAAGACACTATACCTATACGGTCCTTTGTGGTTTTGTCATATGTTGTAATAAGTGTGATTCAATTTTGAAGTATTAACAATGTATGTAAAGTGTTGGTCATTATAGTTGGTATCAGAGGAAAGGTATAGTCAACCTTTGGAAACTAGGATGTGAAATCCTTAGTAAGAACCCTAAGGATAAGTCTAAGCATAGAACACAATCTTAGAAATGGCCATGAATAACCTAGGATAAGACCATAAGCATGAAAATTTTATTCTTGAATTATGTGGTTTCCTATTATAATTAGTGTTGCTCACACTATTCTTCTTGGTTTTAGTCAATGGCTGGAACCCGAAGGAACCGTGTTAATGCGGAATGCGATGGGCAATGCAATGATTGTCCCCCTGAGCAACCAAACGATATGGGAGCTGGAATGCAAAATCTTGTAGCCATGCTCACACAACTTTCTCAAGCTATGAATCATGCAGGATTTCCAAACGAACAAAGGAGGGAGCAACATTCTGTTGAATCCTTCATGAGGCAGCGTCCACCATCTTTCAGCGGGTCTACTGATCCATTAGTTGCTGAACAATGGATTAGTACTACTGAAAAGATATTTTCAGTTCTTCAATGTTCTGAGCATGATAAAGTCATCCTAGCAGTGTATCGTTTGGAAGGAGATGCTGATCAATGGTGGAATCTTGTTAAGAATACAAGGCAAAGGGATGAAATTGAGTCTATGGAATGGGACGAGTTCAAGAACTTATTTTTCAATAAGTACTTCCCTCGTATTCTCCGAACAAAGATGGAGAAAGAGTTCCTTGAACTGAAGCAAAGAGATGATGAATCTGTTGGTACCTATGAAGCAAATTTTACCAGACTTGCATGGTACGCTTCTGGTATTATTATCCAACCTGAGAGTAAGATCGATCGATTCTTTAGTGGCTTAAAACCAAGTCTTCGAAGGGCGTTAGCCATAAGGGACTTCAATAGCTACGAGGAAATCGTTCGATGTGCTCTCAAAGTCGAGATGGAGATTGGAGTAACCCATCAGTCACATGGGTTTGATAAGAAGAGGAAGATGGAATTCAAAGAAAAATCTAAAGAGCACACGGAAAAGAAGATGAACTTTCCCTTATGCTCAAAGTGTGGAAAGAAACATGGAGGGAGTTGTCTTAAAGGGACAAGTAAATGTTTTAAATGTGGAAAGGAAGGTCATCGGGCATTTGAATGCCGTGATAATGGGAAGAAGATGTCTAATGATGCAAACAAAGGAAGGGATACACAGAATGAACCTGCTACACTTCAATGTTTCAAGTGCAAGGAGATGGGGCATTATGCCAATCAATGCCCAAATCCAAGGGTTGATGATGATGGTCGACGTCAACAAACTCTTAAGGCTAAAGAAAAAGGAAAGTCACATGCAATTTCTATCAGCGATGTGGAGTACGATAACGATGTGGTGAAAGGTACACTTACCATCCACTCAAAAGTAGCAAATGTTTTATTTGATTCTGGATCCACCCACTCTTTTATTTCTGAAAAATTTTCTAAGGGTATCACCGTATTACCTCAACAATTAGATGTTGAGTTAGCTGTGACAACACCTAATGGCACATCAATCGCATCAGAAGTTTATAATTCTTCTCCGATCGAAGTTTGTGGGAAAGTGCTTCCTGCAAATCTTGTGATCCTTCCTTTAGTGGAATTTGATGTGATTCTTGGCATGGATTGGCTTTCTCTACATGGAGCTCATATCAATTGCCAAAGAAGGGAAGTCACATTTCATATTCCAGATCAACCTATGATCGTCTATCAATGCAAGGATGAACATAACCTTCCAGTGGAAATTTCTTCCATCTTATGGGTATTGATTCCACTAAATGAAGGTTATTTATCTCAAATAGTTGGTGAGAAACTCACGATTAAGAATATGCCGATTGTACAGGAGTTTGATGATGTCTTTCCGGAGGAATTACCGGGTCTTCCACCAAATCGTGAAGTTGAGTTTTCAATAGAACTCGCACCGGGTGCTTTGCCTATTTCAAAGACACCTTATAGAATGGCCCCAATTGAGTTGCAGGAATTGAAGAAGCAACTCCAAGAGAATCTTGATAAGGGATTCATACGCCCTAGTGCGTCACCTTGGGGAGCACCTGTTCTATTTGTTAAGAAGAAAGATGGATCAATGAGACTCTGCATTGATTATCGAGAACTTAACAAGATCACTATCAAGAACAAATATCCTCTCCCACGCATTGATGACTTATTTGACCAACTACGCGGAGCTCAATACTTTTCCAAGATTGATCTTCGTTCAGGGTATCATCAATTAAGGGTCAAAAGGGAGGATATACCAAAGACGGCTTTCCGTACAAGGTATGGACACTATGAATTTATAGTGATGCCATTTGGTCTTACTAATGCCCCTGCTATCTTCATGGATCTAATGAATAGAGTCTTTAGAGACTATCTTGATCAATTTGTGGTAGTCTTTATAGACGATATTCTTGTCTATTCAAAGAGCAAGGAAGAGAATGAAGATCACTTGAGAATTATATTGAAGACCCTGAGAAAAGAGAAGCTTTATGCCAAATTTACCAAGTGTGAATTTTGGATTCAAACAGTTGCATTTTTGGGTCATATAATCTCAAAAGAGGGGATATCTGTGGATCCAGCAAAAACAGAGGTTATCGAAAGATGGTCGAGACCAACAACAGTAACTGAGATCCGAAGTTTTCTTGGTTTGGCTGGTTATTATCGACGTTTTGTAAAAGATTTTTCACGATTATCTAATCCACTCACCAAGTTGACTCGGAAAGGAGTTAAGTTTGTCTGGATAGAGGAATGTGAAGAGAATTTCAAGGAGTTGAAAAGAAGGTTATCCTGTGCACCTGTGCTCACACTGCCTTGTAGTGGAGAAAGGTTTGTGATCTATAGTGATGCATCCAAGAAGGGATTGGGGTGTGTTCTTATGCAAAATGATATGGTGATAGCTTATGCCTCACGACAGTTGAAAATCCATGAGCAAAATTACCCAACACATGATTTGGAGTTGGCTGCGGTAATCTTTGCATTAAAGATTTGGAGGCATTACCTTTATGGTGAAAGGTGTGATATTTATACTGATCATAAAAGTTTAAAGTATATTTTCACACAAAAGGAGCTGAATATGCGCCAAAGAAGATGGTTGGAGCTGATTAAGGATTATGACTGCTCAATCCATTACCACCCTGGGAAAGAAAACAAGGTGGCAGATGCATTAAGTCGACAAGACCATGCTAGTTTATCCATGATGAGGATCACAAAAGATCCAATATTTATGGATTTACAAAGGATGGATCTTGGAATTATAATGGAAGGGGAAAAATCTTATCTTTCTCAAATGAATGTTCAACCATCTATACATGTGAAGATTAAAGAGGCACAGAAAGAAGATGTCGAGTTACAAAAGAAGGTGAGAAATGTTCCTGAATTCAACCTTGATTGTGATGGGATAATAAAGTTCAGAAATCGGGTTTGTGTTCCTCCCATCCCCGAATTAAAGAAAGAGCTGCTGGATGAGGCTCATAGTTCTTCATTCTCTATTCATCCTGGAAGCATGAAGATGTATAGGGACCTGAAAGAGTACTTCTGGTGGGATGGCATGAAAAGAGATGTTGCTGAATATGTCTCTCGATGCTTGGTTTGTCAACAAGTTAAAGCTGAGAGACAGAAGTCTAAGGGGATGTTAGAACCATTACCCATACCCGAATGGAAATGGGAAAACATCACTATGGACTTTGTCACAGGACTTCCTAAAACATCCAAAGGCAATAATGCTATCTGGGTCATAGTTGATCGTCTTACAAAGTCTGCACACTTCATTGCTATTAGAGAGGATTTCTCTCTAGATCAGCTTGCCAGGATATATGTAAAGGAAGTGGTAAGATTGCATGGAGTACCACTTTCTATTATATCTGATCGAGATCCGAGATTTACCTCGAAGTTCTGGCGAAGTCTTCAGCATACTCTGGATACAGAGTTGAGTTTCAGCACTGCTTATCATCCCCAGACAGACGGTCAGTCTGAGAGAACAATTCAAACCCTAGAAGATATGTTGAGAGCTTGCTCTATGGATTTCAAAGGAGGTTGGGATCAACACCTACCTTTGGTGGAATTTTCTTATAATAATAGCTTTCACTCCAGTATTCAGATGGCTCCTTATGAAGCTCTCTATGGAAAGAAATGCAGGACTCCAACTTGCTGGGATGAAGTTGGGGAAAGAAAGCTATTAGGACCTGATCTCGTGGATGAAATGGCAGAAAAGGTCAGATCTATTCAACAACACATAAGAGCAGCTCAGAGTCGACAGAAAAGTTATGCCGACAACCGAAGAAAAGACCTAGAATTTGAAGTGGGTGATAAAGTGTTCTTACGAATATCTCCCTGGAAGAGGGTTATGAGATTTGGAAAGAAGGGGAAGTTGAGCCCTAGATATATCGGTCCTTTTGAAATACTGGATCGTGTTGGGAAGGTAGCTTACCGATTGGCGCTTCCACCGAATCTCTCTCAAGTTCACGATGTGTTCCATGTATCTCTCCTGAGAAATTACATACCAGATCCTTCACATGTACTCAGCTCAGAAGTTGTACCGCTGGAGCAAGATCTTTCTTATGAAGAACAGCCGATAGAGATTCTGGATCGTAGCGAAAAAGTCCTACGAAACAAGACCACTCGCTTGGTGAAAGTTTTATGGAGAAACCACCAACTTGAAGAAGCTACATGGGAGCTTGAGGATATGATGAGGGAGAAGTATCCTCATTTGTTTGTTACAAAGTGACGAATTTCGAGGGCGAAATTCTTTTTAAGGGGGGTAGAATGTAACACCCGAGACTTTTATGTTATATAAATCATCAAAGGAATCTTTTTCTACACAACACTTGCTTGGCTTGCTTTACACGCAATCGCGACCTTCCTCGATAGCTTGCGTCGTACGCAATACCGAGTTTCACTAAACAACAATATGCTATTAAAACTAGCCGTTATGAATAGTAATAACCACTTTTTGAAATTTTATAAATTTTATTTTTCAAAATGGACTTCATTTTTGGACTCAGAATATCGAAATTATCCTAGGGTGAAATTTTGGTATTTTTCTGAAAACTTTCAATTTTTGATGAATAGTGAAACCACTAAGTCGTAGGTTAAAAACTGAATTTTGCATAAAACTTAATTTTACCGCTTCTGTGAATGGAATTTCAAAAATCCGAGAGACACGGTTAATATCAAGGACTAAAATGTGGTTCAATGAGATGAAAATAATTTTTTGGTGAATAGTAACTTTTTACTATTTTTACCGCGGTTAATAGTAAATAGGGTAACTAAGGGTAAATATGATATTAATATTACCCTAACACATGTCCTAATTCTATTGGACAAGTGTAATTCGACCAAAAACAAACTTAGGAATAAAATATGACCATTTAGGCCCACTTGGATTAGATTAGGACATTTATTATTAATTTATTTAAAGAAGGGTTAAAATAGTTAAAATCAAAGTTTAATAAGTAAATCATTTTTAATATAGGGTTATACATAAGATAAATTCGATTGTAAATATTCATTAGAAAGCTAAAACGATTTCCTACATGATGGTATTTTATTTGTAATTTTTAGACATCAAATAATTTAATTTATTTATGACACAAAGATGATGCAGTAATTATCTTATTAATGAAATATTGACAAAATTGATAATATAAATACCAAAATAAATGTAATTTGAGACTTTTTATGAATTACACTAATTTTCTAGGTTACTATGATATATTATTATTGATTTAATCAACTTGGTTCGAACATATAATTCTGTTATGACTTTCACAAAAATCATATATCAAATAGTGTCAAAATTGACACAAAATAGTTTTTAAATCAAATATTATATTATTAATTGTTATTTTATTCCTAAAAATCTAAGGTTAGGCCAAATGACTTAGATAAGGATATATATATTAATAATAAACAATTTGGGGTTCGTTTGGAATGTTATAGTAAGTGTATTAACCATATAGTGAAAGAAAACAAAAAGACACGGTAAAAGTTAAATTAATTAACTTAGAGTTAAATCTAATTGATAAGGTTAAAATAATACCCTAAACTTGTCTAAATCCTATTGGTTGATAGGATTTCGACCCATCCCCACTTTAGCTTCGAAATAAGACCCTTTGGAACCATTATAAACCGATTTTGACTTTAATATAAAATAATATTTTGAGATATTCCTAAGGTGCCCCTCTCCTCCCTTATAAAAGGGCACCTCCTCCCCCTCCTCCTCACACCAATTTGAGCACTCAAGCTCGGCCAACCCCTGCCATTTTTTCTTCTCCACTTCCCTAGAATAATCCTAGAGGTCCTGGTCTTCTCCAAATACCAATCTTAGTTCCATAAGTGGAGGATTCAAAGAAGCGTTCCAAAGAAGAGGTAATATCCATTACTGATCTTTTCAATTTCTTTCTTCTTCAACTTCTTCTTCTTTAGTTGTTTCATGATAAAGTAATAACACCAGTATTACTTACATACTGATATGTTATTATAAATATGAAACAACCCTAATTCACCTTCTATCCATCCTACGGAAAAATGAAATCACCACGCGTGCGTACGTACGGAATACCGTCTCCACGCCGTGGTGTAATCTATTTTCCACCATCACCTTACAAGGATGGGTATAATGGTGTAATGAGTAACTACATATGATTATTATGAAGTAATATTAATACTGAAATAATATATATATACTCTAATACAATTCCACGATCATAGGAACGATATCATCACTCGTGCGTACGTACGGAATACCGTCTCCACGATGTGATGCGACTCGTTCTACATGATCTTCATTTCATAATGATTTTATAAATGAATTGAATGAATGAATATGGTATATACTACACTAATACCATTCTGGAAATGAATTATCTATAACCTAAAGATAAGAATAAGAATTTATTCGACAAAACATGCATAAGAACAAAATGTTATAAAGACCCGAGTAACAAGTAACAATGAAATATTACTAACAAGAAGCTAATAATATGACCATATATGATCTCATATCAATATGTATGATTCTGGAATAAGTCAATAACATTATTTAAACCATTATACAGGAGCTTCGGACACGAACAAAGCAAATCGGACCTAAGGTAAGGGAAATATCACAATCTCATTTTTATCCGAGATTGTTTATTCGTAAGTATTTACTGGGGTGTATTTTATCATCCACATCCATGTTCCCTCAATATGTAATATTATTTCCATCCACTTGAAATAGTTTAAATCCAATTTTACCCTTAGGTGAGTTTTTAGTAAATAATATGAAAGGAATCTTTTGTCGTTTTTCCGTACGAGGTACTTTTTGACTTTTCCGACAAAAGTACGAAGAATGTTTTTTTAACTTATACGGCATGAATGGATTTTTAAAACATTACTTCAAAGAAGCTTCCTTTACAAGTTTTCAAGTTTATTTTTAATCAACTTCTTTTATTTTAAAGTTGTATGACATGTTATGAAAGGAAAAATGTTTTTGAAGAAGAAAGGATATTTTCCTCAAGAATTCAATTCAAGTGTTTTATCAAAATTATTTTCCATCTAAGATAATAAAGGGTTCTGTTTCTATCCATATTTTTACATTGGTTTGACTATGTTGTGATGGAATTATGTTTATGAATTCCTTTATCATATATGAATTGATTTATGATGTCATGATGTTTCAAGAATCCCATTTTTGTTATATGTGTTATGCGATGATGTATGTTTTATGATTATGTGGCACACATAAGAAAGGATTCATTATAAGATGGGTGGGACCTATATCTCCCTCCAATGCATTGGGTAATGATTTTATATCTCATGAGATAGACATGGCTGGAACGGAAGGTTATTTCGGTTCAGTGATACATGACTGAAACGAGGAGTGAACTCGGTTCAGAAAGGGACTTTGTCCACTAAGATAGTCTTGGCAATGAGTCATGACTAACAAGAAATGATTTTCCATGATTATGTGTGCATGCCACAAAGATTCAAGTTTTATGTTATGATTATGGGGATCTCATTTTCACTTCTATGATTTATTCCATGTTAAGATATTATGATCTCTTTTGCAGGTTTTAATTTTCAAAAAGATATGATATGATTTTTATTTCCTTTATTTGCCCTTGCTGAGCATTTGAGCTCACCCTTTTATGTTTTATTTTCCCCAGGCCAGGAAGATGGATATTAAGTAGAATATGCTAAAAGGGACCCTAGATATGATAAAATAAATGGGAGACACTGTAGAAGATTTATGAACCAGTTGTTTATGTTTCCCAGTTTCTAAAGACACTATACCTATACGGTCCTTTGTGGTTTTGTCATATGTTGTAATAAGTGTGATTCAATTTTGAAGTATTAACAATGTATGTAAAGTGTTGGTCGTTATACAATCCATGCTGAGTGTGAGAGAAAAAGTATGGACCAATAAGAAGAAAATTGAGAAGGCCGTGGTGGTAGATATTACCCTTAAAGCATCAGATCGCTCTGGTGTGTGGATTCTTGATAGTGGTTGCACATCTCACATGAAGGGTAATAAGGATCTTGTTACAAACATAAAATATGACAAAGAAGGAGTTGTAAAATTTGGAAATGATGAAGGCCTGAAGATTGTTAGATTAGGGAAATCCATGTTTGGGGGAAAAGAAATGAGACATGCTAATGTCTTAGTAGTAGAGGGTCTCAGTCATAACTTGCTCAGTGTCAGTCAACTATGTGACTCTGGGAACTCTATCCGATTTACTAAGAAGATGTGTATTGTTAAAGGAAAATATGGAGTAGTCATTGTATAGGGAAAACGAACAAAGGGAAATCTATACCTGGTAGGCGGGGAAGAAGATTCATGCTTTTTATCCAGAGAAGAAGAAAACCAGTTGTGGCATAAGCGACTTGGTCATCTATGCCAACCATCCATGGATTATCTGGTAAATTCTGATGCTTCTAGAGACCTTCCCCAACTATCACATGATCACACTCATACATGTGATGCTTGTTACCAAGGGAAGATCATCAGAAAGACATACATTCCAATGGAACAAAAATCAACAAGAGTTCTCGAATTGGTGCATGCTGATGTATGTGGACCTATTTCACCACGAGCTATAAATGGGAAAAGGTACTATGTTATTTTCATTGATTATTTTAGCAGAATGGCCTGGGTTTTTTTCATTACCCATAAGACAGAAGTGTTCAGTTGCATAAATTAGTATAGGAGGGAATCGGAAAGGATGCTTGCACAGAAAATTCTAAAGTTTCGTACTGACAATGGTACTGAATTCACAAACAGCCAAGTTGAAGACTATCTCGAGAAACAAGTGATAAGGCATCAAGTTTCATCAGTGATAACTAACCAATAGAATGGAGTGGTTTAAAAGAGAAATCAGATCACCAAAAACATGGCCAGAATGATTCTTATTGATAAAGACCTACCAGAGAAATTTTGGAAGGAAGCCGTTTTGAAATCGGTCTATATTTTGAACAGGTCTCTGTTGTGTCCAAAGCAAGGGAAAACTCTTTATGAACTATGGTACGGAAAGAAGCCAACATTAAAATACTTTCAAATATTTGGAAGTAATTGTTTCATTTTCAACAAATAAAATCACAGGAAGTTTGAGGCACGAGAAGATGAGGGGATATTCCTTGGCTACTCAGGGAAAAGCAAAGCATATAAATGCTTCAACAAAAGGCTGGGAAATTTTTTTGAGAGCAATGATGTCACCATAGTTGAAAATGAACAGAATACTCAACGACCCAATGACCAGTTTCTGAATGAAATTGATGAGGAGATAAGTAACACAGGGGGAGTAGAAGTGGCAGAGGCTAACTCAGAAGAAGATACTGATGATGAACAATAAAGTGTGATGTTTGTGTCTGCAAGAAAGCTGAAGAGTAGAGCTGAAATTGATAGGCAGAATATCATTGGTGATCAGACATCTCTAGTTCAGACTCGAATAATGAAATCATTATAGAAAACATCGTTTTTATCTCAGGTGGAGCTAAAATGTTTTTCCGATGCAGTTGAAGATGAAAACTAGGTTCAGGCTATGAATGAAGAGCTTAATCAGATTGAGAAGAACCAAACATGAGAGATTGTTTCGAGGCCAGCAGATAAGAATGTCATCGGGACTAAATGGGTCTATCACAACAGTATGAATGAATATGACACAGTGATTCGGAACAAATCACGACTAGTGTGCAAGAGATACTTCCAAATAGAGGGAATAGATGTTGATGAGACATTTCAACTGTTTTCAAGGCTAGAGACAATCAGATTATTTTTTTCCATAGTAGTGCAAAGAAAGTTCAAAGTGTTCCAGATGGATGTCAAATCTATGTTCTTGAATGGCGTTCTAGAAGAAGCGGTGTAAATTGAATAACCAGATGGTTTTCTCATCCATGAGGATGAGAACAAAGTTTGAAGAATGAAGACGGCGTTTTATGGTATGAAACAAGCACAAAGAGCATGGTACTCAAGGATTAATCAGTACTTGAAGAAGCTTGGTTTCTAGCGTGGGGGAGTTGATTACAATCTCTATTTCAGCAATGATAGTAATCAAAGGATGATGGTGTTGGTTTATGTCAATGACATAATATCTGGTGGATCAAATGAAGCTCAGTGCAGACAATTTTCCGAATTTATGAAAAATGAGTTTGAAATGTTAATGATTGTAGAGCTAACATTTTTCCTTGGTTTACAGGCGACACAAGGAAGTAATGACACTTTTATTTTTCAATCCAAATATGCCAAGGATGTTATAAGAAGGTTTGGAATGAAGATTTCCAAGGAGATGAAGACTCCGGTTACTACCCGGATGAAATTATCAAAAGATTATGATGGTAAGGCAGTTAATATCATAGAATATAGGCAAATCATTGGAAGTTTATTGTACTTGACTGTAACAAGGCCTAATATTGTTTTCGCCACATGCCAAGTAGCGAGATATCAATGTAATCCCAAGGAAAGCCACATGCTTGCAGTGAATGGAAAACTTCGGTATATCAAGTGCACCGTGGATTTCGGTTTGACATATAATGACAACTCTGAGACCAAGTTATTGGGTTACACAGATGCAGATTGATCAGGATCCGCAGATGACATAAAATCAACGTCGGGAGGTGCGTTCTATCTTGGTGGATTGTGTATTTCTTGGCTAAGAAAGAAGAAAGATTTCATTTCATTGAGCACTGCGGAGGCTGAGTATATTCCAGCCACTAAATCTTGCACACAACTATTATGGATAAAGCAACAGCTTGAAGATATGGGAGTTTAAGGGAAGTCTCCAATCGGAATCCAGTGCGATAACTCAAGTGCTATCAATCTTAGAAAAAATCCCATCCATCACTCAAGGACCAAGCACATTGAGATCAAATATCATTTCATCAAGGAGAAGGTTGAGCAGGGAATTGTGAAGTTGGAGTATGTGCCTACAGAACTACAGATTGCAGACATTCTGACAAATTCCTTACCCAAGGAAGCATTTGAATGACATCGATTGGCTCAGGGAGTTCAGTCAACTCCCCGCACTTGAAATAGTGTGGATATGGAATCACCCCCTCTCCCTGAGGTATGATGTCTTTTCCCTAATGTTCTGATATGTGTACTCTACTCTATTACAGACTGAAAAAAAGTGACCTTTGGGTTCGTTGACAAATTGGGAGAAAATAGTGATTGTTCAAGGGGGAGATAGTGTGGCAATTTGATAAATCATGATTGATATGGGGAGAAGCTGACAGGTGGAGCATCCAGATAGGGGGAGAGTAATGTGAAAGGGGGAGTGTATTAAATTTGATGATGTTAGAAGTTATCGATCAAAGAATAGATATCATGATAGCTGAGGATCATGATAAAAGTAGAAGATAAGAGTGGTTTTGGAATGTTGTATAAATAATTCCAAAAATTGGTATCAGTGAAGTATCAACAATTGGTATCAATTTGGAAATTCGTATCAGTTTGGTGTCAACAGCGGATTTCAAAGTTGAGGTGATTCATTGAAGAAATATTCATTTACTCTTGTTTCTCATGCTGAGCATTGCTCATGTGGGCTTAGAGTATGTGTTGAGTAAATCCTTGATTGCTATCAGAATCGCAATGAGGTGAATGGTGGTTGAAGATTCAAAGACGTATCCTTTTATGGAAGAGTTTTCAACAAACCCAAAGAGAGAGATTGTTGGGAAAAAATCTCTCAAGGTATCATTGAAGCATTTTTGAGGTGATTGTGTTTTTTGACAAAGTGGACATCTGAGTGGTGATTGTTGACAAAGAAAAACAATGACATACGAATTTGTTGACAAAGAGGATTTCAAGATGGAATGTCAAGTTCAAGAGCTGAGGTCAACGATCCATGTTTGATTCAAGAATGTCGATAAGAAGAATGGACGATCTGGAGGCGGTACAAAAGAAAAAATAAAAGGTGGCACTATTTTCCAGTGTTTGCCAATGTTTTGGGCCTGAAAATTGTCAAATGAAGAAAAGTGGTTTTTGGAAAAGGGACTTGCACGCCGTGTACTTGAAGACTTGGAAAAGAGTGCACCATATGTTTTTCAAGATCAGATCATCAAAATATGGAAAAGGGACAAGTGTCGCGCAAGTATTGGTGGTGTCGCACAAGTGACTTGCGCGCCGTGAAAGAGGCTTGCGCGCCGATGAATTGGAAGCTTGAGAACTTACATGCCTATGGTTTTTCAAGATCAAAAGATCAAAATATGGAATAGGAAAGGGGTTCATGCAATTTTGGAATTAGGTCACATAAGTGACTTGTAGGAGAAGAGATCTGCGTGCTGAGACTTGCGTGCTGAGGTGAGACTTGTGCACAGTCGAACAAGGGTGACCAAATGCCTATAAATACTGGACAACCCCTCTTCATTCTTCACCAAAGTTCAAAACTTTGAGAAATAAGAGCTCCCATCGTGCAGGTGTGGTAGTCGCGCAAATGGTGTGTGGTCGCACAGGTGGAGTTGTGCGCCAGTGTGATGAGTTGTGCGCCAGTGTGAGAAGTTGCGTGCTAGTTAGTAGTTGCACACCAATGTTGGTTTGGGAATAAAATAAAGTGAGTCATGCAAGTTTGGAGTTAAGGAAGCTTTGTCCTGCAAGTGTGTGAGGTGGACTTGCGCGCTAGTTGTGACTTGCATGCCGATACTTGCACGGCAAGTAAGGATTATTTCCGGCAGTGATTTTCGGGCTGCGTGGAAGCTGGAAGTTTTCCCAATACCTTCGGTGAAAAGTGAGATTCATCTACGGGTGAAATTTGGGCTTCAAAAGAGAATCTACATAAAGAGAAAGATGCATTCCTTCATGCAAATGAAGAGACCTACAGGTCTATAAACTGTGAGTGGATCCTTTCCAAAGCAGTGAGCGATGGAAGAGGAAGAAGGTGATCCTCTCCACCGGCAGTGAGCCATAGAGAGAGAAACAGGGAGTGACCCTTGGGAAAGCAGTGCGCTGACACTAAACTTTGTAAAGGAAGTGAGACTGGGCATAAAAGTGATATAGCCCAAACATTGTAATCCACATCTATTGAAGAATAGTGGAATTTGGTACGACCGACAACTTGTCGGCGTATGCTCCTTGGACGTAGCCCTTAGCGGTGAACCAAGTAAAAAATTGGTGTGTCTCGTGCATGCTTTAACTTTTATTTATATTGTGCAATAGGAATGTGAGAGAAGAGTGTTTTTCTTAACAGTTAAACAAGATCAGAACAGGATTTATTTTTAAATTAGTCATACCCTGATTCACCCCCCCCCCCTCTCAGGGTACTCAGCCTAGTGGACCTAACATTTATCATATGTGTTTTGACTTGTTATTCTTACTTATATCATGATTTACTTAATTACATAATGTAAAACATGATTTATATGTTATATATATTCAGAATATAAATATATATGATAGATCAATAAACGGAATGAAATACACCGTTCATGGAGACGGTAGGCCCTACGTACGCATGAACGCTGTTTTCGCTTCTTTATTGAATTGAATGGAATTATGTAAATGAAAGATATATGTACACAAATCCAATATCATTATTATGTAATATATTTCATTATTATTTATTATATATACTTTATAATCATAATTGAATGGTTAATCATGGAAAATGAATCTCATCGCGTTCGTGGAGACGTTAGTCCGTACGTACGCACGAGCGATGATATCATTCATTTGATATTAAAATCATATATAATTGGATGGTATATAATATATAAATAATAATAATAATGTTATATTCATTATTTATATCATTTATAATCATTATTATACCAATAAAAATGATTAAATGTTTGAATAACAAAATACACCATGACGTGGAGACGGTAAGTCGTACGTACGAACATGTGGTGACTTTTTCATTCATACGATGGATAAAATAACTAATATGGTTGTAAAATTTTTATAATAACATCACATTATATAGAAGATACCGGATTTATTATTTTATAATGGAAACAACAAAGAAGGAGGAAGTGGAAGAAGAAAGAAACTTGAATGAATTGGTAGAAGAGATTACCTCTTCTTTGACGTGCCTTTTTTAAACTTCATCTTAGGGAACTAGGGTTGGCCTTTTGATATGACCAGATCCTCTATGATATAACAAGAGGGGTTTATAAGATAAATTTGTAGTGGTTGGAAGAGAATGAAGGCTCAAAATTGTGTAAAGAAGAGATGGAGGAGATACCCTTTTATAAGGGAGGAGAGTGGCACCTTAGAAAAAACTTAACATATTATTTTATAATAAATTCATATTCAGTTTATAATGGCACCAAAGTGACATATTTCGAGGATAGGGTGAGGATGAATAGAAATACTCTCAACTCATATGTTTTAGACAAGTTTAGGTTACCATTTTAACCTTATCATTTAGATTTAACTCTAAGTTAAACAATTTAACTTTTACCATGTCTTCTTGTATTCCTACACTATATAGTTAATAAACATAATATAAATTTCCAATAGAACCTAAATTGTTTCATTAATGTAATATATATTATTATATAATTACTTTATCCAGACCTTATATTTTAGGACCATTATATCAATTAATAATATAATATATTTTTAAACTCTTTTATGTCAATTTTGACAGTATTTGGTGTTTTGTTTTTTCTTAATTCATAACAAGATTATTACTTAGAAAAAAATTCATATAACCAACCCTAATATGTTATATTAACCTATAAAATTAGTTTAAATTATAAAAAGTCTCAAATTAATTTTATTTGGGTATTTATAATATCAATTATGCTTATATTTCATTCATAAGGTAATTATTGCATCATCATTTTGTCATAAATAAATTAAACTATTTAATGTATAAAATAACAAATAAGATAACATTATGTAGGAAATATTTTTATCTTTATAATTAATATTTATAGTCAAATTTATCTTATGTATAACCCTATATTAAAAATGTTTTAGTTATTAAAAATTGATTTAACTATTTTTACTCTTCTTTAAATAAAATAATAATAAATTTACAAATCAAATCCAAGTGGACCTAAAGGGTCATATATTATTCTTATTTTTTTTTGTCTAATTACACTTATCCAATAGAATTATGACATGTTTTAGGGAAATAATAATATCATTTTTACCCTTAATTACCCTATTTACTTTTAATTGTGGTAAATAAAAGTTAAAAGTTACTATTCAACAAAAAATATTTTAATCTCATTGAACCACATTTTACTTAATGATATCAACCGTGTCTCTTGGATTTTTGAAATTCAAATTATAGAAGCAGTAAAATTATGTTTTATGTAAATTTTCAAATGCTCATAGGAGGTGGGTAAAAGAAAGTAAAAAGTTCAATAAAATTTTTATATATCTAAAATTATTATAAAATGTCTCCAATGAATAACATTGAGCTTATATAGATATTATTTATCTATTTTTACCTAAAATAAATTTAAATAAAATAAATGATTATTTAAATAAAAAATTCGGTTTTAACTAGTAACTCAATGTTTTCACTATTCATCAAAAATTGAAAGTTTTCAAAAAAAAACCAAAAATTCACCATAAGTAATTTCGATATTCCGAATCCAAAAATGAAGTCCATTTTGAAAGATAAAATTCATTAAATTTCAAAAAGTGGGTATTACTATTCATAACAGCCAGTTTATATTATATTTTGATAACATATCGTTGTTTAGTGAAACTCAGCATTGCGTAAGCTATCAAGGAAGGTTTCTCTTGCATGTAATGCAAGCCAAAAATAGTGTTGCATATACGAAAAGAAAATACGGTGTTGCGTATAACGATATAAAATCTTTGTGTAGCGTACAACAAAATACTTCAAAGAAATTAAACATAACAATTCTCATAAAATATCACGGTGTTACAGCCAAAGTAATCTGTAAATCGTTCACCCATCAAGTAGTGTTTCCACATCATCAATGAAAATACAATTGCTGCAAACTCCAGGTCTTGGGTCGCATAGTTCTGATGGTGTTGTCTCAACTGTCATGATCTATAGACTATCATTGCTCACTCTTGCATCAGGACACAACCCATTTCATTCCCTAATGCATCGTAGTAAACTACAAACCCAATGACCACCTCTTGTAGTCTCAATATACGGGCTCTAGTCAATCCCCACCTCTGCTCTAGGAAACTCCGCTGACATTTCTACATCCAAAAAATGGTTGTCCTTTCCATGTCAAAGATGCTAAAGGTTTTTCTACACTTTAAAATCCGATCACAAACCTCAGATAGTAACCAGCCAACCCATTGAATATCCACACCTCAGTCACGCTCTTGGGTGATTTTCAAGCAAGAACTGGCTATATTTTCTTCGTATCCCCTGAAACACAAGCCTATACATGACGACATTTCTTAGAAAGTGGTCTTACCAAATACAACACTAACACTTAGAGATTTTTACATATATTTGGTGCTCTCATAATGTATCTATGATTATCAACAGGTGCATAGAAAGCTAGTCATAACATGACTTGAGTTATATCTTTGAGAAAAACTACACCCCCATTAGCTAGTTGAAAAGATAATAAATTATCAACAGTGGATACTTTTTCTTCACGTTCACCTAGTTCAGGAACCATAAGTCCATGAACAAGCTCAAACTCTCATATTCCTTCCTGGTAAAAAGCACAAGGGCTGCCTATGGTGAAATGCTGGGCCTTACAGACACATTCTCTTGTAAGTCCTCTATCTGTACACATAGCTCATGAAGCCCCATATGAGCCATCCAGTACACTGGTGTGGATATCAGGGGAATCTCAGGGTACATGCCCATGCATAAGTCTACCTCTTTTGGAGGAGTTAGTCTTGAGACATCCTCAGGGAAAACATTCATGTACTTGACCACTACTACAGGAAGACATGGACACCTCTCATATATTGTACTGAGGGTGAGGATAACCAAATGGGAGTGATCGAATGCACCCTCATCTGAGAAATTTCATCTTGTGCTTCAAGGTTTCTTTTTCACTGGTGATGGGAAACCTCATCCCATCTCTACAGACACACTGCATTGTAAACCTGAAATAGTCTATTTAAGCTTGGACTGTTGATAACCCATCCATACACATGATGATGTTGTTTGGACACAAGGCCTCTACTAGGAGATACTAGAAAAATATATCACCTCCTAGAGTAATCTCACACTATCAGCACCAGTGTCTAATCATCAAATCCACTCCCGTAGGAGTCTCTAGCCATAAGAATCGAGACAACGACTCCAACAGAATCTCTGAGCCCCAAAAGAGAGACATGGAAAGGAAAGAGTGACTGGAATCTATGTCTTTAAGAAATGTGGCTAGGGTAGAGAAGACAAATATTGTACCTCCGATCATATCTGGAGCACCGTGGTCATATTCCTCCACTGCCTAATGTTGTGCTCCAACCTATTTTCCCACTCCCTGTGGTCGAGGTGGAAAAAGTAGGGGTGGTGGCGGTAACATGTCAAACCATTTCCCACTTACTGCTGCTCGACCTCCTCACCTGCCACATCCGCCTCCCTGGGTACCTCCTCGCTCAAACCAATGCCTCTTCCTTGATGACCCCTCAATAGTCTGCTGGACATATGTATGGTAGTTCGGGCAGTCACATGCCATGTCTCCCTCCCACCGTACGAGATGAAAATAGTTGTTCTGGATGACTCCCTCTGGTTTGGGAGACCGACATTGCCAAACCTGAGTCCTTGGTTCATCCTCTAAAGGAATCAGCCCACTTGGGCCCTTTCATATACTGGTATATACCTTCTGAAGCCTTCTTCACATGGGGTATACTGGTTTCTCTAGCTATGGGTGCTTGCTCTGCCAAGAATATCTCTTCCATAATGTCTCCCTCCAATACCCCATATTGAGTAGGGATGTTGAGAGATAACACTGACGCCATGATCTCCCACATGTGTTTCTTCTCAATGGATCGATCCCTAAATAAATGGTCTCACACCATATCGTTCGAGTAGCAAGATAGCTTGGTGAACATCACTAAGTACTCAGCCTCCATCATGTTGGCCTACTATTGGTGAAGCAGTTCCTGAATGCCCATAGATTGCATGTTCATAGGAAAAAATGCCTCCCTGAAAAGCCTCTCTAATTCATCCCTGGAGAGGGTTGCCTCATCATGCTTCTGGGTGGTCAAGCTCCACCAGATCCCTACCAAGCCTTATAGAAGGCTCACTTCCATGATATCCATTGGGTCAGGAAGTGTCTTCACTAAGCAGAAGACTCACGTCACTACCTCCATCCTATCCTCAGTGACCTGAGGATCTGTCTCTCCCCTAAACCTAGGAGGACTCTATATCAGAAACCCATGTAGGGAACTAGTCTACACACATCCTCTGCAAGAATTGCCTATAGTAGATGCAGACCATCAGGTGGTCGAAACCCTGGTGCACCACCTGGTTGGTCCTTCTCTAGAACTTGTCAATGAACAGACACCTTGTATCTAGGCTAGCTGTCCTCATGACATCATATTGGGATCATAGCAGATCATCCATGCCTGAGATAGATCATGAAGTACCAATGTTAGAAGTTAAACATTTTGTGATGACATTATCCAAAAAAAATAAGGAGACACTTATGAAACTAGTGTTTTCATGTATTGACCAGAAAAATAGAATTCAAGGTCCTCGTATATGGATACATCAGCCGCAACACCAAAAATGGACTCCCCAAATCTAGATGTCGGACTTGAAACACATAACACTACTTCAACAAAACAAAACATAGACAATTAGTTTTTGTAGTAGGACCAACCACCCTCTGATACCACTTTTTCAAGACCCTTCCCCCGGGGCCTGTGTCATGACTACCCCAAGCCCACCTCCCCAAGGCCAGAGGTTGGTGACTAGCACTGAATGCGTCAACCTACAATTGGGAGGCATTGTCCTTAGTACCTATACACATACACGACCAACCATATTCCAAAAACTGAAATGAAACAAGTATCACTAAAACAATTCTGAGTAAAAGTTAAACTAATAATAATTGTCCAAAATACAAACCCAACAACAGAACTGAAAATAGAAACGATACAAAAAAGGAAAAATTTATGGCCATACGTAGATAACCCCACATGATCATGAGTGTTGTGTAGATACAGGATTCCGAAGTAGAATGTACATTCCACCAAATCCTAATAGGGCCCACCTGATCTTAGGCCACTAAGTCCACCTTCGAAGCATATGTTGGTCCAGTCTCCATGAGTACATCTGAATCTCGATCCACCAAAGTATCTTTTGAAATGTTGATCACCTACATAAGATACGTCATTAGTGGAAGGAGACCATGAAGGGGTGTGTAATGCGATACTCAGTAGGGACCCCAAACACAAAGGAAATAACACACAACAATATTCAAAGTAAAGCATGAAACACAAGAAAAATCACACCAGGAATATATTTTGGTTAGTGCTAGAAGAATTATCAGTCACCTCCCCAAACACATCATAATATGGAGAAATCATACTCTATAGAGTTTAGTGAGCCTACCAAGTCTCACAGAAGTGCTTCCCAACACCCTTAGACTGTTTAGGTACATCTCCTCAGTGTGTATTGTGGCCATAAAAGTCACATAGAAGTGTTTCCTTCTAATTATGTCCATCTAAGGTACTCCTTCTCGTCACGTACCGTGGACCTCAAAATTCACATAGTTGTTATTCCCATTTTGGGCCTGCAAAGTCACACAGAATTTCTTCCCACTAGGCCATAGTCGAGTTATACAAAGTTTTTAGTCAGGAGTCTTCAGGACTCTTCCAACCCAAGTGTTTTGTGCATAGCTTTCCTAGGAGAATCACTCTTTAATCCATTAGTGTAGCGACCCCCAAACCCAGGGTGCCCAATGAGACATGATATACTGACATTTCATTACATAATTTACAAATTATTTATCAACTCCCATTACTACAGAAGATCGCGAGGCTCAAGATTCTTGGAAACTAGCTGCTTCTGATAAACTTCACTAGCACGAACCATGCCTGAAAAATTTTAAACAAAAACGTAGGGTGAGAAAATATGCCCAGTAAGGGGTTTTAAAAACGTTTTAAGAAAACTATTTCTCAAAGAAGTCCTTTTGAAGAGAATAAAACACTTTTCTAAAATGAAGCATTATCTTTTCTTAAAACATGAAATCCAACATTTTTGAAAACCACTTGCACAGAGAAGTACATACTTGAAATAAGCTTTAAAGTAAACATGATCAGAGAGCGCAACATATGAATAACAGACTGTAAATACCCGGAAATTTCAAGGAAATTTTTTTCTTAATTTTATTCGGAATTTTACAAGAACGCAGTTTCTGACGGCGCCTGATTCCGATGCCCGGTGTGCCCAGAATTAATTTCCGAAGTTTGGCTCGGGTACGTTCACTGAACAAGCGAGCGGGTTTTTCTAACTTTTGAACCGGTGCACGGAATTGAAATCCAATGGCACCGATGAACTCGCAACGCCGGTAATTGCTGAAGGGAACCTTTACCGTAGTTGCGTTTGTGTGGGAGAAGAAGTTAATTTTTTGGGGATTAATTAAATAAAGTGAATAGAATTATTGAATCAATTTTATTTCATGTTGTGTGGTTAACTTCTCCCATGGGAAGTTGGTGGTGGGCCCACATCCATCCAACTTCCCATGTGTGGGTATTTGAAAGGGTGCGGCCCACAAGAACCCCCCACCTTTTCAAATTCCTTAAACTCCCTAACCCTCTTAACCCCTCACTTTCCTAACCCATCTTAACCCCTCACATTCCAACTCCCCATTAACTCACCTTCTTTAATATTTGACAACTTGTTGTAATTAATTTGGTGAGTTACATGTAGGTATTTGAAATTCAAACAATTGAATTTCAAATTCTTTGTTGTGTTAATAAAATAAGTTTAGAAATTATTTTATTTGGTTTGGAGTTTAGTTGATTTGGAGCCTTTGGAGAAAAAGCTTAGGAAATCCTGAGTCCTTTTTTCTCTACGACGAAGAACACGAAGAACGTCTCTTCTGCCACTAAAGCACGACGACGCCATCTTCTTCATCATTTTTCAACCGAGTCAAGGAAAGGGAAGCGATGCCCGCGACATCTCCAACGACCTTTATCCGCGTCAAAGGAGAAGACGTCGCCTGTGAAGAACGTCGTCAACAATGACGTCACCTCCGAAGGCTCGTCCACCAACGACGAGTACCCTTCTCCCTTTCCGACGCATGAGCGTGAGAATTGGGAGTCTGTGACGAACACGACAATCGAGGAATCGATATCCGCCCTTTTTCCGAGATCTTCAACGAAAGACAATTACGAGGTAGGGGTTTTTTTCAATTGTTTATATTTGTTCAAGATTTCCGACTTGATGATTCTTCGTGGTTTAAAACCTTTTGTTATCGAATAACGCGAGGGGGTCGGACCGCACAAACACGGTCGAACCCCCCTCCTATGTTCATGTTTGATTCTTTTGGATGGAGCGGAATGACGTGGTGTTGTCACACCATGCGAGAATCACATGGCAAGTATTACGCGACGCCGTCACGCCGCTCCGTGAAAAGAAAGAACAAGGACGCGATGCCGTCACGCCGCGCCGGAGAACCACGAAGACGACGCGTTTCATTTTTGACGTGCAAATTGACAGGTGACGACGAAGCAAGCCGTTTGGGCGTTTGAATCCCTTCGCAATGAAGGTGGGGTCCCGGGGGGACCATAGGCGAAGACGGCAGAAGGAAAGGACCACCGGAGCGCGTCCGGTGGTCCGCGGAAGGCGGCGGCGGCGCGCCCCACCGGCGCGGCGGCGCCGGCGACCGGTGGCGGTGGGGCGCCCCACCGGCGCGGCGACGCCGACGACCAGCGGCAGCGGCGCGCCGCCGGAAGAGGGGCGGCCGACGAAACGCCGGCCTCAATTAACGGTGAAGGGCGGGGGATCCGCGCACCCCGCCCACGATTCGGCTCGGCCACGCTGGTCGAGTCGCGGCCGGCCGGTCGGGCCGGACCGAGCCAGGCTGGGCCGGGCTGGGCCCAGCCAAGTCGGACCCAGGTAGGGTCGACCCAGTTCGGGTCGACCCGGTTCGGCCAACCCAGGGGGGGTCGGGCCGGGTCGCCCCGGGCCCAGACCCCCATTTTCGGGCCACTTTCGGTCAAATGCCCGTAACTTGAGCTACGGGCCTCCAAATGACTCGTCGTCAGCGGCAACGCGATCCTTGGATCGAGACGTCCGTTTCAGTATATCGCACACAAGGTTTTGGAGAACTTTGGGTTCGGCCGGGTTGGTTCGGATACGAAACCAACCGGGCCTTCGGAGCGAAAACGCTCGTAACTTGAGTTTCGGACGTCCGATTGACATGCCGTCGATTTTGATGGATTACTCTAAGTGAGATGAATCTTTTTGATTACTCCGCTCGGGGTTTGGATGTCTTCGGAGTGCGGTTGGGTAGGTTCGGATACGAAACCAACCGGGCCCCTGGAACGAAAAAGATAATAACTCACAGACCGGGCGTCCGATTGACGCACCGTCTATTTCGTTGAATTCTGCTTGATGAGACGGAACTTTTGTAATACTTTTCCCGCGTTTTGGATACAGTTGTTTAGTGGCCGGGTTGGATCGCACCCGAAATCCAACCGGGCCCCTGGAACGGAAAAGCTGATATCTTTCAGACAGGACGTCTGTTTGACGAACCGTCAGTGGCGTTGTTGATCACGTTGAGAAACGGTCCCAATGAGTATACCCTATGAGAGTTCGGGGTACAGTTGAGATACGGCTGGGATTGGTTCGCTCACGAAACCAACCTAGCCCCTAGGACGAAAAGGCTAGAAGCTCACAGACCGGGCGTCTGATTGACGCGCCATCTGTTGCGTTGAGACCCCAATGACGAGGCGGTCCTTTGAGATACGTCTTCGTGGAACTTTGAGATACTTGGAGTATCTACTTGTAGCTCTTGGAGTGGACCCTCCCAGACATGAGCGTACGGAGTACGGAGACCGTGTAGCCGGCAGAGACCGGAAGACTACTTGTTCCGATTCGATTCGGAGTGACTTACATAGCCCAGTGGGGAGCACTACTTTGTGAGGTGGCAGACCCACAGAGGAGGAGCACTACTATGTGAGGTGGCAGACCCGCGGTACTAGACAGGAGGAGTACCTCTGTAGGCTATGATAGGGGAGCACTATTGTGTTGGAGTGGCAGACCCCGGTGGGAAGCACTAGTGTGTGAGGTGGCAGGCCCGCGGTACTCGACAAGAGGAGTACCTCAGAAGTCTTAGGTTAGTGAGCAGTACCTCGGAGTCGTGACAGGACCATTGTACACTCCAGAGACAGAGCTCTTCAGCAGTTACGGTTTCGATAATGAAAATCCTGGTTTGAGTTGAGCCTTTTGACCTTTGTGTTTACCTCATGATTGAGATGGGTCACTTGTTAATTTAGGTATATGTATGGGAATATACCTAGGTAGTGGTTATCCATTGATTTCATGATCCTTGTGTTTCCTCATGTTTGAGATGGGTTACTTGATAACTTAGGCATATGTATGGGTATATACCTAAGTAGAGGTTATCTGTTGAGATCTTCTTTGTGGTTATCCTTACTGGTATAGTGAGACCTTGAGGGTCTCGGGGTCCCTACTGAGTATTGTTATACTCACCCCTATACGGGCTATGCCCGCACCTCGTTGTGTTGGTTGCAGACGACAGGCAGTGCTAACGGAGGCCGAGTGTTCGAGGACAGGACGGTACCCAGAGGTGGACTACACGATGAGTCAGTACCCGGAGGTGGACTACACGACGAGTCAGTACCCGGAGGTGGAATACATGACGAGTCAGTACCCGGAGGAGGACTACACGACGTGATGACTCACAGAGGAGGTTGACGGACGAGAGCGTGGAGGAGGCTATCTGTACCTACCCTTCAGGTAGGATCCGAGGAGGATGACCTAGGAGCCGCTTTCGTCCCTCCACCTGTTTCTTTTTCTGTTGTAATTTGTTCAGTTGTAGTTGTACTTTCTTTTGGGTTTGTATTCTGACCCATTTTTCCTTTCATCACTTCTCTTTGTACTTAGTGTTTACTTCCGCTTGTACTATGTGGTGTTTGTTTACTTTTATAAAGGAAATGCCTTCCCAGTTATCGGGATTTACGCCTTTGGTGCTAGTCGCCAGCCCCTGGCCAATGGAAGGCGGGCTTGGGGTAGTCACGGCACGGGCCCCGAGGACGGGTCGTGAAAAATTGGTATCAGAAGAGTTCAGTTCTACCTCAGAACTTATAACTCTGATGTATCTTTCTGTGAAGCAATAGTGTTAAGGGTACCGAGTGTGGTCTTTAGTTCAGGGAGTCCAGTGTTGGTGCGGGTGGATGACGTATCCATACACCAGGACCCTGACAACTAATTTCTGACTTTGTGCACAAAAACACTGATTGCGTGTGTGTTTTCAAAGGTTTTCCCTTAAGACAGCTCAAACCAGGTCAGCTCACCAGGTATAATCTTTTGACTGTGTCACGTTGTTTCTTTCAGGATGCCTCCCCATGGACGACCAGCTAGATCCCCGAGAGTGGTGCGTACTGACAGCCCACCGAGCGACGAGGCCTCAGTACATGGCCCTATCCCAGCAGAGGCACCAGCGTTACTACTACCCGTTGGGCCACCGATGCCACCAACCCCAGCAGCAGAGGATGCACGTCGCTTGAGCGCACTACATGAGTTCCAGCGCCAGAGGCCACCCAGGTTTCAGGGAGGGACGGACCCACAGGCAGTTGAGGATTGGCTGGAGGCTGTGGTGAGAGTCTTCAGGCTAGTGGGGACGCCAGCAGATTTCATGGTGATCCTTGCTGCCATCCTTCTTCAGGCAGCAACAGGCAGATGGTGGAGCCTGATGCTTCAGATGCATGACGAGGCGACACTTCTATGGGCAGAATTTGAGAGCCTGTTCCGGGCAGAGTTTGTACCAGCCACCCTTGGAGAGGTGCGTATACAGGAGCTACTTCAGCTGCGGCAGGGCAGCATGTTAGTGGCGCAGTATTCAGCGAGGTTCACAGACCTCTCGCTCTACTCCACAAATATCGTACAGGACCTGTTCTTCAGGGCCCGAACCTTCGAGCAGGGGATCAGGCGGGAGATCAGAGCTTCGGTTGTATCGCACAACATTCTGACGTAGACAGGAGTGTTGGAGCGAGCCCTCTTAGTGGAGAGTTTCCTTGCTGAGAAGTCTCCAGCAGTAGGACCCACCACTAGCCGGCATGCGGAAGAGTCTTCTGTAGCGGGCAGTAGATAGATGACGCAGGGGTCCAAGAGGACCAGACCTACAGGTGGTCGACCGCGTGACTCAGGTTCGGTAGTGCGAGGCACCAAGGGAAGTGATAGAGACAGACCTGCCATGAAGTGTTACTCCTACGGCGGAATTGGTCACATAGCATGTGACTGTCCGACCCGCCATACAGATGACCAGCAGTTAAATGAAGAACCTCTGAGGCAGAGGCAGAGGTTCGATCAGGGCAGACCGCAGGGGACAGGAGGATATGGGAGAGCTCAACTTCAGGCAGCTGAGGCCTATGGTCATGGAGCTTCGGAAGCGGATGGACAGGAGCGGGACTAGCTTCCGACCTGGAGTCTATTGATCATGTTGCTTCTGGTTTTGTTGATGTTTGTCTGTAGTTTCTTTGTGTCTTGTACTATGCGATGCAATAATAAAAAGACACTTATCTTTGTTTGTTTTCTTGTCCTTTTTTTTGGTTGTTACGGAGTGGTCCCGGTTAAGACTGTTGACTTGACCCTCACTTTTGAGTTTTATACTGAAGGAGACCTAGTGACCACACACTGATGCCGACAGTGTGACTCGACCCTTGGAGGCGAGAGTGACAGTTGGATCTCTTGGTAGTTACGTCGAGGCCTTACGACGCCATCATTGGCATGAATGCATCATTTATGTCAGGATTGACTGTATTAGGCAACGAATGTGGTTCATCCAGGGGATGAGACCAGATTTCTCTTATCGGCATGGAAGAAATCATAGCAGCTCTTGTGAGACTAGAGAAGGTCCAGGTCATCCAAGAGCGGATGAGGACGGCACAGGGCTGACAGAAGCCTTATGATGACAGGACTTAGAGGCCTCTAGAGTTCGAGGATGAACATCACGTCCTTATACGAGTCTCACCTTGACGAGGTTTATGGAGATGTGGCCAGAGAGGCAAGTTATCTCTGAGGTTCAACGGACCTTTCTAGGTCCTCAGCTGGGTAGGCGAGGTGGTTTACCGCTTGACTCATCCACTTCAGTTGCATAAGGTGCACGACGTTTTCCACGTATCTCAACTGAGGAGATACGTGCTCGACCCTCTGCATATCATCGACCATGAGGAGCTGGACGATGGCGATGGGGTGTCTTTCATGGAGGTTCCTATGGGGATCGAGGATCGACAGGAGCGGATCCTAGTAGGACGGTCGATTCCTCTTGTGCACTTTTTTTGGCAGCACGTGAACCTCTATATGAGCACATGGGAGCGGAAGGCTCAGATGCGTGCTCAGTACCGCCTTTATTTCCCTAAGTTTGTGGGGAAGCTTTATGGGGACGTAAAGCCTTGTGGTGGGAGTAATGTAAAGACCCGAAATTTTCAAGGAAATTTTTTTCTTAATTTTCTTTGCAATTTTACAAGAACGCAGTTTCTGACGGCGCCTGATTCCGAGGCCCGGTGTGCCCAGAATTAATTTCCGAAGTTTGGCTCGGGTATGTTCAGTGAACGAGCGAGTGGGTTTTTCTTAATTTTGAACCGGTGCCTGGAATTGAAATCTGATGGCACCGATGAACTCGCAACGCCGGTAATCGCTTAAGGGAACCTTTACCGTAGTTTCGTTTGTGCGGGAGAAGAAGTTAATTTTTTGGGGATTAATTAAATAAAGTGAATAAAATTGTTGAATCAATTTTATTTCATGTTGTGTGGTTAGATTCTCGCATGGGAAGTTGGTGGTGGGCCCACATCCATCCAACTTCCCATGTGTGGATATTTGAAAGGGTGGGGCCCACACGAACCCCCCATCTTTTCAAATTCCTTAAACTCCCTAACCCTCTTAACCCCTCACTTTCCTAACCCCTCTTAACCCCTCACATTCCAACTCCCCATTAACTCACCTTCTTTAATATTTGACAACTTGTTGTAATTAATTTGGTGAGTTACATGTAGGTTTTTGAAATTCAAACAATTGAATTTCAAATGCTTTGTTGTGTTAATAAAATAAGTTTAGAACTTATTTTATTTGGGTTGGAGTTTAGTTGATTGGGAGCCTTTAGAGAAAAAGCTTAGGAAATCCTGAGTCTTCTTTCTCTACGATGAAGAACACAAAGAATGTCTCTTCCGCCACTGAAGCACGACGACGCCATCTTCTTCATCGTTTTTCAACCGAGGCATGGAAAGGGAAGCGAAACTCGCAACATCTCCAACGACCTTCATCCGCGTCAAAGGAGAAGATGTCGCCTGCGAAGAACGTCGTCAACAATGACGTCACCTCCGAACGCTCGTCCACCAATGACGAGTACCCTTTTTCCTTTCCGACGCATGAGCGTGAGAATTGGGAGAGTGTGACGAACACGACAATCGAGGAATCGATATCCTCCCTTTTTCTGAGATCGTCAACGAACGACAATTACGAGGTAGGGGTTTGTTTCAATTGTTTATATTTGTTCGATATTTCTGACTTGATGATTCTTCGTGGTTTAAAACCTTTTGTTATCAAATAACGCGAGGGGGTCGGACCGCACAAATATGGCCGAACCCCCCTCCTATGTTCATGTTTGATTCTTGTGGATGGAGCGGAATGACGTGGTGTCGTCGCACCACGCGAGAATCACACGGCAAGTATTACGAGACGCCGTCACGCCACGCCGTGAAAAGAAAGAACAAGGACGCGATGCCATCGCGCCACGCCGGAGAACCACGAAGATGGCACATTTCATTTTTGACGTGTGGATTGACGGGCGACGACGAAGCAGGCCGTTTTGGAGTTTAAATCCCTTCGCATTGAAGGTGGGGTCCCAGGGGGACCATAGGCGAAGACGGCAGAAGGAACGGACCACCAGAGCGCATCTGGTGGTCCGCGGAAGGTGGTGGCGGCGCGCCGTCGGAAGAGGGGCGGCCGGCGAAATGCCGGCCTCAATTAACGGCGAAGGGCGGGGGATTCGCGCACCCCGCCCACGATTCGGCTCGGCCACGCTGGCCGAGCCGTGGCCGGCCGGTCGGACCGGACCGAGCCGGACCGAGCCGGGCCGGGTCGGGCCGGGCCCAACTGGGTCGGACCCGGGTCGGGTCGACCCGATTCGGCCGACCCAGGGGGGGTCGGACTGGGTCGCCCCCGGCCCAGACCCCTTTTTTCGGGCCACTTTAGGTCAAATGCCCGTAAATTGAGCTACGGGCCTCCAAACGACTCTCGGTCAGCAGCAACGCGATCCTTGGATCGAGACAGTCGTTTCGGTATATCGCACTCAAGGTTTCAGAGAACTTTGGGTTCGGCCGGGTTGGTTCGGATACGAAACCAACCGGACCCTCGGAGCGGAAACGCTCGTAACTTGAGTTCCGGACATCTGATTGACATGCCGTTGATTTTGATGGATTCCTCTATGTGAGACGGATCTTTTGGCTTACTCCGCTCGAGGTTTGGATGTTGTCGGAGTGCGGTCGGGTTCGTTCGGATATGAAACCAACCGGGCCCCTAGAACTAAAAAGCCAATAACTCATAGACCGGACGTCCGATTGACGCACCGTCTGTTTCGTTGAATTCCTCTTGATGAGATGGAACATTTGGCATACTTCGCCCATGTTTTGGATACAGTTGGTTAGTGGCCGGGTTGGATCGCACCCGAAATCCAACCGGGCCCCTGGAACGGAAAAGCTGATATCTTTCAGACAGGACGTCCGTTTGACGAACCGTCAGCGGTGTTGTTGATCACGTTGAGAAACGGTCCCAATGAGTATACCCTATGAGAGTTCGGGGTACAGTTGAGATACGGCCGGGATTGGTTCGCTCACAAAACCAACCGGGCCTCTGGGACGAAAAGGCTAGAAGCTCACAGACTGGGCGTCTGATTGACACGCCATCTGTTGCGTTGAGACCCCTATGACGAGGAGGTCCTTTGAGATACTTCTTCATGGAACTTTGAGATACTTGGAGTATCTACTTGTTGCTCGTGGAGCGGACCCTCCCAGAGACGAGCGTACGGAGTACAGAGACCGTGTAGCCGGCAGAGACCTGAAGACTGCTTGTTCTGATTCGATTCGGAGTGACTTACGTAGCCCAGTGGGGAGCACTACTTTGTGAGGTGGCAGACCCACAGCGGAGGAGCACTACTATGTGAGGTGGCAGACCCGCGGTACTCGACAGGAGGAGTACCTCTGTAGGCTATGATAGGGGAGCACTACTGTGTTTGAGTGGCAGACCCCGGCGGGAAGCACTACTGTGTGAGGTGGCAGGCCCGCAGTACTCGACAGGAGGAGTACCTCAGTAGTCTTAGGTTAGTGAGAAGTACCTCGGAGTCGTGACAGGACCACTGTACACTCCAGAGACAGAGCTCTTCAGCAGTTACGGTTTCGATAATGAAAATCCTGGTCTGAGGTGAGACTTTTGACCTTTGTGTTTACCTCATGATTGAGATGGGTCACTTGTTAACTTAGGTATATGTATGGGCATATACCTAGGTAGTGGTTATCCGTTGATTTCATGATCCTTGTGTTTCCTCATGTTTGAGATGGGTTACTTGATAACTTAGGCATATGTATGGGCTTATACCTAAGTAGAGGTTATCTGTTGAGATCTTATTTGTGGTTATCCTTGTTGGTTTATTGAGACCTTGAGGGTCTCGGGGTCCCTACTGAGTATTGTTATACTCACCCATGTACGGGCTATGCCCAGACCTCGTTGTGTTGGTTGCAGACAACAGGCAGTGCTGACGGAGGCCGAGTGTTCAAGGACTGGACGGTACCCGGAGGTGGACTACACGACGAGTCAGTACCCGGAGGTGGACTACACGACGAGTCAGTAACCAGAGGTGGACTACACGACGAGTCAGTACCCGGAGGAGGACTACAAGACGTGACGACTCACAGAGGAGGTTTACAGACGAGAGCGTGGAGGAGGCTATCTGTACCTACCCTTCAGGTAGGATCCGAGGAGGACGACCCAGGAGCCGCTTCCGTCCCTCCAGCTGTTGTCTTTTTCTGTTGTACTTTATTCAGTTGTAGTTGTACTTTCTTTTGGGTTTGTATTCTGACCCATTTTTCCTTTCAGAACTTTTCTTTGTACTTAGTGTTTACTTCCGCTTGTACTCTGTGGTGTTTGTTTACATTTATAAAGGCAATGCCTTCCCAGTTATCGGGATTTACGCCTTTAGTGCTAGTCGTCAGCCCCTGGCCTATAGAAGGCGGGCTTGGGGTAGTCACAGCACGGGCCCCGAGGACTGGTCGTGACATAGACAATGCATAATATTTCAAACAAGGTTACTTAAATTCTAACAAGAATTCTGTGACTAAGCAGGGAAAACATCCATAACATGATTCATGAGCATATACAGTTCTTTTAACAGTTTACCACATGAAATTCAGTTCTTGACACATAATTACATTTTCATAGTCATGGGAATTTTCAACTAGGGGATGTCCTGTTAGTTGAACTAACCCCTGGTTGACCAATTATCATCACATGTAGAGGAAATGTATAATGCCAGACTTTGTCAAGACCTTTCGTCAAGACCGTATAACATACTTAACGGGTCAAGGCTAACTGCCAATCCCGTTTCCATGGTAGCACAATCCAAGGCTAACTGCCACGACTGCCGCACATAACGTCTCATGAGACTCTTGCTTTACCCAATGCATTGGAGTGCAGTATAATTTCGGGCGCACCCGTCACATCATTCATATTGCACTATATAATTCCGGGCGCACCCATCACATTTAAGTCCAATACATCCCTCACATATCTTGACATGGTCTTTCATTCATAGGGTTTCATGCATTCTTAATCAACCCCCTTTTCACTTACATATTCATAACTTGAAGACAGTTCAATCATAAATAAACTGATACATTCATGCTAAAATTCGTACACCCAAGAAATTATCTTAACAATTGGAACATGGGTTTTAAGGAAAAAAACACAAACACTTAACATTCCACAACATCATAATACCCAGTTAACACAAGGTCATTCATAACTTACACATATGTTGATAAATGGGTATTGTGGGTGTTTAATTTAAAATTGTGTAAACATACATGCAGTTAGGGATACAATGTGCGTAATCAGGTCCATCTTGGGGAAATCAAGTACATAATTGTGTAAAAACTCTTATTAGCACTTTAAATAACATGACCCCTTTTCTTTATAAAGTTTGAAAACATCATAAAAGAACTTGTAATTGAAGACAACATAATGATATATATACCTACACATATGCATGGGTTTACCACATTAAACCATACTAAAAAATATTTCCCAAGTTATACATTAAACAAAAATAATGTTTGGCAAACCGAGCGGGGTTCTTTTATATAAAAAGAAATGAACTTAACTTTCATAAAACCCTTATTGGCATGAAATCAATCTTGCAAGCAACATGGTCGATCCATAAACATGTGTACATATACATGAATGCATGTATATAAAAGTTTAAAGAAATCTTACCATTTTCTCGAAACCAAAATCCTGATTTATCAAGAATGATGATAAATAAAAAATTTCAATTGAAAGAAATATTTTGATATCAAACTAACCCTTAAACTTCATCATACATATAAATATGTATATAAATGGTTTTTGGGTACTTTTCTTGAAATAATATTCTATTGAGTAAATAAATTATCATGTTATATTATACAAAATGAAAGATCCAAATTCATCCCTTATGCACAGTGATGTACATGTACATATATATGATTACATGTACATATACATATTTATGCTCCAAGTAATTGCATGATTTACATGTTCATGCAATTATTCGACAACTCCATTTTTCATAGGTGAAAAGAAATTTAGGGTTATAAACATGTGAATTAAGGGTGTACATATGCATGTATCATCTTATATATATGTATGAATACAAATATATATATGTACACACATATGCACGAAGTGTATATGCGTATAACCGTGTATATTCACTGAAGTAGGTGACAAGTTAACACAAGAAGACCACCCCTACTCAGATTCGATCCTCAGAAGAGGTAAAACGGGTATAGATAGGTTCATATGGTCCTGTATATTCTTATACACATTTATATAACAAGTGTATATAACTATGTAAAGCTTATAGAAACGGTAGAAAATGAAGAAGAGGATTTCCCCTTACTCCTATTTGGTTCTTCAAGCTGAGAGTGAGATCTCATGGTCTGGGTTTGCACCAGGTTCTTACACACCGGAAATATATACATATAACATGTATATATATTTTTTTTATATAAACCAAAGCTCAACAAAAACCAAAACAGAACTTCTCCCTTACCATTGCTCAGAGAGGAGGAGGAGAAACGATGAAGTGACGAGGACCGGTGGTTGGAGATCCCAAAGCTTCAGGTGAAAAACTCTACGGCCCTCGGTGCAACCGGGTTTTAAAAAAAATAGAAGAAGAAGAAGAAGCAGAACTTCAGGGAGTCGTCGGCCTGGGTATCTGAGACGAGTCGGTGCCTAACCCATGGAAAGGAGGGAGCAACGTAGGGTCTACAAGTCGTCCTACGAGAAGAAAAACAAGCCACCCTAACATACTGGTTCGACGACGCGAGGAAGAAGAAGTCACGGGACGCAGGGAAGAAGAAGAACCGAGGAAAAAACAGACGGTCGGGATTAAAAGAGGGATGATCGGGTGTCCTTAAAGTGGTGCATCTTTAAAAGAGACGGATGGCTGCGATCGGAGGGGAGAGATCGGACGGTCCTGGGTTGCTGCGGTGTTTAAAAACACGGTTCTCTAGGTTTTTAAGAAAAAACAAAATCATTTTATTAATATTTTTATTAATTTATTATAATATTGTTTTTATTATTACATTCAATTATTAAACTAAATTTTATTATTTTAATAAAAATCATTGGTAAAAAAATATATATATGTTGATTCAATCAAAACATATTATTATATAAATATATGTATATATATATATATATATATTATTTTTAAAACATCAATAATTTTTATTAACCTTATTATATTATCATTATTATTATTAAACAATAATTATTGATTACTTAATATTACATTATGAAAGGTCAATGGTTCATTTAATAAACAAAGAAAACATTGGTTAATCAAAACATATCATATATATATTTATATATGTTTTAATTTCCTTTATTAGCTAATTACCTTAATTTCCTTAATTAAATATTAATATTAATTAAACATTAATCGTAACTACATTCAATCACACATAAGAGTGCGTTGATAAAAATATCATCACCACGAAACACATAAGTAAAAGAAATCATAGTTTGACGTAATTTCCAAAACTATTAATCCAAATTATAAACATTCGCATTATTATTATCTCTTATATTTAATTTAGAGAAAAAGAATCATTTAATTTGATGCAATATATATATATATATAACTCAATGGTTAGTACATATTTAGAAAAAATAAAAACCCATCAGCTTTTATATAATTACAACATAAAATTTTAATTTCTCAAATTACGAAAATAAGTGTAGTGATTAATAATATTAATTTTCACCATTTTAAAACATAAAATATAATTCACATTTTTGGGAAAACTAGAAATAAATAAATTAAATTATCATTTATGTAATTCTTTAAATATTAAATCAAATTATATAATTAGCATTCCGAACCTTTCAAAGGTAAGCCATTCTCATTTCCAATGGTCAAAAACAAAACATAGTGGATAGGGGAATCCAACGGTCATATTTATAGCCATTTGGGTTCAACGGTCGGATTAGTGTGCTTATAAAGGGTCTGGTCTCGGGGTGTCCCTCACTCCAAGTGACTGAAGGAGAAAGGAAGAGATGGTTCGTGTGATTCCCTTGGTGCTTAGCACGGTTGCAGTGGCTTCGGCCATCCTCATGTCCATTCTGATGGATGCCTGAAACCCCTATCGCCTTCTTGGGGTCTTGGTGGTTTTAAGCAGTCTCCCCATTATTGTAATCGGGTTCTTAATTGGGATTTTTGGTTAGCTTACCTTCTTGTTTAGTCAGTGGGAGTTGTAGTAGAGATGTTACTTATTTGAATAAAAGGAGCTTTTATTTATTTGATGCTATTTTATTATTATCATCTTATAAGATGTTTGTTTGTTCACTTAACAGGTGGCATTGTAAAACAAACTTGTCAAAACTCAAAACATGGTTTCTTGGGTCGTTACATTACTTACCCCTTCAAAGAATTGCGCCCTCGAAATTCTATCATAAATAAGAAAAACTGAAACCCCACACGAACAACATTACCAAAATAGTGGATCTGTCTCGGTTAACGGGATACCAAAGTTGGCACATAGCTCTTCTGTTTCCCTAGCCCAGATGCACTTCGAACAGTATGTCCTGAACTCCTGCTCATTCGTACTGCACATGGGCTTCCAAAGGGAGGCTCATGTGGTGCAAATCTCGGAAACATCTGAGTATATAAACTCCTTGATAACTCTTCGGGCCACATCACGCTCGAGGTAGTCGAGAGGAATGATGCGGTTGAGGAGACTGAAATTCAAGACTTGGAACATATAAGCTGCACTAAGCTGGCCATCCTGGGTGGCTACGAGGAAGCACGCTCTGGCAGAGAAGTTCTGTGCCAGTGTAAAACACTGGAATAGGCCTTCATAGTACCTTCCCCTTCGCATATAGCAGGGGAGTTGAGTAGTGGAGATGAGGTAAAAAACACGATCATCCTCTTGACATAACCGAAGAATCTTAGGACCATTTTCTAGATCGAGCAAATTTTGGTAGGACCCTCGTAGGTGGAGAAAGGATGGATAATCCACCGTGTCTGCCCTGATCAAGATAACTTCTACTAACTAATTGGGTAGTGATGAGAAATTCGTTTGACCAGCCATCTGAAAAACGTCGAAAGGAAACTCTTAACAACATTGATAAAGTAGAGACATGAAAGGAAACATGAAACTTCCATTTATGAAAAAGTTTACATGGAAAAGCCTGAGTTTACTAGACGTACACCACAAAGAGTGGAAAAACTTCCTAACTCTTCAAACCACACACAGGCTGAACAGATAAGACTAAACTCATGGGAACATTTATAACGCCTCCTGAGTTTAGCTTGAGGAGTATGGAGTTGGGAAACATTAGTATACACTTCTTGCCTAAGATACAATTGGGTGGACTCATTTTCCAACACTCCAAAGTCCATTAACTGGCCCCAGAATCTGTAGTGCAAAATCTGACATAGGTATGCCGCTCAGAGGTCTCCGGCAGCAGCAGCTTCTTGAAAGGGGTTATCAAGCATCGTTCCAAATTCCTCGCCAGTTGTGAACACTCAGAAGATTCCCTCGTGATACTTTCCCTGACGTGCATAAGAGGGAAATTGGGTCATCATCATTAGGAGATAATTCATCCCCAATCCCCGGTGAAGACTAAGCACCCTAGGCGAGTTTGACACGTCATACAGGTGCTTACACGTCATGCGAATTCGGGCATAATTTAGAAAGTTCTCATGGCTAGCTAGAGATACAATGTTCTCTAGATCCTCAGTGGGAAGTGACAGTAGGTCGGTAGGTACATTTTCATCATCCATTTGAAAGTCATAACATTTTTACATAGTCAATCATAGCAATACATTCAGACCACCTGGTTTTCTAGAGTTTCCTGAACCTATCCTCTGATACCAACTGTAGCGACCCCCAAACCCAGGGTGCCCAATGAGACATGATATACTAACATTTAATTACATCATTTACAAATTATATATCATCTCCCATTACTGCAGAAGATCGTGAGGCTCAGGATTCTGGGAAACCAGCTGCTTCTGATAAACTTCACTAGCACGAACCATGCCTGAAAAGTTTTAAATAAAAACGTAGGGTGAGAAAATATGCCCAGTAAGGGGTTTTAAAAACGTTTTAAGAAAACTCTTTCTCAAAGCTGTACTTTTGAAGAGAATAAAACACTTTTCTAAAACGAAGCATTATCTTTTCTTAAAACATGAAATCCAACATTTTTGAAAACCACTTGCACATAGAAGTACGTACTTGAAATAATCTTTAAAGTAAACATGATCAGAGAGCGCCACATATGAAGAATAGAAAATGCATAATATTTCAAACAAGGTTACTTAAATTCTAAATAGAATTCTATGACTAATCAAGGAAAACATCCATAACATTATTCATGAGAATATACAGTTCTTTTAACAGTTTACCACATGAAATTTAGTTCTTGACACATAATTACATTTTCACAATCATAGAAATTTTCAACTAGGGGATGTACTGTTAGTTGAACTAACCCCTGGTTGACCAATTATCATCACATGCAGAGGGAATGTATAATGCCAGACTTTGTCAAGACCTTTCATCAAGACCGTATAACATACTTAACAGGTCAAGGCTAACTGTCAATCTCGTTTCCATGGTAGCACAAGCCAAGGATAACTGCCAAGACCGTCGCACATAACGTCTCATGAGACTCTTGCTTTACCCAATGCATTGGAGCATTGTATAATCCTGGGCGCACCCGTCACATCATTTATATTGCGCTATATAATTCTGGGTGCACCGATCACATTTATGTCCAATACATCCCTCACATATCTTGACATGGTCTTCCATTCATAGGGTTTCATGCATTCTTAATCAACCCCCTTTTCACTTACATATTCATAACTTGAAGACAGTTCAATCATAAATAAACTGAGACATGCATGTTAAAATTCATACACCCAAGAAATTATCTTAACAATTGGAACGTGGGTTTTAAGGAAAAAAACACAAACACTTAACATTCCACAACATCATAATACCCAGTTAACACAAGGTCATTCATAACTTACACATATGTTGATAAATGGGTATTGTGGGTGTTTAATTAACAATTGTGTAAACATACATGCAGTAAGGGATACAATGTGTGTAATCAGATCCATCTTGGGGAAATCATGTATATAATTGTGTAAAAACTCTTATTAGCACTTTAAATAACATGACCCCTTTTATTTATAAAGTTTGCAAACATCATAAAAGAACTTGTAATTGAAGACAACATAATTATATATATACCTACACATATGCATGGGTTTACCACATTAAACCATAATAAAAAATATTTTCCAAGTTATACATTAAACAAAAATCATGTTTGGAAAACCGAGTGGGGTTCTTTTATATAAAAATAAATGAACTTAACTTTCATAAAACCCTTATTGGCATAAAATAAATCTTGCAAGCAACATGGTTGATCCATAAACATGTGTAAATATACATGAATGCATGTATATAAAATTTTAAATAATTCTTACCATTTTATCAAAACCAAAATCCTGATTTATCAAGAATGATGATAAATACAAAATTTCAATTGAAAGAACTATTTTTATATCAAACTAACCCTTAAACTTCATCATATATATAAATATGTATATAAATGGTTTTTGGGTACTTTTCTTGAAATAATATGCTATTGAGTAAATAAATTATCATGTTATATTGTACAAAACGAAAGATCCAAATTCATCCCTTATGCATAGTGATGTACATGTACATCTATATGATTACATGTACATATACATCTTTATGCTCCAAGTAATTGCATGATTTACATGTTCATGCAATTATTCGACAACTCCATTTTTCATAGGCGAAAAGAAATTTAGGGTTATAAACATGTGAATTAAGGGTGTACATATGCGTGTATCATCTTATATATGTATGAATACAAATATATATATGAACACACATATACAAGAAGTGTATATGCGTATAACCGTGTATATTCACTGAAGTAGGTGACAAATTAGCACAAGAAGACCACCCCTACTCAGATTCAATCCTCGGAAGAGGTAAAACGGGTATAGATAGGTTCATATGGTCATGTATATTCTTATACACATTTATATAACAATTTTATATAACTATGTAAAGCTTATAGAAACGGTAGGAAACAAAGAAGAAGATTTACCCTTACTCTTATTTGGTTCTTCAAGATGAGAGGGAGATCTCAAGGTCTGGGTTTGCACCAGGTTCATACACAACAGAAATATATACATATAACATGTATATATATATTTTTAATATATACCGAAGCTCAACAAAAACCAAAACAGAACTTCTCCCTTACCTTTGCTCGAAGAGGAGGAGGAGAAACAATGCAGCGATGAGGACCGGTGGTTGGAGATCAAAATGCTTCAGGTGAAAAACTCTTCAGCCCTCGGTGCAACCAGGTTTTTAAAAAAAAATAGAAGAAGAAGAAGCAGAACTTTGGGGAGTCTTCGGCTCGGGTATCCGAGGCGAGTCGATGCCTAACTCGTGGAAAGGAGGGAGCAACACGAGGTCTAAAATCTGGCCTACGAGAGGAAAAACAAGCCACCCTAACATACTGGTTCGATGACGCGAGGAAGAAGAAGCCACGGGACGTGGGGAAGAAGAAGAACCAAGAAAAAAAAGCAGACGGTCGGGATTAAAAGAGGGATGATCGGGCGGCCTTAAAGCGGTGCGGCTTTAAAAGAGACGGATGAATGCGATCGGAGAGGAGAGATCAGATGGTCCTGGGTTGCTCGGCGTTTAAAAACATTGTTCACTCGGTTTAAAAAAAACAAAATCGTTTTATTAATATTATTATTAATTTATTATAACATTGTTTTTATTATTACATTCAATTATTAAACTAACTTTTTTTATTTTAATAAAAATCATTGGTAAAAAAATATATTGATTCAATCAAAACATATTATTATAAAAATATATTTATATATATATTTTTTATTTTTAAAACATCAATAATTTTTATTAACCTTATTATATTATCATTATTATTATTAAACCATAATTATTGATTACTTAATATTACATTATGAAAGGTCAATGGTTCATTTAATATACAAAGATAACATTGGTTAATCAAAACATATCATATATATATATTTATATATGTTTTAATTTCCTTTATTAGCTAATTACCTTAATTTCCTTAATTAAAGATTAATATTAATTAAACATTAATCATAACTACATTCAATCACACATAAGAGTTTGTTGATAAAAATATCATCACCACGAAACACATAAGTAAAATAAATCATAGTTTGACGTAATTTCCAAAAATGTTAATCCAAATTATAAACATTCGCATTATTATTATCTCTTATATTTATTTTAGAGAAAAAGAATCATTTAATTTGATGAAATATATATATATATAACTCAAGGGTTAGTACATATTTAGACAAAATAAAAACCCATCAGCTTTTATATAATTACAACATAAAATTTTAATTGCTCAAATTACGAAAATAAGTCTAGTGAATAATAAAATTAATTTTCACCGTTTTGAAACATAAAATATAATTCACATTTTTGGGAAAACAAGAAATAAATTAATTAAATTATCATTGATGTCATTCTTTAAATATTAAATCAAATTACATAATTATCATTCCGAACCTTTCAGGGGTAATCCATTCTCATTTCCAATGGTCAAAAACAAAACATAGTGGATAGGGGAATCCAATGGTCATATTTATAGCCATTTGGGTTCAACGGTCGGATTAGTGTGCTTATAAAGGGTCTGGTCTTAGGGTGTACCTCACTCCAGGTGACTGAAGGAGAAAGAGTGATTCCCTTGGTGCTTAGCACGGTTGGAGTGGCTTCGGCCATCCTCATGTTTATTCTGATGGATGCCCGAAACCCCTACCGCCTTCTTGGGGTCTTGGTGGTTTTAAGCGGTCTCCCCATTATTGTAATCGGGTTCTTAATTGGGATTTTTGGTTATCTTATCATCTTGTTTGGTTAGTTGGAGTTTTAGTTGAGATGTTACTTATTTGAATAAAAGGAGCTTTTATTTATTTGATGCTATTTTATTATTATCATCTTATAAGATGTTTGTTTGTTCACATAACAGGTGGCATTGTAAAACAAACTTGTCAAAACTCAAAACATGGTTTCTTGGGCCGTTACAATTAGTCCCATATCAAAATCCATGAAAATCCTTATCAAAGCATTAAAAAACATCTGACTCATTGAGAAGGCCCCATCACCGCAAATAAATCATCAATCAGATGTGTAGTTTTCATGATACATAAGTTTTAGTTAACATGGGCTGGTTGCATCTAGGCACGGTCCAAAAAACCTGGACCGGGGGTCCGACATACCCTAGTTTAATTCTGACTGACTCGACACGACTCGGTTCGGGTTTGGGTCGGTCCAGTCTGGCCTTGATAGTGAGCCAGGCCCAAAGGGCTTCACTGGGCTAGACCCAGTTTGGCCGAGGGTCTAGCCTGCTGGGTCACCCGGTGACCTGGTCTCATTCGACCCATCCTAAATGGAGTAGGTCTGGACTGCCAATGAGGGTCTGGCTTGCTGGGCACAGGACCGGCCCACTAGGAAATGTGGCTGGCTCGACTCGGTGGTTGGGGGCACGACTAGCCAGCCCGAATACCGACCATGTGAGTGGCCGGTGGGGTGTTCTTGGGACACGACTGCTAGTTGCATCCATCATCCAGCCTACTTCATGGATGCGTGGGGCTCTTCCATCTGTTTTCTGGTGACTGTGGCTTTCCAGCCTCCCAGGTGGCCTGGAAGTGGGCTACCCCACCAAGCGGCGCCCGCCTAGCACCGTGTCCCACTACTTCTGTGGCCAGCCGACCGCAACCTCCTGCAGTTGCGGTGTTCCGACGGGTGTGCCATCATCCACCGCTTGTGGCCACCTCTATGGGTCATGGATTTCCACCATTTGATACTTCCACCATCCCCAGTGCACCGATGGTCCCTTATTATGGCCAATAGAATTGCTCTGGTGGTCTATTTTCCGATCTATCTGTGCCTAACAGCCATCCGAGTCATCGTCATCCCTCTCCTAGCCTCGGATTTATCTTGCCTCTACTTTGAGGATACAACCCCAATGAACACACAAATAACAGGTGATCGAGCCTTGTTCATGTCGGCCCACACCCTCCACATTAGATTTTTAAAAACACGAGAGGTATGGGGATTTCAGTTCAATCAACAAATGATTATTCCAACTCCGGGATATTGAAAATCCCAAAAGAACTATACCCTCCCACATAAATGCATGATTCACGAATCAACATATTTGTGGGTTTTTCTGCATCGGTTTTTTTCTAGAATAAGAATTAGTAATTACTTGCAAAAATTAAATGCCTACATCTTTGAAATTTATTGCCCAGCATTTGGTCATCGAGGTTTCAAGATGTCGATGTTGTTCTTTGAGGTGCGTCAATGATGTTCGATTTTCGTTAGTGTTTTTAGTTCTTCATTGGGGAGGAAGTTCTGAAGAGGTTTTTCAGAGATTCCTCATTGTATAATTTTTCTTTCCACAATGCGTTCTTTTAAAAAAACAAAACACATCATAACATCTTTGTTATACTACAACGTTGCGTCGTAACACTGTTTCATTTATGAAACATCATAGTGGTTATTCTTGAACAATGTTCCTCTAAGGGGATTCCTTAATTCCGCCTCATTATCACCTTTTCGTCACACCACAGCATCGGTGTACGCCGCTCAATGGTGAGAAGGATATATAAAAATAAAATAAAATAAAATAATTTTTTTATTTCTCTGAAAAGTACCAAAAATTTTCATTTAAATCATACCCTTTCCAGTTGAAGTTATGTTCATTCTATGAAAATACCAACATTCTATGATCAATGGTGCCCTCAGATTATCGTTCTGAGCACCGGTAAAAAAGTTAAAAAAATCATGCTTGGACGTTCACTGAACATACCTTAAAAAGATAAAAAATCCGTTCTAGTCTCACTGTGCCTCATAATCACGTGTCGTCAAAGCGTGTTGTCTTTATATAATTATATATAATTAAAAAAATTAAACAGAATTTTTGAGACATTATAGTATGGTCTACCTAATGTACTATAATATTCCCTTTATACTTGATGACAATATAGGGAATATGTGGAGGATTTACTAGGTCCTTATTTCCTTATATACCAGTTACATAAAGGTTATTTGTGTGAGGGATATCAAAAATTGTACAAGGGAATCTATTCTCTTCTATCTATATATTTTTTTATTGGGAGACAAGTGACTAGGAAATTTTCAAAACCTTGTTATAATCATGTGATAAGGATTTTTTAACCCATGTTCAAATGAGTGGAAACATTTCCAGGGAAGCGATTTGTTATTCTATTATTCTCTTATGAATATATTTATATCTTTTCTATTTGGTGACCCATGTGTTATGTGATGTAATGATCTATAAAACATAAACACTTATTATGGTTCAATAATAGGCCATTATATCATTCATCATCATAAGAATGTATGAATTTATATATCATTTGTATTTCTAGATATGAATATTTAATTTCTTGTGTTTTTTTCATAAAAAATATCTTAGGGATTAAATGTTTTCAATTTGAAATATAACCTCTCGGTAAAACAGATTGGGAACTTAATGTGTATGCATCATCCTAAACATGTTTTTCATGTATAGCTTGATGATAACATTTGATTGGAACTATCCTGATATAATCAATCGACAAAATCAAGGATACATAATATGAGAATTAAATTGGAATAATTTAAATGGATTTACATTAGTAACATTTTATGTATATACCTCTATAACATGGGAATAAAAATCTGTATAAATAAAAAAATTCATTCAAACTTGCTAAATTATAACTCGAGATGTTTATGAATGGTGTAAGTTAAATGGGATTCTAATTAATACATAATGAGAGTTTATATATATAAATATGGATTGGAAACCTATATAACAATACCATTATGAAAATATTTTAACCATTCCATATAATAATACCCTATAAATGGGTAGATATGGTTAGTTTAATCACCTAGTTGAAAATACTGTTACAATTTTAGGATATCTCTTTTAGTGATTACTTGAGTTAGTTAATTACATTCATATCTCTAATATCATTAACTTTAGTATCATGCTTTAAGGTAATTCCTTGGAATTATAGATACATTCCTCAACTATAGTCTTAGGTTGATCACTCAGAAGGCAACATGGACTATGATATTAAGGTTGTGGGACCTCAAAAGCCTATAGTTCAACCTATATCAACACATATTTCACAATATATAATCCATGGAAACAAAACTATTGATTAGGTTATGTAGTAGTTTCTACACATACTATAATCCATGGAGGAAGCTCCATGGTTATCACCAACCATGTTTGAGTTCACTATGGAGTTCCAACAACACCACCAACCTTTTTCTCAAAGGAGGGTGGTCCCTTGGATGAAGTCTAATGTATAGAATCTCTATATATTATTTTTTATTACACTCAAATAACTACACATAGTAGTTTGACACCAATACCATACATGATTGGAGGATATTCTAATAGATGGTAGGATGTTCTTACAAAGGCCGATCATTATCAGGTTATATTCTTGAGGAACATCCTGACTAGTTTGTTTGATTACATTTTTTTAGTCAAAAAATATATGGATTTTATATCTCTAGAGTTACTTAATATTCATTTCATTTTTACTCATCTTTTTTTATTGCGCTATAGTGTTTTGCACCCACTCTTGTGCATGATGAGCTATCCATGGTAACAGGTTTTGAGGATGTACTCAGGTTTGAAATCTAATATCTAGTGGTCATATTTCAAATGAAAACTATTAATAATAAGGTGAACTAATACATTATCTTTCCAAAATATTATGGAATAATAATTTATCGGATAAGTCATTTCAACAACTATTCTAGTTAGATGACCATCACATGGATTGAATAATAACCTTGAGACATGTCACTAATGTAGTAGCACCATGGGTGTGCACATTGGATGTAATGTGGTATTCCATAAGTTTGGGTGGTACGGTCACATGTAGACTTAGTGTGATAGGTACCCATTAGGGTCGAATCCTATGGATAGGTGGGAAACATCTAGATAATCTATAAAAAAATTCCATAAAATCCTAGAGAGAGGTAATTTATACTAGTTTAGAGGTTTATAGTGGGTTTTATGGCACCCTTATGGGAAAGAATCTTGAGTACTACTAGATTATCTAGTAGAGAAGATGTTTACAGATGAGGATAAAAGATAACAGATATACTATGCTGGATAAGCACGACTATATAGGGTGATCCAATTGTAGATCAGGAACATAGATCACAAAATATTCTTACAGTTTCTCTTAAAACTAATGGAAAAATTCTTGATCCTTATGTAGTGTGAGGTATGATCATGGTGGCCTCAATATTAGTATCTATTTTTATTTACACAATAACTTCATATTCATTTATATTAGTATATTTAATGGTAATCCCAGGTTTATAGATCATGGACTAATATGGAAAACTATACTTCAACACACCATTAAGAATCTTTTCTTAGGTAATTAATTTTTGTAAGAAGTTCCCCTATGAAATAAGTAGATATTGATTTTTTTGTTACATTCTTACTATTAATATGACATAAATTTTCTTATTTATCAAGGTTGATTAGATGGAACCCTTTCGAGATTACAATGATTATTATCATCGGAAATCTTCTTTCTCCACTTCCAAGGGAAATAACCTTGTTCAAAAGGAATATCGTATCTTCCATTTAGTACATTGCAGACCCGATCATCATGGGTTAGGTTTTGTGTAAATCAAGATTTATAGCCTCTTACTTCATGAACATGTAGTATAATAGGTTTTCATTACTCAATTTGTGGACAATTTTAGGGACTTATTACATTATTATTTCACTAGTATACCTTTATCAAGAGAGATATTGAATTCAAAACTATTATTAGGTCCAGATTATAACCAATATCCATTTAACTATATTTAATAGCTTATATAGAGCTATATAAAATCAATAGGTAGTTAGAGGAACTAAGATACAAGGGGTTTACATGAAATATTACCTATCCGAGGGGATCACTAGTACTTTTTTCTATGATGTAAGATGGTACATTATAGTTATGTTTATATTACCAGTGGTTGAGTCTACTAATATATAATAATTAGTAACCACTTCCTCATATAGATTATAAATTCATCTAACCCCAAGAATATAGAGTCTAATCAACTATCCAATTTAGATCAGCCTATCATCTCATGAGTGTCAATCCCCTAAACATTCCACATTATGAATTTTGAATTTGGTGTTGCACTTATGAATATTTGGTAAAACTATTCAGAATAACAAACACACATGATGTACTTTTGGCCTTAATGAATCATCTTGTCCAACGATATATGGACCCCTTCATGGTTATTTTTAGGATATCTTGGCATAATTTTATACACTGGTGTGTCATGCGCCTCATATAGATTTAGCTTTGAATACTATTCTTTTGCATCAAAATTATTAAAAACTCTCAATGTGATGATTTTAGACTAATATAGTTTTCTTTCTCTGTCATGTCATATATGAATATGGTGCATCAGTTGATCTTGTTTAGTTTATAGAAGTTATTTATTTAGAGTATCCTAATAATGTTATGGATAACCAGATCTTATTGGGATTAGTCTCTTACCACTGGGGAATAATTCGTAACATTTCACTCCTTAATGCAGTACACATAGTCTTGAAAAATAATTTTGTATGGTTCATATGTTTTGGATTTATTAAAGTTGATTTTAAGAGTGGAATGAAAGGTTTAACTTGTTGTGACCAAGTTGGATGGAGAAGGAAGTTTGAAGAGTTATCCTTTGTAGAGTGTTGTATTTTGTTGTCAAAAAAGATAAATCAATTCAATGTGTAAAAGGATCAGAAACTATAACGATGCTTTGCTGATTTGTATTTCACAAGTACCAAAAGTTTGTAGAACTTGTGATACAATCCATATGAAGAGTAGAGAGAGTAAAGAAGAAATTTTGGAAAAGGAAAGAAAGTGGCGCACAACTCAAGAGTGGTGCCCAATTATTGGCGCACAAGTATTGGTGCACAAACATATGTGGCATGCAAGTCATATTTTAAGATCATCACATCAAAATTTGACAAAGGAAATAAAATGGCGTGCAAGATAAAGATTGGAGCGCATGTCAAAAAGTGGCGCGCAAGTATAAGTGGCGTGCCGGTGTGGCGCGCAAGTATAAGGGGCGCATAAGTGTGGCGCGCAAGTGTATGTTGCACGCAAGTCATATTCCAACATCATCATATCATTATATGACAAAAGAAGGAAAGTGTCACGCTAGTGATGGAAGGGAGAAAATGTGATTCAGCGGCATGCAAGTGATGTAACGGCGCACAAGTAAGAATGGCGCACAATTTTATGTGGTGCGCAAGTCACCAAAATTCCTATAAATAGATGACTATCCTCCTCATTTTTTATATGCTCAAAACATATGAGAAAATTAGAGCTCTAATCGTGCAAGTAGTAGAGGGTGCTCTGATCATGCAAGTAGTAGAGGGTGGCACGAAATCTGAAGTGGTGCACAAGCTAAAAGATATTTATAAGACATGCAAGTACGGTGTCGTGCAAGTTTTGTCGCACAAGTTTTCTCACGCAAGTTTTGTCACCCAATTTTTGTTGCGCAAGTTGCCAGAGGTGTGCAAGCAGGGAGGTGCTTTTAAGAAGTGGGTTGTGTATAATCCAAAGGTGGCACGCAAGTTGTGAGCTGTACTCAATTGTGGCGTGCAAGTAGTGAGTAGGCACGCAAGCAGGTGGCACACAAGAAGGGAGGCGCACAAGCAGGTGGTGTGCAAGCAGGGAGGTGCGCTAGTAGTTGATGTGAAAGCAAAGAGGTGTACAAGTAGGGAGTGGAACACAAGATGTATGCACTAGGAGGTTCTTACCATCTTCTGGGTAGGAAAGTGAATAATTGTTTTTATTGATTTTATTTGTGAAAGTTCATTAAGAATAACAAAATCATTACATTACCCTATTTGTACTAAGAGGGAGCACACACACTATTCGATTGTTTTCAAAGTGCTACACGAGGGTAAGGGTATATCCTACTCGTTGAATTCCACATCAAAAGATTGTTTTCTAGTGGATTTTGTGGTACTGGATTGTTTCTATACCATAACAAGGACGTAGCTAACCTTGTTGAGTAGTGAACCTTGTAAATCTTATGTTCCTGTGGCGGTGTGTGTTCAACAGGGAAGAAACTCTTTAATTGGAGGCGAAGGTTGTTTCAAAAAGGGGAAACTTAAAAATAAAAAGATATCACTGATTCAACCCTCCCCCTCTCAGTGATACTTGGAACCTGACTGGGAACTTCAATTGGTATCAGAGGCAGGCTCCCTTCGTTTATTATTTACTAAAGTGGTTGAAGAGAAGTTTTGATGGAGAATCTGAATTGCGTGAATAGTAAGGGGATTCTGATTTTTGATGGAAAGAACTATCACATCTGGAAGGACAGAATGATGCCTTATCTTATTTCTCTTGGATATAAAGTTCTGGAAACTACAACAGATCTATTTCCAGCTATTGATGACAGGGTTCCTCTTACTCTTGTGGATTAGAAGAATCGTGAGAATGATACAAGAGCTAAAAATGTGTTTATGCCTTCTCTTTTTTAGAGTTAATATTTATGAGTGAAAGGTGTTTCTACAACCAAAGGAAATTGGGTCAAACTGAAGAACATCTATGAAGGAAATACAAAAGTGAATAATTATAATTTACAAATCTGGAGACTGATGTATGAAGAATTTAAAATGGGAGAATCTGAATCTGTTGGGGATTTCTTTACCTGGATAAATGATATTGTCAGTACAATCAGATGTCTTGGTGAAACGTTGGAGGATTCTATAGTTGTTGAAAATATATTGATAATTTTACCTAACATGATTGATGCTAAATTGTCTTTATTAGAAGATAGATACCTAGAAACATTATCTTTGGATGATTTGTATATCGCTCTCATTACTTATGAGATGAGAAGGGAGAAGACTTTGAAGAGAAAAAAAGTTGATAGAGAAATTCCATTCAAGGCTACAAATAGAGAGAAGTCAAAGAAGACTCTTATTGAAGATTATGTTGTTGAATCTGATTCTGAAGATGAGGTATGTAAAAATTTTGATGAAATTTTATCCTTGTTTTCTAAGAATATGAAAAGAGGAACAGGTAAATACAAGGGTAAACTTCCCTTGAAATGTTTTGAATGTGGATCTGTTGGTCACTTCGCTGCTAATTGTCCTTAAAAGAATAAAGAAGAAGACGGTGATGATGATAAAAGATGGCCCAGAAGGTTGTGGAAGAAACAAGCTAACAAATATAAATATTTTTCAAAGGGGGAGGATAAAAAGTTCTTCAAATCAAAAAGAAGAAGCTTTTTATCTAAATATGAAGATGAAGAAGACAACGAAGATGAATTTGAGAAATTAATTTCTAAAAAAACTAGATAGAATAACTTTATTGCTGCAGTGAATATTGTCGGGTATGAGATCAAGAGTTCAGAAGAAGAAGAAACTCTACTTGAATATCATCTGAATAAAGATTTGAAAGAATGCTTGAGGAAGATCAGAAGCCTTGATAAGGAAAACAACAAGCTGATAAATGAAAATTCTGCATTAAACAATCAAGAATGTTTTGATGATAAGAAAATCAAGATGGAAAATGAGATTAATGATCTGAAAAATTCTCTTGAGAATACAAAGAATCGTAATGATCATCTTGAAGTAAAGCTTATAGAAAAAGAAGAAGAGTTGGAACTTCTCCAATAGAAATAATATAAAGTTAAATAAATGAATATCTGTTTCAAAAAATCTATCTCAGATGTTGGTGAATGTTACAGTAAGAATGAACCAAACAAGGATCCACAAAAGTCACCTTCAATGGTGTAAATGAAAGAAAAAACTGATTCTGATAAGAAAAAGGATGGAAAGACCATGTATTTGATCAAAGTCAACGATGATAAAAAATCATAAGTGCATAAAAATCATGAATCAAGAAAGACTTCTAATACTTCTGGTGCTGTAAAATCTGAACTGATAAAGGGAGTTACAAATGAAAACATGGATATTGGTGGTCAACAATGTTCTATTAAGAAGTTTTCTAAGAAGCGTGTTCACAAATCTGGTCAAAATAGAAGTTTCATAGGAAATTATCTTTTCTATGGTTATTACTGGTATTGTGGTGGATTCAGACACATGGAAAATATGTGTTGGTTCAACCAACAACATTATAAATATTCCACATGTTTTGAAAGACAAGTATTGAGGGGGAGTCAACCCTTTACAAATAGAAAGTATCCAAATAAATTTCAGAAGATATCTGAGAAGACTGGTGTGATAGTTGAGAATAGGTTCCACCCACTGGAAACTATTTGTGAAAGATTTGATTGACCTGGATATCTTGCCAAGGGCTACCATAGTGTGTTACAAGTGCAAAAAAAGATTATAAATAACTCCCAAAAGCCATAGTTTTTAAAAGATGAAAGGGACATTTCTGATAATTCCTAAAAGAAAGAGTGCATGGTTGTCTGGCCAAAACACATTGACTTGGCTATAAAATTGGAGGAAGCACAACAAGAAGTGAAGCAAAAGGAAGAACAAAAATCTCTTGTTGTTGAAACTCCTTTGAAAGCTACAAAAAGAAAACATCCATGGATTTTTTATATTGTATGTTCCTCTCATATTAAAGGAGACTTAAAGATGCTGAAGAATTTGAAAGACTTCAAAAAAAGAACAGTGACATTTGGAAATGATGAATCTCTAAGGATCAAAGGTGTTCGATCAGCCATCATTGGAAAAGAAGAGATGAAATCCAAGAAAACACTATATGTTGATGGGCTGAAACATAACATACTTTGTGTGTCACAACTATGTGATGAGGGAAACAAAGTTATCTTCAGAAAATATAGAATTGTTGTGAAAATTAAAAATGATGGAAATAAAGGTACAAGGGGACAACGTACAAGAGGGAATTTATTATAAGTTGGTGAAGTACAGAACTCTTGTTACATGGGTGTAGTGGATGACAATATGTTATGGAATAAAAGGCTGGGACATATGTGTCAGAGAAATATGTGCAAGTTATCAACGTGAGACAGTGTCCGAGATATTCCTAATTTATAAATAAGAATAGATTGGTGCTGCACTATTTGTGAAAAATAGAAGATTACACACTCTTTTCATAAGAGAGTTGAAATTAGTTCAAAAAAACCTTGGAACTTATACATTCTGATATATGTGGACCAATGAGAAAGCAATCAAAAAATGGAGATAAGTACTTCATTAATTTCATTGATGATTTTACTCGCATTACTTGTGTTGTGTACAAGAGACATAAGTCAGATGTTCTGAAAATGTTAAGGAGTTTCAGGAGGAAAGAAGAAAAGGAATATGAGTATTCAGTGAAGAATTTGAGAATAGATAATGGCGGTGAGTATAAGAATGATGAGTTTGAATGTTATCTTGAGAAGCATGGAATTCGGCATGAGTTCAGTTCACCATACCCACCTCAACAAAATGGGGTTGCTGAAAGAAAGAATCGAAGTTTGTTGGAAATGGGGAGAACTATGTTGCTTGATCATATTCTTTCTCATTATTATTGGAAGCAATCCATGAGAACTAATGTGTATATTCAGAACCGATGTTTCTTTAGACCAGACATAGATATGACTCCTTATGAAATGTTATATGGAAAAACTCCACGTCTGAAACACTTAAGATTTTTTTGGGATTCCATGCATTATAAAGAAGAAAGGTGGAAACCTTGGAAAGTTTGAGCAAAGAGGAGATGAAGGAATTTTTCTTGGATTTTATCTAGAAGGAAGAGTATATAGATGTATCAACAAAGAAACATGAATAATTATTGATTCTTAATATGTAAAAGTTTTTGAAAATGTTGAGAAAGAAAATAAATCATATGTTGATGTGGAAGTTGAGAAGGATTGAGATGATTTTGTTAACAATTCTTATAATGTTGCAGACTGTGTTAATCCTACTCAAGAAGATGAATCTGAATCAGAAATCTCAAGTGGTGAAGATAGAGTACAAACAACTCATCCTAGGTTGAGGAAGAATTTGGAGGCTCAGAACATTATTGGAGATAAAAATCAGAGGGTTCAAACAAGAAGAACAACGAATGCTATATCACATACATCACTTTATTCGAAATTTGAAGAGAATAATGTAAATGAATCATTTGAGCCTCCAGAATGGGTTCATGCAATGAATTGGGAGCTTGATTAGATATATAAGAATGATAATTGGGGACTTGTACCCAAGCCGGACAACAATAACGTCATTGGTACAAAGTGGGTTTTCCGGAACAAGATGAATGAATAAGGTAAAATAAAAAGAAACAAAGCAAGATTGGTTTGTAAAGGGTATTAAGAAATTGAAGGCATTGATTTTGATGAATCCTTTGCTCTGGTGGCAAGATTAGAAACAATCAGAATCTGTCTTGCTATTTCTACACATAGAGGTTACAAAATCTTTCAAATGGATGTAAAATCCGCATTTTTGAATGGTGACCTTGACTAGGAAGTATACATTGATCAACCTTGTGGATTTGTTATTGGAAAGAATGAAAGTAATGTGTGTATGTTGAAGAAGGATCTGTATGAGCTAAAACAATCCTTGAGATCATAGTATTCTAAATTAGATACATGTTTAAAGAAGATGAACTTTAAGAAAGAGAGAGTTGACATCAATCTCTACATCAAAGAATGTCTAGAGTTTTCACTGAGCATTGTTGTTTATGTCGATGATATTATATTTTCTGGAAATGATGGAAGATCATGTGAAAATTTTTCTGAGGAGATGAAGAAGTTATTTTAGATGTCTATGCTGAGAGAAATGATGTACTTTCTTGGGCTATAAATTTCACAGAAGAAGAATCACGTTTTTCTATCTCAAGAAAAATATGATATGGAACTTCTGAAGAAGTTTGGAACGGAAAATTTGAAACTAGTTTCCACACAAATTTTAGTGGGAAAAAGTTGTATAAAGATGTAGAATGAAAGGAAGTTGATCAGAAAGTGTTTCAAAAGATGATTGGAATTCTATTGTATCTGACTGCCTTAAGAACCGACATTGTCTATGCTTTCACTTTATGTCCAAGATTTCAGAGTACTCTTAAAGAATCACATCTGATTTCTGGAAAATAATTCTTAGATATATCAAAGGAAGAAATTGTTTTGGAATCATGTATGATAGATCAAGAAATATTGATCTATTCGGGTATTCTGATGCTGATTGGGCAGGAAATGTTGATGATTGAACATCCACATCTGGTGGAGTTTTATTTATGTGGAAAAGTTGTGTTAGTTGGCATACCAAGAAACCTAATTTATTAACTCTTAGCATAGCTAAAGAAGATTATGTTGCTGCTACTGAATATGTAACTCAACTATTGTGGATGAAGACTCAGCTGGAAGATCTACTTATTGATGTAAAGCTACCATTTCTCTTGGGTTGTGATAATCAGAGTGCAATAAATCTTACAAGAAATATGGTACAACATTCTCGTTCAAAACACATTGATATAAAGTACCACTTCATCAAAGAGTTGGTGGAGAAGAATGAATTGAAGTAGAAGTACATTCCTACATCTGAACAAGTTCCTGATATATTCACAAAACCTTTACCGAAGGAACCATTTAAAAAATTTAGGTTGAACTTGGGTGTCCAACCTCATTCTCATCAAGGTTAAGGTACATGTTTCTGTCCCCACTCTCATCTTTCCTTTGGATAGTGTTGTCAAGGGTGGGAATTTTTTCATAAGTTTATCCTTAAAGATGCATCAATAAAGGGGGAGTTGTGGGTAAGTTGTGAATCCAGCATTTATGTGTGTGAACTATTCTAACTGTTTGTTGGAGTGGTTATAGGAAACATTTTTTTTTGTATTACATTAATGTTGATGAAGTGAAGACTGCTGAAGTAGAAGAAGGCTGAGGAGATTTGATCATGGGATTTCATAGTCACTGCCTTTGGACATCATGGTTTTGGCTGTCAATAATTCTTGTTTCCTACAATGAGTTAGCTCACGTAGGCTTAGAATTGTTGATAAGAAATCCATTGCATTAGGATAAAAAGTTCAATGATTTATGAATCTTGGTTGACAACAAAATCTAAAGGGGGAGATTGTTGGGACCAAGTTAGATGGAGAAGGAAGTTTGAAGAGTTATCCTTTGTTGAGTGTTGTATTTTGTTGTCAAAGAAGATAAATCAATTCACTTTGTAAAAGGATCAGAAACTATGATGATGCTTTTCTGATTTTTATTTCACAAATATCATAAGCTTGAGGAACTTTTGATGCAAGCCTTAGGAATATTAGAGAGAGTAAAGAAGTGATTTTGGCAAAGGAAATAAAGTGGCGCGCAAGTCAAGAGTGGAAGGCAAGTATTGGCGAACAAGTATTGGCACGCAAATATATGAGGAATGCAGTCATATTTCAAGATAATCACATCAAAATTTGGAAAAGGAAATAAAATGGCGCACAAGTTAAAGATTGGCATGCAAGTCAAAAAGTGGCACGGAAGTATAATTGTCACGTAGGTGTGGCGTGCAAGTATAAGGGCCGCGCAAGTGTGGCATGAAAGTATAAGTGGCGCACAAGTGTATGTTGTGCGCAAGTCATATTCCAACATCATCATATCAAAATATGACAATGGAAAGAATGTGTCGCGCTAGTGATGGAAGGGAGCGCAAGTGGTGGAGCGGTGTGAAAGTGATGGAGCGAAGCGCAAGTAGGAACGACGCGCAAGTTTATGTGGCGCGCATGTCACCAAAATTCCTATAAATATATTACTAGCCTCATCATTTTTTATATGCTCAACACTTAAGATAAAATTAGAGATCTGATCGCGCAAGTAGTAGAGGGTGCTCTGATTGTGAAAGTAGAAGAGGGCAGTGCGCAAGCTGAAGTGGCACGCAAGCTGAGGGTTATTTATAAGACGTGCAAGTAGGGTGTCGTGCAATTTATGTCGCAGGAGTTTTTTCACGCATGTTTTGTCGCGCGAGTTTTTTCGCACAAGTTTCTAGAGGCGTGCAAGATTGGAGGAGATTTTAAGAACTGGGTTGTATATAAGCCAAAGGTGGTGCGCAAGTTGTGAGATGTGCTCAATTGTGGCACGCAAGTAGTGAGTAGGCGCACAAGCAGGTGGCTAGAAAGCTGGGAGGCGTGCAAGCATGTGGAAAGAAAGCAAGGAGGTGCTCAAGAAGCTGACGTTCAAGCAGGGAGGCGCTCATGTGGGGAGTGGCGTGCAAGCTATCTGCACAAGAAGGTTCTTAACATATTCTGGGTAAGAAAGTGAATAATTGTTTTGAAAGATTTGATTTGTGAAAGTTCACTAAGAAGAACAGAATCATTACATTACCCTATTTGTGCTAAGAGGGAGCACACGCACTATTGGATTGTTCTCAATTTGCTACATGAGTATAAGGGTATATCCTACTCATTGTATTCCACATCAAAGGATTTTTTACCAGTGGACTGTGTGGTAATGTATTGTTTCTGTACCATACCTAGGACGTAGCTACTCTTGTTAAGTAGTTAACCTTGTAAATATTTTGTTCTTGTGGTTGTGTGTGTTCAGTAGGGAAGAAACTCTTTAACAGGAAGAAAAGGTTGTTTCTAAAAGGGGAAACTTAAAAAGAAAAAGATATCACTGATTCACCCCTCCCCCTCTCAGTGATACTTGGATCCTGACTGGAAACTTCATAATGTTGTGATGATCCTGATTTTTTCTAATATAGAAAGAGGGTAAATAGTTTACTGGGAAATACCAGCTCTTTGGTTGTGACATATTTTGATGTGAGGGATGCGAGTCATGGAGTAATGTTCTTAGACACTATGCTCTCAGAGGAATAATTATCTAATGCACATCATTTATCTATAATCTATTGATAATGATCCTTGATACTATAGATATTAATTATTAGTGGAGAAGTTCATAGTATGCAGGTACTATAAGAACATCAACAATATATTTTACTAGAATGACCTAAAAATCTAGAAATTGAGTTGGTTTTAGTTTCCTTTATGTCTCTACTATGAGCTTGTTTTTAATACTATGAGAGGAAATGATCTTGAACATGACTTGAGCTGAAAGACTCAGGATAAAGTTGTTCATGAAGATTTTAGTGAATAGAAGATGATGAATATATTTTTTGAAATTCAACTTCATGTCTAGGGGTGTTTGGGGAACCCTAATCTCATGGACTTATCCCTAATTCCATCACATAATAATTGAATATACAAGATGATGTTTCATAATCATTATGTCTTGGTCATGAAGGACAATATTTACAATCAAGAGTTGAAGCTCAGTTAGGTACATGATAAGGATGACATTCTGAAAAACCATCAGGATTTCTAGGTTCTTATAGGAATGTGAGAGGAACTGATATAGGAATCACATGCTTCCATATGGGAAGTACATCCAAGAACCTTATAGATGTATTGAAATTTATGCCACTAGTACTGGTGGCTAGAAATGAAAAAGGAAGGACCATGCTATGTCATTCGTTGTTCCACATATTTTCATGTGAAAAAATAAAACTACGAGAATGATAGACTATCGTATCCATTACCCATCCCAAAACTGAAATTCTATTATGTAAATATAGATTTTGTGATGTTATTTCTAAATTTATCTTGAGGTGATTTTTCCGCATGGGTGATTGGGAATATCTTATTAAGGTCACCCATTTATTTCATATGTGGGAGTTTTTATTATTGTAAGAGATTGTGAGTTTATATGTCTGATATTACTATTTCCAATATTAGATTCAACATAGCATTAGATTGGATAGTTAATATATGATTACTTCTTATTTTGTAGAGATTCAAGAATGATATTGATTCAATGATACCCTTTACTATATCATATAACCACTTGATCGATGACCAGTCCATGTAGACTGTAAATATATTGAAAGAGATTTTTCATTCTTTAATCATCGATTTTAGAGTATCTTAGGAGAGATAATTCTCTCTTTATGTGTTTTCTTTTAATAATAGAATTAATGATATGATTCAAATTTCCCATAAGTGGATCTATATGTTATGTCAATCCACTTACCACTATGTTGTTTTGATCCTAGAGAGGCAATCCTACTAGGACCAATTCTTATTCATGATTCATTATAGCATGTGAAAATAATAAATAAATGTATGAAAATATACCATTATATAATGAAAACATATGTCTATTAGTACATCATGCTTATGGAGATTAAGGTCTGAGATCAGGTCTTCCAACATGTTTCGCCTAGATTGGGTCATAAATAGTTTTTGAGGAATGTAAATATAGAACATAGATTTATTTGGCCTTTTGATTTATGCATAATGTGGAGCTAGTACATTATTATTTATAACATATTGTGCCTTACAATACTACATATGTTGTCTTCCAAATATTTTATCTCCACCATTATTATCAATACATGTCCCATATATTTTTTCCAAAGAACTTGTATTAGAGGATACTGATTCATTTGTAGATTATTCAATTCCTAACATCAACCATATTATGAGGAATATAAGAGGAAAATTTTCCTTTAGTTTGAGTTTCATTGAAACAAGTCCATATTCATAAGGAATCATAGGAATTGGTTTCTCTCATATGTGATAAATGCCTGGAATTATTCACCAATAGAGATAAAAACATTTGGAGGAATAACTCAAGGGTGATTTATATTACGGAGGGGAGGTTTTAATATCCTTTCTCTTTAACATGGTATGAAATATTTTTTTTTCAAAAACACAATAATTTTCCCTTCTTAGAGGGAATTTGTTGATTCATGAGGTCACTAGAGTGTTCAAAAATATCAGTAAGATATTGTGGTACGTATTGTAAGGATGATCGTTCATAAATTTCTAATAACTAGGTTGTATCCTTCATTTATGCTTTGTAGTCCCCAAGAAGCATGCCTATCCAGCTGGTAAGACCCATCAACCCACATGTTGGACCTAGGTGGGTTTTTCCTAAGTGGTAATAGTTTTACAATTTCCCCTTACAACCTTTATCCTATTTAACATGAATTTACCCTCATATTCTTATGTGGTTGTGAATGAGAATATATCCTTATACCTTTAATGTTCTTGGGAAGATATCCCTCATATATCCTATGATTTCAATATAGCTTATCATGTTGCAAGGCTCATTGTATGTCTAACACCCTCCTCCATCCTTTAAAAATTTCTTTTCTTTTTTTCATATCTATATAAAGAAAAGATTATAATTTTATAACATTTGTAATATTCTTAATTTTATCTTGTTTTATCTCAAATATGAGGTCAATACCAAATGAAGAGTCTTTTATCTGTCCATGGAAAGTGGTAATTATGATTTCCTATAAAAGTATCTCAATTTATAAAATGTGTTAATATGCTACACATTGATATTTGTTATTGATGAACTTAAAATCTATATTTATTTAATTTTTCATCTCATAAAAACCTATATGTACTACGGACCTCCCAATTTGACTTTTATGTTGAAAACCTATCTAAAATACCCCCTTTGGTGTGTTTTTTTAAAGCCTATAAAAAAATATTTCAAGTGTAACAAAAAATATGCATCTTCTGTCTAATTATTTCATTTGAAAAAGATGAATTCATTAATCATAATAATGTCACCCATTATGGTCTATTGGTTATATTACTTAGAAGAGGAAACCCATGACATGGGTCTATAGGTATGCCTTATGTTACAAGAGTATAATTTAAAAAGTTATTTATCCAATATAAGTAGTAAATTAGAAAAAATTATTGTTAGGTAATTCAAAGAGGAATAGACTAATTAAATTATGAAATATATTTATTACCTCTATGGCTATAATTTATTCCAAATTACATAATTAACATGAGTACCATTCTTGAATCTTATGAATATATTAATGGATTTCATAGATATTTATTATGTAACCTACTAACAACATCAATGAAGTGGCATGCCTCATTTAAGCCATTGATTACACAATTAGAAATCCTTGAGTGAACTCAAAGGATTCAACATAATTCATTGTTGTGAATTCTATGTGATAATACCACCATTGATTCATTTAGTTTCTTACTATCATGAATTCTTGCTTAGTAAATAGTAATTCATAAAGAACATTGGAATGAATTCAAAACAAGGTGTTATTTATCTAGTTTGACTTTATTTACATAGAAAAAACATTCCATGGGTCTGCCTCTAGAATTACAGTAGATACATACTTGATATGAATGCATAGTTTTCCTCGGTTATATTAAAAACTCATAGGAGTATAACAACAGGTAATTATCCCTTAGATTCCACTTAATACCCAAGATCTATTAATTATGGATTGATCACCATATGTTTTCTTAAAAACCAAGAATAAATAATTCCTTGGGATATCTTGGATTTCAAATGTGTTCTTTTTATATTAATTAATGGACAAGTTCTATGGAATCTACGGAATTATTTATCCTTGGATGACATCATTATATTCCTTGGATCCCCAAACCAATTAAATGGTCGCATGATCAAAGAAATATAGATTAGGAAAAAGATAATATGGTCAGATGGGTTTCCCATGAGGGTCCTCATCTTCATGAGGTTTTATATTATTTACATCATTAAATTAATATAGATAAAAGATTTATAATTTTATATTCTAAGATAATTTTTTTATTATTAAATTTTGGTAGTTTCCTACATAGTGAAACTCAAAAACAATTAGAGCCACTTCATGGTACTCAAGAATATATCCTATATATAGAAAAGGGAAAAGTGGAGTTCTATATTATGGACTAATGAATTATGTCTTCACATGGAACATGGGTGAAATGGACTATGTTGGGACTTGCATTGGTCATAGAGATTAGTAGTTTATTGATATTTTGTTTAAATTTTTATATCCTAGTATAGCTTGTATGACTACATCCATGATACCCCTAACATATATTATTATACCCTCATGATATCATCTAAATACATTACGACATTACTACCTTAGGGATATTTTATTAACTACCATTTATTAGATATATTTTTTAATTTTTCACTATGTTTCACTCTAATAAATAGTGTATTGTCTCATCATCATACAACCATACACCATCCCTACTAGTCAACAGAATCTGTCATACGGGGATGCACACTTGAATATTTAGGGCACTCTATACAAATTATATATAGGTGATCCAAGATGGGGATTTAATGTATATGGTTTTGGTATTCCAAGAAGGCCAATCCAAGAATCTGTAATATATATTTCAATGTTGGATACAGGAAGAAGATGATTTTTTTATTATCCATATTTTTCATAATTAATTTTTCATAAAATGATAAAAATATTCAATATTAGTAACAACATTATGAAATAAATATCTTTAATATAGTAATATATTGATTTTGTTAATGGTATGCACATTTTCTATCATGTTCCCATCTATTGTAAAATGATAGTGTCACTCAAGAATATGTGCGGACAACATGCATCATAAAGTATTTTTATTATTTTTTCATATAATATTTATGTATATGGATATAAGGAAAATGTGAACTAATATATATAATATTAATGATATAATAATGAATTTTCATTGTTGAATTATTATTTATTTTTATTTTTTTCTTATGAAATCATAATACATCCTCCATCGGTATGTATAGACTAGAATCTCCATGAAGTGATATAATTCATTTTTCATTAATAAATTGTATAAATGATTATAAAGGGGAATATAATGAATAATATGATACTTGTGAAATGATTAATATTCTATATAGTATGAAACCATAACCATGGTGTATGTAATGGCTCCATTCAACCAAAACATGAAAGGAAAATAGACTAGTTTTTACCTAAATGTCCATCTTAATGAAGAATGACTAATAAAGGGATAAATAGAAATTTTATGTGAATTAATATATTTTTTTATATGATTTAATTTGGTTTTCAAAAAATATGTATGATTTTTATATATTTACTTTACAATAGGTTTGAATTCATATGAACAATGATGGGGCTTTAATTAAGATTTAGGTTATAATCTCATTTTATTTTTGGATTAGCATGTCTAAATTTTCATTAAGGGAAATTATTTAGATAATATATTTTAAACATTATATATTTTATTCTAGTTATTTTATTCCAATATTTTAAATGTAATAATACCTTTTTTCCCTCTCTGGTACTAAACAAGAATGAGATAAATTTGTTATTGAAAAATTAATGTTATTTTCAGTTCGTTCATTGTAATTTTTCATTTATTTTCAATTCTATTAAAAATTATTTGATCAAAATTTTTACTTATAATTGATGTGATTTAAGAATAAAATTTTCATTACCTTTTCTAATTTATAGAGGATTAGAAGAAATATTTTTAAAAATAAATTTCAAACTATTTTTTGTTGAATTTTCACAAATTCCTAATAGGAATGCTTTATAAAAACATAAAGGATATACAAAATGTTTTCCCATCACCAAAAAAATTATTTAATTTTAATAATCCTTTATGATTTATCATTACTAATTTGAAAAAAAAATCGTCATTTTTTAATTTTTAGTAAAAATTAATTTAAATAAAAATATATTTTTTTTTTGTTTTCTTATAATGGTTGAAATGATATTATAATGGTATTTTTCTTCTATATCCACATATATTAATGATTTTTATTCTTAAATAGTGATATGATCTTATAATACAATCAACATTATTTTTTAGATGAATTCTAATGATGATTATCTTAGAATGATTAAATGAACCTCATTTATTTACAATGGTTTAATTAAGCTATGATGAGAAGGTAAATTCCCTTATGACACCATGCACTTCCTTTCTTTGGATATATTATGAATATGTTATTATTTTATTTATATAAAACATTTTTATTTTCACTGGATTATAGAACTATGATATGATTAACATTTTTTTGATCATTTGGTACACAGATTCATGGTTATTATTATGTGATGAGTAATTCCAAAATTATATATATATATATATATATATAATGAATTAGGTAAATATTAATATGTCATGAGATAATATTTACAACCACAGAGTGTCAATCCAGTTTATTAGAGAAAATTTTGCACTATTATAGTATTGAGTGTCAACTTTGACTAGGGATATAATGTAATGTTTAGCTTACCCAATCCATTATGATAATATTTGAAGTGATCAGAAATAAGGATCTTATGACATATTTTAATGCCTATGACAGGATATCATTGATAATGAATGATTTATGATGATTACTCACACTTAAGAATAATTAATTTTTTAAAAAAAATATTTATTCTATAAATGATGTGTTATGGCCATGAAATCAAACCCTTATTATTAACATTTCATAAATATTATTGTTTATTGATGTCTCTGATGATTATATTTACTGATTATTCATGCTCACCATTTCTCATGTATATTTTTTCCCTTAGTTGTGAAGAAAGTTATCATGTAAAATTAAATAATATGATTTTGAGGAAAAAATAATTTTTTTGTTTATAATGATGATCCTTCATGAAAAAAAAAAAGTTATTTATGTATCTATACTCCAAATAAACTAAACCATTACTGTTCTAGGGTGTCTATTATTTTGAAATATATTTAATTCTAATATGAAATGATATAATATTTATCTACATTATTCTCTGGTATTACAAAACCCACCATTATTAGGGTTTCTTTGGTTAAAAACCCACGTGATAAGGGATGTGGAAAACATGGTATTTTATGTCCTTCCTAATAGATGTGTGGAAAATTTGATTCTTAAAGAAGGTTTGTTGGAGTTTCATAGATATATTTTGATGACTATAAACATTTAAAACCTCAAATTCTACTATTACAATTGATGGGGTAATAAAATTAATTATTGAATGCATCACCTTGGTAAAGTCATGCATATTTTAATTAGGTGAAACATTACATTTAATGGGTGAAAATAGATGAATTAAAAATATTGTGTCAGTAAGTTTCATTAAACGGTGATTTTTAAAGATAAATCATATGAGATCTTTTGAAAATGATATGTGAAAATCTAGAATATAAATGAGGGATTCATGATTCTAAAAAATATATAGACATATCTAAAGGCTATTGAAAAAACTAGTTTTTTATAGACAACTGAATGAGGTTGGTTATAAACCTATAAATAATAAAAAAAATAGGAAGATTTACTCAAGGATCCAAGTCAATTACAAATCTAGAAATTTTTAGAGTTTTTTATTCTTATTATAATTATAGAAAAGAAAAATTATTTCACGTATTTCTATAATTAAATGATCTAGAGATTAGAATTTCATGTTTGGTCATCTCAGTTAAGATTACATGAAGTCTAATGTGATGAAAGGAATAGTAAAACATATCATAGAACATAGAATTGGTATATACTTATGTTTGGGGACCTTCCCCAATTTAGTTCATTAGAGGTTCACATTACTTTGTAACATTTAATTATGATCCAATTAGTAAGGTGTGTTTTTAATTTCTCTCGAATATATCTTATATGTTTATATATTTTATTTAAAAAAATCCATAGTTTTATGGGAGTTTGATTAGAAGTTGAAGTACTTATATTATGATAATAATGGTGATTAAACCTAATAAAACATGTAGATATTATGAATGGTATTATGATTGAGATGATTCTTCCTAAAACTCCATGGAGGAATTCAGTAGCTGAATGAATGAATCATTCATTGATAGAGATGGATGAGAACATATATATATACTATGGAGTGCCTATAGAATTTTTTTGGTGGAACCCAATATATAATTATACATTATTGATGTAATTACATTGTTAGTTGTTAGATGGGAACATATTGAGGACATTTAGTCTAGAAAATTTGTAAAATATGACAACCTCAAATTTTTTAGATGTTTGGTGAATATTATTATTGAATCTTTGGAGAAAGAAACATACGTAGGCTATGTGTATTTCTTTCATTGGGTTTAGTGGTGAAAGTTTTTATTAATGGATATGGGATTGAGAAAAAATTCATGTGATCATGAGAATATATTTTCAATTCAAAAATGGGGTTATGTGGTAGGGAACTAAAATAGTGGAAAATATATTAGAAAGAAATAAATTTATTATCTAACTTTATGTTGATCTATGTAATAATATTGGATATGATGAAAATATTGAGAACTTGGACAGAAGCACTAGAAGTTCAATCATGCGACCAATAAAAAATATACCAGAAAGACTAAGGGAATTGGAAGCTACAGTGAGAGTATTGAAAGTCTATGTAACTGAAGTAAGATAATATATTCATAGTATTTAACTGTCAACTAAGTTATGGTTACATACTAGTTCCAGAATCCCATAGTTGGTATATACATTATTTCATTGATAAAATACATACTATATCTTAATAAGAACCAATGATCTATTTAGTATCATTTGAAAATAAGATACATAAATAATTGCAATACTAAAATGGAAATATAAATACATAGCATAGTAAATATACTTAAATCCTTAAAATCATTCAATATATAACTATTTATTTCATGGGTAAATGAAATAAAATAAAGGGGGAGGTCTTATGCTCAATGAGGACCATGTACATAGGTATATGTCATGATTAAATAATTCATAATCAATATAAATGTGTGGATAATAAAAACACCTTCCATTAAATTAATCATTTGAGTTCATTAAATATCCATAAAAAATACAATCACATAAATCACATGGATATGGAGGCTAAATTCATAATAAAGAATATTAAGAATTATGAACATCAATGATTAAGTATTCTCAACAATGATATATTGAATTATAACATTAAGTACTATTAAACCCAAAAAATCATTACATCAAGACCATTCCAACAAGTCATTATCATTTTATAGTCGAACATACACCACTTAACAAAATATTATGACATGTTCTTACAAAATAAGCCAACATATCATCCCAACTTGTTTTTTCACAATATTACTATAAATGCGTCAAGGATTAATACTTAACTTGTTCCCAACTATCAATTTCACATCAGATGAATTTATCATATTTTTAAGTATAAATTCAATTCATTCTGAATTCTGTTTTTAATTCTTTCTTTAACTATATTGATTCATGAATATTGAATACATCCACAGACTAATATTTTTTTAACAAATAAACAACCTTTAAATAATACAATTTATAGAAATTTTATATAGTGTATACATAATAAAATTAATTGAATGTTTTTTAAAATCATCCATGATAGTAGAAATATTGAAATAAAAGAGAAAAATAATATCTAATGAATAATGAAGAGTGAAAGAGAACATGATCACACTTTATTGAATGATCTCAAGATATGGTATAAACCATTATCAATAATGGATGATAAAACAAAATCAATTCGTTGATATAATTATTTTTTATAAATAAAATACTTTAGGAAAAAATTGAAACAATACACAAAAAATAACATCATTTTAACTTTGTGTAAGGTAAAAAATTTATATATCAACTTTCAAAATTCGTTTCATCCATTTAAAGAAAATAAAACCCTTTAAATTTGATATCATTTTAAATAAAAATTACCAGACTATAGAGTAAATGTTTTTTATTAAAAATAAACATGGAAGCATTTAATATTTGTTTTAATTGAATGAATATTCATGACGACAAGACAATCTATTTATACGGTAAATGTTGAAGTAATGGTTTCATCCACAAATTTTTTAAAATAACCACATTGAGAAAATTAAAATAATATTCCATTTACATTTTTTTATAAAATTAATCATGTGTTAAAATGACTTTAATATATTACTGTATAATATCAATAAAATTTTTGAAAACATATTAAGGAAAATATGGACATGGAAGAATAATATTCTCAATGGAATAGAAAACATAATTTTTCCTTAAAACCATTCTTTATAACAATTAATGTAACTCCCCATGTTTTTTTAAATATATCTAATATTGAATTCATGAAACACTATGTCTCTTTAAAATACCAAATAGCTATAACGTAGCTAGTAATCATGGTTGAAAACCTCTGTGATTGGAATTTCGAAATAATGACATACTCAGTTGCATTCAGTATGATATATAAAGTCTAAAAAATCAACATAGTTTTGATGAATAGAAACATACCCTTATGAATAGTAATTAATAGTAATAAATAGTAAATCATCCAAAAAAAGAGAAGCTTTACCCATGAATGTATAAATATAGATTAGACATCTTAAAAGTGAAGAAAACTATCATTGTATAAGTATTGGTACTTTAAATTTCATAAATATATTAATTTCTATATTATGATTAATTTAATAATTTAAAATGGAAAATTATTTTCATAAAATGTAATAATAAATTGTAATTTTATTTTATTATAGTTAGAATATAATTTTATTGGACGTTGATGAATTTTTGACATTTTTATAAAACTAGTTATAGTTTTATAGTATTTTTTTAAAATAAATTTTGATTTTATTTAAAAATTTAATAAAAATTATTTAGAAAAATATTTTCATAAAATAGATTTATTTTTTCAATTCTATATGTTGACAAATAGTTTGTGTGTTTTTTTTGTCATTTTTATGTAATACTTGGTTTTTTGGTGTATATTGATATTCGATAATTTACAAAATATGCAATTTAAGTGAAATTCAGCATCATTCATGAGTCTTGTTTGATGTAAATGTCAATTGTATGGAACTGAGATTCATATATTACAATTCTTGGTCACAATAATAATTAATATTGGTTTTATTTGGAAAAATAAAAAAATTAGGATTAAAATAATTTGGAAACCCTCCTCTCCTCCATAATATAACCCCCCCCCCCCCTCACGACCTCTTCCATTGACACCTCTCAATCCTACTAAATTGAATAAATTATTATCAAAATATAATTCAAATATACTCAAACATTTCCATCAGACCTTGGTTTTATAAAAATACCAAAACCACTTCCCTAAAGAGGCTCTCAAGGATGATTACTGTAATGACCCAAAGTTTCATTAATGAAAATCCATCTTGATCTAATTAAATTTCTCTTTATGTTTATATAAAATGTCAACTTCTTTGGTTTTATGTTACGAATTTTGACTCTTGCTAATATAGTTGTTGAACAGTGATCACATGATTAATATAAATATAGGACTTTAACAAATCCAATTTACTCAAACAAAGGAAGCGATGGCCTCATCCAGTAGAATTTCCCCATACGAAGCCCATTTTTTAGAGCTCAGAAAAGAGGTGGTGTCTTTGGGATTCTCCCTTGACCAAGCCCAAGCTGAGATTCATCATGTCAAGCTCGAACGTGACCGTCTACGGGAAAAGTGGAAGTTGATTGAAATTACCACTTGAGCGATGTCATCTGAGCCACCCCGAGAGTCTGTCACCATCGCACACCTTGCCCTTAGGTCTTATGCGGCTGTTTTAAGGGGTTATGTAACAAATATGTAGTACTATGTTCATGTACATTATTTTTGTATATAATAATGAATATAATTTCTAGTCATTTTTGATACATTGTAAATATTTTTTTAAAGTACAGATAGTGTTTTTAGTTATTATTAAATTAAGAAATATATATTATTAAATTAATGGATTTTTGAATTAAATAATATTTTAATAAAATAATAATATTATTATTAAATTATTTTTTTATTAAATATAAATGATATTATAATTTTATGAATGCAATTAAAATATTTATTAAGGTTTGAAAGCCATTTTTTCCAAAACCCGTGAATTTTTGATAAATGCCGGTTTTTATTTTAAAAGTAAAAAATTAACATATTTAGAAAATTATTTAGATAAAATAAATGTTATTTCTGGAATCAGGACGTCGAAATTATCCAACGATGAATTTTTCATAATTTTCAGAGACAGACAAATGTTTGGGTAAAAATTAAATACCGTTTAAATATATAATGTGTTTCATGACATCATAATGACCCAATAGTGATGTAATAAAATACTATAATCTTTATGTTCGGACAATATATGTTTTTCTATTAAAATAATGTGATTTTGGGTTTATTTGACTTACTTTTCAAAGCATTAATGGACCCCTCAAGACATATTCAACACTTTTCCTTTTTAAATTAATTTCCATGGGAGTGTGACTCGCCTCCACATAAGAAAACTTATTATTTTAAGAATTTCGGACATTGGCCTTATAAAATATTGTTTTCCTATTCCCTTTTCCAAAAACCATGGTCAAAAACCATGGGATGGTTTGTGTTTTGGATTAATTTAATATAAGGGGTCCCAAACCTAAATAATAAAGAATTCTTTCACCTTTCCTATATAAACCCACCCAAGCTCCCACTTCCTCCTCACTCAAAGCCCTTGGAGTTCGTTCAACCTCTGCCCTACTCTCTCTATAATCCTCCCAAGGTTCCCCAAGCACCCAAAAAGCCTCTCACAAGCCTCTCTCTAGCCTTTGGAAGCACACTTCCAAGTAAGGGTTTTTCTTCCTTTCTTATTTTTTTCCAATTTTCTTTAAGTTGTTTTGCCTTTAAATTTAAATTATGAATGTTGGAGTATGGTTTCACACCTCACTTATACATCCCTCTTTAAGTTTGAATGATGGGAGACCCCTTTCTCTCTCATTAAATGCCTCCCATGTACACCCATTACTATGCCGAAATTCAGAAAGGAACTTCTCTATCCTCATTTACATTCAAGGAATACTTTTGTATCATGAATCTAAATTCCATTAAAATTGTTGGGACATGTATCTCTATGACCTCCTTACTATCCATTACATGTAAATATGATGAGGAACTACTTTCTCTCTCATCAAACTTTTTTTTATGAATTCTTACGTCACGTCGTGACGCTGCCGAAATCACACCGATTTTCTAAGCCAATGCCATTGTGTAGTGAATACCATGCCCATTTATCCATCAAGGGTATTCACCTTTATGAACAACTACTTATTTATTATTAAGTTTCATTTATTAATTCCATATTCCTTTATCATGGAATAAATGATTATATTTAACTAATCCATGTTTTATGATCCATGTGGCACACTTATACATGAAATGAAATGTTTAAGAAGGGTGGGCCCTTATAGCGCTCCAATGCATTGGGTAAAGTATAGTATCATGATACGTCATGTGCAATGAGTGTTGACTCATTCTAATTCAAGTGAAATGAGGGTTTACTCGTGCTTTATGTGCAATGAGGATTTACTCATTCTCTATATGCTATGATCCTTGGCTCATGCTAATTCCATGTTAAGTGTTGTTGCCACATTTCCATGTTATGATTATCATGCTTAATCATGCCTTTATGTTCATGTTTCTTTTATGCTCTATTGATATTCCTATTGTTTAACATTTATTTTTCTCCTCATGTTATTCCATGTGTACTCCCTTACTGGTCTTTATTGCTCACCCTTTTCTAATGCATGTCCTCAGGTTATCCCATGCAATGCTAAGTACGAGGGAATGTAGTGGTCATGTAAAGGAATTTTTCAATAAAGATATTGTATTTCATGTTTCAAGTTTTTATCTAATGATCCTAAGCACCAAATACACTAAACATCTCTATATTCTTGTTGTATCAAGTGATGTTTTATGTAATAAATCAGGTTTAAGTTTGTAATAAAAGCAGGGTTGTCATAGTTGGTATCAGAGGATAGGTTTTGTTATTTTTTGGATTAGGAAACCCTAGTAAAGCCTTTGATACAAGACTATGTATAATAAAAACATCCCTAAGTTTTGGTAAGTACTGAGTAAGTGGTTTATCAAACAAATGCATCTCTGTCTGGATACGAGCAGGTAGAGGCGGCTCTGGAACAGATGTATCCTAGGGGTAAAACCCGAAAACACCACTTTGAGCTAGACTCGAACGAGAACTCATGCACGAAAGTGGGCATTGCTGCACTCTTGGATATGACACTCCAGTGGGATATGTTTTTATAAATTCAAAAGCATTTTATGAACCCTTATTAAGGGAATTAAAAAAATGCCCCTACGAATATATGTTAGAAAGTAGATCATGAAAATCCTAGGTTGAAGCCTATAGACTCTTGAGTAAGGAAATAAAAGTTTATTTATAAGTCATCAACTTTTGTCTTTGGATTACCCTTTATGTGTTACCCCTAACTTTCCTTTTATTCCAGCCAATGGCCAGTAATAGGAGGACTCAGGCTAAAAACCGTTGTGAAGATCAGTGTGATGATTGTACTAATGAGATGCCCAATCCAATGAGAGCGGGAATCACGAACTTTGTCACACTTCTCTCTCAGCTAACTCAAGTTTTGAATAGAAACACGGGTCAAGAGTAATGTTTAACCCCCCTAAGAAAGAACAAGTCTCTATCGAGATATTCATGAGACAAAGGCCTCCTACTTTTAGTGGATCATCTGATCCCACAATCGCTGAACAATGGATCAACTCCATTGAAAAGATATTCTCCATCCTCCAATGTTCTGAACAAGAGAAGGTTCTCCTGGCGGCTTATCGTATGGAGGGTGAAGCTTATCAATGGTGGATGTTGATAGAAAATATGAAGCCTGAGGAGGAGATCAAGTCTTTGGAATGGAAGGATTTACAGAAAATGTTTTTCGATAAATATATTTTCTGCACCCTCCGGCTTAAGATGGAATGAGACTTCCTTTCCATCATGAAAAAAGATGAAGAATCTATTGGAGCGTACAAGGAAAACTTCTACAAGGATTGCATGATACGCTTCCGACTTTGTCGTTACCCCCGAATGAAAGGTTTCCCGCTTCTTTGGTGGGTTGAAGCCTAGCTTGCGGAAAGCATTACTGATCCGTGACTTCGATAGCTATGAGAAAATTGTTCGATGTGCCCTCAAGGTCGAAATGGAGATCGGGGAATCACAAGGGTATCATGGGGACGAGAAGCGTAAGGTGGAATTCAATGCTGGTGGTCTGATGGATAAATCCAACGGTGATAAGAAGATCCAGCACCCCACTTGCCAAAAGTGCAGAAAGAAGCGCCCTGGAAATTTCCTTAAGGGGATGAGAAAATGCTTCAGGTGTGGAAGATAAGGTCACCTAGCTGTTAACTGTCGGTAAGAAAGACCCATGGCGGTGATAGAGGAGAGGAACACTCCATTCAAAGCTCAATTCATTGTTCAATGCTACAAATGGAAAGAACCGGGTCATTTTGAAAATCAGTGCCCGAATCCAAGGGTTTTCGGAGACAACCAACAACCTCCAAGGCAACAAGGAAGAGATTTTTCCACCACTTCTACCGAAGTGAACCCCGAAAACGAAGTGGTGATAGGTACTCTAGTTATTCATTCAAGAATAGTGAACGTACTTTTTGATTCAGGTTCTATGCATTCTTTTATATCTCAAAAGTTTAGTAGAACAATCCTAGCACCACCACAAATCATGGAAGTAAAGATGTCGGTGAGTACGGATAATGGGGAAATCATTGCATCCCATGAATATAAGTCCTCCCCTATTATAGTTTGTGGATTGAATTTCTCATCGAGCCTCGTCATAATCCCTCTGGTTGAATTTGATGCAATTCTTAGCATGCATTGTCTTTCCTTATATAGAGATAACATAAATTTTCGGGAGAGGGAAATTACAATCCATATGGAGAATCGACCCCCGGTTCTTTACAAGTGTCAGGAGAAAGATGAATCTACTTTAGATCCATCATCTCAATCATGGATATTACTACCTTATGAGCATGTGTATCTGGCTCAGATGTTTGATTCCAAGGAAGAAACCATCCTTGAAAAAATTCCTATTGTGAGGGAATTCACTGAAGTTTTTCCCAAGGAACTGTCTGGTCTTCCTCCAAGAAGAGATGTTGAGTTCCCAATTGAACTTATACCTGGGGAACTACCAATATCCAAGACTCCATATAGAATGGTTGTTGTAGAGCTTTAAGAGCTGAAGAAACAACTATAGGAGAATCTGGATAAAGGGTTTATACGCCCAAGTGCTTCACCATGGGGTGCACCAGTCCTCTTCATCAAGAAGAAGAATGGGTCAATGCAGCTTTGCATCGATTATCGTGAACTTAAAAAAATCACAATAATGAACAAGTATCCTCTCCCATGAATCGATGACTTGTTTGATCAGCTGTGTGGAGCACAATACTTTTTTATGGTGGATTTGCGGTCAGGATATTATCAAGTAAGGGTGAAGAAGGAAATGTCCCCAAGACTGCTTTTCGTACAAGGTACAGGCACTATGAATTCATAGTAATTCCATTCGGACTCACCAATGCTCCAGAAATATTCATGGACTTGATGAATAGAGTCTTTAGAGATTACCTTGAAAAAATTTTGGTAGTCTTTATAGATGATATTCTAATATACTCCAAAACCAAGGAGGATCATGAGGAGCATTTAAAAACTGTACTAGAGACTTTGCGCAAGGAGAAGCTCTATGCAAAGTACAACAAGTGTGAGTTCTGGTTGAAGGAGGTCTCATTCTTGGGCCATATCATCACAAGCAATGGGATATCTGTGGACCCCTCAAAAATAGATGAAATCGAGGGATGGTCGAGGCCAACATCGGTAACATATATCTGTAGCTTCTTGGGGTTAGCTGGATATTATCGACAATTTGTGAGAAATTTCTCAAGATTTCCCAACCCTCTTACCAAGCTAACTCGAAAGGGAGTAAAGTTTTCTTTGAGTGATGAATGAGAAGAAAGCTTCAAGGAGTTGAAAAGGAGGCTTATCACTGCGCCCGTGCTCACTTTACCCATAAGTGGGGAACTTTTTGTTGTTTTCAGTGATGCTTCAATGAAGGGCTTAGTCTGTGTGCTGATGTAGAATGATAAAGTTATTTCTTATACCTCAAGTTAGTTGAAAATACATGAGCGAAACTATCCAACGCATGATCTGGAGTTGGAAGCGGTGATCTTTTCCTTGAAAATCTGGCAGCATTATCTCTATGGAAAGAAATGTGAGATATATATTGACCACAAGAGTCTTAAATATATATTTACACAGAAAGAGATTAATATGTGCTAGAGAAGATGGATAGAGCTAATCAAGGATTATGACTGTTCAATACATTACCACCCTGGGAAAGCAAACAAGGTGGCAGATGCCCTAAGTAGAAAGGACCCAACAATTCTATCAATGATGAGAATTGAGAAGGATCCAATATTATTAGACTTGATGAAGATGTACATGGGAATCATAAAGAAGGGAACATCATCAATCATTTCACAAATTATTTCTCAACCATCTCTTTTGGAAAGGTTAAAGGATGCTCAAAAGGATGATGTGGTAATTCAGAAAAAAGTGGAAGCTATCAAAAAATGGAAATCCTTCGAGTTTAATGTTAATGAAGAAGGAATTGTGCAGTTTAGGAAAAGACTATGTGTTCCATCAAGTTCGGAGATGAAGAAGGAACTTTTGGATGATGCACATAGTTCAAATTTCTATATTCACCCAGAGAACAAAAATATGTATCGAGATCTCTGAGAAAACTTTTGGTGGGATAATATGAAGAAGGAGATCGCTGAATATACATCAAAGTGTCTGGTGTGTCAGCAAGTGAAGGCAAAGAGGCAGAATTCTAAGGGGATGATGCAACCATTGCCCATGCCCGAATGGAAATGGGAGAACATCACCATGGACTTTGTCACCGGACATTCAAGGACATCCAAAGGCAACAATGCAATCTGGGTTGTTGTGGATTGTCTTACAAATAATGCACAATTCATTGCTATTCGAGAGGATTTCTCTTTGGATCAACTGGAACTGATATATATCAGGGAAGTGGTAAGGTTGCATGGAGTACCACTATCTATTGTGTCTGACCGAGATCCAAGATTCACCTCTATGTTTTGGAAGAGTCTTCAATATGCTCTAAATACTGAACTGAACTTCAGTACGGCCTATCATCCTCAAAGTGATGGCCAATCTGAGTGGACTATCCAAACACTTGAGGATATGTTGAGAGTGTGATAAATGGACTTTAAAGGAGGATGGGATCAACATCTTCCTCTGGTTGAGTTCTCTAATAATAACAGTTTCCACTCGAGCATACAAATGGCACCATATGAAGCCCTGTATTGGAAAAGGTGCAGAACACCGGCATGTTGGGATGAGGTCGGTGAACGTAAGCTGCTTGGACCAGAAATGGTTGAAGAAATGGTGGAGAAGGTAAAAACCATTCACCAGCATATCAAGGCAGCCCAGGGTCGATAGAAGATTTATGCAGATAATCGTTGATGAGATCATGAGTTTAAAGTTGGAGACATGGTGTTTCTATGCAAATCTCTATGGAAGAAGGTCGTGAGGTTTGGAAGGAAAGGGAAGTTAAGTCCAAGGTACATCGTCCCCTTCGAGATTCTTGATCGTGTTGGGGTTGTGGCCTATCGAATAGCACTTCCACCTAACATGGCCAAAGTAAATGATGTCTCTCATGTATCTCTCTTAAGGATGTACATACCAGACCCTTCACATGTACTCTCTTTCGAGGTGGTACAATTGGAAGATGATCTTTCTTATGAGGAGCAACCAATGAAGATCTTAGATCATAGAGAAAAAGTTCTACAAAATAAGACAATGCCCCTTGTCAAGGTGTTGTGGAGAAACCACAAGTTTGAAGAAGCGACATGGGAATCAGAGGATATGATGAATTTGAGTTACCCACATTTGTTTTTGTGTGGGAAAAGGAAAATTTCGAGGGCGAAATTTCTTAAGGGGGGAATATTGTAATGACCCAAAGTTTCATTAATGTAATTACCTCTTGATCTAATTAAATGTCTCGTTATGTTTATATAAAATGTCAACTTATTTGGTTTTATGTTAAGAATTTTGACTGTTACTAATATAGTCGTTGAACAGTGATCACATGATTAGTATAAATATAGGACTCTTACAAATCCAATTTACTCAGACAAAGGAAGTGATGACCTCATCTAGTAGAATTGCCCCATACGAAGACCATTTGTCAGAGCTTGGAAAATAGGTGGTGTCTTTGGCCTTATAAAATATTGTTTTCCTCTTCCCTTTTCCAAATAACATGGGCAAAAAACATGGGATGGTTTTTGGTTTGGATTAATTTAATATAAGGGGTCCCAAACCTAAATAATAATGAATTCCCTCACCTTTCCTATATAAACCCACCCAAGATAACACTTCCTCCTCACTCAAAGCCCTTTGAGTTCATCCAACATCTTCCCTACTCTCTCTAGAATCCTCCCAAGGTGCCCCAAGCTCCCAAGAAGCCTATCACAAGCCTCTCTCTAGCCTTTGGAAGCACACTTCCAAGTAAGGTTTTTTCTTCCATTCTCATTTTTGTCCAATTTTCTTTAAGTTGTTTTGCCTTTTAATTTGAATTATGAATGTTGGGGTATAGTTTTGCACCTCCCTCATACTGCCCTATTTATGTTTGAATGATGGGAGACCCCTTTCTCTCTAATTAAATGCCTCCCATGTACACCTGTTACTATGCCGAAATTCCGAAAGAACTTCTCTCTCCTCATTTACATTCAAGCAATACTTTTGTATCATGAATCTAAATTCCATTAAAATTGTTAGGACATGTATTTATAGGACCTCTTTACTGTCCATTACATGTAAATATAATGAGGAACCCCTTTCTCTCTCATCAAACTTTTTTTTATGAATTCTTATGTCACGTCGTTACGCTGTCGAAATCACACTGATTTTCTAAGCCAATGCCATTGTGTAGTGAATACCTTGCCCATTTATCCATAAAGGGTATTCACCTTTATGCACATTTACTTATTGATTATAAATATTCATGTATGAATTACACATTACTTTATCGTTGAATAAAATATTATGTTTAATTAATCCATGTTTTATGATCCAAGTGGAACACTTATGCATGAAATGAAATGTTTAAGAAGGGTGCGCCCTTATAGCGCTCCAATGCATTGGGTAAAGTATAGTATCATGATATGTCATGTGCAATGAGTGTTGACTCATGCTAATTCAAGTGCAATGAGGGTTTACTCGTGATTTATGTGCAATGAGGATTTACTCATGCTCTATGTGCTATGAGCCTTGGCTCATGCTAATTCCATGTTAAGTGTTGTTGCCACATTTCCATGTTATGATTATCATGCTTTATCATGCCTTTATGTTCATGTTTCTTTTATGCTCTATTGATATGCCTTTTGTATAACATGAATTTTACTCCTAATTTTATTCCATGTTTACTCCCTTACTGGGCTTTATATCTCACCCTTTTCTTATACATGTCCTCATGTTATCCCATGCAATGCTAAGTACGAGGGAATGTAGTGGTCATGTAAAGGAAGTTTTCAATAAAGATGTTGTATTTCATGTTTCAAGTTTTTATGTAATGATCCTAAGCCCCAATTACGCTAAACCTATTGATCTTCTTATAGTATCAAGTGAAGTTTTATGTAATAAATCATGTTTAAGTTTGTAATAAAAGCAGGGTTTTCATAATTACTTCAAGAGGTAAATTATTATTTTAATATCTTTTATTTAAAGTTCTTTTATTTTCTTGTTATTTCCTCACCTCCATTCATGAAAATATTATGATGACTCTAGTACCTTAAATGAACATTAATTTATTTAGGATAAAGGATTAATTCTTCATCCTGTATCATTTCACCTTCATTTATACTAGGAATGAAAACACCTTCTAAGATGTGTTAATTTTCACAATCAAGGACGATGAGTTTTAAATTTATATTACCATCTCAATTCTGGACATAAAAACATTATTATGGTTAAAAAAAGACAATAATATATGTATTATAACATATTTATGGTTATAGAATCCTTTCTTACATAGGATTTTAATTTATAATTCAAAATGAGTTCGTTATGCCCATGAACCGCCAATTAACCCAAATAATTGTCATTAATGTTTTATATAATGATTCATCACAATTACATAAAAAATGAATTCTATAATGACATAATCTTATGGTTTTTCTAAAATAACATACAACTTCTATTCTATAAATCCTTTCTCATTCTACATGTTTATCCAAACATGAATGTATGTAAACCAGGCCATGAAAACGAAGGAATAAAACGCTCCCAAACAATGAAATTGAATCAATAAACCCATCTAAACACCATGAATGTACCTTCCAAGGTTATAATAAATTGATTAAAAGTGTATGAGGTTCTAGAATAATTAATTTATGAACCTAAATTTTATTATTTAGGTTGTTAATATCATGCGAGGAACACCTTCTGACTAAAGGTAAGGGTTTTCCTCCTAAACATTCATTTTCATTCGGGTTAATTTTATTATCTATATACCTCAATTAAATTATATTTAATTAATATTTACTCATGGTAAATTCTGTTTTAATGTTCTATTTATGTGTACCCACCATAATCCCTCTTTCTTATATGTGTAATTATAGGTTTTAGAAGGATGTTTATCCTAATTCATATGATGAATTAATTGTACATATTATTTTATGGATGCACCCCTCTATATCCCCTTGAGGCATCGATAGGTCTAATGAGACAAATAGATTTTGACTTTGCTGAGGCCTCGCCCATTTTTAGTAATGGTTTTGGCTGAAGCCTTAATAATTTTTAAATGTATTGGTCAAGGCCTTGACGATATGTTTTAGGATGACCAGAATATGCATTTACTTCATTTTTATGTAATTAATTCATAGTTCATGTGGATGATTGACTTATAGAAGACCCATGCTTATGTTTTATTGTCAAAATATTTACTTATCTCAAATTCCAAGAATAATGTGCTCAAGATTGTTATCTTATAAAGGAATGTGTTTTAAATTATTCAACATGACTAATATATTTATTTATGATATATTCCACATTATTTTATACCCTTAATGAGTGTTTGATCTCACCCGATTCTTATGTTTCATTTTCATAGTACATGAAAACGTTTATTATGAATGACCTATAGGGAGAAACTTATAGTTGTGGATGTTCCCAATTAATATTACATGTTATATTTCATTTCAAGTTGTAATTTTAAACCTATTAATGTATCTATATTTCCAAATCTACAAAACTATTCATTCCTTTAGGATATTACATTCTTGTAATCATGCCAATGTAACTTAATAAGGCACCGACTCTAAGAAACTAGGGTTGGGTCATTACAATCGAGCATGTAGATTGAGATATATCAAAATGAAATTAGAACAAATAAACTCCATATATAAGTATTTAATAAGTAATTATGTCGATTGAAAAAGATAAATATCTTAAAATATCATTCATTTTAAATTTAAATATAATCAATTTTTAATAAAAATTGATATTTTAGAATAAATATACAGCACAATTTCATCTTTCTTCAAATGCCCTCTTTATTTCATGTATTGTGAATTTATACTTATAATAAATACATATAAGAACCATTTTCACTGTTATTATACAATATATTATTTAATTTCATCTATTTATAATTATTTTATTTACAATTATTAATTAAATTCATCATCTCGTGAGTTAATTGTTTCATTTTTCATATATGTTTTGGTTTGGTAGGTCTGATACATACAACATGGTTAATATTTATTTATATATATATATAATATAAATCATGAAATAAAAATTATTTTTCTACATTAAATAAATAATTTATAATCATTCATTAATGGCATACAAGAGAATCAAATCACATCACTGTATAGAGTTTGTATTCTAAACATACACATGGATGACATTATAATTTTCAAACATATGGAAGGGTAAAATGGTATGAAATATTATATAACTTTTAGAATAATAAATATATCATGAATAATATATATAATAATTAAATATATGAAATATATCCATACTTGTTAGGTGGTAATGAAAAACAAATTATATTTCTATGTGGGGATGGTAGGTCCTACATAAGCACGAGAAATATTTTTTCCATCAGATGAAATGGATATGAATTTTTGTTTTGAATAAATAAAATAAATTTTTTATATGTAAAATAATTCTATTTTAATATGATCATGTTTTTAAAATATTTTAAATATGTGGAAGAAAAAGTTAAATAAATACATTAGGTTAAAAAAATTACACACTCTTTGAATTTCCTCATTCCGATATCTCCTAAAGAAAATAAAAAAAGTATTTTATGATTAAAAATATAGAGATTTTATATATTGAATTTAATAAGGTGTTTTAAGGGGTTTTTGAAACTCAGTGACTCATAATGATTGAGGGGGAGATGATAATTGGTGTTATTTTATAATTGAGGGGAGGGTCACCCTTCGAATTATTTCTATTGATAAACAAATATAAATTAATTTTCACATTAAAGAGGGACAAATGATATTATATAAATATAGGATGTATATAATTATAAATCACATATTCCATTAAAATTCATACAATTCTAGGTGATGTCTAAACCCTTATGTGTTTTTTAATACCCATTAACCCTATTTAATGAATATCTTGATAATAATATTTTCACACATTATGGGTCCATAAAGATACTATAAATGAAAATGTGACCCTTTTGTGGATAATGTATACGATTTTTAAACCTTCCCAATTAATTTTCTAATGATATTACTTTTAGGGATTTTAAATCAAATTTTAAATTATTATTTAACATAATATTCTATTAAATTCATTTTATTTACTATTCATATAATTTAATTTAAAAAATATCAAAAAAAAATAGTTTGAATAAAATCATATAAAAAAATTAATGAATTATTTTTTACTAAATTTTTCTAGAGCCCTAAAAATAACCTTTAAAATGTCCCATTAATTATTGTCAAACTAATTTACTTAATTTTTCATATACATGAACAAGAATTGTATCAACATTTTATAAGAATTTAAGACAATTAATTGACCACTAAAAAGTAAAAATTAATTACCAACACAAAAATATTATTAAAATTAAAAATAAACTTTTAAATATTTTCTTAACATGATTATGCTTTTAAAAAAATATTTTATAAATTAATGGTAAGGAAGTGATATTTTTTAATTTTATATTTCTTAATATAATATAAATTAATTTATCAATGGAAAATGAAAAAAATTATATATATTGCAATATTGAATGGTTATTGTTGAATAAAAATCGTCCAATTAAATATATTCAAGTATATGTAAGATGTTGAAGCATTATTTCATAGTTTTGAACATGTTCTAGCACTTTTAACATTATTTTGATGACTATATTTTTACCGGGACTATTATCTATAATGACCATATTTAAAAGAGACATATTTAAAAAAAATTAACCAATAGATAAAAAATGTAGATAATATTATTCCGGACTCAATTTATATAATCAATAAAAATAAATTTAATTATAAATACGTAAACACAATAATAAAGTGTTTTTATAAACACATGTTTCTCAGAAGAAAAATGAACTAATACCAAAACTAATATATTATTGATTAAAATAGCATTATATGCATTATTTATTAAAAATGGATCATATTTTATGTTAAAACAAAAATAAAAAATTATCATTTAAAAATTAATTTTTTTAATGAAGTTAAAATATTTTTTAAAGAATCGCATCATCACAATTCACATAAATATCAATCAATCCAAAATAATAATAACAATACACCAAAATCACACAATTTAAAGATAATTTAAAAAATTATGCCCATTTTTCATGTAAACTTTTTGATTGTTTTAATAAATAGTTATAGCATCCGTGAAAAAGTTAAATATGAAATATTTTTTTAACAAAATTTATTTTTTAGTCATAAAATGAATTTATTAAATATTGACAGCATATTTATAATGAAAAAGTTATTATAATTAAATTATACTAATCTTTTGTATAAAATTTTCATGTTTTTTATATTCCTATTCAATCTCACCAACCCAATGAGTTTTTTATAATAGATATATTTAAATAATATTATTTCATTGCTTATTTTATATGAGTGTTGTAATGGCTACATGCTATTCAATGTAGTGTTATTTTTAAAATAAAATAAAAAGTTAAAATCATTTGGGGTAAAAAAATATTCTATCCTTAAATAAATTTAATCCTCAATAGTATAATTTTTCTTTTATAAACAGAATAGAATACATTAATAATATAATATATATGCTTAATAATTAACAGTCATTTATCAGTTAGGATAAAAAAACTAAGTATGCGTGTACAGATATAACAACTACACTTGAAAATGTATTAATAAATATGTACATTGGTTGTTGAGTTTTACTTTCTGTATATTAATTGATAGGTATGTCTTTAGTTTTCTTGTTTTTTAGAAATTCCTTTACAATTGGATAGAAAATATAATTGAAATAACTAATATGGTTTCCACTAATTCTATATGAATTATTTTATCTATTTATATGAACATCATGATCATCATAAATTTTTCATGCCTGAGGGGAAAAAATAAAATTTTAGTGGATCATGATATCCAATAAAAAATAGTGTTCATAATTTTTTGGAATAATTTCCAACTACTGATTCCCCTCATTTCAAACCATCTAATAAAATTAAAAAAAATTAGCACGAGGAACAAAATATTGAATAAATTAAACAGTACAATTTATGAGAAATATCTACGATATCAATAATAGCACTAAAGGATCAATATTAACCATTAATCCATAATTCAATTTAACATATACTAGAATAAATCTGAATACATCATAAAAATATATTCTTACAAATTTACTATAATTACCCTTACTTCAAAACACAGAATAACAAAAATGGTTATATATAATGATGAGGGTCAGACTTGTCCTATAAAATCTCCAAATATACCTTCTTATATAATGTATTTCCAAGAAAACAAACATTTTAAATCTAGTATTCACACATTCTAATTTTCTCTAATAAATAATTTCCTTGGAGGGTAACATGAACGATTCTCCAAATGATTCACATACTATTCATCTCATTTATGTTGTAATAAGATAATATAAATAAACCCAAAAAAGAAAATATTATGGTTATCCTTGATTCCTGAACTATTTCATTAAATACTTCTATATTTTTTTACATTTGAAACACCAAATATCAATGATTTATTTATTTATCTATAACCCATTATAAAGAACACCCTTAAATAATAGTAATACTTTTTTTGAATCACTTTACATATTTTTATTGTTGTTTCCTTCTAGTATTTTCAAATCATGGATGTTCTACCCTTCCCTCAACTTCATATACCTTATTTCATTTTCCTTTGAAGACAAACATCATTTTCTATTCATGATTTCCTTTCAATATATATGAACTATAGAGTTTTTATTTTTAACCACAGTAGAACATTATAACTTATATTCATATGATGATTTGTTTTGAAAATAAGGTCATTCAAAGGCTCGACTTTATCCCTTCAATGAAAAACTGAATCTTAATTTTCATTTTAAATAAATAGTCGAATACAAGTTTTTATGAACTTGTAATGTTAGAAAAAAATATAAAACCTTCTTCTTTCTTTTAAATCAGAGGGATGAAAATCCTCTCCATTTCTATAGATTTATTTTGAGGAAATTATATCTAAAAAAATATCTCCTTAAAAGTTCTCTATTAAATTATCTCTATTTTATCATATTCTTTATTTATCTAGATAAAATACATATATTAATCTATATTACCATTCAAGTAATATAATAACAATATTTTATTTTCTATTTTATAACCCCAAAATGCATGAAATATCACTAAAAGGGACTTAATCCATTATTCATATACTAATGTATATGTAGTTCCATTAAAATAATGTGACATTTATAAAATAAATTTATCAAACATAGGTGATTCCCAATATAGAAGAATAAAATTCTATATAGGGAAAGGTTAATCTCAATAAAATTTTTATAAACCCAAATGTGGACACGCTTTTCTTAGTTCATACACCAACTATATTGGGTTTCTCTATATATTAATTTATATATTTACTACTACAATTTATTCCTTTTACTACACTAGGTGTCATATCTAATCAATGACACATCTTATGTTAGTTCATAATCATCATGAATGTTGATCAATAAAATAAGAATCCCTAGAATGGTAAATATTCTCAAATACCATAAGTGATTATCATAATTCTCATATTAGTAATGTCCATTTAAAATGACTATCTAATTATTCCTAGTAAAACACCTTCGATATTAACTGTAAAATCCAACTCTAGAAACTTGGTGCTAGTGTTAACTATTTTTCATTGTTACAAGTAACAAGGGATCTTGAGACATAGGATTAGTCAGTTTAGAAATCATGGGAAACTAAATACATATATGATTTCATATTACATTGAATATAAAATAACATATCAAAATAAATAATCTTACATCCTCCATATAATTGATAATATGCTTATACATATTTCAATGAAATGAATAAAAAAAATTACATGTGCTCATATGATCAGAATGAGATTAGTAATGTGTAAATAAGGTATAATCAATATATATGAGTTTATAATAAAAAATAATTCCGTTGAACAAATAATTTGAGTTTAATAAAAATTTATGTGAAATATCTCAATAAAAATAGCACATATAATAGAGACTGTATTCTAATTAAATTATTTGTATAATTACTAACATTCATTAATAATTCCATTCAATCATGATGTCATGAATAATATAATCAAGTGTTTATAACAATTATACATCTAATATTACCATATAGGCTTCTCTACAATGAAATTTATCATTCTATCAAAGCATCTACAACAATACATTTTTTATTCCATAATGGCCTCTCAATGAATGAATTATAAATTTATTGGTTAACAGAAACCAAATACCCCAAAATTATAGCATGAATTTATAGAATAATCTTATAAATCATGCCACATATTTTGTCTTTTTGGAAAAATTGATTCATAATATATATATATATATATATATATATATATAACTGGGATAGACCCATCACACAAACATCCATTACATTACTCATATTTGTAATGATAAAAAAATCTTTCTAAAAATTCCTTATTAGTTTAGAACTATCCATATTGAATCAACAAAACACAATATTTCCCTAGTAAACAAAAAAACATTCCTAATAACATTCTTTCTACAGATACAATATAAAGAAATAATATCTGCTTGAGACATATTCAAATTAATATAAATAGTTTTTAATTTATACATTGTATTAAAAATATGGACATAAAGAAGATAAACTATGTACATTGAATAATGGATATTGATAGACAATATGATCATAAGAGAGTGAATAGTCTCAATATAAGTTATAATAAATTATCATTAAAGGATGATAGAATCCCATTGAATCATTATAAATGAGGTTTTCAAAAAAAATATACTATAGAGAGTACAATAAAATTAATAAACTACAAATAAAATCCTTATATATTTGTGCTAAAATGTTTATATATATCACATTCTAAATTTTTTTAGCCATTTAAGGAAATAAAAGCACTTTTTATTTTAATATAAGTTTATTTACTTATTCCCAAAATATCATGAAAAAAATTTTATATGAATAAAACCATGTGAAATAGTTTAATAATATTTATGTCCAAGAATTATCATGATAGTAGGAAACTTTATTCATCTGGTAAACAAAAGAATAAATATTATATTCACACCATTTATAGATATAAATAAATCTAAAACAATAAGGAGATTACAGGTCAAAATTTTAAAGAAAGTAAAACAAGGGTAAATATTCCTTTAATAAATAAGTATAGAATTTTAATAAAATTATTTAAAATAACATAAATAAAATATTTAAATGGAAGAAAATGAATCCCAATCGAATTGGAATACAATGTCATTTCCCATTATAACCATTTATTTGGGCTTATGATAACATAGAGGTATTGAAAAATTAAATGGGAAAAATTAAAAAACATATATAACTAGACAATAAGAAATTATATGCATTTTAAAATTGAAATATCTAAAAAAATTAAAATTAAAATTAAATATAATCAATAATGAATAATATTTTTATGAATAAACCCTTACCACAAGTTCAACATTCCTCTTAAGTTCTATAAAAAATGAATATTAATTTTAGATTTAATATAAATATAAGAAATCATATTCATAGTTACCATAGAATACTTGATTCATTAATAAGATTATGTCACCCACTAATTGACAAGTCATTTTTAGCCACATCATCTAGGGTGTTAACTGTTTTGTTTTTAATATATAATTAAGTTATGTTGTTTCATTATTTTCATACTAGTTAAGATTTAACCATATATTTAATAATAGTAATTAAATAATAAAAAAATTATTAATTAAATACATTTTTAGATTCATTCAGGAGTGGTGGACATGAGAAATGAATCACAACACATTATAGATTTGCAAGCCCACACAAACCCACAAATGATATAATAATTTTCTACATTATGTAATGAAAATAATATAAGAATTATATTATATATTAAAAATAATAATTATTTAAAAAATATCATATATATTAATTAAATATATCACAATTACCATTCATTTGAGGTATTTACGAAAAGTTAATTACACCACTATGTAGAGATGGTGGGATGTATTCTTTCAAAAGATAATTATTCATTTATCATTGGATGTAATGAAGATAAATAATTTTTATTCCTCTATCATAATAAAATATAATATTATTAATGATACTAATATTATTATATGATCATGTTAATATAATATTTTAAGGATGTAGATGATGTAGATTGACAGTGCTTGTTTAAACTGGTCACCTTCTGAATATAGAACAACCTTTAGATCTCTCTTTAAGGATACTAGGGATGGTATTTTGAGAAACAATGACTATATATAAGGTATCTTTGTATGTTAATAAGATTTTTTCTCATATATTTTGAGTAAAAGTGGCTCAGGACATGTGATTAAGATAAGATAGGTGGTGTCTTATTATATGTGTGTGGAGTGGAACACATGTAATTTCATAATATATTAAATTAATATAAATTATATTCCTTTTAAAATGGTAAAAATTAATATATATATATATATATAAGACTATAGATAAGTCTAAATACTCTAATAAAATAAAATATATTCAATTTTAGGTGAATTTTTAACCCTTAGCTATTTGTTTCTACCCCTCGTTAATCATATTTTATGATTTCTGTGATATAAAAAGGTTTACATAATAGGGTTAAAGAAAGTTTCTATAGATGGAAATTTAAAAAGTAAGTGGATAATATTTGATATTTTAGACCATATATCATTCACTTTCCTAAATATATTATTTTTATTAACTTTAATCCATTTTATAAAGTCTTATTTGACATAAAATACCATCAATGTCATTTATAAGACTATTCACATAATTATTACAATAAAGTAGAAAAAAATTAATTTTGTTAGAATATAATATTCAAAATAATATATATATATATATATTATTGATCTAAAACTATCATGGGACGTAATAAATCAACAAATAAATATGACTATTAATGCATTTAAAATCTTAAACATGAATTTTCTATTACTTTCCCAAGCACTGTTATAGTATTTCATAATCATGCAACATAATTATTTCATCCCTATAAATAAAAATAAATTACAATCATAAAAGAACAATTCATTATAAAATATATATATATATATATAACTACACTAAGAATTTTTTATCCATATCACAAAATATTACTGTTATTCAAAGAAAGAAATAGACATTTTGGAATTTCCCAGTACTTAAAAAAATACAAAGGTATTAATCAAATAAAAATGAAAAATGGTATAATTACAACTATTAGAATGTTATGGTCAAATTAAACTCATAAAAAGAAATATAGTAATGATTACAGATGATTTGGAAGCCTTATTTCATAGTTTTTACTATTTTCTACCACTCAAGGTGATAATATTTTTACCAAGGTAAGTCATCAAAATGCTAAAAAAATGGAACTATTTTTAAATTCCATATATCTTATATAAAAAATAATACATTTTTTATTATTCAATTTTGGTAAATGGTAGAAATAAATTTAATATAAATTCTTAAGAAGTAATGAAAAATAATTTATAGTAAAAGAACATTTTGAATAAAAGTGAACATATACCAAAATAGATTTTATTGATGATTTGTATTGGATTATTTAAATAATTAAGAAACAATTATCATATATTACATTAAAAAAATTTAATACTAAATTAGAGTAATTAAGCTAATCGATTTAATGAAAATAAAAAATAATTTTTCAAAAAGCAATATTTTAACTATTCACAAGAAATAAATCTTTTATAGAAAAATATAAAACATCCATATGAAGACTATAAAGAATTGATGATTTAAAAAATTAGTTTGATTTTTGAAAATATATTTTTTAAATTTCTCACTAATTAAGTATAATAACCGTGAAAACAATAAAATAAAATGAATTTTTATGAAAATATATTTTATGTTTATTCAAATGACATTACTAAAAATTTTGTACTTATTTTTATAGTATTAAAGAATAATTTTTCATTATAAAAAAATTATAAAAAATTTTCAAAATTGGATAGTCCTTTTCATACCATTAATCAAAGAGAATTAATATAATTGTTTTATTTAAATAATAATATTCATGGGTTTGTTCAAACATAGTGTTTTGTGTGTTACAGGATATCAAATAAAATAATATTTTTAAAAGAAAATATGTGATAAAAAATTATGGTATTATAATTTTTATGTTCCAAAGGTGTTAGAAATCTAGTTTTGATATTGGGTTTGACATGAATATATTTAATCTAATGGTTCTAGGAGAGAGAAAAATCATAGAGGGGGTGGCTAAACATAGAGATACCATATATGTTAGTTCAAAAATGAATTAATAAATACATTACTTTATCATCAGGGGAACCGATAGAACACAAAATTTTCATAAGGTAAAAATTAATTTAATAAAATGTTGGTATTCTCGATGAAATAATAATATGGTTGAAATAAAAGATACCAGGAAGAGGTTATGGAAAATAAATTTGAACATTAGCAGGGTTATAATTTATAAAAAACCAATCTATAAATAAAAACATTTTTATTTAGATTGTTTTTATCATGGTATCATTTAAATATTTTACCTCGACGAGATGCATATATTGATGCCCTTCCTTCATGTTTAGTAGGAGGAAGGAGTATACATGAAGTACCCAAAGAGATTCATGAAATATGTGAATAAAAATATGTTTAACAAGTTAATGAATAATCATTATGAGATAAATTAAAGACTATAAAAGTGAATAATTAAATTGATACATTTTTGTTAAAATAGGGTTTCAATAATTCAATTTAGATTATTCTTATTAGCAAAATAAATTGGAAAATTAAATATTCATCATTTTTATTTTATATATGGATGATATATTTATTCCCATGTATAATGATACATGAATAAAGAATTTAAAATTTGATTTCTGAAGAATATTTTAAATTAAATAGCTTATAAAAGAAAATAATATTTTCTGGATATGGATCATGAGATATAGGAGAGTAATAAAATTCGCTCAATTTTAAATGGGCTAAGACTATATATGATCCAAATGTTTGGATGAACAAAATAAATTCTACAATAAATCATTTGGATCTAAATATTATGTCATATAAGTATAAATATCCCAAAATGGATATTCAATCCAAATACATAGGGGTATTTAAATGTTCATTAGTAATTAATTATTTTTATAATATATTATTATTGAATGCATACTCCTAAATCTAGTTCTATAAACATAATAGTTACATTGATGGATTTTATCTTGATAAAATTGACCTAATTTTATCGATATAAAATATACAACATCAAACAGAAATGTTGGACCACTTACATACTGTATTAATTTCCAAGTATATAGTTTTAGGGAATATGTAAAATCTATCACATAACATTACCCATGTCTCCAACTGTATATTATTTCCAATATACCTAACTCTTCTTATTCTATATTAAGTCATCCTAATATGCCATATGAAACTCTTCTAGATATCTCTTACCTAATATAATTCTTTATAACATGTGTAAATGTACAAAAAAGGTGTTAAATAATTCTCAGTATTGTTAAAAATAGGAATTGAATATAATTAATGAAAATGATATTATCATATGGGTATGAGAACAATGATTTTAATATAAGATAATACATACAGCTAAAACCTCAATCATGAAACATAAGAGATGATATAAATCTTTATCAAATACAGGAGTCAAAAGGGTCATAAATTTGTGCCATGTGAAATAAATCATGATTAAATGAATCATTATAATCTCAAGAAAAAAGATAGTGTGTTAGTAACATAGAAAATTGTATCCATCACCCATGTTTACTCATGTCATAAATAACTAGATCCTAGTTAAATTAATAAAAAATTCTATAATTAACTCCCTCATTCGTGAAATAGAAGACAATGAGCATTAATCAATGAATTGGAGAAATATATTGTGATCACTTAATGTAAAAACTATATCAGGCTCACCCATCATCATGAGGCATATCAATATCACCCATTATAATAAATAATTTCAATGTCAAATACATTAATATAAAATAATGAAGATTTAATTATCTTCATAATATATTATTAACTATCATTTATTTATATATAGTTGTACCTATGTAATTGACATGGGTAACATTATAATATTTTCAAAAAAATCAACATAAAAAATCCATAAAAGTATGGTATCATGAGGTATAATTAAAGGATATTTACAATACAGTTAAAAAACCTTTAAAAAAATTCTTTGATGACATGCTACAATAATCTCTTCTTTAGGTACATTTAATAATATATAATTCAATAACTTCTGGTAAAAAAATATTATAATAAAATAACTATGGAAATATATAGATGGATTTTCTCATAAAATAATATTAATGATGATGATAAAATTAATTCATTTTGTAATTGTTAAAATATGATACCTTTCATTATTATAGTAAATAAAAAAATTAACCAGTTGGGAAAATAAAAAATGACTCCTTTTTAGACATTATTATTAGAATATAATATACCTTAAAATAATTATAAACAATTAATTCATATAAAATAAAAAAAATTAGTTTTTTGGAAGACCATGGAGATTGAATAGTATTGATTCAAGACCAAAAAGAGAAATAAGGTTATTTATTCCTTAAAACCCTTATATGGATCTACATAGGTAAAAAGGGATGAAAATGAATGGAAATCGTGTAAAACAAAGAAATCACTAGTGGATGTGAATTGAGATGAGGATCATGATATTAATATTATAATTTTTTTCATAGGGAACCATTAACAAAAAACTTGAAAAGAAGTGAGATTGTAAAATAAATAATTTACAGGGTTGGTAAAATTCAAATAAAAATTAATTGATTGAGTGATTATGATATGGATACCAAATTCCCATTAATTATATTAATTTATTTGGTTAATGTTTATCTTGGGTCTATAAATACAACATAAAAACTAAAAATGGTGCATAAAATGAAACATATCTTAGGAAAATGAGAGTTTGACCAATAATTCTTAACAAGATTATATCATTGATGTTATAATAAATCAAGTATGTCATTACATGTAATAATATTAAATAAAAATAAAAATATGTACATAATACCATAACATAATTATAGGTAATTTCACATATAATATTTTTATAACATTGTGAATTAAGTATAATTAAAACTAATTAATGAAAATTGTGTTAATAAACCCCTTACCTCATGTCCAAAAAATGCTATTTATGTCTATTAATTTTGGTCTAATAGTAATATATGTATTATTTACTTGAATAACAACATTTTTTATGATTTAATAAATTATCACGAAAACATTTATTTAATTAATTTCAATGATCAATTTAATTACTTAATTTGGTAAGTTTATATTGGTTGTTTTTGGGATGATCTGTTGATAACTATAATATCCCATTTATAGGTTTACTCTTACCCATAGAGTCATTTTTACATAAACTATAGAATATTAATAATTATATAATTATATTTTTTATAAATTAAATAAAATTTTAGAGTAGGTCATTAAAAGTTGTCATAAAAAACAAAATATTTCGACACACGGGTTGGAAGTCCGTAGGTACACATGAGAAATGATTTAAATTATCATTATATTGAAGATAAAGATAAAAATAAAATATTATATTTAAATAATAACTATGATTTTATAATCACCCAAATAAATAAATTTGTCCCCATGACCATCTGTGAGAGTTAGTTTTTAAAACATAAAGTACATCACTATGTGGAAACTATAGTCTATACACACACATGTGTGAGGATTTTGTTTTTAACAGATGGAAAGGTATAAGAATAATTTAGTTATTATATTTTAGATAATTATTAATTTTAGTAATATCATATTTATATTCAATATATCAAAATATCCAACCACGTGTGGTAGTGATGAAAAACTCACCATGACACATCATAGAGGTGGTAGTCAAAATGAAAAAAAGAATAATGTTTTCATTCCACATAATATAACAAATGATATGAATAAGGGTTATAATGTATACATATAAATATTTAATTATATTTTTATACTTATGTTATAAATCACAATGGTTTGGAGAGGATTAAATGTGGTAAACAAAAAAAAGAAAGCACTCAGTTCTATAACTCTTCTTCAGACAAAAACCTAAGGTTTATAACCAAAAACGTCTTAGGATGGAATGATAATAAAAATAGATATAAGAGTTGGTGTGGAATTTTGGAAGGCTTATGGGTAGGTATTTTCCAATATAATGTGTGAATCAAAGAAGAGAAGTGGTTTACTTTTATAAGTGTGAGAGAGGGAACACTTGTAATTTTGAAAATTATTAAATTTTATTAATGTCTTACTGAATATAAATATCATCAAAATGATTCTTATTCTAATACTACATGATATGGTTTGGAAATATCCATAAAAATTGGATTTATATAACACTTTAGGTCATTTAAACAACTATCAGTTTTGTTTTAACCCTTTTAATCAATTTTAGCACTTACTATGATAATATACATTTTGACCAATGTTACTATTCATAATTTACAAAAAAAGAAAGTTGACTAATTAAAAAACATGGACATATTTTTTCAAATAATTATTATATTTTACTAATTTTAATTTCTATAAGTTTCATAAATAAATTTTAAAATAATAACATGAAACATGATGAATAAAAGTTAAAAAAAGAATTTATAAGACGGGAAATATTTTTATTCTAAAATTGATAAGATTTTGGATGAAAATGATATAATTTTTATTTATTAATAAAAAATTACAAATTTAATTCAAATATAATTCAAAAAATTGTTCATTTTAATTACATAATTAGAGAAATAATAGTTTCGATAAAATTTGTATTATTTCAGTATTCACTAAAACATTATTCCTATTAGAAAAAATAATTAACCATAATATAATTTTGATATTTTTATTTAATTAATTATATAAATATTATAAAATTAAATTTAAAAAGGTGATATAAATTATTTATAACAACTTTACATAAAATGTAATATAAACAACATTTGAGGAAACTATATTTTATAAAATAAATTGACTTTATTATCATTCCTTTATTAATGAATATAATTAAACAAATTTTAAATAATTAAATTAAGTATTTAAAATATTTATTTCATTATAATAATATATCAATATTAAATAATTTTGTATTTTATTATAAAATTACATTGTTCCCATAAAAATGTTTTATGAAAAAATATCTCTTACCTTTATAACATATTATCTTTAGTTCTGAAAAATATCATTAAAAATAACCTAATTAATATAAATCTAACAAATATATATATATATTATATATATGTGTCTAATTTCTATATATATATAATGTCCATATTAAATTTTTATATATATACTCACGTTATTCTCAAAATATATTCCTTTACATCTTTCTCCACATGTAAATATAATTCCAAATATTTTTAATTGTTTATATAGTTTTATTAGGTCATAATATTCATTCATACACATGATGATTAAGATTTTATATTTTTGGTATTTTAATATATATGTGCATTAACTACTCTTTTTATTTTTTTTAAATTTTTTTCATACTACAACGCCATAATTTATTAGTTATTAACATCAATTTTATATTTTATTTTAATAAATGTATAATAGATTGTTTTAGTTTGAGGTTGTGTGTATCACTAGATATTAGAAATAATATTCATTTATATTAGAAATACTTATAAATAATAGGGTGTTACATTCTCACCCCGATTAATAAATTGGGTCCTTGAAATTTTATCTTATGAATGGTAATCAAGGTTATAAAATTTGAGAGCACATTTTTTTAAAACAATATTCATAAAAATATTTTATAAAAAAGAACATTTTGAAAATATGGAAATATAAATATGAAGGACATATAGACTAACACATAACTAGGTTTTCAAACAAGTTTACTTTAGAGGGATGTAAAAATATAAACATGGAGGAGAAAATTAAGGTCTAAAAAATGATGGTTAGTGATTGTAAAAATTGATCATAGAAATTTTAATGTCTAGGATAAAGTGAATAACCAAAAACCATTAATAAATTCTGTGTGAAAAATACCATCAAATAATTGAGAAATTATTTCATAAAATGAAAATATTTTAATTTTGAAAATCATCTATATAATGGTGACCTATTGTTTTACCGTTAAAATATATAATAAGAAAAAATATTCTAACCTTAGTTCTTCAAAACAAATAAAATATATTTCATCATTTGGTTGTGTTTTTGATTTTTGTTTGACCTCTATCCCACACCATATTCAAAATAATTAGTATCTACAGTGAATTTTAAAATTCTTGAAGCATCATCTTTAAAATTATAATATTATCTAGATAGGGATAAAAATATAATCCTCTTATATATAAAAAATTCAAAATAGATACCATAATGTATTAACTTTCATATAAAGTAACAATATTTTTATCTCAAAAAAATTCACAATAACACCGAATGTTAAAAATACATAATTCTAGAAATAACTAACCCTTTAACTCAATTAACATAATTATTTTAAACATAAAATAACGTCTTAACCTCAAAAGATATGACATACCTTTTATCTTATATCCTTATAAATGTATGTGAATTATTCCTAAATAATCCATCATGTTGAATCACATGATACACTAATGGGTTACATGTAACATGACATAATTATAAATTTCCCTACATATCATTAGGTACCATAAAATACCATAACTTAAAATCTATTAATGTGAAGTTACCACGTTTACCTTATGATAAAACATAAACTTGTAAACCTATGATGGTATCCATATCTCTTAGTTCAATCAATCATGAAAAAATCCAAATATCCGAAGTTATCTAAACCCTTCTCTGAAACAATATACTGCATCTGTAAACCGAAAAAACTCATTCCCAGTGCTAAAAACTGAATCTATAAATATATAGCATCGATACAGATAAACGTGACCCAATTTTATCCATCCATAACATATAACATCGGACAAAAATATTGTGTCACATATATACACATGAACTTTTATATTTAGTGTTTTTGATAATCTTGATAAAATATTACATGAAATTACACATGTAATTCAGTGACTAGATTTACCAAAATACTAAGATTTCATAATTCTAAATTAATCCATCATCATATCCCATATAAAATACTTCTAGACATGTCTTGTTCAACATCATTCATCATTATACAATGAAGATATAACATAAGAAAGGAGTGTGTAGAAATAATTTTATAAAGGAAAAGTTGGCGTTGAAAATTTAATATATTTTGGGAGTATGATGTGTACATGTCATTTCAAATACAATGAGGATAACATAAGAGAATTTATATCCATGAAAACCAGGATTGTAATTAATATTATATGGAATCAATCTTTATAAATGATATGAAAAAAAATTGTAATTAATCAAGAGTCACGTGAAATTAATCATGATCAGATAATCATTATTAAATTAATTATATAGAAACCATGTTGGTATGATGTAAAATTACATTCATTATCGATTTCAATTGTTTTAGAAATAATTGGGGAGTAGTTAAATCCATATGTGAAACCTCCCTGATTAACTCCATCCTCACCACATTTAATGATATGGAATAACAACAAATTCATTAGGGATCTACACCTAGAATACCCATCACATATGCAATATATGTGTTACCCATCATCATGGTCTACATTGGGCTCATTCACCACCATCATCAATAATTTTCAAGTATCGTACAAGAAAGTTACGCATGAAAGCGTTGTTTTCATCATTAGACTTATAAGAACTAGTTATATTCATTGATATCATGATTTAACTATCAAAATAAAAAAAATATCATAACAATATATTTTAAAAAATAATCATAATCCGTCTATAGAAAAACTATTAATAAATTCATGATATCATATTATGAAAAAATTATATGAATGTTAAAGGATGTTGAAATTGAATAAAATACCGTGAAAAGAACATTTAATTTTTTTTACTAAAAACAAGATAATAAAACTCTTTCTGATATTTAATTTTAGAAATAAAAATTATTATAATATTGAGAGAATAAAATTATTTAAAAATAATAATGGAAAATATAATACTATGATTTTAATAATCCAATATTTATTATGGTGGGAAAAGTCATTCGGTTGATAAAGGTTAAAATAAAATATATTTACCATATATAATGAAACCCAAATGTTTCATTTATAAAAAATGAAAAAAAGATCATTTCTAAAAAATTGAAGGAATGTTAAAATGTAGTTTTTAATTATTTTAAAAAAAAATTCATCATAAAAAATAACATTCTTGAGAACATATTAATGATCATGGATATATAATAGAAAAGATTCCCAACCAAAAATATAAAGAAGGGAGATTTTTTCTTAAAATCATTTCAATAATCCCTTTAAGTGCCCATGATTATAAAATGAACGTAAACATGTAATCCTAATATATAACTATAGTTTAATTGTTTATATCAGGTTAATTAAATTAATATCAAGAATTATCTTCTAGAGAAACATTCAACATAAAAAAATCGCAATTATAAATGAGATTGTAACATAAAACCTTTTCTGCCTTCCTTACTTTTGAAAATAATGTAATTAAAAACTATAATATATTATGTCTCCATAAATACCATGAAATAAATGAATTTATATTTATAAATTCATTCATGTTATGGTTAGTAAATCATAAAATGGATTATTGGTGCATGAAATGAAATATGTTTCTGGAAAATGATATTGAGATGAATAATATTTATAAAGAACATATCATTGAACTCAGAAATTATTAAAAAATTTATAATGTATAAATTTTTTAAAAAGATAAATAAATTTATAAATAAAATAAAATAATTATATGTCATTTTATAAATAATCGTGACATTATAAAATCAATGATGTATAAGTTTAACGTATCGAATAAAAAAGTTAGTTAAGAAATACATTACCTTAAGTCCAAACTTTTTATTTATTTCCTTTTTAATAACATATAATAAACCAATATTAATTATTTTTTTATAGAAAATATTATGAGTTTATTAAATTATTATTGATAAACTAGATTAATATATTTCAATGACATATCTAAATACATAATGGGTTAAATCCACATCAAGTGTTTTCACGATGATTGGTCCCTACTTGTAATGATTTTAGTAGGTTGACTATAGGTAACTAGTTATTGTTACATCATATAAAAAATATTAATCATGACATAAATATATTTTATATATTTTATATAATTTTTTACTAGTTATGAAAAGTGGTATAAAAAAATTAACAGCTCATAAGGCAATTGTCCGTAGGATCATAAGGAAATTTTTTTACAAACAATGAATAAAAAATAGAATAAAATAAATTGTGTAATAAAAAAATAATTACCATGTTATAAACATCATATATAGTCATTAAACCATCCATATGACTACCAATGAGGTATATTTCTAGGAAAACATAGGAAATATCTATGTGGAATTTGTGGTCCACAAACACACATGTTTGATGACTCTTTTTTAATGGTTGGAAGGATTTGAATATATATGATACATTATATATCCAGTCTAATAATTTAATCATGAATAAAACGCACACATACAAACAAAAAAAACACACACACGCACATTTTTCATTAAATACACAATAATAACCATCCTTGCGAGCACGTGGTGAAAAAGAAATCATATCTCTTCAGGGAGGTATTAGTACATAAGTACACATAGAAAAAGTTTCTATTGACCATATAATGGAAACTTTTATGAGTATGGGATATAAAATAACCATAATAACATTTTAGTATATGATTGATACTAATTTTATTATATCAGAATGGATAGATGAGGTTTGAAGGAGGTAAAACAATAAATAAGAAAGAAAACACTAAATTCAGAACTATACATCTTCTTCAACATACATACATTCGTTTACGCACTAAATAAAAACTTGATGGATTTAATTTATCACAATGAGATATTAAAAGAATAAAATTATGTATGATATTGTATGCAACATGCATCAACATTCTTAAATGACTCACAAAATATATTTCCTTTATAACATATTTTTTAAATTTGATGATCTGAGTAGTGGTAACTACCTTTGGATATATATATAAATTCCAAAATCATTATGACCTCAATACCATTTTTTATTTCCAAACATTTTTAAGGGTAGGAGAACCCTCACAGTAGTAATGTTGAAGCCCCAACTAGTATAAATATTTTTTGGAGAACAATTTGAGACGATTAGAATCAAAATATCTAAATAATATCCAAATAATAGAGTTTTCATGGGTGTCACGATCGTCCCTCAAAATTTCCTCATAATATTTCAGTAAAATTCCCCAAGACTAAATATATTACTCCAAGTCAATCCTCACAATGTTGAGGCCTCTAATCAAGACACAGTTCTCCCAATCAATCCATTTACCTTTCCCCTTTGTCATATCCACTCTAAGAATTCTCCCCAAAATTTGGTTGATGTTTTCTTATGGTGCCTTAATATCCAAATATTTCTCCTCCATTTCTTCATATGAGTGAATAAGAAGATCATTGTGACTCAACACCGAAGCAATCAGTTTTTTAGAGTCAAAAAGAATATCCGCCTCACAGTTTTGATCAGGAGGATGTGCAACTCGCATGTCTTAACTCTCCAACCTAGGAGGATGTGAAACATCTATTGGGGAGGGTGAGAAGCAACTAGGTTCTCTTTACCAAACTCTTCTTGACAGATAGAATCCCTCGCGATCATGCTAGCATCTTCACATGTCTTTGAAGGAGGTTTACCTTTACTTGTGGACCTAGTTAAAGGAGGACTGGGAAAGTTGGAATAGTATTTTCTTGGGAGAATCCTCTAGGAATTCTTGATAAATCCTTCTAAATCTATAATTGTGTTATTTCCCTACCGTGAAGAGGATGTAAAAAATCCTATGCAATCCCAACATCCTTGTACATAGTAGTGGATTCCAAAACAGAGCCCATATTCATAAGGATGACCTCCCCTCCCATATCAGAATCCTCACCATGTCCATAATCCTCAAAAATACCTTCACACGAATCATGAAACTCACCTTATCCTAGTAAAACAAACCAGTTTTCAGAATGATTGAAAATAACTACATATATTATTATTTTAGCATTTCAAGGTTTGTCTTGCATGGCATGTACCGAAATGGCTGGACCACATGCTTGTACAAGTCCACGACCCATGTATTTAAATTTCATAGGAGGTTCATCTAATACCTTGTTTTGGGGATCCTAACCCATTGGGTTTTCTGCATCAATTGCTTCATTATGAATGCATCCTTGGGTTGAACCATCTACATGCCCATACCAAAATCCCAGTGATCCAACCTGTCATTGTGCCCATCCAATTCATGAACCGTAACTGCCTTCTCACTGCCCTTATCCCTTCATTTAGGAATCTCACCGAATAATTAGAGAGAAACAAAAACATTTTTCAAGAGGTTGAAAATATCAAAAACATTTGGTTTTAGTTGAGCATCTTTTGAAGCCTTCCTAGGTCCCTCCATTTTATCCCCATCACGAACTTGCACTGGCAGCTTGTAGATATCCACAAACCATGGTCCAAAACTCACTGGTACATTCTATTTTTGGAGAAAGTGATTACACACTTCAACCACACTCAGGTTGACACCAGAGGGACTTTCATGTATTCTATACTCATTCAGACTAGTATGAACGACCTCCCTATGATGAAAATGGCTACGGTGGAGTATATATGATAAATTTCCCAAGCATTGACATGAAGAACAATAGTCTGACCTTGATTCAAAAATCATTGATTACCTACACTGAAACTTTTTGCCCACTGTGATCCAAATCCAATCTATAGGAGGCTTAGAAACATCCACTTCCACACATATAGGTGGGGAGATAATGTGACACACTAAGTTGATATGGCTATTCGAGCACGAGAAATGCCCAACTAGATTTTCCATCATTCGAATAATCGAGGGGTTTTGAAAAGGAAGAGGAAGACCAGGAAAACATGCACAAATAGCAATAGTCAGAGTATCTTGTTTCATATAGAAGTCTTAGTACCATTGGAATATATAGAACTGAGATTCGTTATAGGTTTGAGGAGCTCTAGACCAAGAAAGACTTAGGTACCCCTCCAATGAGAAGTGCACCATAAAATGATGGTTATCAAGAATCCTGATGGTAGCGTTATACTGTAATCCCTAGTCACCGAACACAAACCCATCGAAAGCATCAACTGATGGATGATGGTTCCGAAAATGGGCCCCCAAGGTCTTGTTGAAGAGCACTAATTCTTTCAATAACTCTGAGAGAGAAATGGAAAGATTATGGAAACCCATGTACCGATCAGGGGATTTAGGGAAAATCTCAATTTTAGGGAATGGTAGGGGGAATTCTAGATTTGGGAAAGCAGAGAAGGGTGGAAATACTATGAGGGGTCCCTCTCCCTCTGATGGGGGAGGGACCGGATCTACGACCAACACAGCCTAGATCCAATGGAATCACCAAGCGCCTGATGCCATCGCCGCCCAAGCACGCCCCAAGTGTCTTTGAAATTAAAAAAATAAAATATCCCAAATCAATATGAATTTATTTAGATGTTCTTAATAAATTTGAAATCAACTTTTAATAAAGTTTGTTTTTCAGCAAAAACAAATATTTCCTTAAAATATTTAATTTTTTCATTTTACAGGAAAACATAATAATAAATATTTGAACATTTATAAATATTATTTTATAAAATTAGCATATAATATTAATGAAAAATATCAAAATTAACTATGAAAACAATTAATTTATTTTTTGTACATTTTTTATATTTCCATGAAAATTTAATGTTACGTGTCTTTCAAATATGTTCATTAGTTTTCATGGAATCATGTAATCTAAAAGTTAAAATATGTTTTAAATTGTTATTGATTATTTTTATAAATAATTTTAGTTATGATAATCTGAATTATTTATATTTAATAATAATTTATATTTATTTTAATAATTTTATTTGAATGATTAAAAACGTTTTTTCTATAAAATGTTTTTAAATACACACTATTTCACCATTTTAATTAATAAAATAACCCCCAATACATGAATATTTAAATTAAATGTATTAAATATAAATAAAATTATATTTAGTGAAATTAATATAACAAACATTTATATCCATATTGTTAATACAAGATCATCTATTGCAAGAAAAAGTCATTTATTGAAAGACAATTTTTCGATACGTTTTTTGATTTAATATGAAATTAAATTATATGTATTTTTTATTATAGTTTTCAAAAATTGATTATATATATTGATTCATAATAATTAATATTATTAAATAATCATAAATTAAATTTTTTCCTAATGATTTAACAAAAAAAGTAATCGTACTGAATTTAAAAAATGGTAAATGTGAGTATCATTAGAGGTAAATGGAATAAATTTTTTTTAAAAAAATTTATTTTTGAATGTTGAAGGTGTGGATCGACCATATAAGTCCTATAATCCAACATTTATCAATTTTAACAAACCATTATTGATAGTGATTACCCAAAATTGTATAGTCTTGTGTATCTACAAATATGTCATTGTTCCCCAATTACAAATGGTCACACCTCCCAAAAACTACTGACACATAAAAAGAGATTCTGATAAAACAACCATGCCAAAATCTCTTCCCAATATTAATATTCACATTCTACTGACCCAAGGGTCCTTAAAGAGAGATCCAATGAATGTTATTCTATGCAAAGGTAATGGTCTTTACTAAGGTCCTTTTTATTACCTTTTCATTTTAAATATTAATATACATATTAGTATATCCAATTAATTGAAACATTATATCCTACGTACATATATTATGTTATGTTAATATCATAATACCTATCTTTCTCCACTACCTTCAAATGGGAATCTTAACCATTTTTATTATGTAAGTTGGACTACTGCCTCACAAAGCTATGTAATTTATTTTCCTTTATATCCTTAAAGGGTTTTAATAATGATGAATATAATGTTTTTATATGATAACCATGTCACTTAATCATTTTATAAATAGAACATATCACATTCCCTCTATACTTTCCATCCATATCAAATTGATATAATTGTTCATGTGTGTGGAGTAAAATTACCTCATGAGTTGTTAGGGTTTGTTTATTATTATTACATCACATGGATAGTATAATTATGATTTTTAAATAAATAATATTATATTTATGATATTATAATTAATACAAAATTATATAATAGAAAATTCTTTCTTTATATCTGGATTTTTGAAAAATAGAAACGTTGTTCACGTGTATGTATCACCTACCGTATCCATTATAGAAATATAGTTCATTTTTAAAAACATTATTTAATAGTTGTTATTAAAATTAATATAAATTATTGAGAACTATAATTATTCCATGATTAATATTTAATATATTATAGAAGAATTACCCCTTTCACAATGTTCAACACTGTGATTCCATTTTGAAATTGTGAGCTGAGTGTTCTGAAAGCACGTGACATAGAGATAAGTGACTATGTTTTTAAATATTCTACAAAAATAAATTAAGTAAATAGTTTAAGTAAAATAGATTAAACCTATTAAACCTTCTTACTAAAACAATTCATTGATTTAATTTAATTTTTCTATGAAATAATGTTAAAACATGAAATGTATGAACTCAAGCTAAGGTATTTATCGTCACAATTAACATTCGTGACACATATTCCATATACATACATATTTTTGGTGGTGTATAAATAGAACCTTTTAATGTTGAATCATGAATATACTTTTCTTAATGGTAGTATAGGTTTAATTTTAATTTACTTCTTTAATATGGGTTATGACTAAAAAATCACCAATGTGGTAATACTTTATTTCACATTTTAATCACTATTAAGAATTGTTTATCTTTGAGCCTCCAATAATTGATTATTTTCTTATTTATATGTTAATTATAATTAATTTATTATGCTCTGGTAATTTATAAAAGTTTCATGTTGAAATATTCTTTTCCTCTCATTTCTTTTACAAAAAATGGTGGAAATTTGTTTATAAAAAGATGGCGTTATTTTTCTATTCTTTTACAAAAACATTTTCTTATATATCCATGTTTTTAAAAAATATATTTCCATGTATCTTTCTATAATTCTCTAAATGATTTACAATGATGTTTTACCCATGTATTATATTTTAAAAATTGTTTTTAATGGAATCATCCTTTTATTTTATGAATGAGGTACTTTATCTTTTTTAAAATATTATAAATTGAATATTATTTAACTTATACCTTTGTAACACATGTTACTCTTTATTTTCATGATTATTACCCTACGGGGATTTTTAGATCACTGATTTTGTCTATGTATTCCCTAAACAATCTAATATAGGTTCAAGAGATCAAAATTATTAATGATCTAATTTTGGATAATAAAATAAAAAAATTCTATTTTAGTCTTAGATTTATGTATTATGAACCATGTAATCTAAATACTCTTGGCCTAAAAAAATTGCAGTTTCAATTATTGTATGTTTATAATAAAATTTTTGGATTTATATGTGTAAAAGGATCGGTTCTATATAGATGGTAACCGAGCAAAGACTTGTTATTTTGGTTGTTTATTAAAACAAAAATTTACTTAGAACCATTTGGATAAAAATAAGAGAAAGACCTAGTATATTAAAATATCATATAATTTTTTTTTATAGAGTAAGTGGGTTTTATATTATTACATCCCTATCTAGACACAAATGTGGATGTGGCTCTATAATAGTTTAAATTAGGGATAATAACTTTAAAAATGGAACATTATACTCTACTAGATCATCACCTATGACATAAAAATGGGTCATTCAAAACACCTGGTTTAGCACTCCATGGGAATATACATTTAAATTCATAAACTCATTAAAACCCATTATTAACCATTTGAAAAAATTTCTGGTTAGAAAAAACAATTTGTAATATTACCATAGAAATCTTGTATTGAAACATAGATTCTAATAAGTCAATATATGCTTATAATATATATGTTATTCTTTCTGTGCTTATGTGTTTCCCATTATTTATGTTAATCAATTATTATCTTGTTTCATTTTTTATTTTTAGCCAATGATGAGATATAAAAGAATGAATGAAAAAAATAAATGTGTTAGGAGATGTACTGATTTCACTAATGGTATTCATAACCTAATGGGAATTGATGTTAAAAATTTTAAAACAAAAAAATGAGTTATCTACATTTATGATTAATAACTCAAACATAGTTTAAATTCAGAAAAAAGAAATGAATAAAAGGTTGACATATCATGGAAATAAATGATTTAAATCTAATATAGAGTAGAAAATTAAATTCCTATTTTTCAAACGTATTAGAAGAGGAACTAGGGAGCACGCCTTAAAATAACTGAACGATAATAATTGTTTGGAAAAGGTGGGGACAATGAAGCTAATTTATGAAGAATAATAACGAGCTTGGGTAATAAGATATAAAGAAATAATGTTCAACCAAAGTCACTACTAAATGTTAAGTGTCATAGATATAGGATACATGGTCATTGTCCAAGTCAATTCCAATATCCAAGGATTAATTCATAAAGTATGATGTGGTGAAAATATTTTATGTTTAATGATTTATTTTAATAGGTTTTTTATATTAATAATTATGTGGTCGAATTATTTTTCTCAATTGTATGATGGTTATAAGAACCATGAAATCTATATAGATCATTCTGTAATAATATTTCCTTTCTAATTTTCATTAATTTGATAATTAATACAAATTACCTTGAATGGTTATTTAATTGTAAGGTTATATTCTATTAAAAACACCTTATTATGGAAAATATAATATTGTATTAATGCTGGATGTTGAGGTAATTATAATCAATTATAATTATATAATTTTATTGAAAACATATGATATATAGAATACATTAGTGCCTAAAAATTTAGTTTATGATTTATTTAATTTTGAGGACACTCATAATTGTTTTTTGAATGATAAAATAATTATATTAATATAGTTTTAGAAAACATAAAACTCACATGTTAGATGATATGTCATTGTATACAGAAAAGCCATAGGGATTGAATAGACAACTGAAAATAAGTATTTGTAAAGTGCTTACCACTGGCTAATGTAATGTATTGGTTAGTATGATTTTATTTTTATATGAACAATTTTATGGATAAAAATTATTTTTACTTTTGGAAACATATTATAGGATCTAGTATTTTTTAATTTTCATTCAATTTAAGGTGTTAAATGATATGTTTAAAATTTATCCTTCGAATTAGATATATGTAAACCTTATGTATATCATGTGTATTTATATGAAATAATTGTTAGGAGGAACACAATTAAATTAGTTTATATATATTTTACATTGTATTTTTTGTTATTAATTTTTATAATATTCTACGTGGAAACCGTGAATGAAATTTTGATGTAAAATGTATTATCACATCAATGAATTTTTATAAATTTCTTCAGATTGTTGAAAAAATTTATTTCTATTCAATTTATAATGATATAAGGAAAACACTATTATTATTTTTGGGTTCTTATTAACTATTAAATGTTAATTTTAGTTCTTTAGGAATACCGATTTTCTTTTAGTTATTCATTCATTGGAGTAAGAGATGAATCCAAAAAATGATCAAAGAAAAACCATAAGATAAAATTATTCTGATGAAAAATAAATATTTAAATTATATTTTATAATTTTATTATTTTATATGGTATAATTATTCCTCATGTTTGGAAAAATCACCTTTATATTAAAATAAAATTTTATTACAAATTTTTTTTGATTTTTTAGTCCTTTAAAATGTTAAATATTTATGGTTTAGTGATCATTAACTTTATCCCTTTCATAAAATCTATTGATATCAATGAACACACTATCACTGAATCATCATTTCAGAATTATTCTTTTCTTCCATGTCTATATATTATCATATAACTAATGGTTTCCTACAAGGAATCGTAATTAGGGGTTACTATAGATGACCTTCATTCTTCTGTTTTATCTTTCCAAAATGATGTTTTCTTAATTCTTTACATGATGTGGAATTTCAAAAAAGGTTAATAAAAATTTCAAAACATTAAATACTTAGTTCAAGATCAATCTATGGGGGATAATTTTATTAAATTTGGGGTGGGGATAATGTAATACCCAAATATTTTAAAATAAGTACATTATGTTCTATAGCATATAGGACATAAGAAATAAAGATTAAATAACCATCAAACTATATTACCCCTAAAACATCGAAAATAAATTGGTAGATTTTAAAATTTTTTGATATATACAAAGGACATACTCAATTCTAATTTATTGATAATTACATAATAAAATTTAACGATACTTTTAATAAATACTTTTTATTCTACAAAAACAAATATCCTTTAAAACATATTTTATTAATTTTTTATAGAAAATATTAAAATAAATTTATTGAACATTCAAAAAATATAATATATAAAATTAAAAGAAATTTTTAAATCATTATACCAATATTTAATTATAGTTAATTTTTTAATTTTATTTAAAATATATGATTTTTCAGTAAATGGTGAAAACATCTGATTTTTAAAATACAATCATTTATATAAATTAAATGATTTAATTTAAAATTTATATTTTTTAACTTATTCCTAAATTGAGATATCATAGAAATTATATTTTATAGTCTAATTAATTTCATTTTATTCATTAATTTTCATCATTTTTGTGTAATTTTATTTTTATATTTAAAAATGCAGTTTTCTAAGAAATCTTTTTAAATGTATAAATCATCACCATATTAATTTATTAAAGTAACATTATATTAAAGAATTATTTAATTATGATTAACTTATTATAAATATAACTATGTTAATTTAAATTCATCTGATTATTTTCATTGGTCATAATGATAATACAAGTTAATTTATCACAAAAAATGTATTTATTGAATACCCATTTTCAACACTCATTGAGGGTTTAATCTTAAGTTGAACTCTTACAAAAATTTGGTTTAATTTGATGAAAAATATTACATATTTATAGTCTTGATAATTAATATTCTTAATTATTTTATATTAATTATTGTCTTAAGGGATTGGAAAATAATTAAAAAACATGTTACATTGATGAAAAAATAAATTGGTAAATGTAAAAATCCTTGCATAAAATTTAAATAAATTTTATAAAAAATGTCTCTTTTTGAATTTTGTAAATATTTACTGACCATATAACCGCTCAAATACATAATTTATAAATTTATTATGAAATTTTCTATAGTGTTAATTCCCATTAATAAATGGTTTATGGGTATTTAAAAAAATATCACTTTTGATTATAAAAGGCACCCATATCCTAACAGATTCGCATGTATCAATCCATTGGGATAATATAGAACCTTCCAAAATCTCTCCTTAAAGTACTTATAAAAATTATAGAGCTTATGGACTTCTGAAAATTCAATCCTTGGGGTCCTTAAAAAGAGATACAGGGGATTTTCATCTATGTGATGGTAATCATTTTCACAATGATCCTCATTTTTACTTCATCATTCTAAAATAGAAATTATGTAATAAAATCAAATTATAATAAAAAATATATATCATATTTACATATATGTTATTATTTTTTATATCATAATATTTTCTCATATATTCTTCCATCAAATAGGAATAAAATCTATCGTTTGTGTGTACATTATATTACCTCCTTGCGAACCAATGTAATTCATTATCCGTCATCGACCCCAAAAATGTTCCATATTTTGGATTTAGTAATTATCGATTATTTTACTGAAATATTGACCCTTTTGGAAATTTAACATGTTTAATACATTCTTTCTCTACCACCCATTAAAAAATTATAACATATTTTGTGTGTACGGCTTGCCTACCGGCTCACGAAGAGATGTGATTCATTATTTACTACCAAATCATGAAGATGTTATATATAAGTGTATTTAATGAAATAATATGATATTTATTATATATTTTAATTATTTAATTATAAAATATTAGTTACCTTTTAACCATCATTATCAGTGAAAATGGAAAATTTAATCATGCGTACATAAAACCTATTGTCTCCATGATTATAATGTAGTTATATTTCATAACCATATTTCATGGTTAGTTTTATAAGTGTAATTTATCTATAAAAATAAAAATTAATTCATGATTATTATTCTTGAGATTTTTGAAGAATTAATAATGTAAAAAACCAGGCCGGGTCGCCATCCGACCCGATGCCCGACCCGGTCCGCAACATTGCCTAAAGGGCATTCCCGATCCCCACTGGCTAGCACAAGTTCCCGGGTATGAAACATTACATGAGAATGATTTACCCAAAAATAGAAGACAAAAAAATAACTAACCAGATAAATAAACTGAAACTAGAAATAGACAACGAAACACGCCTTTAAAATATGAACATGTTTAAAGTCTACAACTTGAACCAATAACTAAAAAGAAAATATTATAGGGGAAACTAAAACTCTTACTCAAACCTCCCGGTAAAAGAGAGGCCACATCAACACCACTATGCATGACAAGACCAACTGCAACCTGAACCACCATCACTGAGCACGATGTCAAAACATGGAATTCACAATAAACAAATCTATATACACCCAAAGGTGTATGTAGGGTGTGAGCCAAGAGCCCAGTAGGACGTCACCCAATAAAAATGTTCCACGTGTAAACATTAAATGGAAAATACATTTTCAGGCAAAATTAATGAAAGGAAACCATAGCTTAAACAACATTAAAGAAACAGTTTCTATAATGAAAACACTTTTAAAGAAAACAGCTTAAACCAAAGTAAACACTCATGCATATAAGAAAAGCCTAAACCTTCAAAAAAACACAAAAGTTGCACCGTATTCCGATGGTGAGTGTATAGTATTCTAGGAGGACTAAAAGTGGGAGAGGCCCTAAAGGTAATAAAAAAAGGAATGGGAACCTAGAACCCCATGTATCCATGCACAGTATAGGAATCACAACGAAATATGTTCTTGTGCACGAGCCACTAGACAGGGCAACACATCCATAACCTAGTGGTCTTCGATCATCTCCAATGTATAGTTAGTGTTGTAAGTGTCAATCCAGCAAAGTGAAACTAGGACGGAGCCACTCCCGTATCACTTGAGCGCTAGTCTAGTCCACCCACCTAGTACCCAAGCTTCCCCTTTTTGTGCTCACATGTTCAATTTCACATTTCATGTCAAACTCAAACAAATAAAACAAACAGGGTGCAACATAAACCAAACTCCACACTTACACACACACCGAAAACCATTTTACAAAGTACACGCGGTAAAAGACTTTACCCAACTCAAATAAAACAATTTCTACATTTATAATAATGTTTTATTTTAAACAGATTATATTTTTAATTGTTATCAATTTTATTAAATCATATTAAATTCTTGGTAAAAAAATATTTAAAAAGAAACATAACATGACTTAACACACAAAAACAACTCAACCCCCTTTCATGACAGGACACACTCAACGCCACATCAAGAATAAAAATTTCACCACTTTCATTAATTAATAACCCAACCGCACTGTTAAAAACACATTTTACCAATTAAACAAAACAATAGAAATTTTATTAAGCAAACCAGAAGATATAACATGAATCTAAACACCAAAGATGAACTAAAATTCCTTTCTTGAACAAACACATACGAACTCTACACCAGATCATAAACTGCGCACTTTGCGCATTTTCACAAAAGTAAACACAAACTTTATAAAAAACTCTAGAACACAAACATTGCACATTGCATATATGAAAAAGATAACTACACATGTTGTAAAACACTAACAATTGACTAAAAGAAAGTTTCCAGACAAAGAACACACATGCACCGCATAAACATACTACTAAACGAAAATAGTGCATAGACAAACATCAAGATAATAAAATCCGCACCCATAAGAATTAATCAAGTAATATTATAAATTAACTAAGCAAGTAAATTAACTTATCGGATAATGTTTAAATGCATAACCACCTACCTTGTCAGAGAAGACTTCACAACCATGGTGTGCAACTACCATCGCACATCAACCACACCTCCAACAACCTAGCGTGAAATCAAAACAAGGAAAATTCCCCCAAAACCACAAAATTAAACCCCAAATGAAAAAATATTTAAACCCCCTAAACACAACCTAAAATGATGGAAAGCAAATAAACAAATAAAATGAATAAATGAGGAAAACTAAACCCTACAAAGAGTGGGTCACCGAACAGGAGTCTGTACGGTCTAAGCAGGGAGGACAGAGTGTGGCAGAAGGGCCTGGATGGGGTTCGGGAGCGTTGGGATTTTATGGACAAGGTAGGGGGATACTCGCGTGGGAGTCGCCGGAGGTTGCGGCAAGGGTTGCAGGGGGAGGCACAACTGGTGTCTGAGGGGTGCAGGGTGGTGCGACGGTGGTGCTGGCCGACGAAGGAGGGGGTGGGGGGAGTGGTGTGAGGTGAGTTCGATGGCGCGGCATGGTGGGGTTCCAGGAGTGAAAGAGGTCGGCACACACTACTGGCCGGGAACAAGGGTCTCTGGCAGTCTGGAGAGCTGCGTGCTTAGGATATGGGGGGTGGTGGTGCAATCCGGAGTGCCACGGGACTCACCGAACGGGAGGAGAGGGGCTGCTAAGGTGAGGTGAGGACGCCAGCAGGCCAGCTGGGAGGCGCGTCGAGGGAGAAGGGTGTGGGAGGGGAGGTGGCGTGAAGGGGAAGGGAGATGCGGGATTGTGTGCTGCATAGGGAGAAGGCCAGGTGGTGGCCCATGCGGGAGAGAAAAATATAGAAGAAGGGGGGGGGAGCGGCCAAACCCTAACAAAGGGAAAGAAAAAAACAAATAAAAAAGTATAAAGCTATAATTATAAGTAAAAAAATTAAAATAAAACTAATAATAAAACTAATAATAATAAAAAAAATAGTTATAAAAATGATAGTAATAAATTTATAGTAATAAAATAAAAGTTACAAAAATTATAACAATAGTAATAAAAATAATTATAACAATTACATCCCCAAATAATAATATTATTGTGGTCATTGAAATAATTTACTTAAATTCCTATCAGCTTTAATTTTATTTATTTATCATAAAGTCATTTTATTTAATTAATTGGACATTATCAGGTCACCCGGTGGACCAGTCAAGGCTGCGCAGTTTCAAAAATGTTCCTCGCCCGAGTCATGCCTCGCCCAAGGCCGCGCGGCTTCGACCACGGTGCACTGAATATTGTGAAGGTCAAAACGCTTCTTTGTCAGCACAAAAGTGAAAAACCACAATCGTTCTCGGCCCACATTTCATATAAAAATAATAATAATACCAATTAAAAGAAGATAAAATTATAAGATAAAAATTAGAAATGAGACATAGCCTAAAAGCCAGGTGTGAGAAATACTTTTTTCATGGTCAACAGAACAACTTCGTTTTAAAATTTTGTAATGAGAATCATCAAAACTCCCAAAGTGGACATATTTTAAAAAGTAATTAAATATTTGATGAATATAAATAAATAAAATTTGTAATGTATAAGGTATTAAACCCAGAAAACAAATGTATGAAAATTAATAAATGATATAATTATATTATATAAATGATTGAGGTAAAAAAAGTCAAAACATGTGGTAGACAATTTTGCATCTCTCATTTACTTATATGGGATATATACCACATTCAAAACATATTTGTTTTGGGTTGTGTATATTCTTTAACGACTCAAACTGTTATAAATAAAATTGCACTTTTTATTTTATTTATTTTATTATTAAATAATATGGTTGTGGAGAACAAATGAACTCATTTTGTTTTATTGAATCAAATTGGATTTAAGAGTCCAAAAAGCATCATTAACATTTATAATATAGTTCTTGAGGAGTGAAAATGTGAGTAGTATAAATATATTATATTAAAAATATATTTTAAAAAGAGAAAAGAACTGATAGCCTCAACCAGTATGATTATACCCAATGAATCTCAATTACCCGAGCTTCAAAGGGAGATAGTGTATATATGATTCTTCCATGATAAATCCCAACATGTGATCCAATATCCTAAGCATTAACAAAACCATTTCTGAGATATGTTCAAGATCATTGTGATCAGATCCCAAATAATGTTCAATAAACCACCCCATGAAATTCCCACCATCATTCCCCTTACTCTTATAGTGTATGCTAGTGTATAAAGGTGTATGTTTTAGGTATCTATAAATAGGAATATTTATATTATTTTGTATTGAATAATGAATATATTTTCATATCATTATAGTTACTTTGTAAATGTATTTTATTATAAAAAATGAAAAAAACTTAATATTAAAATTTAATTAATGAATATATGATATAAAACTACTTTTAAATAACTATTATCTTAATAAAACAATATTATTAAATTTTTTACCAAATATAAAGGATCAAATAATTAAATGAAAATTTTATTCATTTTGTAAAGGTGTAATTTTCGAAAAATACTCATTTCATAATAGATTTAAATATTATTTCAAATAAAAGATATCCAAATATTGAGAAAATTATTTTGATAAAATGAATATTATTTTTGGACAAAGAGCATTGAAATTATCTAGAAGTGTATTTTTCATAATTTTTGGTTACACTAAAATTCTCAAATGAACTTTAAAAACCGTATAAATATAAATTTTTTTATTAAAATATAAATACCCAAAACTTATTTATTAATTACTATAAATTTGATCCATGACAAAATATATGTTTTTTTATATAAAATAGTGTGATTTTAAGGTTATTATTTTAATTTTTTAAGCCATTGAGAATCGTCCAAAAGATATAATATATTTTTTTGGTTTTAAATCCTTTCTATAAGAGTGTGACTCAACTATAAAAAATCAAGAACATTGTTTTATTATGTTATACCCTTTTATTATAAAATAATGAAAAAAATTCTATTTTTCTAAATCACCAGATGGTTTTTGGTTTTGGATAATTTATTATGTAGAGTAAGAAACCTATATAATAAAGAAATACCCCTTGTTTCTTATATAAAATCACCCATGATCCTATTTATCTTCATTAAAACTTTTTTTATCATGAAAAAACTCTATCATTAACTCTATATTCTCCTCACAAGGTGCACCAAATCTCTTAATAATCCTATAACAAGCCTTTTTGAGTCACACACTCAATTAAGGGATCCTCTACTTCACTCTTTTGTCAATCACTCCTTTTTTTGTTATGTCATAAAATTTAAATATAATTTTTTTGTATATTTTCATCCATGTCCCCATTACTTAAATTTTTTTGTATAAATTATAATATACCATTTCACTCTCATTTTCCCTCAAATGAAACCTTATGAACATCCATTAATATACCGAAATTTCATATGGGTACATTCCTTTATCTTCTTTATTTTTGATTTTTCGATATCATAGGACTTTTCTTAAAATTTATCTCTTTGGGAAATTTCAATCTATGTACCTATTATGTTAAATTTATTGTATAAATTGTGATATACCATTTTATATCACAAAAACTCATTTTATAAATTTCTATCTGGTATTTTTTTGCTGTGGAAATTTCTCTGTGATTTTCCGAGCAAAAAAATTGTCTAGTGAATAGCATAAAATTTTTTTATACAAAATGAATTAACCTTCATACACATGTAATTATTTATTGGATATATAAATATTTTTTTCCACATGCCATGATCATTTAATAAATGATGATGATGAATGAATCAATATTTTATGATTTTTGTGGTACATGTAAACATGAGTATGAAATGAATATAATGGGAGCACCCATATAGAACTCCAATACATTGGGTAATGTTTATTATAATGATACATCATGTTGGTATATAATTTAAACCAAATTTCTTTATTGGAATTTATCCACCGTGATTTATTTGAGGATTTAGACTTTGTATACATTTATATTGAAGTTTTTATGTTATATCTATATTTCCCATGTTATTATTATCATGATATATCATGTATCATTGATCATTTATATAAATCCTACGATTTTTAAGCCTTATTATTATTCCTATTTTTTGGTATGTGTTATCCTCTTCATATTATTCCATTTATATTCCTTTACCTGAATATATATGAGACCCCTTTATTATATTATTCCCCAGGTTATCCCAAGAATTTTTCTTTACAAAGGTATATTATGAACATGTTAAGGAGTATTTCATTAAATATAGTGTATTTAATTCTTTATGTTATCATGTAATGTACATAATTCCCAAATACACAATTCATATCTATCTTTTTTGTATTATTAAGAGTAATCTAATGAAATAAATTATTTATTAATGTGTAATAAAGGGAAGAGTATTTAATATTGATATCAAATGAAATGATTAGTTATTAATGGAATTAGGATTAGAGAACTATATAGAATTCATTAATGATAAAACTATGTATAAGAAATAAAATCAAATTTTTGTTGAGTATAGAGTATGTGGTTTATCAACAAAAATCCCTATCTATATACAACATGTGGACATGGTTCTGGAAAATATGTTCCTAGGTTTAACAACTCCAATAAGGAGTTTTGATCTAGACTCGGTGTAATATGGTACAAAAAAATGAACCCTAATGTGTACCTAGTATTGTGCTCAAGGGGGATATTCATTGCTAAATTTATAATATCCTTACAAAACATTATTATGGGAATAAAAAAATTTGACAAGAATTCATGTTAGGAAATAGATCATGGATTACATAGATTAAAGACCACACATTCCAAAGATAGGGAAATAAATGTAATTTATAAATTATCCCATTAATTTCAACGGATTCCCATTTTTTAGTTTAAATTTTTTAAAATAACCACCCATAGTTTTCCATTTATTATATCCAATGGTTAGAAATAGGAGGAATCAAGTAAACAATCTATGTGATGATAAATTTGATGACTTCCCTAATGAGATGCAAAAACTAATGGGAGCAGGAAGTGAAAATTTCATATTGATACTCTCTCAACATCCTGTTGTTTTGAATTTAAACATGTATTAAGAGGAGCATCCAAACCCCCTAAAAGATAACAATCTGAAATAGATATCTTAATTTGTGAAATACCTCATTCTCTAAATAAATCTCCATATCCCTTAATCATGGAATAATGGATCAACTCCATTGAGGGGATATTCTCCGTCCTTCAATGTAATGAAAATGACATGGTTCTTCAAGATATTTATTATATGGAGAGAGAAGCATATCAACAGTGGAAATTAGATATGATTAATATTTTCGAGTTAGTGATAGAAGAAATAGAGTTTAATTAATTCAATAAAATGTTTTTTGATACATATTATTCTCTCAATATCCATTATAAAATGGAAATTTATTTCCTTTCACTTTAGAAATAAACATCAAATATATTGGTGTTTTTAAAGAAAAAATACACAATAATTGCATGATATCCATCTGATTTTGTCATTATCCTTAAATAATAGGTTTAATACTTCTTTGGTGGGCTAAAACCATGATTAAAAAAAATAATTGGTGATCCATTACATTGATAGATATGTGTAAATTTTCAAAATATCCCTCAAATTTGATATGAAGATAAATGATTCTCAAGTGTATCATGAGGATAATAATCATAAATTGGAGTTTAAATTTGGTGGTACAATGGTGAAATCTATCAATGTTATGAAATTAATGAATACCACTAACAAATGGTGTTGAATGAAGCACCATATAAATTTCCTAAATTGAACGAAGAAATTATTTAGATACCGGAAAGAAGGATACATGCGTAACATTTTTCGATAAGAGAAACCTGCTAATGTGATGGAGGAATTAAATACTCCAGTCAACCTTCAGTGCAATGGGAATTTCTTGAACTTCAAGGAACCCATTCACTTTGGAAATAAATTACCTAAGACAAGGGTTTTCAGATATAACCAACAACATCCAAGGAAGCAAGGGTGATATTTTTCTATTAGAACTATGTAGGTTGATACCAATAATGATTTGGTGACATGAATGTAAGTTATCCATTCAATAACAGTGAACACATGTTTTTCTCAGGTTCTATGAATTTTTTCATATCATGAAATTTTAGTAGAACTATTTGAACCTGACAACAATGGATGGAAGTAGTGTTATCTGTGAAAATGGAAGATATAGAAATTATTGCTTCTCAAGTATATAACTCATCCCCAAGCATAATTTGTGAACTGAACATCCTATAAAACCTTTTCATAATAAATTTGGTATTATTCGATGCAATTCTACTAAGATATTAGCTTTCCCTATATATATCCAACATAAATTTTCATGAGAAGGAAATAAATATCCATATGGATAATTTACCCCTGATTCTCTAAAAGTGAAAGGAGGAGGATGAATCTTCTTTAGAACCATCATCACATGAAAGGAAATTATTTCCATACTAGAAAATTTATATAGATCAAATAATTGATTCTAATAAATGGATCAACCTCGAAAGCAAACCTATTGTGAGGGAATACACTGATGGGTCTCTTAAGGAATTGCATGGTCTTCCTCCCAGCCGAGAGGTTGAATTTTCAGTTGAGATTATACTTGTGGAATTTCCAATATCAATGACATTATAGTAGATGGATTTTTTGAAAATTTAGGATCTAAATATATTTCTATAGGAGAATCATATTAAATAGTTCATATGCCCCAGTGCTTCACCATGGGGTGCACTTGTCCTCTTCTCGTTGTGAATGATGGGTTAATGATAAATTTCATTGATTATCATGAGCTCAACAAAATCATTATATAGAAAAAATATCATTTTCCATATAATTATTACATTATCAATCAACTAATTGGTGCATTATACTTCTATGAGGTGAATCTATGATTAGGATATTACCATGTTAGGTTGAAGAAGGTGTAAATTCCCAAGAATGTTTTTTGTATAAGGCGTGAGCACTACGAGTTCATAGTAATGGAATTCAGACTCCCTAATTCTCCATAAATATTTATAGAAATGATGAATATATTATTTATAGATTATGTTGAAAAATATTTTTCAGTGATTATATATTATTATATAATATACTTTAAAATAAATGAGGAGCATGAAGAGAATCTGAGAACTATTCTAAATAACAAGTGAAGGAGAATATTTTTGAAAAGTACAACATGTTTGAGTTCTGGTTGAATGAAGCATCATTCAAGGGGAATATCATCAAAACAAATAGTAAATTTATAATTTCTGTAATGACTAATGAATTTGAAGTATGGATGAGTAAAACAAACCCGATTGATATCATTATTTTCCTTAGGTTAGATAGATATAATCACTGATTTGTGATAAATTTATCATGATTTTACAACCCTCTCACCAAGATAACTCAAAATAGAGGAAATGTTTCTGGGAATGGGGAATGTGTTGAAATATTTAATTACTTGTAAAGGATTTTTGTCATTATTTTTGTTCTTACACTACATATAAGGACTTGGGTTTGTCCCTTCCAAACATTAGAATTGTTCAACATATATTTCCTATGCTAGGCACTGAGAAAATTTGTCATTACGAGGCCTGGTGTGCTTGAAATAAATTATTTAAAATATTAGGTATATTTATAATTTGTAGATGGAGGAAACGAGTTATCTCTTAAATAGTAGCTTGGATTGGAAAAATGATTCCACGATTGTATCTGGAGCATGTCGTTTACCCTAGTTAGGGTATATTGTTTTTGAGTGCATGCCTTCTATGGAAAAAGTTTTCGAGAGAATTATCATAAATATATTAAATTAATTTATTTCAAAAGTTGGATCAAATAACTCCTGAAAAAAGTATCAAATAAAATTTTTGAGACTATGGTTGAGTCTGGAACACCGTTGTTTACCCTAGTCGCGACATAAACATTGTCACACCGAGTGTCGGGTCAGATGAGAGTTGGGTTGGGGATTTAAATGAAGAAGAAATAATTTAAAAAATTAAATTAAACCTCCCCCTGCTTCCCCATTACTACACATGAAACTTATGTCATCTCTCTCCTACATTGAGGACGAACATGCTGGATCGAGAAAACATGGTGTCAGCAGTCTTTGATCTTCACGGAGATCACTCCTAGATCATGCAGCAGCAGCAGCAGAAGAAGAGTGCATATCTAACCCCTAAACATTTGTGTTTCATCCCAAGGTATGCAGATTTGACTATTAATCATGAACCCATTGATTATGATGTGCGTTTTTTTGAATCGTCCCCATGTCTAGGTAGATTGGGATTCAAGGATACTAGATATGGTATTGGTTTTGTTTACCAACCATCAGTGAGTTTACGATGGCTTGTAAAAGTTGGTTTTGGTGTGGGTGTGATGAGGGTAGCTTAGGCGAAGTGTAATAGTGTGGTGATGGCTGCTGGGTGGCGTGATGGTCGTTGGCTAAGTCGTCGGTGTAGGAAGTTGGGATGGCAGCACAGTTCTGGGGCATGGCAAATGGTGCTAGACCCTTCGCGGCATGGAACGCCAGAAGGCTGTGGTATAAAGTGCACGACAATGGGACCCCCAATGCATGTTTTCAAAAAAAAGGGAAAAATAAATAAATAAAATAATAATAATAATAATTTTATTATTATCACAATGGTAAATCAGTCGTAACATCACCATACAGCTTCTAATATGGGTGTTGTTAGAGGAAACGTGACCCTTTCTTCAAGGTAGATGTTTTTAGGACACATTGACGATATTTTCCAATAGGATATAGACATGGAGTAATGAAATGTACATTAATAACAACTACAGTATAATTATTATTTTTTGGAACTTCTAATATTTGACATATCTCCTATGTCAAGTGTCAATTGAATCCACCGTTAGTCATTTTTAGACTCAGGAATCAATTCAAAAATCACAAAACCAATTTATGTTTTTAAACCAAGTATAGGGTGTGTCCCCCACAATGCCTAGCCGGGGCGTTTTCCGTCAAATGTTACTTGTTCAACGGGTGTCCATTTTGGATGACTGGGTAGTCAATGCAGTGTTTTTTTCCTAAGGATCACAATGGTGTGATCTGTTTGATGTGTTATAGGATTGAGGTATAGCTCTATAATGAACCATTTGGGATTGTTGCGGTTAATAGTTTCCTATTTCCGAGATATCTATTTTGTGAAATCCTATGTGTTTTCCCACCTAGAATGTGATTGTGTTCATATTTTGGACCTAGGAGGTGCGGTGTGTAGGCGATGTTGTTTTTGTCTCTTGGGTCAGCGATGCATTTACCATTAGGGTTGAGTGAGTCCCCCATTGTCCTTGCAATATGAGGTTTTTTAAAAGTATATCCTTCGTATAATATTGATATCCCCTCGATAGGATAAGATGATATAGTGTTATAGCATCCCACCAGTGAGGTGAGGGATGGATCCAATACCTTATCATTTTCCTAGATCGGGTTATTGGTATATATATGACCAATACTACCGGGGTCATGATCCCCTATCTAGCAGTAAAACCCTATAGGGTTTTTTAGCATCATTTGGAATATGATCCCCTATCTAGTGGGATATGATCATAGGGTTTCAGTATTAGTAATTAAAATATCCTCTATTTAGCTTGTGGTTTTTGTAGGTGTGAGGAAGTTTCTATACAATCCCCTACTATGCAAGTTATACCAATGGGGGATTTTGGCATCGTCGTGACGACATACGCAGTGGGTGGTGATCCAGTTTCAGAGTAATGTGATCTTTAGATAGTCATATCATGTGGTGGTATCCCCCAGCAGATCCTAAGAGAGATCCCCTATATGAGTGATTTTCAAGTTACCAGAACGGGTCCCAGTATCCCCTAGAAGTCCCTAGGAGTGAACCCATATTCGAAGATCATTATTTTTCCACTGAGTTTCAGTGTGACATTATTACGGATGATGTCTGATGATCTTATTCTCAAGGATGGTCCACGAGGGATGGATGGGTTGTTAATGATAGGGTGTATCTCCAAGATGAGTGTCACCTCAGATGACATAGTTGGTGGAGTGTGCTTTTGGTGGTTTTCTTTAGAGCCTCATGTATGAACATGTCACTAGGGATGAGGTTGGAACCTCATTGGGATTTTTTCTTGGTATGAGAATATATGGTGTTCTTTTTGTGTTTTCTTTTCGGCGTTTTCATATCTAGGATGGAACACCATATGGTTTGAGTAGACTGGTCTTGTTTAGTTGAGGATGGCCTGGATATGGGGTATCTCTCTTGTTTGGTTTCCCTCTGGGTGGGATGCGAGGAATATTGACTTTCAGTATCTCTTTTTCTTTTGTGGGTTTTTGGGGTTCCTACTGAGTATCATTATACTCACTCAAGCATGAGATTTACCAACATGTGTCTTGTGTCTTGTGTAGACCAAATTCCTTTTGACAGGGTTGCAGGAGGACCCGGAGTAGGTGGAGATTTGGGACCTATACCGACTGGGGTTTTACCAGAGCATGACCAATGAGATTTTTGGTAGGTTAATTTGAAATAAATCCCCCCCATTTGAGTAGGTTGGATGTGTTTTCAATTTTCTTTTCGTGGGCCCTATATTTTAATTTTTCGTAATTTTTTGTACTATTCTTTGGCTACAGATGTATACATGCGTTTTTATTTTCAATTTTTATATATGCACTAATGTATGGTGGTGTATATGGGTTTATGTATACAGGTACCATAGGATATGGTCTCCCAAGTGTGTGATATCCTACTTGATGCTAGTCTCTAGCCCCTGGATTATTAAAGGTGGGATTGGGGAGTCGTGGCTCGAGCCCCATTAGGTAGGCTCAAGAAATAGTGGTATCATTGGGGGTTCCCCCATTTGGGACTTAGAGTATAGTTTTTCTAGCTTTGAGTTTGGTTTGGGTTACATAGAGATAATTCTAGAGTGTCTTATGGTCTCCATTTTGGCTAGGGACTCTTGTGTCTGTGCGGTGGATGATGTTTCCATTCACCAGGACACTCATAAGATGGTTTTCAAGTCAGTACCTTAGGACAATGGTCATAGGGAAATAAAGGTACATGCATCATATATGATTGGGTTTTGGGGTTTTCCTACCCTTCTTGAGTCAGATCCCCAGATATACTCTTTTTTCATGGTTCATATTAATTGTATTTTCGGATGCCTCCATGAAAACAACTATCCAGGGTTCCAAAAAAAGGAATTTGGTGACAATACACCCCTAGTAGAGGCTTGAGAACAAGGAACTTCTTTTGAGGCTAGGCCTCTAAGAGGTCCACCACTTGATCCACCACCAGTCGAGCAGTTTCATGTGTCAGCAGTGCAGGATGAGGATTAGCACAGACTAAGTGCACTTCACGAGTTCTGGAGGCATTGACTTCTGAGGTTCTTGGGTGACCCAAACCCCTAGTCAACTGATGACATGATTTCATTAGTCCTTTGATTTTTCTTCCTAGTGAGGACACATCCTGATCAGATTTTGGTCCTATCAATGATCCATTTTCATGGTTTGGATAGGTTTTGGTGGTGTCTTGTGACACAGATCCACAAATAGGAGACATTCTCTTAAGAATTATTTGAGAGGCGCTTTAGGGATGAGTTTTATCTAGCCACACTGAGGTTGGGGAATATCTAGGATCTTTTGTATAACAGTATGAGAGAAGAACAATGTGTGATTACTCTGTGAGGTTCATAAACCTATCATGTTACTCCCTAGATATGGATAGAGATTCATTCATTCAAACATAGATCTTTGAGAAGGGATTGCACAGGGAAATCAGGGTGTTAGTGGTGTGCCTCTGTGCATTCCCACCTCTCCTGGAGTACTGGACCAGGCCTTAGTGGTGGAAAGATTTTCGGAGAATCTGATTCTGACATTCAGTGATGGGAATGGAGAAGATGAGACCCTACCAGCTGGTTTAGTATCTAGTAGCTGATGATAGGCCCATGGGTCCAGACAAGTGTGATGTTTTAGGAGGTGACCTCATGGTAGAGGATTTGAGGCACAAGGGACTTAGGCCAGGTTTGGTAAACCACATGACTGATGATGTGTCCCAGGCTCAGAGATCTGGATATGGGGGCAATAAATATTTTAGGCCATAGAGGCCTTTAATGGATAGGTTATACAGTTGGATAGAGGTATGTTGTTTTCTTTATTCTTTTAGTAGTACTTTTTATAGACACTATTAGGTGGTACTCTTTCCATTCCATCTCATTCTAGATGTTTGTTCAGGGCCTCGGTAAGACATTGTGTTGGTGTTGTTTTATGTAGCTTCGAATGCATGAGGAAGAGAAATCCTTCCCCCATCGAGACACGTTTTTGTGACCTGAGTAAAACCTTGAATATAATTCAGTTCTTACCATAGAGGATAGTTTCGAGGTATGGTCGATGATTCCGTTTTAGTTTTTTGTATGGGAAGAGGTTTTGTGTTGGAGAGTTTGCACAAAAGGCCTGGTAAAACCCAAAGTGTGTTCTTGGGAAACCATATTCTCTTTATTTTTACCTTCATGTATTCGATATCATCTTGTTACATGAGTCGCATGAGGAGTTCATTGTGCAGTCTTACGTGGCTTCAAAATCATAAGAAGGGGGGACGCTCTCCCCGCTAAGACGCGTTCTTAAGACACGTTGCAAAAACTATACAAGCGAGTCATTTCCACTAAAATCAATTAGTAATGTGGTGTGGTGGATGATTTTATTTGACTAGAGTGTTTGGACTGAGAAGTTTTTTCCCTTTATTATGTTAGAAACTTGTCGTATTGGTAGATGTTGTGACTGTAGGGGACTAGGTGTTTGGTTTTTTTCTCACTTGTCGTAGTTAAGGAATCATGTGACATATTTTATGATGTCACCCGAGGTTTATCTGGAATTGGGCGGTGCCATACATTCCCTAGAGTGTGTGCTCATTGGCAGCACGACAACCCTTGGTGGGTTTTTGGGGGTTTTTGGTGGACTCGTTTGCGTGGGAGACCCAGGTGAGAGAACAATATCTTTCTCTCAGGCCTAGCCTTTGGCTTTTTAGGGATGAAAAGTATTAAGGTAGATAGGATTTAGTGGCTTGGTTTTGGACCTATCAAACATTGGAATATTTCTTAAATACATTTCTTGATCTAGGAACTAATACATCGTGCATTCCAAGGCCTAGTGTTCCTAGAATAATTTTTATAATTTTATTTTGTATTTATTAATGTTCACGTGGAGGAAATGAATAATCTATTATATGACTTATGGGATAAGATTACTAAGGCCACTTTTGTATCAGGAGCATTCCGTTTAACCAAGGCGAGGTATAATATTTGTGGGAACATGCATTTTGAGGGAAAATTTATCGAGGTTGTTTTCATAAATTAATTAATTTAATTTTTTTGGGACACTGAATCGAGAAATATCTTGAATGGAGTCTCTAATTGAGTTTACGAGACCTCATTTGAGTCTAGAACTCTGTTTTTACCATAATATAGACATAAACATTTCTGTGCACGAGTGATGGGTCGAAGGTGTGTTGGGGTCATTCTATTAAATGAATAATATTTAATTTATATAGTAATTAAATAAAACCTCCTTCTCCTCCTTCATTTTTGTCACATAGGGAACCTGACTCCTCTCTCCACCTCTCCATTAATGAATAGGTCAGATTGAGCAAACGAGGTGTCGTCAGGCTCTAATATTGACGAAGATTTCCCCCAGATTGTGTAACAATAGCAGCAAAGCATAAATTTTACCCTAAAGCATCCAGGTTTCGCCCCGAGGTAGGCATATTTGAGTTTCTATCTCGTTCCCCTCAATTATGCTCCCTGTTTGTTTGAATAATCACCACGTATATGTATATCAGGTTATGACAATCACAGATCTGGTTTCGTTTATTATTTTTGACCATCGAAGTGTTTCTGGTGGTTTGTAGAATGTGGTGGGGACACAACTATGGCTAGGGATGATCCAGCATAGAGGCTTCTAGTAGTTCAGAAGAGACCACTGGGAGGAACAAGAGTCATTGTCCGAGATAGTGGTGTGTCTATGGGGTTCAGTGGAGGACTCTGGATGGTGTGGTGGTGCATGATTCCAGACAGTGGCATTGGTAGGTGGCCTACCGCGGGACCCCCTTTACAGGTTTTTTAAAAAGGGAAATAAATAAATAATAATTATTATTATTATTATTATAACTATAAATCATACATAACATCCCCATGAAATTTTCAATTTGTGTTTTACCTTCGGCAACATGACCCTTGTATCGAGGAAGACCTTTTGAGGACCATTAGTTGAGGGCTTGAGATTCAGTTTCCTGAAATGTCTATTAATAACAATAATAAAATTATTATTATTATTATCATTAATTGGATATTTATAGAATATATGTGTCTCCTGTATATGAGGTCCATTTGATGTGCCACCAATACTATTGAGACACTGGAATTGATGTGAACTTCTCAAAACTGATTTCATGTGTTTCAATAGAGATCATGTTGCGGAACCATTAAGGCACATTTTGTGCGCATGGGGTGAAATGTGACTTTTTCACCAATTGTCCATTTTAGATGAATGAATAGTCTATCAATTATGTCTTTACATGAGGATAGAAATGATGTGATCCATTGATGTGTTCTGGGAGTGAGGAATATGCCCTATAATGACCCTGTAGGGGCTAGTTGTGGAGAAAAGTTCCTTTTTCCCAGTAATGTATTTTGTGAAATCCTGTGTGATTTTCCACATAGAACACGATGGTGTCCATTGTTTAGGACTTGGATGTGTAGTGTACAAGTGATGTTGTGTGGGTCTCCAAAGTCAGTGATGCCTTTTCCAATAGGGTTTAGTGAGTCCCCCTGATCATTACACTATGATGTTTTTTGGTATTTCATCATTGGTACAGGTTTGAGATCCCCTCAATCGGTTGATCTCGGATACAGTTGTATCATCCATCTGGTGAAGCCTATGGTGAGATCCTATACCTTATCATTTACCTAGATCAGTTCATTGTGTCGTTGTGACCAAAAATACACTGGCCACTATCACCTATCTAGCAGGACAACCTTGTAGGGTTTTCGGGCATCAGTGGATATATGATCCCATTTAAAATATATGATACTTTTAGGGTTTCAATATCATTGATTAAACGACCACCTACTCAGTGTGTGGTTTTTGTAAGTTTTTAGCATCAATTATACGATCCCTTAGAATACAAGTTATACGATATGGGGTTTTCAGCATCATTGTGACCACCTATAAAATAGGTGACGATTGTGTATAAGAGTGATTGAACTCTAGAATGTCATATCAGGTGTTGGTATACCATAGAATATCCCAGGAGTGATCCACTATCTGAGAGATCATCGATATACTATACCAAGTTCTAGTTTACCTTAGAATTCCCTATGAGTGATCCCCTATCGAATGAGTTTTTGGTTTCCACTGAGTTTTAGCATGATGTTCTTAGCAATGATGTCTGACAATCCTGTTATCTCTGGTGGGCCACTATGAAGGATGGGTCGTTTGAGATGGGTTGTATCACTAGGATGATTTTCACCTAGGTTGACTCATCTCTTAGATTGGGCTTCTAGTGTTTTGATTTTGAGACTATATCAGAAAACTATCATTGGTGATGGCGTAAGATCCTCCTATGGTTTGGTGCCTAATATGAGTACATCTGGTGTTCTTTATGGGTTTCTTTGTGGTGTTTTTACATCTAGGATGGAACACCCCATTGTTTGAGATTTCTAGTCTTGTTTAGTCAATTATGGTCTCGATATGTAGTTTCCCTCTCGTTTTGGATCCCTTTTACTAGGATAAAAAGACTATTGCCTTTCAGTTGATCCATTTTTTGGGTGTTTTTGGGGTACCTAATAAGTACTCACCCTAAATGGTATTTTTACACTTGTGTCTTCTATCATATGAAGACCTCATGAATTTTGACAATCCCCAAGGACCTAGAGTAGGTGAATCATATGGAGATAGACTAACTAGGGTATTTACTGGAGTTGGGATGAGGATCATTCTAGAGAGTGCATTTGGAAGAGATCCCCTCCATCCGAGGAGGCTGGACACTTTTTCCATTTTCTTTTGGTGGGCCATGTATTTTCCTTTTTTGTACTTCTTTTATAAATTAGTTTTAGAATATTTTAATGAATGAATTTTTCTTTTTAGATTATATCTATGAATTGTTTCATGGATGTGTATGTGGGTGTGTGTGTGTGTGTGTGTATAGGTACCTTAGGCTAAGGCCTCCCATATGTGGGATAGCCTACTCAACACTAGCCTCTAGTCCCTTGCCTATTAGAGGTGGGTACGGGGAGTCATGAATCAAGCACTGTTAGGTCAGATCATGAAACATAAAACATGTGGGTAAATCTTCATAATATTCACTGATACTTCGAAAATGAGATTGGGTTGTGTGTTGATGAAAAATGATAAAGTCATAGCCTATAAAAAGTTCACAAACAGAACTATCCAATGCATGATAAGATGTTTGATATAGTAATATTAGATTTGAGAATATTATGGCATTTTCTCTTTGGGTAGAAGTGTGAAATATATACGGATCACACAATTATAAAATATATACTTACATAGAAAGAGATAAATATGAACCAATGAAGATGGTTAGAGTTGATCAAGTACAATGACTTCTCAATTCACTACCATACGGGTAAAGTTAATAAAGTAGAAAATTCTCTCTATGAAAATAATCCCAAAAAATTATCATTGATGATAATTTAGAAGGATCCAACCTACATATAATTGATGAGGATAGAAAGGGGAATAATAATGTAAGGATCATCAAAAATCATTTCCCAAATTGATTTATCAAAAAAATCTTCATGAAATGTTAATGGATACTCAAAACAATAATGTAGGAATTTATATGAAAGTGGAAACTATAATAAAAAGAAAAATCATCTAGGTTAAATGTTAATGATGAAGGAATTGTGTGTTTTTTTCATGGAAATGCCTCCCATTAAATTTTAAGTTAAATAAGTAACTATTTTATGATGCACATAGTTCTAATTTCTCTATTAAATAAGGAAAATGAAAGATGTATCAAAAAATATGAGGGCACAATTGATGGGATGAAATAAAGAAATAGATCACTTAATATTAATCAATGTGCCTTCTATTTTAGCAAGTGAAGGATGAAAATTCAATGTATAAGGGATGATGAAACCATTACTCATACCAACATGGAAATGGGAAAACATCACCATGAACATTGTCACCAGACATCTGAAAACATCCAATGGAAATAATTCTATCTGGGTTATTGTGGACTATCTTACAAAGACTGAACACTTCGTTTAGATTCTTTATTATTTCTAACTAGACCAAATTTCATAGATACACATCATAGAATTTGTGAGGCCACATGGAGTACCACTATCCATTGTGTTTGATAAATATCCAAGATTAACCTCAATGTTTTCGAAAAGTCACCAAATTGATCTACACACTGAGAAGAACTTCATTAAGTCTAATGACCCTCAAACATATGGCTAATCTATGTGTACTATGGGAACCCTTAAGTACATATTGAAAGATTAATAAATTTAAATAAAGGTTGATGGGACCAACATCTTCCTCTAGTTGAGTTCCCTTACAATACCAGTTTCCAATTGAGAATCCAAATGGATACCTATGAGTTAATTATAGGAGGAGGTGTTGAATGCCTTCATTTTTAAATGATTTACAGGAACACAAACTACTATTTCTAGAAATAAATGAAGAAATGGTGGAAAATTTTTAGAACATTCATCAGTATATCAAGGATTATTAGATTCAATAAAAGAGTTATGCTGACTAGCATCAATAGGACCTAGAGTTTGATGTTACAGAAATGGTATTCCTCCACATATATCCATGGAATAAGGTGATGAGATTTTGGAGGGAAAAAAAGCTTAATTTATGGTACATGATCCAATTTTATATCCTTGATTGTATCCAAATAGTGTCCTATCAACTGGAACTCCAACCAAACCAATTTAAAGTACATGATGTATTCCTTGTATCCTTCTAAAATAAGTACATACTATACCATTACATGTACTCAATCTATGGTGGGTACCATTGGAGAATGAACTTTCCTATGAAGACATGCTAGTAAAAATCACAGATCATAGAGTAAAAGATATAAGAATAAGACAATGATCCTTCTAAATGTGTTATGGATAAATCTAATGTTTGAATATGCATTAGGAGAACTATGGGAGGTGATGTTGCATAGTTATACTCATCTGTTTTGGTGTCAAAAATGAAAATTTTTCTGGTGAATTTTATAAAAGGGAGGGGGGATATTGTAACGACCCAAAATATTATAAATAAAATCCCCCTTTTGAATTATTTAGATGTCTTATTAAGTAATACAGTTTTATAAAAAATGCACATATTTTGTTTTATTATATCCAACTAGATTTAAAAGGACAATATACCTAATTACCTTTGATAATATAAACTTTGAAAAGTTATCATGTGATTAGTCAAAATATATGATTTTAAAAATCAAATTGACACAAACAAAATAAATGAGGGAAACATCTAGAAGGTTCCTACAAAATGAAGCCTATATATTGAATCATCCAAGAGAGATAACATCTCAGAGATTTTCCCTTGACAAATAATAATTTGAGATCCAACATCTTAAGCATGAGAATACTATTTATAAAATAAGTTCGTGGTCACTGATACCAATGGATAAACCATGTTTCCTGAAGAGCCTAGAGGAAATACCACCAATGTTCACCTTAATGTTAGGGAATATGATGGTTTATTAAAGATATATTTATTGAGACCTTATAAATAGGAATCTTTTAATAATATTTATATAATAATGAATATATTTTCTCCCTGTTATTTTTACACTGTATATGATATTTATTTTGATACAATAGATCCCAAACTGAATTTTTCTTCAATAATCAAATTCAATTAATGAATTTATAAAATTATTAGATGTTTGAAATAAATACTATTTCAATAAAATAGTATTATTAAATAATATTTATCAAATATAATTGATTGTATAATAAAATGTAATTTTTATAATTATTGGAAAATTGATATTGCGAAAAACCTTGAATTTTGTAGTAAATGTCCATTTTATTTTAAAATTGAGAATTCACATATTTAGGAAATTATTTAAATAAAATGATATTAGTTTTTTAATCTGAGTGTCAAAATTATCTAAGGGTGAATTTTTATTAATTTTCGGAGATAGTCGAATTTTCTAGTAAATATTAAATAACATATAAATATACATTATGTTTACTAAAATCATAATTATCCAAAAGTGATGTAATGAATTCAATAAATTGTATCAATTACCAAATATATGTTTTCCAATAAAATAATGTGATTTTTATTTTGTTGGTTTTATTTTGTAATGCAATTATGAATCCTCCAAAAGGAATAATATTTTTTACGGTTTTAAAATCCATTATTTAAGAGTATGAATCACCAACAAATAATAAATGTCATTATTTTATTCGGTTCTACACTTGGCCTTATAATATAATGAAGAAAATTCATTTGGGCAGAAACTGTGGGAAAAAATGGGATGTATTGTGTTTTTGGATATTTTATAAAGTAGATTCTAAAACCTAAATAATAATGACAACCCCTCTTTTCCTATATAAACCCACTCATGTTCCCTTTCCCTTCACTAAAACTCCTTCAAGTATGAACACACACTTCCTCCCACTCCCAGGAGTCCTCTCAAGGTTCCCTAATCTCTCAAGAAGCTCCTACCAAGCATTTGGAGTCAAATACTAAAGTAAGGGATCCTCTACTATCCTCATTTATCAAGAACTCCCTTTATGCAGTGTTTTTTATTTTATATTTCCATATATTAGGAAATGTTCTTCTATATCTCCATTATTGATCATTTTATTTATAAATTATGAGATCCCATTTTGCCTTATATTTTTCCTCATATGAACTCTTACAAGTACTCATGACCATGCCAAAATGTTTTATGGGTTACTTCCTTTCTCTTATTTATAAAAGTTTCCACAATATCGTATGAATTTTATTTTTAAGACATCATGTTTGGACATGTCATTACACGTCCACATTAATTTAAATATCATGTATAAATGATGAAATCCCCCTTTATCTATCATCATCCCAAATTTTTAACTTTTATATGATGCTGTTATGCTTCCAAAATTTAACTATGATTTTTCACGAAAAAATAGTGGTGTAGTAAATATCATACCCATTATTTCTATTAATGGTATTCACTATTTTGTGGATATACATATTTTTTTAGGACATAAATGGATTTATTCCACATTGCATGATTGTGGAATAAAATATGACGATGAATGAATCCATGTTGAATGATCTTTGTGGAACACAAAAGCATGGATGTGAAATGAATATGAATGGTGTTCCTAGATAGCTCTCCAATTCATTGGATAATGTTTAGTATAATGATTTTCATGTTTGGATAGGGAGTGAACATGATTCCATTATGGGAGTTTTTCCACCATGATTTATTAATGGGGTTTTCTTGGAATATTTTCTTGATATAGTGTTTTATGTTGTTTTCTATTTTCCCATGTTATGATTGTCATGTTATTTATGTCTCTTTGATCATGTTTATAATTCCAACACTTTTTATATATCATCGATAAGACTATTGTATAAAATGTATTATAATTATCATTTTATTCCTTGTTTATTTCACTGATGGTATTTATTTCTCATCCATTTATTATATTTTTTAACATGTTATACCATGTAGTTTTTAGTAGAAAGTAAGATTATAAAAAAGTTAAATAGGTTTTCACTAAAGATGGTGTATAACATGTTTTAGGTTGTTATTTAATGTACCAAATTCTCAAAGATATTTTAATTCTCATTCTTTTGGGTCATATTAAATGTAATATTACAAAATAAATCATATATTAATGTGTAATAAAAAAATTATTGTGATATATACCACCCTTCAATGAATATTTTTATCTTTATGGGTTTTAATGTTTCATTTGATGTTACTTCTTCCTGGTGGTTATGATTCTAATGTTATGAATATGGTAAGGGTTTATCTTACAATCTCATCATTATTGAGTGATGTATGTTTTATCCTCCTATGGAGAAATTGTTTAAAATTTACTTCATAACCCATAAATATTTCTTCTATTATGGTTATTCATTAAAATATAAAGTAATAGTGCCTTTTTCATCTCTTTGGTACATAAAATTATGAAGAATATTTTTTTATGAAAGGTTGAATTTATTTATCTATTCTTTAAAATATCATTTTCTCCCATGTCAATTTTTTCCAAAAATATTTTATATAATGTTTTAAATTTATCCACATTATTTATTAGTGATGTTTTTTACTACGTTTTACTTTTTATTAAATGGTTTTAATGGAGTCTTCTTTTCATTTTCCATAGGATCTACATTTTATAATTTTCATAATAGAATGAAACAAATTACTTCTAACTAATACATCCATAAATTATTAAACTTATATTATGAATACTCAATTTTTTATTCCATACATTATAATTTATATTTATATTTTTACGAAAATTATTTATATAATTTTGTGTAAAAGTATAGATTTTGATGAAATAATTTCTAAGGTAAATGGTTTTTTTTACAAGAAATATTCCACATTTTGAAGAAATTATGATCTACAATGAAAAAATTTTATTATATATATTTATTCCGAATTATTTATATATTTAAATAAAGCATAATTATTTAAAAAAATACATTTTTGGGTATAAATTTAATTTCATAAATATCATTCAATACAATCAACATTGAGTTTTAATTATCTGAGATATAAAATTAATATTATTGTATAAATATAACCATTATAAACACATTATTAAGATCATTGGTTAGAATAGGAATAATTAATTAATAAATATATATTATAATATTTTTATATAATGAAAAAAACTAATAGAAATAATTTAATTTTAAGAAATTCCTTATATGTTTCGGAAATGCTATCTTCTCAAAAAATGTTTTTATTTTGTTTTGAGAACAAATAATAAAAAGAAATTTCTAACGCATAAATTAATTTATTTTACTAAAAGATATTTTAAATCTACAAGTAATAAATTATATTAGGGATAATTTATAATAATTTAATGAAATGAGTACTTTTTTAATGAATAAAGAACAATAAGTGGTTTTATTTAATGTTGTTTTTTTTATTTAAAGAATTTAAAAGGGTTGATTTTGTTAAAATTTATTCTAAATAATTATTATCTCCATTATATTACTATTGATCCAATTTTGGGTATGGTAATTAAAATAAAAAACAATTTTCATATGAAATCCTTTCCAACTTTAGAATATTTTATCATTGGGAAACATATTTTTCATCACATATACATGTTTAATTTTGAATTAATATTTTCCACATATGTGAAGGGAATTTCAAAAGATTTATCCATATTTAGAGTTACAAATTATATAATATCTGATAATTTTAACATCAATATATACAATAATTAATATAAAATATCACAAAAATTAACTACCATGGTTAAGGGTAAAATAGTTTTACGGGGCAGTTAGAATAAAATGATATGGTGTAAAATTTCCTAGAATGTTTTTAAAACATTATTATGGGAATATTTAGAAAATTTTCAATATTTGGATTGTTAATGACTCATTTTTTATAACTTTTCAATATTGAAAGTGTCGATACACATTAATTTCTTCCCAAATTCTTTATATGTCCTCTCATCCACTTATAAAAGGCCAACCATCTCCCCCTATTCACATATACATTTCCCATTGGTTAAGATAATGCATTCCCAAATATCTTCATTACTTCTCTATAAACCTTCAGTATTTCTTTTATTGATTTTTAAACCCTCTAAATAATGTAATAGGTATAAGGACTGGACCTTAAACATTACTTATTATTGAATTAAACGAATAATTCACATTGAGGATCTTTTTAGGTTTAGAGTTTTAGATAATTAGGACATAACTATTACATATCAATGATTACAAAGTATACACTTCTACTAAGTTTCCATAAAATAAAAACTCTTAAAAATAAACATGTCTAGTTCCATGTTTTAGATAGCATATCTTTCCTTGATCATATCCTTGACACTGTTCCACATTATGTCCTGTGAAAAACATTTCAAAAAAACTAGGGGTGAGCATAAAAAGCTCAGTAAGGGATACACAAAGAAGAAAATGTTAGGTTTTCAAAACAATATGTAAACCGTGAATAATTTATCAAAGTTATACTTTTCACCTTTATGAAGTAGTAAAAAACTCTTCACTGAATAAAAGATCATTACATACCCTTTTGTAACCAAAAGATTACCATAAAATCTATATAAAGAACACATAACATAAAAAGGAAACTTGGGACATAAACATACTTAAATGGAATAACCATACGGTCGACTTCCACACATACTTAATGGAATAGCTATACGGCCGACTTCCATACCCAATACATTGGAGGTTATAACGTAACCACTCGTCCTGGTATTCACGGCACCACCCCTCATATGGTTTATCACGTAACCATCTGTAAAATGTCCAAGTACCATCATTACAAATAAAATATTGAAAATATAAACATTTCAATAACAACATTTCATTTGAAATCACAATAAGTAATTCTAATATATTGAATTAATCAATCCATTTTCAAAAACCATTTAAAAGAGATTTTTGAATCAAAGTGTCCCATACCACTTTGAAGCTTTTAATGGAATTATAATTTTAAAACATTAATGTCCATATAAATAAATACTGAAAACCATTTTGAAAACATGGACATTAAAGATAAATATTTAGAATAATGAATCTTTAAAACATTTAAAATGATATTTTTGTTAAAGGGTTTTTAACAAAATGAGAGACTCTTGAATACAAATAATTTCGGAATAACATTTAATCCAAACATTATAATGTCATGAGAATAAAGGGATTCATGATATAATATGTCAAAGGAAAGTATACACACCATATAAGAGTGAATTGGTGCATAACAACAATGAAGTCTCAATGGAAATGTAAATTGAGATGAAATCCATTATAAAAATGGTATCCTTAAATTAAGGATAAATCTATCATATAATTATGTGTGGGAAATATAAATACACCCAATATAAGTGGATATTAAGTGTGAAACAATCAGATGTCATTCACACATATTCATAGGATTACATGTTCAATAATTACAAGTTGAACCCAAAGAAATCTAAATTGGGTTAAGACGTTCCCTTGTAAAAATTTGACAGCCTAACGACGTCACTTCAAAATTCAGAAAATTAATCGATGAGAGAGTGAATGGTATATCATCACATGGACATAAACTTTACATAAATAAGGTTATAGAATAACATATCCCAACATAATAATATTTAAATTAAAATACATAACAAAATAAGTCTTTTTAAATGAGGAGGGTGAAAGGTCCCCGTACCGAGTTGGGTAACTTTCGAAACGTACACCCCATGGAAGAAGGGTCATAAAATGAATATGTAAATACCCATAAATGCAATTATACTACACAAAGTGTATAATAATTGGATTTTCATACACCACTCAAAGGAAATAGTGGTAAATGTATCATAAATGTCACGGGAATAAAAGTGAGATGAAAAATACCTTACGAAAACTCGGCAGCCTAACGACGCCACTTAAAACATCCAAAAATGGATTTATGAGATCAAATAGGGTATCTCATAATATGAACATATAAATTACAGTATGAGGAATATAAAATAACATCCCCAAACATAATAAAGATGTGCTTAAAAGAAATGACATAAAAGAGAGTACTTAAAAAGAAAGAGAGGGGTAGGATCCCTTACATCGTGTCCGACATGACTCGATCGTTCTTTAATCTCCTGAATAATAAAATTTGGTCAATTTATAATTTATTAAGGACCTAATTTAAAGATTATTATTCATTTAATATCACATATTATAAGGTTATAATAATTGGTTAATAAAGTGAGTTCATATCAGACGTTTTTGTCGATGTTCGGTACATGAGTAAAAATCGAACTTGTTGGAAAAGAATTTTCCATGTAGTTATAGTTACATCATATCCAGAATAGTATTGATGTTTTAAATATCATATATATCCAGTATATATTCATTTTATACTATTCCATAGAATTTGGAGATAAAAAATTAAAAGCACCGTTCATGGAGACGGTAGGCCGTACGTACGCATGAACGCTACTTCCACTTTTTGTCATATTAATGGAATTGAAACAATATGAGAGATATATATATTATAATTACAGAATGATATCCATAATTTAGATGTAATATATTACATATATATCCATTATATATATGTACTTATAATAGTACATAACATTTGGTGATAAGGAATGAAATGTACCGTTCATGGAGACGGTAAGCCGTACGTACGCATGAACGCTACTTTCATTTATTTATTTATTTTGTATTCAATTGAATTAAATAATAATGATATAAAGGTATATTATAATTCCATTAGTATTTAATATTTAATACCATTAATTCCATCCTTTATACGTCCCACATATGGCATTAACGAATCAAATCACTTTGAGGGGGCGGTAGTCCGCACTTCCTAAAATGAAGATATCGCATTTACCCATAATGGAAACCATAAAGGTATGCCATAAATGAAAAATACATAATCCTAAGGAAAACATAAACATATTATATATAATGCATAAATATAGTGACATCTTAATTGCCACCTATGAAGGTGTTAAAATAATATTGAACAATCATTGTTTCGTGAGGCAGTAATTCGCGATCCACAGAAACGGTATGTTCTTTAACCATTAGAAGAAGGTGTGTGTAAGTGTATATATAATACTTCACATAAAAACATCCTAGTATATTTAAGATACTGGTGTTTTTACAAAATAAATTAATAAAAAGATTTTAGAGGGTTGGAAAAGAAAAATAAAACATAAGAACACAAGAGAGGATATTACCTTTAAATCGGGTAACTCTCTTTGATTTGAGCTCAAAGGCTTCCTTGGAAAGGATTATTCACAAAGGTGAGGCTTCAATGATGAAGGGAGGGATGTGGAGAGATTAAATGGGCAGATTTTGGCCGAGAACAAGGCATGAGAGGTGTGTGTAAGGTGGTAGAGGTGGGGGGCTTTTATAAGAGGAGAGGAGGGGCACTCTTGGAATGTTATAAAATATTACTTTATTATATAATGCTTTTCGGATTTTAAAGGTACCAAAAGGATATATTTCTAGTATAAGGTGATAAGGTTTCTAAATCCACCCATCCAATATGTTTGTGACAAGTTTAAGACTTAGATTTCACCCTATCATCTCATTTTATTTAAATCGTTCACTTATGAGTTAATCATTGCATCATCACGGTGTCATAAATAAAATAATTTATTTAATGTATAAAAATTATAAAAAAACTATAATGATGTAGGAAATATTTTTAGATTTCTAATGAATATTTATAGTCAAATATATGACTTATATAACCCCATGTAAAAAAATTTAGTAAAAAAACACATGTTTGTCACATTTTAATTTTAACTTTAAATAAAAAGGTATTTATGTCATTTTCAAACCAAAGTGGCTCCATGGGGTCCCCAAGTTGACCCATGGATTGTATTGGTCGGCCATGACTCATCCAATTAGGGTAGGACATGTGTCTAGGTCATTTAATATCATTAAAACATTATTTTTACCTTAAACGACACTAATTACCTCTAATCACGATTAATAAACTTAATAGTTACTATTCGCCAAAAAATTATTTTAATCCCATTGAACCACATTTTACTTCTTAATTACAACCATGTATGTCAGATTTTTGAAATTCAAATCACAGAAGTGGTAAAGTTTCATTTAAACGAATAAATAGTTTCTTTAACTACCACTTAGTGGTTTCACTATTCATCAAAAATTGAAGTTTTTCAGAAAAATACCAAAACTTCACCCTAAGATATATTTGATATTCCAAATTCAAAAATGATGTCTATTTTACAAAATTCAAAACATATAAGTTACATTAATTAATTTAATAATTAATTCCCGCTGTCAGAGCAAATAGCGTGTTTTTTTGAAACAATAAGTATCAAAAGATTGACACTAGTTTAAGTCCAATTTCAAGATGAAATTAATTCCAATGACCATTATTGGATTAAATGGTAAAAATATATTCTAATTTCACTTTAAAACCAATTCAAAAGATAATCTAATCATATAAATTAATTAGATTAAAAAGAGGTTTTGAATTAAAATACAACATTTTTCACTATTCATTAAAAATGAACTTTATCGAAAAAAATATCAAAAATTTACACAAAGTAAATTTTGATTTCCCGATTCTAAAGAAGAATTTTATTTTGTCAAATATAACACATAAAATTGTCAAAAATGGATTTAAAAGAGGTTCTTCATCAAAAGGCGGTTAATCGAACTTTTAAAAAATATTAGAATGTTTACGCTTAAAAGTGGATTCATTCGCATTTTTAATCCTATAACATTTATTGTAAAAAGTAAAAATATTTGACAAACATATATAATAATTTTGTAGTTAGTTCTGTTCATTCCCACCATTACAACGGCTAGGCGTTAACTAAAAATTATAATAATATTTTTTTATTAGAGTGCAACGTAAGATTTCAAAGGAACTCGTTGTCACGTATTGGGTACTCCATCGAGCATAGTGTTCCCTTTAAAGTAATATTAATATTTTATTCAAAAGTATGGATAAATATAAAAATTCCATATTCTTTATTTACCTGGGGTGTTACAACCTTCCCCCCTTTTGGGAATTGCGTCCTCGCAATTTTTAAAATTGGGCTTGGAAACTTCATTGAAAATCAAACATCGGAACAAGAGTCGGTAAAACTATCTCTTTAAAATAAAGAAAGAGAATTACAAAGGTCACCCGAGTTAACCCATACTAGGATTCCATATAGGAAAACATGGATATGGAGGAAAAAAACAAGGGGTCGTGTTCTGAGGGAGAGTGATATTAAACATGTCTAGGAGAAAGTTAACCATAAGAAAATCACAAACTTGTGATGGGCTAAACGGTATTCTATTCTCCTGTAGGAAAATTTAACAGACAACATTTTTGTTTTAAGTTACTCTTCAGTGATGAATTTATTTTTGATCTTAGCTAAATCAAAATGAAACATTCTTACTTGTCATGTGTACTTTCAACTTTTACTAGATTCCTTAATCAAACTCATATTTTCTCCAAAAGACAAGTATTTAGGAAGACTTGTTCACATTAAGAGTACTATAATAAACTTCTTGAGAATCACCTAATACACAAAACAGAACAATATATTTCCCATGTCTTTAGACAAAATCCAAAACCAAATTTGTTAGTATGAGATCAGATAATCCACAAATGTATAATCCTTTAAAAAAAGAAAATTTATTCTTAATCTCCAAAATTTGTCCAAAAAAACCCAAAGTTCAACGAAGACCATTTCATAAACAATTATCCATAAAATTCTTCAAAGTAAACCAAACTAAGATTGAAACCCAAATATTTGAAGGATTTAATCACATAGTCTTCCAAGGTACAAATTAACTTTTATATCCAAATAACAACAGTTGCTCTTAAATTCTCACATTGAAAAGTAATTAACCTAATCACATTTCCTCCATGATAGGTTAATAATTTCCATAGATAACCCAAAATAAACTTACTCTTGATTCCTAAAATCACCTAACCAAAAAGAATAAGTCATACTAATCAGGGACTTCACGTAGTCCAGTGGTAGGCAATAAATACCAGTTGCACTTTGGTTGTGGGTTCAATTCCCATAGCTTTGTCCGATGTGACGGGTTGTCACACGGTCTGCATGTTGTCAATTTTCCAAAACTATATAATTCTAAAAACATTCCCCAAAAAAAGATAAAATCTTTAAAAATAATCATAACATATTTTAACCTCAAGTTTATCTCATGCCTTTCATTTTCCGTCATAACATATAGTAATCCATAATTACCTCAAAAGTAAGGATCATATAAACCCTAATGGTTACCTTTATAATTATTACCTGAACTTCCACGTTGAGTTGGTTCTCTCGTACATGATGCATTAGAGAAATCACCAAGGTTCAAGTGGTTGATCACGACTCCTAATAGTTGGTTTAGAATAACCAAGAGATTTCTCATTGAATCCCCCATTTCAGCCTATCTCTTAATCAGAGAACCACCACAGTTTCCTTCAAACCCATTGTAACTTTGGTGCCTGCTAGATCCATCCATTTAGTAAAACCAAAAATGTCAGAGTGAGTATATCAATAAAATTATCATATACTAATGAGGAAGATAAAAACTAAGATATACTTACTCATTCACTTTATCTAAAACTAGGACACTTTCTGAAATCCTAGCCATTATGGTAATTTCACTTATGCCTAGAGAATACCCTAACCTCTAAAGTTATCTAAACCAACCTCTAATACCAACTATAAGGACCCGGCCTTAAACATTACTTATTATTGAATTAAATGAATAATTCACATTGAGGATCTTTTCAGGTTTAGTGGTTAAGAGAATTAGGACATAACTATTACATCTCAAAGCTTACGAAGTATACATTTCTAGTAAGTTTCCATAAAATAAAAACTCTTAAAAAGAAACATGTCTAGTTCCATATTTTAGATAGCATGTCTTTCCTTGATCACATTATTGACCTTATTCCACATTATGGCCTGTGAAAAAAATTTCAAAAAAACTTGGGGTGAGCTTAAAAAGATCAGTAAAGGATACACAAAGAAGGAAAACTGTTAGGTTTTCAAAACAACAAGTAAACCGTGAATACTTTTTCAAAGTAATACTTTTCACCTTTATGAAGTAGTAAAAAACTCTTCACTGAATAAAAGATCATTACTTACCCTTTTGTAACCAAAATATGACCATAAAACCCATATAAAGAACACATCCCATAAAAAGGTAACTTGGGACATAAACATACTTAAATGTAATAATCATACGGCCGACTTCCAAACATACTTAATGGAATATCCATACGGCCTACTTCCATACCCAATGCATTGGAGGTTATAACGTAACCACCCATCCTGGTATTCACGGCACCACCCGTCATATGGTTTATCACGTAACCACCCGTAAAATGTCCAAGTACCATCATTACACATAAAATATTGAAAATATAAACATTTCAATAACAAAATTTCATTTGCAATCACAATAAGTAATTCTAAGATATTGAATTAATCAATCCATTTTCAAAAACCATTTAAAAGAGATTTTTGAATCAAAGTGTCCCATACCACTTTGAAGCTTTTAATGGAATTATAATTTTAAAACATTATTGTATATATAAATAAATACTGAAAACCATTTTGAAAACATGGACATTAAAGATAAATATTTATAATAATGAATCATTAAAACATTTAAACGATATTTTTGTTAAAGGGTTTTTAACAAAATGAGAGACTCTTGAATACAAATAATTAAGGAATAACATTTAATCCGAACATTATAATGTCAAGAGAATAAATGGATTCATGATATAATATGTCAAAGGACATTATACACACCATATAAGAGTGAATTGGTTCATAATAACAATGAAGTCTCAATGAAAATGTAAATTGAGAAGAAATCCATTATAAAGATGATATCCTTAAATTAAGGATAAATCTATCACATAATTATGTGTGAGAAATATAAATACACGCAATATAAGTGGATATTAAGTGTGAAAAAATCATAGGTCATTCACACATATTCATAGGATGACATTTTCAAGAAGTACAAGTTGAACCCAAAGAAATCGGAATTGGGTTAAGACGTTCCCTTGTAAAAAATCGACAGCCTAATGGCGTCACTTCAAAATTCAGAAAATTAGTCGATGAGAGGTTGAATGGAATATCATCACATGGACATAAACTTTACATAAATAAGGATATAGAAGAACATATCCCAACATAATAAGATTTAAATTAAAAGACATAACAAAAGGAGTCTTTTAAAATGAGGAGGGTGAAAGGTCCCCGTACCGAGTTGGGTAACTTTGGAAACGTACACCCCATGGAAGAAGGGTAATACAATGAAGATGTAAATACCGATAAATGAAATTATACAACACAAAGTGTATAATAATGGGATGTACATACACCACTCAATGTAAATAGTGGTAAACGTAGCATAAATGTCACGGGAAAAAAAGTGAGATGAAAAATTCCTTATGAAAACTCGGCATCCTAACAGCGCCACTTAAAACTTCCAAAAATGGATTTATGTGATCAAATAGGGTCTCTCATAATATGAACATAAAAATTACATTATGAGGAATATAAAAGAAAATCCACAAACATAATAAAGATGAGCTGAAAAGAAATGACATAAAAGAGAGTACTTAAAAAGAAAGAGAGGGGTAGGATCCCTTACCTCTTGTCCGACATGACTTGATCGTTCTTTAATCTCCTGAATAATAAAATTTGGTCAATTTATAATTTCTTAAGGACCTAATTTAAATATTATTATTCATTTAATATCACATATTATAAGGTTATACTAATTGTTTAATAAAGTGAGTTCATATCAGACATTTTTGTCGATGTTCGATACATGAGTAAAAATCGAACTGGTTGGAAAATAATTTTCCATGTAGTTATAGGTACATCATATCCAGAATAGTATTTATGTTTTAAATATCATATATATCCAGTATATATTCATTTTATACTATTCCATATAATTTGGAGATAAAAAAATTAAAAGCACCGTTCATGGAGAAGGTAGGTCGTACGTACGCATGAACGCTACTTCCATTTTTTGTCATATTAATGGAATTGAAAAAATATGAGAGATATATATATTATAATTCCAGAATGATATCCATAATTTAGATGTAATATATTACATATATATCCATTATATATATGTACTTATAATAGTACATAACATTTGGAGATAAGAAATGAAATGTACCGTTCATGGAGACGGTAAGCCGTACGTACGCATGAACGCTACTTTCATTTTTTTTTGTATTCAATGGAATTAAATAATAATTATATAAACTTATATTATATTTCCAGTAGGATTTAATATGTAATACCATTAATTACATCTTTTATACATCCCACATATGTCATTAACGAATCAAATCACTTTGAGGGGGTGGTAGTCCGCACTTCCTAAAATGAAGATATCGCATTTACCCATAATGGAAACCATAAAGGTATGCCATAAATTAAAAATACAGAAGATTAAGGAAAACATAAACATGTTATATATCATATATAAATATAGTTACATCTTAATGGCCACCTATGAAGGTGTTAAAATAATATTGAACAATCATCGTTTCGTCAGGCAGTAATTCGCCATCCACAGAAACAGTATGTTCTTTAACCATTAGACGAAGGTGTGTGTAAGTGTAGCTCTAATAATTCACATAAAAACATACTAGTATATTTAAGATACTGGTTTTGTTACAAAATAAAGAATAAAAAGAGTTTATAGGGTTGGAGAAGCAAAATAAAACATAAGAACACGAGAGAGGACACTACCTTTAAATCGGGTAACTCTCTTTGATTTGAGCTCAAAGGCTTCCTTGGAAAGGATTATGCCCAAAGGTGAGGGTTCAATGATCAAGGGAGGGATTTGGAGAGATTAAATGGGCAGGTTTTGGCCGAGCCAAAGGCTTGAGAGGTGTCTGTAAGGTGGTAGAGGTGGGGACCTTTTATAAGAGGAGAGGAGGGGCACTTTTGGAAAGTTATAAAATATTACTTTATTATATAATGATTTTCGGATTTTAAAGGTCCCAAAAGAATATATTTAGAGTATAAGGTGATAAGGTTTCTAAATCCACTCATACAATAGGTTTTTGACAAGTGTAGGACTTAGATTTCACCCTATCTTCTCATTTTATTTTAAATCGTTCATTTATGAGGTAATCATTGCATCATCAAGGTGTCATAAATAAATTAATTTATTTAATGTCTAAAAATTATAAAACAAATATCATGATGTAGGAAATCTTTTTAGATTTCTAATTAATATTTATAGTTAAAGATATGACTTATATAACCCCATCTAAAATTTTTTTTAGTAAAACAACACATGTTTGTGACATTTTAATTTTAACTTTAAATAAAAAGGTATTTATGTCATTTTCAAACCAATGTGGCTCTATGGGGTCCCCAAGTTGACCCATGGATTTTCTTGGTCAGAAATGACTCATAAAATGAGGGTAGGACATGTTTCTAGGTAATTTAATATCATTAAAACATTATTTTTACCTTAAACTACACTAATTACCTCTAATCGTGATTAATAAACTTAAAAGTTACTATTCACCAAAAAATTATTTTAATCCCATTGAATGAAATTTTACTTCTTAATAACAACCATGTATGTCGGATTTTTGAAATTCAAATCACAGAAGTTGTAAAGTTTCATTTAAACGAAAAATCAGTTTCTTTAACTACCACTTAGTGGTTTCACTATTCATCAAAAATTGAAGCTTTTCATAAAAATACCAAAACTTCACCCTAAGATATATTTGATATTACAAATTCAAAAATGATTTCTATTTCACAAAATTCAAAACATATAAGTTACATTAATTAATTTAGTAATTAATTCCCGCTGTTAGAGCAAATAGCGTATTTTTTTGAAACAATAAGTATCAAAAGATTGACAGTAGTTTAAGTCCAATATCAAGATGAAATTAATTCCAACGGCCACTATTGGATTAAATGGTAAAAATATACTCTAATTTCACTTTAAGGCCAATTAAAAATATAATCTAATCATATAAATTAATTAGATTAAAAAGAGGTTTTGAATTAAAATACAACATTTTTTACTATTCATTAAAAATGAACTTTATCGGAAAAATACCAAAAATTACACAAAGTAAATTTCGATGACTCGATTCTAAAGAATAATTTTATTTTCTCAAATATAACACATTAAATTGTAAAAAGTGGATTTAAAAGAGGTTCGTCATCAAAAGGCGGTTAATCGACCTTTTAAAGAATATTAGAATGTTTACGCTTAAAATTGGATTCATTCGCATTTTTAATCCTCAAACATTTATTGTAAAAAGTAAAAATATTTGACAAACATATATAATCATGTTGTAGTTAGTTCTGTTCATTCCCTCCATTACAACGGCTAGGTGTTAACTACAATTTAAAATAATATTATTTTATTATTAGAGTGCAACGTAAGATTTCAAAGGAACTCGTTATTGCGTATTGGGTACGCCATCGAGCATAGAATTCCCTTTAAAGTAATATTAATATTTGATTCACAAATATGGATAAATATAAAAATGTAAAATTCTTTATTTACCAGGGTTGTTACAATTGGTATAATCCTAAAGAGGTTCTCTAAATAAGATGTAAAATTCAAGATCTTACATTTTTTATTTCATCCCAAAACACTTTATAATATTCTTATATTATGAATATATAAAAAATATTGTATAAAATATACATAGATTTTAACATGTTAATGGAAAACCAATTATCCACCATCTCTTCCATTAAATGTGAAATGAAACATTCCACAGTGTGTATGGTGGACATCTGTATCTCGAATCAATATTTTTTTTCCCTAATCACCTCTAATTGATTGATATAATGATATATTTATAACTTATATATGATATTTATGTTACTATTATACCTCTATAATTATAATAAAAAATCTACCATATATCATCTCAACTCATTGTAAAATAATGACATCACTAATGTGTACAGAAGACAACCACATTGTGAACTGATGTGATATGTTTTTAATTTATGTTTTTCATGGATAATAATAAGTATAGATTATATATATATGGTAAAAATAACATAATTATACTTCTACAATTATTATATAACATATACCTTCTATATATACATTCATTTGGGGATATAATAATGTTGTTCTTGTATACGATGGACTACAACCTCCTGATGTGACATGATTCATTTATCACTAACTCTTTGAGTATAAGGTAATAAGATTAGATTTAACGATTGTATTTGACATAAATACATTAATAATTATTATATAAAGGTAATAATTTTGATAATTGATTCAATCAGTCCATAAAATGGAAATAGTGATCATCTATACATATTGTCCACCATCTCCAGGAATCGTGCATTTCATTTTCCACCCCTAACATGTTTAGGTTTGTAAAAAAAATTATATAATAAATATATATTATATTTATATCATGGGTAATGTTTTAGAGATTATGTATCTTTAAAAACATTCAAAGGAACTAAAATACCAAATCAAAACATACATGAAAAATGAAACAATTATTCCCTATGACATGATATTCTCAAGGAATAGTTAACAAAAATGAAATAAACTGCACAGGTAAATAATATATAGTATTATATATATAATTTTGGTTCCATAATATATTAAAAAATATATTTATTATATAATAGTCTTGAATTTGTATGATGGAATTCAAGACTTACTGTAAAGGATGTTTCTTTAAATTTAGTATCCTAAAAACGATGTTTTATTACGAACCTATATTCTTTTACAATGTTTATATACTTACCCTTTGACTTATTATTCCATAAATACTCTTATAATAATTATATTTAATTTTTCAATTGATATTAATCTTTAATGGTGATTATGATTCAAATGTAACCAATGTTTTGAAGGTTTGATATTATAATATCATTATTTATTAGGGTTGTACATGATTATGATTTTTATGTTGATATAATAGGATATATTTCTAAACAAAATCTATATTTTTATCCTTCTATTATTTATTTATAATACATGTTTTTCCTTCATATTCTTTTCTTTATACATTTAAAATTCAAAAAGAATATTGTATAAAAACTAACATTATATGACTCTTCAGTCGAATTGTTTTTTATTCCATGCCTATGTTTTATAAAAAAAATTAATGAAAGGTTTAATTTTATACAAAATATGTTTTGAATTCATTTTTACCAATGTAAGGATTTTTTAAATAATAATTACATACAAACCTAATTTCATTTTCTAAATAGGGACTACTTTTCTGTTACAAAAAATGTGAACGTAATCATTGTTCTAATGTGTGTGATAAGAACATAATTTACCATCTCCATGACAACAAAAAGTTTTATATATTCCTCTCTATGTACCATAGATTATTTTTAAAAAATTTTACCTCAATACTATTTTACTTATATTTAGATTAAAAAATTAGTTTTAAAAAGAATGATTATATTCTTTATAAGTAATGTTTTCATTGATCATTAAAAATCATTTACATCAAATGTGACATCCATTGATGACACTTTTGTTTTATTGGGGTCGTTATCCAATGATACAATCATTATTATTACATGTGCATTTTTTTTGTTGAAATTATTTATATGAATTTTATTCCTTTTCAACACTTTATACTATGATGATGGTTTTATTGAACCCATTTCTATAATGGGGTCCTGATTTGATTCATGGTTAATGATATTATATCACACATATGTACATTTTTCATTATTTTATGGTTGTTATGTTATATTAAATGTTGGTTTTTATGTTATAACCAAGGATGGTTGTAATGTTATAACCATGGATAATGGTTGTGTTATAACAATGATGGTTTTCAGAACATATCCTATGATGGGTAGAATCGTTATCATCCTCTATCACATTAGATAATGATAAGGTATGTCTTAAAATGATTTAATTTGGATAATTTCATGCATGGAATATATTTCATGTCTATAGGATGATGTGTGGGACTAATTTCATGTCCCCAAAAAAATTAATGAACCTATTCAATTTATACATTTTACATAATGTTATCTGAATATGTGTTTTCAAGAAAAATATTTCATATACCATGGTTATGCTATCATGTATTTTTTACATTTAATCCTTTATTAATCATGTCTTGTGATATGGTAATATTTATGTCATAACTAATTTTTATGATCTATGGTATCCTAGCTATTCTTTTTAAATGTTAAGCTCATGTTTTATGACCATAATGATCACGTAATACTTATGTGATAATTTATATCTATTTATTTACCCTTATAGAGAATCTAGAAATTTATTTTATTACATTTTCATTACTAGGTTAGGATTAAGGTTTTTATATATGAAAAATCCAACAAGGTGGATACACATGAAGAATATAGGGGTAGAAGATATATATCACCTATAAAATTGTTGATAATCTTGTTAATTTCTCATTGGTATTATAAATATAAATTTTTGACATAGATCATTATTTTAACTAATTAGTATCTAATAATTAATATGTGTTATATATGGATGAAATGATTTTGTCTCTATAGTTGGTATCAGTGAATATTTTATGAGTCCTTTGAAAACATGGATGACAAAACAATATTGAGATCATGAATGATATGAATAATGATACAAATATGGATAAATCATAACACTTTGAAATATCATGGATTAATTAGGAAAATAATGGTTTAATAGTTTCCATGAAATAACATACTGTTATGGATAAAAAAAGTTAATGGTTTTCTACACTACATGTACTTAGGTGTAGTAAATCCAAAATAGGTGTACTAAGCTAGACATGATTTTCACCTCGTTCATGACAACCGGCCATGATGCACACCTATTTTGACACTATTACATGATATGGTTTATAAAATCAGAAACTATTTGTGAACAATAATGTGGGATTTGAATAATTACCACTAATTGGAAAAGTAAATCAAAAATTCCATAGATTTAATAAAAGGTGTCATGATTTAGACATACTATATGTGATTCTTCATGATTCTATTGTTCTCCACTATGATAATTTTTAATTACCTTATTATTTTTTGTTTTAGTTTGTGGATAGAACGTGAAGAATCCATGTGAATGTTAAGTGTGATGGATAATGAAACAATTTCCCTCTTAATAGATTAAATATAATATTATATATAACAAAAATTATCATTTTTATGCTCACAGAAATTTCCCAAGGTAGATGCTTGTTGATCATCCTAATTCTCGAAGGAGAGAACAATGTTGTGTTTTGTCCCCATATAGAAACATATAACTTCTCTGAGTGGTAATAATGATCCACTAGCTGCTGATATTGTGACCTATGATTTTCATACATAGATATTACATATTTATAAATTTTTATTCAATAAATTTAAAAATAAATTCAAAATTATTGTAATAGTATTGTGCAATTGGAGACTAGGAAGAAAATTTAATAATACTGTGAAATATTTTCAACGTAACCCTTAAAGACCTCCCACATCATTATATTTCAAAAATATACGTAGCGTAAAATAATTATTTATAACATGGGGAGGTGAAACAAAAAAATGGATGATCTCATTTGAAAAGTATCGATAAATAGAAAAGTATGTAAACATAACATGATTATAATTGTATGAGAACAAGTGCATGAAATTTGAAAAGTTTAACTAGAATATAAATATAATAATCTCTAGTCATTGAATAATGAATTAATGTTCATTATACGATAATAATAATGAATTTAATGAACATGATCCATGATATCTTAACATTTTCATAAGACATAAGTTTGTGGTGTGGTCATAAGGATAGAAAATAAAATGTTAAGGATACACACATATACATTGATAAAATATTAAGATTGGGAAAACCATGAATATACATATTTCATGATGGGTATGACCTCCCATGTACCCTCTTTAAGAATTGTGATAACCTCACATGTACCCACTTTTAATCTTGGGATAACATCCCATGTAACCACTTTCAGTATTAGGATAACATACATTGTACCCTTTTATCTCATATTACATTAATTGTTACCCAATTCATTGGTGGTAAATTTAGGTCCCAACCTCCACATAATACATACATTTATGTTCTATAAGTTCATAGAACATTCATCCCATAAAAACTAATTAAATGAAATGGCTTTTATAAAATATTTCATCATAAAATAACCAATGTTAAATAAAGGGGTTTCATTATCATTTCATAATACCATCATAAAAAACCCAAAGAAAATATATGTGTTTTATAATCATTATATAATATAATAACCTATTGAAAGGATATTAGTTTAATAATAATTTTATCATCTCATAATATCATAACCAATAGAAAAAGAAATGTGTTTCAAAAGATTTTTGTCGTCATATAACCCATGGAAAAGAAATTGTTTTCAGGAACATAACATCATCATTAAAAATTTAGATAGATAATAAGGATGTTATCCTTGGGTTATGTCGCATGTAAATAAAAATTCATATCAATGGATCCCATATTAAATGGGAAATAAATTTAAGAGGTAAATCACTTGGAATAGTTCTTGAGACAGATAAATTTTTATCAAAATCATTTTTTAATACATAACAAAAAATAGAAACAATTTTACATTAAAATAATATTAAAAACATATAAATAAATTTTTAAATAAAATAATGGTCATGATGGTGAGATATTACATCAATTACATACATTTGGAAACAAATATTCCTTTAACATTTTTATTAAAATGAAATTAGTATTTCATTGTAAAACAAATTGTAGATTTATTTAATATTTTCTTAAAAGATAATCCTATGTAAAAATGTAATTCAGAAATCACAATAAGTATTCTAAAAAATCATTGATATCAATTTTAGAATACATGTTATAGAAGAATAATGGATTTTTACCGAGAATTGGATTTAAAAAAAACACTATTATTGAACTCTCAAGTGCATAAATCGTGGAAAAATAAATTTAAAATATGTATCCTTGTGAAATAACATGATAATAAAAATATTAGTGAATTTATTGAGATATGGTTCATAATATTTTATCATTATAATATAATCTTAAACAATCCCCATTAAATGATGACATTATTACATAAAATCATTACCAAATTGGCAATATTGAAATATAAGCCATGTGGAGGAAAATACAGAAGTGAAACCTAAAATAACATGATTAAAAATATTTTCTTTATATTACATTCCAAAATTGATTTATATAATCCATTTAAAATAAGATATATGAATAAAATATTAATATTTCTCAAATAAGACAAACTATGACCAAAATACCTTACAGTCGTTTCAACTATTGAATCAGAAACTCCATGAAAATGATATCATAAAATTTTTATTAAAACACCAATAATTTAATTATTATTATAATATAAGAAATTTATGGGAATTATATACACCACATAAAATAAACACAATGTTAATATGGCATGGGTCACATAGGAAAATAAAACTAAGATAAAAATCCATTACTATATGTCTTGAAATAATTATTACTCTTTGAAGCCTCCCATATAATAAATATATTTTTATTATGAATAATTTAAACAATAAAAATTGCTTATATCATAACATATTTGATTTATTTATGTCATTTTATTACCCTTTTAGAAACAATTTAATTTTAATTTCATGTTTCGGGTAACAAATTCCTTTTTTGTATCTGTTATTTTTTCATAAACCCACTTATAATGAGTAGTATTACATAATATCCAAAACAGTAACAATTAATTCTTAATAATATTAATGAAAAATATAATATTTACATACTAATCATTAAACATAGGTTCAAAAAATTAAGTATATTATGATCATAGAGACGATATGTCATATATATACTTTAGTACAATTTCAAATTCTCAATTATTATTATAGAAATGAGGTATGTAATATGTTATAATTAAATATTGATAATAATTACATTAATAAAATATTATTTATTTAAATATGATTATACATATTATCATTGTTTTTTGATGAATAATGGAGAGTCGCATTGCTTTGGGAAGGTGGTATTTCACAAGTACATGAATGACATTATCAGCATTCATTGAGTGGAAATATAAGAATGAAAAAGATATATTAAATTTTAAGAATGATAAATAAGAAACAATGATCATAATTATTTGATTAATATCACATATATTCATTAAATTTATACTTATTATCTTTTATGCAATACATTACCAAAAAATGAATCACATCACTTCAAAAGGATGTAGTATGTCGTATACATGAGCAATATTATTATATCACCTATGGTATTGACTGTAAAAGATTATCTAATATGTCATGATTCTAATGGAATTATAATTTTATTAATATCATATATATATATATATACTTTATATAAATCATCAAACCCAATCGTGAGAGGTTTTAATGAAAAATTGAATGACAATGGTTTGCACAACAGTATTCCTTCATTCACACAAATATTGATTTTTTAATACATTATATTGATGTAGATATGGATTTAGGATATAAAAATTAATTAAAATATAATTATATTTAATATACATGGGTGATTATATCATCATATTTTAATATTAAATGATTGAGGCGGAGGATGGAATAAAATAAAAACACACATTGAAAAATGTCACCTCATTATACGGTAACCTTATAAGGTTTGAAACACAATCCTTACTAGTATGGATTAATTAAAAAATAAGGATACGAGGATGAGAGGAGGGATTTTTTAAATTTATTTTGAAATATATTTTTAGAAAATTAGTTTTATGCATTGAATAATTTAGGATAGCTGGTTGTATTTTATAAATGAGGTGTGTAAGCACTCGAGCACAGTTGGACTGAGCCAGTGAATTTTTTATTACATTGGAATATAAATAATGAATATGCATCCCGAAGTACCAAGTAGTTTAGTAGATTTTGGAAACAATATACATTTATAAGTTTAACATTACATCATGAAAGGAAATACAACCTTAATTTATTCAATTAGAAACATCCACTCTTAATAGATTATAACGACAAACCACTCATAACATACATCATCATATCGTGGGAAAATTGAACATAAGAAAGGTGTGAGCTCAAACACTCAGTAAGGGTAAGTAATACAATGGAATATATCATAACATAAACATTAGGCATCGTGAATAATTTGAAATACATGCCTTTAGAAATAATAAACTGGAACACATTATAGTAGGAATATGAGCTGAGTAAAAAATTCCGTAATAAAACAAAATCATGGGTATTATACAATTTAAATAACCACACAAGCTTCATTATGAGGGAGTTCATAATTCCAAACATCATCACCATACCATCAAGGACACCTGCCAAGACCATAAATTATCATTTTGCAAGGCCCTGTGCTAAGAACGTAGTTTGTATCATGAGACCTAACGATGCATCGAGGGACTATAGTGGGCCCCACATGACAATTACTATGTCCAATGAATTCCTATTATAAATTGGGATAAACATAAACAACATAAACATTCATATTCAAACTAACATATGAAATGTAAATACCTTTCCTCGAACATTATGGATAAACACTAACCATTCAAAGTAAATTGGTGAATGGTTTTAAGATAGCTCATCCATAGAAAAAATAATAATAAACCATTAAATTAAATATTGTATATTATTCTATGGAATATTAGTCCCAATAATACATAATAATCAACAATATTGTTCAAATAGATCAATATACTCTTATAAAATCATTGTGTAATTCTGGAGATAAATACTCTTACTTTGAAAAGAAGTGTTCTTTGGGAAACATCTTTGGATAAAAGCATAAGTGAAGTGTTATAGTATTTTCATAATAAATTTAGTGATTTTATAATGATAATAGTTTCCAAAAATAGAATATATTGTGACTTTTAAAATAGGTAATAATTTGAAAAAATCCCTTGGATTGAGCTTGTATTTCGAAAATAAGTTTGAAAGTTCCATTTAAAATGTGTAACTATCCATAAAATTAGGCAATATTATGTTGGGTGTACATATATAAAAAACTCACAAATAATTAAATAGGATTAAATAATAATACATAATAATTTCATTGTGGAAATTCGATAATGAATGTAACCCAAATGAAAATGGAAGTTCTGGTAAAAAAACCCTTACCACTTGGTAATCAATCGATTCGTATTCCCCAAAATTAACAATATTAAAATGATAAAATGAATACCATTAAAATAAATATATTAATTATATTTTACATCATTGTTATGTACACATACATGATACACTGTAGCAGCGACAGGTACTGTAGCAGCCAGGTTACTATTCACAAAATGGGCCTTAGGCCAAAAATTTGGGCCGATAGGCTCTGTAATGGGCTACATGCCCACTGGGCCTTTGAGATATCTAATGGGTCTACCTATACCTAGTTAAAATAGTACATTGCTTTACTTTAATAATAAAATGAGGCTTCGACCCAACCATTTAAAAAATGTATTATTAATGAATACAGAAAATCTCACAAAAATGGAAGTGAGATGAAAAAACCCTTACCCTAAGTCCGAATGTGTTCTGCTATGGAACATAATGTCATGGAATATGAAATTAGACTTATTAATAAGTTATTTCAGAACCTTATATACATTTATTTAGTTTATCATAATTATTTTTAGTTCGTTTATGTTCTTATTGATTAGTTATTAAAATGAATATTGTCATCCCTAAGTGTTCATTTTCTTGAGGTTCATAAACAGTTCACTTGTTTTTTAGTAATGGAGTTCTTGTGGAATGGATGTAAATATGCAGAAATAAAATTAAATATTATTTATGAACCTTATTGTGTTTTAATGGTCATTTCTATCATTTTTTACATGGAAATATTGTGAATCATTAGATTAAATATTTATGTCATTCACTTAGATTATTTTAGCTGTATTTTGATTATACGGGACTAGTTTGGTCATATGATTCAATAATATGAATGTATACTAGTTCCTGAATATTAATTAGGTTATAATACATTTATTATAGTCTGGTTCATCCACAAAAATGGTTTCATTACCAGTAAAGAAGGATAAATTAATGAACAAAAGTTCGTCATCCGCGAAGGTTGTAAATTGGAACATCTTGGATATTGATTTCGTTTATAAAATAAAAGGGCGGGAGATTATGGATATTGATGATAGTTCTTCAATTAACATGATATAATTAAATTATACAGATGATACTGGATCTTTTAGGGTAATTTTGATAGTGGTGGTGAGGAGAGGATATCAAAAAAGAAGATAAATTGAAATGAAACTAAATGAAAAAGAAAGGTACTTTACCCCCTGAAATAACCTCTTTGATAACATCCTTAAGGGAAGGGATTTTGGTCTTTGGGAAATACCAAGAGATACTTGGACGTGTGGAGTGTCTGAGGAAGGGTATTTGGGATGAAATTTGAAAATATTCAAGGCTTAGATAAGTGAAGAGAATAATGAGTGAGGGGGGTTATTATGGATGAGAGGATGGGTTTCTTAATTTTTCGATCATTAGTTTATTAATTTCCATCAAGACCAAGAATAGTGATAATTCCATAACCAATAATACTAATAAATGCATCTGAGTTAGAACCAAGTGGTATTACATCACTTATGAGGTCATAAATAGTGCATTTAACTAATAATTTTTATATACGTTATTTTACCGTATTTCACAATCCATAAAAAATTCGAGTATTTCAGAAAAATACCAAAAATTCACCCAAACCATTTTTTGATTTATAGAATCCAAAAATGAAGTACATTTTTAGAAGATAATTTTTTAAATATGATAAATTTAATATTTAATTACAATCATAATTTATTCTAAAAAAAGTTATAAAACATTTAATTAGTTATTCCCAAACATGGGTATATCATACATCCACATGAATATTATTTATATACTATCATAAGTAATGTTACTATTCATTATGGGTATATAACTATTCATAAGGGTGTGTTTATATTCATAATGGTATTTTAATATTTACCAAAAATTATTTATTTCTTATCCGACTCCAAATAACCTGTTGATCTCAACTGTGTATGTTAGCTTTTTGAAATTCGCAAAATAGAATTGGTAAACTTATGTTTACATGGATATGTTAAAACAAAGTGGTGTTTTTAGAGACTCAGTGATATATACATTCTATAATAAATTTATTTTTAAATTCTTGGTGTGTTAAATTATCCCATCTTAACAAAAAAAAATTCATCAAAATTTTAAATTGAACATCGAATGTTAATGGTTGATAATTGACAATTCCCTTAAGGAAACCCAAATAAAAAATACGGTTAATAAAATATCCTCTTAAAAAAGGGTTAAGGGGGATGAATTGGTCTCCCAAAAAATTATTCTTTCTAATGAGGTGGCATTATTTGGATATAAAAACCTGGATATGGAAGAAAAATGTAACTATGAAGTTCTGATGGAACATGATAGAGGACATGTTTAGATGAATGTTGATTACAACAAAACTATAAACTAAAAAGATCATCGACAATATCAATGATTCTGATAATATAAAAACATTATATTTATACCTCATCACTTAACATGGGTTATTCCATTTGGGGAAGAAATACATTAACCTATAAAATCTCATACAATGATCAAAATAAACCATTTCATAAATGGTTAAAAAATCCAAAATATAATGACTCAATACATTATAATGAAATTCTCATTATCCCTTAATCATTATGAAGCAGCTCTAAATTTCAAATTCCATACATGTGCATAACTTTGTCATGTATCCTCTTGAAATATGTTAATAACTTAAATTATTGTAAACAACATATTCGAAACATGCATTCTTCTGTATTCTTTATGTAAGAAACATGTAATTCAACATATTCTTTTAATATTAAAGTACATTAAACTCCGTCGATGATAGCATAGGCCACTTCTTGACATGTCAATAATAAAATAGAAGGTATTCAATACATATCTGAATTAATCATTTGATCATCAGTATCTCAACACGATATAAATATTAAAGGTTGTCATTCCCTCAATCTAGTATTTTATTAAAATGTTTATATTTCTACTGAATCACTTTTCCATTGTACCATTGATCATAAAACCTAAAATCCTTAATGAAATTGTCCTTGAGTACAATCCTTATATATCTCATAATTATTTGAACCTATACATTACTGAAATAAATTCAAATTACATGATTCTTGACTGGCCATATTAATCATTCTACTGCATCTGTGGTGGCATAATAACATGATCATTTTCCAAAATCATTATTTGAGATATATTACTTTGATGTTAGGGACATTTGTTCACCTAGTTTCCCATATCCTTGTAGTTAAATAACTTTAAATAGAAAAATTCATTCCTTCTCGTAAAATTATGGGCATGGTGGCCTTTTTCTCCACACATTATGAAAACACATTTTCCCCTCAAGCATATACCAAGGTGTTTCCTTCCACAATTATCACAAGGGAGAAAATAAATATTTCCATTCTATCCTTTATCCATATCTTTTCTTGCAATCCATCTCTTCATTTTCTTCCCTTCAAAGCCATAGAGATCAGAGAATTTCTTACTTAGCTTGTCAACACATTATATTACTTCCTTATATGATGAGGAAACATGGGAGACAATCTTCCTTTGAAATGATGGCGTAAGACCATTAGAGATATGATCCTTATTACTCTTCTCAACATGTGCATTGGTGAAGTTCTCATTCCTTATACTATGCTCCATTTCTAATAAAATATTGATAATATAATAGATCATAAAATTATGAACCCTCTATATCTCTAATCATGGTATAACACATAACATAAATTTATGCAATATAAATCCTAAAACCATATACTTTTGTAACTTTGTGGAGTAAATCCTTTATAATTATTTGTAAAGAAAATATGAATTATCATAAGCATATCCCCCATGCGTTTCAATACCAAGAGTGAAGCATGTCCCATTTTCGTGAACTAGGATAGCCCGGGTCAAGACCAAAACTCATTGTTAGAGCTTTCACTACTAGGTACATCTGTGTCGGAGCCTTGTTTATCTATTTGTATCCAAACATGAATGTATTTTCTAAAAAGATCCACACAATCTATTCCTTACCAAAATACCGGGATGTTCTTGTATTCTTATACACAAATACTATATTAGGTATTAGTTCCCTAATCTTGGTTTTCTTGATCATTTTTCCATGTTTTCTACTAAAATTCCTTTGATAACAACTTTAAGGACCTGACCATAGTTTCTAGGATTTGGTTCCTTTTTTTATTACATTGGAATATATAAAAAGAACACATATCCCAAAGGACCTAGTAGTTTACTAGATTTTGGAGACAAGATACATAGATAATTTCAACATTACATAATGAAAGAAAATAAAACATTAATTTATTCCATTAGAATCATCCACTCCTCCTACATTATGTCTACAAATCAATCATAACATAATTATTCATCTCCTGGGAAAATGAAACATAATAAAGGGGTGCTCTAATATTCTCAGTAAGGGTATTAAATACATCATAATATATCATAACATAAACATTAATTATGGTGAATAATTAAAAACACATGCCCTTTAATATAATAAACATGAACACATTATGGTAGGAATATGAGATGAGTAAATAATGCCATAATAAAACATAATCATGGATATTATACTAGTAAAATAACCACATGAACCATCAGTACTACATTAATAATGAGAGAATGCATAATGAGTTACATCATCACCATACCATCAATATCTCTTGCCAAGACCATCAATAATCATTTTCTCCTGGACTTGGGAGAAGACCGTAGTTTGTCTCATTAGACCTACCAAAGCATCGAGGGGCTATAGTGGGACCGACCCGACACTTACTATGTCCAATGTATTCCTCATATGAATGGGGATAAACATTAACAACATAATCATTCATATTGAAACTAATAGGTGAAATTTAAATACCTTTCCTCAGACATTAAGTATAAATAGTAACCATTTGATGTAAATTGGTGAATATTTTTAAGATTGCACATCCATAGACAAAATAATCATAAACCATTAAATTAAATATGGTATATGATTCCATGAAATATTATTCCCAATTATACATAACAATGAACATGAACATTGTAATAGATAAAGATACTATTATTAAATCATTGAGTAATTCTTTATATAAAAACTCATTTACATTGAAATGAAGAGTACATATGGATAAATATTTCTATAAACCCAGAAGTGAAGTATGATAGTATTTTTATAATAAAATTTGTGGTTTTATAAAAATATTGGTTTCCAAAAACATATTATAGAGTGACCTTGAATATATGTAAGAATTTGAGAGCTTTCCATGGACCAGGCTTGTATTTCGAAAACAATTTTGAAAGATCCTTTTAAAACCTTTAAATATCCATAAAATATGGAAATATTTTTGTGGGTGTAAATATATAGACAAATTACAAATAATTCAAGAATAGTACATAATAATACATAATAATTTCATTGAGGTAATTATAAAAATAATGTAACCTGAATGAAAATGGATGTTCGGGTGGAAAAACCCTTACCACTTTGTAATCAAAGGATTTGTATTCATAAAAATAAATAATTTTCAAATGATACATTAAATTCCATGAAAATAATGATATTAATGATATTATAAATCAATATAAAGTATACATATACCATATGAAAGTATTAAAAATTAATATTGAAAATCTCAATAAAATGGAAGTGACATGAAGAAACCCTTAACTTTAGTCCGAATGTGTTCTTCTTTTGAACTTAAGTCCCTAGAATTTTAAATTAGACTTATTAATAAAGTTATTTAATGACATATTAGAAATTTATTTAGTTTATCATAATTATTTTTAGTTCATTTATTTCATTATTTATTAGTTATTTTATTGAATTTTGTTGTTTCAGAGTGTTCGTTTTCTTGATGTTCATAAAAATTTCACTTTTTTAAGTAATGGAGTTCATGTGGAATGAATGTAAATCTCCAGAATTTAAATTTAAATTTATTTATGAACCCTGAGAAGTGTTAATATTCATTTATATGGTTTTTTACATGGAAATAGGGTGAATCATTATATGAAATATTCATGACATTCACTTAGATTATTTTAGAAGTATTTTGATTACTTTGAACTAGTTTGGTCATAAGATTCATTAATATGTACATATACTGGTTACTGAATATTAATTAGGGTATAATACTTATATTATTTTCTGGTTCCACCATAAAAATGGTTTCATGTCGAGTAATGAAGGAGATATCGAAGAAAGAAACTTCGTCATCCACAGAGGTTATAAATTGGAACCTCATGGATGTTGATTTTGTTTAAAAAATAAATGAGAGTGAGAGAGCGTAAGGATATTGATGATGGCTCTTCCATTAACATGATATAATTATATTATGTCGATGATACTAGATCTATCATGGTCATTTGGATAGAGTATGTGAGGAGACGATAACAAAATAAGATAAATTGAAATGAAACTAAATGAAAAATAAAGGTGCTTCACCTCTTGAAATAACCTCTTTGAGAACATCCATAAGGGAAGGGATTCTGGTCATTTTGAAAGACCAAGGTCTTCATGGATGAGGTAAGTGACTAAAATATGGTATTTGTGAAGAACATTTAGGATCTTCATGTCTTAGAGGAGTGAAGAGAAGAGGGAGTTGGGGGGGTTATAGTGGAGGAGATATGGTTTTCATAAATTTTTAATCATTTGTTTATTAATTTCCCTCGAGACCAAGAATTGTGATGATTAAATGATAAGTAATAGTAATAAATGCATGTGAGTTAGAACCAAATGGGCTAATATAACTTATGGATTCATAAATATTGTGTTTAACTGATAATTTTTATATACGGTATTTTACCATATTTCACTATTCATCAAGAATTCGAGTATTTCGGATAAATGCCAAAAATTCACCATAACAATTTTTTGATGTGTATAATACAAAAATTATGTCCTTTTTTTAAAATAATTTTATAAAAATGATTAATTTAATATTTAATTAAAATCATAAGTTATTCTAACAACACATTTAAAACATTTATTTACTTATTCCAAAACATAGGTATATCATACTTTCACTTGAATATTATTTATATACTATCATATCTAAGGTCACTATTCATTAGGGTATATCTCTATTCATATGGTTATGTTACTATTCATAAGGGTAGGTTACTATCCACCAAAAATTATGTTTTTCTTATCAGACTCCAAATAACTAACTAATCACAACTATGTATGTCAGATGTTTCAAATTCACAACACAGAAGTGACAAACATATGTTTACATGGATAGGTTATACCAATGTGGTGTTTGTAGAGACTCATTGATCCATGAAAGCTATAATAAAATTATTTTATAATTCTTGGGTTGTTACATTATCCCTTCCTTACAGAAACGTCGACCTCGAAATTTGAAATTGAACATCGAATTTTAATGGATGATACTTGACTATCCCCTTATGGAAACATACATCGGCAATAGGTTTAATAAAATATCCTCCGAGAAATTGTAAAGGGAAATGAGGTGGTAACCCCAAAAGGTTTGATTTTGAATGAGGTGACTTTAGTTGGATGTAAAAACCTGGACATGGAAGAAAACTATAACATTGATGTTCTGATGGAACATGATAGAAGACATGTTTAAATGGAATATGATTACTACAAAATGATACACTAAAACAATTTCATCGATATTATCATTGATTATGATAATAAGAAAAACATTTATTTAAAACTATTTTCCTTCAGTCAAGGAATTATTCTTCCATATAAGAGTATAAATATACATTTCTACTTACAAACTCATCGTTTTATTTCACTTGAACTATCTATACCTCATCACTATACAAGGGTTAGACCATTTTCTAAAGCAATATAATGATCTTATCATTAACCCTTAATCCACACGAAGCAGCTCTATATTTACCATTCCAAACATGTGAAATACTTTTTCATGTATCCTCTTGAAATATGGTAATAACATTAAATACCGTTAAAACCATATTGGAAACATTCATTATTCTATATTGTTTATGTAAGATATATGTTATTGGATATATTAATAAAATCCAAAAGTAGTATATAATCCATCAATGATAGAATATTCCACTTCTCAACAAGTCAATAATCAGTTCCAGGGTATTCAGTACTTACCAGAATAAATTATTTCTTCATCAGTATGTCAACATTAGACATATATTATGAATTTTATTTCCTTCAATCATGTTTTTCCCTAAAAATTGTATCTTTCTACTGAATAAATTTTTATTTGTACCATTCATCATACAACCTCAAATCCTTAATGAAATATTACTATAGTAAAATTCTTATATATCTCTAAATTCTTACAACCAGTACATTACTAAAAAATATATTCAGATGACATGATTCTTGAATAGGAATATTAATCATTCTACTTTATTTTTAGTATCAACATTACATGATCGTTAACAAAAATCATTATTTGGGGTATATTCCTTTTATTCTTGGGACATTGATTTTCATAGTGTCCAATCTCCTTGCAGTTAAAACATTGAATATTGGAAAATTCATTCATTGTCTTGCAATTATGATCATGGTGGGCTTTTCTCTATTCATGAAGCAAAATCATTTTCCCCTTAAGAATATACCAAGGTGTTTGCTTCCACAATTATCACATGTGGGAAAATACATAATTCCCTTATTTATTTTATCCATTTTTGTTCCTACCACACCCTTCTTATTTTTCTTCCCTTCTAAGCCATTAAACTCAAATAAGTCCTTAAATACCTTGTCAACAAATGAAATTATTTCCTCATATGATAATGATACATGAGAGAAAATATTCCTTTGAATTCATTTCATAATACCATCAGAGATATGATCCTTCTTACACTTCTCATCACGTGCATTGGTGAAGTAATAATTACTTTTACTATGTGTAATTTCTAATCAAATCCATATTATATATTAGCTCATCAAAATATGAACTCTCTATATCTCTAAAAATGGTATAACAAATAACCTAAATTTATACAACATAAATCCGAAAACCATATATTTTGTTACTTTGATGCACAAATCATTTATAATTTTTTGTAATGATAATGTGAATCCTCTAAATAATATACCATGGGAGTGTCAATACTAAGAGTGGTGAAAGGCCTATTTTCATGTACCAGGATACCCAAGGTCCATCCTGAAACTCCTTGTTGAAGCATTCACTCCTAGGTACATCTATGCCAGAGCCACCTCTAATTCTTTGAATCCAGACAGGATTATATTTTCAAGAAAGATCAATATAAAATATTTCTCACCAAAAAAACAAGGATGTTCATGTATGATTATCCTTAAATATTATCCTGGGGATTTGTTCCATAATATACGATTTCAAAATAAAGTTTCCAGGTTTTCTACTAAACTTACCCTGATACCAACAATAAGGACCTGACCCTAGTTTCCCAGAGCTGGTTCCTTATTTTCTTACATTGTTATATAAAAATGGAATACACATCTTGAAGGAACAATTAATTTAGTATTTTTTGGTAACAAGATACATATATAAGTTCAACATTACATCATGAAAAGAAATACAACATTTAGTTATTCAAATAGAAATATCCAAGCCACCTAGATTATGCCTGAAAATAAATCATAACATACCTTTTCATATCCTGGTAAAATGAAACATAATAAAGGGGTGAGGTCAAATGCTCAGTAATGGTTATAAATATAGAATAAGATATCATAACATAAATATTAAATATGGTGAATAATTGAAAACGCATGCTATTACATGTAATAAACTTGAACACATTATGGTAGGAATATGAGCTGATTAAATAATGAAATAATAAAACAAAATCATTGGTATTCTACTATTCTAATAACCACTTGAAACATTAATAATATTTTCAAAATGAGGGAATGCATAATTTGGGAAATCATCACCATACCTTCAATGCCTCGTGCCAAGACCATAAATAATAATTTTTTCAAGGCCATGTGCCATGACCGTATTTTGTCTCATGAGACCTACTGATGCATCAAGGGGCTATAAAGGTACCCACCAAAAACTTACTATGTTCAATTCATTCTCCATAATAACAGGGATAAAAATAAACAATATACACATTCATACTAAAACTGACATTTGAAATTTAAATACCATTCCTCAAACATTATGCAAAAACATTAACAATTTGAAGTTAATTGGTGAATGGTTTAAAGATAGCACATCTAAAGATAAAATAATCATAAACCATTAAATTAAATATGGTATATGATTCCATGAAATATTATTCCCAATAATACACAATAATCAACAAGAGAGTTGCAATAGATGAAGATACTCTTATAAAATCATTTTTTACTTATTGATATAAATATTATTTTACATTGAAAAGAAGAGTTCTTTTGGGAAAATATTTTTTTAAAACCATAATCAAAGTAGGATTGTTTTTTCACAATAAAATTGGTGATTTTGTAAATATAAATGTATCTCAAAACAGATTATAGGGTTCCCTTGAGAATATGTAAGAATTTGAGAACTTCCCTTGGATCAGGCTTGTATTTTGAAATATATTTTGAATGTTCCTTTTAAAATGTGTAACTATCCATAAAATAAGGAAATATTATGGTGTGTGTACGTATATATACCACTATAAAAGAAATATTGTTGAGTATTTTATATTACATAATAATTTTATTGAGGTAAATAGAAAATGAACGTAACCAGAATGAAAATTGATGTTCGGGTGGAAAACCCCTTACCACTTTGTAATCAATTGATTAATATTCCCCAAAGTTAACAATATTCAAAAGATACCTTGAATACAATTAAAATAATTATATTCATGATAAGTTACATTAATGGTATGTATATATATACCACACATAAGTATTAGTAATGAATACGGAAAATCTCAAAAAAATGGAAGTGAGATGAAGAAACCCATACCTTAAGTCTCAATGTGTTCTGCTCTTGAAATTAAGGTCCTAGAATATGAATTCAGACTTATTAATAACTTATTTCAGAACCTATGAGACATTTATTTACTTTATAATTATTCTTTTTAGTTCATTTTTTTATTTATTTATAAGTTATTATATTGATTTTCGCCGTTCCGAGGTAATCATTTTCTTGATTTTCATAAATGGTTCACTTGTTTTTAAGTAATGGAGTTCGTGTGGAATGGTTGTAAATTTCCAGAATTAGAATTAAATATTATCTATGAAAATCCATAAGTTTTAATTGTCCTTTATATCATTTTTTACATGGAAATAGGGTTAATCATCAGATGAAATACTTATGACATTCACTTAAATTATTTTTGCAGTATTTTGATTATTTGGAACTAGTTTGGTCATACGATTCAATAATATGTACGTATACCAGTTCATGAATAATAATTAGGTTATAATAAAAATATTATAGTCTGTTTCAACCATAAAAATGGTTTCATGACCTATAATGAAAGATAAATTGAAGAATGAAACTTCATCGTCCATGAAGGATATAAATTGGAACATCATAGACGTTGATTTTGTTTGTAAAATAAATGAGAGAGAGAGATTAAGGATATTGATGAAGGTTATTCCATTAAAATAATATAATTAAAGTATATGGATGATAATGTATTTATCATGGTCATTTTGATAGAGAAGGTGAGGAGAGAAAAAATAAAGAAGATAAATTGAAATATAACTAAATGAAAATGAATAGTGCTTACCTCTTGAAATTGCCTCTTTGAGAACCTCCTTAAGGGAAGGGATTTTTGTCTTTGGGAATGACCAATAACTTTTTAGAAGTGGTGAGTTACTAAGGAAGGGTATTTGGGAAGATATTTGAGGAGATTAATGACTTATATAAGTGAAAAGAAGAGGGAGTGGGGGGTGTTATAGTGGAGGAGAGTAATATTTTCATAATTTTTTAATCATTAGTTTATTAATTTCCTTCAAGGCCATGAATAATGATGATTCCTGGACTAATAATAACAATACATTCATGTATGTTCGAACCAAGTGGGAATAAATCACTTTTGATCTCGTAAATAGTGTATTTAGCTTATAATTTGTATATACGGTATTTTTCTATATTTCACTATTCATAAAAAATTTGAGTATTTCAGAAATATACCAAAAATTAACCCTAACCATTTTTCGAAATGTAGATTCCAAAAACGAAGTCCAATTTTCAAAAATTATTTTTTAAATATGATTAATTTAATATTTAATTAAAGTCACAATTTATTTTAAAAAAATGATTTAAAACATTTATTTAATTATTCCAAATCATAGGTATATGTTACTTCCATTTGAATTTTATTTACACACTATAAATGGTAAGGTTACAATTAATTAGTTTATATAACTATTCATATGGGTATGTTACTATTCAATTTGTTAGGTTAATATTCACCAAAAATTATGTTTTTCTTATCAGACTCCAAATAACATACTGATCACAACCGTTTATGTCAGATTTTTGAAATTCACTTCACAGATGTTACAAATATATATTTACATGGCTAGGTTGTAACAAAGTTGTGTTTGTAGAGACTCTTTAATCCTTCCATTCGATAATAATTCTATTTGTGAATTCTTTGGGTGTTACATCGTGACTGGCACAATTTTTGTTTTTTAAAAAGATAAATGTGTAACCAAAATATTCATTTACCAAAATTCTCTAGAATACATTATTATATATTGTTAAACAAAATAGGTTATAAAAATTTCCATAAAAAATTTTATTCAATTATTTGTTTCATTTAAATTTTATATTTCTAATTTTGAAATATGTGAAGTAAATGTTTTCGTTACCTGCGATAATAAATTATTACACTTGTTACGATTTATTTTCCCAAAAAATTATGTTGGACTTTTTACATAATATAAAATAATATTTTCCCAAATAATTATCTCATTGTTTTAAAAATCATTTCAGAAAAGTCTAAAATTACAATTTCATTTAATCCCACATATGTGACATCAAAGGGGGTTTTAAAAGAGAAACTTTTAAATATATTATAATATTTTTATATCAAAATTCAATATGAAAATTATTTAAAATGAACTAAATTGTGTTAATAAATATATGATTTAATTATTTATAAATTAAAACCAATTTAAAATAAAGTTGTACATTATAAATAATTTAATCAAAAAAATAAATTTTTAATTAAATATTATTATTTTTCACTATTCGTCAAAAAAATATTCATTTTAGAAAAACCAAAAAATATTAACACATATATAATATTTAAATGATTTATTTAAAATAAATTTTCAAAATTTGATATAGAAATATTTTTAAAATAATTATGCGTAATGGTGGAAATATTACTCTTTTAGAAAATTAGTGTTTTAGACATAAAATTCGTTTTGTTCTTATCTATTTACTAGAATGCAAATAAAATTAACATAAAATAGTTTATTGGATATATATTGTATAAATATCATAAAAACAATCACCAATTGTGGTTATTTTATTTTATTTTTGAAAAAAAATTATTTTTTATAAAAATTGATTTTTATTTGATTATTTTATTTATATTGAAATAGTTTTTAATTTTTTAATTAATTGGTTTCCAAATATTAAATTTTATATAAATGTGAAAAAAAATATATTTTTAAAAAAAAAATCTTCCAATTCATACCATCCATTAAATTATCTACATCATAATTATCATAATAACACATTAATAGTTTGTATTGTTTGTTTAAACTTTGTGTTGTGTGTAACAAAATATAAACTCAACTTGGTATATAATTCAATATAAAAAATATTCCATTTAATCAATAAGATCTATGAAATAAATTTATTGGGATGAAATTATTCACAAAATCTTAGGGTGCTATATTCTACGACCTTAAAAATTAATTTCACTCTCAAAATTCATCATCGCCATCAATGGGTTATCATTTGATTTTTTTCATACAAACAGAAATTCTAAAAAGGGATAAGAAAACACCCAATTGAAAAATACAATGGGACATAAGGAAGTAATAAAAAATAACACATAATAGGATTCAAAATAGGATATCCTAGGTGTGATGTGAAAGTATGTAAATGGAATAAAAGAATTAATAGTTATATAGAGTTATAATAATAATTGATTAAAATAAAGTTGGGGATCCATTGAAGTTTGATGACAAAAAATATAAACCAAATAGGTATGAAAATGGTCATTGATATCATAAAAAATTATAATAACCTAAAAAATTATTATTTTAAGCATCTTTTCATAATGATTGGGAATTCATTTTCCATATAGAATAAGAATACAATAAAATTTACTTATTAGTTATCATTTTATTTAATGGGAATAATTTCATCATTTGGTTGTTCCTCAATCAATTTCCACTTCATTTCTTACACTATAAGAAGATTATTTTCACCTTTTAAGGACCTAATAAAATCCATAAAACAATGTTAATTTATTACATCTATATATTGTTACAAAGATTTTTACACTAGTTTTACAATAGAGGTAAAAATTCATATGCTAAATTTTTACATGAATCTCTAAACCCACATCCAATGTTGGACTTAAACAATTACATAAATGGTTTACATAATAACCCTTCCAAAATTTAATACATATAAATAATTTCAACTGATTCCTCAATATTTTCATAACATTGACTCCCCAATAAATCATAATGTAGATCATGAATATAAAATATGAATTATATGAATGCCTTCATCATGCATTGTATTAAAAAATAATATATCCTAAATTACTATAAACCCATATTGAAAGCATCCATGATATCTCATTCTTCATATAAGTCAATGATTATTAGAAATTTTCATTAATTTGAAAAACAATGTAAACCCCATCAATGGTAGCATATTTATGTTTTTTAACCAATTGTTTATCAGTTGTGATGTCATCAATAATATCCAATTTAAATTATATATATCAATCAATAAACACACTTTTCTCAATACGAGGAACCTATTAAGGGTCATCTTACTATAATTTTGTGTTTTCCATAAAATCTAAACTTTCCATTAAATTGTTTTCGGGGTCATCAGTAAAATTGAACATAATCATTACAATTATTAATGAAAAAATATTACTAAAAAATAATTATAAATTATTTAATTCATTATTTCTTATACAGAAACACATTTATTTTTCTATCACATACATAATCCATTAACAAGGTTTTATCAAAGTATTACTCAGTACCTATTTCCTTTCTTATGTCATTTATAGTATCTTTATCATCAGTTGTATAACTATTAGTCATACAACCCCACAAAATATCTTCATGAGTTTACCCTAATGAATCCTTCTACATGAATCACGTACATTCAATATTTACAGAATTCATCCATCAATAATATCGTAATGACATCAATATTCTTATCTATTGCATCAGGTGAACATTTCATTTTACCTCAAAAATTTCTTACTATGTTAACTTATTCTCCACTCATAAAACATCTTCTGCTTCCTTTGAGACACTCCTATGAATGCTTCTTCACACATTCATGATATATAAAAAATAAAATCTTATTTTCCCCATGTCTCCATGAGCTGATATCTCAGCAAACTCTATCCTTCTATTATTTATTGAGTATGTGATTTGGTTATGGTTAATGTATATTGATATATAATTTGGAATAATCATAACATCCTTCACTCAAATAATAGTCACCTTTGGCTGCAAATCAAAAACATTTCTATCACATTCAATGTTTACCCAATTCTATTTTGTTCACACTATTAACTAAAACCATTAATATTAGTTTTAGAATCACTAATAATTTGATAAAACCACATAATCAATTAAAAAATTGCTAATATGATGTCTAAATCAAGAGACCTTATTTAAAATTTATGAAACCATAGGATTATCATGGTTAATTCAAAATAATAATCTTTTTATAAATTTCAATATCCTTTGTAAAGAATTTGTGAATTTAAAATTAATAACCATGAGGAGTCTCAAATAATGTGTTCAACAAGTCATGTTTTCACAGATCATGTAATGATCGAGTCCATCTCAACAAACCATATTCAGAATTATTACCCTAGATACATATGTGATAGAGACAAATACACTTATATTATTCATACATGGATTCAATTTCATGTAAACCACTTTATATAAACTTTAATAATATTATATGAAATAATCCTATACATTGGATCATCCATATATTATCATTTGAGACATCCATAGATATATCCTTAGAAATATCCTTAGGGATCTCACTAATGTTTTTTTATCCATATCTGAATGGTTAACTAAAATGTTCTTAAGATACTAATAATAGTGATCCATTATTTTTTATATACATACATTTCATATTGTCATAAAAACATTAATTATATTACAACAAAACTCATAAGTACCATAATATATTAATGTCTTTGGATATTATGTTCACAATCATCTAACATGGTTAATGGTCTTAAACATCTACCATAAATATACCCCCTTCATTACACATTAGAAACGTATTCAATATATAAATTTTCTTCATAACCAAATGAAAATATACAAAATAAAGGGCGAGATATGATATATAGTATGGGTAAAATTGTGAAATACATAAAAATACAATGAGAAAAAGTGTATGAGATCATGAGAATATCAATTGGAAAAGATACAATGCATATCCAACAACATAATATTGAGTCATTAAACATTTAATGGTAGTTCATAATATATAAATCATATAGAAATAGAAGAACATGACTCATGGGAGTATTTAATTAGTATATGATAGAAATGTTTGGTGTACACATAATAAAAGAAAATCGTATGACAAGGTTATCTAGTAGGACATTCATAAGATGTTAGGCTTCAGATAACCACCCATGTACCTACTTTAATTTTTTAGGACCTCCTCTGTACCCTCATTTGGTCTTGTGATAACCTCCGATGTACCATCTTCTAATCTTGAGATAACCATCTATATACCCTCTCTATGTCCTAGGATATCCTCCCATGTACCATTTGACATTGTATACCATTATTCATTAACCAAATACATTAGAGGGATACATATGTGGAACACACCACATAATAAATAATTTTATGTTCCATAATATCATAGAAAATTATTCATATCATAAACCATGAAAAAAAGTTCGTTGCAAAAAACATTTCATTATATTTTAACCCATATAATAAAAATAAGTTTCCTAACAACATTACTCTTTCATTTTGACAAAAATCATGGAAAAGATATGTTTTTCATAATCATTTTATCACAACATAACTCTTTTAAAATATTATAGGTTTCCTAACTATTTCATCGTATCATCAAAGCATGACCCATGGAATAAAATTGGGTCTGTAAGAATTTTTTTCATAGTACAACCTGTGGAAGAGAAAGAGGGTTTTCTAAAAGTGTATTCCCCCTAAACCATTTAGATAAATAAAAATAATGGATTTCAAAATTTATATCCCTAGTGAATCATATGTTAATCCAAATTATTTCGTCTTATATGGGAAATGTTTTTAGTGATAAATCATATAAAACATTTATTTAGGAAGATAAATTTTTATAAAAAATAAATTTTTAGCAAATAAAACATTTTGGAAATAAATTTCCAAGGAAATAAACATAAAAACATATAACATATATTTCAATTAAAATAATGTTCATTATGTGGGAAATTACGTTATTTTTATTCATATTAAAACAACGATTCCTTTTATATTTTTGGTAAAATCAAAAAAGATATTTTTTTGGAAAAAGATAAGATGAGTCCATTAATGTTTTTCTAAATGGTCAATGAAGGTTAGAAATTCCTTTTATAAATCACATGGAGTATGATAAAACCAAAATGAAAATAATTTTTAGAAAAAATGTTTTTGGAATGAAAGTGTATTTTGACTGAAAAGATGATTTTTCTTTAAAATCTTATTTATAAAATATTGAGTTGATAAAGAGAGGATAAGGATGTGAGAAAATGTAAACCTATAAAATAACTGGAGGATAAAAAATTTCATTTTTTATATTTAATGATTAATAATAAAATTTTATCATCAAACTCATAATAAAATAAAATCCTGATTAAACAATCAGATAGAATAAAAAAAATCATTAAAAATTTGGTGACTTTTAAATGTAGTCCCAATGAATGAATGTAATTAAATGAGTTATAAGATAATATAAGGATAAACAATTCATGAAATTAAATTATAACGGGTATGAATATAGATAATATAAAAAAATATAGGTGCATAACATAATAGTACGTCTAAATAAAGTGAAGCATAAATTGATATTATTTATTAATTTGTTAATATCTAAAATATAATCCAAATGATAAGGATATCATATAATAGTTATATAAATAAAAATACTATCAATTATAATAATGATAAAGTTAATTTTTGGTTAGTCGGTTCCTCTGGAAATGGGGATGACCATGTAGATTTAAGGTTCAATCATTCCAAGCGGTTTCTAATGGGTTTGTTCGTAGAATCGGAAACATCCAATGATTCTATATCCATTTGGACCTACTTTCCAAAGGTAGGTGCTCACTATTTATGGACTGATGAGGCTTAAGAATTTGCATTGGTCGAGAAGATGGAAGGTCGGACTCATCACACCTTTTTGGGGGAATTTTTGTCTACTCCAGGACTCTATTTATAGATTTAAGTTATGTTCGTGAATACTTATTACATTACCAAGTATGAAAATGAGCTTTCCTTTAGATCTGCCAATAAATGAATAGTATGTATGAGATTTAGAGAATATTTTATATGTATTCTAGGTTCTTCATCGATAGAGAATCATCTGTATTTGTTAGAGATTCTTGGTCAATGGTATCCTTCGACACATTATATAGAAATATCTTGGTCATTATGATAACCATACTGGTTTTAAAGCCACTCAGTGGGGTACTTGAAGTTTATTGTCATTCAGAAGGACATGGATTATTTCAGAGTTGGGATCGTACCCACAGATGGGATACCTACATATCATTTGTTTTGGAAAAGGAATCGGAACCCATTTTGTTCGAATAAAGAAGTATGAGTATTATGCATGATTCATGGCTCAATGAAATATGTCATAATTACTTTTACACTCTAAGATCACGTGAGTCATGCTCAGTGTGAGAAACAAGTGGTATTGGTAAAACCCGACAATTGTGCCATGAACGATGCAATTATATGAAATGATGTGGGGATTATGTATGTATGACTGCCCAGATGGATGAATATTATGATTTACTTCAGGGAATAAACCCGATAACGAGGTCCATAAAGGTATATGTGCTTTATATAGATTTAGATGCATAATTTAGGACTTAATCCTAATAAGGATGCCCAAATTAGAGAGGACTTATGATTGGGTTTTACTCCTAAGAAGGAATCCCTAATCAACAGTAAATTAATACTGGTTAAGAGAAATTATGACTGGGGATTATTCCTGAGAAGGAGACCCAGGTTAAAGGGATTTGAAAACTTGGGCTTATTCCTAAGGAGTCCCAGGTTATGGGATTTTAAAAATTGGGGCTTATTCCTAAGAAGGAGGCCTAGGTTAAGGGGAATTAGGACTTGGGATTACTCCTGAAAAGGAAGACCAGGTTAAGGGAATTTGGATTTTAGGTACTTTGGGCATACTTCTGAGGAGGATGCCCATAATAAAGGAATTATGGTTGGGGATTACTCCTGAGGAGGATTCCCATATTTGAGAACATGGGGCTTACTCTTTAGGAGGATTCCCATATTAACATAATTATGGTTGGGCTTACTCCTGAGGAGGATGCCCAAAATTAATGGAACTTGAAGACTGGGGATTACTCCTGAAAAAGAGGCCCATGTTAGGGGAGTTGGGGCTTACTCTTGAGAAGGATGTCCATATTTGGGATTTTGATATTGGTACTTACTCCTGAGAAGGAGGCCAAAGTTAAGGAAAAATTATGACTGGGACTTACTTCTGAAAGGAAGGCCCAGGTTAAAGATCATCTCATCTTTAAAGGATGATGTTGAATGAATGAAATCTCTAACCTTAGTGACATAAAGATATGTAAATCCCTAGGTTTTGTTAAATCTTCCAAAGAATTCCTTTCAGATAAGGAATCCAATAAAGGAACCATGCCATAAATGGATTTGAAGAGGGTTCTGAAATCTAAATCTTGAAGAGGAAATGTGGATTTGAAGAATGCAAGTGAATAGGAAGAAGGGGAACCCAAAAAGAGAGAGTCGTGCAAGTCATGCGTGGGTGTGCACCTCTTGGTTGCGCAAATATACTTGCACGACACATGGGTACTTGTGCAATGGTCAACTCTTAGGGTAATTCTTGGGCAAGACTTGTCTCAAGCCCTTAGTATTATCCCAAAAGGCTTCCAAAAGAGTGGTGCACAAGTTTTATTGAAGGGATAAGGCGGCATGCAAGTGTAGCCATTTCCCTTAAGGGCTGGCCAATTAGGCATGCAAGGGTTGATGAGTTTAAACACCTAGGCCTTGTTTCCCCTATTTAGAGCTTCCATTCTAGGTAAGAAATTACCTTATAAGTATTCGGAAGACTTCCAGAAGAGACTAGGGAACTGGGAGCTCGAATATGAGTTTTGGAATCTTTCTATCATCGAAATGGGGGGCCCACCAGGGGTATTTATAGGCCAGGAAAGACCTTGGGAGAAAATCAAAGAGGGCGCACAGGTACCCTGCACGACTGTCTTGGGACGTGCGCGACCCAAGTGTGAAGAAATCTGTGTTCATGGATTTGAAAATTTTTTATGTTTCTTCAAAGGATGAATCACTTTGGAATAAGGTATTTCACTTTTTCAGTTGTTAGACTCTGTGACGGAATGAAGCGTCAACAAAAGTCCCCCCTCATAGTTGGATCCCAAAGAAGGAGGATGTGACTCTGAGGAGAATGGAGAAAACCAAAGAACTGTGGCGCACAAGTGTTGAGCGCGCAGATGGCTTTTCTCAAGTGTTGAGCGTGCAGATGGCGTCACGCAGGTTTCGACACGCTGGCTTCGGTGCCCAGGGTTGCGTCTGTGCCTATAAATATGGCTTCATTCTCGCGAAAAGCACCTAACTTTAAACAGTTTCGAGCTCTCACCACGCAAGTTTCCTCAGTTGTGCAAGTTAGTTATTTTTTGTTGTTTCTTTGTGTCGCACTTCTGTAGAGGTATTTTGACCTGCGTGGTGATACTTGCGCGCCAAAAACTTGTGCGACACAACTATACTTGTGCGCCAAAATTAGACTGGTGCGCCTTAATGCCTTTGCCATTTTTTTACATTTTCTTCACAAATTTTATGAAAAGTAAACTCACTTAAGAGTTTATTATTATAACTTTGTGCAGATTCAATGTCTCCAAGAAGAATCATAACTGCTGATGAACTGGCTAGCAAGCGAATTGATGATATGATGAACATTGTAGGCTATGATTATAATGATATTTGTGACAAAACTCTTCCAGATTTTTCCAAGTTCTTTAAGAATTATCATCGTAACTTTCCATAGAGAATCTACTTGCCTCTATATGGGCATGGAAATTTACAAGATGTCATCATTCCAGAGGCAAAGAACTATCTCCCACATTCATTGTTTCAGAACTACACCAATTTTTCTTCAGCAAATATCTCAAGTGGAGGAGCATTTTTAAATACTGGAACAGTGGAGAAGGCCTATATGATGCATCATAGCCCTTGTTCACCAGATATGAAACCTCACAAGCCCGAGTTGCAACCACAATGTTTTCCTTCAATCTTCTAAAATTATCAGATGGATCAATCCAAAGGATGGAAGAGGAGTTAGGACTTCCGTCCTGGAGGAGGTGTGAAGCCAACATGGATGTGGGCATACTGGGTGTGACAAACCTGTGTAGATTTTGTCAAGTATTTGAAATGAACTGCGATATATGAAGTCGTCTGGGCTGGGAAGACATATGTCTACAGAAATGATGAGTTTGTTCCAGAGTTAATCAGCCGTTGGAGCCCAGAAACCAATTATTTCCATCTGAATCATGGAAAAGTAGGAATCAGTTTGTGGGATGTCCACAAGATCTTGGGGGCTCCAATTCTGGGTGACATGTATGATGAATTCATCCCTCCAAAGGTGACTTGGAATGATTTCGAGAAGACTCCGTTTTTGGCTCAAGAATTATTGAAATTTTTCCACAAGCTCCAGAGTTCAGAGACCTCCCTTACTCATTCTATACAGGATATTCATCTAGAGTAATGGATGAGTATGTTTTATACCATGAAGTATGATAAGGAGCAGAAGGAAAGGGGGCCAAAGGAGAAGTGGCCCACCTGTACTCGTCCTACTACCTTCCCCAGAATAGAGAAGAGGGGTTCTCTTGATATATTTTGGTAGACCCTGGATGCAGAAGAATTTCAGAAGTGGGGATATGAAGTAAATCAGAGAATCCCAAAAAATACCCATCTGGCAGGCTTCTTAGCCTTGTGGATTAGTGTTTATCTTATGAGAGTTAGGGATTCGAAGGGAGGTGTCCGGCCAGGATCCTTTATTGTGGCATCCAAGTTGGATGAGAAGAAAATGGTTGGGTTTTCTACCCCCATTTTGGCAAAGATTCACAACAGCTTACTCCATGTATTTACGGGTAAGTCTCCTTTGAGAATAGTGGGACCATTCCATGTTTTGTGGGGATAGATCGCCACTCACTTCAGGACATATAATGTACAGAACGGAGTACAGGTTCCTAGAGGTTCCTTCAGGCCATCAGTGCATGCATTTTCTGGAATTTCTCCATTATCCCTTAACCCCTACGATATAAAGGTGAGGCTGAGCATGTAAATGGAATTAAATTTATTTCTTTATGGAAACCCGCCAACTGGGCGGTTTGTTGATGATGGAATTTACGGTCTGGAATTGAGGGCGTACATGCTGGCTTGCAGAGATGGTGTACTGGCCCCCAGGATTAATGGATAGATTATATGTGAGGCATATGCTCCATACAGATTTGCACGCCAATTCAGGTGTCTACAGAAAACTTTTGTATCCCCTCCTATGCATGTCAGGTCAGATTAGCAACTGATGGTTGCCCGACAACTATGGTTGCTGACATCTATGGAGAAGTCTGGGGCAGTGTCTGATCTACCATTTGACAAAGCAAAAAGTAACATGACTACATGTTATGCCGAGAACTGGATAGCATCATACCCTGGAGGGGTGCTGAACTGTCCAATTTATCAGGTGGGGGAAAAGAAAATAACTGTAGAGAAAGAAACCCTTCATTAGGAAGGTGACGCTTCCCCACCTGGAGCTGATTCATCTGGTTCCTCATCGAGGGATAACTCGTCAGATTCTGAAGATGGGGATGATGAGGCACAACATGTTGAAAAGTGGACTCGTGCTAGATATAATCCCCTTGTCAAAATCAAGAGACCAACTCCATTGATTCCTAGTGAGTTACTTCATTGGGGAAATTTAATCACCATTACTTTATAGAGCAATAAGTCTTATTCTCTTATCCTTTATATGTAGCTACAAGAGATGGGACGAAGATGAAGTCTAAAATTTTAGGACCCTCCTCATAGCCTTCTAGTGTACATGCTGAATATTTACAACCAGAGGCTGTCCAGACATGGCGGAATTTATATTACGATATTGAAACATCCTGGATAGAATTATGCGAAGGGCTACACATCCCTGGAATAGGGAATCTTTGGGCTTCTACAGATATCTGTTTCGAGGATGATCCCTATGAAGTGCGGGCTTACATTAGAGAGCTGAAGATGCTCATGTATTCCATCAACGATTCCATTCCTGTCACAAAGCGGGTGAAGGAAATGATAGATCGTGGCGCCATTGAGAGGACTGGTGGTTCCAGAGATGAGGAGTTGCATGATTATGTGGCTCCTGAAGATGTAAGTATCATTCCTCATTTGCTTTGAAACTTGATTTCAGTCAAAGCTTTGTTACTCAAGGAAATTATTTTCTTTATCCTGCAGCTTGCAAAGAAAGGAACTGTTCAGGTTCCTTCACCACAGTATATCCCTGGTGGTACTGCCATCGGGGCTAATGAATCTCCTCGTGAGCAGGGTAAAATATCTCTAGGCCAGCAATCCATGGACAAGGAATTAGACATGGCTTTTCATTCTCTAATTCATGTACCTGTATATGATGATACCCTCACTCCTAAAAATTTAATGAAGAAAAAGCATCGAAGGAGGAAGTCCACAGCTAAAAGCTTCATCAGTAGTGGTAAGTCCTTCGAATAATCATGAGTCTTATCCCATGAAAATATTACTAATACTTTTTGGGATTTCAGGGGACTCTTCAATTTCCCATCTGAGGGAGGGAACTGACTCACCTTTGAGGACCATGGAGGGTATTGGTGAACAATCAGAAGTCCAGGCTGACTTGGCTGCTCCTGGAGAAGAGCCAACATCTATTCCCAGTATCCCTCCTACTATTGTTTCATGGAGATAAGAGCCCGCTTCTGGTAAGTTAAAAATGATTCATAAAATTTTGAATGAAACATCAACAAAATTCCATTCTGTGGTACTTTAGGTTCAACCCCTACACTAGATCTTTTGGTGGCCATTGCAACTGATGCTGCTATTTTATCTGATGAAGCTATCCAGGGTCAGAGGCCGCAGAATGAAGGTCACCAAGAAGACATATAGAATGCTTCCACTGGTGAGATTAACCAGGATTTTGAGATTACATTGGATGAAATGACGGAACATGTTACATCATTTGAAGATTTTTTAGATAATGTTAAATTACCATGTAATTTAGAAGATTATGGATGTGAGTGTTATCCCTCGTCCTATTAAAAATAACTTCTTATTACATCTCAGATCATAATTGCTTGAAATGTGCAGTTATAACTGATCAAGCTTCTGAACAGTCAATGCCTGAAGGGGGTACATAAAACCCTAATATTGTAGAGAAATTAGCCCAAGTGGAGCATAACCTAGCAGAGCTTCTTGAAAATCATGTTGAGGCTAGTAATGATGGGGAGGAGCCTTCTCAAGTTTTTGATCTACCATTGGGTAAGGGATAACAATATTTTCGACCGTACTTAATTTTCAAAATAGCGAATCAACTTTTTTTATCCTTTTATACTAACCAATTCTTTCAATTGATCGTGTAGGGCCATCAATTTCAGCGGATAGATCTAGAGGTGAAGCATTAGCCTCCACCCCAACGGGAATAGAAAGTGAAGTAACATGGGTCAGGGGGGAAGGAGAAGAACATGGCACTTCCCTAATTGCATTAATCTCGTATTATATTCCCCCCAGTGATAGTGATGCTGATTCAGACCCGAAGATACAAAAGGCACTCTAATTTTCACGACGCAAGGCATGGAAGAACATATGGAAGATCGCATCTGAAGTTCCTTTAGAAGGGTTGTCATCGAAGATTACCTGAATATCATCCCTATTCATCATGTTGGGACTTGGCAGTTTTGGATATCAAAAGATCCAAGCTGCAGTGAAACAGGTCATCTTAAGGAGGGGCAGGAGCAAAAGTGCCGTCAAGATTTGACCAGGGTGAGGTTTTCAGTCAATATCAGTGAATTTGAGGTTGTGGTATCCTGAGCTAAGGCTGATTATGCTTCCAAGTTAAAGGAGATGAAGCATAATATCAAATAGAAAGTCATCCAGCATATTCATCTTCAGCAATAGTTAGATGTTGTTACTGGGGAACTTGACCAACTTAATAATTCACTGGAAGGAGTTGAAACAAATGGTATGAAAACCATTGCAGATGGCAAGAAAGCACTCCATCAAGCTGAAAAGAGTGAATTTAGTCAAGTGCATGAGCTTCAAGTGGCTACTAATTAATCTCTGGATACTGTAAATCAAATGAAGATTTATGTGGACAACATTTTTTAATTCTTGGAAAAGAGAAGAGACCCTAGTCTGTGGATGTCCTTCTAACTTTTGTGCATCAAATGAAAAACAGTTTCATCTTCAATCATTTGTGCTTTCATTCTTTTGCTACCTACTTTAAATTTTTACCTAAGCCAATTGGCATAGTAAGCATTGTTTGATTTTTACTGGGATTATAAAAATAACCCTACAAACTTTGAATCTTTTAATTGCTCAATATTACCTAAATAATACAAAATTTATGTTTTGTGAGCTGGAACATGATTTTTCTTCAGATTTCCCTTGTCTTTTGTGGCTAGTTTAAAGTCATGCCCATTAGACATAAAAAGGATAATGATTAAGGTCAAAATATCTTTGACCTAATGGATTAAAAGTAACTCAATTACTTGACAATTTATCTGAAAACATATTACCACACTCAAGTATGAGGGAAAAAATGTAAACATTGACTGAAATAATTTTGAATCTGAGGAATGACATGAAAAAGGTCTAAAAGGCATTAGAAGAAGTATTTTCCATGAATGAAGTTACCACTATATGAAAACCCCATTAGGGGGTTGAATTATGTGGGGCCACTTAAGGTTATTGGCTGCATAGTCAAATAATAGTATCTTTTGGATGATATTTTCGTTATGTTGACTACTTATGCAAGGCCACCTAAGGGAACGTGTTTCATATTCAGGCAACATAACACTCCGAAATTTACTTTTCTACTGCTAAAAATCCAGTGGAAGATTATGGAGATTCAAATTTTTCAAAGCAAGGAGTCTGCTGTATGGAGACAGGTACTTGAATATGGAGAAGATATTTCCAAACAATATTGTCTAAGAACTGGATGAATGTCACTCCCACAAAGTTCTGACCCAAACTTAGGGAAGGGAAATATAAACCATATAATTGAATACTTTCAGATCATGAAAAAGAGTATGGGACAAATATGTTAAGGATGGATATTTTTTGGTGGATCTCTGTATATTGTAGTTAAGAAAACTAAGGACAAAAGAGGTTTTCTTCTCAATAATTAAGTTAACATTATTTGAAAAACCTATTAGGGGGTTGAATTTTTTATGGCCACATAAGGGAATTGGATGAATAGTCAAATAATAGCATCTTTTGGCTGACAGGTTTGTTATGTAGACTGTTTATGCAAGGCTGCCTAAGGGAACATGTTGCATAGTCAGGCAAAAGAACTCTCGTAAATTGGACATTTTGTCACCAGAAGTCAAGAAAATGGTTATGGTGATCTGAAAATATTTAAGGTTAGGAGTATGACACATAAAAATGAGCATTTTTTCAATGCATTTAGAGATACACAGACCAATTCTAACCATAATCATGTTGTGGCTGGATCCTGAATTGAGATGTTGGACTTCACTACATATCTCATTTTAATGAGAATCAAGCCAAATGTAGTTCTTGAAATATAGTTTAACGTCATGTGGGATGAAATTATAAGAAATCTTAGTTTAGGTTCATAGAGCTCGGACCATAATAATGAATACACCGTGTGTGTTTTCACATGGTACTTTTCAGCCAGGGGACTGAAAGTGTAATTTGGGGTTAGGCCCAAAGACATGGGGATGGATTCGAGGGATACTCAAACATTCCTACATATCCCATAAGGATGGGAATCAAGTCGCATGTAGTTCTTGAAATACCCTCTGTACAGATTTGGTTCGTACAAGGGAATGGTGAAAAGGGGACTTTAGTGCAATGATGGTTTGAACCTAGACAAAAGATTTGGGCATTTCCATGTATGCACATAGTCTTTGGAATATGACATGATTAGAGATCAATATAAATAATGATTCCCTCTCAGGCAAGGGTTTCAAAGAATGTTGTAGTTTATTGTCATACAGGACAAAAGTGTTGTACAGTTTAATGTCATATAACAAGGACAAAGGTGAACCAATGTAAAGATATTGGTTTTGGGTGTGTCTTCATGAATCAACATCATATGAGATGGAGGTGAACCTATGTGAAGAGATTGGTTTTGGGATTGAACCTCAAGAGGTTGCCTACTTACCTAGCCTATAAGGAAAGGATCAAAGTTTGTGTAGTTCGACTAAAAAAATTAATCGGCGATCATGTTGTTTTTGAGGAAAACGACCTAAAAATGATGTTGGGACTTACACATGGTTAGTGGACCAAAGAGGGTGTTATGGTTGAAGTTTACTCTAAGATCGTGTGAGTCATACTTGGTGTGAGATAAAAGAGGTAGAAACAACCTTAACAATGAACCGTTTAATTTCATGTAGGACATATGAAGGGACTATGCATTTTAAAGTATTGCAGTGAGGACTATTGGGGCTGTACAGTTTAGTGTCATGTAGCAAGGACAAAATATAGTTTAACATCATGTCAGATGTATTTAAGGGACTTTGTTCAGTTTAACATCATGTAGGACAAATATAGGGACACATTTTAACATCATGATGGATGTGAACACAGTTTTGTGTCATGTTGGACAATAAGGGTGTTGTATAGTTTAGTGTCCTATAGCTAAGATGATGGAAAAATACAGTTTAACGTCATGTTGGACAAAAGGGGGACTGTACAGTTTAATTTCATGCAGTAATGACAAAAGAAGAAATGGTTTAACGTCATGTTGGAAAAATATAAGGACACATTTTAACATCATGTTGGACGAATTGAGGACTTTTTCACAGTTTAACGTCATGTTGGATGAATGGTGCGAATATTTTAAGGTCATATGCTTGGACCGAGGATGGTGCAGTTTAATGCCTTGCTGGACATAAGGGACTATGCAGTTTAAAGTCTTGCAGCAAGGAAAAAATAGTTTAACGTCATGTTGGACGAAGATGAATTTGTGTTACACAAAATACATCTTCAGAAATCTAGGATTGGTGGGAGTAGTGATGAGTTCTCCATCCATTGAGATTAAAGAATAATCTCCATTGGAGTAAACCATATGTATTGAATAAGGTCCTTCCCATTTTGGCTCCTACATGGGAGGTTTATTTCCTGGTATCATTGGAGTTCTGAAAACCAATACCAATTCTCCATGAATGAATGAATGAAGATGAATTTTTTTGTTGAAAGCTCATGCTATTCGATTCTGATAGACTTCCAAGTGGTGCAGGGTGGAAAATCATTTCTCATCTAACTATTCCAATTCATCCAATCGCTTTTGATATTGTTCATCTATAGATGACTGATCAAAAATGACTACTCTGAGTTAGGGTAATTGAACCTTAATGGGCACGACTGCTTCTGTTCCATATACCAATGAATATGTATTTGATCGCGTTGTAGTGCAGGTGGTGGTCTAATAAGCCCATAAAGCATGAAAGAGTTTATCAGTCCATGATTTCTTATCTTTATCAACCATATTTTGTAGTATGTTTGAAAGAGTCTTGTTGAAGGCTTCTATCTGGCCATTAGCCGCTGCATGATACTGAGATGAATGATTGGATTTGATGTTGTATTCTTGATACAACTTCCTCACCTCGGATGAATAGAAGTTGGTCCCATTGTCCGTCAATATGGTATGAGGGACACCAAATCTGGTAATGATGTTAGACTTGATGAAGTTAACAATGCTTATATAACTGACTTCATTGAGGGGTATTGTCATTGCCCATTTAGAAAGAAGTCAGTAGTGGTAAGAATATACATAAACTGCATGGATGTAGCCAAAGGATATGGTCCTACCACATCTATTCCCCATGTGGCAAATGCCCATGAGTATTTAGCTGTATGAAGCAACTCTGGGGGGTTGATGAATGATGTTGGCATGGACTTGGCAAGAATGACACTTCTTTGTGAAATCAACACAATCTTGTATCATTGAAGGCCAAAAATATCCAATCCTTTTAATTTGATTAGATAGTTTATGTCTAGACTGATGGGCACCGCAGACTCCTGCATGTACTTCTTTCATGACAGCCATTGTCTCTTCACCATCAATGCATCTGAAGAGAACTCCATCAAAACCTCTTTTGTAGAGAATTTTCTCTAGTTGATCTGGGCAATCATAATGAGAAAAATTTACCACACGTCTCCAGATTTGTTCTTTCCCAGCTCTATCAGGTGGAAGTGTTCCATTTTGAAGGTATTCCCTGATAGGTGTTATCCATCCTGTAGTATGACAATACAGTTCATGAATAAGACTAATTTCATTGATTTCATCTGTTCTGATTTGAACATAAGGTGAAATTGTACGACGGTGGGAAATACTGATGATAGTCTCGTTACGATTTGGATCTTCCAGAGCTATGGCTATATTAGCCAGTGCATCAGCTTGGGCATTTTTTGATCTCGGGACATAAGAAAATTTCAGTTCTGAAGGAAATTCCGCCATTAACTCTCTAAAGTAATCATAAAAAGGTATTATTTCTTCTTTTCTAATTGCATAATCCCCATTGACTTGTTTGATTACCATGTCTAAATCACCTTTCACCATTATGTGATTCACTTGTACTTGAAGCGCCAAATCCAATCCTATGATAAGAGCTTGGTATTCTGCTTCATTATTTGTACCACCTCCTAACAATGAGAAGGAATAAGGTAGCACTGCCTTTTTTGGGGAAATGAGTACAATTCCTAAACCAACTTTGTTGAATTTAGGATCTTCCACTTTCTTCCCTGTTGGACTTCTGGAAGCACCATCAAAGTACATTTCCCATGTTTAAAGACTATATTTAATAGAAAAGACTTACTCATTAGGAAGTTCAATATATAAAGTTGTATCTTCTACTGAAGGATGTTTAGAAAGGAAATCAGCCAGAGCTTGGCCCTTTATTGCCTTTTGAGACACATACTGAATATCAAATTGCTGCAAAATAACTGCCCAACTTGCCAGACGTCCTGTAAGCATTGGAAGACTAAGGATTAATTTGAGAGGATTATTGCGAGATACCAATTGGACCTCATGATGTTTCAAGTAGTGTCTCAACTTCTTAACTGCAAAGATTAATGTTAGGAAACACTTCTCAATATTTTGAGTATCGGGTTTCTACTTCAAGCATAGTCTGACTGAGATAATAGAGGTTGTTTTCAATCCCAGCATCATTCTTATGGGCATGGAAGGCACCCAATAATCACTCTAAAGTTGTCACATAAAGAATCAGTGGTCTTCTTTCAACATTTAGAATTAATACTGGTGGACTCAAGAGATATTTAATGATAATATCGAATGCTTCTTGACATTATTCAGTCCACTGGTAAGTGACTCCCTTCTTCATCAATTTGGTGAAGGGTAAAATTTTTCCTACTAAATTGGCGATGAAACGTCGAATATAGTCTAAGTTTCCTTTAATTCCTCTCAATTATTTCAAATTACAAGGAGGTGATATACCAAGGATTGACTATGTCTTCTCAGGACCGACTTTGATACCATGATGGTGTATAACAAAGCCGAGAAATTTTCCTAAGTTTACCCCAAAAGCACATTTTTAGGGGTTCTTCTTCAAATTATGTAGCCGAAGTTTGTGGAATATGACTTCTAAATCAGCCAATGGATTAGAATTTTTCCTGGATTTAACCACAAAATCGTCCACATAACATTCAACAAACTTCCCTAAAAAGGGTTTGAAGATATGATGCATGGCACACTGATATGTTGCGCCTGCATTCTTTAGGACAAAGGGAATTACTCGATAGAAAACACACCATGAGGGCCTATGAAGGCTGTATATTCTTCATCTTATAGAGCCATTTGGATTTTAGTATACCCAGAATATCTATCCATGAAGGAAAGTGCTTCATAGCTAGTTGTTTCATCAATTAAGAGTTTTATAATCGGAACTGAAAAATATTGGTCATTATGATAACCATACTGGTTTTAAAGCCACTCAGTGGGGTACTTGACGTTTATTTTCATTTAGAAGGATGTGGATTATTTCAGAGTTGGGATCGTACCCGCAGATGGGCTACCTACATATCATTTTTGTTGGAAAAGAAATCAAAACCCTTGTAGTTCGAATAAAGAAGTATGAGGATTATGCATGATTTATGGATCAAAAAAATATTTCATAATTACTTTTACACTCTAAGATCATATGAGTCATGCTCAGTGTGAGAAACAAGAGGTATTGGTAAAACTAGAAAATTGTGCCATGAAAGATGCAATTATAAGAAATGATGTGGGGCTTATGTATGTATGACTGCCCGGATGGATGAATATTATGATTTACTTTAGGGAAGAAACCCGAGAATGAGGTCCATAAAGGTATATGTGATTTATGGAGATTTAGATGCATAATTTAGGACTTAATCCTAATAAGGATGCCCAAATTAGAGATGACTTATGATTGGGTTTTACTCCTAAGAAGGAATCCCAAATGAAAAGTAAATTAATAGTGGTTAAGAGAAATTATGACTGGGGATTATTCCTGAGAAGGAGACCCATGTTAAAGGGATTTGAAAACTGAGGCTTATTCCTTAGAAGGAGGCCTAGGTTAAAGGATTTTGAAAACTGGGGCTTATTCCTTAGAAGGAGGTCTAGGTTAAGGGGAATTAGGCCTTGGGATTACTCCTGAAAAGGAAGCCCAGGTTAAGGGAATTTGGATTTTAGGAACTTGGGGCATACTCCTAAGGAGGATGCCCATATTAAAGAAATTATGGTTAGGGCTTACTCCTGAGGAGGATGCCCATATTTGAGAACTTGGGGCTTACTCTTTAGGAGGATGCCCATATTAACAGAATTATGGTTGGGCTTACTCCTGAGGAGAATGCCCAAAATTAATGGAACATGAAGACTGGGGCTTACTCATGAAAAAGAGGCCCAGGTTAGGGGATTTGGGGCTTACTCTTGAGGAGGATGCCCATATTTGGGATTTTGAGATTGGGACTTACTCCTGAGAAGGAGGCCCAAGTTAAGGAAAAATTATGACTGGGGCTTACTTCTAAAAAGAAGGCCCAGGTTAAAGATCCTCTCATCTTTAAAGGATGACGTTGAATGAATGAAATCTCTAACCTTAGTGACATAAAGATATGTAAATCACTATGTTTTGAGAAATGTTCCACAAAATTCCTTTCAGATAAAGAATCCAATAAATGAACCATGCCATAAATGGCTTTGAAGAGGGTTCTGAAAGCTAAATCTTGAAGAGGAAATGTGGATTTGAAGAATGAAAGTGAATAGGTAGGAGGGTCACCCAAAAAGAGAGAGGCACACAAGTCCTGTATGGGTGCGCACATCTTGGTTGCGTAAATATACTTGCGCGACACATGGGTACTTGCGCGACGGTCAACTCTTAGGGTAATTCTTGGGTGAGACTCAGCTCAATCCCTTAGTATTATCCCAAAAGGCTTCCAAAAGAGTGGAATGCAAGTTTTATTGAATGGATAAGGCGGCGCGCAAGTGTGGCCATTTCCCTTAAGGGATGGCCAATTAGGCGTGCAAGGGTTTATGAGTTTAAACACTTAGGCCATGTTTCCCCTATTTAGAAATTCCATTCTAGGTAAGAAATTACCTTAGAAGTATTCGGTAGACTTCTAGAAGAGACTAGGGTGTCGGGAGATCGAATATGAGTTTTGGAATTTTTCTATCCTCGAAATGGGGGGACCACCAGGGGTATTTATAGGCCAGGGAAGACCTTGGGAGAAAATCAAAGAGGGCGCACAGGTACCCTACGCGACTGTCTTGGAACGTGCGCGACCCAAGTGTGAAGAAATCTATGTTCATGGATTTGAAATTTTTTTATTTTTCTTCAATGGATGAATCAATTTGGACTAAGGTATTTCACTTTTTTCAGTTGTTAGACTCTGTGATGGAATGAAGCGTCAAAAAAAGTCCCCCCTCGTAGTTGGATCCCAAAGAAGGAGGATGTGACTCTAAGGAAAATGGAGAAAACCAAAGAACTGTGATGCGAAAGTGTTGAGCGTGTAGATGGATTTGCTCAAGTGTTGAGCATGCGGATGGCGTCACACAGGCTTTGGCGCACTGGCTTCGGTGCCCAGGGTTGTGGCCGTACCTATAAATATGGCTTCATTCTCGTGAAAAGCACCCAAATTTAAAAAATTTCGATCTCTCACCGCACAAGTTTCCTTAGTCATGCAAGTTACTTATTTTCTGTTGTTTCTTTGTGTCGCGCTTTTGTAGAGGTATTTTGACCTGTGCGGTGATACTTGCACGCCAAAAACTTGTGCGACACATCTATACATGCGTGCCAAAAATATACATGTGAGCCTTAATGCCTTTTCCATTTTTTTACTTTTTCTCAAAAAATTTTATGAAAAGTCAACTCACTTAAGAGTTTATTATTCTAACTTTGTGCAGATTCAATGTCTCCTAGAAGAATCGGAACTGCTGATGAACTGGCTAGCAAGAGAATTGATGATATGATGAACATTGTAGGCTATGATTATTATGATATCTATAACAGCACTCTTCTAGAATTTTCCAAGTGCTTGAAGAAGTATCATCGTAAATTTCCATAGAGAATCTACTTGCCTCTGTATGGGCATGGAAATTAACAAGATGTCATCATTCTAGAGGCAAAGAACTATCTCCCACATTATTTGTTTCAGAATTACACCAATTTTTATTCAGAAAATATCTCAAGTGGAGGATCATTTTTAAATACTGGAATAGTGGAGAAGGCCTATATAATGCATCATAGCCATTGTGAACCAGATATGAAACCTCACAAGACCTAGTTACAACCACAATGTTATAGTTAAATCTTCTGAAATTCTCAGATGGATCAATCCAAAGGCTGGAAGAGGAGTTGGGACTTCCGTCCTGGAGGAGGTGTGAAGCAAACTTGGATGTGGGCATAATGGGTGCGACAAACCTGTGCAGATTTTGTCGAGGATTTGAAAGGAACTGCAATATATGAAGCCGTCTGGGCTGGGAAGACATATGTCTACCTAAATGATGAGTTTGTGCCGGAGTTAATCAGCCGATGGAGCCTAGAAACCAATTCTTTCCATCTGAATCATGGAGAAGTAGGCATCAGTTTGTGGGATGTCCACAAGATCTCTGGGGCTCCAATTCTGGGTGACATGTATGATGAATTCATCCCTCAAAGGTGACTTGGAATGATTTGGAGAAGACTCCGGTTTTGGCTCAGTAATTATTGAATATTTTCCACAAGCTCCAGAGTTCATAGACCTCCCTTACTCATTCTAGAAAGGATATTCATCCAGAGGAATGTATCAGTATGTTTTATACCAAGAAGTATGAGAAGGAGCCGAAGGAAAAGGGGCCAAAGGAGAAGTGTCCCACCTGTACTCGTCCTACTACCTACCCCAAAACAGAGAAGAGGGGTTCTCTTGGAACATTTTGGCAGACCCTGGATGCAGAAGAATTTCAGAAGTGGGGATATGAAGTAAATCAGAGAATCCCAAAAAAGACCCATCTGGCAGTCTTCTTAGCCTTGTGGCTTAGTGTTTATCTTCTGGGAGTCAGGGATTCAAAGGGAGGCGTCAGGACAGGGACCTTTGTTGTGGCATCCAAGTTGGCTGAGAAGAAAATGGTTGGGTTGGATACCCCCATTTTGGAAAAGATTCACAAGAGCTTACTCCATGTATTTACGGGTAAGTCTCCTTTGAGAATAGTGGGACCATTCCATGTTTTGTGGGGATGGATCGCCACTCACTTCAGGAAATATAGTGTACATAACGGAGTACAGGTTCCTAGAGGTTCCTTCAGGCCATTAGTGCAGGAATTTTCTGGAATTTCTCCATTATCCCTTAACCCCTATGATATAAAGGTGAGGTTGAGCATGTAAATGGAATTCAATTTATTTCTTTATGGAAACCCGCCAACTGGGCGGTTTGTTGATGATGGAACTGCCAGTCTGGAATTGAGGGCATACATACTGGCTTGCAGAGATGGTGTAATGGCCACCAGGATTGATGGAGAGATTATATGTGAGGCCTATTCTCTATACAAATTTTCACGCCAATTCAGGTGTCTGCAGAAAACTTTTGTATCCCTTCCAATGAATGTTAGTTCAGAGCAGCAACTAATGGTTACCTGACAACTATGGTTGCTAACATCTATGGAGAAGTTTGGGGCAGTGTCTGATCTAATAGTTGACAAAGCGAAAAGTAACATGACTACATGTTATACTGAGAACTGGATAGCATCATACCCTGGAGGGGTGCTGAACTGGCCAGTTTATCAGTTGGGGAAAAAGAAAATAACTATAGAGAAAAAAACCCTTCATTAGGAAGGTGACGCTTCCCCACCTGGAGCTGATTTATCAGGTTCCTCACCTAGGGCTAACTCGTTGGATTCTCAAGATGGGGATGATGAGGCACAACATGTGGGAAAGTGGCCTCGTGCCGGATATAATAACCTTGTTAGAATAAAGAGACCAACTCCATCGATTCCTAGTGAGTTACTTAATTGGGGCAATTTATTCACCATTACTTTATAGAGCAACAAGTCGTATTCTCTTATCCTTTATCTATAGCTACAGGAGTTGGGAAGAACCTGAAGTCTAAAATTTTAGTACCCTCATCACAACCTTCTAGTACACATGCTGAATATTTATGACGAGAGGTTGTCCAGGCATGGCAGAGTTTATATTACGATACTGAAACTTCCTGGCTAGATTTATGTGAAGGGCTACACATCCCTGGAATAGGGAATCTTTGGGCTTCTACAGATATCTGTTTCAAGGATGATCCCTATGAAGTGTGGGCTTACATTAGAGAGATGGAGATGCTCATATATGACATCGACTATTCCATTCCTGTCACCAATCGGGTTAAGGAAATGATAGATCGTGGCTCCATTGAAGGGACTGGTGGTTCCATAGATGAGGAGTTGCACGATTACGTGGCTCCTGAAGATGTAAATATATTTCCTCATTTGATTTGCAACTTAATTTCAGTCAAAGATTTGTTACTCAATGAAATTATTTTCTTTATCCTGCAGCTTGCAAAGAAAGGAACCGTTGAGGTTACTTCACCACAGTATAGCCCTCGTGGTACTTCCATCGGGGCTAATGAATCTCCTCGTGAGTAGGGTGAAATATCTCCAGTCCAGCAAGCCATGGACGAGGAATTATACGTGGATTTTCATTCTCTAATTCATGTACCTGTATATGGTGATACCCTCACTCCTAAAAATCCAAAGAAGAAAAATCATTGAAGGAGTAAGTCCACAGCTAAAAGCTACATCAATAGTGGTAAGTACTTTAGATAATCACGAGTCTTATCCCATGAAAAGATTACTCATACTTTTTGGGATTACAGGGGCCTCTTCAATTTCCCATCTGAGGGAGAGAACTGACCCACCTTTGAGGATCATGGAGGGTACTGGTGAACAATCACAAGTTCAGGCTAACTTGGCTGCTCTTGGAGAAGAGCCAACGTCTATTCCCAGTATCCCTCCAGTTGCTATTGCATGGAGAGAAGAGCCCGCTTCTGGTAAGTTAACAATGATTCATAAAATGTTGAATGAAACATCAACAAACTTCCATTCTGTGGTACTTTAGGTTCAACCCCTACACTAGAGCTTTTGGAGGCCATTGCAACTGATGCCACTATTTTATCGGAAGAAGCTATCCAGGGTCAGAGGCCGAAGAATGAAGGTCACCAGGAAGACATATCAAATGCTCCCACTGGTGAGATTAACCATGATTCTGAGATTACATTGGATGAAATGATGGAACATGGCACATCATTTGAATAATTTTTAGATAATGTTAAATTACCATGTAATTTAGAAGATTATGGATGTGAGTGTTATCCTTCTTCCTATTAAAAATAACTTCTTATGACATCTCAGATCATGATTGGTTGAAATGTGCAATTATATCTGAGCAAGCTACTGAACTTCCAATGCCTGAAGGGGGTATAAGAAAACCATACTATTGTAGAGAAATTAGCTCAAGTGTAGCTTAACCTAGAAGAGCTTCTTGAAAATCATGTTGAGGCTAGGAAAGATGGGGAGGAGCCTTCTCAAGTTTCTGATCTACCATTGGGTAAGGGATAACAATATTTGCGACCATACTTAATTTTCAGAATATCCAATCAACTTTTTTTATCCTTTTATACTAACCAAAGCATTCAATTGATCATGCAGGGCCATTAATTTCAGTGGATAGATCTAGAGGTGAAGCATCAGCTTGTGCCCCAACTGGAATAGAAAGTGAAGTAACATGGGTCAGGGGGGAAGGAGCAGAACAGGGCACTTCCCTAATTGCATTAATATTGTATTATATTCCCCCCAGTGATAGTGATGCCGAGTCAGACCCGAAGATACAAAATGCACTCCAATTTTCACGACGCAAGGCATGGAAGATCATATCTGAAGTTCCTTTAGAAGGGCTATCATTGAAGATTCCCTGACTATCATACATATTCATCATATTGGGATTGGCGGTTTTGGATATCAAAAGATCCAAGCTGCAGTAAAATAGGTCATCTTAAGGAGGGAGCAGGAGAAAAAGTGTCGTCAATATTTGACCAGGGTGAGGTTTTCAGTCAATATCAGTGAATTTGAGGTTGCGGTATCCCGAGCTGAGGCAGATTACGCTGCCAATTTAAAGGAGCAGAAGCATAAGATCAAAGAGAAAGTCATCCAGTAGATTCATCTTCAGCAATAGTTAGATGTTGTTACTGGGGAACTTGACCAACTTAATAATTCACTGGAGGGAGCTAAAACAAATGGTATGAAAACCATTGTAGATGCCAAGAAAGCACTCCATCAAGCTGAAAAGAGTGAAGTTAGTCGAGTGCATGAGATTCAAGTGGCTACTAATGAATCTCGGGATATTGTAAATCAAATGAAGATTTATGTGGACAACATTTGTTAATTCTTGGAAAAGAGAAGAGACCCCAGTCTATGCATGTCCTTCTAACTTTTGTGCATCAAATGAAAAACACTTTCATCTTCAATCACTTGTGCTTTCCTTCTATTGTTACCTACTTTAAATTTTTACCTAAGCCAATTGGCATATTAAGCATAGTTTTATTTTTACTAGGATTATAAAAATAACCCTACAAACTTTGAATCTTTTAATTGATCAATATTACCTAAATAATACAAAATTTAGGTTTAGTGAGCTGGAACATGATTTTTCTTTAGTGTTCCCTTGTCTTTTGTGGCCAATTTAAAGTCATTCCCATCGGACATAAAAAAGGCTAATGATTAAGGTCGAAATATCTTTGACTGAATGAATTAAAATTAACTCAATTACTTGACAATTTATCTGAAAACATTTTACCACACTCAAGTATGAGGGAAAAAATGTAAACTATGACTTAAAGAATTTGGAATCTGAGGAATGACATGAAAAAGGGATAAAAGGCATTAGAAGAAGTATTTTCCATGAATGAAGTTACCACTATATGACAAATCCATTAGGGGGTTGAATTATGTAGGGACACTTAAGGTTATTGGCTGCATAGTCAAATAATAGTTTCTTTTGGCTGATAGTTCTGTTATGTTGACTACTTATGCAGGGCCACCTTAGGGAACATGTTGCATAGTCAGGCAACATAACACTCCGAAATTTACTATTCTATTGCTAAAAAGCCAGTGGATGTTTTTGGAGATTCAAATTTTTTAAAGAAAGGAGTCTGCTATATGGAGATAGGTACTTGAATATGGAGAAGATATTTCCAAACAAGATTGTCTAAGAACTGGATGAATGTCACTACCACAAAGTTCTGACCCAAACTTAGGGAATGGAAATATAAACCATATAATTGAATACTTTCAGATCATGAAAAAGAGTATGGGAAAAATATGTTTAGGATGGCTATTTTTTGGTGGATCTCTACATATTGTAGTTAAGAAAACTAAGGACAAAAGAGGTTTTCTTCTCAAGAATGAAGTTACCATTATTTGAAAAACCCGTTAGTGGTTGAATTTTGTAGGTCCACCTAAGGGCATTGGCTGCATAGTCAAATAATAGCATCTTTTAGCTGACAGGTCTGTTATGTAGACTGTTTATGCAAGGCCGCCTAAGGGAACATGTTTCATAGTCAGGCAAAAGAACTCTCATAAATTGGACATTTTGTCACCAGAAGTCAAGAAAATGGTTATAGTGATCTGAAAATATTTATGTTTAGTAGTATGACACATAAAAATTAGCATTTTTTCAATGAATTTAGAGATTCACAGACCAATTCTAACCATAATCATGTTGTGGCTGGATCCTGAATTGAGATGTTGTACTTTACTACATATCTCATTATAATGAGAATCAAGCTAAATGTAGTTCTTGAAAGACAGTTTAACGTCATGTGGGACGAATGTATAGGAAATCTTATTTTAGGTTCATAGAGCTCGGGCCATAATAATGAATACACTGTGTGTGTTTTCATAGGTAATTTTCATCCAGGGGACTGAAAGTGGAATTTGGGGTTAGGCCCAAAGACATGGGGCTAGATTCGAGGGATACTCGAACGTTCCTACATATCCCATAAGGATGGGAATCAAGTCGCATGTAGTTCTTGAAATACCCTCTGTATAGATTTGGTTTGTACAAGTGAATGGTGAAAAGGCGATTTTAGTGCAATGATGGTTTGAACCTAGACAAAAGGTTTGGGCATTGCCATGTATGCACATAGTCTTTGGAATATGACATGATTAGAGATCAATGTAAATAATGATTCCCTCCCAGGAAAGGGTTTCAAAGAATGTTGTAGTTTATTGTCGTACAGGACAAAAGTGTTGTACAAATTAACGTCATATAGTAAGGACAAAGGTGAACCAATGTAAAGATATTGGTTTTGGGTGTGGCTTCATGAATCAACATCGTATGAGATGGAGGTGAAGCGATGTGAAGAGATTGGTTTTGGGCTTGAACCTCAGGAGGTTTCCTGCGAACCTAGCCTATAAGGAAAGGATCAAAGTCTGCGTAGTTCAATTAAAAAAATGAATTGGAGATCATGTTGTTTTTTAGGACAATGACCTAAAAAATGATGATGGGACTTACACATGGTTAGTGGACCAAAGAGGGTGTTATGGTTGAATTTTACTCTAAGATCGTGTGAGTCGTACTCAGTGTGAGATAAAAGATGTAGCAACAACCTTAACGATGAACCGTTTAATGTCATGTAGGACATATGAAGGGACTATGCAGTTTAAAGTCTTTCTTTGAGGACTATTGGGGCTGCACAGTTTAGTTTCATGTAGCAGGGACAAAATATAGTTTAACGTCATGTCAGACATATTTAAGGGACTTCGTTTAGTTTAACGTCATGTAGGAAAAATATAGGGACACAGTTTAACTTCATGTTGAATGTGAACACAGTTTTGCGTCATGTTGGAAAATAAGGGTGTTGTATAGTTTAGTGTCATGTATCTAACACGATGGGGAAAGTACAGTTTAACGTCATGTTTGAAAAAGGGGGGACTGTGCAGTTTAATGTCATGCAGTAAGTACAAAAGAAGAAACAATTTAACGTCATATTGTAAAAATATAAGGACATAGTTTAACGTCATGTTGGACGTATCGGAGACTTTTTCACATTTTAACGTCATGTTGGATGAATGGTGCGAATAGTTTAAGGTCATATGCTTTGACCGAGGATGGTGTAGTTTAACGCCTTGCTGGACATAAGGGACTATACAGTTTAAAGTCTTGTAGCAATGACAAAATAGTTTAATATCATGTTGGATGAAGATTCATTTGTGTTATACAAAATACTTCTTCGGAAATATAGCATTGGTTGGAGTAGTGATGAGTTCCCCATCTATTGAGATTAAAGAATAATCTCCATTGGAGTAAACCTTATGTATTGAATAAGGTCCTTCCCATTTTGGCTCCGTCTTGGGAGGTTTCTTTCCTGGTATCATTGGAGTTCTGAGAACCAGTACCAATTCTCCCTGGATGAATGAATGAAGACGAATTTTTTTGTTGAAATCTCGTGATATTCCATTCTGATAGACCTCCAATTGGTGCAGGGTGCACAATCATTTCTCATCTAACTGTTCCAATTCATCCAATCACTTTTTAGATTGTTCATCTGTAGATGACTGATCACAAATGGCTACTCTGAGCGAGGGTAATTGAACCTTAATGGGCACGACTTCTTCTGTTCCATATACCAATGAATATGCAGTTGACCGTGTTGCAGTGCAGGTGGTGGTCTAATAAGCCCATAAATAATGAAAGAGTTTATTAAGCCATGATTTCTTATCTTTATCAACTATCTTTTGTAGTATGTTTGAAAGAGTCTTGTTGAAGGCTTCTATCTGTACATTAGCCGCTACATGATACTGAGATGAATGATTGGATTTGATTTTGTATTCTTGATACAACTTCCTCACCTCGGATGAACAGAAGTTGGACCCATTGTCCGTCAATATGGTATGAGGGACACCAAATCTGGTAATTATGTTAGACTTGATGAAGCTAACAATGCTTATAGAACTGACTTCATTGAGGGGTATTTCCTTTTCCCATTTGGAAAAGAAGTAAGTAGCGGTAAGAATATACATAAACTGCAGGGCTGTAGCCAAAGGATACGGTCTTATCACATGTATTCCCCATGTGGCAAATGGCCATGAGTATTTAGCTGAATGAAGCAACTTTGTGGGGTTGATGAATGACGTCGGCATGTACTTGTCAAGAATGACACTTCTTTGTTAAATCAAAACAATCTTGTATCATTGAAGGCCAAAAATATCCAATCCTTCGAATTTGATTAGATAGTTTGTGTCCAAACTGATGGGCACCATAGACTCCTGCATGTACTTCTTTCATGACAGCCATTGTCTCTTCACCATCAATGCATCTGAAGAGAACTCCAACAAAACCTCTTTTGTAGAGAATTTTCTCTAGGTGATCTAGGCTATCATAATCAGTAAAATTTACCACACGTCGCCAGATTTTTTCTTTCTCAGCTCTATCAGGTGGAAGTGTTCCATTTTGAAGGTATTCCCTGATAGGTGTTATTCATCCTGTAGTATGACCATACAGTTCATGAATAGGATTAATTTCATTGATTTCCTCTGTTCTTATTTGAAAATAAGGTGAAATTGTAGGACGGTGGGAAATACTGATGATAGTCTCGTCCGGATTTGGATCTTCCAGAGCTGTGGCTATATTATCCAGTGCATCAGCTTGGGCATTTTTTGATCTCGGGACATAAGAAAATGTCAGTTCTGAAATAAATTCCTCCATTAACTCTCTAAAGAAATCATACAAAGGGATTAGTTCTTCTTTTCTAATTTCATAATACCCATTGACTTGTTTGATTACCATGTCTGAATCACCTTTCACCTTTATGTGATTCACTTGTGCTTGAAGCGCCAAGTCCAATCCTGTGATAAGAGCTTGGTATTCTGCTTCATTATTTGTACCGCCTCCTAACAATGAGAAGGAATAAGGTAGCATTGCCTTTTCTGGGGAAATGAGTACAATTCCTAACCCAACTTTGTTGAATTTAGGATCTTCCATTTTCTTCCCTATTGGACTTCTGGAAGCACCATCAAAGTACATTTCCCATGTTTAAAGACTATCTTGATTAGAAAAGACTTCCTCATTAGGAAGTTCAATATATAAAGTTGTATCTTCTACTGAAGGATGTTCAGCAAGGAAATCAGCCAAATCTTGGACCTTTATTGCCTTTTGATACACATACTGAATATCAAATTGCTGCAAAATAACAGCCCACCTTGCCAGACATCCTATAAGCATTGGACAACTAAGGATGAATTTGAGCGGATTATTGTGAGATACCAATTGGACCTCATGATGTTGAAAGTAGTGTCTCAACTTCTGAACTGCAAAGATTAATTCTAGGCAGCACTTCTCAATATTTTGAGTATCGGGTTTCTGCTTCAAGCATAGTCTGACTGAGATAATAGAGGTTGTTTTCAATCGCAGCATCATTCTTCTGGGAAAGGAATTCACCTAATGATTGCTCTAAAGCTGTCACATAATGAATCAGTGGTCATCCTTCAACATTTAGAATTAATACTAGTGGACTCAAGAGATATTTCATGAGAATATTGAATGCTTCTTGACATTATTCAGTCCACTGGTAAGTGACTCCCTTCTTCATCAATTTGGTGAAGGGTAAACTTTTTCCTGCTAAATTGGCGATGAAACGCCAAATATAGTCTAATTGTCCTTTAATTCTTCTCAATTATTTCAAATTACAAGGAGGTGACATACCAAGGATTGGATACGTCTTCTCAGGACCAACTTCGATACCACGATGGTGTATAACAAAGCAGAGAAATTTTCCTAAGGTTACCCCAAAAGCACATTTTAAGGGGTTCATCTTCAAATTGAGTAGCCGAAGTTTGTGGAATATGACTTCTAAATCAGCCAAGGGATTAGAAAGTTTTTTGGATTTAACCACCAAATCGTCCACATAACATTCAACAAACTTCCCTAAAAAAGTTTGAATATATGATGCATGGCACGCTAATATTATGCGCCTACATTCTTTAGGCCAAAGGGCATTACTCAATAGAAAAACACACCATGAGGGCCTCCGAAGGCTGTAGATTCTTCATCTTATGGAGCCATTCAGATTTTAGTATACCCAGAATATCCATCCTTGAAGTAAATTGCTTCATAGCTAGTTATTTCATCAATTAAGAGTTCTGTAATCAGAACTGAAAATTCATCCTTAGGACAATGCCGATTAAGATCTCTAAAATCAATGAAAACACTAATTTTTTTGTTCTTCATCTTCACAGGGACAAAATTATCCAACCACATGGGATATTGAACTTCTCTAACGAAGTTAACTTTGATAAGATTATCCACTTCAACTTCAATTTTGGAAGCATAGGTTGGGTGTGTTCTTCTTACGGCTTGCTTAAATCCTCGATGTTCTTCTGGAAAACCCAAACGATGAGTAGAAACATCAGGTTCAAGCCCTAACATCTCAGTATAGTTCCATGAAAATATATCTCAATTTTGCTTTAAAAATGAAATATACATCTCTTTCTCTTCAAGAGTCATGGCCGCATTAATTAAAGTGGGGCGTGGATCTTCTTTTTTACCCAGATTTATTTCTATGAGTTCATCCACGGTCATAGAGATACCATCTTCAAAAGCATGAAGAGCATCCCTAAGATCTTCCACTTCTTCTTTAACATGTGTTATTTCTTCTGTTTCTACTTGCATAGTAGATGATGAAGTAGAATTTCCATGATCAGAAGAGATGTTAAAATTTGAACATCTTGAAGAAGAAGCTTCCATTTCCGACCTGATTGATGATGAAGGGTCTTCCATGGGTAATAAAGAGGAGATGATGGATTGGGAATCGACATCAGCATTCACCTCAGACATTGCTATGACTTCTTCTAGCCTGGTTGGTGAAGTATAGACTTTCTGGATTTCAGCGGATGAAATGAAGACATCTCCATTTGAGATTTCATCATTGCTTGGTGAATCACCAATTTCTCTCATACTGTCTGGCTTGATTTCCATAATTGACATTATGGATGTTTCCATAAGAGTATTTGGATTTGGGTCTATCCTGTCAATTTGACTGATAGGAAACATATAATCTGTACTCACATGTGTGAATGGGTTCACTGGAAACTTTTCAAAACCAAATGGAGCATTAACCTTGGTAACCTCATTTGTTGTGGATTTCTCCTTACCCTTCATGTGATAGAATTCCGCCCAATGTATTGAGATTCACATGTTTTGAAGGGGGCCTAATCACTATACAGTGTCCCAATTTGACCATCGAAACAATATTTGAGAAATTGATGGTATGATGAAGGGATAGCCGCATGTTGATGTAGCCAAGGTCTTCCAAGCAAGATGTTTAAGGCTGTGTCATGATCAATAACCATGAAATACGAATTAGATACAAGATCTCCAAACTGAGTTCTGAGTGTAATATTGCCCAGTGGTTCTTGTTCATTTTTATCATATCCTTGTAACATCAAAGTAGAAAGAGATAAATCAGATTCTGTGAGGCCCAATCGACGAAGTGTACGAATGGGGATACTAAACCATTATCAATGAAAGCTCTTCGGATGTCTACACCATTTACCTTTCTAGATAAATATAAAGGTCAAATATGTCCATGCACAACATCATCTTCATCCTCATCTGTGAAAGATATTACTACATGGCATTCTGCAAGATTATTCTCTACATGGTAGACTTCAGCTGTAGCAATTTTGGTTTCAAATTCCTAAAGACTTGACAAAGCCTCGATTAGTGCCTCCCAAAGATCCTTTGATAAATTTAAGGCATCCAAAATTGATAACTTGGCCGGTACATGGGCCAAGTGTTTCAATACATCATACCTTTGATCCAAGGGTCTGTGATTCCCAATAAGAACATGTGGTTTTGCAGGTACCTTAGAAGTTGATGCTTTGGAAGTAGATGCATCTTGTATCGGGGTAGGAGTTGGTAATACTCATGGATTTGGACGATTAGACCAAATAGGTCTATTTACTTATTGAGGGGAATAAAGTGGAATCTCCAACCGATATTCCAGAATAACTGTGCCAGGACTGAGTCTTCTATTGGTGAAATAATTTTCTTGTTCTTGTTGAGACTGTTGAAGGGCTCTATCACGAGTTTCTGGTGCATACACAGTTCTAGCAGGGGTAGAATTGGAATAGTGGACTCGGAAAGATCCATGTCTTCCCCTGTACCCTGATCCTCTGGAACTCCCTCTGATTTATCTGTTTAATATAGGGAATTTAGGCTCATCAAAATTGAAACTACGACTGGAATAAGGATATGTTAAGTGAATCATGTTAACAAAACAAAAGATCAATTCTTATTCTGAGGAAGACTCCACCTGATTAGCCAATTTAGGCTGTGTATTTTGGTGGGGGCGGAGCCCATGGATTCGAAGTAGATGGCATAAAATCTGCCATAGTCAAAGACAATTTGGTCTTTGACACGATCTCATCTTCTTCTGATTTCTCTTCTTTCTTTAAATTATGTCATTTCCATGAGTATTTTCCCTCTGATAAAGGGGGGCTTACTGTGGCATTCATTGGAGAAGACACAATTGATTTCTTCAATTGTGTTCGCAAAATGGCATGAGTTCGGTTGATCATTTTCCTGACCATCCAATCATCATATTTCTGTGCATTTTTGTTCTTGACTTCTTTCCACTTGCCTTCTTCCTCTGTATTTGTTGCAGTAACACATGCTACCTGAGATGAAAAACCTTTCAGTTTGACTTATCCTGAGTCCACCATTTTTTTTCAGGAGGTCTTTGAAGACAAAACACTACTGAATGGGATGCCACAATATCTGATGAAATGGGAAATAGTTGAGACGATCTCCATCTCCTTCCTTGTTCGGCCTCTTGGGCATTGGAAATTGAACCAAATTATTTTCCAGATCCGAAATGAAGTAACCAAGAACTTGTTCATTTCGAAAAGAGTAAACTTTACTCTTCAGATCCTCAAATTGTTTCCATCTTTGATCTCTTTGATCATATTGATGAAACGACCACTATTGTTGACACTCAGGAGGTGGAGCCCTTCGATAAGATGAAGGTTTTTAAGTAGAAGTAGGTACAAGTTCTTGTTTAAGTGTAACTATAGTAGTCTCTGCTTTACCCATTCGCCTTCTTGGAGATGATGGAATTACATGAGTTTTATCCTTAGTCTTTATAAGATATTCTTCAATTTGTTGAGAGATCGAAGTATGGTCTTGAAACCCTCCTGTGAATTTCACAGAGATCAATGGTGTGCGCAACTCATCACGCAAATTCTCCACACAGATTGGCAACAATTCTTCTTGAGGGAGTGCTAAACTCAGGGAATATGTTAATCCCTTCCAGCGAGCCATGAAATATAAAACCCTTTCATTCTCCATTTGCTTACAATTTTTAAGATAAAAAACTGTTGTCTTTGGAAACGTTGAGCTGAATTGAAGAAGGAATCGTTGATAGAGATTCTCCCACCTAGTAATTGACTGGGATTGCAAGCTTTTATACTAGACAAAAGCATGTGCTTGTAATGATTGTACAAAACACCCGAGCGTAACTTCATCTTGTTGCTAAGGGGTTCCCATAAAAGGATCACAAAAAGAAAAAAAATGTGTTAAGTGTTGCTCTGGGTCCTCCAAACCATTAAATATTGGGAATGTAGTACTTGAAAAATTTGGCAGGGGAGGAATTGCATCAACCCATTCAGGGTAAGCTCTCTTTTTTGGTTGAATTTGAACTCATTTTCTCTCCATATCTTCCAACCGAGCTGTTAATGACTCAATAGAAGTTATTATATTTTGAGAAAAAATCGGTTGAACTTGGACCTGAGCAGGTGCAATAACTGGAGCTTGGACAGATGTGGTGGTTGGTACTGCAACTGATGATAACACAACTGGTTGTTGTTTCACATGACCCATAGGATTAGACCTCTGAGGGTGTACTGATAAAGGTAGATATTCTTGATCCATCTCAGTAGCTGCAAAAAATTCATTTGGCTGACTGACTCTTGTACGCTTAGGAGGAAGACTACCTTGATGTAGTTATGCGTTCAACCTTCTCAATTACTTCATTTCTTCCTCTTGTTGTGTGAATATTTTCTATAATGAGAGTGATTGGCCTTATCCAAAGGAAGGGTATGTAACTTGATTCTTTACTTTCCCTTTATTGGACACCTTTCGGAGAGGGGGAAGTGGGTTACTTGAAAGATTACCTAGATTCTGGGTAATCCTTTGATTTCATGTACACACACCTTCTTCATTTGTGTCTGTGCATACAACCTCTTGAGAAGTAGATTCCTCATCTGATACCTCTGAGTGAACGTCATCTAGAGGATCATCAACAACGGCATTGATGACATTGATTGATGCATAATGCATTGCATCCCTTCTATCATCATTTCTGCGATATTGTCTTCTTCCATGTCCTTGATGAGACATTGACTTTTGTTAATTCGATCCCTCAGGAACTTCTTAACAAACCGTAATGTGGAGGGAATCTCCTAATAATTTGTCTATTAGTTCCACTTGTGGCTTCTTCCCTAATAGAGAGAAGACTTAATTTCTCTGAGGGAGAGATTGAGGATTTGAAAAAGTCCATAGTCTTATGGACTGGGGTTGTTCCTACTGTTTCTGCTCAACTCCTCGAATCCTGTTTGTTGATTCTGAGGGTTGGGTTAAAAGAGTTCCCAGTATGGAAAGCTGGGGTGGTTCTTGAGCTACTAAATCTGAGACATTCTTGAAATCTCTCCTGATCTTGTGGACTTTATTTCAGGATTGGTTGGATGCATCAACCTACATCCACTCTTATCACCCGACTCAATAGTACGTTGGATGATTTCTAACACTTCTGTCACTTGATGATGTGCATGCTCCAAACGAGAAGCCTGTTAAATATTCTAGTTCTCTTGATGTAGGAGTAATTCAAAAAATTATTCCATGTATGCTTGATTTTGAGATAAACTAGTTGAGGCATGTTCCTGAGCAAGACTTTGATTACAAAAAAGCTAATTGGTTGTGTCCAGCCATGGGCAATAACATTGCCTGAGACCATTTTCAGCGGGCTTTGTTGGATGGAGAGTACAGTGAAATGTAGCGCTCCATGGACACCCCATCCCCTGATATAAATACCAGATGGGGCATTGGAAATTAACTGGCACAATCTTCTTAATGCGCCAAGGCATGAACGCTGAAGGGATCTCTGCTGCTTTTCAGCCTTCAAATATCGAAAAACTGAGAGATATTCCATGTTAATTTGGCATTGTACCCCTTATATTATCTTGAAATTATTTTCATATTAATCATAAGATAATATTTTCTTTTTCAACTGAAAAATAGTTTTCCATATGTTGAGACAAATATAATGAATTCTATCTTCCATCAACATCTATGGAATGTCATTCTGAGAGTCAACCAAAGGCCAAAACATAATTGGAACTTCACCTTTCTCCAGTTGTTTTCTCATATTCAATACTTCTTCTTTATCATTCAATAACGATTATTCTACCTGATTAGACCAAAGCTGGTGCTTCCTTGTTTCTTCATCAGATCCAACAAGTTCAGTAGACAATTCCCTGATCAAACTAGAAGATGAATGACCCAAGGGTGGTTCAGAGAATGACCAACACCCCGGGCTATCTTCTGATTGAGAATGTATTTCACCTGCTAGTGGTAAAGCATAAGACGTGACTGGCTTCACATTTTCAAGTGTCTCAAGATAAGAGGTCTTTATCATCACTACATTGTCCATTGGAGCATTTTCTAGGCAATGTGCATTACTGCTGCAGAGAGGACTTTCACAGCTAAATTCATCATCATGGGGAGGACCACCATGGTGGGTTACAGAAAAAGATGAAACATTTTTCTCCTTGGTCTTCTGGCCACACAGATGGTTCTTGTGGCTCTCATCTGAAGATGAAACTTTGAGATCGACCGAACTGTCATGAAGCAAGCCTTCATGAGGACGTATCAAATGCAGACCTTCGGAATTAATGTTCCCACTATTGGGAACTGAGAGATTATAATCTTGAGTTGCAATAGATAATTGTCTGAGTTCATCAAGAATACCAGCATCGAGCAAGGCCTTGTTACAGATTGTCCCTTGATTTCTTGACAATGCTGGACAAATATTTTTCTTAGATACCTTCTAACTAACTTTGGGAACAACTTTTTGATGAAAGTGGTCATTATGGGCAGGTGTATGTGCCTTCTCAGGATAAAGGATCAGGTTAGGATGGTTATCTCCACTCAAATTAGGTGTATGTGCCTGACTTGGTTGTCTATATGGAATGGGGGAGTATGCCCCACAACCCTCTTGGAATGGAACAAAGGTGTTTGTCTGTTCCAAAGTAAACTGTTGATGTGTTACTCCATTGGTAGGGATAGATTTTCAACTCTTTTCCCTGTGATTCTATTGAAGCTGTTATAATATCCTGGAAGGCATCCAGAATATGAGCAGGGATTTGCTTCCGCTCTTTCACCATTGACAGAATATGCTTGGTGAATTCAGTTTCCAGAATTGGAATATATTTCCAATCCTTGCTTGGAGTAGGTGTGTGTTCCTGCTCCTGTCCTCCTTTTCCTGTCAGTGAATTCTGACAGTACTCATGTGTGGGGGCAGAGAGTTGAGTCTGCCTCCTGTTTGTCATCGAAGCTTTCTGACTGACTTCTCCGGGTGCTACCAAACGAGACTATTGGTAGGCTTGATCAATACTGGCTGGTTTATGTGCCTGGTGATTTCACTCCATCGAACGTGATTGATGAACATCCTTCAATACTGACAGACGAGGCTGCTAGAAGGATTGATGAGTGTAAGCAAGTGTATGTGCGTGTTTACCATTTGTCAACACATTGGGTTGGAGGGCTTCATCGTATGTAGTCAGACAAGCCTACTGACTAGATGATAATTTATAAACAGGTGTATGTTCATGTCTATAGTACTCTGCCAGAATTGCCTGGTGGGATTGGCGTGTTGCTTCCAGACGAGTCAGCTGGATAGCAGAATTAAAACAGACGGGTGTGTGTTCCCGCTCGTTGATTTCCACCATGTTAGGTTGGTGGACTTCTCCAGAAATAGTAGAGATAAGAACCTAGTCATTGTTGACTGTATTTTTCCTCTGGCAGTTCTTCTTGCGTGCTCGGGTCTGAGGGACCTGAGCCGAACCCCTGAAGGCGATACCCTCGTCATGTTGAGGGTGCACTGCCGCACGAGTCTGGCGGCGATTGTTGATGGAAACCATCGAAAAGGACTCCTATCTATTTGAATTAATGCCCATAGTGACCTGGTCATTCACCTCCTCAGAATATGGGAGGGACTTTTGATTTTGTTCTGGGAATAACGACCCGAAATGGTTGGAAATGGTTGTTGGAACCACCTACTTCTTGATCGATGGTCGTCACTGTCTGGACGACCAGGGTGAATTATTGAATTGGAGGGCTTGTCGAGCGCCCTCTAGAGTCGGAATATTACCGTTTTGATGGTATTCCTTAACCAGCGCATTTGATACCCAGTGTTGAAGACACTGATTTGGTGATATTATCATCCGAGCGGATGACGATCTAGTAGGAGTAGCAGTAGAGGCATTCACAGTAGAGGTATTCACAGGCGTGAACTTTAGAAAAGCCATTTCTGTAACGCATAAGATCTTGGAAAAGAGTTCATGTTTTATATAACATACATAATCAAGATATGTTCGGCCACTACATCTTTTGGATGAGAACATATGTTATTTATTGTTCTATTTTCCCTCTCATTGAGTTTAAATAGGGGCCTAACAAAATAACTAAAGCATCATTTTAACTTGGTTAAGGATTCACATCGGGTTCACCGTTTTTTGTTTCCTCTAGAAATGAGAATTACCTTATTTATTTAAGGATCAAACATTCCAAGCGGTTTCAAATAGGTCTGTTCGTAGAACTAGAAACATCCAATGATTCTATATCCATTTGGACCTACTTTCCAAAGGTAGGTGATCACTAGTTATAGACTGATGAGACTTAAGAATTTTCATTGGTCGAGAAGATGGGAGGTCGGACTCATCACAACTTTTTGGGGGGAATTTTTGTCTACTCCATGACACTCTTTATAGATTTAAGTTATGTTCGTGAATCCTTATTACATTACCAAGTATGAAAATGAGCTTTCCTTTAGATCTGACAATCAATGATTAGTATGTATGAGATTTAGAGAATCTTTTATATGTATTCGAGGTTCTTCATTGATAGAGAATCATCTATATTTTTTAGAGATTCTTTGTCAATGGTATCCTTTGACACATTATATAGAAATCTGTTGGCCATTATGATAACCATACTGGTTTTAAATCCACTCGGCAGGGTACTTGAAGTTTATTGTCATTCAGAAGGACATGGATTATTTCAGAGTTGGGATCATACCCGCCAATGGGCTACCTACGTATCCTTTATTTTAGAAAAGGAATCAGAACCCATGTAGTTCGAATAAAGAAGTATGAGGTTTATGCATGATTGATGTCTCAAAGAAATATGTCATAATTACTTTTACACTCTAAGCTCACATGACTCATGCGTGGTGTGAGAAACAAGAGGTATTGGTAAAACCAGACAATTGTGGCATGAAAGATTCAATTATAAGAAATTATGTGGGGATTATGTATGTATGACTGCCCAGATGTATGAAGATTGGGATTTACTTCTGGGAAGAAACCCGAGAACAAGGTCAATAAAGGTATATATGCTTTATGGAGATTTGGATACTTAATTTAGGACTTAATCCTGAGAAGGATTCCCAAATTAGTGAGGATATATGATTGGGTATTACTCCTGAGAACGAAGCCCAAATAAAATGTAAATTAAGACTGGTTAAGAGAAATTATGATTGGGTCTTATTCCTGAGAAGGAGACCCAGGTTAAAGGGATTTGAAAACTTGGGCTTATTTTTAAGAAGGAGGCCCAGGTTAAGGGATTTGAAAACTTGGGCTTATAATTATGAAGGAGGCACATGTTAAGGGATTTGAAAACTGAGGATTATTTCTAATAAGGGGGCCCAGGTTAAGGTGGATTATGATTGGGGCTTACTCCTGAAAAGGAAGCCCAGGTTAAGGGAATTTGGATTTTAGGAACTTGGGGATTACTCTTGAGGAGGATACCCATATTAAAGGAATTATGGATTGGGATTACTCTGAAGGAGGATGCCCATATTTGAGAACTTGGGGCTTACTCCTGAGGAGGATGACCATATTAAAGGAATTGTGGTTGGGGATTACTCCAGAGGAGGATGCCCAAAATTAAGGGAACTTGAAGACTAGGGATTACTCCTGAAAAAGAGGCCCATGTTAGGGGAGTTGGGTCTTACTTCTGAGGAGGATGCCCATATTTGTGATTTTTATATTGGGACTTACTCCTGAGAAGGAGGCCCATGTTAAGGGAAAATTATGACTGGGGCTTACATCTGAAAAGAAGGCCAAGGTTAAATATCCTCTCATCTTTAATGGATGAGGTTTAATGAATGAAATCTCTAACCTTAGTGACATAAAGATATGTAAATCACTAGGTTTTGAGAAATGTTTTACAGAATTCCTTTCAGATAAGGAATCCAATAAAGGAACCATGCCATAAATGGATTTGAAGAGGGTTCTGAAGGCTAAATCTTGAAGAGGAAAGGTGGATTTGAAAAAATCAAGTGAATAGGCAAAAGGGGCACCCAAAAAGACAGAGGCGTGTATGTCCTGCATGGGTGCGCAAGTCCTACTCGCGCAAGTATGCTTGCACGACACATGGTTACTTGTGCAATGGTCAACTCTTAGGGTAATACTTGGGTGGGACATGGCTCAAGCCCTTATTATTATCCCTAAAGGCTTCCAAAAGAGTGGCGCGTAAGTTTTATTGAAGGGATAATGCGGAACGCAAGTGTGGCCATTTCCCTTAGTGGATGGACACTTAGGCGTGCAAGTGTTGATGAGTTTCAATACTTAGAACTTGTTTCCCCAGTTTAGAGCTTCCATTCTAGGTATGAAATTACCTTAGAAGTGTTAGGAAGACTTCTAGAAGAGACTAGGGCGCCAAGAGCTCGAATATGAGTTTTGGAATTTTTCCGTCCTCGAAATGGGGGGCCCACCAGGGGTATTTATAGGCCAGATAAGACCTTGGGTGAAAATCAAAGAGGGCACGCAGGTACCCTATGTGACTATCTTATAACTTCCAAAGTGTTAAGAAAGCATTGTCCATGCCTTTGTCAATTTTTGATGTTTCTTAAAAGGATGAATCACTTTGGAATAAGGTATTTCCCTTTTTTCAGTCGTTAGACTCTGTGACGGAAAGGAGCGTCCACATTAGTATATACTGCACTAAATAGAAATACATTGGGAATATGGAAATTATCTCACATAAAAAAAAGTGAAAATAAAATGCCATACTGTAAGACTTGACTTCCTTTGTACTAATTGAAAAATCATGTATAATAAATAAATTCAAATTATAAATATATTACAGAACAAAAGGAAATGAAATCATAACATAAATGATTTACTTATATCATTTAATTAATTTTTTGTTATCAATTCTATGTTAATGTCACGGTTTGGGTAAAAAAATTATATTTTATATATATACTAATTTTTTTGTTCATCTCACATTGATCATGTTTTTATGAAGGAAATAATAATAATATGGAAATAATTATCATATTTAAAAATCAATTATAATTTTAAAACTATTTATGAATGAATTTTTAGAGAATCTATGTGTTTTACGATCAGAGGGGTTGTTGGATGTACGTACGCGTGAGTAACATTTCAATTCCCAATGATCATTATCAAAATCAGATTAATAATATATTATCAATATATAATGATAATAATATAATAAATGCTTTATTATTTATTTAAATATTAAAATACATATCATCCATGTTGTTTGACGATGAAAAAAGAGTCATATTTCTTCACAAAGGAGGTTTTCCACATGAACACGAACATCATAATCATATTTCAAGGAGTGAAAATAAATGAATTAAAATTATATATTATTAAATATAAATATGTCATTGATATCATTATTATTTCATGTATATCCCATTTATTCGTTAAATTTATCCTTAGTATATTCCATTTAAAGTGTTTTCGAAAATGAATCTCATTAATTAGCGTGGCGGTATTCCATAGTACAAATGGGTGACATTCTAAAATCACCTAAAAAATTCATATTAAAAAATTTAATACATGAAATAATTTCATAATATGTATATATATGGTAGAAAATATCATATAGATACTTTATATCTGTCATCATACATAATTGTGGGAGGTGTTAATTAAAAAAATAATGACTTATTTTCACGACAACATACTCTTCTGTGCACACGTGTGATTATTTCATAACACATTTGATGTATGTAGAGATGGTCGATGGTCTTGAAATAAATATAAAATATTTCTATATATTTAATGTTTTATTTTGTTATATAAACTTTTTCTTATAATAATTTACTTTCTTTTAGGAAGTAAAAAATTCCCATTGAAGAATGTAACCTCTTATTCAGTTAACCTCCATACGATTGCAACCAAAAGCATTCACATGTTACATTTCGAAGAAATACATGAATTATAGTATGATATCAGGTATGTGTGGAATTTATTTCGATACATATTGGTCATAATGTGTTTTATGTTTTCATTTATAGTGGATAGGGGGTGGCCTTTTATAAGTGAGGTGAGTGGTACACCTGTAATGTTTATGAATATAAAAAGGTGAACCACTTTTTTTATCATAAAAAATCCTAAAAATATACTATTCCTGATAATTATACCATTTGGCGTCTAAATATTGAAATTAAATTTATTTTAAACATGTTTTTATTAAATTTAGCCCATATGTTTTTAGTTTTATATCATGTAGAGCTATTTTATCTTAATTGCAGTAATTAATTTTAACTAGTTTTACTATTATTTTTAATGTAAAAAATAAATTTAACCTCAGTATATTAAATAAATTTATATTAATCATAATATTTAATCCATACATAGTAATTATGTTCATTTAATTATAAAATATAAATTTAACATAAATCTCACAGACGTGACTTGAAAGATGGGTTTTAAGGAAAAAATGTTCAGAAGCTTAAAATGAATTTATATCATAGTTCATAATTTAAAATATTAAAATAACCAAAATTATATTATTATATATATATATATATATATTAACTACTTTAAATTTAATTGCTTATATATTCTATAATTTATATGTATAAATAAATTTTAAAAGAAGGAATTTTTCAATTAAAATTCAATTTTATCACTATTTCTCAAAAAATAATCATAATAGAAAATTATAAAAAATTCAACCAAAGAAAATTATTAATTTTTTATTTAAAAAATAAAAATTTTAATTTTATTAATGTTTCATAAATTACTTCTATATTAATTATAAAAATGAGAGAAAATTGTTATAAAACCAATTACAAATTTTAACTATTAAATTGGGTTTATTCTTATATCTAGTTTAGAAAAATAATAAGAAAAATTTTAAACCATTGATTTAATATATAATAAAAATATTTCATAATAATCATTCACCAAATTTTTTTGGTTTAATTTATTAACCTGTAACTGGATTTTTTTTATAAAATTAGTTTATCCGAAGAATGTTTTCATTATTTTTAAAATTTTATCTTTATAATTCTAATTTATAGGTCACCCATAAAATAATTTTATATACTTTTTTAAAACATAGATTTTCATAATATTTTTTATCCTATTCATACTCTCCATTTCAATTTCAAGGTGATAACTATCTTAAAAAAAATTTAACAGTATATCCAATTTCTTATAAAATCAATTGTGTATGTACAACAATATATACTCAGTATTATGTGCAACACATATTAAAATATATTTCTCATGTATCCCAAAATATCAAAAAAAAATATCTGAAAAAGATATTTCATAATTTCATGGGGTGTTACAGCTAAGAAATTGAAAAATACATCTGAAAATATATTTTCTCCTCTCCGGTGATTGGATCAAGAAAACAACATTTTGGAAGTCTATAATATGGAAGGATAAACATTAAAAATAGTGCGATATTATAGTGAAAATGATGAAACAATTTTAAATTGAATCTAATGGGTGAGATGAGTTTAGAATATTATTTTTTAATAAGTACATTCATTATATTATTTTTATGAAATTTGATAAGGAATCCCTTGAGCTTTAATAGAAGGATAGTGAATCTCTTCTATTCAGTATGTATATTTTATAAGAATTATTAGGTCTAATTATGGTATTATAATTTACTTGTAATTTATTGTTCTTATAATCCCCATTATCATAAAACCAAGTCTCTATAGTGAATTATATAGAAGGGAACTTAATAGCTATGGTGAAATAGTTTGTTGTGCTATCATGGTGAGAAGGAGATTTGAGATACCAATGAATCACATGTTTTTTCAATGAAAATGATGTTTTAATTTAATTTAAACACTAATAACAATGTATAAATGAAGGTGATATTTCTTTTATCGAAGTAGCATGGAAGGAGATACTACTGAAATTTTCTGAAGGGTGAATTAAGTGTTTTTCGTGTGGACTGGATGGTCATAAAGAAAACAATTTTTGAAGTGGTTGGATAAATTCAGGTAACTATTTAAATAGAAATAAATCTCCACAAAATGAGCCACCAAAACTTCAGGGTATGATGTGAAAAGATATTGGATATTTTGTGACTCAACAACCCAATCCTAGAGATAATAAGGATGATAAGCCATAAGATCTTCAGCAAAAAAAAGACAGAGATAAATAATATGAAATCACAATGGAATAAGTCAATCATCATAATATGGGAAGATAAATCCTACACTCTTTTGTGGGGAATTTATTATTGTATTTTTTTTAATGAACCCTATGACGTTTTTCCATAAATCATTTGAACACGACGTGATTCAAATCACTGATTATCCCCCTTGAAATGGATTATAGAAAAATGAAATCACATATGATATTCCAGTATTGAAAGGATAGTCCTAATATTATAATATAAATATTTTGGTATATGATAAGATATTATTTAAGTAATAAGGGGTGAATTATCATTTGGGATCATATTTGTCACCATGTAAGATTATATTTAGAGTTATGTGTACGATAATGAGTTTATGAGTAAAAGGATGATCATAATTTCAATGTATTAAACTCCAACTAGTAGGTTTCATCAGATTGGATTTTCCCAAAATTATGGATATTTTGGAGATATTATGGAAATACGACCCTTTGTTTTTGTTTAGGTTTTAGCAAAAAAACATTTTTATAATGAATACATTTACATTTTTTGGTTATAAAATTAATGGTATTTGGTAACCATTTGTTTTTATCTTATCCTTGATTTTGAGAAAACTATAGGTTACTAAAATTTGGGGATGTATTCAGAATTATATATATATATAGTTTTTGGAAAATATAACTCATATTCTAGGGGAAAACCTATCGTACCCAACAAGGTTGAAGGTCTCAATCCCAAAAACAATTGGTGAAAAATGTATATCAACAACCATTAGCCTCTATGAATGTGTATTTTTAGGGGTAAAACATGAAAGGATATATTACTGAGTATGTAACAGCGGTCTTAGTATCATGACCCATCCTCAAGACCCATGTCGTGACTACCCCAATCCCATGTTCCGTAGGCCTAGGGCTGGAGACTAGCACCAAAGGTGTAAATCCATAAGCTGGGAAGGCATTTCCTTTATAAAAATTAAACACACACAATCAGAGTACACAACTGTAAGCAAAACACTAAGAAATACTATATACAGAAAAAGTGATGGAATGTAAAAGCGGCTAGAAATAAAATCCCAATAGTAAAGTCCAGGTACAACTAAAAGTAAGTACAATTGAAAGAATGTAAAACAGCAACTAGGTCGTCCTCCGGGGTTCCTACCTGAATGGTAGGTACAGATGGCCTCCTCATCACTCCTCACCCATCCATCCGCTCCATGGACCATCACACCGAGTGGTCCACCTCTGAGTACCATGCTATCCTACTGTAACGCCCCGACCCTAATTATCTAGAGTCGGTGCATTATTACATAACATTGGCATGATCATGAGAAAGATCAAGTCTCGAAAGACCGATTAGTTTAGTAGCCTTGGAATAACTAGATACATCCATAAATTTTTACATTACATCATAAAAAAAACATCTTGTCTTCATATCCCCTCATACTATCCCTGCAGGTCATTCATAAATTACTTCTTCATAATCCTGGGAAAAATAAAACATTGAAAGGGGTGAGCTCGGATGCTCAGTAAGGATAACATTATAGCAGAAGCTTTCATAAATAAGCATAAACACTTAAGGCAATTTATAACTAAAACAAAAGCCTTTTAAAATTGAACTTCAACATAGTATGGCAAAAGTAAAATGAAATAATGCCATTTACTTACTCACATGGATATTCTACTAGTCGAATGATCACATGCAATATCAATAACCACTTTCATAATGATGGAATGCATAATGCCAGACTATCATAACCACATAGCCAAGGCCTCGTGCCAAGACTACAAATAAGATTTTGCCAAGGCCTTGTGCCAAGACACTAGTTTGTCTCATGAGACCTACCGATGCATCGAGGAGCTATAGCGGGCTCCACCCGTCACTTATTAAGTCCAATGCATTCCCATATGAAAAGGTTTAAACATAACATAAACATTCGTATTAAAACTATCATACGAAATGTCAATACTTTCACAATAAACTATGAATGGTATAAAAATAGCACATCCACAGTCAAACATAATTCATTCGATACAATATGGAAGATTGTATTGTATCACATTAACCTCAATCAATAATAATTAAGGATGTTGACATAGATGAAAATAATCATCAAAACTATTTGAGAGAAATATCCCCCTTTTCTTGAAAACATTTAAAAGTCACACTATTTGTCAAGAAGCCATTTAAAAGTAGATTTTTGAATCAAAGTGTCCCATACCACTTTGAAACTTTTTAAAAGGAGTTTTAATTTGTAAACTTTAATGTCCATATAAATAAATCCTTAAAACCATTTTTTAAAACATGGACATTAATGAGAAAGATTTAGATGAATAAGTCTTTAAATCATTTTAAAAATGGTATTTTAGTTAGAGATTCCAACCAAAAGAGACACTTGAATACAAATAATTGTGGTAATCAAAACTTTACAATATCATGAGAATAAAGGGATTCATGATATACTATGTCAAAGTACGTTATATACACCACATAAAAGTGATTTGGTGTATATCAACAAAGAAGTCTCAATGGAATGTAAATTGAGATGAAATCTCTTGTAAAGGTTGTATCCTTAGGTTAAGGATAAATCAATGACATAATTATGTGTGACAAATATAAATACACTAAATATGATTGGATATTCAGTGTAAAACAATCAAAGGACATTCACACATATTCTTGTAAAAACAATACCAACGAATTGGATGTTTAACTCAACAAATGGAGAATGAGTTAAAATTACTCTTATCAAATTCATATCAATGACTTGAGAATTACCAATGGAGTGATTATGTGCATCAAACTTATATCCACAGGAAGGGGAGTGGAAATTATGACATAATAAAATGAATAGTGATTCCACACATAATCTTGGGGTAATATAATCAATGAAATATGTGTAAAGCCAAATGAGTGGAAATTGAAATCTCAAATTCCCTTATCGATTAGGTAACTTTCGAAACATACACCCATGAAAGAAGTATCATACCATGATGATGTAAATACCCATAAATTAAAGTATATTACACAATGAATACAATCATGGGCAGTACACATACACCACATACAATAATTAAGTGGTGAACAATAGAATTCTCACGAAATTAAAAGTGAGATTAGAAAATCCCTTACTTTGTACTTTTTCCTTGGTCGATGGTAGGTTTACCTCCTGTATAATGGTGAAATAATTGTTATTGAATAATACAAGAATCATTTACTTTAATATGATATCATATATGATCTTTTAACATTGATTTGTTAATAATATCTTAGTATTAACGCCGTTTTGGGTGTTAACTTACTCATTTTCTTTTATATGTTTTGTTACATAAGTCATGTTTGTTGTATCTTATTAATATCCAGAATGATATCAAGTCCTTAAACATCATTTTTAAATCATTAAATGATAATTTTACTTTAATGGATACGATGGATAATGAATCTCATCGCGTTCGTGGAGACGGTAGTCCGTACGTACGCACGAACGCTACTTCCATTTAATTTTTTAATTTTTTATTTTAAAAGAATCGAATCCAAATGATACATAGGTATATTAATATTCCAGTATAATATAATATTTTATATATGTTACTTAAGTTCATTAACACCATCCTTTATACGTTCCATGTGTGGTATGAACGAGTCATATCATTTTAAGGGGGCGGTAGTCCGCACTTCCTCAAATGAAATTATCGTATGTATATACGACATGAAACGAATAATGGTATGAAATAAAATGGAATTACAGAAGCTTATATATAAAATATATATCATTAATATCATATTTAATTACAGTGCCATCATAATGGCCACCATGAGAGGCGGTAAGATGTTTTTGAACAATCATCGTTTCGTGAGGCGTTAGTTTTCCATCCACAGAAACATTATGTTCATCATCCATTAGATGAAGTTGTGTGTATTTGTAGTTTGAATACTTCTTATAACAACATCCTAGTATATTGAGGATACTGGTGTTGTTACAAAAGAAGGGAAATAAAAAGATTTTGGGGGTTGAAGAAGCAAAATAAATGAAAATAATTTAAGAGAAATCGTTACCTTTAATTTAGGTAACTCACTTTGGTTGGAACCAAAGGACTTGTTGAAATGCTTTCTGGCTAAGGGGAAGCTTCAAGGAGGATTAGAGGTATGTGGGGAGCTTAGTTGGGCAGAGTTTGGACGAGCCAAGTGGCTTGAGAGGTGTGAGGAAAAGAGAAGGAGGAGTGCCCTTTTATAAGAGGGGTGAGGGGCACCTTTGGAAAAGCTAGAAATATTAATTTATAATAAATTCATATTCGGTTTCCAAAGGCTCCAAAGTTGACTATTCAAAGTATGAGGTGGGGATAGGTCGAAAACAACTCATCCAATAGAATTTAGACAGGTTTGGGTACTTATATTAACCTTATCTTTAAGTATTAACTCTAAGTTAATTAGTTTCACTTTTACAATGTCTCTTTGTATTTTTATATAATATGGTTAATAAACTTACTATATACATCCAAGCGACCCCCAAGTGGTCCAATAATGATGAACCTATCCTTATATAAGTCTCTTGGCCGAACCTTAGATTTTTAAGAATTTAATATCAATTAATAATATAATATTTGTTTTAAAAACTCTTTTATGTCAATTTTGACACTATTCATTAGTTGATTTTTGTGAAACTCATAACAGATTGATTATTTCGAACAAAGTCAAATAAATCAATCCTAATACATCATATTATCCTATAAAATTTGTTTAATTCATTAAAAGTTTCATATTATAATAATTTGGGTATTTATAATATCAATTATGTTAATTTTTTACTATTTTAGTAATTACTGCATCATCATTGTGTCATAAATAAAATAACTTATTTAATGTCAAAAAATTATAAATAAAATATAATTATGTAGGAAATCTGTTTAGCTTTCTAATGAATATTTATAATCTAAAATCTAGCATATATAACCCTATGTAACAATTGTTTTTCTAAAAGATATATGCTTGTGTCATTTTGTATTCATTTTAACTTAATTAATATAAAGTGTCATTATCACTTACAAGTGGATCCATGGGGTCCCAAAATTGACCCAAAGATGCCCATGGTCGACCATGTATCAACCAATAGGGTTAAGACACGTTTTAGGGTAATTTAGTATTATTATAATATTATTTTTTTAACCCTTATTTACCGGATTTACCCTTAACCATGGTAAATAAAATATTTACCGCAGTAATTATTCAAAATGTCTAAAAATAAAAGTTACCTATTTACACAATTTGAACATCCTGATTCCAAATATGGAATCCATTTTTCTAAATTCAAAACACAGAAGTGGCAGAAATTAATTTAAAATTAATTCCCGCTGTCAAAACAAAAAGCGTGTTTTTAAGAGATAATAACTATCAAAAGATTGACACTTGTTTATGTTCGGTTTAATTGTAAAATTATGTCCAATGACCAACATTATATTAAATGGTAAAAATATATTCTAAATATACTTTAAAACCACTCAAATTCACAATTTATCACTATTAATTATTTTGATTAAAAAAGTTGTTTTTAATTAAAATTTAGTAATTTTCACTATTCATCAAAATACAAAAGTTATCCGAAAAGTACCAAAATTTCACCCTAGGCTAATTTCGATATTCCGAATCCAAAAATGAAGTCCATTTTGAAATATAAAATATATATAATTTCAAAAAGTAGGTATTACTATTCATAACGGCTAGTTTGATTGGTTGTGGTGTGTTAAAATCTCGAAGTTGCGTACAATGCACGTCATTGCATTATTCGAAAGGAAACATACCGAGGAAGCTTGGGGTGTTACATTCTCCCCTCCTTAAATAAATTGCGTCCTCGCAATTTTTAAAATTTTGCTTGGGAATATAATGGAAAGTCCCACATCGGGAAAAGAGTCAATAAAACTATCACTTTAAAAGAAAGAAAGAGAGGTATAAGGGTCATCCAAGATAACCCATACTAGGATTCCATGTAAGAAAACATGGATATGGATGATAAACTAAGTGTCAAGTTCTGATGGAGAGGGATAGAAATCATGATCAGGAGAAAGTTAACAATGAGAAAACCACAAACTTGTGTTGGGACAAACGACCATTAGTCTCCTAGTAGGAAAGTAAACGGACAACATTTTTTTTTAAGTTACATTACATAAGGAAGAGGAATTCATTTATGATATTGACTAAGAACATTATGAGATATACTTACATTTTAAGTAGATTTTCATTCTTTAATAAATTTCCACCACTAACTCATTTTTTTTTAAACGATGAGTATTCAAGAAGACTTGGTCACACTGGAAGAGATAGAATAAACTTCTATAGAATCACATGATCCATGAAGGATAAACCATATATTTACATTGTCTTTGAAGATTAATCAAAACCAAAATGGTCAGTGAATGATCTAATGATCCCCCAAAAGGATATTCATTGAGATAAATATGCACTAATCTTAATTTCTAAAATTAAACCAACAATACCCCAAAGTTAAATAGATACCATTCAATAACCAATTGTCCTTAAAATCCTTTAATATAATCCAAACTAATATTGAAACCCAAAACATAGAAGAATTTGATTATGTAGTCTCCCATGTTAAATTGTATCTCCAAATGACATCAGATACTCTTAAAGTCACATACTCAAAAGTAATTAACCTAATCACATATTCTCTATTATAGGATAATCATTTCCATAAATAACCCAAATCACTATAAATCCACAATAAAAACGTAGATAAAAATCTATCATTACTCCACAAATGAAACCCCATAGTATTCTATTTTCCTTGGACATATAGTGTTTCCAACAAAGCGAACATCTTCCAAAATAACATTTATCACTTAATCACCAAATCATTTTCCTATACCAAGGGTATTCTTTTGATATGAAATAAGAACCCAAATCAACTTATTATTGATCAATAAAATCATTTAACTAAAAAAATAGTCACACTAACCAGGGACTTCACGTAGTCCAGTGGTAGGCGATGAATCCCAATCGCACTTTGGTTGTGGGTTCGATTCCCATAGCTTTGTCCGACGCGACGGGTTGTCACACGGTCTACGTGTTGTCCTTTTTCAAAAACTATATTTTATAATATTGCCAAAATGAGATAAATTCCTCAAAATACTATATCATAAATTTAACCACAAATGTTATATCATACCTTGAATCTTCATCCCAAATTAGAATAACTTATAATTCTCTCAAACCCCAATGATCATATAAATCCAAATGGTTATTTATACCCAAATCCACAAGAGAAGAGACAATTCTTCCTCAAATATCATTCTCACATGGCAAACTGCAGGGTTACAAATACAAGAGAAAATTATTCCATAGTAAACCCATCAACAAGGAGTGCTAATACTTTTTAAACATTTCTCCAACCATTTATTCCCACATAGCTTCTTCTTTGACCAAGAAAATATCCTATAGAATAGGACATTCACTCGGGTAATGTCCAGGTCCCCTACATTCATGGCAAATGACTGTAAATGGACTCTTGGGACCATTTTTATCTTCTTCCATAGTACTCTTCATTTTTCTTCGGCAATTCTTTACTTTATGTCCTTCCTTCCCGCACGTAAAACATTTCGTTGTCCCATTGAGACATTTTCCTAGGTGTCTCTTTCCACATTTCCTGCATGATGAAAATTGAGGGTTCTATTCTCCATGGTCTCCATTGCTGGAGCTCTTATCATTTATCACCTTTCTCTTCCTTGTTGAGTCTGGGAGTTGGTTAATATATATGTTGTTGATCATATTTTTGGAAAACTGACTTGGCATAAAGACGATATCTTTTACGCCTATCAACATTCCATTTTGTTGCTCATTGCCACCACCGTTCCCATCTTGTACATCATTCTCAAAGTCACTATGACTTCCTTGGAATCCAGCCATTGACTAAAACCATAAAGCATTGTGTGAGTAATAGTAGTCGTAAAATCATTTAGAGATTAAAATGTCACCATATTCTCAATTTGAAACATATTAGGATTAACCAAGGTCATTTACTCTCATCTTATATATATATTACTTAAATTGGTTTGTAAAGAAAATGTAAATTATCCTAACCATATCCCCCGGGAGTGTCGTAACCAAGAGTGCAGCAAGGCCCGTTGTCGTGCACCAGTTCCCGTTCGAGTCTAGCTTAAAGCGGTGTTTTCGGGTTTTACCCCTAGGTACATCTGTGCCAGAGCCGCCTCTACCTGCTCGTATCCAGACAGGGATGTATTGCTCGGAAAACTCACAAAATCTCTACAATACCAAAATTCTAGGAAGTTCTTTTATACTAATCCTCAAAGTTCATCTTAGGTCTACGTGCTCTAATCAGAGTTTATCTAAATCTAGCTACCAAGGTTTGTACTAAACTTCCTCTGATACCAACTGTAACGCCCAGACCCTAATTATCTAGAGTCGGTGCATTATTACATAACATTGGCATGATCATGAGAAAGATCAAGTCTCGAAAGACCGATTAGTTTAGTAGCCTTGGAATAACTAGATACATCCATAAATTTTTACATTACATCATAAAAAAAAACATCTTGTCTTCATATCCCCTCATACTATCCCTGCAGGTCATTCATAAATTACTTCTTCATAATCCTGGGAAAAATAAAACATTGAAAGGGGTGAGCTCGGATGCTCAGTAAGGATAACATTATAGCAGAAGCTTTCATAAATAAGCATAAACACTTAAGGCAATTTATAACTAAAACAAAAGCCTTTTAAAATTGAACTTCAACATAGTATGGCAAAAGTAAAATGAAATAATGCCATTTACTTACTCACATGGATATTCTACTAGTCGAATGATCACATGCAATATCAATAACCACTTTCATAATGATGGAATGCATAATTCCAGACTATCATAACCACATAGCCAAGGCCTCGTGCCAAGACTACAAATAAGATTTTGCCAAGGCCTTGTGCCAAGACACTAGTTTGTCTCATGAGACCTACCGATGCATCGAGGAGCTATAGCGGGCTCCACCCGTCACTTATTAAGTCCAATGCATTCCCATATGAAAAGGTTTAAACATAACATAAACATTCGTATTAAAACTAGCATACGAAATGTCAATACTTTCACAATAAACTATGAATGGTATAAAAATAGCACATCCACAGTCAAACATAATTCATTCGATACAATATGGAAGATTGTATTGTATCACATTAACCTCAATCAATAATAATGAAGGATGTTGACATAGATGAAAATAATCATCAAAACTATTTGAGAGAAATATCCCCCTTTTCTTGAAAACATTTAAAAGTCACACTATTTGTCAAGAAGCCATTTAAAAGTAGATTTTTGAATCAAAGTGTCCCATACCACTTTGAAACTTTTTAAAAGGAGTTTTAATTTGTAAACTTTAATGTCCATATAAATAAATCCTTAAAACCATTTTTTAAAACATGGACATTAATGAGAAAGATTTAGATGAATAAGTCTTTAAATCATTTTAAAAATGGTATTTTAGTTAGAGATTCCAACCAAAAGAGACACTTGAATACAAATAATTGTGGTAATCAAAACTTTATAATATCATGAGAATAAAGGGATTCATGATATACTATGTCAAAGTACGTTATATACACCACATAAAAGTGATTTGGTGTATATCAACAAAGAAGTCTCAATGGAATGTAAATTGAGATGAAATCTCTTGTAAAGGTTGTATCCTTAGGTTAAGGATAAATCAATGACATAATTATGTGTGACAAATATAAATACACTAAATATGATTGGATATTCAGTGTAAAACAATCAAAGGACATTCACACATATTCTTGTAAAAACAATACCAACGAATTGGATGTTTAACTCAACAAATGGAGAATGAGTTAAAATTACTCTTATCAAATTCATATCAATGACTTGAGAATTACCAATGGAGTGATTATGTGCATCAAACTTATATCCACAGGAAGGGGAGTGGAAATTATGACATAATAAAATGAATAGTGATTCCACACATAATCTTGGGGTAATATAATCAATGAAATATGTGTAAAGCCAAATGAGTGGAAATTGAAATCACAAATTCCCTTATCGATTAGGTAACTTTCGAAACATACACCCATGAAAGAAGTATCATACCATGATGATGTAAATACCCATAAATTAAAGTATATTACACAATGAATACAATCATGGGCAGTACACATACACCACATGCAATAATTAAGTGGTGAACAATAGAATTCTCACGAAATTAAAAGTGAGATTAGAAAATCCCTTACTTTGTACTTTTTCCTTGGTCGATGGTAGGTTTACCTCCTGTATAATGGTGAAATAATTGTTATTGAATAATACAAGAATCATTTACTTTAATATGATATCATATATGATCTTTTAACATTGATTTGTTAATAATATCTTAGTATTAACGCCGTTTTGGGTGTTAACTTACTCATTTTCTTTTATATGTTTTGTTACATAAGTCATGTTTGTTGTATCTTATTAATATCCAGAATGATATCAAGTCCTTAAACATCATTTTTAAATCATTAAATGATAATTTTACTTTAATGGATACGATGGATAATGAATCTCATCGCGTTCGTGGAGACGGTAGTCCGTACGTACGCACGAACGCTACTTCCATTTAATTTTTTAATTTTTTATTTTAAAAGAATCGAATCCAAATGATACATAGGTATATTACTATTCCAGTATAATATAATATTTTATATATGTTACTTAATTTCATTAACACCATCCTTTATACGTTCCATGTGTGGTATGAACGAGTCATATCATTTTAAGGGGGCGGTAGTCCGCACTTCCTCAAATGAAATTATCGTATGTATATACGACATGAAACGAATAATGGTATGAAATAAAATGGAATTACAGAAGCTTATATATAAAATATATATCATTAATATCATATTTAATTACAGTGCCATCATAATGGCCACCATGAGAGGCGGTAAGATGTTTTTGAACAATCATCGTTTCGTGAGGCGTTAGTTTGCCATCCACAGAAACATTATGTTCATCATCCATTAGATGAAGTTGTGTGTATTTGTAGTTTGAATACTTCTTATAACAACATCCTAGTATATTGAGGATACTGGTGTTGTTACAAAAGAAGGGAAATAAAAAGATTTTGGGGGTTGAAGAAGCAAAATAAATGAAAATAATTTAAGATAAATCGTTACCTTTAATTTAGGAAACTCACTTTGGTTGGAACCAAAGGACTTGTTGAAATGATTTCTGGCTAAGGGGAAGCTTTAAGGAGGATGAGAGGTATGTGGGGAGCTTAGTTGGGCAGAGTTTGGACGAGCCAAGTGGCTTGAGAGGTGTGAGGAAAAGAGAAGGAGGAGTGCCCTTTTATAAGAGGGGTGAGGGGCACCTTTGGAAAAGTTAGAAATATTAATTTATAATAAATTCATATTCGGTTTCCAAAGGCTCCAAAGTTGACTATTCAAAGGATGAGGTGGGGATAGGTCGAAAACAACTCATCCAATAGAATTTAGACAGGTTTGGGTACTTATATTAACCTTATCTTTAAGTATTAACTCTAAGTTAATTAGTTTCACTTTTACAATGTCTCTTTGTATTTTTATATAATATGGTTAATAAACTTACTCTATACATCCAAGCGACCCCCAAGTGGTCCAATAATGATGAACCTATCCTTATATAAGTCTCTTGGCCGAACCTTAGATTTTTAGGAATTTAATATCAATTAATAATATAATATTTGTTTTAAAAACTCTTTTATGTCAATTTTGACACTATTCATTAGTTGATTTTTGTGAAACTCATAACAGATTGATTATTTCGAAAAAAGTCAAATAAATCAATCCTAATACATCATATTATCCTATAAAATTTGTTTAATTCATTAAAAGTTTCATATTATAATTATTTGGGTATTTATAATATCAATTATGTTAATTTTTTACTATTTTAGTAATTACTGCATCATCATTGTGTCATAAATAAAATAACTTATTTAATGTCAAAAAATTATAAATAAAATATAATTATATAGGAAATCTTTTTAGCTTTCTAATGAATATTTATAATCTAAAATCTATCATATATAACCCTATGTAACAATTGTTTTGCTAAAATATATATGCTTGTGTCATTTTGTATTCATTTTAACTTAATTAATATAAAGTGTCATTATCACTTACAAGTGGATCCATGGGGTCCCAAAATTGACCCAAGGATGCCCATGGTCGACCATGTATCAACCAATAGGGTTAAGACACGTTTTAGGGTAATTTAGTATTATTATAATATTATTGTTTTAACCCTTATTTACCGGATTTACCCTTAACCATGGTAAATAAAATATTTACCGCAGTAATTATTCAAAATGTCTAAAAATAAAAGTTACCTATTTACACAATTTTAACATCCTGATTCCAAATATGGAATCCATTTTTCTAAATTCAAAACACAGAAGTGGCAGAAATTAATTTAAAATTAATTCCCGCTGTCAAAACAAAAAGCGTGTTTTTAAGAGATAATAACTATCAAAAGATTGACACTTGTTTATGTTCGGTTTAATTGTAAAATTATGTCCAATGACCAACATTATATTAAATGGTAAAAATATATTCTAAATATACTTTAAAACCACTCAAATTCACAATTTATCACTATTAATTATTTTGATTAAAAAAGTTGTTTTTAATTAAAATTTAGTAATTTTCACTATTCATCAAAATACAAAAGTTATCCGAAAAGTACCAAAATTTCACCCTAGGCTAATTTCGATATTCCGAATCCAAAAATGAAGTCCATTTTGAAATATAAAATATATATAATTTCAAAAGGTAGGTATTACTATTCATAACGGCTAGTTTGATTGGTTGTGGTGTGTTAAAATCTCGAAGTTGCGTACAATGCACGTCATTGCATTATTCGAAAGGAAACATACCGAGGAAGCTTGGGGTGTTACACCTACTACTCTCTACCTCAGTCAGCGTTGTCCGTCCTCTACAACCAACACAACGAGGTGCGGTCATAGCCTGTGTATGGGTGAGTATAACGATACTCAGTAGGGACCCCGAGACCCTCATGGTCTCACAATATCCAACAAGGATAACCACAATTTAGAGAATCAATTAATAACCCTTACATAGGTATATGGCCATACATATACCTAAGTTACCTAGTAACCCATATGAATCATGAGGTAAACACAAAAGTTAGTGACTTAACTCAAATGAGGATTTAATTCATGGGGAAGTAACAAGTAACATCCACAGTCAAACTATCGGAATCTCGGCTAATGGTGTACTCCTCCTCTATAGAGTACAGTGGGCCTACTATGTCACACAGAGGCACTTCCCAACTTCCTGGAATACTATCATACTTCTCCTGTCGAGTATCGTGGATCTGCTGCGTCACACAGAGGCGCTCCCCACTGTGGGTCTGTCATGTCACATTGAGGCACTCCCCCTCATAGCCTGCTGAGGTACTCCTCATGTCGAGTACCATGGGTCTGCTGCATCACACAGAGGCTCTCCCCACTATGGTTCTGCCACATCACATAGTGTCATTTCCCACTACTCTAGATGAAACACTCTGAGTCGAAAGGTTAGCAGTCGCCAAGTCTCAGCCAACTACTAAGTCTTCGTACTCTGCTCGCCCGTCTCTAGGATGTCACGCTCCACGAACTATGGGTAGACACTAAAACTCTCACGAAAATCCCTTGTAAAAGTATATCAACAGTCAGCCTTGTCATAGGGGTCTCAACGCAATAGACGGCTCATCAATCGGACGTCTGGTCTGTGAGTTATTGGCATTTCCGTTCTAGGGGCCTGGTAGTTTTTCTAGGTTCAAACCAATCCAACTGTAATGCTACTATGTCCAAACCTCAAATTGGGTTTTCCAAAATAATTTTCTATCTCTATGATTTCTATTGTCATGGACGGTTCATCGATCCGACACCCGTAGCCCATGTTACGGGTGAAAAGGTGTATTCAGGTTAATCGGGTCCGGACTGCGGACCGACCCGGTCCGCAGGTCTGACCGGGCCCTGAAGGGAGTGGCCCGAACCATGTGTGGCCCAACCCGAGATGGTGGCCTGACCCGAGGGGGAGGCCCGACCCGAAGGTGGCCCAGCCCGACGAAGTGGCCCGGTCCGAGGGGGCGGCCTGACCCGATGGGGCGGCCCGACCCGATGGCTTCCCAGTTGGACTGGCGGCTCGATCTACCTGGCGGTCCGGTCGGCCTGGTGACCCGGTGGCCCGATGGGGGTCCGACTTAGACGCGGACAGGGGTAAACTATACCCCCTGGCTCCTAAACGGCTCTTCCATTCGGGTGGGATCCCAAACCGGCACCAGGTGGCGCCGGTCTCAGTCACGTGGGACCCGATGGGTCCCGCTCCTCCCGGCTGGAAGAGCGGCCCGCTGCTCTAGCTCCCCCATTGCAGCCCTCCCTGGCTGCTTCTCCCTACTGCTCCTTGCAGCGCGACATCGCCACACCACCTCCGTAGTGGCATGGCCTGTCCGCGGCCTCAATTTCTACCACGCGGGGCGACGACGCCACGCTCACCTTCCAACCGTTGTGGCCCTCATGGTCATGACCCTTCCACCCACACAGCGTGACGACGTCGCGCCCCTCCGGCGACCCGGTGTCCCTTGAGCCGCCAGTTTTCTTCACGGTCAGCCCGGTGCTAGTCGTGTTTCTCTTCCACAGTCCATTCATCAGGCAGCACTGTTGCGCAGCCGCCATCGGCATCAAGGGAGATAGAACAAAGGGGGAGGATTATGCCATGTTTGTGTTGTCTGATACCTCCTCGTAATGGTGTCATCATTCGGCAATTCACATTCCATAAATTCAACGACATAGAACGAGTACAAAATCAACTCAAAACCCCCTACCTCGCTTGTTGATCATTGGCGGTGGAAGGAGAGGAATGGAAGACATCAATTAGTTGATTTCAGGAAGCGTCCGGGGTAGGAAACCGAGGAAGAAGCGTCGTCGGCATTCTTCACAGTCGTCTCCTTCTTTTTTGGATCGGTCGAAGATCTAAGAAAGAGTTTGTCATTCTTCGGTGGATGATGAAGAGGAGTTCTTCGCATTCTTCGCGGTGTAATAATTTTTTAAGGGTTCTCTAAGTTCCACCAATTGAATAGATGCTAAACAAAATAAAATAATATATTTTTCTATTATTTAATTTTTTTCCTGAATTCAAAATAATTCCCAAGGTGCCAATTAATTAAATGAAAGAGTTCAATTAATTAATTGTGAGGGTTGTCACATTAAATTAATGGGGGAAGGTGGAGAGTTTCATCCCCAATAAATGAGGGGTTAGAGGGGGTTTAAAGCCCGTGTGGGCCCAACCAAGGATATCCTCCCAAGGGAGGTTCTGTGCGGGTGGGACCCACCACCATAACCTTTCATGGGGGGTATTGGTGTGGTGGCCCCCACCTCTAAACTCCTCTTGGAGGTTTTAACCACCACAAAATAAAAATTAGTTATCACCTTATTTTTATTTAATTTTATTAAAAACCCAAAATCTAAATTTCAATCTCGTCAGAGTGGAATTGCAGTGAAGGTATCACTAAGCAATTAACGATGCTCCGAGCTCAATGGTGCCCTTAGATTTAAATTCCAAGCACCGGTTCAAAAGTTATTAAATCCCTCTTGTACGTTTCCTGAACGTACCCAAACAAAATATTTGGGAATTGATTCTAGGCACACTGGGCTTCAGAATCAAGCGCTGTAAATTTTTGTGGACTCGCAAAATTCCCATGTATTTTAAAAAACAATCCACAGAAATTATGGATCTATACATTCTCCCCACTTCAGGGCATTATGTCCCCATAGGTACAACTCAAAATAAGGGAACAAATGGGGGTACTGAGCACGAATCTGAGCCTCTCGATCCCATGTGCACTCCTGAGGTTCATGTGATGTCATCATATGCCCAACAGAGGTATCGACCATCCACGTAGGACCCTCTCCTGTCGATCCTCAATCTCCACCAGAACCTCTATTAAAGTCACCCCATCATCGATGTCTAGATCCATGTGGTCGATGATGTGAGATGGGTCGTGCACATATCTCATCAGCTGAGATACGTGGAAGACTTCGTGCACCCAGTGAAACCGAGTTGGAAGAGCAATGTGGTAAGCCACCCATCCTACACTGCTGAGGACCTGGAAAGGTTCGATGAATCGCAAATATTAATTTCCGCCTCGGCCAAATCTCCACAGAACTCATCGAGGTGAGACCCGTAGAAAGACGTGGTCACCATCCTCGAACTCCATAGGTCTCCATCTCCTGTCAGCATATGACTTCTACCTGCTCTATGCAGTCTTCATCCGCTCCGGGATGATTTGCACCTTCTCTGTGGTAGCCCTTACCATCTATGGTCCCCCTAGTGCTGAGTCCCCTGGGTCTGTCCAGCATAGTGTCGATCTGCAAGTTCGACTATACAAGGCCTCAAAAGGTGTCATACCGATGGTGGAATGATAGCTGTTGTTGTAGGAAAACTCAACCAAAGGTAAGTGATCCTCCCAACTGCGACCAAGTTGAGTACACATGCGTGGAGCATGTCCTCGAGATTCTAAATTGTCCTCTCAGTCTGGCCATCCGTCTGAGGATGGACGGTGGTGCTCAGACATAGATGTGTCCCAAAAGCCTCCTGCAACCCCTTCCATAGCCGGGAAGTAAACCGTGTCTCACGGTCGGAGACAATATAAGAAGGTAATCCATGTAAACGCACAATCTACTACACATAGAGGCTTCCAAAGATCTCTACTAAGCCCTACTCTCTGATCAGTAGGAAGTGGTCCGACTTGGTGAGTCGGTAAATGATCATCCATAATGAATCATGAATCATGGATTTACATGGAAGACCCATCATGAAGTCCATAGATATCCCATCCTACTTCCACTCTGGGACCTCTAAGGGCTGAACCAAGCCTGCTGGTCCCTGGTTCTCCGCCTTCACTTGCTGACAAGTGAGGCATCAAGAGAAAAACTATGCTACCACCTTCTTTATACCGGGCCACAAGTTCTGTCGTCGAAGGTCATGATACTTCTTCTCTACTCATGGATGTACCGCTAGAGGGGAAGTGTGGAACTCCCTCAACACTTCCTCTTGAAGTGCAATTGGTGCCATGGTACATCCTATGAAGAGGATGATGTGCTCCCCACCTTGAGAAAACCCATCAAGTGCATACCCTGTGGATATCTGAGCATGTCACGTCTCACAGTCAGCATCTCCGCGTTGTGCCTCCCTGACTCTCTGAAGAAGTGCATGAGTGACTGTGAGAGATTGTAGATAGGCTGCTCTATCCCTATCCACAAAGGATATCTGTAAGGTAACCAGCTCCTCTGTCACCTCTCCAAGTAGACATATACCAGATCTCCTACTAAGAGAATCTGAAACAACGTTCCCCTTCCCAATAGTATAGACTATCTCGAAGTCATAGCCCTGGAGGAACTCAATCCATCGCCACTGTCTCAGGTTCAAGTCCTTCTGAGAGAAGATATACTTGAGAATCTTGTGATCGTAGTACATGGTGAAACGTTGGCCCATCAGATAGTGCCACCACATCTCCAAGGTGGAGACCAATTCTGCTAACTCCATGTCATGGGTAGCGTAGTTCTGCTCATGTTATCTAAACTGTTGAGAACCATAAGTGATCACAGCTCGCTCCTTCATCAGGACACACCCCGAGTCCAGTCCCTGATGCATCGTAGTAGACTACGTACCCTATGCCTTCCTCTAGAATCCTCATGATAGGGGAACTAGTCATCCTCTTCCTCAGCTCCTGAAATATCTTTTGGCATCTCTCTGACCACATGAAGGGTTTCCCCTTCTTCGTCAAGGAAGATAGTGGTTCTGAAACTTTGGAGAAGTCTGGGATGAATCTATGATAGTATCCAGCCAAACCTAGGAAACTTCGTACCTCTGTCACACTCCTGGGTGTCTCCCAAGAAAGTACCATCTCAATCTTCGCTGGATCTACTACAACTCCAGCCTCCAAGATGATATGTCCCAAGAAGTGACTTTCTCGAATCCAAAATTGGCACTTTGAGAACTTACCATAAATCCGGTGCTCTCAGAGTGTATCCAGTACTACTTGAAAATGGTAGGTATGGTCCTCCTGAGTAGTCGAGAAGATCAGAATTTCATCGATGATGACTACGACAAAGCGATCAAGGTATGGCTAGAAGAACCTATTCATGAGAGAAATGAACACTACTGGAGAATTTGTTACAATGAAGGTCATAACCAAAACTCATAGTGGTTGTACCGACATCTGAAGGCTATCTTTTGCACATCCTCATCTCGAACTCTGAGTTGGTGATATCCTGATATGAGGTCTATATTCGAGAACCATTGTGGTCCCTTGAGCTAATCAAAGATGTCATCAATCCTCGAAAGTGGGTAATTTTTGTTCACATTCACCTGCTTCAGGAGACAGTATTCAACACAGAGCCTCAAGCTCCCATCTTCCTTCTTAGAGAATAGAATCGGTGTTACCCAGGGAGAAACACTGGGACAGATGAATCCCTTCCCCTCAAAGTCCTCTAGAAGTACCCGCAGCTCACAAAGCTCAGTGGTAGCCATCTGATATGTTGGAGTAGATATCGGTGGCCTCTCAGGGTATAGGTCAATGTAGAAGTCCACCTCTCTATGATGAGGTAGTCCTAGAACATCGTCTAGGAAAAAATCCGCATACTAGTCCACCACTACAGGATAAGTCAAACTCTCCACATCTACTTCTCTGATGGTATGTCAAGCCAACTGGTGAGTGATTGGATGCACCCTCCTCCAAGTAAGTCTGTCCTGTTCTGTAAAGGTTCCCTTCTCACCGATGAAGGTAAACCTGGTCCCATCTGTGTGGAAAAACCACACATTGCTCCTAATACCGTCATTCTGAGCTTGGAATGTAGATAACCATTCCATACCCAAGATGACATCATAAAGGCCTCGACGCTGCTATGAGGAAATCCCAACTGAAGCTCTCACCCCCTAGAGTATGCTCACACTGTCGGCACCAGTGCGTAATTGTCGATTCTGCTCCCTTAGAAGTCTCTAGTAGTAAGGATCGAGCCAACGGCTCCGTCGGAATCTCCGAGCACCGAACGAGGGTAGTGTCTATGAAATAATGACTGAAACTTGTGTCTATAAGAACTGCAGCTAAGGTGGAGTAGACACAGATCGTACCTCGAATCATCTTGGGAGCACCATGGTTGTAAGCCTCAGCTGCCTGAAGCTGAGCTCTCTCATGTCCACCCACTCCCTGCGGTTGGGGTGGACCTCCTGGTTGTGGTGGTGGAAACACCTCGAAACGTCGTCCACTGCCAACTACTCGACCATCTCCTCTGCGATGTCCGCCTATGCCCTGTAGACCGCCTCGATCGAACCTCTACCTCTCCCTAGGAGGTCCCTTAACTGCCTGCTGATCATCTGAATGGCGGGTCGGACAGTCACCAGCCATGTAACCCTTCCCACCGCATGAGTAGCACTGTCTGCTCCTGGAATAAATTTCACTGCCCTGAGTTCCCCGAACAACTGATCCTGAGCCATGCATTCATCCACCCGTGGGTCTGGTCCTCTTGGACATCTGTGTCATTTGTCTACTGGCTGCTACAGAAGACTCCATTGCAAGTTGACTAGTGGTGGGTCTCGCTGCTGGTGGTTGCACAATAAGGAAACTCTCCACTATGAGGGTTATCTATAACACCCACGCCTACGTCGAAATGTTGTGGGAGATCATATATGCCCTAATCTCTCGCCTGAGCCCCTTATCAAAGGTTCGGGCCCTGATGAATGGATCTCACGCCATATCTTTGGAGTAGCATGAGAGGTCGGTGAACCTCGTTGAGTACTAAGCTACACTCATGATACCCTACTACAGATGTCATAGCTTTTTATCCACACCGATCGAAGGGCGGCTTGAACAAACACTGCTCATAATAGGATCTCAAAGTCTATCCAAAATAGTGTCACATCATCATGGACCTAAAGCATCAAGCACCCCCATCTACCTGCTTCTTCCTGAAGGAGACTCGCAGAAAGGATCACTGTAAGGTCTGCTGGTGTCCCTACTAGAATGAAGACTATTACCACATCCTCTAGCCAGTCCTCAGCTGCCTGTGGGTCCATCTCTCCCTATAACCTGGGTGGCCTCTGGAACTGGAACTAATGAAACACGATCAAGATGTGTGCAACGTCTGCTGCTGGGGCTGGTGGCATCAGTGGCCCGACTGGAAGTGGTACTGATGGTGCCTCCACTAGTAAAGGGCCCTGCACCGAGGCCTCATCGCTTGGTGGGCTGTCAGAGCGTACGACTCTCAAGGCTCTGCGGGGTGGAATCCTGAAAGAAACAGATGTGACACGGTCAAAAGATTATACCTGGTGAGCTGACTAGGTGGAGCTGAATTAAGAAAACTTTTGAAAACACATACGTAATCAGTCTCTTCGTGCACTAAGTTGGAAATCTTTATTCAGGGTCCTGGTGTATGGATACTTTGGCCGCCCGCACCAAAACTGGACTCCTTGAACTGAAAATCACACTTAGTACCCTTAACACTATTGCTTCATAAAAAAGAATGATCAGAGTCCTACGTTCTGCGGTAGAACTGACTCCTCAGATATCAATTTGTCACGACCCGTCCTTGAGACCCATGCCGTGACTACCCCAAGCCCACCATCCATAGGCCAGGGGCTAGCAACTAGCACCAAAGGCGTAAATACCTAAGCTGGGAAGGCATTTCCTTTATAAAAAGTAAACACACACAATCAAACTAGACAAATGGTAGCAAAACAGTAAGCAATACTATATACAGAAGAAGTAATGGAAAGTAAAAGGGGCTAGAAATACAATCCCAACAGTAAAGTACTGGTACAACTGAAAGTAAGTAAAATTGAAAGCAAGTAAAATAGCTATTGGGTCGTCCTTCGGGGTTCCAACTAGAAGGGTAGGTACAGATGGCCTCCTCAGCACTCCTTTTCCGTATGTCTGCTCTGTGAACCATCACTCCGAGTGGTCCACCTCTGGGTACCATCCAGTCCTTCTACTCTCTACCTAAGTCTGCATTGTCTGTCGCCTGAAAAAAACACATTGACGTGCATGCATAGCCCATGTAGGGGTGAGTATAACGATACTCTTTAGGGACCCTGAGACCCTCAGGGTCTCACAATATCCAACAAGGGTAACCAAAAAGTAGATAATCAACGAATAACCCTTACATAGGTATATGCCTATTCATATACCAAATTTTTCTAGTAATAAATCTCAATCATGAGGTAAACTCAAAATTCACTGACTCATCTCAAATAGATATTTCATTCATGGGGTAGTTGCAAGTAACATCCACAATCAAACTGCCGGAATCTCAGCCGATGGTGTACTTCTCTTCTATAGAGTATAGTGGGCCCGCTGCATCCCACAGAGGCGCTTCCCACCTTCCTAGACTTCAATGGTACTCCTCCTGTCGAGTATTGTGGGTCTGCTACGTCACACAGAGGCTCTTCCCATTGTGAGTATGCCACATCACATAGAGCCGCTCCCCCTCGTAGTCTGCTGAGGTACTCCTCCTGTCGAGTACCATGGGTCTGCTAAGTCACACAGAGGCACTCCCTACTGTGGTTATGCTGCATCACACAGAGGCTCTTCCCACTAGGCTAGTCGAAACACTCTAAGTCGAAAGGTCAGCAGTCGTTAGTTCTCATCCGTCTACTAAGTCTTCGTACGCCGCTCGCTCATCTCCAGGAGGATCTCCTCCAAGAGATATGGGTAAAAACTCAAAATATCAAGAAAATTCTATGTCGATGTATCTCAAATGTCCGCCTCATCAAAGGTGTATCAACACAACAGACGGCGCGTCAATCGGACGCCCGGTATGTGAGTTATTGGCATTTATGTTCTAGGGGCCTGAATGTTTTTTTAGGTACAAAACAACCCGACCATAACCCAACTGTGTCCAAACCTAAAGTGGGGTATGCCAAAAGAACCGTCTCTTTGGAACCTTTACATCTCCAAAGACGGTTTGTCGATCAGACACACATAGCCAATGTTACGGGTGAAAAGGTGATTTATGGAAAATCAGGTCCGGACTGGGGACCGACCCGGTCCGCTGGTCTGACCCAGTCTGCAGGTCCGACCCGGCCTTGAAGGGAGTGGCCCAGACCGAGGGGTGGCCAAGCTCGAGATGATGGCTCTACCCAAGGGGGCGGCCTGGCCCGAAGGTGGCCCGAACCGAGGGAGTGGCCAGACCCGAGGGGGCGGCCCGGCCCGATGGCGGCCCGGTGGGCCCAGTGGCCCTGTCGGCCTGGCGGTCTGGTCGGCCTAGTGACCTAGCGGCCCGGCGGGGGTTAACCATAGCCATGGTCAGGGGGAAACTGCACCCCTGGCTCCCGAACAGCTCTACCGTTCATGTGGGATCCCAAACCGGTGCCATCTGGCGCCAGTCTATGTCATTCAGGACACGATGGCTCACGCTCCTACCGGCTGGCCGAGCGGTCAGCCGCTCCAGCTCTTCCGCTGCGGCCCGCCATAGTCACGACTCCCTACTACTCTGCGTGGGGCGATGGAATCGTGCCCCCTCTGCCGCGGCCCAGACTGGCTATAGATTCCAGCTCGTCCACGCGGCGCGACGACGCCGCGTTCCCCATCTGACCGCCATGGACCTCCAGGCCGCGGTTATTCCACATGCGCGGTGCGACAGCACCACACCCCTCTAGTGACCCGGTGACCCTTATACCACTGGTTTTATTCGCGGCTGGCCCGACACCGGTCGTGTTACTCTGCCACAGTCCATTCTTTCAGTGGCATCGTTATGACACTGCTGTCATCATCAAGCGAGATAGAACAAAGGGGGTGGGTCGGGCTGTGTTCGTGTGGTATGAGTCCTCATCGTTATGGTGTCATCATTCGGAAATTCACATTCAATAAAATTCAATGAAGTATAACGAGTACAAAATCAACTCAAAACCCCCTACCTCGCTTGTCGATCATTGACGGTGGAAGGAGATGAATGGTGGACGTCAATTCGTTGACGACAGGAAGCATCTGGGGTAGGAAACTATTTAAGAAGCGTCATTGGCATTATTTGCAGTCGGCTCGTTCTCTTTTGGCTCAGTAAAAGATAAAAGATAGAGTTCGTAGTTCTTCGGTGGACGGTGAAGAGGTGTTCTTCGCGTTCTTCGTTGAGAAATAATTCTTCAAGGGTTCTCTAAGTTCCACCAATTGAATAGATTCCAACCAAAATAAAATAATAGATTTTTCTATTATTTAATTGTTGGCATTAATTGAAAATAATTCAGAAGGTTCCAATTAATTAAATGGAAGAGTTCAATTAATTAATTGTGAGGGTTGGCAAATTAAATTAATGGGGGAAGGTGGAGAGTTTCATCCCATATAAACGGGGGGATAGAGGTGGTTTAAAGCCCGTGTGGGCCCCACCAAGGATATCCTCCAAATGGAGGTTATGTGAGGTTGGGCCCCACCAACATATCCTCTCATGGGGGGTTATGGTGTGGCGGCCCCCACCTCTAACCTCCTATTTGAGGTTTTAACCACCACAAAATAAACATAACTTATCACATTATTTTTATTTAATTTTATTAAAAACCCAATATCTAACTTCCATTCTCTTCAGAATGCAACTATAGTGAAGGTCTCACTAAGAAATCACCGATCCTATGAGCTCAACGGTGCCCTCAGATTTCAATTGTGAGCACCAGTTCAAAATTTATAAAATCTCGCTCGTACGTATACAGAACGTACCCGAACAAAACATAAAAAATTGATTTCGGGCACACTGGGCCTTGGAATCAAGCGCCGTAAATTTTGGCGGACTCATAAAATTCCCATGCATTTAAAAAAAATTCCTCGAAAATTATGTATCTTTACTCTTAGTGTGTGAAAAAGTTATCTTTGAGAGATAAAAATCATAATGTGATTATATTACCACTACCCATACAATAATGGATATAGGAAAATATCACCCTGGATTGTTTCACCAGACTACCCAAAATATCTTACGGGAAAAATGATATTTGTTTTTAGGGAATTTTAATAATAAGTCATTATAAATACCCATGATGATAGAATATTTATATCTATATAATCCTTATAGGATACAAATTTATGATGTGTAATATTGGAAGGAGTATCACATTCTATTGTATCTAATCCAAATATGGGGTTTATCTTAATGTTTTGGTCACATATTTAGAAAATTTTGGATGCATATTTTATTTTTTATAATTCATGTCATCCTCAAATAGGTAACCTATCTCATTGAATAATTCAAACCCCATACAATATGTTGAGATATTTTATATGTATTTACAATGGGTTTGGAAACAATACCTTCGCTAGTAGAGTTGTCACAAAACAACAAATTTCACATGAAATGTTAGATAAATCATAATCAACACATCTATAGAAAGATGTGTAGAAATCCAACATGGTGGGATGAATATGAAGAAAAATCTGTTGGGGATTCACTTACATGAGTAAATGGATAATAGTGGTAGATCTATTCACCAACACAAAAGTGAAGCACAAATTCGACAAAAAGTTTCTGCTGATAATAATTAGAATGATTTGGAATTTAATGTTAGACAAAAAGTGTTTTTAAATTTTTTTTTCCTGGAATAAGTTTTCGATATTTATACATAAGTTCAATATACTCCCTAGTTATATTTTTTGGTTAGAAATTTTTAATCATAATGGGAAAATATCTTATCATTTTGTGCTTCCTCCAATCCTCCCTCAAGTGCATATTTTGTTCCATGTATCTCACATGAGGATGTATATAACTGAACCATAATATGTCTTGAACTCAAACATCATAATTATGGAGGATGTTCATTCTTATTAGGAATAACTAGTGAAGAATTTGGAAAATATGGAGAATGTTCTAGGAAAATGGACCACACACCACCTCCAAATTTTATGGCCAAAACACTCTCATGAGGAAGCTAAGTGGGGACCTGAGGATGTAATGAGACAAAAGTATCCTCGTTTTTTATACCAAATTGAAAAAATGTAAATTTAAAATTCATTTTAATGGTCATATAATTAAAAAAACCTAGAATTAATAATTTTGTTTAATAAATTTATTTTATTCAATAAATCTATTTTTATATATCCATCATTGAAAAAAATATTATTATTTAAACAATATAATTACAACCTATTAACTTATCCTGGTTGTATTAACAGGAATAAAAACATATTTCATATTATTTATAATTGTTTTATATAAATAAAATATATTTCTAAAAATGTACTTTTATATTAGTAAAGTCTATCTATTATGAAAATAATATATTCTATAAAAATGTTTAATATTATTTTGGTTAAAGACCAATAAATTTATTTTTTTTCCAATTTAATGAAATTTATTTGGGAAGAATCATTATTTTAAACTATAAATTTCAAAATCATAGTAAGGTTATTTTTGGTAATTTTACAAAATTATTAATATTTATATTAATAGTGAAAAATAAATTTTTTATTAAGAACTATCATTTAATTTAAAGAATTTATAAGGAACAATTGATTTAAAATTTTTTAAAAGGAAAAATTAACACAATTATATTATAATAATGCTAATATAGTTCTTTATAATCAATTCTATATTTATTTTTTATATGAATAACATTTAAACAACTGAATATTATCTTTTTAGAAAACTACATTTGCATCACATCTATGGGATTAATTTTAAATTAAAATTTTCTGATTCAGGGAATGAAATTTGGAAAAAATGTATTCTATATTTTTATTAATAGTAAATAATGATATATAATTATTAAAAAAATATTTTTTACCAAAATTATTTGTTAAAAAATTGAAAATTAGTTATGTTTAAAATAGGTTTACAAGGGGGTAAAACTAAAATGATGAGGGGTAATCATACATATAAATTTGTCCAAATTTTTTTTATGAAACTATTTTTACCTCAAAAGATACTATGTTTAATAATGACCCATTTTTATCAATTATTAATGAAAAAACGTGGGTATAGTATTTTTTTTAAATTCTGTTATGTTCCATATCCCCCACTTATATGTGGATTTCCATGTGTCTCTCATCTTCTCTTAACACATCTAAAAAAATTGGATTAGAAAATAACTTCCAAAATATCATACCTAATTAAATCAATGTTTCCTATATTAATTGGGTTTATTTGGAAATCCACCTATGAAATAATTTGGTATAATCATAAAGAGGTTCCTTGAAGAATATGATTATTTATTAACATTGAGTTTTATTTTATTTCTTTCTCCACCACTTTAAAATATTATTACATTATTATTTTTTTACAAAAATATTAACCCCAATTTTATAAGATGTTATTATATCAATAGAGTAACCTATTTCTATCTCCTCTTCCATAAAATTGAAAATAAGTCCATCATGTTTATGGAAAACTTCCACCTCATGAACCCATGTTATTCGTCAACCATTAGCACCTCTCATAGATTGTTATAATTATTGACTTATAGATTATATATGATGTTTATTATTTTATTATACCTATATAATTATAATACTATATCTACATTCTTACCTCTAAAACCAATTAGGAAATAGAAATGACACTATTTTTTATGACATACTACCATCTCAAGAACCAACGTGACATGTTTTTCATTTATATTATACATAGATGGTAGTAAGGATATATTAACTGAATATATGATATATATTACATAATTATAATTATATAATTATGATAACGTATATAAATTATTACTTTCTATTATGTGTGGGATACTATAATGTTATACGATTGTATGAAATACTACCACCTCGTGAAGCGATGTATTTAATTTTCAACCTCTAATATTTATGGGTAACTATAAATACATATATAATAAATTTTAATCATATTATTATTATAATTGATGTTATGGATTTTATAAAAACATGATCATAATAAAATTTTTGAAAATAATATTTAATAAAATACAAGAATTGCAACATAATTATTATATATATCATTATTTTAATAAGGAAATATTATTAAATGGGTAATAAATGTCATAAGTAAATCATAAATGGTATAACATAATAATTATTTTTATTTATTAGATTCATAATAAATTTAAATTTTTTTATAGTATAGGATACAATGTATAAAAAGGTTGTTAAGACTAAAGCTAACATATTTTTTTCTCAATTTTCCATCTGGAGACATATTATGTGTTTGGAATATATTTTCATTTATGAGGTGTATACAATTCCCCATACACATCATATATCACGAATATAATTTTATTCATTATATTTAATATTTCTTTGTAGCTTAATCTTTAATGGGGATAATGGCTGAAATGTTATCAATGCGCTAAGGGATTCATGTTATAATCTCATTGTTTATTGATTTTTCTTATGGACATGATTTCAATGTTGAAATATTATGATCTATTTCTCAATATAATCATGATTTTTCTTCTCATATAGTTATTTCATGGTAATTCATTTTTTCATTTATTTCCCCCTCATTATACCCTTATTGTTCCAAAATAAATTTTTTAAATTAAAATAAAATATTTTTATCTTTGGTCGAAAAATATTTATTATTACATGTACATGTTTTATACACAAGATATTTATAATGTGTTAATGTTAAAAAAATAAGATCCAATATTATTTAATGTTTTACTTTTTACTAAATGTTTTAAGTGGAATGTATGTATTTTCCAGTAAGGCTTGTTTTTCTATTACTAAAACATTTAAAAGAACCTTTTACTTCACTTATACATCATGAATGTAATTTACTTCCACCATTAGCACTCAATGATTGTAGTATTTCATTATAATTTTTTTTGTTTATTTAACATTTAATGGATTTAAAAAATGTTTTATACATTTTTAATTTTAAATAGTTAGTTTTAAAGAAAGGTTATTTTCTCCACCAAATGTTTCATGTGATCAATAAAAATATATTTCTTCTAAGAGAAAATACTTTGAGTTAATAATGTTTTTCTCTGTATATTATCCAATGACACCACATTTATTCTTCTCCTTTATGGTTTTTTTCGGATGAGAATATATTTATGAACCACATTCATTTTCCATGGTTTTTACTATGATTAAAGGATCATGAAACAAATTTCCTTTCAAGGTTTCAGATATTATGACTAATCTATTATAATTTTGCACACATATATATTTTTTCATTATGATATAATTGTTATGTTATAAACAAGGATGGAAGTATTGTGTTAACCAATGATATTGGCTATGTTATAACCGATGTTGATTGTTATAGAATAACAAAGTAAGGTGTCCAAATTATAAAAATGAATGGGTGAGACTTATATATCCTACCAATGAAATGGGTAATGATCTGTTATGAGTGAAAACTATTTCATGTATATATTATTATTCATGGACATGCATTCATGTCCATATGATTATAATTGGGCCTAATTTCAGGTCCATTATAAAATCAGTGAGCCTTTTTCTATTAATGAATTTTTTGAATTTTATAATATAATGTTTATGCCACAAATATATGCCTTGAGATATGGTTACTAACTCATGAATTATGTACATTGATTATTTTTTTATTCATATATTATGAACTACCATTATTTATTCAATAAAAAAATTATGATCTATGATAAGCAGGGTATGGTTTTAATATGTTAATCTCTTGTTATCATACATATTTTGTTATATAATTATTATGTTATCAATGATATATAATTTATTTTCCCTTACTAATCATATTAGATCACCCTTTATTAAGTTTTCTTCCCCGTGATATAATTAATAGTTTTATGTATGATAAGTCTAATAATGGTGTCAAAAATGAAGAACATAGGGAGAGAAGATTTAATTCATCTATGAACCATATTTATAATTTTCCATGTTTTCCAATGCAGTAGACTTGTATGATTCTATCTTGGATCATTATATTATAATATGAATATTCATCTTTTAAGATATGATATTTATGTATAAAAATTGTGGGTCACAATAATTTCTCTCATATATATACTTAGTAAATTATTCATTAAATTGACTTGGTAAAACATACCATATTTTCATCATTCAAATTTTTTTATTATGAATTTTACATTCATTATGATATAAGACAATATTAGGAAGCCCATTGTAATTCTATGATTAATTATTATGTTTATGAATTATTTCATTTTTGAGGCACTAATAAATCATTAACATGTTAGGATGGGGGTTCCAAAATAGTGATCTAATGTATTGATAAAACATTAATTTCCTAAGGTGTAATTAATGTGAATAGAGAGTAAACATGATACCTTATGTGACTCTATACACTAGGTGATATTATATAGGTAGTTAATCTTTAATAATGTTTATTTGAATATATTGCTGCCATATATATTATTGTAACCGCTTGGACCTCTCTGGTCCATTATATTGTTAAAATATGTCATTTGATGTTTCATGGGAGGTTAAGGTGAATTCAGTCATTAAAAATTATAAACATTCCGTGTTAATTATGTTCTCCAATGGTAAGTAAGAAATGTGTGTCAGATCGGTGTGTTAGAATGGTGTGTTTGGGTTGTGGGTCAGAACAATGAGTCAGGATGGTGGGCTAGAATGGTGAGTCGGAATAGTGCGTTGGGACACTAAGTCATAACTATGATTCAACATCGCGCATCCAAACAGTGATTCAGGATGGTGAGTCGCGATGGTGAGTTAAGACGGTGAGTCAGAATGGTGAGTTAGGATGGTGGGTTAGGACGGTGAGTCAGGATGGTGGGTCATAAATGGTGACTTGCGACAGAGACTCACACCATTGAATCACAATGTTATCTCACCAATGGTGACTGGTAGTGGTGAACTACCAAATGGTGACATGTACTGGTGACTCTCATCAGTTACTCACACTAATGACCTTCACTAGTGTATTGAAATTTTCACATGCACCAATGACTCACCAAATGGTATGTCATTCCAGCAGGTTGTCAATTTTTTTCAGTATTTCTAGTTTCACCCTTTTTATGTATATTTTGAAAAAATGGGTTTAATGCCATATTTATGTGGTTTTGTTGTCGTTTCAAGGGATATGAGTTATATATTTAATTTAGTAAGAGTGTGGGGGATTTTAATTAGTCAAAGCACAAATTTTTACTAGATCAAACCATAATGGAAAATTAACACTGAATCTAAATCCTGGCCCTTTTTTGGAACTTCCTATGGTTGAAACACATTTCTAGTTGTTATTTACTTATTGTTTTCATTTTTCATGAGGTTCCAAAAACCTTTCACCTCATTGGAGCCATGCCATTGTAGATCACCACATGGATCTTTTATTCCTTGGAGGTTCATGTTGTATATGTGTCCATGTCTATGTGCAATCAGGAAGTGCCGATAACATTTCTTCCATGTAGTTTTTACATTATATTTTATATTTTTGAATCATTTTGGATTGGTATATGAATGTTTCATTTGTGAGAATAGTTCCTCTTGGATTACTAAATATAATTGAATCTATTTTAAATTAACAAATTGGGGGTTCAGAATGTAAAATATGTTATACTCAGTAATTGTTTATTTTGAGTATATTATGATATTTAATATCTATCTACGAACATAAATCCATTTTAATTGGAGGTCCTTGTTTACGCAATGAGTAATGATTCTGGAAATAATGATGTTTAGTTTTCTAATGAAATTTTTTTATGGAATCAGTTTACCACATACACTTGGAAAATAAATGGATTCCATAATATCAAACTATTTCTATGATAACCCCTAAATTAACAATTATAAATTTAGTCATGAATGAATTGTTAAATAAAAATATGTCATGTCTTGGTTTGGGCGGTGGTATGCTATGTGAGGGATTGTTCTTCCTTGTGTTTTAGTAGGGTTTTGGCATGGTTGTGTGATGTGGGGTGGTTTAGGTAATGTATTGGAATCTCATGTTGAGAGATTGATTGAATATGGAATTTATGAATAGTTTTGCGTAGGGAGTATGAAATTTTGTTGTTCTTTGGTAGTGTTGTTGGATGTAGTTGAGAGTTAGGGACTTTTTTTGGGTTGGAATGGGCACTTCAACAATAGTTTATCAATTTATGACTTTTGATGTGTGGCTTGTTTTGTGATGATCTTGATATATTCCTAGATAGTAATCGAATAAATGAATAAATAATTGATAAATAATGAATTTAATTTGAAAAGGTTGGTGCTCTTAACGGAATAGTTATTAGTTGATTAAATTGGTTAGGAATTGGAAGAATTTTTTGGCCTATAGTGTCGTGATTGAATTAGAGGTAGAAGAGAAGTTGGTAGTATCATTACCTGGTTGTTTTTTTGAGAACCCATAAGTTGGGTAGGATTATTTGGTATTATATATATATATATATACAAACATGTATTTCCTTTTTGATTTCTTTAAGCACCCCACCCCAGTTGAAAAATATATTCCAGACACCCTCATAGTCATGCCAGAGGGGGCCTTTTACAAACATACCAGCGTGAGGATGGATGACTAGCCACCCCCTCATCCATGATCCTTCATTTGGGCAGTGGTGGACTATGATTCTTCTGACAGTTTGTGGTTTGTGGGGCCCCGGTGTGTGCGAGTGAGTTGTTTTTCCCTGGTTTCTTTTGGATGAGATGTTTTGTGTTTTCCTAGGTGTATTAGGTATAATATGTGTTTTGTTTTCTCATGTATCATTGGGATGATATATTTTTTTTTTCCAAGGTGTTTTTGGGATGTCACGTGGTATGTGGCATAGGTGTTTGTGGGAGGGATGTGATTTGTTATGGTGCCCATGTATCTATGGGAAATATGTGATGTGGATCTAGGCCCTATTTAAGGGGATAAGTATGGTTGTGAGGCCAAGGTGTGTGTGGATGGGTTGAGATGTCGCAAGTTTGGAAGAGGTGGGAGCACTAGGACATTCTCCACAATGGTGTGAAAGAATCTAATCAGTGGAGAAAGTGGTGCAGGGTACCCTATAATCAATGTTCATTATATTACATTATTTTAATTACTTTATTTGGTGATAGTGACTTTTTGATGTTGGGTGGTTAATATAGCTTCTTGTGTCTTATTGGGGATTCTTTTTTTCTCACAGGAGCATTAGTATGTTTCTCTCACTTGTGAATGAGAGACTTAGGTTTTCTTACTAAGAATAAGTTTATTCTCACCATACATCTATAAACGTATTTCTGGTTTCCAGGATGATTACATGGAATCTGATGGACCTTAGTAGCTTGTACTATTAAATAGCGGAAGTGTCAATACAAATATTTTAACTTAGGGTACTTTATTTTAATTTTTTATTTCATTTATAATAGATTTATTTTTAACATTGATGTGCAGTGGATTTTGGATTTTGTTTATATTTCTCATGGATTAGTTTTTAGGTTGATACATATTATATCCCATTATTTTTTTTCAAAATGAAATATTCAATTCCTCACATGTTGTTAGAATATATATAACCATGGTGCGAGTCGCCACACCAGGCCCTACTAGAGGTGGTACATTGGGTTATTATGCCCCTTAATTCATCACTAGCCCAAGTGGGGTATCTTTGGAGAGATTGGGTCATGAAATGATGGTATCATATGTGATGGTTGAGAGATAGGATGATATTTGTTGTTAGTAATAGTGAGTATTGCATGAGTTGGAAGGGAAAAATTTCTAGGTGATCTTGGTGCATGAAATAGGCCAGCGAAGAACGGATAGAAAACCAGATTTTAGGGAGGCCCGTGATCCGATTCAAGGACTTTGAGCCTATCAAACGACAATGAGAGGCTATAATATTTCTAATTTAGAGACCTTGGAAAGCGAAATGCATCATAATTATGTGTTTTCCTGTTTTATTTGTGGTTTTTTAATGGTTTAAAATGGATAGAATAAAAAATGAATTAAAATGTATCTTAAATAAAATTCCATACTACACAGGCTTCAAAATTCTATGTTTATCTTTTATCTATAAAACATGGTCATCGTCCGGGTGTGGTTCAGGAAGTTAAAGCTTTGTAGGCTGATCTGGTGGACTGGTTGAGGGTTGATCTAGTGGAGGAGGATGAATAGTTTTAGGTAATGTTATTTAGTTTCCAGTGGCATGTCCTGTGAAAGTATGAGGGGAGTGTTTTTGAAAGGGATACATGGAACTAAATCGGGGAGCCTGAGATCACCTTCTGTTGTATCTAGGTTCCAACAATGTATTGGGTTCTTATGGATGTTTGTCATATTTGAGGGGTTACAGGTTAGTTGTGGATGATGTTTATGTGGGAGAGGATAGAGGCAGGCATGTTGTGGTCGATCATCTGAAGGTCTTCCAGGCAGAGTTCCTTTCATCGACTATGAAGATTGGGAAGATTTAGGAGATAATCTCCCTTCAGTTGGATAGTATTTTAGTACATGAACATATGATCAAGTTAATGTATATTTGTAACTTCACCCTAGATATCTTTTTGGATGAGGAGTATCTTTTTAGATTAGTTGAGGAGGTCATACAAACTTCTATTCAGTATATTATTACTCCTTTTATGTTTCCAGTGTATCTAGAGGTTCATAAGAAGAAGGTAATAATAAAAAGGATTCACTCATGAAGAGGTCTACCATGAGGAGGGATCCCATAGATTTCTTCGAGGATAAGTGTTTTCAATGGTAGTTTTGAGATGTTAGGACCTTAGAGGTTTCGACTTTAAGTGAGTCTACCTTAGTAGTTTTAATTTTAACATTCTATTGCTAGTGGTTCTCAATACCTTTTGTGGACTTGGGGATGAGGTGATATTTTTTTGGGGTCCATGACCATATTTAATTTTAGTGACCAGTGGATTCTCAATATTGGTTTGGTGGATGAGGTAAGGTTCATGGCTAGCCTCAGCTGTTTTTTCCAGTCAGGCAGTTTCAACGGTAGGGAAAAGAAGATTCTTCTCCACCTAGGGGAGGTGGAATATGTAAGGGCTAACCGTAGGGTGATCCTTAGGGACCTTGATCTAATTATGGTTGTGGATGAAATTGATAGTAATGTGACACATGAGTTGGTTGTGGTTTGTTCCGAGCATCAGAGTTAGTAGTTCTATAAGTGCTATAGATTTTAGAGGTACAATCAGTTTGTTTAGTACCCATTCTTATGCATTTTTTGATTCAGGAGCTTCACAATTAATTTTTTCACACACTCTAAACCATGATTTATAAATATATATTGAGAGGTCGCTCATTCCAAAAGTGTTAAGTATACCTTTCAGAGGTCAGACCGACCTGTTTGATGTGTGTGAGGGATGTAGACTGATGATGGGGTCGCATTAGTACCATGGGGTTCTATTCTTGATACAGATGTAACCATATGTTGTCATTCTCAGCATCTACTAGTTGTATTCCATGCATTATATTACCAACTGCTTCTAGAGGAGAGTTTTTTTAGACATTAATGGATGGGGTGTGTTTTTATTAGAGAGTGAAGGTATCAAGTGGGAAGTTTGTGTATAGTTACTATTCAATCCTTATTGGAAGGACTATCTATGGAATCCAGACATATTGGGATTATGGAGGTTCTTAGAGTTGTTGGGGAGTTCATAGATAATTCTACTATGGAGGTTGGGACTCTACCCCCTCAACCTGATGTTGTGTTTAGTATAGAATTATAGAATGGTGCTTCTCCAATTTCAATGCATCATTATTGGATGAAAACATTTGACCAATGAGAGTTTATGATTCAGATAGAATATATGATGAATAAGGGATTTATCCATCCTATGGTGTCACGGTGGGGTGATGTAGCGTTTTTTGCAATGAAAGAATATAACAGTCTGAGGTTGTTCATAGTCTATCAAATGATGAATCAGGTGACGTTCATGAATTTTTACCCTATTTCGAGGATAAAATATCTTTTCAACCAGTTCAGAGGAGGATGTTGTTTTTCTAAAATTGATATGCGATCTAGATATCACCAGTAGAGGATAAAGGTGGGAATACTTCTTTCAAGTGTGTTTATGAGAACATCCAGTTTATAGTCAGGCTATTCGGTGTAACGAATTCACTAAACATGATCATGGGGACCATGAACTCAATATTTTAGTAGATCCCATACATGTTCATCCTTGTATTCATTTATGATATCATGATCTACTCGATGTAAGAGGAGGATAACTCTGAGCATCTTAGAACAGTCTTGTATGTTCTTCGACGCCACCATCTCTATGGAATGTTTTCCAAGTGTATGTTTTGGATGTGTGAGTTACATTTAATCAAAAATTTATATTCTTGGTAGGGTGTAAATATGGAACCTTCGAATGTTATATAACTTCTTTATTCAAAATAACCCATTAATGTTGTAGATTTTTGTTCATTTCTTACTCTCAGGGGATTTTATTGGAGGTTTGTACTGAATTCCTCTAGAGTTCTAGCTTAGTTGATAGCATCAACTATAATAGAAAAAATATTCTGTGTGGGGTGATTAGTGCCAATTATTATTTGGTTACCTTAAGGGGATGTTCGTTAGTCCCTACTGCTCCAGGTTCTTGAGGAAAGGGTTATGTTTGAGGTGTTTTTTTATTCTTTGTGCGTGGATTTTGAATGTGTGCAGATTAAAAAGTGTAGAGTGATCTCTTATGGGTCTATCAAGTTATGTCCCTAATAGTGTAACTAAACCACCCATTATCTGAAGTTAGAAGTAGTTATTTTTCAACTGAATTTGTGGTGGCATTACCTCATTAGGGAGTGCATTGTGGTCTTCGTGAATAACAAGTTCTTGAGGTACATCTCTCCCTAGAATGATCTAAATTTGTGGAAGTGGAGTTGAATGGAGTTTCTTTAAGACTACAATTTGAGATCACATAAAAATTAGTAACGGGGAATGTTGTAGAGGATTCATTGAGTAGAAGATCATAAATGATTATTTTTGTGAATCTATATATTAATTGGAGAATGATTGAGTAATTGGAAGCATTACACATATGAAACTAAATGTATGGTGATGTAGGTTGTTTATTCCAGATGATAGTACAATATTCTTGGATTTATTAGGTGGAAGAGTCTCAGTTGGGAGACTCAGATCCATAGGTGTTTCAAAATCATGTTGTACATGGTGATGCTCTGGAGGGATGTTTAGGTTGAGATTCCTTTCAGTTGGAGGTTGTTTGTTCCCTTAGGAATGCATGGGGGAGTTTTTCATGAGTTTCATAGATCACCTTTATTGTTACACCCATGAATTTAAAAATTGTACCATGGAATGAAGATGGTGTTTTGGTGGCCTGAGATTAAATGGTTAGTAGTGGATTTTATGGCATGATTCTTGGTCTTTAGGCTAGATAAATGATCAATATCGTGTTCCTGCTGGTTTGTTTTAGTCCTTGGATATCCTCGAGTGAATGTGGGATTACATCGTGATGGATTTTTTCAAGTGATTACCGAAGTCTTAGGGAGGCTATGATGTTATCTGGGTAGTAGTGGATCAAGTAACCAAATTAGATAACTTCTTAGCGATCAAGTAGTATGATAGAGTGGATTTCTTAGCCAAGTGGTATGTGGAAGATGTGGTATGATTTCAGGGATTTATGAGATTAATTGTCTCATACTAGGAAATTTTGTTTACCTCAAATGTTTAAAGGGGATTAATACTTGTTTTTGGCACCCAGTTATGCCTCATCACTAACTTTAACCCTATGATAGAAGGGATGACCTAAAAGACTATCCGGATATTGTAGGAATATTTGTGAGATGGAATCTTGACCATTGGTGGATCTTGGGGGTGACACATTACCTTGGTTGAGTTCTCTTTTAATAATAGTTATCACTCTTCCATTGGAATGAATCTTTTTGAGGTGTAGTACGGGAGATCGTGTCATTTTCAATTATGCTCGATGATGGTTTAGAAGATAGTTGTTCTTGGTCCCAAGGCAGTACAGAGCTTTATAGGTAAGGTTCATATCATTCATGAAACTATGAATGTGGTGCAAGACAGAAATAATTCTTATTCAAACCACAGGAGGAGGGATTTGGACTTCATGATTGGGGACCACGTGTTCTGGAAGGTTTCACCCCGATGTGGGTAGAAGAGCTTTTGTAGAGGGATAAACATTTCCCTATGTTTTATGGACACTTTGAAGTGTTGGGATGACTTAGTGAATTTTCATACTAGTCGACTCTGAAGCCCTTATTAAAGAGGATCCATTCCATATTCCATGTCACTCATCTTCATTGGTATCTTCACAATTACTCCCATTCCCTTCATTAGGGAGAGTTGGATAACAATGATGATGTGACATATGTGTAATGACAGATAGAGATCCCGGATCATTTAGATAAGGTGCTTCATAGAAAGACCATTCATTTACTTTTCATGTTGTGGAGGCATGGTGTCATAAATGAGAGTACTTGGGGGTGAGAAACAGAGATTCATGACCAATGCCATGAGTTTTTTTTGTGTTTTTCCTTATTTTGTATTATTTTGAAATATAATGATTGAACATTGTTTTTATTAAATTAGTTGTTTTCATTTGGGTTGAGAATTGTATGGTGGAGTGTGTGATAATGTCTTGAAATGTTAAAATGAGAAGACTAGGTTCCTAATTGAGATGCATTAACTGCGATGTGATTAAACATGGGCAGGTAATTCAGTGTTACCAATAGAAGATATTATCTTAACATGGAGGAAATGATTTTCTGATTCATGTGATTGAGATGATGTGGTTGTTTTGTTTTCATATTGTGTTATTTGATCATTTAGTATGTCATGTTCAGCTACTGTCAATGCTTGAGGAGTGACGAGAGTTGTGAGAGGTATCCCATTGGGTGGATGTTCATACCCATTTACCCTTCTGGGTTTGGTTTGAAATTCTTCAAGGTGATGACATTTTAAGAGGTATCATATGAAATGGCCTAGACCTCTTTAGTATAGTGTTTTAAGTGTTCTAGGAGGTCAAGGTGACGTATTTCAACACATTTCAAACATTACAAGTTTTTCATGTTCTCCAATGGTTAGTTGGGATGGTGGGCCAAAATGATGAGTTGGAATGGTGAGTCATGATAGTGGGTCATAAAGGTCTATTAGGATAGTGGGTCAGAATCATGAGTTAGAACAGTGAATCCAAACAGTGAGTTGGGATGGTGAGTAAGAACTGTGTGTTATGTTGGTGAGTCCAGACGGTGAGTCAGGACAGTGAGTCAAGATTGTTAGTCAGGATGATGGGTTTGGATGGTAAGTGGGGACCATGATTCATGTACAGTGAGCTAGGAATAATGAATCGCAATAATAACTCACGATGGTGACTCACACCAGTGACTTGAAAGGGTTGCTCCCAATACTGACTCGCACCCGTGACTCACAACAGTGACTCACACCAGTGAATCACACCGCTGAATCATAATAGTGACTCACAACAGTGACCTTTATAGATGAATCACATCAGTGACTTGAAATAGTGACTCACACTAGTGACTCACAGAATAAATCTTAATGGTTAACTACATAATGGTGAGTCATTTTATCAGTTTTTCATTTTTTCATGTTTTTCTAGTTTCCCCCTTTTTTGTATGTATTGAAAAAAATGTGTTTAATTCCATATTTATGTGGTTTTGGATCTTTTTTAAGGTATATGACAAGTATCATTAATTTTATAAGGGTCTTGGGACTTTTAGTTATTCATAACATTTAATCTTGAATTTATCTGACCATAATAGAAAATTAACGATGTATCTAAACTATGGCCCTATTTTTGATATTACGAGGGCTAAAAAATATTTTCATTGTTATTTACTTATTTATTTCTTAGTACAGGGTTCCATGAAACTTTCTCTTCATAGAATCTATGCCATTTTGGTTTACTAGCTGCATCTTGTTTTCCCCAAAGATTCCAACTGTATTCACGCCCTTGTCTTTGTGCAATAAAGAATATCCAAAAACCTTTTATTTCATTTAGGGTTTACTTCATATTTATAAATAGGGAATCATGAGTTATGGGTATATGAATGCTTCTTTTGTGAAAATAATTGATCCATAATTATTAATAATAATTAAATTTGTTTTAAATTAACAAACTGAGTGTTGGAAAATGTAATATATGTTTTATTTTGTTATTGTTTCTTTTGATGATATTAAGATTTATATTGGAAAGTTACCCAATGAAAATTATGGCTATTGGAGGTCCTTTTTTCCATAGAGTAATGATTCTAGAATGCATGATGTTTTCTTCTAGTGAAAAATTGTTATGGAATCGATTAAACCCATTCAATTGACTAATAAATGGATGAACGAAGATCAAATAGTTTATGTGATAACCCCAAAATTAGAATGTGGGAATTTTTTTAGGAATGCTTCATTAAATTGTAATATTGAAAGACTTTGTTTGTGTGGTGGTGTGATGTGTGTTGGATTTTTCTACCATGTGTTGTATTAAGGTTTTGGGAATGGTTGTGTGATGTGAGGTGGTTCAGGTTGTGTAATGGAATCTCAGGATAATAGATTGAATTATTATTAAATGGATGAGTTGTTTTTTAATTAGGGATGAAATCAAGTTGTTATTTTGTAGTGTTGTTGTATGTATTTTATAGTTGAGGTCTCGTTTCAGTCGGTATGGGTACTTCGCCCGAAGTTTCTCCATATGTGAGTTTTTCCTTATGACTTTATGTGTGTTGTGATTAATAGTTTCCCAAAAAGTAATGGAATAAATGAATAATTAATAGATTAATAAATATTTTAATTGTAATGGGTTAGAGTAGTAAATAAAAAAGAGATTTTTTAATTAAATTAGTTGGGAATTGGAAGGATGTTGTGTCGTATTGTGTGGTGATTTCATTAGAGGTAACAATAAATGTGGCAACATTATGAGAAGGTTGTTTGTTCGAGATCACATATGTTGGGTAGGATTTTATGGTGTTATACCTATATATACATGTATGAAATTTGTGACTTATATCGCCCAGCCTAGTTGAGCACTATAGGAAAAAACACCTCCATTATCATGGGAAAGTGTGTCATTAATAAACATCATAGTGGGAGAATTGATGGCTAGACACCTGTTCTTGCATAATCCTTCTATGGAGAGGTAGCCCAAGAGATTTCGGGAAGGTTTTTTTGTTAGGACCTGGTATTTTTGGGAGATTTTTTTCCCATGTGTCTTTTGGATGAGGTGTGTGGTGTTTTCATTAGTGTCTTCTAGATGATAATTGTTGTGTTTTCCCAAGATTATTTGGGATGAGATATTTTATGATTTCCCAGGTGTTTTGGGATGTTACTTGGTATATGGACCTAGAGTCTGGGGGTAGGATGTGATGTGGTATGGACTCCAAGTGTCTGTAGGAAAGATATGATGTGGATCACGTCCCTAATAATGGGACGATGTGTGGTTTTGAGTTCTCAAGTGTGTATTGGCGGGTTGTGATGTGATGTGTTCAGATGAGATGGGATCACCAGGAAGATTTCTGTTAGGGGGTGAGGGTGACTAATCAGTGGGAAAGTTGTGAAGGGTACCCTATTATCCATGTTAATTATATTATATTACCTAACTTGAGTTATTTAGTGGGCATGCCTTGGCGAGTTTTGGGTTGTTAGTATTCCATATTAGCTTTATTTGGTTTCATTGTTTTCTCACATGATAATTAGTATGCTTCTCTCACATGTGCATGAGAGACATTGGGTTTCATATTATATATACTTGTATTCTAACCCTGCATATATAAACTATTTTCTAGTTTATAGGATGATTACATGGACCTTGTTGGACCATACTAGCTTGGAATTTTGGACAGCTGATGTGACTCTTCATAGTTTTAATTTGGGTAAATTTGTTGAAGTTTTTATTACATTTATAACAATTATATACTATACCTGTTTGGTTGATGGATTTTGTAATTAATTTAAAAATTTATTAGAGTTGATTTGAGTTTGATACATCTTATCTCTCAATCTTTTTTAAAAAAATATAAAGGTAAATTCCATCCATCTTGTGAGAATATATATACCCTTGGTGCTACTCTCCACGTCGGGGCCTACAAGATACAAGGCTCGTGGGAAATTATCTCTTTTTCTCCATTACCAAACAATGAGGGGTATCTTTGGACGGACGAGGTCATGACATTATGATGGTATGATCTTTTAATATAATGGCCTTTATTTTATTCACCCATGTGATTATTCTTGATACTTATCTTTTATGATATCATATTATACAATTGAATCACAAGATATTTTTTCAAATAATTTTTATTTAATTAATAGTAATTTTTACTCATCCCTTTTGTATATTTATTCACTAGGATATCCCATAATATTTTTGGAAATATGAAGGATTTAGAAGGTCACTATTGAAAATAAAATAGAAATGTTTTTTTAGTCTCAAATTGATATATTGTGATATTATTCATTCAATGAACATAGGACTCATAATATTTGGGTTATAATTAATGAATTTTTTTGGTTCAAAATCTATGAATTATTAGAATAGAATTATAAGGCCGTTTTTGTTGTTATTAGAGTAAGATTTTGTTATTTCTTTTGGGATTTGGACAAGAATAATTTAGTTATCACCCTAGAGATCAATATATGGAAAATAAAATTTACAGAAAAGTATCCTTTAATTATTGTGATGTGGGGAGAAAGTGGGTTAATTGAAAATAAATACATATATGGAAAAAATGTAGATATTTATATATTATAGTTTACCTAGTGTTGAGAACACTGAAAAGGGAGAATTTATGTTGACTCCATCATCACCTGGTGTATGGTAACATTCCTCTATACACACCTTGTTTGATAATCTATATTGAAATTCATTTAAATTCACAAAATCATTACAAACCATAATTAAAGGCTTGAAAACCTTGTTATGGTATAAATGCTAATAGGATGTGTTACCATGGATAACCATTATTGGAACATAGAGACTCATAAATCTTGATAAACTTGTCCTTCATAATTTATTCCTTTTATATTTATATGTTTCCCTTTTTTAAAATAAATTAGAAGCTTTTTTGTTTTATTATTTATAGTTAATTATGGTAAAAAAGATAAACAATGACAAAAACCAATGTAATGGACAATGTAAGGATTTCCATATCATGATTCCTAAACTAATGGGAATAAATGTTAGACATCTTCTGATCATGAAAAATGGGATCTATTAGATTATGCTTAACAATAGGAACATATTTGAATTTTAAAACACATAAAAGATGATATGTATAGTCCCTCAAGGAAGATCAAGTGTTTTATATGATAATGAAAAGTATATTTAATTTCCTAGATGTCAAAAATGTTGTAAGAGGAATCATTGGACATGAATTAAAGGAACGAGAAGATGGTTTATGCATTGAAATATAGTGTTCAATAATATAACCCAACCTTAATGTTTACATAATATTGAGTAAGGACAAGAATGTTTCATTCTCTGATTTAGGATCTTTTTTGAGTTAAGAGTTTTATAGAATTTGGCTAGAATGCATACATTAAAAAATGATAAAATAAAAAGTGGAAACATATAATCAATATCCAATTTTTCATAAAATAAATCATTTAAAACAATAAATGAATTATTTTTCTGTAAAAAATCCATGACCATGAATTGGAATTTTTCCTCTCCCTTACCAATCCTTAAACTCTGTTAATGTTTTTTAGAAAATTGGGGCATGAACAACATCTATGTATGGTGTATAAAAATAAAGGAAATTGTTAGACTATTAAAAATATAGAACATCATTTAAAATTATCATTTATCATAAATTTTATTTGATATTATTGTGTTAATCATTATGACATGAGATATAAACACATTATCTAAAAAACTAATAAAATAAAATAATATGAATTTTAATCCTCTTTAGGTGACATAGAGCATCGTATTCATTAAAACTTTTCCAAACCATTTTAATTGGCATAGAAAATGATATGAAGTCTAAACATGTCACAAATAAAAATAGAATAACTATGTGGTCTACCTCCATTTGAAATTCATATGAGTTATAATGGACCCACAAATCATTTTTGAAATAACAGGATCACCAAATACTATCTGGGCCACCCCATGTATAATTTGTGATGTGCTCACCCGGTTCTATCTAGGTCACCCACCAATAAGTTGTAACGGGATCACTGAGAGTAGTTTATGACACCCCAACATGTAATTCTCAATTACCACTTCATGAATAAAATACAAGATTCATAAAAATTAAAAACAAATAATGTCATATTACTACACTTTCAAAAAAATACAAAATTTCATTTAAAATTATTTTCAAAACAAAACACCCAAAATCGGGAAAGTGTGGTTATTTTTATTTTAAATTTAGAATGAATTTTATAGGAACAAAAATATAAAAATATTCATAAATATTTATTTATAATCCTTTTATACCAATATTAATTAATATGTAAAACTATATTATAAAAATTTATATGGATGAAATGAACGAATATTTTAGACAAAGAATAATATAAAACATTGAAATAATTAAATCATAAACCCCATAAAGGAAATTTTTTTATAAAAAATTAAATAACATGATAATAATTTTTTTATACGATATATCAAATAAGTTTTATCTACACCTCATAAAATAAATTTTGTGTATAACATGACATTATGCCTCAATGAACATTGATTGAGATTAAATATATTACAATGAGTATGACTTGTGACATGTGTCATTATATTCCTAAATAATAACAATATATTTGATATTAACATAAATGATAAATATTTTCATGTTTATCTTTACTTTTATTACAAATATTACTATGTTTTATAAAAAATACTTTAACAATTAAATATATGTCGGGTTTTTTGTCAATATTGGGTTTATGTATCAAAATTACCAAGGTTGGTTAACTATGGTCGATAGGGAATTATATAAAAATAAAATTAAAAATAATCAAGAATTAATTATAATATTTATACATAAATTATACATTAAAAAAATTATATATGGTTATGAAAACTGAATTAATGTTACAATCATGGAGAGAGCATATTGTGCTTACACATAAGTTACGATTGTATTTTTCAGTGATATTTATGAAAAGTAGGTAAGTAAAATTTGTCTTTCAAAATAATAATTATATAATATATATAATATTATTTAGTAATAAATATTTATATGTATAATTATTATTTATTTGGAGGTGTCGCATCACCCCCAAGGAAACCATAGTCCACACCTCTAAGAATGACATTATCACACTTCAATGTATGAAAAGGTAATAAATAAAATTATGTATTATATTTATTAAATTTTATTATGTGATTTATATAATATATATGTCTTCTATATCACATATTTTTAATTAAACACATCCTTAATACATTTCAGGTAATGTGTGAACGCATCACATGGCTTTGAGAGGCCTATAGAACACACGTCCACCAGTGATGTTATCATATTCCCACAAAATAAAATTCATGAACGTGTCTGTTATATAATAAATAAATAAATATTAATAAAACATAAATATTATATATATCATATAAAAATAGTACATCAACATAATCTCCAAACATGAGTTGTGGAAATGGAAAATCAAATGACATCATTTCCTAATGTGGTAGTCAGTCTTACACACAAAGGGTAAATTTGATACCCATTTGATGAAAGTGTGTATAGTTTTAGTATGAAACCATAAAATTAAAAAATATATGAATATATATCATATAATGAATATTATATATCCATGGAATAAAAATAATTGAAATCTATTGTGAGATAAATAAATCCAAAATACACATTGAAGAATATTACCACTTTTCCATGTAACTCCTTTTAGTTTAAAACAAAATAAACCCTAAGATAGATTTATTATAAATAAGATGAATCAAGGATATAGGGATTAATTTTGGGAGTGTATTTAGGAATATATTTGTGATTAAATATTCATTAGTGTTCTAAATAGAGGAGAATAAAGAATGCCTTTTTAGGGGGGAGTAGGAGTGTAATTATCATAAATACCAAAAGGAAAAAAATATTGGGATGTATTCCATACCTCATGTTCATAAAAAAATTATAAAAATTGGAGAAAATGGGATTTTATTTCAATAAAAACTCTCTGTAATGAAAAAAATAAAATCATTTTAATCATTTTTTCCTTCGCCTTTATGTTTCATGATTTTCATTTTTTTAGTTTCTAATTTAGGCAGCTATTTTTTTACCCTATGTAATTCATCCATGAAAAAAATTAAAGATATAGTTGTCAAAAATATTATTCCCATTAATTCTATCATATCAATTCTATTTCATGAAATCATAATCCCATTATTGTTTCAAATTAATTTTAATAGAAATTCATGAAATGTGAAAAATTACATCTTTAACCCTAACTACGCTAACAAGGTGTTACTAATAATATATCAATATTTTCATTATAGAATATCAGTTTTTCTATTAATGAACCTTATTTTATATTTATTAAATCCAAAAAATCCCATGGTAGAAAATTATTTTTTTAGAATTCTATGTCATTTAATAAAATATCATTTATTTTATTTTATTATGAACTAAAAAATATATGTGTTGGTAATTCTTAGGAATTTAATGTAGTTATATTGTATATTGTAACTAAATTTAAATTAATATTATAAAAATAAGTCATTTATATTCTAAAATTATATTTATAACAAAACCTATGTATCTTCTTCCCCACTCAAACCCATTATAAGTGTTAATGTAAAAGAAAGTTCTTTTTTGGTATTTTCCTTACATAGCTTATTAGATATGTCCCTTTCATGGAATAGTAACCCAATAAATCATTAAAATATATTATAATTTTTTTATGATCTAAATATTTTAACAAAATTGTGGTTGGAAAATTTTTGGGTCATTTATAAACCTCATATTCCATGGGTATCATTATGTATGCTTGTTCATAGAGAAATAAATGTAAATAATTTTAACTATTTCCAATAATAATTTCTATCAAAAATTAACCCTGGTAGAAATTAAAAGTACTTATATCCATATTTCCATATTCAATTCATATATTTTTCTAAAATTAATTTAAAATTAATCTTGTAGATGTTGCGAGACTATGGGTTTTTAAGAGAAAATTTCAAAATATTGAAATCTTTTATGTACAATAACAATGAAAAATTGAATCCATTACCATAAATTGGATTTATTGATTTATTATTGAACTATTTATACTTTAAAACCAATTAAAAAAATATATAACTATATAAATATATTTTATGAAAATGAAATTTTCTATTAAAATGAAGGGTTTTCTATTATTCATCAAGAAATGAGATAATTACAAAAAATGTAACCCAATGTAAATAATTATAATAAAATTAAAATTATTATTTATAAATAAAATATAAAAATAATTTCAAATAAAATTTTAAAATAAGTTTTACATTAAAATGTGGCAACACTATTTTTAGAAAATATTATTTTTAAGCATGAAACTGGATTTATTCTTATATTATTCATATCAAAATATTTTGTGAATTTAAAAAAATTAAATAAAATTTAGTAATATGATAAAAATATTGACATGCACCGTTATAATAAACATATGATGACTTCTTTATTAAATAATAATATCAGCAGTTTATTATTATTCGTTAAGACTCGACGATGTATGTAACAAAGGTTACCGAAAAAACTTGATGTCACATAAAATGAAAGATAAAAAATCATTTTTCAGATATCAAAATTTAAAGAGTGAATTATGTGTAACTCATATTAAAAAATAATTTAAATAAATTATAAATAATATATTTCATAAAATATCTTAATTTTAGGTCTTACCCCCTTAAAAATTGTGTCCATACAATTTGGACCTTATACAGATATACAAATGTTGGACATTTGAAAAAACAATTATTGAAATGAAAATACTTCTAAATTTTAGTAATTACTTTATTGTGTATGAATATAAGGAAATATAATTTATTGATATATTACTATATAAAAAAAATTCCTTATAATATTTCTCAAAATATGATGCAAAACCTTTAAACTAATATTAATCACCAATGATAATATAAAAACTAATGTTAATCAATGCATTAAAATAAATTTCCAAATAAAAGGCATAGTTATCATTAAAATTAATACCTACATAAACACAAACCATACAGTACATTGCCCAAAATGTCCTTAATCACCTTATGACCACATCACCTAAAATTTCATAATGATTATTAAAACCCTAAACATATGGTTAACCGTCAAAAACAGTTGTGATCTCTTGAGCTTCCATCTCGTCAACAGATGTCTGAACTTCAACTATAGTATGAAAAATATATTTTAACATACCTTTTTATTTTTTATTGTTATGATTTCCACCATGAGTATGTATCTAAGGAAACATGTAAAAAAAACCCAATCTTAATTAAGCTAAAACATATCACTATTTATTAAATATCAAAATATCTCACTCTTGGATTGTTACAAACTCTTAAATTTTTAGTCACAGACCATGTGACCATAAATTCCACACTGGTAAAACATTCCAGATCATAAAATCCATTCAACAAAATGTATTTTACTACACGTGGAAAAAGATTTAGGATTAAATTTAGAATTATTAGTTAGTTATTTATAAATTTATTTCCAGTTTGACTATTTATTACTTCTTTCATGTCATAGAACATATTCTTATTATACTTCATCATAAATTTCACATCACAAAGAACTACATTCTCATAACATTTCAATTCTTAATGTTACAAATCTCATTGTAGATTTGGTTTCAATCTTGAATAAAATAAATTTATTTCATGATTATTTTCTAGATTAAAATATGGAACATAACTCGCTAATATTGGGGATTTTTTTCATAATAGTCCACTTATTAATCAGTCATATTCATTAATTCTAATATTTTTTCTCCATCCTAAGATGGATTTTTTTTGTAAATATTTATCAAAGAATAGGTTCAACTTTTTTACAATTAAATGGAATTGAAATCATCTTTCTCTCTATATTTATGAAAAAATACCGCCATCAACTAGCTTAACCATCAAAACAAAAATGGGAAAGGGTTACCTTTTGACGTTCTACACATATAAGGACTTAAAATTTATTCTCCTGATTATGGAACTATCCTTAATCTACTAGTGGTCATATGAGCCATTTAATGATAGGGGTTTCCCTCATAAAATTATTATCTATAGACTTTTCCCTTCATGGTAGATCATGTTCACATATATATATATATATATTGTACATGAATAAATGGATTAATTTATGAAGTAATTTCCTAGATATACCACCAATCTAAAGGTGTTTTTCACTATAAATAAAATCACTAATTTAAAACCAATACACATGAATCTATATAAAATAACCCCTTTGAAAATTTGGGATGCTAAGAAACTAATATTGGATATGTATGATAAATGATTCATCCACCTTAGCATTTCACCTTGTAGAGCCCTATTCTCTTAGTTACGAAGAATGATTTATCAATGAGTCTGTGTATAGATTATATGAAAATAAATTCAATTATTATTAAAAAAAATTATCAAAAACCTCACATTGAAGAATTATTCGATGAAATTCATAGAGCTCAATATTTTTCAATGACAGAATATCATTTTGGGATTCATTAGATGTCACTAAAGAAGGATGAAATTATGAAAAACTATATTCTTACTAAGGTATTAACATTTTTAGTTTATAGTAATTCTATTTGGATTGTTTAATTCAGCTTATATTTCTATGGATCTAATGAATAATTTATTCATGGAATATGTTGATAATTTAATTTCAATATTTATTGATGACGTCTTAGTTTATTATAAGATCTATGAAGACCATGAGAATTACTTAAGGATCATTATTAAGACCTGTAGAATAAAATCACTTTATGGGAGATTTTGTAAATGCGGTTTATACCATTATTAATTCTATTTTCATGGTCATAATATCACAATGCGTATAATATATATTGATCTTGTGAATAAAATGGAAGTTTGATAATGGAGCACACCGATGAAAATCAATGAGGTACATAGTTTATGTGGTTTGTGGGGATATTATCACAAATTCATCAATATTTACCCCAATTAGATAATTCATTAACCATTTATTCATCTAATAGTGTAAGGTTTTTGTGAGAATAGAATTTTAGTAATTAATTAAATAATTTATAAAGACATTGTCCCATTCCCTAATTTTGACTCTAATATCAGGAAATAATATATTTTTTATATATAATGATGCATCAATTAAGGGACTTACTCATCTCCTTTTTCAAAATGAGAGAGTTATTGCATTTGAATAAAGGAATATATTAACTCATTGAAATAACTATCCAACCCCTGATCAATAATTATAATCTATAATATTTTCATTGATTATATAGAGGAATTATATCTATGGTGAAATATATTAGATATTAATAGACCATAAGAGAATAAAATAATTTTTTTCAAAGTAGGAGATCAATTAGATATAACAAAAATGGCTTGAGATACTTTGGAATTAAGATTAATCAATAAACAACCATCCATGGAATGAAAATAAAGTAGAAAATGAATTGAGTATTGATTATGGAATGTTTACAGAAAGAGATAAATCACTTATTTTTTCAATAATTTTGAAACTATATTTATTTTAAAACTTAAAAATGACTCAATCTAATGATAATAATTTTCAGGATAAAATTAATGTTCTGAATGATGGAATATTGGAAGACATAATTTGTGAATATGTAATTCTAAAAATTGTAATGTGATTATGTTTTCAAAATTTGACTGAGCTAAAAGGGGAATTTTTGGATGACCATCATATCATAAATTTCTCTATATGACATGGTCACACCATTATGTATAGGGATTTTAGGGAAAACATTTATTAGAAAAAAAGAAGTTGTAAACAGTATATTTAGTATACAAAGTCTTTTTTCAATATGCAATCAATAAGATACATCATCCTTGAAAATTCTTTAAACTCTTGGTATTCCTTTGTGTAAAGGGGATTATATTAAATTAGACATTTTCACTAGACTACAAAATGACTACTTGATAGAATAATGTAATATGGGTTATTTTTGTTAATCTTACAAAATATATACATTTAATTAAAATTATATAATATTTACCTATTAATAACCTCCCAAGTCTCTATATTAACGATTTTGTGAGACATAATGGTGTGCGTATTTTAATTGTGTTTTATCATGATCCATGTTTAACCGTGAAATTATGGAAGTGTCATTAATATGTACTTGCTATTGGGATTTTTTGAGAACCATATATAGTGACCCACACTTTTCATATATAGATATCACATATTAAAAGTTGAATATTCAGTATATACCATAACAATACATTCAAAAATCATACAAGTATAGTGCCTTTGGAAACATGGAAACATAAACGACTAGTTCCTAGGTGAACTACTCATTTACCACTATGTTATTCATATATTGAAACCTTATTAAACTTATCATACATAAAATCTTTCTTTATCACCAAGGAATGAGAAAATAATATTATATGAGAACTAATTATCTGTAAGGGTAATCAAGAGATATACAAATGATCACATAGTAATGACATGGGAGTAAGTGTACAATAACAAGCACATAACATTAGAATATGATGCCATATATATCATAAATCATAAAAATTAATCATGGAATAAATAATGGAAGTTCATAGGACAAAAATAATAAGAGAATAGATGTATATAATCCATGATATAACAACCATTGAATAAGACAAACATTTGTTCTATACATGATTGATAATACCATTGTGAACAAGTATAAATTGAAATATGATAAATCCTTTCATTAAGGACAAGAAAATATTCCCTCTAATAATTTGGTGGACATGATAGTAATTTCATAAATAAAAATGGAAAGAAGAAATTATTTTCACACATAACATATCAATACCCAATTAATTTTTTTGATATATATCTCTCACCAATTTTTGTTATACTCTAAAAACCATTTTTGATACAACTCAACCAATGTTATTAGTTGACAAATAACCCAAATCATTGGTTATAATATAATAATAACCAAAAAAATTAAAACCACAATAATTTTTCCACATGATCATAAAATATTAATTATATCAGAATACATGAATATATATGGGTTTTAAAATGATCTCATCATTGAAAAACACATAAAAAATAATGAGTTCCATATAAATATTTTAATCATAAAAAACCATATAGATAAATTATGATGATGTTATCATTATATAATATCCCCTTTAAATCATTAGTAACAAAAATGGATGTCGTATTATATAGAAAATCATTTGAAAAATCACTTTATTTTTTTAGTAAAGTTACCATTTTTTGAAAATAACATCATCAAATTATAGATTCATAAAGAATTTGGGAAATAATATTATTTAAAAATAATATTTAAACCATACAAAGGATTATGTTAAAAATTGAGTGGTCATGATGGTGGGAAATTATTTTCATGTAATACATGAAAAAACAATGTTTCCTTTTTCTTTTTTGAAAAAATTTAAGCTGGTTTTTTTTGGAAAACATTTTGAATATTTCATTTAACTTTTTTTGTAAAAATTTAATCATGGGTTAAAATAAATTTTAATAATATCTAAATAAATCAAAAATTTCCTTAAATAAATTTAAGAAAACATTTATATGTAAAAAAATTTAGTTTCGACCCAAGATAAAAATAAAGTCGAATTTCTATAAGAATACTTTTTTGTGACATGAGTATATAAACCATGTAAAATTAATGAAAAACTTTATTCTCAATAAAAAAATATAGGTTAATAAAATTAATTACTTTCTTGAGAAATATATAGTAATATATATAGTATTATTATACCTATATTGAAAAAATATACATTTATATATCTTACCATATATGATTTTTTATAACAATTATTACCGATTTATTAATAATTCCTTGTTAAATCACGTTTCAGATAATAACATATGTGTTTTTCATGTATGTTTTGATTTGGAATTTGCGATCATATTACATTGTGCATAGTAACATAATATAAATAATGTAAAAATTGATATAATTAGCAGATATATTAGGTATATATGTTTTTATATAATTCAATACACATTACATAGAGAAAATGAAATACACTCTTAATGGTGATTGTATGTTGTTTTTATGCAAGAATATTGTTTCCATTTTTATGATGGATGATCAAAAAAATTAACTAATATTTTAAATTTAATAGTAATTTTAAGTCATATATATCATATATATTCATTTTAATTACCCATAATTCCTTCCATACCATGCTTTTGTTAAAATCATATCACATCATTTCGCGACGTGGTAGTTCACCGTACACGCGAACAACGTTATCGTTCCATCCAAGAAATAAAAAACAAAAATATATATGTGATATTAAAATTAAAGGAGTATAATTATGTTGTATATATCATATATTTTCATTCAATATATCCTTATTAATATCCAATTAAAATATATTTGAAAAAAACATCACATCAATTCATGGGGTTGTAGTCCACTATACGCACGAGCGATGTTATTGTTTTACAATGGGCTTGGAGTTAAGAAAGTGGTTGTAGTATTATATTTCAATACGTATAATAATATAATAAATATCATATATAAAAATTAAATCCATAATTATACGCATATATTATTGGTTGTCATAGAATACATATAACACTGGTTGGTGAGATGATAGTATGTCGCACACACGATCAACATTTTCGTTTTCCATTTTATGGAGATTCATAAAATTATTAAAATGATTTCTGTCCAAATTAATTTTTAAATTGATTCCGATGACCTGAATTGGATTAATTTTGAAATTATTTATCTAATTTTATTTTTATGTTAATTTAAAATAAAATGTATCTTTATTAATTTATCAAATGAAAATATAGCTTTCAATAAAAACCAGTTTTTTCACAATTGGATTAAAAATTATGCTTTTAAAAATTAAATAAAAATTTGACCCTATGATATTTTTCAAACTCAAATACATTTTTTTTATTTTCAAGACGAAACCACTTTGTGGGGGAGTGGGAACCATACAGAAAATCATCAAGAAAACAAGACACCAATCAAAATAGACCACCCAAAGACAAGGAAACTAGAAAACAAAAGCAGAACAAGAAAGAGTGAACCTGCACAACCTTTGATCCCATTCACAACAAATAACAAAGTTGGCCACTAGCCTGAGGGATACTGTCTACATTTTCATTCCAAATCATTTTTAATAAGCTCCTTCTTTATTAGATCAGAGAAGTATGGGAGGAAAGATAAGAGGCATAGATCCAGGCATTTTGGGGTCACTTGATCTTGTTTATTAGCCTACACCAGGGCCTCAAAAGAAGCCATTTGAAGGGAAGCTGGGTCTTGTCTTTTGTTCTTTGTCTCTTGAGCCTTTGAACCCTATGATATTTTTCTCATTTATATTTAAATACATTTCTTTATTTTTTTAATAAAATTAATTTTATCATTATTTCATAAAACATCATAAAATAATTTTATTGAGATGATATTATTTTGAAAACATATAAATATTTAACTAAAATTTAAGTATATTTTTATAAATATGTCAAATTTGTATAGCCCTATTATACTTAAAATTTATATTTTTTGTATTCATATTCATACCCCTATGTTTATCAAAAATATGATAGTGTTCATGTTTAAATAATAATGTAAATAATATATTTTTTGTTCGTTAATGCATAGTGATGTGTATAAGACAATCTATCGAAGAAATTTAAATATTAGAAAAACAAAAATAAAAAATCATGTGTTATATCATACCCCCCATTCAAATGAATTTCAACACTATGATTCTTCAATATGATACAAAAAATGTGGATTTGTCTACCTCATAATATCATTAGGATCCCACATAGAATCACAAATTTTTGGGTTTTCCCACAAACGTTTACATGGAGGGTTATCATGTTTCATAGTACATTCTCCACTCAGTGAAGAAACATCCCCAATTATTAATGAAAGGAAATATCATGTTCTAGAAGTTTAAACTTTAAGTTTACTATATGTGATGGGTCAGGTTTTTACTTTTGTAGGAGAGATACATGGAACATATTGTGGACTTTACTGTTGTTAGGTGGCATTGATAGTTGATAAGCTACCATCTTGGTAGGATCATGAATTTCAAAGGGGCTAACATACATAGGGAATAGGTTTTCATTACATACAAACCATGTTTCATTCTTACATGGATAAATTCTTTAAAACACAATTTCAAAAATATAAAATACCACATCACGTAAATGATTATCAACATAATGTATCTATCATATATTAATAATATACCTATTACTGAATGGATATAACATTATCTATTTTTAATTTAGCTAGATATAGTCCCAATAGCATTATTTGTAAAAATCCAACCTTATAAATTTGATTTATTCAATTCATTATATATAGGTCATCATACAGAGTCATCTTAATTCTTGAATGAAAGATATTTTTTTTTGAAAAACCAACTGAAGAAATATATCGATCCCAAAGAACATTGAAATCCATTGAACCAGATATCTACATTTCTTATAGGTTTTTAATGGTTCTATAATACTTATTATATTTATGAGGGTGATATATAGTGAAAAAACTCAACCCCTTATGTAGATTGTACTAAATAATTCACCATAACTTTTTGGTAAAGATAAAATCCAAAAAAGAGACAATATAAAAGAGTACTATACGAAAGAATAAAACATCCATAATGTATATCCTTAAAGGATTATATGGATAGAGAAATTTTCTTATAGTATTTAATTTTAATCACCTTTTAAGGATATTTGATAAAATTAAAATCACATTGTGTCCTTTATTTGCGTTATTGAGTATAAAAAAATACAATGTTATGTTAACCTATTTCAATTCAGTTGTGGGTAATGGTTATAATATCCCATTAGAATGTTTTCTCTCATCCATAATATCATGTCACAATAATTACGGAGATATAAACTATACAATATCTCGCTTCAGTACATACCACCAAAGAATACACTTTGAAAAAAATATACATCTTCTGAAATCCATGATAAATAGAGAAAAAGGAAATATGTGCCTCCTCTATGATCACATACTTCAAATATGGTGCGGATATGAAATATATTCCATTACTAAACCATATCATTCATTCACAATAATGGATAATCTTAGGAATGTTTCTCACTTTATTTTACATATCTATATCTTCTTTTTTGGCTCTTTAATCTTAACTTTTATGGATGGTTGAGAACTAATTTTTCAAATAAAAGATTTCTCACCATCCTAACAGGTATATATATCCTCCCCCAATAATCATTATCTATTGGGATCCTCGTCATGGATAATATATCAGGATCATTTAATCTCAAACATCATCCACCTTGTTCTTATTCCCAAGGTGGTATTGTATTAAGCTTTCATAATATGTAATCATCTCTAATAATATTCTTTAGAGAATATATAACTCATGGGAATATATAATTTATATTATTTGATCATTCTAAATATAAAACTTTTATATGAGAATATGATTCCTCTATATATTTAATGAAAAAGTTATTTCTCTTATCTCCAAATCTTAAGTTGGATAATCATTCTCATGATCTATAAATTTTCATTAGTAAGTAGTTATAACCATATCATTATACATGATAATTCTTCACAATGTATTCTTGGATAAATCACAAATGATAAAAATCCATTTTAAACTATAATTAAATGTGGGAATATGTTCACTGACTAATATTCTATTAGGTTCCTAAAACTTTTCCTCACATTAATCTATTATGAGAAAGGTATATCCCTTATTATTTATCATTGTGAGTGGATTAGATAGTCATGAAACATTTTCCACAAATTGTTGATAATATCCATCTAAACCATGAATACATTAGATCATAGTTATAAGGTTTGTCTAGTAAAACAATCAATAACATTCATCATTGCTGGATCCTCCGATATTTCCTCACTTTAGATTTTATAACTAAAAAATGAATCATATTTTAGAAAAAAATCACAATATATAAATTTTAGAAAACGTTTATACATCCTTATGTTCATCAGTACAATCCTAAAATTCTCTATATTCTATTATTGTTTAATTGAATAGATTGTAATATCACCAATTAAGACTTCAATAATTTGAAAAAAGAAATCTTTCAATACTCTATTAATTAAATACACAATGATTTTTGAGGAATTTGAATTACTAAATTGAATCACTATATAATCATAATTTCCATAATTTTTGTATATATTTTTTTTATATCCCACTTTATAAACCTCAACTAATAACATCCATAATGAATTTCAATCTAGGGAATTTATTGAGATATACATAGTAGATCAGACAAGTCACTGATATGTGTTAGATGATACCTATTATTTATTGTGATCAACTATTATTCTCAGTATCCAATATAAATTCCATTATATTTATCATTCGTCTTAAAAAAATAACTACTACACCCGAACATGAATCACTTGTCCAAATTAATACATTTTCACGGTTCTCGTGGGTTAAATTCTTCAACATCATCAACACAATTAGTGCAATTTGATTGGGACTACCTGAAATAGTTTTGGATATATGTACAATATCTATTAAAAACTAACCATTAATATTTCTATAGATACTAGAAAAATATTCTGGAATGACCTATAAATTTATAATAAAATTTTCATGTAATTGATGTTGAGTATTCACAATTAATTTGAGACAAACATTCCTTATAAATGAGAATCATGAGCATAAAATGGATTTTATCCCTATAAAAATTTCCTTTTTATTATTACATTATTTGGAAATCATAGTTTTGTTTGGAATTTGAAATGTGACTTCTCTTACATGGAAATTGATATGAAATTTATGAATAGAATTCATGTCCATTCATAAGATAAAATTAATCTCAAATAGAGTGAGAGTTAAATGATTTTCATGAAAAACATTCAGTAAAACATAATCTAAAGAAAATAATAGGAATGATATCAAATCCTCATACCATATGTTTTTTCCACTAATAAATCAACATTTAATCATTAAGGTGTTACTGTGATACCCTTATCAAATTCTTATGAAATAAATGAGTGGGTATTTGGAGAATCAAATAAGACTTTACTGGTTAAAATTTTGACGGTATGTGTACCTTTAACCAATTTTTCATTTTACCTTACATCAAAAACAGTGATGGAAAGTGATTTATCTTTTTCCCTCAATATAAGGGGTAGATAAATTTGATCATAATCATTAATCATTAGATATTTGTTCTTGTTTGAATAATTCCACAACTCTATGCAATAAAAGAACTCGGTTGTGGGTGGTGCATTTGTGGGATTCCTATTATCATTAACTATGTTAAATGGTACATTCATTTCCTTTCGATTTCAACAGAACAAATGACTAGTCTACTGACATTTTAATAAAATCATAGTTCCATTAGATGAATTTTCCTGAGGTTTTCCCACACATTTATTACATATAAGGGACTAGAATTTCTTTCCACATCATGATTTATTTTATTTCATATGAGATTTTATCATATATTTCTTAAAATAATCTTGATAATGATTAGATTCATGAATTTTAATATCTACCTTGAGTGTAGGTCTAATTATTTATTCATAGATACTATATTCTATTATTGATAACAACCTTTGGAGACTTAGTTTTGTGCCACCAAAGGTTGAATTTATTTTTCATTCTAGGATGTTATCTAAATAAAAATTGTTCCGTGAATATCAGTTTAAATTTAAATCATAGGTACCAATAGATTCATCATCATTCTATATGGGTTTGAGTAATTATTTCTCTATCCTTTTGAATAGAATACTAGGGATATGAAAAATTAAAAAATTTATCTTTAACGCATTATATCTTATGGATTCAATTTCACCTTCCTGAATCATAAAATTAATAAGATTTCACTATTGATTTATTTCACCTTCAAAATGAATAACTGCCAAAATGAAATTTTTATTATCTTAGATCTAGAGAATAGATAATAAATTTTAAATGGTAATGATCATTATATAATATCAAGTGGATTAGTAAAACAAATAATATAAAATGAGAGTTTCCACATGATGGAATCCCCAAAATATTTTCCCCCATTTATTATGTTGATATTCATTATGATTTTTTAAAAAATTTTGTTCCACTGCTAAAGAAATTTTTTTCTTTCCATATCCAATAGAATTTTGTTCTTCTAGATGAAAATTATTTTCTTTATCCATCACATTCAAAATTAAAATGGTTCAATTATGACTCATCCATTAAATAATACAAAAAATAATATTTTTAGAGACACTAATCATATTGGGGAAATAATATAATCCAAAAAAATTATTCACATGATATATATGTTATGATACCATATTTTATGTAAATGTCACTATGGATTTAACCTAGTACATTCATGGGAATCATCTATTGAAATAAATCATGATTTTTCATAATGATACAGTGAATTAACCAAATCATATCTCTGGAGAGTGTTAAGACGGGTTCATAGGAAGTACCATTTTCATGTACTAAGTAATTCTTCTATCAAGCTTGTTATACCTTTTTCAGAGTTATTAACTCTAGGGACAAATATTATAGAACCAAATCCACTTATAGTATCCATATTGATATGTAATTTAGGTAATCCAACTAATATAATCATCATTAAAAATGATGTTATCCTATACATTGTCTCATCCTAATGGTTCCCACTAGTGGTTTCTCATCACATTTACCAAAGGTTAACTAATCCTTTAATGGTACTAATAATAGTGACCCATAATTTTCTTAAAAATGTATCACATATTAATAATTTAATACTAATTATATAAAATAATTATCCTCACCAACATCATTTGTGTCTAGTTCCTTGAGTAGATTTGAAAACATAAACAAATAGTTCATTGGTGAACTATATATTTTCCCACAGATTTCATCATATATATCAACCTTTATAGACTTATAATACATGAAACCAGTTTTTATAACCTATGTAATAAACCATAATAAAGGTTGACCTCATGTTCTCAATAATGGAAAAAGGGATATATTTATGATCTAATAATAAGGAAATTTTTATAATGTTATGAGAGTAAGATAATGATATTTCAAACAAATTCTATAAATATCAATGATAATAAAAAGGAATCATGGAATAAATCATGGATTTTAATAAGAAATGAAACATAACTGAATTAATGAACATAATCCAAGAGTGCATATCCATGGGTATGTTAATAATTTGTTGAAAATAAATAATATTATAACACTTTTAACATGTATAAATCGAAACAGGTGCACCCATTTCATAATGTATAGTAAATATCGACCATAGATAATCCTGAAGACATGAAAGGATATCTGCACATAAACATGGGAACATGAAATTGGGTTCACACTTAACATATCATTACCCTGTGAAATAGAGAGAGCTATTATTCTTGCTCATCCTCTGACACAATATAACCACCTTCCTTGGTTATAACCTATCTAATGTAATTTGATATTGAGTAACCACAATAATGAAATAAAATCATAAAAATGTGTTCCCCAATATCCTAAAAAGGTCCTAATATCAGAACCCATGAAATGAATTGGGTTTCAAAAATAATTATCCATAATATAACCTATACACATGGATGAAATTTCACAAACATATATTAATCATAAAAATAATCCACACGTAGATAGAATAAGTACTATATTATTGGATAATATCCTATACTGAATTTTATTATAATCAGACAATTTCATTTTAGATGGGAAACAAATTTTAACGATCACATGAAACATTTCTTGGGGAATATAAAATTATTTGGAAATCATATTCGAATAACTAAAAATTGATAATATATTTTTTGAAATCATTTTCTTTAAAATTAAACTATGAATCTTAAAAGGTTTTCTTTAAAAATAGTGGGATTTTCCATTCATTCCATACATGTTAAAAAAAACATTACTTTAACATTTTCAGAAAAATAATAATGTCACTTGTTGAGAGAAATATATATATATATTCTTTTAAAAAGAGGTATTAAAAATAAAACAGTATTAAAAAAGAATTTATAATATATTTTTCGAATAGTTAAACTAACCGTAAAACATTTTAGAAAACAAATACATGGATGAAAGAGTGTATTCAACTGAAGAGAATAATAATGTTTTATTCATTGAATACATTATTTTGGAATATTGTGTTTATAAAGATGGAGAAATTATAGGGAAATGTATTATTAATAAATAAATATTCTTAATGAAATTTAGTAATTTATTTTATATATTGAATATAATATTTTATCATCAAAACCATAGTCATAAATAATCAAGTTAAACAATGTTATTATAACTTCAGACCCTTACCACTTCTGTAAAATTTTAATTATACAACACATTATTGAATAACATAAAAATGAATCTTTAAATATCATTAATGAAGGGATATTGATGAAATATCATGTCAAAGTTTTGGTATATATGCCTCATAAAATAATGAAGGTTCATATGACAATATTTGTCTCAAAGAAGTAAAATTTAGAAATAAATATAATACCTAAAGTCTTGATATTCTTTGAACATGTTCTAATAACATGTATAATAACTATATATTTATTATAAATCAATTATATTATAATTAATACATATAGTTTACAATTTGTGAATTAATTATGACCTTTTATTACATATTTATTAATAGTTCATTATTGAAATCACATTTTTGGTAATAAAAGCATTGTTTCTCATATATATTTTGATTGTGTATTTTTTCATTTTACATTGATCATGGTTCCTTGATGAAATTTTTTTTTTATAAAAATTAAAATATAACAAATTTTCAGTAAATATGTATTTAGAGTAACCCATAAAAGCTAAAGATAGAAAATTAATTACACCATACATGAAGATGGTAGGTTGTACTTTCACATGAATGTTATTCTATTTTATCGATGGATTAAAATCAATATAAGTAAATAATAAATTACCTTTAATAGTTTTTTATTTAATATATATCAAATATTTTCTTAAATATATCTTTTTAACCTTCCACACAAAGTATCAATGTAAAATAAATTAGATTTCCGTCAGAGGCGATAGTATACCATATACACAAATGATGATATTGTATCACCCATGGTATAAAAAGTAATATGGAATATGTGATATCATAAATCATGAAGAATAATTATGTTAAAAATATAATATATATTCATTTAATCTATCCTTACGACAATCCATGTAAATATGAAATGTAAACTCATCACATTTGTTTGTGAGATGGTAGTCTGTTGTACAGACCTGGGATATTGTTGTTTTCCAACTGGTCTTAAGGATAGAAGGTATATTAGGAATTATCATTTAATATTTATAATAATATCATAAATATCCAATAAAAAATAATTTCAAAAGTTATATCCATCTATGATAGGTAGTGGTGAAAAACAAGTAATAATCGTTCATAAGGCAGTATTCTACCAAATAGAAGATTTATGGTTTTGTTTCCCATTTAATGGATGAGAGTTTTTATATTGGTTATTAAAATAATGTAAAAATATAAATCTATATAGTAGGTAATTTTGTTATTATATCACAATAATTGAAGAATATGTGAAGGATGTGTAGGAAGAAATAACACCAAAATAATTGGTCATAACATTACATATTCTTTAGAGAACCACTTTAGTATTATACTAAAATCCTTAATAAATAGGTTAATTAATCATTTCATTGAATCTATGAATTTTATATGGAATTATGGATAATATTTTTCCCAGTATTTTATGAAATAAATGGTTTTGAATGTGCAAGGAGGAGAGAATAGAGGTGACATTTTATATGTGTTGGAGATGATATATGTGGAATTTTTTATAATAATAAATTTTAACCACATTTTTTACATTAAAAATTTCTATATATGGGTCATCATAGAACCATATAAGGTATTTCTAATTAATATGGTCATACAATGGGTGTTGCTGAAGTTTCTAGCTCATTTTACCCCATAATTTTATGTTTAATCCCTGGGAAAACATTATTATCCTAAATGATTGTAATAAATTTCTCCTGTTTTTATTATTAAATATGGTAATAATTTATGTTAACCTAATTATATAATATTAATTACATATATATATTAAATATAGAATTTATTTTTATATATTATAATTACAAATGTAAAAAATTTATTTTAAAAGTGAACTCACAAATTAAATGAAAAAGAGGTTTTCCAAATGAAAAAACGTCAAGAGATTAAAATGATTTCATAAAAAAATTCAACATGATATTTATTACCATTAACTAAAATGGATTATATATAATATTTATGTTGTATTTTTTACTTTTTAATCAATTTGAAAACAATATTTTACCTATATAAATTCATTAAACAAAGTGGAGGTTTTCTATTAAATTAAGTATATTTCAATATTCATTGAGAAATTAATCTTTAAGTAAAATACCAAATAATAAACCATAAGACACTTTTGACATTTAGATATAAAAAATTATTTTTATTTTTTCAAATAAATTTCCAATAATTGGAAAAAATTATTTTTATTAATTTTTCACAAAATTTAATGATAACAATTTTTTAGAAGATAGTATTTTCAAACATATTAATACTTTAATAAAAATTAATTATTTTCATAGTGATATAATTAAATTACATAAAAACATTATTAATAATAATTGGAGTTTTTTATTGTTCATACAACCATTTTACATGAAATGGTTATTGTAGTTGTGTTTATATAACAAAAAAAGAGTACATTGTTCTCTGTTAATGATTTGTGTTGTGTGTAACATATAATATTGATGAAATTGAATATGTCAAAAGAAAATTTTTTATAAATTCTAATGGGGTTACATTGCCTACCATCCTAAAACTGATGTATGATTTGAAATGACTATTCAAACATTGAAATACATGTTTGTGTCATTCACACATGACTTTCATGATATGTGGGATCAATATTTATATTTTTTATAATTTTTATATGACAATAGTTTCTATTAAATTAATTAAAATGTTCCAAAATAATCATAATAATAGGTGTTTTACAACCACAAGATAAGATGATTTTTTTGAAAGAAACATTATAGGAGTGAAACCTATTAGGTAGTTAATAGAAATGGTAATGACTATTTTGGCTCATATTAATTTTTTTAAAAGTATAAAAAATATTTATATCATAAATCATGGTAATAATTTTGAATATAATGTTTGAGATTTCATTTTCATGAAGGCACATCTATGGATGGTTTTTATATGGTTCAGTTTTACGGGAAAACTATGCCCTCATACATTATATCATTTTAAATTTTGAAGAGGGTTAGCTTTTGGAAGTTTTACCATTCCTCACATAATTACATGATGTGTTAGATATTAAATTTTTAAGGAATTATATGAAAAATCCAACAAATGTTCTTACCTATAATGAAATTGATATGGAACCAAAATTGACTTTTAGTGAAGAGCCTATCAATATTACGGACACAAAGGAGAATGTATTAAGGAATCATATAACTAAACTGAAATAGGTAATTTATAGAAATTGTAAAATCAAGGAAAAACATGTGAACTATATGATTTTAGGAAGAAGAACTATCTTAATTTCTTAGAAAGGTGAAATCCAAGAAAATTTCAATGATGAAGTTTTTATAGGAGGGGAAAATAAAACAATCAACCCAGAATTAATGTAACTGATGTTTTTATCATAATAAAACAAAAATGAATTAAAATTTTAATATTTAATTTTAAAAAATTATAATTTGATATTAAAAATATAGATTATTATCATACTTGATAAAAAATACATAGAATGATTTTTTTAAAATCTAACTTTAAAATTTGATTGTATGAATACTAAAAATATACTAAATTTTAATATTCGACATTTAATTTATCATAATGTGTAATAATATAAATTTATAAATTTATTAACTATTAATTTTCTAAAATATAAATATATGATCACTTAAATGAAAAAATTAGTATCTTTCACATAATTTTTTTCACAAATCATTTTCCTTTAAAAAAGGAATAATATAAATCCATATTAATTGAATTAAATAATTTTTAATAATAAATTTTTAAAATTAAATTTATATTATATATATATATATATATATTAAAATGTTTATCCATATATTTATAAGTACATGTCATCTAGTTAATATTTGTTTATCCCATAAATAAAAATTACATTTCTTGAAAAACTATTTCACAGAATGATTTGGGTGAAGGTTTTTAAACTAAAATATTTACACTTATGTGTATTGAATTTATTATTTAGAAATAAAAGATAAAATTATAATAATTAATATTATTTAATTATTTAAATATATATTTTTGGTTAAAATTTTTAGTCAAAAAACAACAAATAATTAACATAGTTATGTTTAAAATGAGGTTTTGTGAATGACATGTCCTTATTTCAGAATAAAATTTCCATAAAAATAGAATTTATATCTTATTTATTTGTTTTAATATTTATAATCATTATGACCAATATATCTATTAATAATTATTTCATTTTATTCATATACAATAAATTACCTTGGTGAAAATACTAGTTACTATGGTGGAAACTAAAATTTTCAAATTTCGTAAACATTGATGAAAAGTAAATGACTTGTTTAATACATCTTTATTTTTATATGGTGTAGGTTTTTATGGACCATTAACTCCGATATCCATTATTTATAAATTTTTTAGGAACATGGGCTGAGAGTGATTCCCATTATTGAATGGTGTTGGGTATTAAAAAGGGTAGTTATTCTAAATTACAAAATTAATTCCTACTCTTCACTTATTCACACAAAGAAATCCATTTTTCTCACCAAAACCTACCAAAATATATCCTATTAATCCTTATAAACATTATATAACTGATTTTACTTTTAGAATACTGACTCATTGGACCTTTATAATATATATATAAAATAGATTCCTCTAAGGGTAGGCAATGGTCCTAACAACGATATTTCTTTTTCATTCTTCCTTATGTCTTAAAAATTCAAAAAGAATGAAATGTATATATAATATAAAATAATGTGTTATTATGTTTATGGAATAATATTTTTCTCTCTCATTCACTAACAAATGGGAAACAAATCCATCACTCGTTTTTTTGCAGGACTACCTCCTCACACACATATGTAATTTTTTATACCATCACTGACTCACATAGATAGTGATAATGGTGGTAATGATTAATTTATATGATAAATATATAAAAATATAAATACTTTAAAATTATTATATAATCCACATACATACCCATTCAACAATTGAGGTAATGATATCATCACTCGATCACACGTACAACCAACTGTCTCTACAAGGTGATGAGATTCCTATTCCAAGTCCAAATTTAAATATTAGTAATAAAAATATAAATAATTAGTAGATATGAAATTTATAATTATATTATAATTTTGGATATGATTTATCTATATCCCATTCACCCAAAACATAATTTTAATGACAAAGGACAAATTATTGAACAAGATAATTAACACGCAAAAAAATCGTAATATTAAAATATTATTAATGAATTATTGGAATGATATTATAAAAGGAAAATATGTGATATTTTAAATCTAAATATGGTTTTTTAATGTTTAATAACTTTATTAAAACAACTATACATGAATTTAAACCACATCCAAATAAAAGGAAGTCTGACGTATGGGACGTCACCTCAATTTCCATTCTACTAAGTCATATTTGTTAATATGAACCTAATATATTTAATTTGGTTTATATACTACCAATTTTATGTATTTACCATGAGTAATAATTTATTCATTATGGTTCATTTTATAATTCATGTTAATCCTTAAATTGTTACAATTAAAATGTAGCCCAAGTGGTAGGAAAATATTTTACAATCTGACTTTCTTTTGGTATTTATTTTACTTGTTAGAAGGAATCGTATAATTTATACTTCATAATATCGAATAATTTTTAAATTAAATATATATTTATTTATTTTACATATATTGATTTAGACATTACTCTTATTTTAACATGAATCTATAAAATAAATGCTTAAATGAAATTTTGATTCTATTTTCCTTTAAGTTAGATATATATTTCTACAATGTCCATGTTTTTCAAAATTGTTTTAAAAATACCTTTTGTTTATTAAGATGATTTATGAAGTAAATTATAATATATAAAATATATCATAACCCACCTTCCAATATATGTTTTTGAATTCATAAACAATACATGTACTACTTTGATGATGATAATTGTGACTTTAAATTTTTTTCTTCGAATATATATGTGATCAAACTCAAAGCACAGATCACTTAAATTATTGAGAACCATTCAGTTTTAGAGTTTTAAACAATTAGAGAGAAATCCAAAATAAATAATTCTAATTTCATTAAATGTGAATTTCTCCCATTTAACCCAGTTTTTCTCATTTTGCATTAAGTTAGAATCATCCTCCATATGAAATCTCTTATAGATATAATTTATTCATCATCACTATTTATATCCTAGATTTAGGGAAAAAATAATGGGAGATTAAATGTTTAATATGGGAAAACAATAGAATTAATAATAGAATTTCATTAATGATCATAAGTAGAGGATAAGGTTACAAGGACTTAATAAATGTGAATGAGTATTGAATATGAATTTTCATACCCATAAATACATATATTATTAAAAATTAAAACATTGAAAAAATATTTTACAAATATTAATAAGAAAAAATAATCATGCTCTATGTGATATCAATCATTATAAAGTTAAACATCATAATCACTTGTAAATCATAAATAAAACATTTCCGTATATTGAGGAATAATATCATAGAACCCTTATAGAACCCTTATAGAACACTTATAATTAGAATATCCATATAGATGAATTTTTATATAAATCTCAGCATAAAATAATCATTACTCAATTCATTGGGGTTAAATCTTATTGCAACCATCGTATTTTCAATACGAGTCTCACCTAATGCAATCTAGCCACAATCATCATATACAATGTCCAAGAACCACAATATGAATTGAGTAAATAGATATGTAAAAAAATATCATAGAAATTGTCATTATTAATTTATAAGTTAATCAACACATGAAAAAGAAATGGGTTTCATGTAAATATATTTGAAACATGATTAACTAGTGGAAAAGTAATGGGTTCCATAATAACCTCTCTAAAATAATCTTAATACATCCTAAAAAAGAAAAAGGAAAATATTAATATAATATATACTCATTTTAATAATAATTAAGGGTTTTTTATCATTTATGAATAATAATACCATTAAACAATAATTAATGTTTTTTTAAGAATGCATTCTTTTTATTTTTTTAAATTCCTTTTTAAAAAATAATTCATTTTTAAAATCATTTTCATTGAAAGAAATTTTTTTAAAAAAATATCTCTAGAATTTTTGGAAAACAATTTCATTAAAAATTACCCCAATAAATTATAAATGAATCTTTAATTATATGAATTTCATGATGGATTATAAATACATTCATCCCATACATGTTAAATGAAAAATCAATTGACTAAAAAATTTATGAAAAGTTCCTTAATCAGAAAATGATAATAATATTACATTGAGAGAAAATAAAAAATAATAATTTGATAAAAAAATCTTTAACAAATCATTTGAAATGGTAAAAAAAATATTAATATTTTTTTACAAACAATTCTTCTTAGGGAAAACAAATTTCAAAATAAAGAGAGAAATGAAGATGGGTTTTTGTAATGATAAAATCTAAAACATTTTAAGTACCAAATGGTTGAAAAATAGAAAAGTTACATGAAAATATCATGAATAATAAAAGAATAAGATATTTCATTATAATTATAAGATTACTCTATCGAATAAATAATCATACACAATTCTGATAAATGATGATATTATAACAAAAGACACATTCCACTTTTATTAAAGAGATTCAAAATACCCAAAAAAACATAAAATTAAATGAAAAAATGAATATAATGAAAAAATTAGATGATTAATTATATGAAACTTCAAATGGGTAATATATAAACCTTATAAATGAATAATTTTATATAACATAACAAATATATTGAATATGGAAAATTGTTTCAAAAATCCCATATTGATTTGGTTACATTTTAATAGTAAACTCCATGAAAGTGATATCATAAAATAAATATTTAAATCCTAATAAAATTAATTATAATAATAAAAATAATAAAATAATGGGTATTATTTACACCAAATAAATGTGGATAATGTAGCATATATCTCACATAAATAAATGGGAGATGATAAAACCCTTAGCATGAGTCTCACAAGTCACCTGTGAAATTATCTTCCACAATAAAAAATATTATAATTATTAAATATATTGAGAAATTTTTTGGAGTTTATTATTAGTTTTATTTAAATTATTATCATTTTATATACATTTACTTAATCGATTATGTTTACCTCAATCCTTTTTTACATAATCGACATGTGTGTCAAAAACAACATAAGAATGTTGAATATGGTCAAATAGTTAATTATTTCAAAATATCAAGATTAATAATAATTAAATAATTATCAAATTTATACATAAAACATAATTTTAAAACCTATAATGAATTATGGTTATGAAAAATCAACAAACATTATGATCATTGAGATAGTTGGTTATACGCACGCATAATTAGAATTACTATTTTTCAATGATCATTACAAAAGGATGTTCTATAATATTTCATCTCTAAAAAGTGATATTAATATCATAAATAAAATAAAATAAAATTATATACACTTATATATGTCATTAATGTTATGTGGTGATGGTAAAAAGAATATGATTTCCTTAGGGAGGCAATAGTCCACATGTCCATGAACGATGTTGTAATTGTTTTTAATTGAGTGAGATTTTAAAAATAAAATTATATATTATATTAAAATAATGATTAACAATTAACTAATATTATACATATTCAATTAATATATCATATAATTATTATTATTACCCTTATTACCTTCAATGTAGCTCATTTGTGAAGAATGAATTACATCGATTTGTGAGGTGTAGTCCACCGTACACATGTGCGACGACATCATATCCCCTATGGTGTGGAACTTAAAATGATATATATTATATAATAGATAAATAAGTAAAAAAATATTATATATATCCTATTATAAATTAACATACATCACTATATCCATCCATGAGTGGCAGTGATCGAAAAATGAATGACATCATTTCAAAAAGTGTTCGTCCACCCATATAGAGAGAGGATGATTTAGTAACACATTTCATAGAAGTGTGTCTGATTTTAGGCCATAAATATAACATAAAAATATATTAATATCATTAATACACTAAAATTATTATATTATTATTGTATATGAAAACTTATTGGAGTGGAGAAATATGTAAAACAAAAGTTCTCATTGATGGACATTACCTATTCTTCAGGTAACTTCTTTTGATATGAACAAAAGTCCATCATTGTTTAGATTATTGAATAAATTAAGGATTATATGATTAGAGGATTTACAATGATTCATGATTAAGGAGGGGACTGTATGAGACAAATAGATTTACAAGTGTGATGGAGTGGACGACGTGAGTTCTATTTTATAGATGAGGAGTTGCATTCTTGAAAATAATCAAAATTATTTAATATTCGGAATTGAATATTACACAATGTGGTAGAAAATTAAAAAATAATGGGTTTTATGGATTATTTGGTTGATCCAAACCTCCAAAAAAATGAAAAGCATGTTTAAAACATCTTGTGAGTTAAATTCAATGTTTGATTATTTTTACCATTTTGGTTTTTTAATACGGTAACTCATTTTCTAACCAAAAGAATTTATCATTTAAGACTAAATTAAATTGATCATTTCTAGATAAATTATACCCAATAATACTAAATAAAAAATCAAATATTTCAAATAAAACCTATATTTTTGTTTATTATTTATTTTAACAAAATCACATGATCGTGTAAAATATACATTTAAAACATTACTGCACTAATAGTGTCATTTTTAAATAGGGGCTATTTTAGTCCTTATAAAAGGGAAATTGGTAAACCAATGTAAACTATTTTATATTTATTTTCATCAAAAAATAAATTAGATGAATATAGTATTTTTAATAACTTTAAACCATTTATAAAAATAAATTTTACAAAAAAATAATGTGAATTTTGAAATTATTAATTTAAGATTAATATAAAAAATAAATAAAATGATTGAATTTTAATGAATTAAGTTAAAAATTTGTAACATCCCATATTCATGTAAAAAATAATAGAATACAATGATTCATTCAATTTACTTCACTTAAAAAATTTTGAATAACATTTGTTTTATTTAGTTTCTCACTAAATAATTACCCCTAAGCATTATATATAATATTTCATATCTTAAAATTAAAGAAATTTTATTTTTGAAAAAATAAATTTATATTTAAAATAAAATTTTATAATAAACCCAATGTTTTATTTTTTCTTATACCCAAACATTATAGATATTAAAAGGAATAAAGATATATTTTTAATATTTTTCATAAATTATTATATGTGTAATCATAAAATAAAAGTGGAAAGTAAATTACATATATTATATAATTTTATTATAATTGTCAAAATAAATTCATTAAATAAAATTTAGATAATATTTTATCTCATTTTCACTCTTATAATACATGTTTAACCAACAGTAATCTCATTTTTACATTAATCATGGTAATTAATCTTTATACATTCATTTTTAATTTTGTTCAAAAATGAATTTGGCCTTATCATAAATTATAAATTATTCTAATTCCAAATATGAAATCCATTTTTCCATATTAAATTCAAAAATGTGGCAACAATTATTTTAAAATTAATCCTTCATAATTAGTGAGATAATCAGTTTATATGAAATGTTTTTTTAAAAAAATTATTATTTATTAGATATATGAAAAATAATAATAAATTTTTGAAAAATAAAATTATATTTAAAGATTCATATTATATAAATTTAATATTAAGACTATTTAATTAGAGATTATTTTAATTAATTAAAATATAGAATCATTAAAAATTTGAAAACTATTCTTATAAAAACCCCATTTTTAAACCACAAAACAAAAATATACTAAAAACCAATATAAAATAAGTTAAAATTAGTTAATTAGATTAAATATAACATAGCTTACATGAAATCATATTAAAAACATATCAGTACTATTGAATTACATAATTTATTAAAAAGAAAATCTTTTTTAAAAATATTAATTGATTAATATTCGAAAAAAATCAACAGTTTTAAAAAACTGAAAAAATATCCCACACATATTATTTTGAAATCAAAATTATCATAATGATGTTATTTTAACCAAATAAGTTTTTTTTTATAAATTTCAAAAATTATTTTTATGATAATTTCTTCATAAAAAATATGGAAACATATTTTTAAAAAAATATAGTTTTAAGCATAAAATTTTATTTATTTTTATCTCATGTCTTGAACACACATGGTATGAATGTTAAAAATTATTTTTTATATATAATATATAAATTTCAATAGTATGATATAAAAATTGTGGGTTTTTTAATTTAATAGTATAAAATACACAAGGGCACTTGAAAATATTTTTCTAGAAAATTAATTATTACTTATTTTAAAATGGTATTATTTTAATTTATAATTTATTCATCACCAAAGAATATTTTAAAACTATATATTCATCATTATATTTATTTTTTTCACTTCTTCCATTAAAATTTTATTTTAATATTTTAATTTATATAATTTTTTTATGTTGGATGTTTGATGTTGAAAATGTTATCGAATAGAAAATTTCAAGGATGCATTTACTAAAAACTATAAAAGAGATAAAAAAAATATTTAAAAAGAAAAATATAGTATTGTATTGGGGAGTTACATTCTCATATTAGGTCAATGTTTCATTTCCATTACTGTATCTACAAAATGATGTCATCTTTGAAAAGCTTAGTGGTTTACATCCTACCCCATTTAATAAATTGTGTCCCCACAATTTAAACTTTTTCTTAGTAAATAATTATTGAATATTTGAAAAAACATTTATTTTTGTACACCTAAATCGTAAAAGGGTTAAAATTATTCTATTATTAAGAGATAAATGGAAGTACAATGGTCATATGAAAGAATTCAGTACTAGGTTTCCAAATATGAGAACATATTTGGGATTAGAATATTTTCTTAAATAATTATATATAGTTATTTAGTTAAATGATCATAAGAATTTGAATGATCAATGGAATTTTAAGGTCCTAAAAAACAATAAATATGTGATTATAAAAAACCCATTGATTCATCATAATTGAAGGCACTTGAATAATAATTTTTTTATTATATTTTTCATGGTGATTCAAAATTAATTCACCTTATAGATAGAAAAATAGTTAAATATACATTCTTATCAAGTATAATAGAATAATTTAATAAATTTCAAAGGGAAATAAATTTTTTTCTCAAAACTATTTGTGTTGAGGATGATTTCTTCATTCCTGACACAATAAAATAATGATTAAAAGACAACATATCCCTAAAATGTCGAAATAATATATATTCCTTCTCTTTTTAAAAATTACCAAAAATACAAATTGGTTATCACCTGGTAAGATAATTCAAAAAATGAATAAACCTTTATATGATACCATAATCATCAAAACCCAAAAGAAATACGAAAAGTTGATAATAAATCATTCAATTACTATATTTCACAAATAACATAAAAATTAATGAGTTTATTAACATTAAAAGTTATCTCATACTTGTTTTATTTAAAGCCTAAAAATATAGAGTTTATTTTTTAATGTGACATTTATCACTTAGTCACTAAATAACCTTTCAATCAAGTGGTTATATATATAATAAAACATGTCTTTTCATTATCCAGGATCATATAAACCCTTAATGTTATAAATACATTAAATATAATTTCTATAAAATTTAAATACATACTACATGATAAACCATAGGTTCATAAGTACTTTAATTCATTTAAATCATCTCCTCAAATGTCATTAACACTAGTGCAGAAAATGTTATTTACGTCGGTTATTTTTCATTTTTTACTTCGGTTTTTACCCGATGTTAATATGAATGAAGTTATAAATAATGTTTTTTACGTCGGTTATTTAAAAACCGACGTAATAAGCATAACATCGCGGTGTTTATCACTTCGGTTAATTAATAACCAACGTGCAAAAATGAGGGGGGTTTATGACGTCGGTTATTATATAACTGTCGTGATAAACTGGGGGGTGTTTATCACGTCGGTTATATAATAACCGACCTGATAAACCCATGTGGGGGATGCTTATCACATCGGTTATTTAATAACCGACGTGATAAAACCCTGGGAAATTGTTTATCATGTCGGTTATATAATAACCGACATGCTAAACCATTCTAGGGGGGGTTAATCATGTCAGTTATTAAATAATCGACATGATAAACCCTTACCAATTCCTTTATCACGTCATTTGTCAAACAACCGACGTGATAAACAATTTCCCAGGCCTTTTATCACATCGGTTATTTAATAACCGACGCGATAAAAAATTTCCCAGGCATTTTATCACGTCCTTTATTAAATAACCGATGTGATAAACCATTCCACATGTGTTTATCACGTCAGTTATTCAAAAAACAGACTCGATAAACCCTTCCTGATTCCTTTATCACGTTAGTTATAAAATAACCGATGTTGAAGACAATTTTTTAAAAAAAATCGAATACAGTCCTCTGCTCTCCCCAGAAAAAACCAGAAACCAAATCAATAATTTTTACGAAAAAAACAGAAGTAGATCAAGAAAATAACTAAAGCCAAATTAAGCATTTACATTGATAACATTTAAAACATACCCCACCGGACAGCCCTCCCACCACCCCCTGAACAGCACACCCTCACCCAACTTGACAGCCCCCACCACAACCCTGGACTACCCCTTGACCCCATAGACAGCCCCCAACACCCTGGGACAACCCCCCCACCCTCATGTATACCCCCCACACCCTAGACATCCCTCCCCCCCCCCACCCTCATGTATACCACCCACCCCATGGAAAACACTCCCACACCCATGAACATCCCTCCCACACCCCTGAAACAGACCAAAAAGTTACCAAAAACAAACTAGATCCCCCTCACCCCACTAGGTTTCCCCCACCACACCCCTGGACACTCCCCCCCCCCCCCCCCCACACCCATGGACATCACCAGCACCCCCTAGACATCCCCCACCCTCCTATAGGCCCCCCAGCCCCTGGACAATACTCCCACATCCCTGTACATCCCTCCCACACCCTTGAAACAGACCAAAAAGTTTCCAAAAACAGACTAGAACCCCCTCAACCCACTAGACAGCCCCCACCACATGCATGGACTACCCCCATCCCCATGGACACATTGGACCCCCCCCCCCCCCCCTCCCCACTGGACAGGCCCCCCACCCCTGGAAACCCCCCTCACCCTACAGGACACCTCCACACCCCTGGACACCCCCTGGACAACCTCCCACTCCCCTGGACAGCCCTTCCACCATCCTGGAAACACTCCCACCCCTGGACTTCACCCCCACTCTCATGGACACTCAACCCCCCCCACCCCCACCCCACCGGACAGCCCTCCCAGACCCCTGAACACCCCCCACCCCACTTAACACCCCCATCCTTAAACCCCCCCCCCCCAGACCAGAATCCATACCATAAAAACCATCATAAGTAGACCAAGACAAGAAGTAGAGAAAAATTAAAAATTCACATATATAACATTCAAAACATGCACTGTCAACTTAAAAAAAATTAAATCCAACCTAAACGACTACCAAATACACAATTACAATGAAAATATTCAAAATTACATTTTACATTACAAACAACTAAAATTCAATCAAACCTATAAAATAATTTGGTCACTCCACTTGTAATTGTTTGATGTATTCATCAGTATAGGGTTGAGGGTCATCAAAAAGATAAAAATGAAAAGGAAATTAGTTAAATTGTATAATAAATAAATCAAATTGAAATATTATGGCAATGTTTAAGAGGAAATCTTACCAGGTTAAAATTCACAATTGTCCCAGTAGTTATTATTTCATAAATAAATCATAACATATAATATCCGCATTCGATGACACCTTGTTTTTCATGACAATTCTGTTTGATTGAGTGTAAATTCAATATATTATTTTTATGTAATAAATCAAAAAGTAGAAATTATAAATGGATATTTACCTTCGCATTTAAATATTTGATCTTTGCACTCATTTTCTTTGTGTTTTTTCGAAAGTAGACCCATGCCCTATTAGAAAATAATACGAATGGGGTAAATTTTAAATTCATTATAATATATAAAACTATTGAGAAATTGAAACTTAATTTTCCAATATATTCTTAAAACTTTCCCAAACATCATCATGGACAGATCATATCCAATAAAGTGTTTTCTCCCTTGGGCAAAAAACCCCTAACATCCAATGATCACTGATAAAAGGAAATTTAAGGTTAGTGGTTTTTTATGTTAAAAGATAATGAACTCTTTGAGAGAGATGTTTTTTATACCTATCACAAAAATTCATCATCCAACATTGTGTGAATATATTATTTTCAAGTCTTTCAGTAATATAAAGCATTCTTTGTTCCTCATCCAATGCACATGCTTGAGGGGAAATCAATTGCGGGTCCATGAATCCATATACATCTGTCATCTCATTCCTCTCACAAATTTTATAAATATATACCTAATACAAAACATACATAAGTATACATTTTTAATAAATATAATGCAGGGAAAAGGTGTTAATACTTACATGGAAAAAAAATTACCACGTTGATGCCAAACTTACCTCTAGTAACAAGCTTCATGATATCAGTTTTCATAATCCCCATAGTTATTGCACGTCCAAAAACATGATCTTCCATTGGAAACTCATAATGACCCGCCAACAAATTTGAATATCTTGACAATCTGTCAAGACTACTAGAATCTGTATCTGATGTCATATCCATTTGTCTTTGTTGTTGTCTATACATTATTTATTTAACTTTGAGGTATTCCTAAAAAAATAAATAGAAAAATATATTAGTTTTCAAATGATAAAATAACTTTAATAAAAAAATAAAATAAATGATATAACATTCATACCTCTATGATAATGAGTCGAAGAAGTCTAGATGGCCAAATTAAAAAATGGTCGATACTATGTCAAACTGTCATCACCTCATCTATAGGTAATGGTACTTGAGTTGATCTATCTATAATATCCTATACAGTGACCCTCTGATTCTCTACCTCTAATTGTTGATGATGAACGGTATCTCCTATACAATATACCAACCCATATGCAACTATATGATGTTGAGGATCATCAACATACAACTCGCAATAAGTAGGAAGCTGCAGTGGAGGAGTAGGATAAAAAATGGGGCTCGCAGGCTGAGGTGGGGGAGTGGGAGCTACTGGCGGATGTGGAGGATAAATAATGGGGTCTGTAGGGGGAGGTGGAGGAGTGGGAGTTGCAGTCTGAAATTGACTTTGTATGTCTGCAAACATAGACTGTACCAACGCTCTAATCTTTTCCTCCATCATCGCATTAATATTATGAACTTTAGCCTCCAAGTATTTCATTTTTTTATAAACCCCCTCAATGTTATAAGTTGAAGAACATGCCAACACTTTTCTTACCGATACACCTACCAAATATCATCTTACACAACCAGGATGTTCGGGCTTTCCCAATGTTACAGATAAAATATCTTGCCTCCAAGTAGCTGTAAATTCCCCATGTGAACTCTTCTCCTCAAGAGAGTCCTGTATTAATTAATTGAACATTTCTGTAATGATTGAAATTATATTAAGAAAATAGTTAACTTAAATAAATAAAATAGATATCTTGCAATCCTCTCAACTACGATTCTCGATTCTTACGAAAGATATTGCCCTTTTTCCCATCTGATATCTCTTCCACTTTTCATGTCTAGATAGAGGGGATGGAGGGGCCACCTCTCTAGAGCTTGAAGACTCAGCTCTTAGTTATTGAAATTTTTCCGCCATCATTGGTTCTTCCAAAAATGCATACCCTCCCTGAGATAAACTATGAGGGTATACATTTTTTTATTGGATCTTCTGATGATAATTCCTTGTTTTCTATAAATTAAGCATAAGAAATCATTAAAAAAACATTAATAAGATCATTTATATAAGAATTGTTATAAATGATTACATTGCCCTTACCAAAAATGACTCTTTTCTTATACTTTCAAAAAATGTCTCCATGTGTCATGATCTATAAAAGGATATATACGACATGGATTGTCATGAGTCATATGACCATAAATGAAATCAGATGAGAGGGTTGATTTGAAATCCCTCCATCTCCTGGCAGCTAGCGATAAGCATTTCTTCATGACTCCTCCAATGTCCGGAATATCAAATGTCATATGATAAAGAAGAGGTTAAACATATTATATATACTATAAACATTTTAAGAATAGTTAAAGAATAGAAAAAATATCTTACCAAAATCGTCTCCACAACTGAGAGATTATCGATTTATCCGCACTTCTCCAGTCATCATACAGAATGCTTACTTTTCTCTTATCCTGAGTTGATACAAAACTCTTAAAATCATTTGTATTTGGACCCCTAGGAATATCATCATCATCAAACTCAACGAGTATCCTCTGATCCTGCGTACGGGCAAGTGCTAATGTTGGTAAATGTGTGCACCCACATTTACCAACCTTTGAACTCTTTGTCGTAATAGAAGCACATGAGGAAGATTGGGGAACCTCAAGAGGACCATGTGAATGTTCCTCCCCAGAAGTATGGCCAATATGCTCATCTCCATAATCATGTGGTTGATCAACTGAATGATCTCTCATTATCCTGAAAATCAAAAAACAAACATTAGTTCACAAATATACAAATTCAAATATTTTAATACTACTGTAATCAGAAAATAGAAAAGTGTACTAAGTTACATAATAGTAAACATTGTTAATATGGTAGCATGTTAAAGAATGGTAAAGATGGTCAAGATGGTCAAGATGGTAAATATGGTAAACATGGTAAACATGGTAAACCTATTAAACATGGTAAAGTAATTGTCACTGAACAAAAATAATAGATATATAATTCATGTAATGGTAAACATGATAAAGTAAACTAAACAAACTTAAAGAAAACAAAAACTTATACTTACTTTGATTTAATACATGTTTTAATAAAGAAAAAACTAACAATAGCTAACATTTTATGAAAAAACTAAATGTAAACAAGAAATAAACATATGTTAACTGTAATTTTAGGAATGTACAAATGGATTTTTTTTTCGAAATTATTTCATCATGATCATTCCTTATGGCACAAACCATGTCTTCAACATGGTCATCATTATGTTCTGTTAATCTTTCAATGGAAGTAGTGATTTCACATAAATCAGCATCTTCATCAAGTTCATCCTCACCAAAATATTGTTTTTCCCTTGTAAAACAACATCCCACTACATATCTGGTTGATCAACTACATAGAAAATTTGTTTTTCATGTTTTTCCATTATAAAATAATTAGTTGTGTCTTCCAATCTATTCATATTAACAAGTGTCATTCTAAATTCATCGGGTCTAACACTGTTGTTACCGATAAACCATTTACAGTTAAAAATGGGAACTTTAATTTTAAAGTAATCAACCTAACATATGTCTTAAATCACTCTATAATATGCACTTGATGCAGGAATTGGGTTGTTGTCCTTAGCACTCGAAAAATGCATTGCTTCTATAAACACCAATACACCACTATTCTGAACTGCACTTCTGTTGTCCTGAGATTTCGTATGAAATGTATAGCCATTAATGTCATAACTGGACTACATTATCACATTTAAACATGGACCACCCACTATCCATTTTAATTTCTCTGATACATCTGATCTACCAAGCAAGGTCTTTTTAAACCATGACAAAAAAGTTTTGTTGTGCTCATTCAAAATCCACATTTCTTTCTACTTTAGATGACATTGTTTCAACTCATTAATATTCAATGTGATATACGGTTGAGCATCAGCTACGTTATTCGAGATGTATGATTCTAACTTCTTCATCTGTTCAGATGATAATGATTTGACTTTCATTCCATGAATCCCCTTTCCCTCATTATTAACTCGTTCATGGAGAGATGGAGGCAAACCTATGTGTTGTGCCACAGCCATATAGCTCGTACAAAACTCTGCTACCTCCTCAGATATATACTTTTCTATAATGGAGGCTTCAGGTCGATATGGATTCTTAACATACCCCTTTAATATTTTCATATACCTTTCAGAAGGATACATCCAACGAAGATATACAGGTCCACAACGCTTTATTTCTCGTGCCAGATGAGTCATTAAATGCACCATTATATCAAAACAAGTTGGAGGAAAATAAATTTCCAATTGACAAAGTATAAAAATTTCATCCTTTTCTAAAATGTTCAAAGCATTCACATCAATCGCCTTGTTACAAATTGAATTGAAAAAATAACAGAACTTCATTATAGTCTTTCTGACATGGATGGGCAATATTCCACACAATGAAACTGGTAGAATTTGTTGCATCATGACATGACAATCATGTGATTTCATACCTATCAACTTCAAGTCCTTCAATGAAACAAAAATTTTTACATTTGAAGAATAACCTTGAGGTACTTTGATATCATGAAGACACTGAAAAAATCTAATTTTCTCCCTCTTCAATAATGTATGACAAGCCGGGGTAAGAAATATTCATCTTCCTTTAGGAGTGGGATCTAACTACAAACGTACTCCCATTGATAGTAAGTCTAATCTTGCATTCAACCCATCTTTTGTCATTACTTTAATATCTAACAATGTTCCAATCAAACAATCACATATATTCTTCTCTACGTGCATGAAATCAATATTAAGTTTAACTTCTTGATACCTCCAATATGGTAGCTCAAAAAATATTGACATTTTCTTCCAAATATGTCTATCATTACCATATTTTTGTGAATTTCCCAATGATACATCAAGGTTTTTCACCCTCTCAAAATACATATCAGGAGATAAAGGTTTTAGAGCAGTATCAAATTCTTGTGAGCCATTGAATGCCTTTTTAAGTCTTATATAAGGGTGATCCATAGGCAAAAACTTTCGATGACCCATGTAAAATGTTTTCCTCCCATGAAGAAATTGACAATATGACATCTATTGTTTGCAAATTGGACATGCTTTATGCCCTTTAACACTGTATCCAGACAAATTTCCATACGCTAGGAAGTCATTTATAGTGAACAGAAGCACTGAATGCAGTTGAAAATATTCCATTTTATAAGAATCATAAACCCTAATACCATCTGCCCATAACAGTTTCAAATCATCAATCAACGGTGACAGGTAAACATCAATATTGTTTTCGGGTTGCTTTGGACCAGAGATCATTATACTCAACATGTCATATTTGCACTTCATACAAACTTCAGGGGAGAGGATGTAAATTACCTATAAAACCGGACCGGAACTATGTGTGCTACTGAGGGTTTGGTATGGATTCATTACATCTGTGCACAACCCTAGTATTAGATTTATAATTTCATTTCCAAATGTAGAATACTGCTCATCAATTTTCTTCCATTGTGGACAATCAGCTGGATGGCCTATTTTTCCATCACATACCCACTCATCAGCATTCCATCTTAACCTGTTCTCGTCATGTGAATTAGAAAATAAACATTTGAAATGATGAATTATAGGAAGATACCAAAATACCTTTGATGGGATATTTGTAATCTCTACATCAGCCTATGATTTTTCTTTGACCTTATACCATGATGTCCCACATTAAGGACACTCTGACAGAAATTCATATTCCTTCCCATATATAATGCAGTCATTCAGACAGGAATGTATTTTATTGTATCCCAATCCCATTGGGAATAATATTTTCTTGCCCTTATAATGTGAATCTAGAATATCGTTATCTTTTGGAAGAATGTCTTTCATCAATTGTAGTAGCTCTGTAAAACTTCTGTCACTCTATCCATGTTTCGCCATCAGATTAATCAATCGTAACACTGCCAAAAAACTGTAAAATCCATACAACCAGGATATAATGGTTTTTCAGCATCACCATATAGACGTGGAACTATTGATTCTATCTCAATTTGTTCTGCTACAATATCATGAATCATTTCTTCAATTCCATCGGAGTTACCATCTTGTGAATAATCATAATCAGTGAAATTCCATCCAGTTTCCCCATGCCAAATCCAAGGGTTGTAACTCGGATTAAAACCATAACATATCAGATGATCTTTTATCTCTCTACTTTTCAACTTCTTCATATTCAAACATTTCAGGTATGGATAGAAAAAAATGTCACTACTTGGAACATTTCATTTAGAAAATTCTAAAAAGGCTTCAACACCTTCCTCATATTCATTTCTCATTCGATGTTCCATAATCCAAATTCGACTCATTATTACCTATAACAAATATCAAAATTATATATATTTTTAAGATAAGAAAAATATATGTTTATATGTAAAAAATCATAATTGGAAAGTAAAAAAAAATTGAAATATAAAACAAATCTATGTGTATTTAAAAAAATATGCTTGAATATTATTTTAAAAACAAAATATAGTTAGATATAATAGTTTTAAATTCCATTGAATCAAAGAAAACCATGGGGCCTATAATTGTTGATAGAAAATTGGAGAAAATGGAGTAAACCTGAGAATCAAATAAAATTTAAAATAAAAACTCAGATGGAGAAAATCACAATGTAAAGCCAATCATCACGACACAATCATCCTGTCATAATCTCAGAAACCACGATGCAATAGTCAATCACAACTGACACTTATCCCCCCCTGGACACCCCCTGGACACCACCACCCCCTTGAACAGCCCCCCCCCCCCCCCCCATCCCCTGGACACCACCCCACCCCCTTAGACACCCCATAGACACCACCACACCCTTGGACATCCCCCACCCCTCCTGGACACCCTCACCCCCTGGATAGCCCCCACCCCTCTAGACATAACCCCCACCCCTCATGGACACCACCCCCACCCCTACCCACTTGGACACCCCCTGGACAGCCCCCACCCCTCTAGACAGCACCACCCACCCCTCATGGACACCACCCCCACCCCTACCCCCTAGGACACACCCCTGGACACCCCCCAACCCTCTGGACAGCCCCCCCCCCCCTGGGCAGCCCCCACCTCTCTAGACGGCACCCCCACCCCTCTTGGACACCACCCCCACCCCCTACCCCCTTGGACACCCCACCCCCAGAAATCTCCAACATTCTAGACCGCCCCCACCCCCCGGACAACCCCCCCCCCCCCCAAACCCTCCGGACAGGGCCCCACCCCCTTGTACATCCCCCCCCCCCACCCACCCACCCCCCTGGACACCCCCCAACCCTCTGGACAGCCCCCCCCCCCCCCCCCACACCCCCTGAACGGCCCCCACCACTCTAGACAGTACCCCCCCCCCCACCCCTCCTGGACACCACCCCCACCCCCACCCCCACCCCCTTGGACACCCCCCTGGATGGCCCCCCACCCCTCTAGACAGCACCCCCAACCCCTCCTGGACACCACTCCCCACCCCTACCCCATTGGACACCCCACCCCCCCCCCCCCACCCCCTGGATAGCCCCTACCCCTCTAGACAGCACCCCTCCTAGACACCACCCCCACCCCCTACCGCCTTGGACACCCCCCAACCCTCTAGACACCCCCCCCCCCCCCGGACAAACCCCCAAACCCTCTAAACTGGCCCCCACCCACTTGGGCAGCCCCCACCCACCCACCCCCTTGGACACCCCCCTCGACACCCCCAACCCTCTGGACAGCACCCCCACCCAATGGACAGCCCCCCGCCCCTCTAGATAGCACCCCCACCCCTCCTGGACAGCACCCCCACCCCCTACCCCCTTGGACACCCCCCTGGACACCCCCCAACCCTCTGGATATCCCCCCACCCCCTGGAAAACCCCCCAAACCCTCAGGAAAGGCCCCCACCCCCTTTGACAGCCACCCCCCCACCCACTCACCCCCTTGGACAGCCCCCACCCTCTTCGACACCCCCCCCCCCGGACCCCCCCCCCCACACACACCCCTGGAATGCCCCCCCCCCCCACCTCCATGGACACCCTGGATAACCCCCAACCCCATGGACATCCACCAACCCTCTTGAACACCCCCCAGAACATTGTGATTTTAACCTCAAGCTACTAGTTTTGGCATAACTAGATATTTTAACCTCAAGCTACTAGTTTTGGTATCATGCCATTATTCAAAATGAGAACCATGAATTGTACCTCCTGCTAGTCTAAAATACTCTATTGTGCAGTGATTCGGGTTTTAATAGCATATGCATATTTATAATAGTCCATGAAAATAAGCGACGTAAATAGATTATGGAACAACAAAAAGTGACACCCAAAATAGAAAATACCAAGGATCCAAAAAAAACATTCCACCCTGAAAAACCATATATACTTATAAAATAAATCACACTGGTACATAGAATGGGTGTATCACAATGGTTTATATATAAATTGCAGTAATATAGGTGAATGAGATCATTAGTTGTCAATGACAACAAAAATTACCATCAATGTTGGGCATTCACAAAACAAAAACAAACGAAATAGAAGTATGTGAGGATTACGTGAATATTAAGAGTCAATCTAATATATATGGGGGTAATAAATAAGATTATGATGGAAAAACAATGTAAGAGGGTTCAAAATCGAAGAATCTTACCTAGTTTAAACAAAAAAAATCGCAAAATGTAAATATAGACTATCTGGGAAAAAATGAACAAAATAAAGTCGCAGGGGGATTACCTGAGTGTTCCGAGTTGAGATGATAGATCCGAGGAGAGTAAAGATGATAAATGATGATATAAAAATGATTTTAACACAACGAGATCGATGAGTCGATCAGGGTTTTCCACGCGAGAGAGACGATTCGTCGGACTGTCGATCGAAAAATCGTAAATGACAATCCACAGGGCGTTTTAATTTTTAAAATATTTTATAATGTCGGTTTTTTAATAACCAATGTTATAAACTATTTTTATTACATTTATAATGGCGGTTATTATAATAACCGACGTTATAAATATATCAGATAAAACTTTTATTTTACTTCGGTTATTTTATAACTGACGTAAAAAAATCCACTTGTTGGTTTTTTATGTCGGTTATAGAATAACCGACGTAAAAAATACATCAGAAATCATAGTTTTTTACGTCAGTTATAATATAACTAACGTAAAAAATTCTACGGGTTGGGTTGTTACGTCAGTTATCAAATAACCGAAGTCAAAAAGGCCTCAAATGCTGCATTTTAGGTCGGTTATTTTATAACCGACGTAAAAAATTCGTAGATACCTCATTTTTTATGTGGGTTATCAAATAACCGACCAAAAAAACACTATGCTTTGGTTTTTTATGTTGGTTATTTTATAACCGACGTAAAAACAAACGTGGGTGACTTTTAACGTCTATTATTAAAATAACCGACCTTAAAAATTTAGTCTCTACATTTTTTATGCCGGTTATAAAATAAACGATGTAAAAAACCATGTATCACAGATTATCACGTCGTTTATATATAACCGACGTAAAAAATGGTGACATTAAAAACGTTTTCTGCACTAGTGTAATAAATTTATGTTCTCATTTCCTAAAAGGATAATGTAGTTTCAAATAATTTTGTGATATTATCATTATTAAGATTATAAATATATTAATCTGTCTATGAATTTTAAGATAACCTCATATCAAACCACCTACATCCCCAATGTTTTCCAATCCTTTCCTTTTATTCCAACTATAACAGCTAGATCTTTCACTCCCAAATCTATTGTATAAATTGTAAATGACACATTTCTAGCCCTGATACAGATAACTATGACCCATATATTTTCCATACAAATATAACTACATAATAAATAAAATTATAATAATATAAATTCTTGAGGAACATTTAGGTTTAGAGTTTTTTAGAATTTGGACAGACTCCTACATAATAAATTCTAGTTACATTAAATTATCATTTCTCCCATTAAACCAATATTTTATTATTTCAAATTAATTCATAATATTTATTCAAATAAAATACCTTATAGAAATAAGAATTTCAATTAAATTCATTATAACATGAGTAAAGTGAAATATAATATGGTTTCTCTCAAATTCTCAGTTAGGGAAAACAAATGAATTATCAAATTAATGTAATCAGTGATCAAAACAACAGCTTAAGGGTATAAAGGAATAATAATTTTTGAGTAAAATATAATAATTTTCAAACTCAATAATATGTGCATCATTGAACATGAAAACATGAATAATTAATGTTTCAAATGAATAGATTTATTAATAAATAATAATAAACAATGTGATATTAATATTGATCAAATTAAATATCGTAAACTTCTAGGCATAATTGTTAAAACATTCTTTTATCATTGGACATAGTCTTGTACAACCCTTATACTACCCATACAAAACCGTTAAAAACCCCTTAAAATTGTTATACACATATTATTGACATCCAATTTAATTCATCGGGGAACCTAATCATTACGTAATGAATTGGAGTTCTCTCACAGTGAACTGATCGTATAATATATAACGGACTCACCCTATGCTATCAGGGTGAACCCATCTTATATAATTCCCAAGAACCACTTAATAAAAAAATTAAATATATATTTCATAATAATTATCTTAGAAAAAATAATTATACATTTAAAACTTGATCAACTCATGGTAAATAAATGGGTTTCATGTCAATATCATAGAAACATGAATAACCCATAGAACATGAATGGGTTCTATAACAATTTCATTAAAGAATTATTAGTCCATCCCGAGAAAAGAGAACTACAGAATCAATACAAAATATACTAATTTGATTAAGAATAAAATGGTTTTTATCATTGATTAATAGATATACCATTAACATTTCATTAAAACAATTATTGGGGAAGATATTCTTTTTATTTTGAATTTTTTAAAACATAAAACAGTTTGAAAACACTTTATTTGAAAATCGTTTATAAAGTCAAGAATAAAGTGAAGAATATTTACATAAAAATTTAAACATTATAATGATTCTTTAGTGAATTTATTTTCATTATTGTGGTTAAATATGTAACTATCGTACATGTTAAAAACATTCATTTTACAAATGAAAATTGTTTTCAAAAAATGACTTGATCAGAAAATGAAAAAAATATTTCATTTATTTTTTTATAAAAAAAATCAAAATTTTAAAAAGTCCATAACTAAATCATTTTTACATGGTTATAAGAGATTTTGAATATATTTATAGAAAACACTGTTTTCAAATAAAACATATTTATGACTGAAGAGAGAATTGGAGTTGGTTTTTCTTAGAAACACGTTCTCAATCATTTTATATAACAAAGGGTTGAATATGGTAAAATTAACTACAAATATCGTGAATAAACATAGTGAATATGAATTAGATATAATTATAATATTTTAATATTGGAAACATAATCATACACAATTTTTATAAACAATGATATTCTATGAAAAGACAATTACCAATTTTATAGAATTGAATAATAATCCCCAGAAAAATACCCTTACCTAACACAAATAATTTATTTTTATGTATCTAGATTCATGATAAAACATTTAAAAGGTTAATTATATACACATTATAAATGAATATAGGTTTATAACATAAAAAATCTCGAAGAAGGAAAATTGTTGGAAATAATTACTTACTACTTTGAAAAAATAGAAAGTGTAAACCCATGAAATATATATAATAAAATTGATATGTAAATCCCCATATAATTAAGTATAATAATCATAATATAAATTTTTTTAATTATATATATCATATAAAAAATAATTTGTGATTTTGGTTTATATCCTATAGAAATGTAAGTAAGATGAGAAAACCCTTAAAATGATCCAGACATGCTGTGTTTGTCATTATATTCATAATTAATAATTTTTTTAAATTATTTAATTTATTTGGAGTTGTTTTTATTTTTATTATTAGTATTATTTTCCATATTATAATGTTAGATAAAATTACATAATAAATTATTTCTATGTCATATATTTTTACCATATTCGGTTTATGTGTCAAAAAGAACATAGGTAGGTTATTGTGGTAATTATTTAAACATATGTATAGTAAAAATCAGGAAATAATTATATTTTTGATAAATAAATTTTAATTTTTAAACACATCACCAATAACGGTTATAAAAACTGAACTAACATTATGAACATTGAGACGGTTGGTCATACAAACGGATGAGTAACATTTCAGTTTTCCAAAGATCGATATTGAAAGAAGAAATGTAATATTTTATCAGTATATAAAGACAATAATAACAATATTACCATTACATATAATTATATATATATATAATTATTTTAATGTGGTTATGGGAAAAATATTCAAATCTCATCAAGGAGGAAGTAATTCATACGTCCACGAATGAATTTATCTTTTTTTCAGTAACTGAGAAGGTAAAAAATAAAATGCAATATTATATTAAAATAATGATAAATATGTCATATATATCATTAATATTTCATATATATCACATATATTTTTAATATTTACCCTCATTACCTTCCATGTTAAGCGTTATTAAAAAATGGAATCTCTTTTTGAGGAATTAGTCCATTGTAGACGCAAGTGACTTTATCGTATCCAATAAGGTATGGAACATAAAAGGTTCTATATGATATAATGGATCCATATTTATAAATATGTTATAAATATAATATCAAATCTTTAGATCTATCATCATAACAGACAATGGTAGGTGGTAATGGAAAATATAATAAATGTGTTTCGCAAAGTGGTAGTCCATCTTACAAACGAATGAATATTTCAAAACACATTTTATGGAAGTGTGATTTTTTGTAGGTAACCCCATTAACATAAAAAAATATAATTATATGTAATATAATGTGTCTATTATATCATCATTTTATAAGAAAATTTTAATATGTGAGGAAAGAAGTAAAAAAATGATCGTTGATGGACATTAACTCTTCTTCAGGTAACTTCTTTTTGTTGGAACCAAATACCTTCCATAGTTGAATTTATAAAAAACTTATGGACTCTAAGATGATAGGAGATATGTTTATATGTTAATTGTGTATTTTATTCATAATAAAATAGGAATTATATGTATGAATATGTGAAAGTTGTGAGTTCCCTTTAATGTTGAGGAGGTGTGGCACACTCCTAAAAAATAAAAAGTGTACACTATTTGGGGGTCAATGTTACTAATGTGTATCCATAATTGATAATTACTGGTTTTTTGGGAATATATGGTTGATATTCACCACCAAAAAAATAATGAAACACGTTTTTAGTCATTTTTTACATAACTTATATGTTATCCTTTTTTACCATTTAATTATTAAATAGGGTTACTAGTTTTCGAACATAAGTAATTTACCCTCTAGAATAACATAAATTTTCACATATTATATTTTTTAGGTCCAATTATTATAAATATTATATCTAAATTTTGAAATCATAATCCTATGAAGCGATGATAAATTATTCTAATACCAGCGAATGATTATGAAAAATCCAATTTTAACCTTAACTACTTTGACAGATTTTTAATTAATTATGGGTCCAGTCTTTATATTGATTTTAGAAGAAAAATTTATCCTTTATGAAAGAATAATATATATATATATATATATATATATTCATCCAAAAATAACATGGAATATTATATTTTTTCTTATAATTTGAAATTATTTAATAAAATATAATTTTTCATAAAATAACAATAATATCAATTTTGAAATAATTTAAATTCACTGAATTTGAAAAATATAAATATAATATTTTAAGTCAAATATATGTTTTTCACACCTATGTACCATAATATATTTGAATACAAAATGGAATATAATTATTCATTCAATTTCCTTATATATCGTTATTTTTAGTATCATTTATTTTATTTTATTTCTAACTAAATAATTACTACATTGGCATTTCGTAAGTATACAAATTATTTATTTATTTTCTTATAATTATTGATAAATTAATATTATAAAATAATTAATATTTAAAAAATATATAAACAAAACAGTATTTTTTCCTATCCCAAATCATTATAGTTATAAAATGGAAAAAATTGATATATTTTTTGTCTTTTTTGTTACACAACACAATATATGTGTCATATTCATAGGATGGTTGAGTGGAATTTACGTATTTATGAAACTATTATGTCATGCATCAAAATAAATTCATTATAATAAATTAATATAATATTTTATATCATTTTCTCTCTTATAATTCTAGTTTTACCCTCATAGTAAACTCATTTTCACCTTAACTATAATAAATAATTTTTTATGCATTCACATTTCATAATACTCAAAAATAATTTTTTCTATATTTTATATTATAAATTATAATTAATAAAAGAATGGAATAAATATTTTCTTATTATATTAAAATAAGTGGAAAAGTTTAATTTTATATTAATCTCACAGACGGGGTGAGAAAATAGGTTTTTATGAAAATTATTTTTTTAGAAAGAATGATTTCATATTTATTCTATCACTAATAATATTCATTATATGAAATGTAAATATCAGTTATTAATATATAATATACACATTTCATTTTAAACTTCTCCCATTAGAGAAAAGTTTTATCAATTAATATAGAAAAACGTTATTCTTTTTAAAATTGTTTTTTGAAAAAAGAATTTTTAAACAAAAAAAAATTTACTAAAATCCACTATATAGTTGATTAAAATTATATAAATATATTAAATTTCACATGGTATTCGTTAATACATAATAAAAATAAAATAGAACATTAAAATTAATTTATTTATTTAAATGAAAAGTCTATTTGCAAAAATTGTAATTTTTCACGATTAAGTAAAAAATTAATATAGTCTGAAAAATATTCAGATTTTACCCAAAAAAATTAAATTATTATAATTCAAAAAAATATCAATTTATAAATTAATTTTTATAAATGATTAAAAATTATTTTTTTAGAAAACTATGCCAAAAAAGTTGACAATCATTTTTTTCAGAAAAATAAAGTTTTACATATAAAATTGGTTATTTTTATATATAATATATTGAAAATAACTTTGATGAATAATAGAAATTAGAATGACTATATATTATTTAAATTTAAAATATATAATCAACTATGAGTGGCTTGTTTATTTTTTTTGTTTTAAAACAAACCTATGCGCATAAATTAGATTTTCAAAAACCTATTTCTTTTTATTATCAATGGGTTTTATTTTAATTGTTAATTAATTATTCACAAAATAATATATATAGTCAATATATTCATAATTTAGTTATTCTTAATTGTACATTCCATTCCAATAGCTATGTTATAATAGTAATATATATCATGTGTCATTTAAGTTTGTTGTTGTGTTTTTAATAAACTATTAAAAACAAAAATCAGGGGGTTGGGTCTACCAAAAGATATTAACAAGAATAATTTTATTTAAAAATAAAAATATTGTAACATCTCAAGGATTTTAATTCTCATATATTCTAAAATTTTCATGTCTATTATGCTATCGACAATAAATTTAATATTTTAAAATCTTTGGTCTTTACAATTGTTCCGTGTCATTTAAAATTGTTTTGAAGGAAATATTTATACAGTATTTTAAAATGGGATATTTTGGTTAAAATTTAAAAAGTTTTTTTAAATTTATATCTTAAAATAGACATCCCCACCCCATATTAATTTTTCAAAATTTTTCTTTTTCTTCATGTTTTCAGTAGTTTTAGAAATAAAAAAATTATGAATAGTTTTTTTATGTTTCACTTCCATTACCATTATTATTCAAAATAACATGATCTTATTACAAAAAAATTACATTCCCAATGAATTTTTATTCACCACTAATTTATTTATTTATGTTGTGATTGTTTCATTTTTCCATAAATAATCACATTGTTGTGATAATTTTCATAGGAAATTACATTTCTCTTAAATAACCATTTTATTATATCATAGATATGATTGTTTATTAAACCATATGCCAATTTTATATATGTTTTATTCATTGAAAGTGATTTTATCAATGTGGGAAATATTTATAAATCTATTTCAAGTACAAAATTTAAACATTTCCTAACAAGGCATATTAATTATTAAATTAAATATATAATTATATATATAAGGAATGATTAGGAAATGTAGTAAAATTTAGGGCTTATGAGTATATTCCCCCATGATGCATTGGTATGTAGCGTGAGCCAAATAATTTTTATAATTTAAATGAGTTTTTACCCATAGTTTCAATTTATCTTGGTGAAGTGTATTGATGGTAATGATATCTTGATGTCTAAGAATATTATCTCTAAAATTAGTCATTTATATCATTTAGATTTTATTTATTATCATCCATTAGATTATCCAAATAATATTATTCATGGTTTAATTTCATTCAAATGTTTCTTATTAAATGGAATGTCTATTCATATATTTTCCATTCCCTATAGATTATATTGTATCTAGACCTTTTAGATTATTCATCTATTAAATGGAAGGTGTGTTTAGTTATTTTCCTTCCAATATTTATAAACCTTATTGATTCATAATATATTACACTGTATATGACCTTTACTCAGAATTTGAGCTAACTCTTATGGTTTTTCTTGTCCCGGGGATATGAAGATTATTTTTTTCATTGATTTTATAGATGCTGACTATTTTACATTTCCATGTTTTAAATTTTATACCCTATGTAAAATGGGTATCTTTTATTATTTGGATCTACAAGACTAGTAAATCTATATGCCCTTTGGGTTTTTACTACTTCTATATATGATAGTGTATAGAATTAGAAAATAGATCTATGGTACTATATTCAGGGATATCAAATTGGTCATATCCTAACCAAATGTCTGACATATGGAAGTAATGGTCCACATATAGTTGGTAAAAAAGTAATCAATCCATGGAAGAGAAAGTTGTTCTACATCTTCACACTGTTGAGTTTAGAATAATCATTACATTGGTACATTGACAGATCATTTTCCATGATGAAGTAGAGTGGAGCACCACATGGTGACACACTCAGGCCAATAATACCCTTTTTCAGATTATTTTATATATACATTTTTAGTTATTCATTATAATGATTCTTATTCTATAAGGACACATTGATATGTATAAATATCCAATTATATTTTAAATTTTGAACTCATTTGATAGGTCATGTGGAATACCATGAAACCCTTTAGGAAATAAATTATGGTCTATTATATTTTGAATGTCTTTAACCATGATTTTATCATTTTCCTCAATAAATTTTGATATATGTTATATATCTTAATGTAATGATATCCAAACTTTATATGAATATCCAAATTATATTAATCATGATCCTTATAGTTATACAAAGTAGTTGATAACTTTTGATGTGAAGTGTGATATCTATCTTTAAATATCTACTGTTGGATTTATATCAGGAAAACCAATAAATTCCCAATATAGAATTAGATTCCTCTAAAATATGTATGAGAAGATGTTTTTAGGTTTAGTTTACAATCATTTATTGGGGAGGAGATATAATATTTGGATACAATAATTCATTAATTTAAAATTTTCATATATTTATCAACCCCCATTTTTTAAGGGTGTGTTTGAATAGGTCCACTAAAAAATAAATATATGAATGAATGTGTAAAACCATGATCAAAAAGAATATATTAAATTCATGAATTAATAACCAACATACCAATCACTAAATCAATTTTAGAATCCACCATATTATTAGTGATTACATATTCCCATCAATTTAATCTAGGACTTGGGGTTTTTTCTTTTATTTTCCTTGACAACCCATTACATGGGGTATTGTCTTGAATAACTCTAATTATACTTTCAGTTGAAACACTCTACCACTTATAGAGTTTTGATCTAAACTCTATTTTCAATCTTCACATTAGTGGGATTCCTCATTCCTCATCCGCATTAATTTGTATAATTACCCTATTATTCCAATTTGAAACATCTCATGGTTTCTTTGAGATAGTTTTTGCGATAATTCTTTTGATATTTGTGAAACATGGGATGTTGGGTTTTTCGTTTTTCAAATTTTTTATCAGTTGTTTATGCAATGTTAAGCTCTATTTTAGGCTTTTTATCTCTATCAATAAGAGACTAGTGAGATTCATTGATGTTCATATAGACCATAAGGAAACAAAGTATAATATATTCATAGGTGTTAAATTATTATACAACAATATATTATTATCGACTCACCATTAATCCAATAAAAAATAATTCCACCCTACATTAATTGATGATGAAAAGGCGAGAGGTGTTTCATGCATGATTTGTTAACTTATCATCATACTCCCTGATAAATACATATTCATTTTACATTAATTTGATTAAAACCTTCTTAAATTAAATATAAATTGTTTCCAGAAAATATTTAGGGAAAAATACTTTTTTTAATCATTCCTAGTCCATGGAATCAATTACCAATTTGGACTTCATTTTCATGGATAATGACCACCACTGATATCCTTTTCCATCCATCTAATGAATAGACACTATGAATTTCTCTTTTTATAATAATTATCATAACGATAATATCTTCTCAATAGATGCAATAAATTTTTTAGGGGGAGGGGGCCAGAAGATCTACTAAATTTTGGAGGCATTTCTCAGAAAAAGGACATGAACACCAGATTCTACATCATTGTAGAATGGGGGAATTCCACTCTAATACAGTAATTATTCACATCATGAGTCATTTGATCCACTAATTCCCTTAGTTTTTCATCTCCCACTCACTGAAGGTCAAGGATATCATCAAGGAAATCATCACATTTCCTATTACATTGGTTGTTAGCATGGTTCCCAGTATTTCTATTTACTAACTAAAAAATAAAATTAAGAGTGGCTCTACTCGAAGTAATAATCATATATAAAGGGAAACTAATAACATATAAAGATTATATTTTTAATGAAATTATAACATGTGATCATCTAGTTTTCAATCTCAGATATACATAGTAATTTTACTTTTTTTATTTCTAATGTAACAATTCATCTACACATTTCATAATTTTCTGTATAGAGTTTGTGAATTTTATAAAACATATACTTTAATGGAATTAGACAGTGTTTAAATTATAGTATCTTTATTTCAAACAATATGAAAATTGATTTATTTCCATGTCCAACCTTTTCATGGTTATTACCCCTAGGAGAAACTATTTACAAGCCTTATCCACCAAAACTATCTAGATAATGATGTAATTATTTAGAAACCACTAACTATAATGTTCACTATGATTTTAGGATATTATCCTATCTGAATACTTATAACTAAGTTTCAAAACAATTTTTTTTAACTGAATGTCAAAAAATAACTACACGTTCCTCTAATACCAATTTAGTGATCTATGACTTAAATATTTATTATTACATATTTTTTAACATAAATATATAATATATAAAATCCAATTATCAGGAGGCCAATAATCATTAGACGACTTGGTAAATTGAAAAATAAAATGAAAAAAAATTAATACATCTTTATTCTCATAACCTAAATGATATCTTAAAACTAATTGATATACTAGAATTTTATAGGATAACATGGGGAATACATTTACACAAAGGGTGATCTAAAAATTCCATTAATGAGATAAACATTAATATGAATCATAATATATGTGTCCAAAGTTATGACATGATATCATGAAATAGAAGTATCGAGAATAAAAATATAATATCATATATTAAATAACATTTAATAATATGATCATTTAAATTATAGTAATGAATGATCTACATGAAACATGATATATGCATATGTTTGGGCTAACAACAAAGACAATGTCACATAGTAGACAGTGTGTCATTGTGGATTAGGTTTATGACTTATCCCATTCATATTATCTCATGTGATATAAACATTACAAAATGATGTCTATTACTATCTAGGAAAACCTATCATAATATGCACATTAAAATGTTTAATGTATGAGGAATCAAACATATGGATTAAACATAATGATTAGTGATGGTAAGAAATGGTTTGCATAATCATATCTTATATCATAACCAAATGACATATCTTAATGGTTTACATGAAAATAGGGATTATTAAGTTCTTGGATGTTCATATATAGAAAATGAGAATGTTTTATGGAAAAAATATCCAAGTTAAGTAATGTTTTGAAAAATTGTTTATAGTAAATTTTGAAAATATACCCCTTAAGAGTGATTCTAGGGAAAATTATATAGTAACATTAAATAGAAAAAGGGAATATTAATTTCCATTATAAAAAAACAAAACTAATATTTTATTTCTATAAAAAAATGGGAATATTTTATTAAAATATGGTTCAGAAAATTTTATTGGTTAGTACATGAAATGGGTTAACATACATAGAAGTTCAATATAATGGGGATTTCAAAATGACTGAAATATATAAAGAAAAATATGAATAATGTATACACCATTAAAAGAAATGATATTTAAATTATGTATATGTGTAAGGAAAATATAAATAAAATTTATAATAAATAAATAAGAAAACAGAGAGGTAACATGAGGTAATAAGAGAGAAATTTAGTGAAAAGAAAATAGGTTAGTTTATAGATATAAATTACTTTTTTTCAAAATAATGCCACAATTGAATTCAAAAACACACATTATCATGTTAAATTATTTAATTACATAATTCAAATAAATTAAATCTATATTTTATTTAGTATAATTATATTTATTATTATTAAAACTATTTCAATGAGAAATATAGTTTGATTATGTTGTTCTAAGTGTGTTTGTTTATTTCTTCCATGTTTGAATCCCTTATGGATAATTATAGAGTTTCATGTCAAAAGGTAGTAAAACTCCATAATTTAAATGAAATGATATTCATTTACTTATATAAATTTAAATGGTTCCAAATACTTATATTTGATCTTTCATGTGGATGATTCATTTAGTAAAAATCTCAATGCTATATGTTTAGTTTTTTTGGAAGTTTTATAGACCAACACTAACTAGTTTATTATTATTTAATATTATATAAATTTATTCATTCTAGAATGTGGGAATATATATAATAAACATACTAGGTTATTTAAGACATTATTATTTTATTTAATCTTAATATAAAAGCAGTAATGGAAATTGAAAACTCATCATTTGTGGATGAGGTAAACCAACATAATCTGGGAAATGCATTCCTTTTTAGAAAGAGAAGATAAGTGAATAGGGTGGATGGTATATAATCCATTTTATATATAAAATTTTAGTATATATATTTATATGACCCCAAAGTTATTATTTCATGATGTATTATGGAGGTTAAAAATGTTCTAATAAAAAAGGGATTGAAAACATATAGTTTCATAATATTTCTTATTGACTGTTGTCTCCTTGAAAAACATCATAATGAAAATTGAAAATGTATTTCGAGGAGACCATAAATACATGAACACTATGGAGAATATTGGTAATATAATTAGGATTATTTTTGGCTAAATAAATGTTTATAATATTCGATAACAATGAGAGGTGAATGGGCTTATTTATAAGCCGATGAGAGGGGATTGTTTGAATATTATATTAAGTAGTTTATTACATTAAATAAAGGATACCATTTGTGTTAATTATTGTGAATATATAGAGTAAATACTGAATATATTTTTGAAATAAAGTGTTCATAAATCATATCTTTTGATATTTATTATATATTTAACTTTTATTATTAAATACTGAATTTTACTATAATTCCATATTCAGAAAAAAAATATTAATTTAGAAAAAAACGAAAGTTAACCCTAATGATTTTTTTTATTTTTTTAATCTATAAATTATATCCATTATTTTAAATTAATTTCATAAATAGGGTAATTTTAATTTTAATATTACACCATCATTTATTTGGGAAAACCTAATTTAGATATTATGATCAATTTTCAAACCCATTAAAAATTTATTTTGGGTCCCACAAATTTATATTATCATTATAAATAATATTAATATAAATTTATATTCCCATGTTATAAAAAAAATATTTATTACATATTGTTATATTTTTTATAAAAATAATAATAAAACATATTTGGGATTGAAAAAAACAAATAATTATTTTATCAATTTCAAATAATTTATTTACTAGAATCATGATACAAATTTGTTATATTATGAATGTATAAGGTACCTAAATATTATTTTATACATGAATAATTAAATCTAATATAATAATGGTAAGTTTATTATTCTTAACTTTAAGATAACTATTCTAGATGTCTGATTCCAATGGATAGATTTGCGATGATCATATGGGTTCTGTAACTCAAATAAATACATAAAATTTAATTCCTTATTTATTCAATTTTATATTTTATCATTGTTATATATACATTATTATTGAAAAAGAATATTGTATTAGTGATATTCTTTTCATTTCTACCCTATTTTTCATTACATTTATTTCTCTAGTTGATCAAGTATATCAAATTTTTCCTATTTTAATTTTATATTTTCTATTTTTTATCCCATTATTATATTTTAAATTATTATAGGGATTTTTATTCACTAAATATGTTGGTCATGTTATTATTATAATTTTTCTTTCGTTTTTTCATGTGGTACATGTTCATTCTATATTACTACATCATTAATATCACATAATTATATATTCATAATCGAAATTAATTTCAAAAGTTATTAATCAACAAACAACCATTTCTAGTTGTTTCTATAAAATAAACATTCACCATAATTAGTATCAAATCATATGTTCCCTTGGATTATATCATTTGATTTATCACAGTTCAAAACAAATCAAAATTCTACTATGATTAAAATCACAAATTTTATACCAATTGTTTTTATTGACGATATGATGTTTATATATTAGTTATTTGAATAAGATCCTTATATAAGATCATCAATATCCAACCTTTTCTATGATGAGTTTGAGTTCTCAATAATACAAAAAAAATTAATAATATACATGCAAATAATCCAATAAATATTGCAATTAAGACTGATAGAAAACCATTATCTAATATAAAAAAGAATGGTGATTACATATTAGAAAAACACATTGATTTTTTTCTTATAGTGAAGAAGGATAAATTTGTGATGTATATGAGTATAATGATTGAATCATTGAGTTTCTTTAATTTAAGGGTTACATCAAAATTCCCCTTTATTTTTTAATAATTTTTCTCTTATATCAATGGAATTATAGGTGCCATCAAATAACTAGAAGAGGTAGATGGTGAAATGGAAGTGGGACTACCAAATAAAATGATGAGTCATATAGTTCCAAAATTCATTTGAATTCCAATGATGAATTTTGTATACATTTCAATTAAATAATATCTATTTTTGATGAATAATTATAATTATTTACATTTATGAAATAATTTTTTTGAATATTGTATAGGTTGTATTCCATGCATCGGTAGAGCATCACCAAGTCTCATTAAGTGATAGATATTCCCAGCTATAATATAAATTAATAAGTTTGAAAGATGTGTATAATTCTTTATTGGTGTTAATAACAATGAAACAATTTCATTTTGTGATATTGGATAGTTATCGGGAGGAATATTAGATATTATAGTAGGATTTTAATTAAATCCCCAACTAGAGGATCCATGAGATGGATGTCACATTTTTAAATCACTAAAAGAAAAAATATGCAACTTCGTAAACTGTTGAGAAAATATAGTTTCCACAAAAACATTAGAAGTGATACCTACATCAAATAAGGATCAAAATGGTGGATGGAAGTGAATGATGAGAACGGGATAATCATCTTGCTCTTGCTAATGTAATGAGGTGTTCTACTCATCATTAAAATATGATAGTACTAAATTTTTATTCCCAATAAGTAATAGAAAAAAATTGAAAAATTTTAAGGGGAAAAATGTTGGAACATCCACCAATATCCCAGGGATAGAGGTGACCATGTCCAAAAAAACACCCCCTAAAACAGCCCGAAAATTTTCATATTCTATTAGAAAAATGGATGATAAATCTGGTTAGAAATATTTCACCTAATGTAAAAGGAAATAAGACTATTAGAAGAATATAGTTCTAGTGTTCATTTTGGTTTAAGGATTTTTTTTATAGAGTAATAATTTATTATGTTTGAATTAGAAAATTTCTAAATAAAGTAGAGACATGTTGAAAAATAAATATAATATTTTTTAAATTATTGATCTAAGAAAAATTAATAAATCCATCTACAAATGCAGGATTTTAATGTATAGAAACATATGGTAGTTTTAAAATATTGTTAGTAATTATTATTATGAATGTTGGTAAAATCCACCCAGATATCATCCACATAATATGTAAAATAAAGAACCAAATAATGATGAAATTCATGAAATTAAATAAGATAATTCTACAATGAGATATGGGTTAATGAATAAAGTTGAAATACATAATACACCACAAACATGAAAAAATGGATTATGTAAAATGAATAGGGAATATTTTCTTCAATTTTGGTCACATTATCTACAATATGTACCATTTCATAATGGAAATGTAACAAATTAATGAAGCTAAAAAATTGAAATTAATTATAGAACGAATTCATGAAATATATTCCCATATTATTATGCTTGTTGACATTTCAAGTGATGATTTTGATAATATTAACATTAAGGTAAATGTAAAAGCTTATATTGAGGTTTGGGAAAGATGGAATAAGGCTAGAAACCAAGATTTTTGATTAATAACTATGCTTACATGGTAGATGAAAAATGGGAAGTCACCAATGATATTTGGTTCCAAACATGTCCCTAAAAATAAGTAATACACAACCATTTATATCATTGAGCATTATCCAAAGGGTTTTTTATAAATATAAACATGTTAGTTGGATATGGGTAAATATCTATAGAAGTAAGAATATAATTATAGTTTCTTATTTCCTAATTCATAGATATCATTTACAACTAGGAATACAGTTAAAAAGGAAAAAAATTACATACATCTTAAATTGGAAAAACTTGTTAAAATCAAAGAGTTCATAAGCCTAAGCAAATGTTGGAACAATTTATCTATTGTAATATTTGTTACGAGGATGGAAAAAAAGTATCAACCATATGTATCACATTAAAGTGATGATGGAATATCCTATCGAACCACATATATATTTAGAGTAATTTTTCAAATTGATGGAGAAGGTTATATATCATAGGGAGTGTCACTTGAGGGGGACCACTAAAATTTTATGAAGCTATAAAATATTTAAAAAATACTGATGAGTCTAAAAAACAAAAAAAATAGATTCAAAAATATAAATGATGTAGAATTTTTTCAATCCCTCGTCAATTGTTTTAACTTGTATATATTATTCATTTCAAGGGGGTTTTATTATCTAACTAAATGGAGAAAAGCAGCCACTTGAATTTATTTAATGTAGTTGCTCAAGTGAATGTATAATTGTAATGTTTATTGAATATTATTATATGTATCCACAAAAAAAGATAATGATAGAACCTGGTATAACATATTATTAAATGGATATCTTTGTTTTCTAAACATACCACTCTTTTTTCTACTTTGGGTAATGATAACAATACATATATTCAGTTGTTTGAAGATTAATTTCTTTATAAAATGTGATTATAGGAAATTTAACGTGTTTATTTATTGTTTTATAGTTCCTGAAACTAATTAAAATTGAATGTAGTTGATTCATATTGGTTTTCATCAATCATGGTATATAAGAGATAAAACTTTCAACGGGTATCAACAACCAGCCTTTGGAAACACAATGAGAAAAAAAAATTTGTTTATATGATATTAATTTGTATAAGATCTTTCATTAAAATCAATATTGTTATCTAAAAAGTTATGTTACATTTTTTTGTTACAAGATATTGAAACTCTAAAACCATTAGTTTCAAAAATAGTGAGAATATCATACACATTTCATTTATTGTAAAAAAAATTGATATAATCACAATGAATAATGAATGACATATGTTTTTTCAAAAATGATAAAACTGGTGAATTTTATAGCTATATGTATTTTTTGATTATTTATTATATTAGTTTTCATCGATAAATTCAATGATATTTAAAGCAAACTTGAAGGTACATGGCATGGATTCCAGTATCCATTTATGAATGAGTAGTTTATACCTTGATAAGAAAATGGAATATATAATAATCAAATATCCAAAGAATAGCTGGTTGGACAAATTATCTAGACCCTAACATCATATGATTGTTGAGTAGTTCTTTATTTTTTAAAAATGTTCCAAATATGAGAAAATTTTTAAATATAGTTAGTTCTGTTTTTTATGATCTCGTATGGAAATAATCAATTTGTTATACAATACGACTGTTTCGTTCTGGTTTTCAACCACGAAACACCCAATGGCTCTGTATCTAATGATTGATGGACCTACTTTCCAAAGGCAGGCGTTTACTGGATGGTCTGACCAGCGACTCTTAAGAACTCACTTTGGTCGAGAGGATGGGAATTCGGGATCATCACACCCCTTTTGGGGGGGAATTATTGCCTGTTTCGGGACTCTCTTATAGATTTAAGATGTATTCATATGTTCGCAAATCTTTGGTTTATACCCAAACATAGTATCCACGGATTCAACCCTGGTTGGAAATGATCAACTGGACGCAGGGGTTCGGAATCATTTATGCCTGAGGTTTACCATCCCTCGTTGGATTATTGTCCCCGAAGGGTTGGAACTCGCTTGAGGCGACACTAAGAGTGGCGCGATGAACCGATGTGGAGATGATCGGATCGACTGGTTGTTGGTCTTGAACCTCAGGGAGACTTCCTACGTACCCTTCTTAGGAGGCAGGGATCAAAGTCCACGTAGTTTGCATATACAGTTTAATGTCATGCTATATGAGGGTAGAACTCGACGTGAAGAAATGACCGAGTGGTGGGCTTGAACCTCGTGGAGGCTTCATACGTACCATGCTTTGGCATGGATCAAAGTCCCCGTAGTTCACTTATGGCTTGGGGCTTATTCTCTAGGGCATCCCAGAATGATGGATTGGGGATTACACTCTGAGGAGGCCCATAGGAGGATGTCATGGTCGATGCTTACTCTATGCCCACGTGAGTCATGCTCGATGTGAGAAACAAGAGACAGTAAGGACCAGAGGATCACGTTGCGAAAGGTGCATCCGTGAGAAGCGGAGTGGGGCTTACGCATGAAGGCGGCCCAGGGTGATGAATTGGGGCTTACACTCTATGGAGGACCATGGTGTCTTCCTCATGTCTGGCCATGAGGGCATCTCAACCCAGTGGTGGACTGAGGAATATAATGTGGTTCAATGCCTATGCACAAGTGCACAATAGGGATAACACCAAAGGCATTGGAATCAGTCCAAATAAAGGGAGATGAAAAGTGTGAATTACATGCCCGACATTCGGAACACAATGAGGGTGGCATGAAGATGGAGGATAACAGTTGACCATGTTCGAAACACAGCATTCACAACACGTTAGCCTGAAATGGGGACAAACAAATGAGGGTCGACTGCTGACCGTTTTCGAAACACAGGACTTATCTCCAAGTGTTGTCCAAGGTCTTCCGGGGCGTTGGCCCAGGATGGTAGGTTAGCCGATGCGGAATGAGTCTGGGCCGTTAGGGGGTCCCTTCAGACATGAAATAGAATGTATATCCGAATGAAGGATATGCAAAGCGTGGTTTGGAGTGATGGAATGTTTGAATGGATTCCAACGTTCTTGAAATTACGCAACTATGATCATGACGTTAGGAATCTTATGCTTGGAGCATAAGGCATATCTTATTTGGAGTAAGAGGCATCCTATGTTTGGAATATAGGGAGTGCTATAGATTATAGTCAAGTAGAGAGGACTATTTCCATATAGTTTAACGTCATATGGAAAGGACGAGGGGCATACAGTTTAACGTCATGTGGTCAGGACGATCCTAGGTAGGAAGATACCCAGAAATGGTTGGTGTGGGACTTATGAAAGGGTGGACCTTTCTAGATGAACCTAGAAAAAGGATCTAGGTAATGGGGTTAAGTGTAATATGAGGAGTAGCTCGAGTCACGACATTTATAGGATGGATGTTGGAGCGGCATAAGGGTGCAGTGGAAAATACTGTTGACCCTGCCTGAAAAGTTCGTGGTGCGACTCTACATTTTTCATGGGGGTCAGTGACGGTAGCGAAGGGGTGGCCATGGAGGGACTATCTGCGAAGTAAATTGCCGCTATGGGCTGGATGCGGAGGAGCTGGACGCATGTGGTTCGCAGACTGGTTTCTTCTCTCTGCGGAAGAGTTCATCCGCGGACGATATGGGGTTCGCGGATGGCCGCAGAACACCGCTGGGAGCGATTCCTCCAGCGTCTCCCCACGGGTTTTCACCCATCCTTCCTCTCTTTTTCCTTGTGCCCCTAGATCACTATTTATAGAGTCACTAGGAGGATAGGCACACGGCCTTTGTGAAATCCCATGAAGAAATTCCCACCTGCGGATGACTTGGTCAACTGGGATATTTGATGAGTCGCGGTGGGGTTGCTTCTCAGCGGCACACCAATCGGCCTCTATTTCATGGACGACGGTGGTCCGCGGCTGCATAGGCGCTCCGCCTCCATTTCGAGAATGACTGTGCGTGTGGCGTGGGCCGGTTGGTGCGGTTCCTGGCGGTAGGCTAGCCTGGATTCATCGGTGGTCTTCCTGTTTCATGCCCGTGGATGCGCCCTGCCCTCATTTCACGAACGACAACGTTTGTGAAAGGGCGGTATGCCGAACCAGCCTCGTACTATTGTTGGGAGTCGTTGCACGGATCGGTTCGGTCCTTTTCCATGTTTTGGGGTAATTGGATTTCCCCCTTGCAGAATTTCTCAGGACCCTACAAATGCCCCCCATCAGAATAGGGTCCGATCGGAATGAAGAGGAGGCCATTTCAATGTAGAGTGGTCCTGAAAATAGATGAGTGATTGGACAATGCTCTAAATTTTCCCTGAGACAAGGGACTCAGCGAGCACAGTTCGACTTTTGCTAGGGTTTTATAGGAAAACCCCACAAACATTTTTGTCTTTTCTTTTTAATGCCCTTATTTTTCCTGGGCCCATTTAGTGTGGAACCAGCGGGTATAACCCGACTTTTTCTTAGGTCGCCCTTTTCAGGTTTTTGGCCTAACAGGCTTTGTGCCTCTTTATTTTGTGAGCGGTTTAATGTCCTGCCGTCAAGACTATCACTACTGATGTTTTAGGTCGAACATATTTGACCAAATATGGTGGGGTGAGGGCCCCAATGGGGTTCAACTGATTAAAATATGTCTTAATACCCTTCAGACGCACGTGGTAGGGAAACGTGTTTGAATTTGAGCGGCATGCAGGGCATGTCTCAGGGCATGGGAGATGTGCCGACGTACAGAGGTAAAAAGAGAATTGACTAAGGAAAACATTCCTTTGCTAGACGGGCCAGTGGAAATCAATATGCAGAGCCACTAAGGGCATGGTATGCATAGTCATACAAAGGTGTCCTTAAGTCAAAGACTTATCCATTTCTGATGTCCATGGGATTTAATGGAAGTCCGGCTTATGGAAACCATGATGGTGGCATGGAAAATTATGAAAACCACCATGGGTGGATCAGAAGGGGAGTGTGACATCTGAAAGGGTTTTAGGAGCATCTGTACTAATCAGAAGCGTGGTCCGGAGACGACCTCCCTACGCATTTAGTTAGCGTAAGGGATGGTTAAGGCTTGACGCAGTTTAAAGTCATGCAGCTGGGACGTCATCTGAAATGAAACAACTTCTCCTAGTTCTCGGTAATCTTGTCAAAGACATTCCTCCACATTCATGTAGGATTTTGGAAGAGGTTGGTAAACTGTATCTCAGAGGGTTTCTGAATCCTGGGATAGAAATGAGGGTTGAGAGGCCAAGAGGCGTACGGAGAGAAGCATTGCCTAAGGAAAGCTTGACTTTGGTAGATGGGCCAGGGGCGATCATTATGAAGAGCCGCTGAGGGCATGGTATGCATAGTCATAAAAAGGTGTCCTTAAGTCAAAGACTATCCACTTCCGATAGCCAAGTAACTTCAGGGAAGTTGAGATTTGGAATCACCGGGGGTGGTTCATGGGAGTTCGGATTTTTTCTGAGTACATAGTATAGTTTAGGATGAGAGGGTGCCCGAATACGGGGGAAATATCTTGACTAAACTTCCTGAGAATGGGTGAAGTAATTCTTTCTCACGTTGGTGTGAGGCGATGGTTCGTGCAGGTCTAACCCATGCACTGAAATACGAAGAAAAGCCTTTGTTTCTCATTGAACCCATGACGAGTATGACCGTGTAGTTTATCGTCATCTGGTTGGGACATAATCCGTGCAGTTTGGCGCCATGCGGCAAGGACAAGAGGCATTTTTTAAGGATGCATTTTAACGTCATGCAGCAAGGACGGTGACATTTTTAAAGGTTTCTATGCAGTTTAACATCATGCAATGAGGAAGAGGGAATTTTTAAAGGTTTCTATGCAGTTTAACATCATGCAGTGAGGACAGAGATATTTTTATAGGTTTCTATATAGTTTAACGTCATGCAGTGAGGACAGATATATTTTTGCAAAGGCTGCTCTTCATCAGAATGTAACTAGGCTTGAATACCTAAGCATGCCCCAGACGTGGGGGGGGGGGGGTTATTGGTGTAAATCATGGTTCCGAGGCTTCTTGGATCAGGAAAGGTGATATGGGGTCTCTAAGGCTGGTAAGCTTACGGGGCTAGGAAGAGCATCGCCTGTGGGAATCTTGCCTTTGATGGACGAGCTAGGGGCTATCATTATGAAGAGCTGTTGAGGGCATGGTATGCATAGTCGTACAAAGGTGTATACGGGTCGATGACTTTCCACTTCTGATGGCCATGAATGGTTATGAGGATCCACAATTATCCAGGCCACGTAGTCTGTCATTTGGGAGGGGAATGTATAGACATGTTGTGGATATCCGTCCCTGGTTTCTTGTTGAGTTTCAAAGATCCCCCTACGCTGATCTTTTCTCTCTTTTTTTGTGTGGGGGTGTGCCTTCATTCCATGCAGTTTAACGTCATGCGGTAAGGATGAGGTACTACTAGTTTATCGGTCATATAGCTCGGACCATTGGGTGACTATTGCTGCAGTCACTCGAAGGATAACTGAGTCAGCATGTTCTGATATACATAGAACAGGGTGGGGGATGAAGGTCGTAAACTACAACTTTGAGCTTTCCTGGATCCGGAGGTATGGTGTGGGGGCTCTGAGGCCGGTAGGAATACAGAGCTAAGAGAAGTACCGCCTGGATAAATCTTTCCTTTGATGGAAAATCCAGAGGCTATCATTATGCAGAGCCGCTGAGGGCATGGTATGCATAGTCATACAAAGGTGTCCTTGGGTCGATAACTTTCCACTTCTGATGGCCATAAATTATTATGAAAATCCACGATTGCTCACAGTGCAGAGTTCGGCACATGGGGATAATGGTGTCCGGGTATACAAAAAAACATCTTCACTGCAATTGTTCATTGAGTCAAAGTAGCCTAGTCCTGGCTTGATGTTTGTTGATGCAGGTCGCTATGTGAACCACTGGCGGACACACAGGCTTTCCAGATAGGGAAACCCTGGAAAAACCTGAATGTGAAAAGGGGAATGAACTTGTAAACCACTTCTCCATAAACTTCTGGATCAAGAGGTATGGTATGGGGGCTTTGAGGCCGGTAAGTGTACGAAGCTAGGAAGAGTGTCGCCTGTGGAAATCTTTCCTTCGGTAGACGGGCCAGGGGATATCAATATGCAGAGCCGCTGAGGGCATAGTATGCATAGTCGTACAAAGGTGTCCATGGATCGATAACTTTCCACCTCCGATGGCCATGAGTGGTTATGAAGATCCATAATTATCCGGCTCGTGGAGTCTGATGTATGGAAAGGATGTATCCAAATGTGCAAGGAGTATATCCAACTCGTATCACCATGTGTCCCAGGTCGGTCACGACGAAGTCCGTGAAAATTAATGTCATGCGGTGAGGACAAACTCTATGCAGTTTAACGTCATGCGGTAAGGACGAATGTGACCCGACGTGAACGAAAAAGGGGGTCTGCGCAGTTTAACGTCATGTGGTGGGGACAACTTTTGTGCAGTTTAACGTTATGTGGTAAGGACGAAGATATACACCTCGTGTAGGTCTGGTCCGTACACGGGGAAAGGGAAATTTTTAACATCATTGTCTGTGGAGTTTAACGTCGTGCGGTAAGGATGAGAAGTAAACCCAGTGTCGGTATGGTTCGCACATGGGGGGAAAGGGCATATTTTTTAAGGGGATGGGCTAGGTCTTGGGATCTTGGTGTCGCTACGTATCCTACGAGTGCAGGAATCAAGCCGTACATAGTTCTCTGGAATGAGTACACCCCATGCAGGTCTGGTCCATACACAGGGGAAAGAAGGCATTTTTTTTATCTTTTATTCAAGGGTCTGGGCCAAGAATGGGGATCCTGGCATCACTACGTATCCTGCGAGGGAAGGAATCAAGCCATACGTAGTTATCTGGAATCCATGCAGTATAATGTCATGCGGTGAGGATGGATTCCATACATTTTAACGTCATGTGGTTAGGATGATGAGCACACAACATGCAGGTTTGGTCCATAACCGGGGGGGAGGGGTATTCTTAATTTTTCTTCATCTATGCAGTTTATCGTCCTGCGGTAAGGACGAACTCCATGCAGTTTAACGTCATGCAGTGAGGGAGAAGATACACCCCGTGCAAGTCTGGTCTATACACAGGGGAATGGGAATTTTTTTGAGGTGGTTGGGCCAGGGTGTGGAATTTTGGCATCACTACGTATCCTGTGAGGGCAGGAATCAAGCCTCACATAGTTCTCTGAAAGACGATAAACCCTGTGCAGGTCAGATTTGTACACAAGGGAGAAGGTGTTTTTAGATCACGTTGTCTGTGCAATTTAACGTCATGCGGTAAGGAAGAACTCCATGTAGTTTAACTTCATTTGGTGAGGATGTGGGCCATATAGTTTAACATCATATGGTTAAGATGATGAACCGACAGTTTCTATAAGAAATACTTCTTTAAGAATCTTGCATTCGTAGGAGCGGTTGTAAATTGTCCGTCCACGGAGATCAGGGTATATGCTCCATTGGAGTAGACCTTGTGTAAAAAATATGGTCCTTCCCACATGGGCTCCAGCTTTGGAGGCTTCTTTCCAGGTATCTTGCGGTCCAGAGGACCAGCACTAATTCTCCTTCCAAGAAATACCAGAGGCAGACCTTTTTGTTGAAGGCTCGTGCGATCCGGTTCTGGTACACTTCCATGTGGTGTAGTGTGTGCAGCCACTTCTCGTCTAGCTGTTCCAATCACCTAGCCGCTTTTCGGACTGCTCATCATCGGATAATCGATCATAGATGGCAACACGGACTGAGGGAAGTTGGATTTCAATGGGCCGGACCACCTCCGTGTCGTACACCAATGAGTACGGGGTAGACCGAGTAGCAGTGCGGATTGTGGTTCGATAATCCCACAATGCATGGAGGAGTTTATCCAGCCATGACTTCTTGTCTTTGTCCACCATTTTCTGGAGGATGTTGGACAGGGTCTTGTTAAATGCTTCTATCTTTCCGTTGGCCGCTGCATGGTAGCGGGATGAGTGGTTAGCCTTGATACCATACTCGTGGTATAGATTTTCCAACTCAGCAGAGCATAAATTGGTGTCGTTGTCCTTCTGTATGGTATGAGGGACGCCAAATCTGGTGATGATATTGGTTTTCACGAAGCTGGCAATATTTCTTGCCCCGACTTCCTTGAGGGGTATGGCTTATGCCCATTTGGAAAAGAAGTCGGTCGTCGTGAGTATATACTTTAGTTGTTTGGCCGTGGCAGGAGGATATGGTCCCACGACGTCCATCCCCCAGACAGCAAATGGCTAGGATTACTTATCTTGATGAAGTAACACTGGGGGCTAGTGTATGAAGTTGTCATGAATTTGGCAAGAGTGGCATTTAGCGGTAAAATGCTCGCAGTCTCATGCCACTGTGGGCCAGTAGTACCCAAGCCTTCGAACATGATGGGAGAGCTTGGTCCCTAGTTGATGTGCTCCACATGATCCAACATGTACTTTAGTCACAACAACAGCGATTTCTTCTCCGTCAATGCATCTGAGGAGAACTCCATCGAGGCCTCATTTGTAGAGGACCTCTTGCTGACCCGTGCCACCATATAGGACAAAATTTATTGCCCTTTTTTGTATTTTCTCTCGTTCAGACCTCTCTAATGGAAGCTCTCCCCGTTGAAGTTAGTTCGTGATGGGGGTCATCTAGCCGGTAGCGGGAGCATATGGCTCGTGGACAGGACTGACTTCTTGGATCTCTTCCATCTTAGCCTGAAAAAATGGCAATACCATTCAACGGTGAGCAATACTGATCACCGTTTCATCCCGGTCTGGGTCGGCTAGGGCTGTGGCAGCATTGGCTATTGCATCAGCCTGAGCGTTCTGGGACCGGGGAACATAGGATAATGTTGGTTCTGTGGAGAACTCATCCATTAACCCTCGAACATGATCAAACAGGGGGATCATCTCCTCTTTTTTAAAAGCATAGTCACTGTTGACTTGCTTGATGACCAGCTCCGAGTCACCTTTTACCTTAAGGTGTTGTACATGTGCCTGGAGTGCGAGTTCTAGGCCTGCAAGGAGGGCTTGATATTCCGCTTCATTGTTTGTACATCCCTATGACAGGAGGAAGGAATACAGAAAAAACTTCCTTTTCTGGGGACACAAGTATTATCCCTAGACCCACTTTGTTGAATCTGGGATCCTCCATCCTCTTCTCAGTGGGGCTTCGGGATGCGCCGTCAAAGTACATTTCCCATGCTAGTACCTCCTCTTGAACCGAGAAGATATCTTCATCAGGTAGTTCAGTGTCCAGTGTAGTGGTCCCCGTTGAAGGGTGCTCTGCCAGAAATTTTGCTAATGCCTGGCCCTTGATGTCTTTTTGAGGCACGAACCAGATGTCGAATTGTTGCAGGATGACCGCCCATCGGGATAGGCGTCCGTTTAGCATCGGGCGACTGAGGATGTACTTGAGCGGGTTACTCTGCAAGATCAAATGGACCTCATGATGTTGTGAATAATGTTGCAACTTTTGAACCACGAATACCATGTCCAGACAGCTCTTCTCGATATTTGATTATCGAGTCTCAGCATCAATCATGGTTCGACTGAGGTAATAGAGACTGTTTTCACTGCCAGTGTCGTTCTTCTATGCGAGGAAGGCTCCAAATGACCGTTCTAGGGCTGTCACATATAGAATGAGAGGCCTTCCTTCGACTGGGGGCATGAGCACTGGTGCTCTTAAGAGGTATGTAACACCTCAATCTTCTACGGTACGCTTCTCTTTGAATAATGCGATAGCGTGTGTTGTACGCAACACCGAGTTCTAACAACCAATCAAACTAGCCGTTATGAATAGTAATACCTACTTTTTAAAATTATATATATTTTATATTTCAAAATGGACTTCATTTTTTGGATTTGGAATATCTAATTTAGCCTAAGGTGAAATTTTGGTACTTTTCGGATAACTTTCATATTTTGATGAATAGTGAAAATTACTAAATTTTAATTAAAAACAACTTTTTTAATCAAAATAATTAATAGTGATAAATTATGAATTTTAGTAGTTTTAAAGTATATTTAGAATATATTTTTACCATTTAATATAATGTTGGTCATTGGACATAATTTTACAATTAAACCGAACATAAACAAGTGTCAATCTTTTGATAGTTATTATCTCTTAAAAACACGCTTTTTGTTTTGACAGCGGGAATTAATTTTAAATTAATTTCTGCCACTTCTGTGTTTTGAATTTAGGAAAATGGATTCCATATTTGGAATCAGGATGTTCAAATTGTGTAAATAGGTAACTTTTATTTTTAGACATTTTGAATAATTACTGCGGTAAATATTTTATTTACCATGGTTAAGGGTAAATCCGGTAAATAAGGGTTAAAAAATAATATTATAATAATACTAAATTACCCTAAAACGTGTCTTAACCCTATTGGTTGACACATGGTCGACCATGGGCATCTTTGGGTCGATTTTGGGACCCCATGGATCCACTTGTAAGTGATAATGACACTTTATTTTAATTAAGTTAAAATGAATACAAAAATGACACAAGCATATATCTTTTAGAAAAACAATTGTTACATAGGGTTATATATGTTGGAGTTTAGATTATAAATATTCATTAGAAAGATAAAAAGATTTCCTACATAATTATATTTTATTTATAATTTTTAGACATTAAATAATTTATTTTATTTATGACACAATGATGATGCAGTAATTACTATAATAGTGAAAAATTAAAATAATTGATATTATAAATACCCAAATAAATATAATATGAAACTTTTAATGAATTAAACTAATTTTTTAGGATAATATGATATATTAGGATTGATTTAATTGACTTTTTTCAAAGTAATCAATCTGTTATGAGTTTCACAAAAATCAACTATTGAATAGTGTCAAAATTGACATAAAAGAGTTCTTAAAACAAATATTATATTATTAATTGATATTAAATTCCTAAAAATCTAAGGTTAGGCCAAGAGACTTATATCATGATAGGTTCATCATTAATGGACCACTTGGGCGTCCCTTGGATGTATATAGTAAGTTTATTAACCATATTATATTAAAATACAAAGAGACATTGTAAAAGTGAAACTAATTAACTTAGAGTTAATACTTAAAGATAAGGTTAATATAAGTACCCAAACCTGTCTAAATTCTATTGGTTGAGTGGTTTTAGACCTATCCCCACCTTAACCTTTGAATAATCAACTTTGGAGCCATTAGAAACCGAATATGAATTTATTATAAATTAATATTTCTAGCTTTTCCAAAGGTGCCCCTCACCCCTCTTATAAAAGGGAACCCCTCCTTCTTATTTCTTCACACCTTCAAAGCCTTTTGGTTCGGCCAAAATCTGCCCAAATACTCTCCCAACATCCCTCACTACAACCTAGAGGCCTTAGTTTGATCAGAAAGCCAACCTAAGGAGCCCTTTTGATCAAATCAAAAGGAAGAACCCAAAGAAGAGGAGGTTAACCTACCCCAACCAAGGAAAAGTACAAGGTAAGGGGTTTTCATCTCACTCCTTATTTCCGTGAGATTCATGCCATATTGCCACCATCACCTTTTGTGTGGTGTATTTACTACCCATAATTATATTCTTTGTGTAATACACTCTAATTTATGTGTATTTACATATTCATTGTATGATACCTCTTTCATGGGTTGTATGTTTCATAAGTTACCAAATTGGTAAGGGTTATTTCACAATCTCTTCATTATCCGAGGTTATTTATACGTAATAATCTACTGGGATCTCTTTATCATCCACATCCATGTTTCTTCGAAATGTATTTCAAAACATATTTATTATTTACAGGAATATGGGTTAAAGTCATTTATACCCTTGTTTGACTTTTTATAAGAGGTTTATAAAGGAATCTTTCCGTCGTTTTCAAAACAAGGTCCTTTTTAACCTTTTCGACAGAATTAAGGTAAGAATGTTTTTTTAACTTATACGGCGGGTGCGGATATTTTCCGCCATTATAAAATCTTCAAAGCTTTCCTTACAAGCTTATAAGAATATTTTCAAAGAAAATGTTTTATTTTATATGGATCTTAAATGATTTCAAAATAAAAGGAGATATTTCCTTAAAAAGAATTTTGATTTCATCTATGTCAACATCCTTTGATGGATTTTAAGATTATTTAAAGTTGATTTATTATGATACAAAACTTCTATATTGTATTGAAGGTTTTGTGATATGTTTGACTATGGATGTGCTATTTTTATACCATTCATAGTTTATGGTGAAAGTATTGACATTTCGTATGCTAGTTTTAATACGAATGTTTATGTTATGTTTAAACCTTTTCATATGGGAATTCATTGGACTTAATATGTGACGGGTGGAGCCCGCTATAGCTCCTCGATGCATCGGTAGGTCTCATGAGACAAACTAGTGTCTTGGCACAAGGCCTTGACAAAATCTTATTTGTAGTCTTGGCACGAGGCCTTGGCTATGTGGTTATGATAGTCTGGCATTATGCATTCCATCATTATGAAAGTGGTTATTGATTTTGCATGTGATTATTCGATTAGTAGAATAACCATGTGAATAAGTAAATGGAATTATCTCATTTTATTTATGCCATACTATGTTAAAATTTCAATTTTAAAAGGCTTTTGTTTTAGTTATACATTGCCTTAAATGTTTATTCTTATTTATGAAAGTTTCCGCTATATTGTTATCCTTACTGGGCGTTTGAGCTCACCCCTTTTCTATGTTTTATTTTTTCCAGGAAGTGAAGAAGTAAATTATGAATGACCTGCAGGGATATTATGTGGGGATATGAGTGTGGATTATGGAGACAATATGTTGTTGTAGTAGTTTTTCATTTTATGATGTAATGTAAGACTTATGAATATATCTAGTGTTTCCAAGACTACTAAACCAATCGGTCTTTCAAGATTTGATATTTCTTGTGATCATACCAATGTTATGTAATAATGCACCGACTCTGGGTAACTGGGGTCGGGGCGTTATAGTTGGTATCAGAGGAAGTTTAGTACAAACCTTGGAAGCTAGATTTAGATAAACTCTGATTAGAGCACGTAGACCTAAGATGAACTTTGAGGATTAGTATAGAAGAACTTCCTAGAATTTTGGTATTGTAGAGATTTTGTGAGTTTTCCGAGCAATACATCCCTATCTGGATACGAGCAGGTAGAGGCGGCTCTGGCACAGATGTACCTAGGGGTAAAACCCGAAAACACCGCTTTGAGCTAGACTCAAACGGGAACTGGTGCACGACAACGGGCCTTGCTGCACTCTTGGTTACGACACTCCTGGGGGATATTCTTAGGATAACTCTCATTTTTCTTTACAAATCAATTTGAAGGGATTATGAGTATATACTTCCTCAAAGAAAACATTCTTATGATTATGGATTATATCCATAAATAGTTCAATTTATGTTAACTGTTTTATAAGTATGGGATTATGTATTTTGATTCATAAACTGATCTAGTTTATGCCATTGTATAGAAATGGCGCCTAGTGGAAGAAATGGAAACCGTATCAATGCACGCACTCCAGGTAGGGATTGCCCTCCTGCTCAAGATAATTATAGTGGAGCTGGTGATGCAACTGGAGCCGATCAGCTAATCACCATACTGGGACAACTTACTCAGGTTATGAATAATAACCTTACCCGTATGGAGCACCCTGATCCGCAGCGTGGAGGATCAATGTCAGATCGATTCATGAGGCAACAACCACCAACGTTCAATGGGAGTACAAATCCCTTAGTAGCTGAGCAATGGATATTTTCCCTAGAGAAAATATTTCAGGCTTTGGGGAGCAGTGAAAGGGAAAAAGTTATCATGGCAGTTTACCGCCTCACTGGAGATGCTGATCAATGGTGGTCATTGATTCAAAATACAAAGGAAGATGATGAAGTATCAAATATGGAATGGAGGGAGTTCAAAAATCAGTTTTTAGAAAAATACTTTCCTCGCGACCATCGAGCAGATATGGAAAGGCAATTTCTAAGTCTGAGACAGAATGAGGATGAGAATGTCACAATGTATGAGGCTAACTTTAAAAGGTTAGCAAGGTACGCTGGTGATTATATACGTAACCAAAGAAGTAAGATTGATCGTTTCTTTGATGGGTTAAAACCATTTCTCCGTCGAGCATTAGTCTCACAATCCTTTTCATCGTACGAAGACATTGTCTCATGTGCTATCAAGACCGAAAAAGAATTATCTAAGTCTTATGACTTTAAAGCAAAGCAAGAGAAGAAGATGCATGCTGATCAATCTGGGAATGGAAATAAGGGGATGAAAGGAAAAGTTGAATATCCATCCTGTGGTAAATGTGGGAAGAAACACCCTGGTGCTTGCTTGAAGGGAATGGGAGTCTGTTACAAGTGTGGTGAAAAAGGCCACCAAGCTCGTGATTGCAAAGAGAAGAAGGAAGCCACCAACGTTCAGTGCTACAATTGCAGGGAGATGGGACATTATGCGAATGAATGTCCTAAGCGTCAGGAGAACTTACCTCAGAAAAGGCCAAGGGATCAAGGCCAAGCTTATGCTATCACTACTGCTGAGGTAGAAGATCCGAAAGACGTGGTGGCAGGTAATTTAATGGTTTCCTCAAGTTTAGCAAATGCATTATTTGATTCTGGATCATCGCATTGTTTCATATCTTCCTAGTTTTCTAATAAAATTAGATATTTCCAATTTGATTTAACAAGGGAGTTGTCAGTTAAAAATCCTAAGGGAAGTATCATTGCAACAAAGTTTTGTGAATCAGTCCCCATTAGAGCACATAAATGTTCGTTATCTGCTGATCTCATCGTCATACCTATGATTGAGTTTTACATAATCCTCGGTATGGACTGGATTTCGGACTATGATGCGAAGATTTATTGTAAGAAGAAAGAGGTTACGATTCTTGATGATAATGATAAGGAACACCTTATCTTTAGAGCAGAATCGTCACCACCTAATTCTTATTTAGATCCACCCTCAATAGCTCAACTAAATTCAATTATTGGGGAGGAAGAGAATGAAATAACTGCGGGTGAGGAAAGGAATGTTCAAATAGAGGATGTACCTGTTGTGAAAGAATTTGTAGATGTATTTCCGGAAGATTTACCTGGACATCCTCCAGAACGAGAAGTTGAGTTTTCCATTGATTTAATTCCTGGATCAAGGCCTATATCGAAGACCCCTTATAGAATGGCCACTGTAGAATTAGTTTAACTAAAGAAACAACTAGAGGAATTGAGTAATAAGGGATTTATTCGCCCTAGTGTTTCTCCATGGGGAGCCCCTGTTCTTTTTTTAAAAAAGAAAGATGGATCTATGAGGTTATGTATCGACTATAGGGAGATCAATGCTATAACGATAAAGAACAAGTATCCCCTACCTCGTATTGATGATTTATTTGACCAACTACATGGAGCTCAATACTTTTCAAAGATTGACCTTCGATCTGGATACCATCAGTTGTGTGTAAAGAAGGAAGACATTCCGAAGACAGCATTTCGAACCAGGTACGGGCGTTACGAGTTTACCGTAATGCCTTTTGGATTGACTAATGAACCCTCTGTATTCATGGATCTGATGAATAGAATTTTCAAGGAGTATCTCAATGAATTTGTGGTGGTATTTATTAATGATATCTTGTATTACTCCAAAACCTACGAAGATCATGAAAATCACTTGCGCATTATCTTGAAGACTCTGAGGAGGCATGAATTATATGGGAAGTTTAGCAAGTGTTAATTCTGGATTCAGGAGATTTCTTTTCTTGGCCATATTGTCTCTAAAGATGGAATCTCTGTTGATCCTTCTAAGACCAAGGCAATCCAAGAATGGCCAGCACCTACGAGTATAACTGAGGTACGCAGTTTTATTGGTTTGGCAGGTTATTATCGACGTTTCGTCCAGAATTTTGCCCGATTGGCTAACCCATTAACGAAGCTCACACGTAAAGGGGTTAAATTTGTTTGGAAAAAAGAGTGTGAAGAATGTTTTGAAGAACTGAAGAAAAGATTAGTCAATGCTCTTATATTGACTCTACCATCGGGGAATGATGGGTTCGTTATTTATAGTGATGCATCGAAGAAAGGACTCGGTTGTGTCCTTATGCAGAATGATAGAGTTATTGCCTATGCATCACGATAGTTGAAAATTCATGAACAAAACTATCCTACTCATGATCTCGAGTTAGCACCTGTGATCTTTTCTTTGAAGATATGGAGGCACTACCTCTATGGTGAAAAATGTGAGATTTATACTGATCACAAGAGTTTGAAGTATATTTTCTCACAAAAAAAACTCAACATGAGGCAAAGGAGATGGCTTTAATTACTCAAGGATTATGATTGCACGATACACTACCACCCGGGGAAAGCAAACAAGGTGGCAGATGCTTTGATTAGAAAAGACCATGGAGTTTTGAACAATATGAGAATTGAAAGGGATCCAATTTTCATGGATCTGGTGAAGATGGACATGGGAATAACCAGGGAAGGCGAAACATCATTTCTTTTTCAAATGGTTGCCAAACCATCTTTAATAGAAAGGATTAAGAGTACTCAGACCGATGATGAAGAATTTCAAAAGAAGATTAAAGCTGTGAATGATGGGAGATTGAGAGACTTTGTGTATGAAGATGGAATTTTGAAATTTGGGAAGAGACTTTGTGTTCCTGATATACCTGATCTAAAAAGGGAATTGCTGGATGATGCTCATAGTTCCAATTTCTCTATACACCCTGGGAGCACCAAAATGTATAGAGATTTGAAGGAACATTTTTGGTGGGACAACATGAAGAGGGAGATTGCTGATTTTGTGTCAAGATGTATGGTTTGTCAACAAGTGAAAGCTGGAAGGCAACAACCTGGAGGAGTCATGCAACCTCTTCCCATACCGGAGTGGAAATGGGACAATATTACGATGGACTTTGTCATGGGGCTACCAAAGACTCCTAGAAGGAACAATGCAATATGGGTTATTGTTGATCGTCTTACCAAGTCAGCACATTTTCTTGCTATAAGAGAAGATCTACCCCTGGAACGTCTAGCAAGACTATATATTAATGAAGTTGTGAGACTTCATGGAGTACCCCTATCGATTGTTTCTGATCTTGATCCCCGTTTTACTTCAAGATTCTGGAAAAGTCTTCAGAAATCCTTAGATACTGAACTTCATTTGAGCACTGCATACCACCCTCAGATAGACGGACAATCAGAACAGACTATTCAAACCTTAGAAGACATGTTGAGATCTTGCTCACTTGACTTTCAGGGTATGTGGGATCAATATTTACCTCTGGTAGAATTTTCCTATAACAATAGCTTCCATTCGAGTATTCAGATGGCACCATATGAAGCTTTATACGGAAATAGATGTCATACACCAACCTGTTGGGATGACGTTGGTGAAAGAAAACTTGTAGGCCCAGAATTGGTGGAGGAAACGGTGGAAAAGGTGAAAGTAATCCAAAATCACATCAAAGCAGCTCAAAGTAGGCAGAAGAGCTATGTCGATAATCGAAGAAGGATTTGGAATTTCAAGTCGATGATCATGTTTTCCTGAAGGTATCTCCGTGGAAGGGAGTCATACGTTTTGGTAAGAAAGGTAAATTGAGTCCCAGGTACATCGGACCTTTCGAAATTCTAGAACGAATTGGGGTTGTAGCTTACCGATTGGCAATGCCGCCAAGTCTCTCCAAAGTTCACGATGTGTTCCACGTATCTCTGTTGAGGAAATACATGCCTGATCCAACGCATGTACTCGCCTATGAAGAATTAGAACTGGAACCCGATCTTTCCTATTGTGAGGAGCCCGTCAGGATTCTTGATACGAGAGAACAAGTACTGAGAAACCGGACGACGCGTCTGGTAAAAGTTTTGTGGAGAAACCATAAGATGGAAGAGGCAACGTGGGAACCCGAGGAACTTATGATGAAGAACCACCCGAGTCTTTTCATGCGATAGTATTCTAGAAATTTCGAGGACGAAATTATTTGAAGGAGGGGAGAATGTAACACCCCAAGCTTCTACCGTACGCTTCTCTTTGAATAATGCGATAGCGTGTGTTGTACGCAACACCGAGTTCTAACAACCAATCAAACTAGCCGTTATGAATAGTAATACCTAATTTTTAAAATTATATATATTTTATATTTGAAAATGGACTTCATTTTTGGATTCGGAATATCTAATTTATCCTAAGGTGAAATTTTGGTACTTTTCGGATAACTTTCATATTTTGATGAATAGTGAAAATTACTAAATTTTAATTAAAAACAACTTTTTTAATCAAAATAATTAATAGTGATAAATTATGAATTTTAGTAGTTTTAAAGTATATTTAGAATATATTTTTACCATTTAATATAATGTTGGTCATTGGACATAATTTTACAATTAAACCGAACATAAACAAGTGTCAATCTTTTGATAGTTATTATCTCTTAAAAACACGCTTTTTGTTTTGACAGCGGGAATTAATTTTAAATTAATTTCTGCCACTTCTGTGTTTTGAATTTAGGAAAATGGATTCCATATTTGGAATCAGGATGTTCAAATTGTGTAAATAGGTAACTTTTATTTTTAGACATTTTGAATAATTGCTGCGGTAAGTATTTTATTTACCATGGTTAAGGGTAAATCCGGTAAATAAGGGTTAAAAAATAATATTATAATAATACTAAATTACCCTAAAACGTGTCGTAACCCTATTGGTTGATACATGGTCGACCATGGGCATCTTTGGGTCGATTTTGGGACCCCATGGATCCACTTGTAAGTGATAATGACACTTTATTTTAATTAAGTTAAAATGAATACAAAAATGACACACGCATATATCTTTTAGAAAAACAATTGTTACATAGGGTTATATATGTTGGATTTTATATTATAAATATTCATTAGAAAGATAAAACTATTTCCTACATAATGATATTTTATTTATAATTTTTAGACATTAAATAATTTATTTTATTTACGACACAATGATGATGCAGTAATTACTATAATAGTGAAAAATTAAAATAATTGATATTATAAATACCCAAATAAATATAATATGAAACTTTTAATGAATTAAACTAATTTTATAGGATAATATGATATATTAGGATTGATTTAATTGACTTTGATCTAAGTAATCAATCTGTTATGAGTTTCACAAAAATCAACTATTGAATAGTGTCAAAATTGACATAAAAGAGTTCTTAAAACAAATATTATATTATTAATTGATATTAAATTCCTAAAAATATAAGGTTAGTCCAAGAGACTTATATCATGATAGGTTCATCATTAATGGACCACTCGGGGGTCTCTTGGATGTATATAGTAAGTTTATTAACCATATTATATTAAAATACAAAGAGACATTGTAAAAGTGAAACTAATTAACTTAGAGTTAATACTTAAAGATAAGGTTAATATAAGTACCCAAACCTGTCTAAATTCTATTTGTTGAGTGGTTTTCGACCTATCCCCACCTTAACCTTTGAATAATCAACTTTGGAGCCATTAGAAACCGAATATGAATTTATTATAAATTAATATTTCTAGCTTTTCCAAAGGTGCCCCTCACCCCTCTTATAAAAGGGCACTCCTCCTTATTTCTTCACACCTTCAAAGCCTTTTGGTTCGGACAAAATCTGCCCAAATACTCTCCCAACATCCCTCACTACAACCTAGAGGCATTATTTTGATCATAAAGCCAACCTAAGGAGCCCTTTTGATCAAATCAAAAGGAAGAACCCAAAGAAGAGGAGGTTAACCTACCCCAACCAAGGAAAAGTACAAGGTAAGGGGTTTTCATATCACTCCTTATTTCCGTGAGATTCATGCCATATTGCCACCATCACCTTTTGTGTGGTGTATGTACTACCCATAATTATATTCTTTGTGTAATACACTCTAATTTCTGTGTATTTACATATTCATTGTATGATACCTCTTTCATGGGTTGTATGTTTCATAAGTTACCAAATTGGTAAGGGTTATTTCACAATCTCTTCATTATCCGAGGTTGTTTATACGTAATAATCTACTGGGATATCTTTATCATCCACATCCATGTTTCTTCAAAATTTATTTCAAAACATATTTATTATTTACAAGAATATGGGTTAAATTCATTTATACCCTTGTTTGACTTTTTATAAGAGGTTTATAAAGGAATCTTTCCGTCGTTTTCAAAACAAGGTCCTTTTTAACCTTTTCGACAGAATTAAGGTAAGAATGTTTTTTTAACTTATACGGCGGGTGCGGCTATTTTCCGCCGTTATAAAATCTTCAAAGCTTCCCTTACAAGCTTATAAGAATATTTTCAAAGAAAATGTTTTATTTTATATGGATCTTAAATTATTTCAAAATAAAAGGAGATATTTCTTTAAAAAGAATTTTGATTTCATCTATGTCAACATCCTTTGATGGATTTTAAGATTATTTGAAGTTGATTTATTATGATACAAAACTTCTATATTGTATTGAAGGTTTTGTGATATGTTTGACTGTGGATGTGATATTTTTATACCATTCATATTTTATGGCGAAAGTATTGACATTTCGTATGCTAGTTTTAATACGAATGTTTATGTTATGTTTAAACCTTTTCATATGGGAATGCATTGAACTTAATATGTGACGGGTGGAGCCCGCTATAGCTCCTCGATGCATCGGTAGGTCTCATGAGACAAACTAGTGTCTTGGCACAAGTCCTTGACAAAATCTTATTTGTAGTCTTGGCACGAGGCCTTGGCTATGTGGTTATGATAGTCTGGCGTTATGCATTCCATCATTATGAAAGTGGTTATTGATTTTGCATGTGATTATTCGATTAGTAGAATAACCATGTGAATAAGTAAATGGAATTATCTCATTTTATTTATGCCATACTATGTTAAAAGTTCAAGTTTAAAAGGCTTTTGTTTTAGTTATACATTGCCTTAAATGTTTATTCTTATTTATGAAAGTTTCCACTATATTGTTATCCTTACTGGGCGTTTGAGCTCACCCCTTTTCTATGTTTTATTTTTCCCAGGAAGTGAAGAAGTAAATTATGAATGACCTACAGGTATATTATGTGGGGATATGAGTGTGGATTATGGAGACAATATGTTGTTGCAGTAGTTTTTCATTTTATGATGTAATGTAAGACTTATGAATATATCTAGTGTTTCCAAGACTACTAAACCAATAGGTCTTTCGAGATTTGATATTTCTTGTGATCATACCAATGTTATGTAATAATGCACCGACTCTGGGTAACTGGGGTCGGGGCATTACAGTTGGTATTAGAGGAAGTTTAGTACAAACCTTGGAAGCTAGATTTAGATAAACTCTGATTAGAGCACGTAGACCTAAGATGAACTTCGAGGATTAGTATAGAAGAACTTCCTAGAATATTGGTATTGTAGAGATTTTGTGAGTTTTCCGATCAATACATCCCTGTCTGGATACGAGCAGGTAGAGGCGGCTCTGGCACAGATGTACCTAGGGGTAAAACCCGAAAACAGCGCTTTGAGCTAGACTCGAACGGGAACTGGTGCACGACAACGGGCCTTGCTGCACTCTTGGTTACGACACTCCTGGGGGATATTCTTAGGATAACTCTCATTTTTCTTTACAAATCATTTTGAAGGGATTATGAGTATATACTTCCTCAAAGAAAACATTCTTATGATTATGGATTATATCCATAAATAGTTCAATTTATGTTAAGTGTTTTATAAGTATGGGATTATGTATTTTGATTCATAAACTGATCTAGTTTATGCCATTGTATAGAAATGGCGCCTAGTGGAAGAAATGGAAACCGTATCAATGCACGCACTCCAGGTAGGGATTGCCCTCCTGCTCAAGATAATTATAGTGGAGCTGGTGATGCAACTGGAGCCGATCAGCTAATCACCATACTGGGACAACTTACTCAGGTTATGAATAATAACCTTACCCGTATGGAGCACCCTGATCCGCAGCGTGGAGGATCAATGTCAGATCGATTCATGAGGCAACAACCACCAACGTTCAATGGGAGTACAAATCCCTTAGTAGCTGAGCAATGGATATTTTCCCTAGAGAAAATATTTCAGGCTTTGGGGAGCAGTGAAAGGGAAAAAGTTATCATGGCAGTTTACCGCCTCACTGGAGATGCTGATCAATGTTGGTAATTGATTCAAAATACGAAGGAAGATGATGAAGTATCAAATATGGAATGGAGGGAGTTCAAAAATCTGTTTTTAGAAAAATACTTTCCTCGCGACCATCGAGCAGATATGGAAAGGCAATTTCTAAGTCTGAGACAGAAGGAGGATGAGAATGTCACAAAGTATGAGGCTAACTTTAAAAGGTTAGCAAGGTACGCTGGTGATTATATACGTAACCAAAGAAGTAAGATTGATCGTTTCTTTGATGGGTTAAAACCATTTCTCCGTCGAGCATTAGTCTCACAATCCTTTTCATCGTACGAAGACATTGTCTCATGTGCTATCAAGACCGAAAAGGAATTATCTAAGTCTTATGACTTTAAAGCAAAGCAAGAGAAGAAGAGGCATGCTGATCAATCTGGGAATGGAAATAAGGGGAAGAAAGGAAAGGTTGAATATCCATCCTGTGGTAAATGTGGGAAGAAACACCCTGGTGCTTGCTTGAAGGGAATGGGAGTCTATTACAAGTGTGGTGAAAAAGGCCACCAAGCTCATGATTGCAAAGAGAAGAAGGAAGCCACCAACGTTCAGTGCTACAATTGCAGGGAGATGGGACATTATGCGAATGAATTTCCTAAGCGTAAGGAGAACTTACCTCAGAAAAGGCCAAGGGATCAAGGCCAAGCTTATGCTATCACTACTGCTGAGGTAGAAGCTCCGAAAGACGTGGTGGCAGGTAATTTAATGGTTTCCTCAAGTTTAGCAAATGCATTATTTGATTCTGGATCATCGCATTGTTTCATATCTTCCCAGTTTGCTAATAAAATTAGATATTTCCAATTTGATTTAACAAGGGAGTTGTCAGTTAAAACTCCTAAGGGAAGTATCATTGCAACAAAGTTTTGTGAATCAGTCCCCATTAGAGCACATAAATGTTCGTTATTTGCTGATCTCATCGTCATACCTATGATTGAGTTTTACACAATCCTCGGTATGGACTGGATTTCGGACTATGATGCGAAGATTTATTGTAAGAAGAAAGAGGTTACGATTCTTGATGATAATGATAAGGAACACCTTATCTTTAGAGCAGAATCGTCACCACCTAATTCTTATTTAGATCCACCCTCAATAGCTCAACTAAATTCAATTATTGGGGAGGAAGAGAATGAAATAACTGCGGGTGAGGAAAGGAATGTTCAAATAGAGGATGTACCTGTTGTGAAAGAATTTGTAGATGTGTTTCCGGAAGATTTACCTGGACATCCTCCAGAACGAGAAGTTGAGTTTTCCATTGATTTAATTCCTGGATCAAGGCCTATATCGAAGACCCCTTATAGAATGGCCACTGTAGAATTAGTTGAACTAAAGAAACAACTAGAGGAATTGAGTAATAAGGGATTTATTCGCCCTAGTGTTTCTCCATGGAGAGCCCCTGTTCTTTTTTTTAAAAAGAAAGATGGATCTATGAGGTTATGTATCGACTACAGGGAGATCAATGCTATAACGATAAAGAACAAGTATCCCATACCTCGTATTGATGATTTATTTGACCAACTACATGAAGCTCAATACTTTTCAAAGATTGACCTTCGATCTGGATACCATCAGTTGTGTGTAAAGAAGGAAGACATTCCGAAGACAGCATTTCGAACCAGGTACGGGCGTTACGAGTTTACCGTAATGCCTTTTGGATTGACTAATGAACCCTCTGTATTCATGGATCTGATGAATAGAATTTTCAAGGAGTATCTCAATGAATTTGTGGTGGTATTTATTAATGATATCTTGGTATACTCCAAAACCTACGAAGATCATGAAAATCACTTGCGCATTATCTTGAAGACTCTGAGGAGGCATGAATTATATGGGAAGTTTAGCAAGTGTGAATTCTGGCTTCAGGAGATTTCTTTTCTTGGCCATATTGTCTCTAAAGATGGAATCTCTGTTGATCCTTCTAAGACCAAGGCAATCCAAGAATGGCCAGTACCTACGAGTATAACTGAGGTACGCAGTTTTATTGGTTTGGCAGGTTATTATCGACGTTTCGTCCAGAATTTTGCCCGATTGGCTAACCCATTAACGAAGCTCACACGTAAAGGGGTTAAATTTGTTTGGAAAAAAGAGTGTGAAGAATGTTTTGAAGAACTGAAGAAAAGATTAGTCAATGCTCTTATATTGACTCTACCATCGGGGAATGATGGGTTCGTTATTTATAGTGATGCATCGAAGAAAGGACTCGGTTGTGTCCTTATGCATAATGATAGAGTTATTGCCTATGCATCACGATAGTTGAAAATTCATGAACAAAACTATCCTACTCATGATCTCGAGTTAGCACCTGTGATCTTTGCTTTGAAGATATGGAGGCACTACCTCTATGGTGAAAAATGTGAGATTTATACTGATCACAAGAGTTTGAAGTATATTTTCTCACAAAAAAAAACTCAACATGAGGCAAAGGAGATGGCTTGAATTACTCAAGGATTATGATTTCACGATACACTACCACCCGGGGAAAGCAAACAAGGTGGCAGATGCTTTGAGTAGAAAAGACCATGGAGTTTTGAACAATATGAGAATTAAAAGGGATCCAATTTTCATGGATCTGGTGAAGATGGACATGGGAATAACCAGGGAAGGCGAAACTTCATTTCTTTTTCAAATGGTTGCCAAACCATCTTTAATAGAAAGGATTAAGAGTACTCAGACCGATGATGAAGAATTTCAAAAGAAGATTAAAGCTGTGAATGATGGGAGATTGAGAGACTTTGTGTATGAAGATGGAATTTTGAAATTTGGGAAGAGACTTTGTGTTCCTGATATACCTGATCTAAAAAGGGAATTGCTGGATGATGCTCATAGTTCCAATTTCTCTATACACCCTGGGAGCACCAAAATGTATAGAGATTTGAAGGAACATTTTTGGTGGGACAACATGAAGAGGGAGATTGCTGATTTTGTGTCAAGATGTATGGTTTGTCAACAAGTGAAAGCTGGAAGGCAACAGCCTGGAGGAGTCATGCAACCTCTTCCCATACCGGAGTGGAAATGGGACAATATTACGATGGACTTTGTCATGGGGCTACCAAAGACTCCTAGAAGGAACGATGCAATATGGGTTATTGTTGATCATCTTACCAAGTCAGCACATTTTCTTGCTATAAGAGAAGATCTACCCCTGGAACGTCTAGCAAGACTATATATTAATGAAGTTGTGAGACTTCATGGAGTACCCCTATCGATTGTTTCTGATCTTGATCCCCGTTTTACTTCAAGATTCTGGAAAAGTCTTCAGAAATCCCTAGATACTGAACTTCATTTGAGCACTGCATACCACCCTCAGACAGACGGACAATCAGAACGGACTATTCAAACCTTAGAAGACATGTTGAGATCTTGCTCACTTGACTTTCAGGGTATGTGGGATCAATATTTACCTCTGGTAGAATTTTCCTATAACAATAGCTTCCATTCGAGTATTCAGATGGCACCATATGAAGCTTTATACGGAAATAGATGTCATACACCAACCTGTTGGGATGACGTTGGTGAAAGAAAACTTGTAGGCCCAGAATTGGTGGAGGAAACGGTGGAAAAGGTGAAAGTAATCCAAAATCACATCAAAGCAGCTCAAAGTAGGCAGAAGAGCTATGCCGATAATCGAAGAAGGATTTGGAATTTCAATTCGATGATCATGTTTTCCTGAAGGTATCTCCGTGGAAGGGAGTCATACGTTTTGGTAAGAAAGGTAAATTGAGTCCCAGGTACATCGGACCTTTCGAAATTCTAGAACGAATTGGGGTTGTAGCTTACCGATTGGAAATGCCGCCAAGTCTCTCCAAAGTTCACGATGTGTTCCACGTATCTCTGTTGAGGAAATACATGCCTGATCCAACGCATGTACTCGCCTTTGAAGAATAAGAATTGGAACCCGATCTTTCCTATTGTGAAGAGCCCGTCAAGATTCTTGATACGAGAGAACAAGTACTGAGAAACCGGACGACGCGTCTGGTAAAAGTTTTGTGGAGAAACCATAAGATGGAAGAGGCAACGTGGGAACCCGAGGAACTTATGATGAAGAACCACCCGAGTCTTTTCATGCGATAGTATTCTAGAAATTTCGAGGATGAAATTATTTGAAGGAGGGGAGAATGTAACACCCCAAGCTTCTACCGTACGCTTCTCTTTGAATAATGCGATAGCGTGTGTTGTACGCAACACCGAGTTCTAACAACCAATCAAACTAGCCGTTATGAATAGTAATACCTACTTTTTAAAATTATATATATTTTATATTTGAAAATGGACTTCATTTTTGGATTCGGAATATCTAATTTATCCTAAGGTGAAATTTTGGTACTTTTCGGATAACTTTCATATTTTGATGAATAGTGAAAATTACTAAATTTTAATTAAAAACAACTTTTTTAATCAAAATAATTAATAGTGATAAATTATGAATTTTAGTAGTTTTAAAGTATATTTAGAATATATTTTTACCATTTAATATAATGTTGGTCATTGGACATAATTTTACAATTAAACCGAACATAAACAAGTGTCAATCTTTTGATAGTTATTATCTCTTAAAAACACGCTTTTTGTTTTGACAGCGGGAATTAATTTTAAATTAATTTCTGCCACTTCTGTGTTTTGAATTTAGGAAAATGGATTCCATATTTGGAATCAGGATGTTCAAATTGTGTAAATAGGTAACTTTTATTTTTAGACATTTTGAATAATTGCTGCGGTAAGTATTTTATTTACCATGGTTAAGGGTAAATCCGGTAAATAAGGGTTAAAACATAATATTATAATAATACTAAATTACCCTAAAATGTGTCTTAACCCTATTGGTTGATACATGGTCGACCATGGGCATCTTTGGGTCGATTTTGGGACCCCATGGATCCACTTGTAAGTGATAATGACACTTTATTTTAATTAAGTTAAAATGAATACAAAAATGACACACGCATATATCTTTTAGAAAAACAATTGTTACATAGGGTTATATATGTTGGATTTTAGATTATAAATATTCATTAGAAATATAAAACGATTTCCTACATAATGATATTTTATTTATAATTTTTAGACATTAAATAATTTATTTTATTTATGACACAATGATGATGCAGTAATTACTATAATAGTGAAAAATTAAAATAATTGATATTATAAATACCCAAATAAATATAATATGAAACTTTTAATGAATTAAACAAATTTTCTAGGATTATATGATATATTAGGATTGATTTAATTGACTTTGATCGAAGTAATCAATCTGTTATGAGTTTCACAAAAATCAACTATTGAATAGTGTCAAAATTGACATAAAAGAGTTCTTAAAACAAATATTATATTATTAATTGATATTAAATTCCTAAAAATATAAGGTTCGTCCAAGAGACTTATATCATGATAGGTTCATCATTAATGGACCACTTGGGGGTCTCTTGGATGTATATAGTAAGTTTATTAACCATATTATATTAAAATACAAAGAGACATTGTAAAAGTGAAACTAATTAACTTAGAGTTAATACTTAAAGATAAGGTTAATATAAGTACCCAAACCTGTCTAAATTCTATTTGTTGAGTGGTTTTCGACCTATCCCCACCTTAACCTTTGAATAATCAACTTAGGAGCCTTTAGAAACCGAATATGAATTTATTATAAATTAATATTTCTAGCTTTTCCAAAGGTTCCCCTCACCCCTCTTATAAAAGGGCACTCCTCCTTATTTCTTCACACCTTCAAAGCCTTTTGGTTTGGACAAACTCTGCCCAAATACTCTCCCAACATCCCTCACTACAACCTAGAGGCCTTATTTTGATCATAAAGCCAACCTAAGGAGCCCTTTTGATCAAATAAAAAGGAAGAACCCAAAGAAGAGGAGGTTAACCTACCCCAACCAAGGAAAAGTACAAGGTAAGGGGTTTTCATATCACTCCTTATTTCCGTGAGATTCATGCCATATTGCCACCATCACCTTTTGTGTGGTGTATGTACTACCCATAATTATATTCTTTATGTAATACACTCTAATTTCTGTGTATTTACATATTCATTGTATGATACCTCTTTCATGGGTTGTATGTTTCATAAGTTACCAAATTGGTAAGGGTTATTTCACAATCTCTTCATTATCCGAGGTTGTTTATACGTAATAATCTACTGGGATCTCTTTATCATCCACATCCATGTTTCTTCAAAATTTATTTCAAAACATATTTATTATTTACAAGAATATGGGTTAAATTCATTTATACCCTTGTTTGACTTTTTATAAGAGGTTTATAAAGGAATCTTTCCGTCGTTTTCAAAACAAGGTCCTTTTTAACCTTTTCGACAGAATTAAGGTAAGAATGTTTTTTTAACTTATACGGTGGGTGTGGCTATTTTCCGCCGTTATAAAATCTTCAAAGCTTCCCTTACAAGCTTATAAGAATATTTTCAAAGAAAATGTTTTATTTTATATGGATCTTAAATTATTTCAAAATAAAAGGAGATATTTCTTTAAAAAGAATTTTGATTTCATCTATGTCAACATCCTTTGATGGATTTTAAGATTATTTGAAGTTGATTTATTATGATACAAAACTTCTATATTGTATTGAAGGTTTTGTGATATGTTTGACTGTGGATGTGCTATTTTTATACCATTCATATTTTATGGCGAAAGTATTGACATTTCGTATGCTAGTTTTAATACGAATGTTTATGTTATGTTTAAACCTTTTCATATGGGAATGCATTGAACTTAATATGTGACGGGTGGAGCCCTCTATAGCTCCTCGATGCATCGGTAGGTCTCATGAGACAAACTAGTGTCTTGGCACAAGTCCTTGACAAAATCTTATTTGTAGTCTTGGCACGAGGCCTTGGATATGTGGTTATGATAGTCTGGCGTTATGCATTCCATCATTATGAAAGTGGTTATTGATTTTGCATGTGATTATTCGATTAGTAGAATAACCATGTGAATAAGTAAATGGCATTATCTCATTTTATTTATGCCATACTATGTTAAAAGTTCAAGTTTAAAAGGCTTTTGTTTTAGTTATACATTGACTTAAATGTTTATTCTTATTATTAAAGTTTCCACTATATTGTTATCCTTACTGGGAGTTTGAGCTCACCCCTTTTCTATGTTTTATTTTTCCCAGGAAGTGAAGAAGTAAATTATGAATGACCTACAGGTATATTATGTGGGGATATGAGTGTGGATTATGGAGACAATATGTTGTTGTAGTAGTTTTTCATTTTATGATGTAATGTAAGACTTATGAATATATCTAGTGTTTCCAAGACTACTAAACCAATCGGTCTTTTGAGATTTGATATTTCTTGTGATCATACCAATGTTATGTAATAATGCACCGACTCTGGGTAACTGGGGTCGGGGCGTTACAAGGTACTTCTTCAAGTTGTCGAACACCTCTTGGCAGTCATTCGTCTATTTGTACGTGACCCCCTTCTTCATCAACCTGGTGAAGGGAAAACATTTTCCTTCCAGGTTGGATATGAACCGACTAATATAGGCTAGGTGTCCATGGAATCCCCTTAGATCAGTGAGATTTCGAGGAGGTGGTAGGATTAGGATAGCCTTCATCCTCTCAGGGTCGACTTCGATGCCACAATGGCATACGAGGAAGCCAAGTAATTTCCCTGAGGTAACCCCAAAGGCGCATTTCAAGGGGTTCATCTTCAATCAATGCTGTCAGAGCTTGTTGAAGACGGTCTCAGGGTCCGACAGGTGATCTGAGCGCTCTCTAGACATGACCACTAGGTCATCCATGTAACATTCAATGAATTTCCCCAGGAACGGCTTAAATATCCGATGCATGTCATGCTGATATGTGGCTCCATCATTCTTGAGACCAAAGGGCATGACCCTATAATAGAATACCCCATGAGGGGCCCTGAAGGCAGTGGCTTCTTCATCTTCTCGAGCCATCCTGATTTGATTATATCCAGAATAGTCGTCCATGAAGGATAGAGCCTCATACCCGGTCGTCGCGTCAATTAACAACTCGGTGATTGGAACTGGGAAGTCATCTTTCGAACAATGCCGATTAAGGTCTCTGAAGTCAATTTAGACACGGATTTTTCCATTCTTTTTCTTAACAGGGACGATGTTTGCCAACCAAATGGGGTATTGGACCTCCCTGATGAAGCATGATTTAATGAACTTATAAACTTCAGTCTCTATCTTGGCAGCATGTGAGGGGTCTGTCCTTGTAGCGGCATGTTTGTAGCCCCGTTGGTCTTCTGGAAGACCCAGGTGATGCGTCGCTACCTTAGGATCGAGTCCTGGCGTTTTCGTGTAATTTCATGCAAAGATATTTTGATGATTCCTTAAGAAGGAGGTATATACCTCGTGTTCCTCGGGAGACATGGTCGTGCTAATGAGAGGGGGTCTTGGGTCTTCTTCAGTACCCAGGTTTATTTCCGTGAGCTCGTCCATAGTGGTGGAGATACCCTCCTCAAATGCGGGAGGTGCATCTCTGAGATCTTCCCCCTCTTTTTCTCCCAAGTCCTCATCTTCTTTATCTAACGAGGAGAGAGTTTCTGGTCTGAGCCTTCAATGGTTTGAGGGAGAGGCATCATGGGCATCTCTGCTTGAGTATTCGTCCCCAAATCGAGGGTTGGTAGATGTTCCCAAGTTGTCTTTCTCGACCATCGTGGTTGAATTTATGAGGACATGTTAATGCGTGTCCAGACTTGAACTCCCACTCTCAACACGGTTGATGGGCAGGACATAATCTCTGCCAAGCTGCCTGAGGGGGTCATTGGGGACCATATCCAGGCCATTTGGAGTGGGGATCCAGTCAACGACGTCAATCAAATGCTTCTTATTCTTTTGCTCATAGAACCCGGCGTCGATGTAATGTGACTCGGATAGCTCGAAAGGGGACTTGTCGGCATGCAACATCCCGCTTTTTCCATTGACACAGTACTTGATACAGTGGTGGTAGGATGAAGGAACTACCATGTGCTTATAGAGCCATGGCCTTCCCAGCAGGGCATTGAATGATGTGCTCTGCCGGACCACCAGGAATTCCGTGTAGGCTACCAGGTCACCAAAATGGGCCTTTAGCTTAATTTGTCTCATTGGTTTCTGCTCACTCTTTTAGTAACCTAACAAAGTTGTGGCTGAGGGAATTAGATCGTCCTCACTGTAGCCCAACTTACAGAGTGTCCGTAGGGGAAGGAGGTTAACTCTGGAGCCATTGTCTATAAAGAATTTGTAGATCTCAATACCATTCAGTGTGCCAGACACATATAGCGGTGTGATGTGTCCTTGCATGATGGAATCTTCATCTTGATCGGTGAAGGAAATCACTGCATTTCATTCATCCAGTCCAGTCTCCATCCGGTAAATCTTGGCGGCAGCTACCTCAACTTGGATTTCCTGGGGGCTGATCAAAGCTTCGATAAGCACCGCCCTAAGGTCGGCTGACAAACCCAGGGCATCCAGTATTGACAACTTGGCTGGTACTGACGCCAGCTGCTTAAGGATGTCGTATTTTTTCTCCAGCGGTCGACACTTCTCTGTTGGCTGGAGAGTCTTAGCAGGTGCTTTGAGAGCTAGAGAATTTGATGAGGAGGGACCGGCCGCGGGGACGGATGTCGACAGTGTTCCCGCGTTTTGATGACCTGGCCTGGCCGGTCTGTTTGTGCGCACTAGGCCACCAGACACTTGCTCCTCCTCTGATGGGTATCGCAGAAGAACAGGGCCAGAGTGCCTACTTGTGGAGGTGGAGGGGCATTCCCTCTCCTGTTGAGTCCACTGAAGGGCTCTCCCACGGGTTTCCACAATATTGACGGTATGGGCCGGGGTCCAACCGTATGGTTGGTTTCGGTCGTGGCTGCGCCTCCCCTGGTATCCCCTGCCTCTGCAATTTCTCCTCCTGGCTCCTCATGTAGGAAACTTGGGTTCGTAATCATACCCTTCTTCAGGAAATGATTCCATGAGATGGATGACATTGATAGAACCAAATATTGTCTCTTCATCCTCTGACAGGTCAACCTGGTCGGTTGTCTCTGATGGTGCCGTTTGGTGGGTCGGTGCACGTGATGCCAAATTCGATGGCATGAAATCTTCTAGGGTCGGGACTAACTCTGGCCCCATCGCGGACTGCTCCTCTTGTGATTTCTTCCTCCTTTGACCCCATATGGATGACCGGCTTGTGGAGGGTTGTGAGGCCGATGTGGTCAGCTTTGCGGCTCCAGGGGCTGCTAGTGGCAACACCGGCTGTTGTATTTGAGCTCGGAGTATGCCCTGGGCTCGGTTGATAGTCTTTCGAGTCATCCAGTTGTCAAATTTCTGCCCCTTCTTGCTGGTGACTTTCTGCCACCCCTCCTCTTCGTCGAAGTCGGTGGTAGAGATACATGCCACATGTGTTGGGGGTGGTCCCCGCTCGACTTTTCCAGAATCTACCATCCTCTATAGGAGTTCTTTAAAGACGAAGCACTCTCGGATACTGTTCCCCAACATCTGATGGTAGGGGCAGTAATCTGGACTATCATCGCGGCTGACTTCTTCAGGTATCCATGACTCCGGGAGGCAGAGCAAGTTGCAGTTCATGGCGGTAATGAAGTAGCCACGAACTTGATCGTCTCAGAACGAGTATACTTTTTGACTTCGCTCCTCAAACTGGTTCCTCTTCGGTCCTCTCTGATCGTCCAATTTTGGCGGGGGCATCCACTGATATATAGGGGGCCCTTGACGATTTGGTGGAGGCTTGAGCGGCGGAGCGGGCACAGGGGTCGTCTTGAGTGTGACAGCAGACACTTCAACTCTAGGGGCTCTTTTCACTGGATCCTGCGAGGCTATTCGGGACTTTGGATTAGTCTGCTGTAGGGAGTCCTCAATTCTCTAGGCAATATCTGAGAGATTGAAGAAGTCAGTGGTGCACTCCACCAGTATGAGCGGTGTTCGCAGCTCATCTATAAGATTATCGATGCATATAGCTAGCATCTCATTATGAGGCATTGACCTATTCAAATAATAGGTCAGACCTTTCCATATGGTGATGAAATCTGAGACCCTCTCGTTATCCCTTTGCTTGCAGTTCATAAGATCGATGACCATTGTTTTAGGCAGCGTTGAGCGGAAATGGAACAGGAACTGCTGCCAAAGGTCCTCCCAGCTCTTTATCGACTGGGCCGGCAGACTCATATACTAGACGAAGGTGGATCCTTCCTAGGCCCGTATGAATCATTTGAGTTTCACTACTTCTTGATGCTTGAGAGTCCCAATCATAGGGTCATAATAGGATGCGTAGTGCATCAAATTCTGTTATAGATCGTCTGATCCATTGAAGATGGAGAATACAGGGCTCCCAAAATTGGGTGGAGGTGGTGTGTTGGTCACCCAATCTGGGTAGGGTTTCCACTCTGGTTGTATCGGAGCACGTCGACCTTCTATTGCTTCCAATCAAGCTGTTATTTCCTCGATGGTATTGGTGAGTCCCAGATTTACATCATGTTGGGCCCGGTCCTGGGTAGGCGTAGCCCAAGGCATTTCTGGAGGATCCGGATTGGCCGACACCAAGGGTGCATATTCCATTTGGGGTACCCTCGGAGGGTTCGGGTGTACTTGCTCCGGTTGCCTCCTAAGTGGAGGTAAATCCTAGTATTCATCATCTACATTTAGGTAGTTGGACGAACCAGGCGCCTCATTGGGCAGGAGCCCTGATCGTGCTTCATTTTTCGGGGAAAGCCTTAGCCTTTGAGGTGCACTTACCAGGAGTGTATGATGTGGCTCTTCTTGGGATGCACTTTCAATAAGGCGGTTCCTCTAGAGCACCTCGGCATTAAGCCGCCTCAACTCTTTCATCTCTTCTTCCTATCGAGCGAACCTCTCTTCGAGTGTGAGTGGCTCATTTTTATCGAGAGAGGGGGACGGGTTAAGGGTAACTATTTTTTATTCTTATCCTTGTTGGAAGCTCGCAGGGTAGGCGAAGTGAGGTTCGCTGAAGGGGAGGCCATATTTAAAGCGGCCCTCTGGTTCCGGGTGTGCACACTTGGTGGTTCATTGTGAGTCACAGCCTGACTGGAACCGTCGTCTCCCGATCCGTCTGGATTTTCATTTTCTCCGGTGTCACCCGCAGGGTTAGCCTCTATGGCGTTGATGAATGCATATTGCGAGGTGGAGGGGACATCATCTTATAAATAAGAAGAGTATCTCCTGCGTCTTTGGTTGGCCTTCCCTTTTATGACCTGGGATTTCCCTCGGACTTCATGACGAAGGGTGATGTGGAGAGTTCTTTGATGCGACCTTACGGTGCGCCTTCCTCTCAGAGGGGATGATGATTAAAATGACGAGATAGGACAGGAACTTCCTCCTCTGACTGTCCTCCCTAGATGAGAGAATACCGACTCTCGTGGGGGAGTTTGTTCTTGAGGGGGTAATAATGCCCCCAGCCCTGAGGGCTGGGGTTGGCTCCATTCCCTGGATGTTGAGTCTCTTCCCGGTTTTATTGGTCTTACAGTGGCATTTGTTCTTAAAAATTCCCACAGCCTTGAAGGTTGGGGTTGACCCTGGATTGCGCCAGTCGTTGCGGCTATCACGACCTGCCTGATCTTGTGTGCCCCCATCCAGGGGTGAACTAGATCTGGTACCGATTTCACCTGTGGACCAGGCCCTTCTAGGGAGGCAGGAAGAGATCGTTGATTGGACTCTCTTAGGTGAGAGGCCTATTGTATTCTCTCGGTGGATTGATTCAGGAGTTCTTAGATGGCTTGTTCCCACTGGTCCTGACGCTTCTGGGACATACTCAAGGACCGACTTTGTTGGGTGTGTTGCCCTTTCTGAACATGGGGTCCACCCGATTGTCGTCTCGATGTGACAACATTACACGATACCATGCCAAACGGGTTTTTCTTGGTGGGGATCAGAGTGAAATGAAGATCTTTGTGTTCCCCCCATCCCCTAATATGGACTCCCATCGGAGCGTCAACGATGAGGTGGCGCAGTTCGTGTAGTGCATAGAGGCAACCTGCCTCCATATTACCTTTTCGCCTCTCGGGGTGTTGTTGTTTCATCGAGGAAAGGGCCTCCAGGTCAATGTGATGTAGGAGGTCCCCTATCATCTTGACGTGGTCTACATAACCGTCATAGGGAAGGAAGCTTGACTTCAGTCGGTAGAGGGTCGTCCATATATTATGGCGGATGTCGTGCATGCATTCTTCTGACAACTCCCTAGGTACGTCGTACTGAGAGGTAGCTGTGGGCCATAACATAAATGGTATATCATTCCTGGCCAGTCGTTTCCTCAAGTGCAGCATATCGGCATACTCCTCCGCCAGTGATTCCTCTACCTGGTCAGCCCAACTAAGGCTCTCACTATAGTCAGAGGCAGTGGGACGGGTAGGTATTGAATTTTCTTGTGGGAGATTCCGAGGTGGTTCAGAAGATGAAAGCGGCCCTGGAACGGCTCCTGATCGAAGAAGGGTGTCGTTAGCGACAAGATGTGAATCTGACATGCTCTATCCCGTCCTTCTGAGTGCCTCGGCATACGAGGGATTTTCGGTGATTGATTCAATAGTATGAGGACATTCCTATCGATATAATATGTCATCGCAGGGAGGACCTTTGCAATGACGGCCGTAATGGAGAGGACTACCATTACTGCTTGATGCTTCACTACATAGAGGACTTTTGCAGTGCACGCCCTGGGGAGGACCTCCAAGGCATGTTGCAGCAAGGGGCGGACCTTCTGGATGCATGGAATTGTTACGGGGAGGACCTTCGCAACAACTGCCATCATGGTGAGGATGACCATCCTGGCTTGACGTTCGACGCGCATCCTGGAGAGGACCTTCAGGACACGTCGTGACAAGGGGAGGACCTTATTGTTTCTTGGGGACATTGCGGGGAGGACCTTCTCAATGGCGGCCATGGTGGCGAGGACTACCATCACAGCTGCGGAAATGACAAGGACTATCATTACTACTTCCGGAGGGAGAATATTGGCGGGATACATCCTGGGGAGGGCCTCCAGAATGTACCGAAATGAGGGGAGGGACTTCTCGTTGCTCGACGTCTCTACGGGGAGGACCTCCGTTATCAGGGTGGCGGGGACTACCACCGTGACCTGATACCTGGCTGTGTGGATTTCCGTCGCAGCGTAACCCCTTGGGAGGACCTTCAGGGCAGGCCACGACAATGGGAGGGCCTTCTTGTCATGATGAGACGTTACTACGGGGAGGACCTCCGTAGTTGCGACTATGATAGCATGGACTACCATCATAATCTGTGGTCCCACTGCATGGAGAGTGATTACAGTTTATACCCCAGGGAGGACCTTCAAGGTGGACCGCAGCAAGTGGAGGACCTTCTTGCTACTCGATCTTCTGGTCATGTGGAGGGTTTCTGTGACTCACATAAAGAGATAATCTCTTGTGACCGATCGTTATATGCCTGTGGGGGAGGCCCCCACGGGTGCTCTGGGGAGGACATTCAGAGCTGTTGGTAGCGACATTGCGGGGAGGAACTTCGCAACTGCTACTGCCACTCCCATAATATGGTAATGGGTGGGCAGGTTTTCGAGCCTTTGATTCATGATTAGCGGCGTCGGAAACCCCAGCTTCCAGCAGAGTGGAGTCATGAACCCACTCTTTATTTTCTGGCTGCCTTCGGTGCATTTGGGGCACTCTTTTGCGGGCCATGCAAACCGTCTACTATTGACAACAACCTTTACCTCCTTTGGGTCCCTATATAATTGGGTCCTGGGATGTTGTCGGGATACGCCGACGAACATCTTGACTTTTAGCAGGGATATATGCCTGCTCTAGAGCATCCACTGTGATGGATGGGTGTCCCCTAGTTGGAACTAGTGAAGCTTCTCGATCTGGTTTCCCTTGCGTCACAGAATATAGCCGGTGACCCTCCTGGGCTGAAGTAGGGATGCAGATCTACTTTGAGGCGTCTATCTCATCTCTTAGATGAGTCGCCTCAATTGGGGAGACGGGCTCACGGGCCCGAGTCCTTGTTGTTTCCGCTGATGCAATTAAATGATGGCAAGTCTGTAAGATATGATCTGGGATTGACACCTGCATCTCTATCATTTCCAGGATATGTAAAGAAACATCTTTGGATGGAATGGGTATGAAGGCCCATTCCGGTATCGGAGGAGGAATATCCTGCTCTAGTCCTCCAGTGGTCAGTGGGTACTGACAATTCTTTTGTGTCGAGGTAGGTGAACAAATCTTCCCCTGTACTGGGATATGCCGGTTTCTCTCTCTATTTTCCACCACATCGGGGTGGCGGACTTTACTTGCATCTGTAGGGAGCTGGCCCTACATATATTGGTTTCCCACTGTATCGAGTCGGTGTCCTTTGTTGGCAGGGAGATGTGCCCGCCTATGATTTTCCACCACATCTGGGTGGCGGGCTTTGTTGATCGCCACCATATCAGGATGGAGGGCATCTGAAGAAACTGCCATGAGCTGGTCCTGCAGGTGTCGGGTTGCCACCATGTCATGCTGGTGGGCTTCACGACCCTGGGCAGGGAGAGGTGCCTTCCTGGTAAGTGTCATCCTACGTGAGCAATGGGCTTGATGGAGCTCGGAGGGGATGCACACCGGCTCGTATGATGTCGCCATGTCTGGATGGTGGGCTTTGGAGGATCGAACAGGTGTAGGTTCCTGTTCATGGTACGTCTCCATGGCTGAGTAGCATAACTCCTCCTCAAAGACCAGGGTGATGACCGGTCCCCGATTGTACGTCTGCTGCCCTCGTCGGGCGGTCCGAAGGGCCGGAACTTGGGGAGCATGGGCCTAAATCCTTGGGGAGACATCCTCCTCGGTAATAGGATGTTGAGTCGCAGCGTGACCGCGATGACGCCTTTCGGCGGGGGCCTGAGAGCAGAACCCCCGTTCAATAGGGATGAAGTCCTCAACGTCGACCTCATCTTCCTCCCTAAGGTAGGGGAGGTACGCATTTTCCCGTTCCTGGGATAGACTCCCGAAATGGTTGGAGACAGCGACAGGGGCTGTCTGGGTCCGCCTTTGCGGTCATTGCTGGGCAGGCGACCGGCGAATCTTGACGGATTGGAGGGCGTGCATGGACTCCTCCACTGTTGGGAGAGTACCATTCACGTGGTACTCCCGGATCAGCGCGTCTGAAACCTAGCGTAGAAGATGCTGGGTGGGTGACGAGGTCCTCTGTTGTTGAGGAAGACTCGTCCTTGCGTCATTGGTAGCACGCACTTGCGAGTTCCTTTGCGATTCCATTGGATTGAAGGGAGTTCTGAAAGTAGTTCCTACAAAACATTTTAGCAAATACAAGCATCAACCCTGTCAAAGAAGTATCTCATAATCCCATGCGTAATTAATGACCTTACTTGGCCCTCCTTTAGATCTTAAGGGGGAACTGGGTGAGATTAGGTTAAATTCATCATGTTTGGTTAAAGATTCACGTCGGGTTCACCATTTTTTGTTTCGTTCTGGTTTTCGGCCATGAAACGCCCAATGGCTCCGTATCCAATGATTGATGGACCTGCTTTCCAAAGGCAGGCGTTCACCGGATGGTCTGACCAGCAACTCTTAAGAACTCACATTGGTCGAGAGGATGGGAAGTCGGGCTCATCACACCCCTTTTGATGGGGAATTATTTCCTATTTCAGGACTCTATTATAGATTTAATACTTATTCATATGTTCGCGAATCATTGGATTATACACAAACATATTATCCACATATTCAACCATGGTTGGCAATGATCAACTGGACGCAGGGGTTCGGAATCATTTATACTCGTGTTTTACCATCCCTCGTTGGATTAATGACCCCGAAGGGTTGGAACTCACTTGAGGCGGCACTAAGAGTGGTGCGGTGAACCGATGTGGAGATGATTGGATCGACCGGTTGTTTGTCTTGAACCTCGGGGGGGGCTTCATACGTACCCTGCTTAGGAGGCGGGGATCAAAGTCCACATAGTTCTCATATACAGTATAACATCATGTTGGATGGGGGTGGAACTCGACATGAAGAAATTACTGAGTGGTGGTCTTGAACCTCGTGGAGGCTTCCAACGTACCATGCTTTGGCATGGATCAAAGACCTCGTAGTTCGCTTATGGATTGGGGTTACGCTCTGGGGTAGCCTGGAATGATGTATTGGGGCTTACACTCTGAGGAGGCCCATAGGAGGATGTCATGCTCGATGCTTACTCTAAGCCCACGTGAGTCATGATCGATGTGAGAAACAAGAGGCAAAAGAGACCAGTGGATCACGTCACGAAAGGTGCGTCTGTGAGAAGCGGAGTGGGGCATATGCATGAAGGCGTCCTTGGGTGATGAATTGGAGCTTACACTCTGAGGAGGCCCATGGTGTCTTCCTCATGTCTGGCCATGAGGGCATCTCAACCCAGTGGTGGACTGAGGAATATAATGTGGGTCAACGCCTATGCGCAAGTGCACAAGTGGGATAACGCCAAGGGCGTTGGAATCGGTCCAAACCAAGGGAGATGAAAAGTGTGAATTACATGCCCGACACTCGGAACACAATGAGGGTGGCATGGATATGGAGGATAACTATTGACCATGTTCGAAACACAGCATTCAAATCACGTTATCCTGAAATTGGGACAAACAAATGAGGGTTGACTGTTGACCGTGTTCGAAACACAGGACCTATCTCGAAGTGTTGTCCAAGGTCTCCAAGGCGTTGGCCGAGGACGGTAGGTGAGCCGATGTGGCATGAGTTCAGGCCGTTAGGGGGTCCCTTCAGACATGAAATATGATGGAGATCCGAATGAAGGATACACAAAGCGTGGGGTGGAGTGATGGAATGTTTGAATGGATTCAAACGTTCTTGAAATTACGCCACTGTGATCATGGCGTTAGGCATCATATGCTTGGAGCATAAGTCATCTCTTATTTAGAGTAAGAGGCATCCTACGTTTGGAACATATGGAGTGCTACAGTTTATATTCATGTAGAGAGGACTATTTCTGTATAGTTTAACATCATATGGATAGGAAGAGGGCCATACAGTTTTGAAGGACCTCGGGACACCCTGAGAGGGGAGGGGTGAATCAGGGTGACAACTTTTTCTTTTAATGTGATGGATCTTGTTCCCATGTTGGTAGGAACTTGTTGAACCAGTATGATGAAAATGATTAGAAAGCAGACATTCACATGCACAGAGAAGACACGGCCCTTTTTACTTGGTTCACCACTAAGGGCTACGTCCAAGGAGCATACGCCGGAAGGTTTCCAGTCTTACCAAAATCCACTAATCTTCACTAGTTGTGGATTAAAATTGTTTGGGCATAGTCACTATGTCCCAGGCTCACTGCCTTTACAAAGGTTCAGGGATAACTCACTACTTCCCTCAGGTCACTCCTGTTGACTCCCCCTGGCTTACTGCCGTTGGTGAAGTCTTACTCAGTTTATAGACATGAAGGTCTCTTCAATTGATAGACATGAAGTTCTTTGTCTCCTGTTCAGAATGAGACTTTGCTTGTATCAGTATCCTGAGTTGATGCTCTGTTAAAGTCCAAATTCCATCCACTGATGAATACCCCCTTTTCCCTTGTCCACTGGGCAAACAGCCTTTGGAAAGGGCCTTCACAAAGTACCCTACTTCGCAAGACTCCCAATTTTGCAAACCTCAAACAAGCCTTCGCGGAGTCCCTGCCTTTTCGCGAAGCTCAATCGGAAAGCACTCTCGTGATGCACCAGCCTTCGCAAAGCTTGGTTGTCGCGGAGCTCCTGCCTCTTCGCGAAGCTCACTGAGGCAACGCGGGGCGCACGACTTTCACGGAGCTAGAATAGCCGTTGCGAAGCTCCTCTTTTGCGAAGCACACTGCCTTCGCGAGTGACCTTTGCGAACTGAGAGAAAAGTATTTTCTCTGAAATTCTTTTCTACTTCTCTTGAGGGGGTCGACCTGTATTTATAGACGATTCCACCGACCCTCGACCCTTCCACGTGAAGTTAGCGTCACGTCAGCTCAAATCACGAAGCTCCGAAGTTCCCGGCGAAATTCTCTCAAAATGGCGAAGCACTACGGCAACTTTCCATTTGCAGTGCTCGTCGTAATCGCGGAGTATCACCGTCATCATTCCTTCGCGCCTTCGCCGCAAAGCTCCCTCGCAAATCCCTTCACTACCACGATGCACTTCAACTCTGTCGTTCGCGAAGCTTTGACGTAATCGCGAAGACTCACTGCCTCCATTCTTCTGGTCTTCGTGATTTTTATACCATGCATCCTATATTCACGAAATTATTTCCTTTTCCATATTTAATTATTATCTTCATGGAAATCCACATTTCGCGATGCTCAGCAAATTCAAGATTTTGGAACCCAAAAATTTGGCAAACACTGGGAAACGGTGCCACCTTCAATACAGTTGTCTGCTTGAACGGTATGATCTCTTTGCTGGTACATGATCCAAAATTCCATTGATGATTGACAACAAACACAAACCATACTCCAAATCATGCATAGAAGACCATGGTTCCAACAATATCCCCCTTTGGGTTTGTTGGAAATCAGAAAAATAAATTCAATAGATCTCCATCTATGTTAAATCCAAAAAACGCAGAAATCAACTCGGCCAACACTCTAAGTCTACGTGAGTAATTCTCGGTGTAGAAAACAAGAGAGGAGGCTTGAATTGGGTTCCACTGTTTTCCTTCTCATTCTTCTCATCACAAAAGTTGCCTGAATTTATTCCATTCTCCTTTCTCCCCCATTGACAATAAATACAAAGTCTAGTAATTTTTTCATCGTTCAGCTCAAACCATACTACCCCTGGATAGTATCTCCCCCATAAACCTGCATCATAGCCATAAACAGATAAAAACAGTTATCAAAAATGGGGATAAGGGATTTCCGTAACCTCCTTAGGCACTGGGAGGTGGCTGAACACCGAGGTTCAACCGATGCTTCTCAAACATAGCCGCTGACAGTGGATTTGTCAGGATATCAGTTATTTTCTCATCAGTTCCCACGTGATCCATTCTAATCACCCCTTGCCCAACTTTTTCTTTGATAAATTGATACCTGATTTCAATATGTTTTGTACGAGAATGCTGAACAGGATTTTTTGTAAGATCAATTTTACTCTTGTTGTCACAATAAATCACCATTGGTTGATTTACCTCATCACCAATATTTGTTAATTGTTGCTTCATCCATAGCAGTTGAGTGCATGCCTTTGTGGCAGATATACACTCAGCTTCAGCAGTACTAAGAGAAGTACTTTCTTGTTTATTGCTCAACCAGCCAACACAGTTATTCCCAATAAAGAATGCTCCACCACTGGTGGAATTTCTGTCCACAACATCGCCAGCCCAGTCAGCATCTGAAAATGTTGAAAATTCACAGTCCCTTCCTGCAGCAAAGTATAGGGAATAATTGTGAGTACCTTGAATATACCTCATGATTCTTTTTACTGCTGCCAAATTTTCCTCCTTTGGATTACTCTGAAAGCGGGCTGCAAGACTTGTGGAAAAGACAATATATGGTCGTGTCGCTATCAGGTACAGTAGGCTCCCAATGATCCTCCTGTATATGGTGGGATCTACAGATTTCTCATTCTCATGCTTTCCAAGTTTGGTTCCAACTGCAATCGGAGTTGAAATTGGTTTGGAGTCTTGCATATTAAACTTCTTCAGCAGCTCTCTTGCATACTTTTCCTGAGAGATAAAAGTGTAGTTTTCCTTTGAGTCACCTGCAGTCCCATGAAATATGTGAGCTCTACAATCATTGACATTTCAAATTCTGATTTCATATGATGGGAAAATTCAATGACAGATTTCTTCCTGCTGCCACCAAATATGATGTCATCGATGTAAACGAGAACCATGAACTGATATTTTGAAGAATTCTTCACATAGAGATTGTGATCTACTCCTCCTCTTTTGAATTCCAGCTTCTTGAGATAAGAATCTAGTCTGGAGTACCACGCCAGTGGTGCCTGTTTCAAGCCATAAAGTGCTTTCTTTAGCTTGCAGACCTTTGATTCATCAGCACCAAGAAGAAAACCCACTGGTTGTTCAATGTAGACTTCTTCTTCGAGTACACCATTTAAAAATTCTATCTTGAAATCTATTTGATATACTTTATATCCTCTCTAGAGATCCATGGAAAGGAACAGCCTGATTGACTCCAGTATAGCCACTGGAGAAAAGGTTTCTTCAACATCAACACCTTCAATCTGAGAATACCCTTTACATACCAGTCGAGCCTTGTTTCTGATAACACTTCCATTATCATCAAACTTGTACTTGAATATCCATTTTGTTCCAATCACATTGTGACCTTTGGGTATCTGGACAAGATCCCATGTCTGATTCTTGTCAATCTGATCTAACTCTTCATTCATGGATTTCACCCATGATTCATCCTTTGTAGCTTATTCAAATGAGGAAGGCTCCACAACTGACAGAAATGCAGAAGGTGTGTTATTCCTCATCCTCCTTGTCTGTGTGGGTGCATTCCTGTCTCCAATTATGTTAGATGGATCAATCTCTGCTCTTCGATTTCTCCTGTGAGGTTCAGTCGCATTCTCACCATCCAAGATTTCCTCTTCAGATTCTTCGTCTGAGTCAACATCATGATCTGACTGCTGAGTGTTTTGAACAACTTCATCTATTTCTGCATTTGTATTTTCTTCCTGTTCACTTTCTTCTTGACTTTCTATTACATCAGCATATGACGTCCTTGAAGAATTTTTACTTTTCTCATCAATTATCTTAACATCGCTGCTTTCCACAATCCTTCCTAAATGCTTGTTGAAACACTTGTAGGCTTTGTTGTTCATTGAGTAACCGAGGAAAATTCCTTTATCTTCATTTTCACCATATTTCCCTTGATTTCCTTCTTTGTTCCTAATGAAGCATTTACTTCCAAAGACACGAAAATATTTTAAAGAAGGCTTCCGTCCATGCCACAATTCATATGGTGTCTTCGTCTCACCCATATAAAGTCCCGTTCGATTCTGAATGTACACTGCATCTTGAACAGCCTCTTTCCAGTAATTTCGTGGAATACGACTCTCAATCAGCATAGTTTGTGCCATGTTGTTCACCTGTTGATTCCTACGTTCAACAACTCCATTTTGTTGTGGATTTCTCACAGGAGCTACTTCATGCTGTATCCCATGATTCTCCAGATAATTTTCAAATTCAATGGACGTGTATTCTCCTCCATTGTCAGATCGCAACACTTTGATTGTTCGTCCTGTATCATTCTCGGCGATTCGCCGATATGTTTTCATGTAGTCAAGGACTTGTCGTTTCCTGTGAATGACCATCACACATGCCATTCTACTGTAATCATCAATGAAAAGGACAAAGTACCTTTCTCCATGAGTTCCGGAAACATTTATCGGCCCACGTACATCTGTATGAATCAGATCAAGAAGGTGAGATGCCCTTTTTTTCTTTGGACGATATGAACTGCAGACCATCTTCCCACGAATTCAAGCATCACAAGATTTTTCACGCTCACACTTCAGGTTGGGAATGTCCATGACAATTCTCAATTTTGATATTTTCTCCATGTCTTGTTGATTGATGTGTCCCAGTCTCCGATGACACAAATTGTTTTCTTATTTAACAGTCATGTAACATACATTCTCTTCACTATCAACCTGATACAAGTTGCCTTCTGTTCTGCATCCCTTCATAAGTGAATTGTCTGTCTTTCCCTTGATAGTGCAGCCTTTCTGATTAAAAGTAACTATGAGTCCTGAGTCACAAAGTTGACTCACACTAAGGAGATTATGACGTAGGCCATTTACGTAAAGGACTTCAGTCTTCTTTAGTTCTCCATTATCTAACTTGGTACTTCCACTCCATTTGATTTTCAGAGCCCCATCATTACCAAATCATACTGTACCATCAACCGTCCTTTCTATATCTGTTAGTAGGCCCGCATTACCCATCATATGAGATGAAAAACCGCTATCCAGAATCCAGGTACTGTTGTTCTTTGAAGCATTGAGGGCTACCTCTGCAAGTTTGGATTTCTAAATCTTCTTCCTTTCCTTCCATGAGCCATTGGATTGATTATATAGTACTGATGGCCTTTCAATTATCTCTTTCTCATACTCAGGTTATTCATAGTCAAAATCTTCTTCGAGAGGAGAAAACCTGTTTGAAAGAGCAACACTGTATTGCTGACGAGACTTGACTTGTCTTGAACTTCGGTATGAGGTGTCCATGTCCCTTCTCTGCCTGAAATTAGCATCCTTATGACCAAAGTTAGAACAACGAAAACAATATCCATAGAAATTGTTTCTTCTATAAGAATTAGGATATGAATTTGTTCTCCTTTGTTGAACTTATATATCTTCTCCATTCAGATAGCTTCTTGCCTCTTCACAATAAGACATGGTATGGCCCAGATAGCCACAGAACTAACACTTCATGAGAGGAAATGTCATCTCACTTGAATTTCTCATCATACCTTCTTCCTTGGGAGAAAAGTTAGACAGTCTGTCATTTCTGAATTTTTGAGGATAATTTTCAGTTCTCCTTTTAGTTTTGGTTGAGGGTTCCTTTTTCAGCACTTTAGGAAACGTTTCAACATGTTCAACATTCATCTTATCTTTATTTTGGATCCTATCACTTCCAGCAGTTGATGTCTCAGCCTCACAGCCAATTCCACTCTTTCCCATGCAAGAGGGTCTTTGATTACTCAAGATTTTTCCAACCCCATCTGAACCGCACTTGGATCTTACTAGTAATTCTGCATCTGAGAATCTTCCAAACTGTATTTTCTTCCTTGATTCTTTTGTAATTGATTCAGTCTCAAGTTTACTCCTTAGAGTAACAACTTCCTCCTCAAGACCCTCCGCAGTCTTGGATTTTTCATCTAGTCTGGAGGTGAGGTCATTGATGACCTTTGCCTGCTCTTCAATTCTCAGTTTCAGATCCACTTCATCATCATTGCTTTCAATTATTTTAGACTGTACCTTCACAAATTCTTCCAGTCGTTCAATTTCAGCTTCAAGTTGATCAACGTATTCAGCTGATTCTTCTACAATAGATTTCCACTTATTGCAACTCTTGCATTTAATCTTAATCTTATTAACCACATCCTTAAGTTGCATCTTGGGATCTACACAAGTTCTCAGTTATTTTTCTCCACCATTATCTTCTAACTTTTCAACAGTGGCCATCATGGAAGGATGGTTCCCAGTTTTGAATTATGGTTCTTCTTCATCACAAAATTCATTATCATCTTCTTCCTCTTCACAGACAAAACTCTTCCTTTGCATTTTCTTTCCAGATTTGAAGTCTCCCTTTTTGAAGAACTTTCTCAGAGGCTTCTCGAAGAATTCATCTTCACTATCTTCATCATTGATCTTTCTTAAGCATTGAGAGGAAATGTGCCCAACTTTTCCACAAAAAAAACATGTGAGAGGTAACTTCCCTTTGAATTTCCCTTTCCCCTTCTGGAACTTCTTTGCAATGAGAGAAAGAATTTATTTTTCTTCTTCATCTTCACCAATACTATCTTTTGAGATTTTCAGTTTATCCATGGCCTTGAATGAAATTTCCTTTCTCACACGAGTCATAGCATCTTCTGGTTTGACTCTCATTTCATATGCTACCAAGCTTCTGATTAGATCATCCAGAGAAAGTTTTGAAAGATCTCTTTCCTCAAGGGATGACGCCTTTGCATTGTACAGAGGTGGAAGTCTTCTTAATATTTTCTTTACAATATCAATGTCTTTTATTTCTTCACCTAGACCCCGAATTGCTCCAAACACTTCAGTAATTCGATTGAAGAAAGAGTATGCATTCTCGTCTGGATGCATCTTCAGATCATCAAACCGATTGTGCAGCACTTGTAGTTTCGCCTCCTTCACTTTGCTATATCCTTCAAAAATATTCTCAAGTTTATCCCACATGGATTTTGCTGAGTTGCAATTCATCACCTTAGGTAGATCTGATCAGAAAGGGCTGCAGTAAGAGCATTTTGTGCTTTAGCATCTTCATCAAGAATTTTCCTCTCTGTTTCAGTCATAGCCAGGCATGTTGGGTCAGTGACTTGTATTCCTTGAACAGTAGAAAAGAGAACTTCCATTACAAGATATCTTAGATGAGATCTCATTATGTTCTTCCAGATCTGGAAATCACTTCCATCGAAGTGAGGGACTCCCCTGACATTGACTTCATTCTCCATGATGGTAAAGGACATATTCAACACCAGAAACCTTGCTCTGATATCACTTGAAGGACCCCGGGACACCCTGAGAGGGGAGGGGTGAATCAGGGTGACAACTTTTTCTTTTAATGTGATGGATCTTGTTCCCACTTTGGTAGGATCTTGTTGAACCTACATGATGAAAATGATCAGAAAGCAAACATTCACATGCACAGAGAAGACACGGCCCTTTTTACTTGGTTCACCGCTAAGGGCTACGTCCAAGGAGCATATGCCAACAGGTTTCCGGTTGTACCAAAATCCAATAATCTTCACTAGTTGTGGATTACAATTGTTCGGGCACAGTCACTCTGTCCCAGGCTCACTGCCTTTACAAAGGTTCAGGGATAGCTCACTGCTTCCCTCGGGTCACTCCCGTTGACTCCCCCTGGCTCACTGTCATTGGTGAAGTCTCACTCAGTTTATAGATGTGAAGGTCTCTTCAATTGATAGACATGAAGGTCTTTGTCTCCTGTTCATCATGAGACTTTTCTTGTATCAGAGTACTGAGTTAATGCTCTGTTAAAGTCCAAATTCTAACCACTAATGAATACCCCCTTTTCCCTTGTCCACTGGGAAAACAACCATTGGAAAGGGCCTTCACAAAGTACCCTACTTCACAAGACTCCCAATTTTTCAAAGCTAAAACAAGCCTTCGCGGAGTCCCTTCCTTTTCATGAAACTCAATTGTGAAGCACTCTCGCGATGCACCAGCCTTCGCACAGCTTGGCTGTCGTGGAGCTCCTACCTCTTCGCGAAGCTCACTGAGCCAACGCGGGGCGCACGACTTTTGCGGAGCTAGAATAGCTGTCGCGAAGCTCCTCTTTTGCAAAGCACACTGCCTTTGCGAGTGACCTTTTGAGAACCGAGAGCAAAGGATTTTCTCTGAAATTATTTTATACTTCTCTTGAGGGGGTCGATCTGTATTTATAGGCGATTCCACCGACCCTTGACCCTTCCACGCGAAGTCAGCGCCACGTCAGCTCAAACTGCGAAGCTCTGAAGTTCCCTCCGAAATTCTCTCAAAATCGCAAAGCAGTACGGAAACTTTCCGTTCGTGGAGCTCATCGTAATCACGGAGTATCACCATCATCATTCCTTTGCGCCTTCGCCGTGAAGCTCCCTCGCAAAGCCCTTCACCGCCACGATGCGCTTCAACTCTGCCGTTTGCAAAGCTTTGATGTAATCGCGAAGACTCACCGCCTCCATTCTTCTGGTCTTCGCGATTTCCAAACCATGCATCCTATCTTCATGAAATTCATGCCTTTTCCATATTTATTTATTATCTTCATGGAAATCCACTTTTCACGATGCTCAGCAACTTCCAGATTTTAGACCCCAAAAATTTGGCAAACAGTGGGAAATGGCGCCACCTTCAATATTGTTGTCTACTTGAATGGTATGATCTCTTTGCTGGTACACGATCTGAACTTCCATTTATTATTGACAAAAAACACAAACCATACTCCAAATCATGCATAGAAGACCATGGTTCCAACAAGATTAACGTCATGTGGTCAGGACGAGCCTAGGTAGGAGATACGCAGCAATGGTTAGTGTGGGACTTATGCAAGGGCGGCCCTTTCTGGATGAACCTAGAAAAAGGAGCTAGGTAATGGGGTTAAGAGTCTCATGAGGAGTAGCTGGAGTCACGGCATTTATATGATGGATATTGGAGCGGCATAAGGGTGTAGTGGAAATTACTGTTTACCTTGCCCAAATATTTCACGGTGCGACTCTCTGTTTTCCATGGGGGTGGGTGACGGTAGCGAAGGGACGGGCCCGGAGCCCGGAATTGTCCCTGAGTGGGGGCGCAGCCACCGTGTTATGGACCAGCGAGTCCATGGGGTATTCTTTATGGGGCGGGCCATGAGGAGCTGGCCGTGAGGGACTGGCCGCGAAGGATCCATCCAAAAAGGAGTGAGCCGCGTAGGAGCTAGCTGCAAAGGACTGGACGTGAGGGGTGCTGTCCGTGGTGGAGATGGCCATCCATGAAGGGTGTCCGTGGAAGAGATGGGCACGAAGGAAGCTTTCCGCGAAGGATTCTCTCCGTGAAAGATGATTTCCGTGGAGGAGGTTGTCCGCGAAGGAGGTTGTCCATGAATGAGATGGTCGTCCGCGAAGGGTGTCTGCAAAGGGGCTGGTTCCCGTCCTACTTCGCGCCCACGGAGGGACTATCCGCGAAGGAAATGGCCGCTATGGGCTGGCCGCGGAGGAGCTAGTCGCATGTGTTTTGCGTACTGGTTTCTGCTCTCCGTAGAAGAGTTCATCCGTGGATGATATGGGGTTCGCGGATGGCCGCGGAACACTGCTAGGAGCGATTCCTCAAGCGTCTCCCCACGGGTTTTCACCCGTCCTTCCTCTATTTTTCCTTGTTCCCCTCGATAACTATTTATAAAACCACAAGGAGGATAGGAACATGGACTTTTTGGAAGCCCATTAAGAAATTTTCACCCGCGGATGACTCGTTCAACAGGGATATTTGATGAGTCGCGGTGGGGTTGCTTCGCGGTGGCACACCAATCTGCCTCTATTCCGCGAACGACGGTGGTCCGCGGCCACATAGGCACTCTGAATCCATTTCTCGAACGAAAGTGTGTGTGGTTTGGGCCAGTTAGTGCGGTTCCCGGTGGCGGGTCGGCCTGGATTCATCGGTGGTCTTCCTGGTTCACGCTCATGGAGGCGCCCCACCCTTATTTCAGGAACGACAGCGTCTGCGAAAGGGAGGTCTTCCGAACCGGCCACGTACTATTGCTGGGAGCCAGTGTGCGGACTGGTTCGGTCCTTTTTCATGTTTTGAGGTAATTGGATTTCCCCCTTGCGGAATTTTTCAGGACCCTACAACGACATTAACATCTACGATGTTTTTAGTTTTTGAAGGATGAAATTGTGCTGAGTAAAATAATGATATCACAATTTAAATGTATGAAGATTCACACTTAATCAGGATTAATATTTAATAGAAATTATATAATATAAGTATTATATATTATAAAATTACTCAATAATGGATTTAACAGAGTTTTGAACTATTTTATTAATTTTCACAATCATTTGATAGAAATGTATAATGATCTGAAGAAGAATGGATTTCCAATAATGAAATAAGGGAAATAGTTGTGGAAAATACAATGCTTGATCAGTGTGTAAGATAATTTAACTATTAGGAAGATTATTCTCAGCATGTATAAAATTTAATTTTACAAGATCATATATAGATAATTTTTAAATGAAAATATTTATTTCATTAAATTTCGAATGTTTATAAAAAATTTCCTAGGGGAATAGCATATGTTATATTTTAAAATAAACATATGCTATTTTGAGAGTTCAAAAAATTTCATACCATGATTTTGATTTCTAAAATCATTATTATTTTATAAATACAACAGTTAATTTAAATATATCAAAAGAAAAAAAATAATATGAAGAAGGATGATATCTATCATGGATGATATTTGTGATGGATGTATGTTTTAAATGGAAAATCATTGTGAAATTATAGTAGTTCGATAATGTTGATTGGTTATTTGATATATGTCTTCAAAAAACATTTTGAATTCATAGATAATAAGATATCTATTAATCTAGTTAGATATTTTATCTATTTGATGAATATTATTTGTATGATATTTTTGATCTTGAGGGATAATTTAAATCCTAGTATTAGTATTTGATCAACATATTATAACCGAATTAGATAAAAATTTAAACCCCCTGAATGACATATTATGTTTTATATAATTTTTTATTTTTTATGAAATAAAAATCTGATAATGAGTTTTTTATTTCATGTTATAATGATCATGAAGCATATTCACGTCACGATCCTAACTTATTTTTGAGAAGAATGATAGAGCAACCATGCTATATAAATTACATAATGCTAAACATAAGGTTATATGGTTTTAATGAATAATATTGATGATATGACTTCAATGATTACATGTTTATAAAGTGAATGAGTTCTCATTTATAATGAAATATAAGAAAACATTTTGATGATCAATAAAGACATATAAGAGATTAAATGATATTTAAATGAGTTTATTAGAGTGATTGAGAGTAATATACATGGTTATATATATATATGAACTTCCACATGAATAATTTATTTAGAATAATTAGTCTTAAATATTTGTTATTTATAAAAACATAAAGGGATTTTTTTAGTTTTCTTTATTTATCCAGATTAAAAATGATTTACTCCACCCTATTAAAGGATTTATCATATGATCATCATAAAAATTGTAAATATGGATTGTGATTCATGAAGAATATTTTTGAAGAGAAATAATAAGCTGATCCAATTGGTGAATAAAGATTTTTTTCAACCATGTTTCTTAAGTGAAGAAATTTTATTATGAGTAATAACAAAATTCAATATGATTCAAAACAAAATAGTGCACTAGAAATCCTAGGTATACTTAATGGGTATATTTGATGATTATTTTATGATTACCTCTGAATTTCCCATTGATTTATTATTTAAGGTTTCTAAAAAAGAGAGAGCACATTAAATGTATTGACTCAGGCACATGATTTTTTGAAGATTGAAGAGATAAGGAAAGAAATAATAAGTACCTACTAATGGAGTAGTCATATAGAAGTGATAAATTAGATAATATGACCAAACTATTTATATTAAACAAGAAGGATTATAATCCAATGAAAACTATAGTGAAGAAGATGATGAAAATGGATTTTTACAATTCAATGAAACTAATATGAACTCAAAAAAGAAATATTATTAATTGTATTTACATTAATATATCGTATGATGAACTATATGTTATGGAAAATATTATATTTTAAATTACATATTCATGGTGTGAAGACCACGTGGAAGTGAATGTCTTATAATTTGAGGATGATGTTCATATTTATAGATTTGTATACATTCCTTTAATGATTTTGAAGGTGTACAGTAGTAGGAGTTTGTTTAATAGTAAATCATTAGATACAAGTATAAATAACAGAACATACATTATCATGGTACATTTGTAAAATTATTTCCACATATGTGTAATATTTTATAAATTCTGGTGCAAAATGATATCAATCTAACCATTATAATTGGAGAATTGATTGTCTTGGATATCCTATGACTCAATGAGATGAGTCACAATAATATGTAGGTTTCCAAAATTAGTTTTTAACCTTGGAAAAATATATGTGGTATTTTTTACCTTAAGTAAATACATTTTAAATAGGTGTATGGAATGGAAAAATTAAAAGAGATCCATTTAAATCCCAATTGGTCAGAGAGGCTGAGAACCAAAGGTTTCTTAAGTTCACAAAATAATAATTTGTTTTCGGTTAAATTAGTCCACAAAAAATTTACCCCACACCCTTCTCATGTATGACTACACAATTTAATGGGAATCATATGTGATAATTTATTTAAGGGAAATAAGTGGAAAATAAATGTAATAAATATTATGTGGGTAATTCTTTTGAAATATCAAATTGATGACTCTACCCAAAATTACCCAAATATTTAAATTATTCCAAAATTAAATACATAAATTCGTTACCTCATATGAAAAATTCAAATTGTCATGTATTATATTTATGTTTAGTGGTTTTTTAATGCAAACTTAACTTTAAATATGGATTCAACCTACGAGGGAATTCATGGTCAGCTAAGAAATAAATTGGAGTCAATGTAAAGGGTACATCCAAGTAGAATTTGGTCTTTCCCAATATAGTTTTCCACCATTTTAAACAGATTTCATTTAATCAAAAATACATTGAAAATAATTATCATGATTTCTAGCCTATAAAAAATTGAAACACCATATGAATTTGGTATGTACATTCCATTAAAAAACCATATGTGTTTGATATATTATGATACACAAAACACTAAAATAAAGTGAATAATGATTTCATATGGTAAAATATTAAACTAAAAAAAATACAATAAGCTATTAGATTACTAAATTAAACATACTTAGTAAATGTAGTAATATAATGAAGAGATATGTAAATAAAAATACAATAAGACTAAAATTATCATTTCTATGATATTCCCCGATGATCATACTATTAAGGATACTTGTATTGTGAATAAAAATCATTATAATTATAATAACCTTATTCTAATATAAATTATATAATATTATGAATAATTTTATAGATATATTTATGGTATTATTTTGAAATTTTCTATAACCATTTTATTTATATATGTTATAAAAATCACTAATGTATATACTTCCATTGCATATATGATTGTTGGATATATATAAAATTTATATGTTTCTTGGTTCACTAAATTTTTGTAATTGTCAGTAAAAAATAAAATATATACATAATATTTAGATAGTAAATAGTTTTTCAATAAAATAAATACATTATATTCATTGAAGATAATTTATTATAATATATATTACATATTTTTAGTTTATTATATTTAAAAATAATTATTTGATGAGTTTAAAATTTAAAATAAATATTCTAATAGGAACGAATTGAAAAAATTTAATTGTACAAAGATAAATAACTAATTCAAAGTGATTATAAATTTTTAATTTCAAATGAAATATTTTTCAAAGAATTATTATTTTTAAATATTTATTACTTTTATTTATATAAATTAAACCACTCTATATCAAAAAATGATTTTAGTGAAATGGAATAAATATATATATTCAAATAAATTATCCATCATTTAATTTTCATTTATTTTTAAGGAATAAGAATAAATTCACATTTTTTTGAATAATATAACTTCTAAAATTAACATTTTGTTATTTATGAATTATTCTATTAAAGTTAAACATTATTAAAAATAATTATTTAATATAATAAAATTGATTTAATATTTTGTATTACAATTTATAAATTATATAATAATATAAATTTCATTTATAATCATAGAAATAAGTAATCAGGGTAAAAATTGAGTTAACACGGTGAATGTAAAATTAGTTAAATTAAAAAAAACTATGGGGTTAAAACATAAATAATTATATATTAATGATAATAAGGGTGAATTATCATCCTACTATCATCCTATTTTCATTATTCTTTCAATTCATATATACATTATATGTGAAATTATATTCTTTATTCATTGAGGAAAGAGTTTTTATGAAAATTGTGACTCAATGTCACCTTTAAAATGGCCTCTTCTATTCCCACAAGAAAACACACATTTCCATTTAAATAATCTTCAATAAATTCCTAATTTATATCCCTAGCTATCTTATCCCATGTTATAAAACCCCAATCAACAATAAGGTTCCCCAAATCAATCATTTCCAAGAGGATCACAATATGAATAATCAAGTCATTAATGTAAGTGTTATCCTCAAAATAATCATTATTCTATATATTTTTCATTCACCCCTTATTAAATATGATTATAATATTAATTGAATGTTTCATAAATAATTATTTTTATTAAAATGTGATACTATAACCATATGGAAACATTTTATTTTTCATTTAGACATCATAACATGTTATTTTTTGCCGGTTTTTATCGCATATGTATATAATGTTATAAAACATACACCCTGAATGAAATAGTAAACATAAAAACATTTACTATGTCATTATATTTGCTGATTTTAAATTTTTCATAATTATTTAGAATCAATATACCAGTATTTATTCATTAATAAATTCAATTATTTTTTATTCAATAATCATTGATAATTTTATTAAGTATTCCTTGTGAACATTCATTATATGTTCTATTAAATTTCCATGGGTATCAAAAATTATTTCAAATAAATATATTAGAAATTGATGATAATTATTGAGGATATGAACCCTATATCACAGATCATGTAATGGATCTATTAAACCAAATTATGTGTGATAAAATTATAATGTTTAACAACTAAATAAGAATTTTAATTATAAATAGTTTATATTAGAGAAATAAGGTGTTACAAACAATTAGTATTAATGTCACATCCCACCTTCTTCAATATGAGGGAAGGGATGGAAAACTTCCAGACCCTCCCTTCTTCAAGATGAAGGAGAGATAATGTCCCCCGAGTCCCGCCTTCAATAGGAAATGAATTGGAAACTATCACCAAGGGTATATAATATAAAACAAAAATGGAAGGCATTACCCTTTTTATTGAACAAGATCACGAGATAAGATGGTAAATCGCAAACAACTCCACACACTACAATGGAAATTAAAGCCAAAATCTGTTCCATAATACATGTTATAAAGTGAATACGATACAAGGTAAAATGAAAACTAAAAGTGAAGTGCCAACAGAAAAGATTCTAAGTAGGAACAACAACAAATCCAGGCGCCTAAGCTAGTATTGTCTAGTGCAGTCCTCAATGTCCTCCTAGAAACCAGAAAACATTTTATATACGTATGGTGAGAGTACAAGTATACTTAGTAGAGAAAAAAAAGAAATTTTTTCACAATTGAGGGAACATACTAATGTACATATGAGAAAACATTAGAGTCCTTAAGGAACCAACCAAGGAGTACTAACCAGTCAAGCCTCACCAAGGAACCCTCACAAAATAAAAGAAATCAAGTAAGGAAATAGTATTACCACATCGATATTTGTGTACCCTTCACCGCTTTCCCAATGGATGACTTCTTGTACCTAATGGATAATATCTTTACTCTACCACTCTTCCCATACGCAGTCCCACTACCACAACTAGCCCACACACACACAGCTCTCAATCACACAAAAAAATCCCACACGGATACACCTAGGCCACAAAAACCACACCACTTGCCTCAAGGACACTTGGGCCTCACCCCAAAGATACATGATAAAACCTGGCCCACAAACACATAGGCCCCTCATCCAAAACAAACACTTTTATGAATAATCCTAGAATATGGTAAGCCTCAATCAATTACTGTCTGCCCAGATGCGCCCGAGAGTCACGATCTAGAATAGGGTGTGGGGAACAATGTTAGTAACCATCCATCCACCCTCCCACAAGGATGTCAGGAAAGACACCCTCCCTGATGAAATAGAGGTGTTAGGAACATAGTGATCATCAAGGGTGGGGTGCATATATAAATAACATGAAACTACATGTGTGTATATATATATGTAAGAAAAAACTCAGCCAACCCTATGGGTCTTTTAACAACAACAAACCCACACAAACCACATTTTTTTCACCCCTAAATACAAAAATGGCCTTAACCGAAGATAAACCCGACCTATTTTTATTTAACCACATTCCATTTATTAAGTAAGGGGGTTCACTATAATTAATTCTAGTATTATCGGTTAACTACCAATCATAACCATATTAGATAAAAGATCAAAACTTGACCTGTAGTCCAACTACCCAAAATTTTTTGCCAATTTACTCCCACTACAGAACGGGTCCATAACCACACTGTAGTACCACTCTTTGACGTTGATTCGTGACCACAACACAAAAAAAAGGTTGTTTAGCTCTATACATTTTTATCCATTCCATAATAAATCAATATCATAGACCGATATTCCATCACACCTCTCTTGTATCACCCCACACAGAAACCCACTATAACTATCATTATAACTATAACCTCACTTTACACCCATTCCACTCCCTTATGACAAAACCAACTCCTTTTTTCATACTTTTTCATACATCCATGCTCCCAACAACATCACCACATAAATCACAAAAGGGTACAAAACTCAAGAGAAAACATCACTCAGCCAAACCTATCAACCGGATGCATCTACATTCAAATTTAACCAATAAAGGTTCTTCAATTCTACTTTTACATAACCAGGGTGATCACACTATATGTTTTATCCTGGGTAATACATTTATTTATCCAATTATACATGAATAAATAGTTATAAATGATTCATCCATTTTTTAAACATCTCAGCAAAATATAACATCACCTATGCGCAATAAAAGGCCACCAACTACCATTAATTTTAGAAGGATAAAGTCATGAAAACCATAACAGAATCAAAAATAAAAAAATAAGCGATCAACGTCAAAAAAATCTATGCCCATTATATTATTTTCCCATGTTATATTTTGACCAAATATACTTCTTGATTATTTCTTGTATTAGGAAAATTTTCCAACTGTTCCATACAAGGATTCATTATCATACACACCCCGCATGATGAAAAATTAAATGGAAGACAAATAAATACCTACATAGATGATCATAGGATCTATGTTACTCCTTGTGCTAAGAACAAGAAATCTTGTGAGTCACAGTAAATATCTTCAACATGGAGTCAACAAGAGGGGTTCTAGGATAGGCGCACGGCTCCTCTGAGAAGGAAGGCTCTAGGCGAACCATGGGAAATATAAAGGAATAAGGAATGAAGAGATATTGTTTTATGAAAGGTCAAGATCCTCAAAATCAGGGAGATGATTTAAATGTACTTAAAAATTGGATCATGGTTTGACCATGTGGCTGCTGATTACAAGGATTATGGGATCTTACATGATTTGGGGAATTTAATAATTCCCTTGAAATAGTTGATAAATACCAATGCATAGTTGTGAGTTGATTTGTTTCCATTTCATGGAGATTCATTAATATCATGGGAGAAACTGAAAATACTGGGATAAACATGAAATGGGTCACCGATGGTAAAGTCACCAATGGGTGAGAAAGTGATGCTACCTACCAATGATGAGCTTCCGACACCCTGAACTACCATCACCATGACCTACTAACTTCTTGTCCTATTGGAACCCTTTCCTACCTACTACATGACCTACTGATGCCAGGACCTATCTATGCCATGACCTACTGACTCCACGACCTACCGATGCCAAAAACTACCAACACCATGACCTACTTATGGTATGACCTACCAACACCAAGACATAATGACAACACAAACTACCACACCATTAACTACCAATTTCCTGGCCTACCGACTCCCTACCCTACAGATGCTGATGCCCCTTGACTCGCTGACGTCGACGTCCCTTGAATCACTGACAATGACCTCCCTTGAATCACTGATGCACTGTTATCCTGACTCCCTAACATGTCGATGCACTGATATTATGATTGTAAAGCATGAAATTTGGAAAACTCATGAAGTAGTCCACTGATAGGTCCTACAATACGTCAACACTGGACTTTCACAAAGGAAGGGCCTGAGAAAAATGAACAACCATCCCTTAAGATACCTCTCAGTAGTAAACCACATTTTGTGGTTCTAAAGATTGATCAAAAACTGCATCATCCAAGGTAAACACCTTAACATATATCTCATGAAAAAATACCCAATAATGAGGCCCCACACTACCCCAAACAATCACACATTCACCAAGGTCACGATATCAAGACATATGGATTTGGGAGCTACATCATCCATTCCATGATATTATCTACTTTCGGTAGCAATGACTTTCCCACATAGATTTAATCACATCCACATAAATGTGTATTGATTATGGATCAAGTTCCCCCTACCCCATAGACATGAATTTTCATAGAAAATTAATGAACAGGGGAACAACTTATCATACATCAAGCAGGGTCAAAACATACATCATAATCGAGGAACACGGAAACCACAAGAGAGAAACTCAGAATAGCTATTGGAAATGGGCACACGTATGTTGTTCTCACTCCCAAGTACTCTCCTTGAGGCCACCAGACTTCTAGTGCACACAAACTAAGGGAATGATCTATCCATGAAACACATTCTCCTTACGATACCTGATTCTTACTAATCACTTCATGTACGTTGCATCTTCCATGATATCAAACCCTCCTGTGTCTAGGACGTGGGAGTCATCATGTATATACCGAAAAAGCTGAGAGACATTAAAGATGTCATGGATCCTCTCCATCCACCGTGTAATTGCTAACTGAGATGACACCTCTCCTACTCATACCAACACCTCAAAATGTCTGATGATCATAGGAGAAATATTTCTCCCCCTTCCAAACGCCTTTGGTCCACTCTAAATGAATAACATTAAGAAAAAATGGTCCCCAACCTCAAAATCCAAAGTCTTACTCCTTTGAAAAGAATATCACTCATGTCGGTCCTGAGCCGCCTTCATCCACTCATGCACAAGCTGAACCTTCTTCGTTGTGCTATGCACTACCTCTGGTCCAGGAAGAGATGCTTCCCATACCATTGTCCAACATACTGGTGAACAAAAAATCCTTCCATACAATTATTTGAATGGTGTCATTCCAATGGTAGTGTGATAAATATTGTTTTAAGAAAACTCTACGAGGGGTTATTGTCATACGCACGATCCACCGAAGTCCATGACATGGGCCCGTAGAATGTCCCCCAATGTCTAGATGGTCATCTCTTTCAATTCATCCATCTAAGGGTGGAATGAAGTGCTAAGGCATAACTGGGTGAAAAATGAATGTTGTAATCCCATCTATACTCATGATTTGAAACATCTTTCCTAGTCTGAGATGATATATTTTTTTACTCCATGTAGCCTCACTACATCATCTACATACCTCCATTCCAAGGCATACACTGTACTCGACTCCTTGTTAAAAAAAAATTTTCCAACTTCATCAACTAGTCCAATACTACCCTAATGGCATCACATCCTCCATGAGACTAGGGTAATACTATGATGAAATCCATTGATATATCTTCCCACTTAAACTTGGGAACATACAAGGGATGAAACATACTGTCGGGAATACGGTGCTCAGACTTCACCTGATGGCACACTAAACACCTTTCCACAATATCCACCACTTCCAGCAACACCCAGAGCCACCAAAACTGTCCCCTCAAGCCTTATTACTTCTTAGAGACTCATGAATTCGCCATGAGAGGTGATCTATGGACCTGAAGGAGAACACCCTCATGTACTGGCACTAGGAAAATCAAATTCCCATATAACAACCTTTGATTTTGGGTATCCTCCAACCATACTTCCAGAGAATGACCCTGGACAACCTGATCACACATCACATCAGTTGCTAAGTCTCCTCACTGAGAATCCTCTACATACCAAACTAAGAAGACTACACTGCTATCTGAAATAGATAGCACCTACAACTTCCCTCCCCAGCGTCTAGGCACAAAGCAGCAAACTGCTCCATTACCTTCCAAGCATTCGTGAATTCTCAAATTTCCACCTTTAGTGAGTTCCTGCTCAAGGAATCAACCACCACATTCCCCTTTACTCGGGGTATGAGATCATGATGTCGTAATCATGGACATACTTCGTCCACCTTTGTTGTCTCACGTTCAGGTATCGCTGGGAGAAGATATGCCTCGGGCTCTTATTATCCTTGAAGACCACAAAACACTCCCTAATGAGGAAATTCCTCCACAACATCTGCACAAACACGACCAATGAACGCTCTATTTCATGGGTGGAATAATTATGTCCATGGAGAAGTAAGTACCTAGACTCAAAAGAGATAACACCTTGCTATTGCATCAGTACACATCCCATGCCAGGGTCGAAAGCATCACAGAACACCTTGAACATCACCCCTTCCTTTGGAAAATATGCACTGGGGAACTGACCAGCTTCCCTTTTAGATATATGAAATTTTCCTGGAAAAGGTCACTCCAAACAAATTCCTGGTATTTTCTGGTCAAATATATCAAAGGATATTCTACTAGAGAGAAGTCAGGTAAAAACCTCATGTAATAGCCTTCCAGACCCAGGAAACTAGAAAACTCCAACATGTTCTAGAATGCTACCCAAGAAACAACTTATTTGACCATTGAAGGTTCCACTTATATCCCTAGCTGATACTCTACATGTCCAAGGAAGTGAACCACTCACATCTAAAACATGCACTAGGAAAACATTCTGTAGATATCGTGGAGTTGGAGGACCTTTATGAAAATCGTCAGATTCCTGTCATGCTCCTCCTATGACATTGAGTTGATCAGGAAGTTTTCGAAGAACACATTGGTAAAATGGTCTAGGTAGTCATGGAAAAAAGAGTTCATGAGTCCCATTGGAATATCTTGTGCAGTTGTGACACCAAAGGGCATGCCCGTGAACTTGAAGTACCGATACCTTCAAGTAAAAGTAGTATTTGGTATGTCACCATCTATTACACTCAACTAGTTATATTCTGAACACTGATCGATCTTAGAGAACCAACATCCCCCCTTTAAATGGTTGAAAAGATTTTTGACCCTCAGGTGGGGGTACCAGTTCTTGACTGTCACATGATTCAGCCTCAAGTAGTCTATACATAGTCTAAGGACACCATCTTCCTTCTTCGAATATAAGACTGGAGCACCCCACGATGACACACTTGGCTAGATAAAACCCTTCTTCATTTGGTCATCAACCTGAATATGTAACACCTGTAACTCAGATGGCACTATCTAATATTGATCCATTGAAAATGAATGGGCACCGGGTTTCAAGTCTATCCCAATATAAATATCATGATGAGGTTTTAGAGTCACTACCTATTTAGGGAATACATATAAGAACTCAATGAAAACTCACAGAACATCCACCATCTTTGTTCTTGATGATTCCACTAACATCTCAGCTAACACTTAAAGAAGAGGATCTCCAAACTGGATTCCCTTTTAACGAATCTTCTCACCAATGAGAGTTATGTGACGACCACACCCATTGGATAATGGGAATATTCTATAGAAGAAGTTGATAATAGAATGAACAAGAAAAAATCATTCGATGCATATGATGACATCATATGGCTTCATCTGTAGTAGAGGAAGATTCCCACAAGACTGATGCTTCCCCAACATCAGTTTACATCCTTGAAAACCCTCAAATAGGCTGGTCTGACCACCAATGGGGTTACATAGTACCGTGGGCATAGTATGTCTCTATACACCTAGTCTGGGAGAATGGGATAGATCGGGTGCAAAAAAGGATTGAGAGGAAACTAAATAAAACAAAGCACACACAAGAGTACTAAATAGACTGATCCTACCTTGAACAACCTCTGGCCCCACTAAAACTAGTACCTATATGGTGTGAAACTACCCATTCCCAGCTCCTCTACTACTTTGTTATTGACTTCCTCCCTAACCAAACCTTGGTCGAGGCCCCTGAGGAGCACCCAGGGGCCGGCCTCCCCCGCATCGTCTACCCTTGGTGGTGTGGGAGCCCACAATTCCTATTACTGGAAGAGAATGACCGGTAACTACTAATGCTAAGGTGGATGATGGGCATGTACACCCCCCACTCTAAAGTGATTAAACTGGGCACTGATTCAAAATATTATCATGTCCTTCAAAGAAAAAGAACCTCATTCCCTGACCTGGAGGGAATGGGTGGGGACTTAGAGATTAAAATTAGAACTATTGAGGACTACTCCCTACTGGCTGAAACCTAGAAGTCCCTGACACTGGAGACCTATTGTTGACAACCATTCACTTTGAAGAACTCAGAGGGCTCCCCTGTCAAAGAAAACCTCCTACAATTTCCATCCCATCTACTACTTCAGACTTCTTCTAAACCTCTAAGTACATTGGAAGAGTGAATGGAGTAACACCATACTGAATAGAAGGTCAGAGTGCCTCCTCTAAGATTCTTTCTCGGAGCTCCTCATCTATGAAGAGTTCTGATGAAATGCATACTAGATCCATAAAATTGATCCTTGATTCACTTACCAACATACTCTCTTGCTGGAGGGAGAGCTGTTATTGCCTCTTCTCATCCTTCATCATGGAAGAATGTAATTCAACCCAGAACTCCCTCTCAATGTCGTCCCATGAAACCTCATTTTCCTTCCTCTCCCTGAGGAAAAGTGTCCACCACTGACATGCAGCTCTCCTCATACGGCTCACCACCAGTGGAATCTATTACTCTATTGTAGCTCAGAACAAGCTAAAAGTTATTACCACCTCTTCTATCCAACTCTCAATCTCCATGTACAAGATGCTACCCTCATACTTTCCAAGAGTTTGTCGATGGAAGGAACGAAGCATATTCTACCAGTGGTCATACTCATATTCTTGATTGTAAATCCACTAATTAGTTGGGTTAACCAATCAGGCCTCGATTTCTTGCATCAAAAGGGTGAGACGTCTGGGTTCTATTGCTGAAAACTGAAACAAGGAACAACTAAGCCTGGGTAGTGTGGAAAATTTATTTTAATTTTTTAATCCATTATTTATTTTAAATTCCCATAAAAATAAAGACACATAAGTCATTATGATTCATTTACCCTTATTAGAGTCTCAACACTAAAATCGAAAAAGCCTCACTTGGTCATTTGGTAGGTCCATAGTCATTGCATCAGATCACGAGGGGAGCCTAAAATCATGTGTCCTTGCTAGTCTTCCCTAGAATATCTCACACATAAAGGTTTCCTATCACTGTTTCCCTACCATCCCATGCAATCTGCTATGTTCCTATCTCTATATTCCATAATATTTATCAACCTTCCCCTATCATACCATTCAATCATGACCCCTCATCTTCAAGATGAGGGAAGGGACGACGAATTGCAAGACCCTCCCTTCTTCAAGATGAATGAGAGATATTGACCCCCGAGTCCTACCTTCAATAGGGACTATAATGGAAACTAAAACCTAGGGTACATAATTTCACACAAAAATGAAAGGAATTTAACTTTTTATTGAACAAGATTGGGAGATAAGATAGCAAATCCCAAACAACTCCAAGAACTAAAAGTGAATGTAATTCAAAAATCCTTTCCCACAAGAATATTAAAAAGTGAAGATGATATATGGTACAATGAAAAATACATGTAAAGTATCAAAAGAAAAGATTATATGCCCCAGCAACAACAAATCCTGATGCTTGAGCTAGTAAAGTCCAACTCGGTCCTCAATGTCCTCCCAGAAAACTAAAAAATGATTATATATGTAGGTTAAGAATAATTGTATATTGATTAGAGAAACTAGAGGTACCCACGAACAAGTAAGGGAACATACTAATGTATCTGAGAGAAAATATTACAGTCCTCAAGGAACCTACCATGGAGTACTAACCATCCCAACCTTACCACGACACAATTGCAAAATAACGCATATCAAGTAAGGTAATAGTATAAGAACATCAATATTTGGGTACCCCGAACCACATTCCCACTAGATGACTTCTTGTCCCTAACAGATAATGTTTTGACGCTACCACTCTTTTCATATGAATTCCCACTACCGCAACCTGCCCGCACACACCTGTGCCTCAACCAACTCAAAATCCCACCTGCATGCACTGAGGCCACAACAACCACACCACTCACCCAAGGACACATGGGTCTCATCCATAAGATACAGGGGAAAACAAAAACTACCCAAAAACACATAGGACCCTCATCCAAAAAAACCCTTGCCTGACGAATCCTGTACTATGGTATGGCTCAAGCCATTACAACCTTCCTGGATAATCCCGAGAGACAAGATCCGGAAGAGGGTGCGAGGAAGAAAGATAGTAACCTTCCGCCCATCCTCCCAGTAGGATGTTTCAAAAGACACCCTCCCCATGAAATAAAGGTGTTTGACACATAGTCTGCAATAAGGGTGGGGTGCGAATAGAAATCACAAGAAATTAAATGTCTATATATATAGGTAACCAAACACTCATACCAACCTATGGGTTTCCAAACAACAGTCAACCCACAAAAACAACATTTTATGCCACCCTTAATGGAAAAACCAGCCCTAACATAACATGAAACCAACCCCTTTTTATTTAACCAATGTCCATTTATTAAGTAAGTGGGTTCACTATAATCTATTCTAGGACTACCAGGAAACTATTAATCATTACCTTATCAAAACAGAGATTAAAAACAGACCTGTAGTCCCACTACCCAAAAAATTTCCCCAATGCAGTCCCACTACAGAATTAGTCAATAACCACATCACAGTCCCACTGCTCGACATTACTTCACGATCACAACACAACAGAAAGGCAGTTCAACTACCTACATGTTCATCCATTCCACAATCAATCAATATCTTAGACAAAGATTCCATCACACCTCTCATGTACCAACACACACTCAAATCCCACTATAACTATTATTTTAACCACAACCCCAATGCACACCCATATCACTCCCTTATCATGAAACCAACTCCTATGTCCAACATTGTACCTACAACCATGCTGCCAATAGCAGCACCATATAACACACACAAGGTTACAAAACTCAACAAAACACATCACTCAGCCACACCTATCAACAGGATTCATAAACATTCAAATTTAACTGAAAAAGGTTATTTAATTCCACTATAACATTACCAGGGTGATCACACAATAAGATGGTCTTGGGGAATCCATTTACTTAACCGAGTATACGTGATTAAGAAGTTCTAAATTCTTCATACATTGTTCAAACATCTCAACAAAATAGAACATCACCTGTGTGTAAACAACGGTCACCAATGTTCCGGATTTTGAAAAGGCATAAAGCCACGATAACCATACTAGAATCAAAGATAACAAAAAATATGTGATCAACATCAAAACACTATATACCAGTTATATTATTTTCCCATGTTACCTTTTGATCAAATCGACCTCATGTCTAGTTATAGTTTTAGAATGTTTTGTTGTCATTCCTTACAAGGATCCATTATCATACCCACCGAGCATGATGAAAAATTAAAGAGAAGCATAAGAAATACCTTCTTGGATAATCAAAAGGTCAAATATCCTTCTTTATCTAATAATAAGGGATCATGCAGGTCACATGAAAGTTCTTTGAGAAGGATGGAGAATGAGGGGTTATAGCATAGGCACATGACTCGTCTGAGGAGGAAGGTTCCAGGTACAGCTCGGGAAATGAACAGGATGAAGGAAATATGAGATCTCTAGTTTATGAAAGTGGAATATCCTCAAAGTCCGGGGGAATATTTCAAATTACTTGAAAATTGGATCGTGGTTTGACCACGCAGAAGGAGTTTACAAGGCTAGTGGTATGTTATAAGGTACTGGGAATTTAATTATTCACTTTTTTAATAGTGGACACATACAAGATCATGGTTATGATTTGATGAGATACGATTTCATGGAGATAAACACTTAACAAGGGAGAAACTGGAAAAACTGGGAAAAATGGAAATGGGTCACCGATTGGAGAGTCACCCATGGGTGGGTTACCGACACGACCTACTGACACTGAGCTACTGACGCCCTAACCTACCGTCTCCATGACCTACTGATGTCCTGGCCTAGTACCGCCCCGACCTACCAACACCCTGACCTACCAACGCCATGATCTACCATCACCACAAACTACCGACACCATGACCTAGAGATTCCACGACCTACCAACACCCCAACCCATAGAAGCCATGACCAACTAAGGTCATGACCTACCTACGCCACGGCCTATCGAAAGCATGACCTACCGACATCCTGACCTGTTGACACCCTGACCTACCAATGTCGTCACCCCTTGACTCACTGACGTCGATGCTCCATGACTACCCAACACACTATCACTCCAACCCACTTACATGTTAACGCACTAACATGCCAATGGAAAAGTATGAAATTTGGAAAACTCTTGAAGTAGCCCCCCCCCCATGACTCCCTAAAAACCTTAACATTGGATTTCCACAAAGGAATGACCAGGGGAAAATATGGGTTATTACTATTAATTAAAATAAATATTATTAAAATTCATATACTTATTAAAAATAAAAAAATATTATAATGGTGTTTAGATAATATCCATCCCATGTAATGTTTTAGGTAAGGGTTCATCATCTTAATTTCCCATTATTGTGATAATCTCCTTATACAGAGGTTGTATTTATTTATGTCGTCTCCATAAAACCCAATGGATGTGATTTATCATAATTTTCACGTAAATCATGGTATTTAAATATCTATATCATATTATCTCTTTAAATTTTATTTCATTAAAAATTCAATAAAGTTGTAATTATTTCAATCCAATGACAATTTAAAATTGACATTTCTTATAACTACATTTTTATTAATGAAATTTTTATGATATTTATCTTCAGTACCCATTATATATTTTATCACATGGAATTTATTTTTTTTAATTGTAATCTTAATTTTTTTACAAAATTTAGTTCAAAATTAAACAGAAATGATGCATGTTAGTATTAAAAACCTCATATCTTATTTTAATTAGAATATTTCTCTTATAGGAATTTTTTTTCAAATTATTTTACAGAACATCTTATAAAAACACATATTATTTCCTAATTAATTTTTTAAAATTAAATTAATTATAAAAATTTATGAATGAAATAATTCTTATATTGTTCATCATGGTTTCCTTTTACCACCATTTTTTTGTTTTGTTAACAAAAATATATTTTTACATTTTTAAAATTATTCATATTAATTTAAATTTTCAATAAAAAATATCTTATTGAAATATGTTTTTATAATTTATTTTATTTATTGAATACAGTTTGTCTAAAATTATAATTTATTTTTATTTTTTCGAAAAAAATCTAATTATGATAAAAACTGATATTCATCTATATTAATTTATTTATTTTTTGTTACACTTCACTGAGGATATTATCTAATTAAACTAAAAATAATATTTCTCTAAAAGGATTATGATCATGTGTTCTGGGAATTTACAGGAAAACCAGATCATTTTAATGGATTAACTGATTTTTGATTTAATTTTAAATTTGTACAAGTTCAATTGTCACAAATATGTATTATGTTTCTTTGTGTGATTAGTGGGTCAGATATATTCAGATTTTAAAGTAGGTAAATCATTATATCTCATGAGATTACATGTAAATAACTATAGTGTAAAATCAATAAAATATTGTTATGTGAATGGGGAGTGACCCAATAAAATATGGTACTCTTTATTCAATGTAATGATGTTCTTTAATGTGATCCATGAAGTAATAAATGATTTTATATACATAGTTTCTTGAAAATTGTTAATCTAAAAACTCTAATTTATAAAATATCCATATAATATGTTTCAATGGATTATGACTACTAACTCATGTATCCACACCCTTATTACTTATGTCTTATGTTATTTCAAAAGCCTTATATCACAACCCCATATTTTGTATCTTATTTTAATTAGGTACTATTTTCTCATTTTATAGTCAATCACCATGATTATATTCTCATACCCACCTAATCAACTTTTGATCACTTCTAATCATCAATCGTTATCACTTATATTACTCATTAATGTGTTTATGAGCTCACCCATTTCTTATATTTCAATTCTCCATAAAATGGATTAGAGTATTATATATGATATTTCATAAGGGGTACCATTTATAAATACTCTTTATTGGAGATGATGATGAATTTTTATAAAATAAGTTGGTTCTGTATAAAATCTTAAAAGACACTAAACCTGTTGGTTTTGGATCCTGATATAGTGTAATATTTAATGAATATTCCTACTAAATATGTAATATTTACTTACATTATTGTTGGTTCATCTCAAAAATAGTGTTATTCTAAAAAAAAGTGGGGGAATAATAATTAACATGTCAAATTAATCATATTAATATCTTTGTACAGTGATAAGATTTAGGTCAGTTCTCATTTGAAAGGATTTCAAAAAATTTATTAAACACTAAAAAAAATTTGAACATAAAATTCAAGGAAGAATTAGTTATATTAATATACATTAAAATCCATTACATAAGAAATCATGGATTAGTTTTCAGAATAAAAAGATATGTGAAATTTTATTTGGATATTCTTTAATCCCAATGATTCCAAAAAAAGTGATAAAAATAAATAAATAAATAAACTACATCTAAAAACCAAACAAAATGTGTGAACCATATCTCACAATTATGTTTTACCACCCATTATTAATTTTCATGAAATCAGATACATAATCAAGTATAACTAAATAAAGTGGAAATTAATCAATTCATTGTTTTATAATTATAAGATCTAATATCCCGCTTTCCAAATTCTATATTATACATGAAATATAGTAGAAATAAAAAAATTATTGACAATAAAAACAAGGGAAGGTAGAAAGGAAAATAGATAAAGTATTTTTTTGAGTTATCCTTAAAGTGTTGTTGTGCTTATACTACCTACAACAAGGTTGTTCAAGTTTATTAACACTATTTAGAAGGTTTATGTGACTTTCTTAATATGAAACAACACTGTTTATTTCTTCCAATGTCTTTGATTAAAAAATTGTAGTGGAGAACCCAAAAAATAGAATCCACCCACCACCAAGTGAACATAGATAGAGTAGTAAATTTGTTGGTGGAAAATAAATAATTATTACTCCATGTGTATTTTTTATATGTCAATATTTATGGGATTCATTTAATTTATATGGGATTGGTTTATTCATCACATATAATTTGTTTTATATTTCTAGCCCCACCCATTCATCTGTAGTGGGATATTGTTCAATATTTTCCCTAACTAGGTATTAATATTTCTAGATACAATCTAAAAAATAATAAAAGAGTTATATATTGAATTTTAAGTAATAAAAACTAAAATAAAATTAAATTTATTAAATATTATACTCTAATTAATGTTTCAAATCTTATCATCATAACTAATGTGTTTTCTGTTGAATGTAAATATATCGGTTGTGAAAGAGAATATTTTTCAACTTGTGTTTTCACCTCATGGATATACAAATTTTCAAATGCCACCACAATAGTTTTTTAATCCTCTTATTTTTATGTACTATTCTCATGAAATGTTTTGATAGTTGTGGATATTATTTATATCATTTCATTCAACTTCCACATCTTATTTTTTATCACTCAAATATTTTCCAAACAAAATGTTACTAGTTGAGAGTATCTGTCGATTTTTTTAATCTTGGTTAGAATATATCATTGAGAATTAGGGAATAGTATTTTAATTTTCATTACATTCATCTCTATGGTATCATATATCAACAAATAAATTATTATACACCTTATGATTTTGTTCATGATAAATGAATTGGAATTGTTCTCCCTGATCAAATAGGAAGTGGGAGTATTTTGTATTATACTATTTAGATACGGCTAAATCTCTATCCTTGGGATTATGATTCTCCAGTAACATTAACTAGGAAGATAATTGGTGATAATTTAATGATAAATGGTCATATTAAAATTATTATTCAATTTTCTGACAATAATGTTTATAAAAAGTGGGGACTAATCAATGCAAACAATCTATAATAAAATGAAATACATATTATTCACAAATTGAATAAAGACCATTAAATTAGTGTGATTCTATAGAATAAATGAATTATTTGATATTTGATAACTATTACATTACTCCTATGAGATAATTCATACATTTAATGACTCTGGAAATGTATATATAGAGTAGAGTATGGGAAACTCTTGGATAGAAACACATTAATGATCTACAACATTCAAATTTTATTTTATTTAATCTTCTTTAAAAATGAAATTAAATAATTAATATTAGTGTAAAATAGTTTTTCAATGAAAAAGGGGGAATGAAAATGAATTTTATTAGAAAAAATAAGTGATATTATGTTTCAAACAATTCATAAATAATTATCAATTTTATTATTTTTAAAATGAATAATTTAGGTAAATCAATACCATTTATGAATTATAATTTCCATTAAAAATTATATTAATTAAAATGAATTGGATACCACCTCAACCCAACAATCCCACTATCTATATTGTTGATAAATTTTAAACACTTCAAGTCTATGGAATGAAACCATTTCCTATCTAGACACAACATACAAAATTCATCACCTTACTCACCTCATTCTTCCATATATGGTATAATACTAATGAATGTAGGGTAATTTATTTACAAATTAATGTAATGTCACTATAGGGAAAATTTTGTGAAATTGAAAATTTTCTTTACTAATCCATTTCACAACCCATAATATATCACAAATATCACTTCAAATATCCCCTTTAATTCACCCTTGATTAGGCTAATCTATGAAAAGGGTGCATGAGATTGGCATATGATAGGAAGTGAAACATGAATTTTAAAAAAACAATAATAATATATTACAATAATTAAATATAGAAAAAATATATATGAAGTCACGTTATTTAATTTCCACTAAGGAACCCATGTAATGGAGGATTAATACTATTTAATATATAATAGTAATGAATCTCTTGAAAACATTCAAATAATCAAAATGGAATTTTTTTCTCTCCTTAGATAATCCCATGTATATGTGTTGGGGATTCTTCCTCTTATATTATATATTAATGTAATCATTCCTACGATGAACATAGTTTCCTCTTTAATAAGATGAATTCCCTAGGGAAACCTTATTTAATTATAGACAATTTGAGTAGACAAAATTTATTATGGTTTTATTTTATTTATGTGGGTTTGTATGATAGCCCTATAAAGTTAGGATTGATCCAATGCATATTTGAATTGTTCATAAAGATTCTATTGGTAATTTAGATTTCTATAATAGGTTTTTTAGTATTGATGTGGATCAATGTTATCAAGTCCTCGACTACGTGTTGAATTTTTGAAATTGGATATCATTTGCTGTATTTTTTCTACTTCTAATTATTGATCTACTATCCATTAAATCTATATATATTCCCTTTATCAGTGAAAAAATGGTAATTGTTAGTGCTATAAAATCACTATTATGATAATGGATGACAAAGTCATCCAAATATAATAGTTCTTGAAAAAATCATTGATAAATTACCATATTATCAACACCTTTTCTAGAAACAATAAATTTTAAAATTTAAATTAATTATAGAATTTACAAATGGGTCTGTTATCATCAATTTTTATCACTAATAAAGGTAGACATTGATGATGGTAAAAAAGATGTGATAAAATGAGAAAAATATATTTTTTCAAATTATTTAAGAACACTTCCCATGTCACAAGATTTATTAGTGCATTCTCGTACATTTTTTAGTTCTCCCCCAATTAGTTATTATCCCTCCCCACCCACCCAAAAATTCTTATATTTGGACATATGATCTCTATGTAAAAATAATATTCCAATACGAATACTTCAACATTTTTTATTTTTTATTATATGATATATCTTTTTATTTATATAAATTTACATGCTTCATCATTGTCCATATATTTATTCATATAAAGATATATATATTAAATACATTTAAAATATTTATAATTTTGTGTGTCTATGTGTGTATCAATGGGTGATTGTGTCTGTGCGTTTATATAAATATAAATATATGTTTATATATATGTATTTATACAAATTTCTATGTCTACATAAATATTATATTAATTTATTTATTTATTAGAATGTTTTATAGATTATTATTTCATTATATATATTACAATATATATATATATTAATATATATATATTTTTGGAAAATATAGATTCACTAATACACATATATTTAAATATAAGCGTAATATATATATTTATATAGGTTGAAAAATATCCATAAATTTTTATAAACAAAAAATAATTTCTTACGAAATGTTGAAAAGGGTACATGAAAATAATGTTATGATATTAAAAAATTAATAATTTAAATATCATCTTATAAAATGTTGAAAATGGTGCATGGAGTTTAATCAGTCCCACATTTTGATCTGAGTATCTGTTTGGGCACCATGAGATGTCGAATAAATTATTGAAAATATATATATTATAGAAACATGTTGTTATTAACATTATATGTCTCATGCTTGAATAATGTTGTGTTTCACGACTCATGTTGTGATGATTTAAATTAAACTAAGACTGAAGGTTGGGAACATGTGTTTTCTGTTTGAAGCAACGTGTGTTAAATTCCTAAGGTCTAAATCATAATAATAACTTAGGAGAAAGGGAATAAATAGAGTGAGTAAATTTTCTATATTTTAAAATATATTAAAGGGATTATAATATCCCATAAATATGAGAACACTATCATATAAAATGTGATTTTAAAAGACATTAATTTTAAAGAATAACAATTCGAAATAAAGATGGGATATTATGAACCCTTAACTTACATAAACATATTGGCCTAAAACCAGATCATGAAACTTAGAAATTAACATTTTATTTATAAAATGAGAATATATGGTGGGTATTTAGAGATGTATTGAATGGAGTATTTGGAATTAACTATTCCATAACTTATTATTAAATTATCTTAAGTGATCCACAATATCAATAGTTTATCATAATTACTATAAGGATATAATAAAAATTATAGTAGTAATATTAGTGCATGATCCAAATTTTTTTAATATTTATTCATTCTTGCAAATAAATACTGTCATTTTTTTGTATTTTACTTTATTTAAGCGATTTTAATATATTTTTCTATTTTTTTAAACAGAATGAATTTCACCCCTTAATTAATAAAAACAAATATATTGTAAATTTATAATACACCATATTAAACTAATCATATAATAAATTGAAATTTATATTTAAAATAATAATTTAATGTTTAAGAAAAATTTTGTATCAGAAGAAAAGACACTTTATTACTAAAATTAATTACACAATAATTCATCATTAACCTTAAGATATATAACCCATTATTAAACTAACATAATCAAAAATAATAATGTTAGAAATTATGGTATTGTCATGGGATATTTTTTCTAACATTATTATTATGTTGATTTACACTTACTTGAACTTCTCTCAAAGAATATTGTTATCGATACCCAATTGTATATTTTTAGATAATGATTGTTATAGAGAAAACCCTAGTGATTCCTCCACCTTTGTGGGAACAAATTTATGTAAAACACACAATATTTTTCTTCAAGTTAAAGCCATGATTTTTCTTTTCTCACCAATTAAATTATTCCATTACCCTGCGAGTATAATAAAATTTAAGAGGATCCATCTAATTAATATATTATCAATAGTAATAATGCATCAATAGTCAAAATGGATAATAGTAAAAAGTCTCATTGATAATAATAAAATCATATAATTGCATTTCATTAAATGAATCTTCTTATTTTTAACTCAATTCCCATTTTGTGGATTTTTTTTCTATAGGTCACTTGTTTAAAAAATGATATTTATTAGAAATTAAGAGTTATGATACATTTACATTTTAGATGCCTATTTTTTTATATTTTATATTCTATGTTATATATGTTTTAATAAATATACATGTTTTTATTTATATTTAATATTTAATAATAAAAAATATTTACTTAATTATATTTCATAGGTGTCACAACTTGATTATAAATTAAAATCATCTACAATCACCATAATGAAGTGGTCCAAAAAATGATGGAAATCTAAATCCTCAAGATAATGAAAAAAGGTTGAATTATTCCACGTATTCTTACTTAGATTAAATGATACTGTAATAAAAAATCAATCATATCTAATGTTAATTAATGAATTATACATCAAACTATAGAAATGTATTTCAAATCAAGATATATACAAGATTCATGATATAATGATTTCACATAATCTTGATCTTTCATCTCCCTTGATAGAAATGATAGAAGTGGACTGACCTAATAAAACATTCTGGGTATTATGAAAACATGGGAAACAATCCCATAAATATGGAATTTCAATCCTCTAATCTCCACTAGATCAATAGGATATTATTGAATAACAATGTTATCTTTTCCTGGTACAGGTCTATAAAATAATCCATGATTCATTTAGAAGGAAATATTGGGAACTTTTCAGTGAAAAAATCCATAAAGAAGCCTTTTAGAATGGAAATAATATTATACTTGGCAATTAATTAGCACCAAGCACTAAACATCCTACCAATGATGTGATCATCTCAATCTATCTCAAATAATTGTTTTCTCAATATTCTAGAATTTCATAATAAAAAACAAGACTATAATAAATCCTATCCCGAGATAAAAAAGAACCATTCCACATATAATAATTGATATATGTTTTAAATTGATTCAATTAATCTATTACCAAATAAAATTAAGTATTTTCATGTGATGGGTAAATGAATACCATTCAATTCATAAAAATAAAATCATAGGAGGACATGAAATACAAATATTACACCTTATAATTATATATCCAATATTAAGTACTCATTATTTTTAAGGATAACTATTCCCCTAATTCCAAATGTGATACAAGAAACTTGAAATTAACTGAGTGAAACGATCTTATTTAAAAAAAGAAGAAATGAAATGGTATAAGATATTAATATAACACCCCTTAACATAGATGAACTGCCAAATATCATACATAGACATAGGGATTATAACTACTCAAGCTATGAAATCATGAAGGCCCTAGTGTTGAACTCCCGACACCTAAATAGATTCCAATGACTACTAAATATAGCATCAATGATTATTTACCAATAAAGATCTACCAGAATGATATTTACTCCCAATCACTTATTTACTAATATAGAAATGAAATATTTATCATGAACCAACAACATATATCTTAGGATAATACACCCCATGATTTCCTATAATAGGTTATACTCTAGAGACTAGCATCGAGTATGAATTCCACAATGAAGGGAAGACATTTCCTAAAGTTCTAGTAAAATTGCACCCCCAAAACACCTCTATGAAAGATTAAAGAGATATCAAAATATGGAAAATAAATTAATACATACATCAATATCAATAAATATTTTCACTAAATTATTGATATCATAAATTGGAAAACACACAACCTCAAAAAATTATAAAAGAATTATATGTTCTCATAATGAGGGGATTTTTGTCAAATTAAACTTCTAGAATTCTCCTCTTCCCACTTCTAGTTAACAACTTGGTCAATCAATATCACTATGCTCTACCTACATAAGGTCCTCTAGGGACTCCAATAAAAGGCATGTGGTCTGTACAAGACACAACAACTGTGGGAAATGCCTGTGAAGGGGTTAAATATAACAATACTCCATAGGCTCCCCAAAAATATAAAATATTAGGGAGATTCTGAAAAAGCTGTATTATGGTCAACCATAAAAGAGGGAACCCAATCCAGAGAGAAACTCCATCTCAAACCATCATTAGTTATACATGACCAGCCAACTCATTCCTCCAGTGGTGTCAACCTAGACACCTAATAGCACCGTAAGGACTCCAAGCACTAAGATATACTCATCTCAGAATAATAGTCTCATGATGTTCCACTCTCTTAGCCAGTGATAATATTATTTTTAAGGATCTAAAGGTATCATAAATCATGGAAATAAATTTCTATAGGATCACCAATACTATATGGAACCCATTTAAGAGATGAAAACCATTGGGAGCATATATACCATTCATTATGGTATGTACAAGAGAACACACTCCATCAGAAAAACTCACATGGTCAAACTCTTGTGCGTATCACCTAAGGTCCTGCAAAAATTATCCTACACCATGTAGAAGGTCCTAAGAACCTAACATTATTAGCCATCTTCTCACAACTATAACAAGTTTTGAGGGAACCACTCCAATCTATGAAGCACATGCATCCTCTATAATGATAGAATGGAGGGACACACACCTCACCAAAACAAAAATGTTGAAGAATTAATATGTATTAACCATCCATGGAAACCTTTTTTACTCTGGTATGGAGTTTCTGACAAAAATACATTGAGGGAGAATAAAATTCGAACAAGGGATCATACATAACAAGTGGTGGGTTATTATCCTCATAACTATACACCACAGTTGAGAGAGCTCCTACTCTTATAAAAGACGCCCACCCAATCACTACTTGAATATGGGGGGAGTAATACTCCATATATGTGTATCTTAACCCCTATATGACAAAGGATTACATCTCAAAAGATAGAGTACCTACACCCTGTTACGATAGGGGAGTACCACTTTGTAGATAGAGTACCCTCACCCTAGTATGACAGGGAAGTAATGCTCTATCAACGTTATATGTATAGGGAATCACACCCATTCATTATAGGGAAGTACTAGCCCCAAGATATGGGACCTAATCCCTAGTTCCATAGAGACATACTAACACTTCCATAATAATATGTATGGAGTACCCACAACCTATAAGGACATGTGAGTTCTATATAAAATGATATAATCCCATGACCCTAACATGATAGGGGAGTACCCACTCTATTGATACATTACATAAGGAAGATTTGAGCCCTAACATATTAGCTGCGTATAGACTCTACAGATGGAGGACCCGCACCCAAGTCCAATGGAGGTAGTAACAACTCTGTCTGGATATCGATTGTGGAGGACCCACACCCTTCAACACCAGTGGATTGATGCCTCCAAACACAAAATAGATATGGGGAGATCACACCATGTCCTGATAGGGGATTTCAAAACCTATAAAATCTACCACATGGGTTGACAACTCCCACTAATGAAGTTGGGATATCCATCTCTATTAAATCATAGAGTTAAGGGAAACACATTCCCTCATACCACATGGGAGTAATAGTTCCAACATCCCTGAATAGGATCTACACTGACCCCAACATTTTCCATAAAACATTGAAAGTAGTGTCACTATTATCATAACTTTCATCATAGTTATTCCATTGGTAGGGGACCCATTCACTGATAAAATAGTGGAGCACTAATCTACAAGAATAAAGAGTCTAGGGGACTAATATCACAAGGTTATATGGAAGGGTAACAACCCCTACGTTAACCTAGTGATCTGCCATGATCCCTACCCCAGGTGAAGCACCACCACTATACTTGTTTTCTTGAATTACACCACATCATATCTCATAGGCCACATAGAATTACCTCATTGTTTTCTACATGGAATGACGCTTAGGATATGCTACTCAAAATCTTGAATCTAATCCCCAGATAAAAAGATACATAGAAATGGATGATCCCAATTAGATATCAAGAGAGTAAATGGTGTGAACTAGGGCTCACATGGAGTGTGAACACTCCCATTCTCCTGGTCATGTCCCCACATTAAATTTTATGGTCATCCATGTAGTCATACAGAGTGTGTATAGCCCATTCATAGCATGTCCTACCTCACTCGACCCCCTTCCCATATTCTTCTGACAATGGGCTCCACCATTTGTGACCCTCACATAACCTATACCATAGAGTGAATTTATTTTCTAGTTTATAAAACCACATGGATGTGTTGTTTTCTCATGCCGGTGTACATTGGTCGTTTACTTTTACATAGCCATGTGATGAAACATGGCCACCCAAGCCATGTCATCTAGGAAAACGACTTGGGGTTACTACAGGGCACGTCACCATAGTATATAGTGTGTTGTCTCCAAAAGTAATCATCTTATATGGAAAAAAACACATAGAATGTATTATTTCTTTACATTAATTGTAAACAAGAATTATGATGAGAATATTTAAGTGAGTCACTCGATTAACCTTGTATTCCCCTGAAACCACCTGATTAACCAAGATTAAATAATTAGAAATCATAATAGGGATATAAAACATTAAAAAAATTCATAAAAATGATATAATGAATAAAAATTAATGGTTCCTTACTTGAGAGTGAAACTAAAATGTTTTGAGTATTGAAAAATATTCTGATCGTGTTGATCCCCGATCTGATGATGATCAGTGCTCGGAACAGAGATCAGCATCACCTCATCGCATCAATTTGTCTTTGTTTCATCCATCATCCAAAAGGATAGAAAATTTTTATACCTCCATTTTTTATCACAAAATTTGGGGGGAGGTGTTATAAATGTTTTATTTAAATTAAATCAATTAATTTCCTTCAACACCCCAGAACGAACTCCCCTTTAGTAAATAACCCATTGTTAACACATTTTTTATCTAGCATAGGGTAAAAATGATTTTTTGAACCCAACCATATTCTTAGAATTATAATACAAGACACTTATTTGGTATTATTAAAATTTTCTAGAGATACATTATGCTTGTGAAATAATTTAATTATTATTTTTAATATCACTGCATGAAGTTTATCTACGCCACATGATTCCTCACCATCTTAGTGACATGGTTCAGAAATATTTTTAACAATATTCAAAAGTATTATATATCAAAAATCAATCTAAAATATTCTTCCAGCATTATTTCTTTCCATCCCTGAAAAAAAGAATCCTAGAATCAAGTGAATAAATATGAAAACTCCAAAGGAACTCCCATGCCAATGTGCTCACCAAGGGTTCCCATAATTCATACAAGCCTAAACTGAAGGGAAATTACAATTCCTAACCATGACCTCATCTAGTTAGAAAAATGTTAGCATAATTACAAAAGAGGAAGATGTCCCCTCCACTATGATCTATCAAAAAAACATCAAGCACCACGGTCCATATATATACATATATTCTAGCGATACACCACCTCACATACCTATGTATGATACAAATATAACCCCATATTTCACATTCACCCACGGATGAACAATGCCACATCCTCCTCATGCATCTTTATTTCTGGGTGAAAATGAGCTTGTGAGTGTAACAATGTACTAAATAGTTCTACCCATGTGTAACCCTTGAGTCATACCAGATCCTTTGTATATGAACCTATAATAATAACACAACTCTCAAAACAAGAAACACCTCCACAACCAGTAGTTTTATCCCAGCTATGTATGGATTTTATGAATCCTATAGACACTATAGAAACATCATTGGGTCTAACTCTACATCGATGGGATGGTTCTATACTAGTATATTCCTACACGAAGTCTTTAAAGCATAATGGTCAATCAGAAAATCTCTACATGAAATTCCATGACATGATTCGACACTATAACACATATACTCTCCATGGACAAAAAATGCTATAGTACTCATGTACCAAAACTCCAAACTATCCACTTTTGGTGGAATAGAATCACCCGCATTGTTTTAACCACGTCACAAAAATGTTTTTCTTGGGGGAAAGTGTCCCTCTTCCTTAGAAGTCCAAATTTATTTCAACAACAACGAAATAGGGTTTCACCAATTTCCCGTGTCACCCCCAATAACCTTGAGAAAGAAATAGAAGGAAATGTGTATGTACCAAAATTAAGTAACAATTATTACTAAAAGATGAATAATGGACACAAGTAATACAACAATTCTTCATTGAATCCTTCGAGTCAAACACCTCTATAGCCTACAGTTGTCCTCACCCTCACCATCAATCACCCTAATCCTAGTGTGAACCACCTGGGGGTGGTGGCGGAAACACCTGGAACTGAATGCCACCTCTTGTTTCTCTACTAACATCTCTTATACCTCTGAAATCATGAGGATCTTTATTTCAGAACACATTCCATTCAAAGGAGGTCCATTGACCATATCCCTCTTATCATCATGGTGTTTCATAAAATCTCTAGCAAGATTGCATCAGCCATAGCAAGTGTAAAAGAGACTATCCTATGGCTGATCTGACACCTGGTGTGGATTCTATTCTACATGCCCATGCCTCTGGGTTTGGCCATGGGTGTGTCTTATACACTATGATCCTTTCAAATTCCACTTTCCAATAGCTGCATAAATTTCATCCTCATGACCACCTAAGTGGTAAATATGCACTCACCACTTTGGCAAGATGATCTCTACTACAAGAGACCTCTCCATTTACCTTGCATAAGTGGGAAGCCATAATGAAACCGTGCATACTCAAATGTATCTATGGATGCCTTACTCAATGTTCTTAATTCCCATGAATGGGTGTGGAACCGTATTTAGGGCTTACCATGAATTTTCTATGAACATCATTGAGTATTATATCTTGATCATGCTACCCTATTGATGCTTCAATATCTCAAGGATATGTACAAATCTTAATGTGACTTAATAAAACTTTTATGTTGAGAGTTTATCGAACTATAGTTAGGTTAGCATCACCTTGTCATTGGTCTACATCAATAAACACCAACATTTCTCGAGTGAACCATACTGAAGGCTCACCACTAGGTCCACCATATTATTGGCAGGTTTCCTCGTGATGTAGAATTCTATTTTGACTTCCTCAATCTCAACACCAGTTACTTTTGTCTATGACATGCCCTATTTCATCTAATGTCACATCCTATGGAACTCTTGAATCTCACTCAGTATGTTCACACCTAGTCTTGGACTAATGACATCACCTGTTGCTTAGTGGGCGGTGGTTAAACAGCTGAACCACCCCAAGGTGTCACCTTCAAACTAGTACCCTACACTGAATCCCATACATGTGGTAGATTTTTGTCACAATCATTTCATGGATTCATTTCTAGCTATCAGTTTTTTGGTAATCCTGAAATAGAATCAACATTCACCACTTCAAAAGAGTATATCTGGGGAGATGACATAAGAAGGATAGTAAAATCCACAACATAGTCCAATATAATTCATGTATCGTTTTTTACATGACACCAGTCTCAAAATGTAATGAGTCAAAAATCAGTTTATCAAAGTATTGGAGAATGGATTTTTCACCCATGACACTAAAACTGGAACCTCTGGCCTGAGATCCAAACATGAAGAACCTAACATTGTCGCTATGAAACCCAAACAAAATCATGAAACTATTGTCCCAATGTAGAAACCTGCTTTAATACAACTTTTTCAGGACTTGAATTAATGATTCCCATACTAAAAATCTCTATTATAACCTCAAATAGGCTAGGGTTGGTGAATATTTCTATATAGGAATATCACAATGATAGTATTCCTTTTTCTATATTACCAACCTGCATGCACGCAAAAAAATCTCCATGAAATATGAGAGATATAAAAATATGTAAACTAAAATACATGCATACATCTATCACAAGTTAGTGTCAAATAGATGTACTGAATGAATGGAAGGGAAGAAACACATCCAAAAGAAATTATAAAATCCTCAAAAAATGTCAAAAGGAGTGGATCACTAAAAAAATGTAACAATCAAAAATCCACTTTTCCCACATATGGTAAACACCTCCATTGATCTAGGACACTATTCTTCCCATTCCTCAGGTATTCTACGATCTCTGTTGAATGGACTGAGGTCTATACAAGACACAAGACATTCCTAAAAAGCATTTTTAGTGGCGAATATAATAATATATAGTTGGAAACCCAAAAAACTGAATGACATTAGTGAAATTGGAAGGATATATTTCTCTCATGCAAGCTAGAGGGAACCTAATAAAGAGACAAACCCCATCTCAAGCCATACTCATCAATACATAAATAGTAATATTAGTTGAAAGGAGTGTCAACCAAGAAATGCAACAAGATGAAAAAAATCACATAAAAATCCATATATAATAATCTCAAACTCCAAATTTCATGCGTTTCCTCTCTCATATCCTTCTACAAGTTTCTATTCTAGGATATAATGTTATAACACAAATAAGAGAATAAACATAACATACTTAGTAATCAAAGAAGAACCTAATCTGATAGATACAATCCATTATAAATATATCTACTATTCATGAGGGTACATATGATAGAACTCACTCTATAAGGATAAAATTATTAGGTAAAAATATAGTTCACAACACCCGAGGTTTGACCATTGATAACCATCACCATAAATAATGTCGTATGAACCTAAGTAAAGAGGAACTCCCCTCACCACTACACAATGTTTAGGGAGCATAACTCCAGAATAAGAACCACATGAATACTCAAAAATGATATTGAAGTGTGGGACCTACAACTCGCTACCTCCCTATAATTGATGGATTGAATCCCCTTAAATATATCAAATAACCATTGTCACTCATTTAGGAGTATCTTGAACCTTAATCCATCAAGGGAGAACAAACTAATCACTAGTTATCATTTGTCACTAGTAGAGGTGTACACTCATTGTAACTGTTCTCCACATCTGAGGGATCTCCATACCAAGTGGAGGACATACTCCCCACTGATACTAGAAGACTAGGGATTGCTACTCCATAGATGAGGACATTCACCCTGGTGGGACTAGGGGGTACTACTAAAAATATTGATGTTTCAGACCCAGTTATGATAGGGGAGTACCAATAAGGGGCTAGAGGACCCACACCATTGTACTACATGGGAGTAACTCTCTACCAATATGATCACTATATGGGACACGCACCAGGACAAAATTGGGGAGTAACTACTAATGACTATGGTACCCTCTTCCTATTACGATAAGGGATAGAATACTATACTATAATAATAGGTATGGGGACCCAAACACAGGAATGACATGAGATTTATGACTACAAGGATAGATGACCAACACCCTAACATAATAGGGGGCCACTCAGTATGTCTATATATAACATACTGAGTGCCATATTCCTAACATGATAGGGAAGTACCAACACCAAAGATATAGGACCCGCACCCTGATCCTATGGGGCTAGTACCTACTCTTCATGGATATCAAGTATAGAGTGCACACACCTTTGAACAGCTGGGGATTGTTGTCTCCAACTACATGATGGATATAGAGAACTCGTTCCCTCATCCAAAAAATGGATACCAAACCTATAAAAACTACAAAACTAGTTGGGAACCCCCACCCAAGATGTGGGGAGTCCCTTATCTACCGAAGTAGACAGGTAATGGAAACCAATGCTTTGATACCACATGGGAGTAGTAGTCAAAACCACTGTCACTAAGAACTACAATTAAATCCATCATTGGACAAGTGACACTAGAAGGGGAATCACCTTTATCATACATCTCCTCACAATACCGACCTTGGTAGGGAAAAATGCCAGATACTACAAGGGATCACCTATCTATTGTCCTACAAAGTATAGGGGAACCACATTTTAGGCTGACTGGAAAGGGTGCCAACATTGATGTTAACATAATGATCCTCCCCTATCCCTACCCAAGGTTAAGAATATATACTACATCTTCATGGTTAAATCATGCAACATAATATCGCATAGGCCACTACATAGGCCACCATTACACTCTAAATGGTAAACTACTCAAGATATTATACTCATAATCTTAAAGTAGAACCCTATTGTATGAGATTAAAAAGATGGAATATCCCAAGAAGATATCAAATGAGTAGATGACATTGAAAGGGTCTTGTATGAGGTGTAATCCCACCAGTGAACTTGGTTGCGTCCCCTGCTAATAGGACTTGTCTAGTTATGTATGAATAAATGACATGTAAATCCCATACAAGGTGTGTCATGCCTCACATTCCCCCCAATCATGTTATTACTCCTCAAATATCTTCCATCCATCCCACTCACAAGGCATTTAACAGATGTATCATGGCATGTCAATGGAGAATGACCACTTGGCTATGTCATTTTCCCATTCATGTGTCCAAAACCTGATGCCCATGTACTTTAGAAATAAACTATTACATTGACACATACTATCATATGACTACCCTAGTTATGTCATATGGACCATGACATGGGGTCTTTACACTAATTGTAAACTTTTTACATAGATTTTAGTCCCCTAATTTCAACTTCCCTGAAAGGAATGAAAACAAGGCATATCTCACAAGTTTACACACTAAGTAAATGATAATTACAACAAGAATTTCCCAATGACTCCCCAATATCACAATGGTGTCCCCCAAAACCTAAATATCTAGCTAGAAATGATATATAAAAATCATAATATGAAACTAAAACCATCAAATATTACCAAAAACGAATCATGACTAATAACTACATTGACTATGACAGTGAAATTCTGATGCATTGTGTCTAGAGCGTCGTATGTATAGTGGTTCTCCTTGATCTGGTGAAGAGTGGTTCCATGAAAGGTGATTGGAATCACCTCATCACATTGATTCAATGTTTGTTCTTATGTAGTATAAATAGGGAGAGTAGTTTTGAACCTCTATTATTCCATGCACACCAAAGGTGTGGGGGAGGGGTATAATTGATAAAATTAAGTTAAATCAATTAACTGCCTTTTAACACCACATTTCCAACCCGCCTTTGGCCGAAAACCCACTATTAAAAAATATTATGTCATGAATAAGGTAAACAATAATTGTTTCACTAATATATGGTATCATAATTCCAATCTGAGACTCTCATTGGGAGTTATTACATGTTTTAGGAGAAAGTCCATTCACATGAAAAAATATAATTTATATTATTAATATCACTATGATGACACACTATGACCAATCGAATCCCACGTCGAATGGGAACCTAGATTCAAAAATATTCTTCAAAATATTCTAATGTCTTACGGGTCAAAACCTAATTCATTTCAATGTCATATATTGGTGAGGTTATTAGTTAACAGGAAACAATTAGTTTCTATGAAACATCATTTTTTTGTATAACTATTTAAATGAGGAAGTTATAAAATTGTCACCAAAAGTAGAAATATGAATATAAATAACTAATTATAAATTATTTTTTAAAATGGATTTAATATAAATATAACTTATTGATATTGAAAAATATAATTTATTTAATGTTTTTATATGTATAAAAATATAAATTCCTCAAATAAACTACTTTTAATTTCCACTTGTGAAAAAAAAATATTTTTGGACACATTTAGAAATATCATTTGATAAAAAAATGCTTCATTTTTGAATTGATAATGCCCAAATTATCATTCGGTGATTTTTTTGGATTTTTTGGTGAAACGTCATTTTTTGATTAATACTAAAAATACTGAATTAATTCAATTCAAAACTACTTTATCATATATTTAATTTTTGCATTAAAATTCTACTTTAAGAATATTTAATGTCACATTAGATCAATTATACATATTTTGACCAAATTTAGTTAATTTTAATCTATATATAATGATGTTTGATATAAAATTATAAGGAACTTTTGAACATTCTAACATTAAAAACCTATTTCTCACCACAAATACAAGATTAGCATGAAGTTAAATTTTTTAACATATGTGAATCGAATTTATAAAAATAGAAATAAAAGTTTTAAATAAGTATGATATATATATATTCAAATATTATATACTTAATTATTGAAAAATAATATTAGTGAAAGTTATTATGTTTAATTATGGTGATTAAGGTAAAATTAAGCTTAAAAGGAAAAAACCTTAATAGTAAGAACTCAAATGACCTATCCACATTTACAAAACCCATTTTAAAAAAAATATTTCATCCATGAAATTTACTTTCTTGTGTTTTTTTACTTTATTTAGGTATCAATTTTGCAACACCTAAAATGTTTTCAAAAATTCCAAGTGTTCCCTCTTCTGTCACTATAAAAGGCCACTACATCCCCACATCTGCACACCTCTCAACCAGCATATTTTTGGAAATATGATCCCAATAAATTTCTAAACATAAACTCATTACACTTTGAAGCCTCCATTTCTAAATAAAGTCATTCAAGGAATCCCTTCAATGAAAACCAAAATGAGTTACCCAAAGAAGAGGTAACATCTTTTCTCAAGCTCCAATCATTTATATTATTTCTCCATTGACAAAATTATTATATTACATTGAAAAAAGACTTGGTATACTTAATATATTGATATGTATCTATGATATGTTTTATACCTTCTCATATTCACACTTATAACTAATGTGTAACTAACTTTCATTTCTTATGTATAGGGAACAATCGCCTCATGAAATGATGTTGTTCGTTTTTCCTTCAATACCAATTTTGGGTGGTCATTGTGATAGAAAATATTTTTAGATATGATATTTATGATATTTATTATTATTTATTCTTATGTATTTTTTATATAAATAATTTATTCATACATTCCATTTTGTATAAATATGATAACTTAGTTTTTGTAGATGTGAACTACCACCTCTTCAAAGTGATGTGATTCATTCACACATTACATAGAATGTATTAAGGATATGTTTAGTAAAATTCTATGATACAAATGAAATACTAATTCTTCTATAGTGATATAATATTCATATATACAAATATTTTATTTACACTCTTTCTTTCAATACACCATGAAAAGGGAAACAATGTTCATAGGTACATATTCCCTACCGTATGTATGTATGATGTAGTACATTTTATATGTCTCTCTTTTATATATCATAATAAATGTTTATATAATAAATATATATGAAATTTAATTTATTTTTTACATTCTATAAATATGTAAATATATATTTATGGATAAGGATCAAGAACTAAAAGTCCAAACATATGTGATAAATAAAACGTTTACTACCCGAAATGTAACATTAACATGAAATTGTTAATAAATAGGTAATTAAAGGTCATAAGAAAATATTATAAATAGTAATATATATATATATATATATATATATTAATATGGTTATGTTATATATTTATAATAATATTATAAATATTATAAATTAGTCTTCTATGTGTATGATGAAAGTCAATACATAATGCAAACTAATTTCATATCACCCAATACTTCAGTGAGAAAAATGTCATGTTCTCTAATATTTTATTTATTGTGGTGTATATAAATCCATTGAATTTATTATATTATTGTTATTATTAAATAAATTTATGTTAACATATCTATTATATGATCTTTATTTAGTGGGTTTTATGTTTCAATGTTATCGAATCAGTAAGATAATTTCGTCTCAACTTTCATTCTTCAAGACCCATGTTTTTTATGAACCTAAATTATTTTTGAGATTTTTATACATCTATTTGAAATGTTGTATCATGAAAATAATCATTTCATGATATTTTATGCTTCATGTAATTATATTTTCTTACACTTAGAGTATGATTCCATGTTACCATATGTTTATAGTTTATTGAAACAATCTCATCATTTATCAGGATTGTTTATGATTATGCCTCCATGGATGAAATATTATGAACCACGTCTCAATAAAATTAAGGAGTTTTATAATGTTTTTTTAATATACGTAAATTTACTAGTACCATTTTCCACCCTTTTGTATATAGGATAATTACGAAAAAATATTTATGAAAAATAAGATTGTATTTACCTATTCAGTAGAAAATATGTTTTATTTAAAAAATAATGTTTTCCAAAAATGTATTAATTTTTTATTAAAATCATATTTGAATATTATTTTCATTGAAATTTTATTTTAAATATGTTTTATTATTTTCAAATCATCCATTATATGTTTTCAAAAATTATTTTCAATGTAAAATCTTTTAAAAATTGTCTTATGTTTTAAAAATATATTTTCAATGAAAAAAGGATATTATCCCCAATATTATTCTAAATGATCCTCCAAAATTATTACCCATAACTGATCACATCAATTTTTATTACTCAGGAAATTGTATAGAAATTCTTCAATGTTTCAATTCATATTATATCACTTAATGTTATACATTTTGAAGGAATGATGTTTATAAAACTCGTTACCATTTCATGGGTTATTTTCTTTTGAACCCCACTTATAATCACAGGTTATGATTTTGATGAAATGATTATGAAACCTATGTCATTTTCAATAGGCTATAATATTATTACAATTTTATGATACATATTTCTAATCCTGATTTATGATATTATTGTTTATGATTTTTGGGCACATATATGTATGATTTATTTATTATATGGGTGGGAACTATGTCTCCCTCTAATGAATTGGGAACTGATGTATATATCTTAAGATAGACTAATATGGTCTTCAATGTGATCCTTGTATACTAATATTTTTATAGGTATAAATCATGGCTCCCAATATGGTATAGAGAGTGATCTCATACTATTAGATATGTCATGGGAGTGAACAAGGACAACCATGAGGTTTGGGGAGTAAAAAAATAATACTAATATGGCAATGGTAGTAGTTCCTTGACTTATATATAAATAATATTAAATTCTTATGTGTATTCCAAAGTTCTATTTCTAATTACTATGTTTTTCATTCATGTATTACGTTCTTTCATTCCTTATGATTCATGTCTTATTAACTTCTAGGATTTATTCCATGATTCATGTTTTTTAATCTTATGATATGCAGGGTCTGATCTTATAATGTCATGATCTCATTCTCAAACCCCTATTATCATGTTTATTCCTAATTTTCACCCTTTTTTACCCTTACTGAGAATCCAATCTCACCCATTTTTATGTATCCTTCCATAGGTTATGAATATATGTATAATGTTTGATGTGTCTAAGAGGGGTTATAGTTATGAAGAACCTAGTGGGAGATAATGTAACACACTAATGTACAAGTGTTTATGTATCAAAAGGAACTAGTATAATATAGACTTTGGGAATCTATTTTTATAATGTATTATGAATTCCATGAAATTTATGTAATTTCAACGTCTGAATAGTGAGGGTTACTATAGTTGGTATCAGAAAAAAGGTTTAAAGAAAATTTTGATGTTAGGATGGGAAACCCATAGTGAGAACCATAAGAGAATATCTATGAATATGTATAAGGAAATAAAAAATTATATGAATATGTACTTGAATATTGGTAATTTATATAGTGAGTGTTTTACTATAAATACATCCTTTTCTGGATACTATAAGTGGATGTGGCTCTCGCACAGATTTACATAGGATTATAAAATTGGATAAGCTATATCTAGCCAGAATCAGTGTATCCTAGTACACAGAAATATGCCTTGCTACACACTTTGAATGAAACTCCATAGGTATGTTCCTTAGGAATATATAAACTCTACACAAACCATCATGAATGATTTAAATATAAGTTATCTATGAACAAGATGGGATAATCCAGTGGTGTCATAGATAATTGAATGTTTGATAATTTAGAAATCCTATAAGTGACGTTGCATTATTATTTGGATCCTCATTGTAATAAAAGATTACTACTCTATGGTTTTTCATTTATTAAAGGATTGAACCAGAAAGAACAACATTAATTGTGGTTGAGAAAGATAATTAAACAATTCTGCTCCTAATAAACTGAATGATATAGGAGGTGGAATGAAAAATATTATTGTTATGTTTATACATATTTCTAATGTTTTTAATCTGGGTGGACTTCAAAATGAGAAAATGAGAGACTGATATTCTATTCAGTCCTTCATAAGGAAACATCCACCTTATTTTATTGGGTCTTCTGATACAATTTATGCTAAAAAATAAATCAATTATACTTAGATGGTATTATCCATTAGGGAGTTTTTAGAGAATTAGAATGAAATTAAAGATGTTCATCAGTTAGAAGAAGAAGCCGACCAGTAGTGGAATCTATTGAAAAATATGAGGAAATAGTTTGAGATTTAATCCATGGATTGGGAAATTTTTAAAAATGTATTTATCAATAACTAGTTTCCTCAGATTATTCATACAAAATTGGAAACTAATTTCTTAACATAACGTGTATAGATGATGAATCAATTTGTTCCTATGAGGATAATTTCATATTGTCTTTGATTCATTCTTTAGGAATTATTATCCAACCTAAAAGAAATGTTGATAGGTTCTTCAGTGTCTTAAATTAATGTCTCAAAAGTAAGTTGTCCATAAGAACCTTTAGTAGATATGAAGAGATCATGGATTCTTCAATCATGGTTGAAATTAATTTTGGATTCACATATCAATCCAATGATTTTCACTAACACGTGAATATATAGTATAAATTAAACAATAAATCACATGAATAGCAGAATATAATTTTCATTTATTCTCTATGTGTGGGATGAATCATTGTAAAACTTTCCTTAAGGGGTATAATAAATATTTTATGTGTAGAAGGGAAGGCCATTGAGAATTTGATTTTCTATGTGAAGGGAAGAAGTTAACTAATAGAGAAAAATGAAAAAAGTGGCAGCAAACTATCCACTGATGCTTTAGTGATACAACTATAAGCAGAATGGCATTATGATAACCAATGACCAATACCAAGGGATAATGAATATGATCACTGTCAAATCCATATTAAGATGAGGAAAAATGGAAAACTCATGAAATAGATTTTTCTGATGACAAGTGTTATAACGACATATTGAATGGTACACAAACCATCCACTATATAAATTTTTATATCTTATTTGATTCTGGATATAACCATTGTTTCATTTGTACATATTTTTATATAGGTGTTATGAAACCACAAAAATGATTAGATATGTAATTAGTTGCAAAACCTTTAATGGTAATGTAATTTCATCCCATGTATTTGATTCCTCTCTAGTTGACATTTTTGGAAATGAACATTATTTATATATTTTCATTCTTCCTTTGGATGAATTTTATTTCATCTTAGTCTTGGATTGCATTATATTTATAAAGAACACGTCATTTTTCAAGGAAGTTAAGATACATTTTATTTTTTAAACCATCCCATGATCATCCATCAATGTGACATTACGTATTATAATAATTTTGAGATTACATCCAGTGTTTGGGTCTTAATTCCCTTTCATTATGGATATATATCACAAAATTTTTTGTGATAAAATTGAAATCAATGATATTCCAATCGTTTAATAATTCTTGGTTGTGCCTCTAAAAGAGTTTCCTAGCCTTCCACCATAAATTTCTATTTAGTTATCGAAAGAACTCATACATGTTTCAATTCAAATTTTAAAGAGTCCATATAGAATGGACCTAATTTAGTTTCCATAAATGAAGAAGAAACACCATGAAATCCTTGATAGGGGACTCATTTGGAAATGTGTGTCACCTTGGGGATCACATACTCATTTTATGAAAATGAAACATGAATCAATTAATCATTTCATTAATTATCGAGATTTGAACAATATAAAAATTAAGAACATGTATTATCTCCCCTTTGTTGATGACTTGTTTGATAAACATCATAGAACTCAATTCATTTCCACTATTAGCCCTTATTATGGATGTCATCAATTTAGGGTTAATAAGGAGGACATACTCAGGATTACATTACATACAAGGTATGGAAACTATAAAAATATAGTAATTCCTTAATTCCCATACTATCTTCATGGATATAATGAATATAGTCTATGGAGATTACATCGAATCATTTTTAATTATCTTTATAGAGGGTATTCTTATCTATTCAAATAGAAAGTAAGAGCTTGAAGGCCAATTGATAATTGAACTAAAGAACATAAAAAATTATAAAATATACAAATATTTTAATAATTATTAATTTTGGATTTAAAAGGTTTCATTGTTTGGTAATATAATCTAAATAGGTGGTATTATAATAGATCTATCAAATATGGAGGCTATTTAATGTTGTCCTAGACTAACCACTATAACTATGATCCATAGCATTCATGGTTTAGCTAGATATTATCGATGATTTTTGGATAAATTCTCATGAGTATCTAATCCTTTGACCAAATTAACTCATAAGGGTTCGAAGTTCCTTTGGACAGATGAATGTGATAAAAATTTCAAGGAACTGAAGATAAGTTTTTTCTTCGCAATTGTTCTTACATTACATCGTATTGGAGAGTGGTCTATAATTAATAATGATGCATCCAATAAGGTATTGGGATGTGTTATTATGCATAGTAACATGTTTTATAGGCTATTACTCATGAATGTTTGTGATTAATGGGAAAAATTACAAAACACGTGATTAGGAGTAAGATGTGGTAAATTTTTCATTAATGATATGGATGCATTATATTTAAATGGAAAAGTGTGATATATTTATACCTACTATAAAAGTCTAAAATATATATTCATAGAGATGGTGTTGAACATATTACTTAGAATATGGTTATATTTGACAAATGATTATGGATGATCAATACATTACCACAATGGGAAAGGAAACAAGTTGGCTGAGGCTTTGAGTCAAAATTATCGTGACAACTTATCCATGATGAGGATCACAAAATATCTAATATTTCTAGATTTGCAAAGGATGGAGGTAGAAATCCTGAGTGAAGGTAAAAAATATTATCTTGAAGAAATAATTGATCTATACAAAAACATTGTGATGATTAAATATTCTTAGAGGTAATACTAAGATCTGAAAAAATGTTATAAATGTTCCTAGGTTTTACCCTGAATGTGATTAAAGGGCAAGGTTCAGGAATAGTGTTTTTGTTCCATCCATACCATATTTGGAGAAGGATCTATTATAGTAAAATAATATTTCATCATACTATATTCATCTTCTACGAATGAATTTGTATAGGGACTTGAAAGAATACTTCTAGTGGGATGACATGAAAATAGATATTATAGAGTTTTTATCTTGGTTCTCTGTATACCATCAAGGTAAAGATGAAAGAAAAAATTACAACGAGATGCTTCATCCATTACATATACCAAAATGGAAATGGGGGAGCATAACTATTGGATTTTTTGTTGGACTACCCAACCCCTCTAAATGGATTTATTATATATGAGTGGTAGTTGATCACCATAAAAATTTAGCACACTTCATTTTTATCTGAGAAGACACCTCTCTAGATTACCATTCCAAATGTACATTAATTAAGTGGAAAGGTTTCGGTGTTGTACAACATTCTATTGTATAAGATCATTGTTCAAGGTTTTCAAAAATGTAATGGTGAATTATTCAGCAAGAGGTTGATATGAAATTTAATTTCATCACTTGTTATAATCCTTAGATATATAGAGAGTCTGAAAGAATAATTCAACCCCTAGATGATATCTTGTCATATTGTTATATTAATTTTAATGGTGTTTGGGTAAAAAATATTCCTCAGGTTGAGTCTTCATATAATAATATCATTCACTCAATAATTCAGATGGTACCCTATGAATACCTCTATGGGATTAAATTTGGTGCTCCAATGTTCTCGGATGATGTTGGAGAAATAATTCTACTGGGAACTAAGATCACTGTAGAAATGGTTGAAAAGGTTGGTACAATTAAATGGAATATCAAGGTAGCTCATTCTTGAAAAAAAATTATATGGATAACTATTTGTGTGATCAAGAATTTGACGTTGGTGAAAAACATTTCTATTACTCTCTCCATGGAAGAAGATTATAATGTTCAGAAATGAAGGGAATCTAAGACCTAGGTATATCTATTTCTTTGAGATTCTAGATCTACCAGAATGGCAGACTATCACTTGGAACTTACTCTAAATATCTCTAATGTACAAGATGTGTTCCACGTGTTTCTCATAAGGAATAACATATCTGGCTATTCAGATATACTTTTCTCAGAGGTAATACCAATGGTGCATTATAATTATTTCTTGGAACAACCAAATGAAATTATGGATCGTATAGAGAATGTTCTACAAAACAAAACCACTCCCTTGGTTAATGTTTTGTGTAGAAATCAACAGTTAGAGGAATCTATGTGGGAATATGATAAATTTATCAAGAAGATGTATCCTCATTTTTTACCTAAATGACAAATTTTTTGGGTGAAATTCATTTTAAGGGGGTAGAATGTAAGACCTCGAGTTTTTATGAACTCTTTTAGGAAGATAGTAGTTTCCATTGTTGTATTGCATTGTAATAAGTTAAAAATTCATGTCACATGGAACAAACATGTCTTGCGTTATATAAAAAACCAATTTTTCCTTCTCTACATGGAATAATGACTTGGTGTGCATTACACACTACACTAATTTTCTAGGTAACATCATATTATTATTATATTTATTCAAATGGGATAATTATAACCAAACTATTAAACATAATAATGTGAATAGTAATAAATAATTTTAAAATAATTTTTATAATATATTTAATATATATAGAGCATATTTATAATGAAAAATATAATTTTTTGTAATGTATTTCTATATTTAAAAATTATATTTCTTCTAAGGAACTACATTCCATGTCTTTTTTTAAAAACAATAAAATTATTTTTTTACAATTATTGATATTTAATTTTACAAAATAAACATGATATTTGAATTTAGAATGTCAATATTATCTTAGGTTGAATTAATTTGATTTTTCTCAGAAACATCATTTTTGGGTGAATAATGAAAAATACATAATTTTATTTCAAAACTATATTTTCCCCTAAATTAGTAATTTGGTTAAATTTTAATTTAAGTTGTTTATAAATTCAAGCTAGATTATTATAATTTCTCTTAACCCAAATTACTGTCATTTTAATGTTTTTATATAGAATTTAGTCAAAAAATCTTAACGACCTTTTGAACAATCTCATTTTAAAAGCCCGCTATGTTGCCACGACTTAGAGATTAGAATTAAACATACATTTTCCATTCCTATTATCACACCCCAAAATTTTAATGTATTTTTGTATTTAATTATTTCAAGGCTTCGGTCAACCTCATCGAGGTTGGGTTTGAACACGTGTCTAGAATATTTGTCATTTAACATTTTAGCAGGTTTCAGACCCGTGCGTGGGGACCGCACGGTGGGCGGTAGCCATGCGATTGGCTCTGGTGCCATGCATATGTGTATCGCTCGAAAGAAATAATATTTAACGCGAATGAAATAAGTAAAAGGTTTAAAACCAAATAATAAAAATAAATTATGATGTAGATAATAATGTTATTATTCAGAATGGTTAATAATATTTTTTTATTATTTAAAAATTTCTATTAATATAATTACTAAAAAAAATAATTTAATTGTAATTATTATTAGAAATATTCAAATTGTTATTTTATTATTATTATTATTATAAGATATTATTAATAGAAAAATGGAATATGGGTTGAAACAGTAGGGGGTCGTGACCCCCCTTCTTCTTCCCCCAATGGCGGGGTGCGGTCCAGTGCCCCAGGACCCCCCTTTGGCCTTCCACATTCTAGCCCTCCGATTCTGACCCTGCCTCCATGCTCCTGCCCACTGTGCCCCAACCGCCTCAACTCTTGCCACACAAGTCCCTCCGTCCTCGCCTCACCATTTTGGGCTCTGCCCGCAGTAGCCCCCACGCTCCCTGCATCCCCTGGTTCATCCCGACCTCCCACACCCAGCCTCGCCTCGCCTCGTTCTCCCTTTTTCTACAGCCAGGAGCACAACACTGGAATCCCGGTGGTCCGACCACTCTCTCACCGGTGTCAGAACGCTCATATTCCGACCAAAGCTTCCCAGCAGCACCTTTCCTTACTACCACAGCCTTCACCTGAGATCCCACCTTGTCTAACACCCCTAAATATTTTATCCCATGGTTTTAGGGATTTTAATTGGATTTTAAAAAACCCTAACACCGTGGGGTTTGATTGTGTGTTCTACAAGATGTTTTAAGGTTTGTAAAGGGACAACCAGGATAGGTTCTACATTTCGTGGGAGCCGTGTCACATTTTCATGCTTTTGAGGTAGGAATTTTTTCAATTTTTTTTTCCAGCACAACTCATGACACTTGTGTTTTAAATAATATTTGATATATCATTATCATCTCCATAAGTATAGTACTTAATTGTTGCAATGTTTTTTTTGTTAGTTAAAATTGTTTAAAATAATTTTGGAAGAAGTCTTTGATTGTGTGCAGGTGATTCCGTATATAAATATTATTTGATGAACATTGTACCCTATTTAACAAGTTTAGCTTGTTCTATAAATAAATTGTTGGGTGTGAACTTACCTTTCAAGTAGGATTAATATATATTGACTTATTTTTGTATCACGTCATGTGATATGAAGTGTGTTCTTTGATGAAAACTTATAGTGTGTCACTTTCTAGTATTTTATGAACTTTGTAATTAATATATTTAACATTGCAAGGACACAAAATTGTGTTTTAGTGTGGTGTTAAAGTGTATTTAGTCACAAAAGAATATTTGAGCATGATTTTGTGTTTTTGGCCATGGGATGCTTCATAAAGCTGTTTAATGATTTTTTTCTTCTTTATAGAATATTTAATTGTGAAAGTGTTAACTTTAATTGTAATAATTGTTTGTTTGTATTTTCAAGTTGTGAAAGTTAGTTTTTGAAAAGTGCGAAAGTAGTTTTTAAGCATTTTGGGTAAAAATTTTATTTAAAAATGAAATTCGCAGGCGAACTTGGTTAGATCGCGATGAATAAAATTGTCGGGTCCATTTGTAAGGTTTTACATAATGAGTAAATTATTTCTTAAATGATGTTTGAAATTCCAATCATGGGAGCAATGTGTTTTTCTGTGCGATTGGGTTTATTTGAAAAGGGAGAGAGAATTTTGTGAAAATGATTCTTGATTTTTAAATGACTTTGGAATCTTTGTGAGGTTTCTGAAGTGATTTGAAATGGAATCTTTGATCATATTCTTATTTTTCATTATAAAAGAAAAAGTGGTGTTTGTTGGATATTTTGGGTAATACTTTTAGACATGTAGAGTTAATGGCACATTTGGCACTATTAATGAAAGGGTAATGTATATACTAAATATTAAAAAAAATTGGGTTTTGTTGAATGTGTATGCCCGATTGGAAACATTGAACATTATATGAAATGCTTTAAATGCTAAATGGTATGGTGGACAGTTTGGCACCTTTGATGATACAATGAATATATATATATATGTTTGGGGAACCTCTATAGGAAGGATTCCCCTTATGGGTTATCGTATGGTGTGTCCGTATTTGGGTTAGGCAAGTGCGGTGAGATGTGTCACGTGTGCAAGGGCCTCCTACATATATAGTTTTATTTTTTATAATCACAATGGGTTCCTTGGTTTCTTGTTGATGATCGAGTGATGGTTACAGATCAACATTGATTAGACATGTTGGTACCCCCTGGATTGGTCGTTAGGTCAGGCAGGCTTTGCCACTTGATTGGACAGTTTTAGGTTGGCTAGTTGGTTATAGATATAGGAGCTTAACCATACACCAGTAGGTGGTTCTAAAACCAAGTATGTCCAGAGGACTTCTAGGGTTGTTTAGGATCACCCATGGTTTTTGATCATATTTAATGTTTACTTTCGGTTGTACTTATTTGCATGCTTGTTTATCTGATTCTTTTTAGCACTGAAATGGTTTACGATGTTTGAGAATTTGGTTATAAAATGAATTCAGGGTTTGGGAAATGATTTGTATAGTTTTTTGGATTTTAAAATGGGAAAATAATTTTATTTATTTTAAAATGTGAAAAACCTACTTTAATATTTTTATTTCACGCTTTTGTTAATGGTTTTTTTTGAGAAAGGAGATGTTGGATTTTGTGGATTTTCTTGGACCAATATTTAATAATTTCAGTTATAGGTTTCCTTTTCACAGGTTTTCATGGCTTAGTTGCTCATTATTGGAGCAAAGTCAACCTTTGGTTAAGAGGTTACCTAGAAGGTCACATGGAGGTATGTTGAGATGTTCTACTGTTTTCTTTTTTCCACTTCTCAAGTTCTGTTTTATTATTATGTTTATTATTGGTTATTTATTTATCTTTTTGGGCCAAATAGTTCCCAACAATTACGTTTTGATGTCTGACACAGTTGTAATCCCGTGGGGATCAAGAATGCCCGTCGGGACATGTCGTGGACCAGCTCGAGTGAATGGTTTAGGGTTGACCCAGGTTGGTTAATGACAAAATGGTATCAGAGCCATGCCCATGTTATTTAGGGTTTCTGGTATATAAATATTATGACTATCAGGACTTGAGAGTTATGTACGGGAAAGAAATCATTAACCCCCTCCCGTTCCAAACCTCGAGTCTCTAAGGGTATTTTGGGAATTGAGTCATTGTCTTGTTCTGGTATGTTTTATATTGAGGGATGAAAAAAGAGGCATGCCAATGTTACGTAATGATTTTTCATGGAGTAGTGACCCATGTTGAGTCTGAGTACATGGTTTGTGAAACTCCTAGTTGTTTATGTTTTCATGGGGCATTACCCACTACCATGTATCCAGGTTAAGCGTGACTACTGGTCTCTCACTATGGTAGATTGATGGAAGTTGAGTGTCGTCTTGGTTATTCATGGTGTAAGTGCACTTTTGAAAATGAAAAGGTGGTTTTGAAATGAAAATCACTTCTTTTAAATGGAATTAAATTCCTGAAATAGGTTTTAAAACTGAAATATCTCGGTCTAAAAATCTAGTGTTTTCTAGGAATTTGTTGAAAAATTATTTGGGTACAACCTCATGTACTCTTTATTAACATTTTGACATGTGAGGGACTACATGGGTTGTGTGTGTTGGTGCATATGAATGAAAGTAGATGAAGACATGTGCAATGGTTCCTGAGATTACTAGTGTGTGTACTTGGAATTAATGGCTTGACCTAGTTTTTTTGAAGTGATTTTAAAAGGAGAAAGGATTTTTGAAATTGAATTTCGTTTGAAAAGTGGGTTTGTTATTTGGAAGGTGTCCTTGAAATAAGGCGGTTTTGTAATCTAAAATGAAAAGAGGATTTTAGAAGGGTAATTTTGGGCTGTGTTTTTATTTTTTTGTTTTTATTTAGCTGGTTGTTTTTTGGACGAATGCACTTTCAATGATGTTTATTTGGATCAATATTGGTTTTTGATTTATGGTTCATATGTCATTCCGAAAATTCCGCCCAAAAAAGTCCCCAAGGTTTCTAATAAGTCATGCCAATTTTTTGTTCCTTATTGGACATTGTCTGTCCTTAATGGTGATCGAGGTCCGTTAAAGGTATTTATATGGTTTGAAGAGGTTGAGTGTGTTTTTAGGATGTTGGGAAATCCTAATTCTGTTAATTTTTTAGCTATAATAGGATTATTTAACGGTCTAGATTTGAACGAATGGGAGTTGTTCACCCTTCCATCAATGAATGTTGGAATTTCATGAGATGTCTTTGAATCCATATTTGTTCGATGGCATATACCTGAAGAGGTGAAGATGAAGAGAAGGGATGATCTCAGGAATATTCAACATGGCTAATGGATGGTGAAATAATATTTTTACCATCACAAGGAATTGGTTTCCTTTTCTCTGGAGTTAGCATTACAAGATTTGGTAAGGACTTTTCTCTTTATCGGAGGTCTACGTCCTGAGATCAAGGATTTGGTCTATCCTTCTAAAGAACATCGTTTCGAGAAGTAGGTGGATGAGGCCTTCCTAGATGAGTTGTTCTTCGGAACAAAAATGGTTGGAAATCCATATAATCCAGTAACGCATGAAGGATCCCCATCTCGTGAGTAGGGTGTGCTAGAGGGACCTATTTCTAAAGAGTCCCCTGCTGTGGTTCTGGCTTCCAGTTTGTTTCACCGTTCAGTGGTGTGCCACTAGTGTGGCCAGTTGGAGAACGTGAAGTCGTCATCTCACATCCCTCTAAAGAAATGTCATAGTTGCGTCTATCTGGGCCACTTGGAGAATTTTTTCTGGAAGAATCGCCTAAAAAGATGCTGTGATAGGAGGAATTCCAATTCTCAACTGTGAGTCAGGAGATTCCTCAGCCATTAGATCCCTAGACGCGGGCCTTGGGGTAAATCTTGCACACAGTAAGGAGTTGTTGTAGGTGTGAAGCCTCGGTTTGGGGTTTTTCTTCCATGTTGGCAGTGGAACATTAAAAGTACCTCCATTCTTGTATTGCTACTATTAATATTTTGAAATTGATTTATGTTTATTTTTTTGCCGTGAAGTTATAATAGACATGTTCTTTTTTAATCCAAAAGGTTTTTTCCTTGATTATTGTTTTTTGAATCATCAGTTTTTCATAAAGGTGTTTTTTTTCTCTTGTAAGGGTTTATCTCAGTTTAGCTGTGTTCATTTGGAGATGTATGTTCCTGTGGTAGAATCAGTGTTTGTGGTTATGCTCAAATTCACTATTTGAGTAATGTTTTTCTCGGAGGTTTTTATCTAGTGTTGGGGGGTTTTGTTCTACTTCGAGAGTTCCTTGTTTCAACTGAGGTGTTGTTTTCTCGTGCTATAGAAGTTAGTTTAGATCGGCTGGGGGTCCCCACATCTCCCCCCATACCGGGGTGATATGTTTGGCTGTTAAATTTCCACACTAGTTGAGTTCTTGTGATGGGTATAACCCTATGATGTTCTCACGGTCTCCTGTATTGTGGTTTATTTTTGTTTTAATAATGCATGAATTCTTGTCTTGTCTAATGTTAGGAAAGGTGACTTTCTGGGGACAGAAAGTGGCTTTGGTGGGGAGAATTGTCACACCCGAACTTTTTAATTTTTTTTATTTCTTGGCATCAGTCAACCTATTCGAGGTGCGGGATGAGTGCAGATCTAATTTTTATGTTGTTTATTTTTTTAGCAGGTTTCAGACCCATGCATTGTAACCGCATAGTGGGCAGTAGCCGCACGATCGGCTCAAGTGTCGTGCAGTTTTCTATCACTCAAAAGAAATAATGTTTTAGTGAAATGAAATAAGTAAAACATTTAAGACATAAAAATAATAAAAACTTATGGTGTAAATAATAATGTTATTATTCAAAAAGGTTAGAAATATTTTTTTATTATTTAAAATCTTCTATTAATATAATTATTAATAAATTATAATTTAATTGAAATTACTATTATCAATATTAATATTGATATTTGTTTTTTATTATTATTTTTATTATTAAATATTATTAAGAAAAAAAATATTTCTAATAATTAAATTTTCACATGAGAACTCAACTTTCATGTTTTTTTAATCTATTTTGACTTATTTTTGTAACATGTCATGTGATTAGAGGTGCGTTCTTTGACGAAAAATTATAGTGCGTCACTTCCTAGTGTCTTATGAACTGTGTAATTAATGTATTTTATTGTGCAAGGACTGAAAACTATGTTTTGGTGTGGTGTCGAAGTGTATTTAGTCTAAAAAGAAGATATGAGTATGTATTTGTGTTTTAGGCCATGTGCATCTTCTTAAAGTAGTCTAATTATTTTTTTCATAGGATTTTATTTAATTGTGAAAGTGTCTTCTTTAATTATGAAAATGGTTATTTAGGTTGTTCATATTGTGTGAGTTAGTTTTTTAAAAGTGTTGTTTGGGGATGTTTTGGGTTATACTTTAAGTCGAGTTGAGTTAAAGGCATGTTTGGTACTTTTAACCCAACAATAACATTTTCACTAACTTTTAATGGAGTTTAGATTTTGGAGAATGTGTATTCCCGGTTGAAATGTTGGACAATTTATGAAATGGTTTAATGTTAAATGGTATAGCCACCCAGTTAGAACCTTTGATGATATGATGTATATATATATTTTCGAGCACCTCTATAGGGGGATACCCCTTATGGGTTATCGTATGTAGTGTCTGTGTTTGGGGTAGATAAGTGTAGTGAGATTTGTTACAAGTTCTAGGGCCTCCTATATATAATGTATTATTATAATAATCACCATGTGTTTTTGGGAGTCTTGTAGATGATCGTGTGACAGTTTTTGATCAACCCCAATTAAATGGGTTGGTATGCCCTGGATTGGTTGTTAGGACATGGGGGTTTTCCACTAGATTGGTTAGATTTCGGGAGGCTGGTTAGTTATGGACTTATCATATTCACCATTCACCAGTAGGTGTTTCTGAAACTGAGTACATATAGGAATATTCTAGGGATGTTTAGGATCACCCATGGTTTTTTTATCATATATCTAGTTTACTTTTGTTGTAAAATATTCTTTGCTTTCTTGTTTATCTGATTCTTTTTTGCACTACCCTAGTATTCATTGTTTTGTAATTTGGATATAAAATGAATTCTGGGTTTTGGAAATGATCAGTATTGTGTGTTGGATTTTAAAATGGGAAAATAATGTTTCTTATTTTAAAATGTGAAAAACCTACTTTTATATTTTTTTATCAAACTTGTGTTAATGGATTTTTTCGGTATAGGATACGTTGGATTCTGTGGTTTATCTTAGAAACCCTACTAATCATTTTAACGATCTAGCCTATTTTTTCATTTCAATTGTGAGTTTCCTTTTCTCATGTTTTCTTTTATGAGTTGCTCGTTATTAGAGTAAGGTTGGCCACTGGTTGGGAGGTGACCTGGAAGGTCACGTGGAGGTATGTTGAGTTGTTCTGTCAATTTTGAAGGACCCCGGGACACCCTGAGAGGGGAGGGGTGAATCAGGGTGACCACTTTTTCTTTTAATGTGTTGGATCTTGTTCCCACGTTGGTAGGAACTTGTTGAACCTGTATGATGATTATGATCAAAATGAAAACATTCACATGCACAGAGAAGACACATCCATTTTTACTTGGTTCACCACTAAGGGCTACGTCCAAGGAGCATACGCCGACAGGTTGCCGGTCGTACCTAAATCCACTATGCTTCACTAGCTGCGGATACAAAAGTTCGGGTGCAGACACTCTGTCCCAGGCTCACTGCCTTTACAATAGTTCAGGGATAGCCCACTGCGTCCCTCGGGTCACTCCCGTTGACTCCCCCTGGCTCACTGCCGTTGGTGAAGTCCCACTCAGTTTATAGACGTGAAGGTCTCTTCTTCATTTGCATAAGAGTGCATCCTTTGTTGTATGTAGATGCTCTATTGAAGTCCGATTCTCACCAGAAGAATATCACTTTTCCCGAATGAACCGAGTAGTCTCTCGGCTTTCGTGCAGCTCCAAACACACCGGTGGACTTCAGCAAAACCAGGTGCGCTTCTCCAAGATAGTCGCGCAAGTCCCACTACGGCGTGCAAGTCCTCACTGGCGCGCAAGTGTCATCAACACAGTTGCGCGACTCTTCCTTCCCCAACTACAAACTTGCGCGGTCCACTTCCTTTCTCTTCCAAACCACCTTGGGCGCACAGCCAAACACCGGCGCGCAAGCTCTACTTGCGCGACAAAACAACCACCTGCGCGACTCAACCACCTGCACGACGAGAGCTCGAACAATCTCTCGGCATTGAACTTCATTACAAATGAGGAGGGGTGGTCCAGTATTTATAGGCAAACTGGACCCCCTGCGCGGCGGTGCGCAAGTCCTCGACGGCGCGCAAGTCTTGTCTTCAATAAACTCTGTCGCGCAACTCACTTGCGCGACCCAACCAACACTTGCGCGACCTTCTTGCCTTAGCCAAATTTTGATGTTCTGATCCTCAAAATAATATGGCGCGCAAGTCTTTCATCCTCCAAGAGCACGGCGCGCAAGTACCTTTTCCAAAAACACTTTACTTTATTGGCCGATTTTTAGGCCCAAAAATTTGGCAAACACTGGGAAACAGCGCCACCTTCACTACTGTTTTCTGCTTGAACGGTATGATCACTTTGTTGGTACACACCCTGAACTTCCACTGAGGATTGAAAACAAACACAAACCATACACCAAATCATGCTTTGAAGAACCTGGTTCCAACAATCTCCCCCTTTGGGTTTGTTGGCAATCAGAATAAATTCAATAGATCTCCAACCATGAGCAAATCCAAAACGCAAGAATCAACTCAGCCAACACTCTAAGTCTACGTGAGCAATGCTCGGTGTAGAAAACAAGAGAGAAAGCTTGAATTGGGTCTTAGTGTTTTGAAATTCTCCATGACGCCCGATGTTATCCTTATTAAACTCAGAGAAGAATTTCTTGCCTTGAATTTATGCCTGTCTCCCCCATTGACAATAAAACCAAAGACCGAAAAGTTTGTTCAATGTTCAGCTCAAGCCATACTCCCCCTGGATAGTATCTCCCCCATAAACCCGCATCACAGCCATAAGCAGATAAAAACAGTTAAAACAAACGGGGAGAGGGGACTTCCGGTGCCTCCTTATGCAGTAGGAGGTGGTCGAACACCGAGGTTCAACCGATGCTTCTCGAACACAGCCGCGGACAATGGCTTGGTTAGGATATCAGCCACTTGCTCATTAGTTCCAACATGATCCATTTTAATCACTCCTTGTTCAACCTTTTCTTTGATAAAATGATACCGTATTTCAATATGTTTTGTACGAGAATGTTGAACCGGATTCTTCGTAAGATCAATTGCACTTTTGTTATCGCAATAAATCACCATTGGTTGCTGCACCTTATCACCAATATCTGTTAGCTGCTGCTTCATCCAAAGAAGTTGAGTGCATGCTTTTGTGGCGGAGATATATTCAGCTTCAGCAGTACTAAGAGAAGTACCTTCTTGCTTCTTGCTCAACCAGCCAACACATTTATGCCCAATATAGAAAGCTCCACCACTAGTGGACTTTCTGTCTATTACATCCCCAGCCCAGTCAGCATCAGAAAATGCTGATAATTCACTGTCCCTGCCTGCAGCAAAAAATAACCCGAAGTTATGTGTGCCTTGAATATACCTCATGATTCTTTTTACTGCTGACATATGTTCGTCCTTTGGATTACTCTGAAAGCGGGCCGCAAGGCATGTTGCAAAGACAATATCTGGCCTTGTCGCTGTCAGATACAGTAGGCTTCCAATGATCCTCCTGTACATGGTGGGATCAATAGAGTTCCCATCCTCATGCTTTCCAAGTTTAGTTCCAACAGCAATCGGAGTTGACATTGGTTTGGAGTCTTGCATATTGAACTTCTTCAGCAACTCTCTTGCATATTTTTCCTGAGAAATGAAAGTGTATTCCTTCTTTTGAATCACTTGTAACCCCAAGAAATATGTGAGCTCCCCAATCATAGACATTTCAAATTCTGATTTCATGTGGTTGGAAAATTCATCCACTGATTTCTGCCTGCTGCCACCAAAAATGATATCATCAACGTAGACAAGAACCATGAACTGATCTTTTGGAGAATTCTTCACATAGAGATTGTGATCAACTCCTCCTCTTTTGAATTCCAACTTCTTGAGATATGAATCTAGCCGTGAGTACCATGCCCGTGGTGCCTGCTTCAAACCATATAGAGCCTTCTTTAGTTTGCAGACCTTTGTTTCATCGGTACCCAAGACAAACCCCACCGGTTGTTCAATGTAGACTTCTTCTTCAAGTACACCATTCAAGAATGCTATCTTAACATCCATTTGATATACTTTATATCCTCTTTGGAGTGCCATGGCAAGGAAAAGCCTGATTGATTCCAGTCTAGCAACTGGAGCAAAGGTTTCTTCAACATCAATACCTTCAATCTGGGAGTATCCTTTACATACCAGTCATGCCTTGTTTCTGATAACACTTCCATGCTCATCAAACTTATTTTTGAAGATCCATTTGGTACCAATCACATTGTGACCTTCGGGTCTCTGGACAAGATCCCATGTCTGATTCTTATCAATCTGATCTAATTCGTCATTCATGGCTTTCACCCAAGATTCATCTTTTGCAGCTTCTTCGAATGAGGATGGCTCTACAACTGATAGAAATGCAGATTGCGTGGTATTCCTCATCCTTCTGGTTTGAGTGGGTGCACTCCTATCCCCAATTATGTTGGATGGATCAATCTCAGCTCTTCGATTTCTCCTGCGAGGTTCAGTAGAATTCTCTTCATCCATAGTTTCTTCTTCTGATTCTTCTTCTGAGTCAACATCATTATGTGATTGATGAGTGTTTTGAACAGCTTCCTCTATTTCTGCATTTGTAGTTTCTTCATGCCCACATTCTTCATGACTTTCTATCACATCAGCATATGACGTCCGTGAAGCATTTGTGGTTTTCTCTTCAATTATCTTAACATCATTGCTTTCCACAATCCTTCCCAAACGATTGTTGAAACATTTGTAGGCTTTGCTGTTCATTGAGTAACCGAGGAAGATTCCTTCATCTGCGTTGTCACCATATTTCCCCTGATTTCCTTCTTTGTTCCTGATGAATCACTTACTTCCAAAGACACGAAAGTATTTTAGAGAAGGCTTCCGTCCATGCCACAATTCATATGGTGTCTTCGTCTCACCCATATAAAGTCCTGTTCGATTCTGAATGTACACTGCAGCTTGAACAGCCTCTTTCCAGTAATGTCGTGGAATACGACTCTCAATCAGCATAGTTCGTGCCATGTTGTTCACCTGTCGATTCCTTCGTTCAACAACTCCATTTTGTTGTGGAGTTCTCACAGCAGCTACCTCATGTTGTATCCCATGCTTCTCCAGATAATTTTCAAATTCAATGGACGTGTATTCTCCTCCATTGTCAGATCGCAACACTTTGATTGTTCGTCCAGTATCATTCTCGGCAATTCGCCGATATGTTTTCATGCAGTCAAGGACCTGTCGTTTCCGGTGAATGACCATCACACATGCCATTCGACTGTAATCATCTATAAAAAGGACAAAGTACCTTTCTCCATGAGTTCCGGCAACATTTATTGGACCACAAACATCTGTATGAATCAGATCAAGAAGGTGAGATGCCTTTTTCTTCTTTGGCCGATATGAACTGCAGACCAGCTTCCCACGAATACAAGCATCACAGGATTTTTCACGCTCACGCTTCAGGTTGGGGATGTCCATGACAATTCTCAATTTTGATATTTTCTCCATGTCTTGTTGATTGATGTGTCCCAATCTCCGATGCCACAAATTGTTTTCTTCTTCAACAGTCATGTAACATACATTTTCTTCACTATCAACCTGATACAAGTTGCCTTCTGTTCTGCATCCTTTCATAAGTGAATTGCCGGTTTTTCCCTTGATGGTGCAGCCTTTCTGATTAAAAGTAACTATAAGTCCTGAGTCACAGAGTTGACTCACGCTAAGGAGATTATGGCGTAGGCCATCTACGTAAAGGACTTCAGTCTTCTTTAGTTCTCCATTAGCTAATTGGGTACTTCCACTCCCTTTGATTTTCAGAGCCCCATCATTACCAAATCTTACTGTACCATCAACATTCTTTATGACATTCGTTAGTAGGCCGGCATTACCCGTCATATGAGATGAACAACCGCTATCCAGAATCCAGGTACTATTGTTCTTTGTAGCTTTGAGGGCTACCTCTGCAAGGTTCGATTTCTCAATCTTCTTCCTTTCCTTCCATGAGACATTAGATTGAGTATATAGGACTGATGGACTTTCAACTATCTCTTCCGCATACCCAGGTTCTTCATAGTCAAAGTCTTCTGTGAGAGGTGAGAACCTGTTTAAACGAGCAACACTGTCTTGCTGACGAGACTTGACTTGTCTTGAACTTCGGTATGAGGTGTCTATGTCTCTTCTCTGCCTGCAATTAACGGCCTTATGACCAAAGTTAGAGCAACAAAAACAATATCCATAGAAATTATTTCTTCTATGAGAATTAGGATATGAGATTGTTCTCCTTTGTTGAGCATCTATATCTTCTCCATTCAGATAGCTTCTTGCCTCTTCACAATAAGACATGGTATGGCCCAGATAGCCACAGAACTGACACTTCATGAGAGGAAATGTCTTCTCACTTGAATTTCTCCTTATAGCTTCTTCCTTGGGAGAATAGTAAGTCTGTCTGCCATTTTTGAAAGTTTGAGGATAATTTTCAGGTCCCCTTTTAGTTTGGATTGAGGGTTCCTTTTTCAGCACTCTAGGTAACATTTCATCATGTTCAACTTTCATCTTGTCTTTCTTTTGGATCTTTTCACTTCCAGCAGTTGATGACTCAGCCTCACAGCCAATTCCACTCTTTCCCATGCAAGCAGGTCTTTGATCACTCAAGACTTTTCCAACCCCATCTGAACCACACTTGGCTCTTTCAAGTAATTCTGCATCTGAGAATCTTCCGAACTATATTTTCTTCCTCGATTCTTTTGGAACTGATTCTGTCTCCATTTTACTCCTTAGAGTAACTACTTCCTCCTCAAGACCCTCAACAGTCTTGGATTTTTCATCCAGTCTGGATGTGAGGTCATTGATGACCTTTGCCTGCTCTTCAATTCTCAGCTTCAGATCAACTGCATCATCATTGCTTTCAATTATTTTAGACTGTACCTTCACAAATTCTTCCAGTCGTTCAATTTCAGCTTCAAGTTGATCAACATATTCAGTTGATTCTTCCACAATTGATTTCCACTTATTGCAGCTCTTACATTTAATCTTAAGCTTACTAACTGCATCCTTAAGTTGCACCTCAGGATCTACACAAGTTCTCAGTTGTTTTTCACCATCAGTATCTTCTGACTTTTCAACAGTGGCCATCATAGAAGCATGGTTCCCAGTTTTGAATTCTGGTTCTTCTTCATCACAGAATTCATTGTCATCTTCTTCCTCTTCACAGACAAAACTCTTCTTTTGCATTTTCTTACCAGATTTGAAGTCTCCCTTTTTGAAGAACCTTCTTTGAGGCTTCTTGAAGTTTTCATCTTCACTGTCATCATCATTGATATTCTTCAAGCACTGAGAAGCAATATGCCCAACTTTTCCACAACGGAAACATGCGAGAGGTAACTTCCCTTTGAATTTCCCTTTCCCCTTCTGGAACTTCTTTTCAATGAGAGAAAGAATTTCTTTCTCTTCGTCATCATCACCGCTACTATCCTTTGAGATTTTCAATTTATCCATGGCCTTGAATGCCATTTCCTTGCTCACCCGAGTCGTAGCATCTTCTGGTTTGACTCTCATTTCATAAGCTACCAAACTGCTCAGTAAGTCATCTAGAGAAAGTTTGGAAAGATCTCTTTCCTCAAGAGCTGACACCTTCGCATTATACAGAGGTGGAAGTATTCTTAATATTTTCTTTACAATATCAATGTCTTTGATTTCTTCGCCTAGACCCCGAATTGCTCCAACCACTTCAGTAATTCGATTGAAGAAAGAGTCTGCATTCTCGTCTGGATGCATCTTCAGATCATCAAACCGATTGTGTAGCACTTGTAGTTTCACCTCCTTCACTTTGCTATCACCTTCATAAATATTCTCAAGTTTATCCCACATAGATTTTTCTGAGGTGCAATTCATCACCTTCAGGTAAATCTGATCAGAAAGGGCTGCAGTGAGAGAATTCTGTGCTTTAGCATCTGCATCAAGAAGTTTCCTGTCTGTTTCAGTCATAGCCAGACCTGTTGGATCAGTGACATTTATTCATTGAACAATATAAAAAAGAACTTCCATTCCAAGAGATCTTAGATGAGATCTCATTCTGTTCTTCCAGATCTGGAAATTGCTTCCATCGAAGTGAGGAACTCCCCTGACATTGATCGCGTTTTCCATGACGAAGAAGGTCAGATTCAACGCCAGCAACCTCGCTCTGATACCACTTGAAGGACCCCGGGACACCCTGAGAGGGGAGGGGTGAATCAGGGTGACCACTTTTTCTTTTAATGTGTTGGATCTTGTTCCCACGTTGGTAGGAACTTGTTGAACCTGTATGATGATTATGATCAAAATGAAAACATTCACATGCACAGAGAAGACACAGCCATTTTTACTTGGTTCACCACTAAGGGCTACGTCCAAGGAGCATACGCCGACAGGTTGCTGGTCGTACCTAAATCCACTATGCTTCACTATCTGCGGATACAAAAGTTCGGGTACAGACACTCTGTCCCAGGCTCACTGCCTTTACAATAGTTCAGGGATAGCCCACTGCGTCCCTCGGGTCACTCCCGTTGACTCCCCCTGGCTCACTGCCGTTGGTGAAGTCCCACTCAGTTTATAGACGTGAAGGTCTCTTCTTCATTTGCATAAGAGTGCATCCTTTGTTGTATGTAGATGCTCTATTGAAGTCCGATTCTCACCAGAAGAATATCACTTTTCCCGAATGAACCGAGTAGTCTCTCGGCTTTCGTGCAGCTCCAAACACACCGGTGGACTTCAGCAAAACCAGGTGCGCTTCTCCAAGACAGTTGCGCAAGTCCCACTACGGCGCGCAAGTCCTCACTGGCGCGCAAGTGTCA